>JAOPSE010000001.1:190779078-192104227 GCA_029449295.1 Zea luxurians
AGTTTTCCACTTCTCAACTACTTACAAGAGCTCTAGCATTCATTTCTAGACACACCAAAGTGATCAAATCCTCTCCAAACTCCACACAACGCCCTAGTGACTAGTGAGAGAGATTTGCTTGTGTTCTTTCGAGCTCTTGCGCTTGGATTGCTTTCTTCTTTCTTGATTCTTTCTTGCGATCAAACTCACTTGTAATTGAGGCAAGAGACACCAATCTTGTGGTGGTCCTTGTAGGAACTTTGTGTTCCAAGTGATTGAGAGAGAAAGCTCACTCGGTCCGAGGGACCGTTTGAGAGAGGGTAAGGGTTGAAAGAGACCCGGCCTTTGTGGCCTCCTCAACGGGGAGTAGGTTTGAAAGAACCGAACCTCAGTAAAACAAATCCGCGTGTCTCACTTCATTATTCGCTTGCGATTTGTTTTGCACCCTCTCTCGCGGACTCTATTATATTTCTAACGCTAACCCGGCTTGTAGTTGTGATTATTTTTGAGAATTTCAGTTTCGCCCTATTCACCCCCCCTCTAGGCGACTTTCAGCTGCGCTGACTGTGTGTGGCGAAGCAGCGACGTAGAGCAACAGAAGTAGCGAGGGGTCGGGGCTTGTAAGGGTTGCCAACTCTGACAGGTGCTGTTTGAGTGATGCGAAGGCTGCCGCTTGCTCGGGTCCCCATGCAAAGTCTTTTGCGCCACGTAGCGTCTTAAGGAAAGGTAGGCTTCACTCTGCGGACTTGGAAATAATCTGTTGAGGGCGGCCAATCTGTCTGTCAGGCGTTGGACGTCTCTGGTTGACTGCGGAGGCATCATGTTGATGATAGCCTGGATTTTGGTCGGGTTGGCCTTGATCCCGTGGTGCGACACCAGGTAGCCCAGTATCTTCCCCTGGCAAACTCCGAAGACACACTTTTCAGGGTTTAGGCGAAGTCGTGCTTCCCGCATGTTCGTGAATGTTTCGGCGAGGTCGGCTAGATGATCTTCTTTGTTTTGTTGGCGACGACGATGTCGTCCACATACGTGAAAATGTTCGGCCTACTTGGCTCCTGAGCATTGTCTTGGTGAGGCGAGAGAAGGTGGACCCAACATTCTTTAGTCCCTCCGACATTCTGACGAAATAATACGTGACAAAGGGCGTGATGAAACTGGTACTGGCCTTGTCTTCCTCCTTCATGTATATTTGGTGATAGCCAGAGAAGCAGTCGAGGAGTGACAAGACTTCGCATCCGGTCGCACTATCGACGATCTTGTCGATCCGAGGCAGCGGGAAATTATCCTTGGGGTAGGCCTTGTTGAGGCTAGTGAAATCGATGCACATCTGCCACTTGCCACTCTTCTTTTGCACCATGACTACGTTAGCGAGCCACGTAGGGTAGACAACTGGTTCGATGAAATTGGCCTCAAGCAGGCGGTGTACCTCGGCTTTGGCGGCTTCTGTTTTTTCATCAGACATTTTGCGCAGCCTCTGCTTCTTCGGCCGCACCGAAGGGTCGATGCCCAGACTGTGTTCGATGATAGTGCGACTGACTCCGACCAGGTCGAGGGCAGACCAGGCGAAGACGTCCTTATTTCTGGAAAGACAGGAGATAAGTTTCTCCTCGTCCTGCGAAGTCAGGTCTTCGCTTATGATGACTGTTTGCTTGGGTGTTGCCTGGTCAAGGGGAACTGTCTTCGTTCCATCGTTGCTCTGCAGCTGTGCCTTTTCATGCTCGTTGGCGGTTGGGCGGGTAGCCTCGGGCTTCGCGCTGCGTTGTAAGATAGTGTACGTTCCGTTGGCCTGGAAAAGTCTCTTTCAATGTTGCGCGCGGTCTGCTGGTTGCCATAGACTGTGATCACGCCATGCGGACCCGGGATTTTCATGCACAGGTATAGTCCGTGAATGGCCGCTTCAAACTTGTTGATGGAGCCCCGACCCATTATGGCGTTGTACGGGTATACCATGTCGACGATGTCAAAGGTGACCTGCTCACTTCGTGCATTGGGTGCTACACCGAAGGACAAGGGTAGCTCTATTTTGCCCACAGGAAAGGTGCCCTTGCCGCTGAAGCCATATAAGGGGTTGTCCGAAGGCTTAAGTAAATTGTGGCTGATGCCCATGCGGTCGAAGGCGTGGAGGAAAATGATGTCCGCCTGGCTGCCGTTGTCAACTAAGACTTTGTGCAGGTCCCAGCCTGCCACACTGCAGTTGATTACCATGGCGTCAATGTGGGGTGCGCTACGCAGGTCGACATCTCTGGCATCGAAGGTCAGCGGCACATGGGACCACTTTGTTTGCACGACTGGGCCGGTGACGGCGACATGGTTGATGCTTCGGTAGTGGTCCCTCTTCTGTCGCTTCGTATCGAAGTCGACGTTGGACCCCCAGTGATCATGTGAATGACTCCGCGATACGGCTGATCAGCGAAGTCTTCTTGTTTGGTGCTTGGGGTGATTTGGGTGGTGGATGTTTGGCTTATGCGGGTGCGGAGGTGGTATGACTTGTACCTCCTGGTGGTGTTGGTATGTGTGGTTAGGTGGATGCTGAGCGGGGCCATGGTTGTATGGTTGTGGGTGGTGGTGTTGATATGTGTACGCGACAACTCTTGGGTTGTCGGCTGGTTGCGCCCGAGACATCCTGTCCCTGGTGGCCTTCGTTTTCGGGCAGTCTCTCGTTGGGTGCGCGCAGTCTTCGCCATGGAACAGGCAGTAAAATCTGCGCGGTTACTGCGCTCGTCCTCGGCCCCGACCACGAGTGCCATTGTCGCGTCCCTAGGGGGATAATCTTGACGGCGAGGGGCCTCACCGGCGGGGTGCTGATTGGCAATGTTATGCACCTGCTGCTGACTGCGGCTGTCCCAACCGGAGTCTGACTGCGAAGGTCTTATCCAAGTTCGGCTGGACTGCGGAGGGTCCGTGGGTTTTCTCTAGGACTCGACCTTGCGCTGGTGGAGCTCTTCGGATCTGGCATATTTTTCAAACAGCTGATAGAGCTCTTGTAGGTTCTTGGGTGGGTCCCTTATGCAGTGACTGTAAAGGACGCTGGCCCGAAGGCCACTGATGGCATAGTGAATGGCAATTTGGTCGTCGACCGAAGGCAGTTGTGACTTAAGAGTTAGGACTTGCGGTATTACTCCCGCAGGGTTTCTTTTTCCAGCTGCCTGCAGAGTGACAGTTCGACCAGGGCATCGGTGTCTGGGGGTACCCTTGGAAGTTGAGCAGAAATTTGTCCTGGAGACTTCTCCAGGAATCGATGGACAACGGGGGCAACCTAGTGTACCAGGTTAGGGCCGGACCCTCGAGGGCGATGATGAAAGACTTGGCCATCGTGGTGTCGTCCCCTCCGGATGATGCGACAATGACTTGATAGGTCATGATGTACTGTGCTAGGTCGGTGCTGCCGTTGTACTTAGGGTAGGTCCCTGCCCTGAAGTTGGTAGGCCATGGTGACACTTGCAGTTGCGGCGCCAGGGGACTCCGCTCATCAAGGTAGTTGATGCCTTGGAATGTTGCGGCGTGCGGGATGAAGGGTCCGCGCTGAGGAAGGAATAGGTCTCCGACTGGCGTGCGTTGTTGGATGGGTGGGCCGCGCTATAGGTCATGTTGGCCTTCGCGCTGCATGAGCGCAATCTCTTGCTCGAGTTCCTGAGCCCTCTGCTCCTCGTCTCGTATCATCTGGCGCACCTTAGCCTGCACGGAAACACGTTGGCGCTTGGCCTCGAGGATTTCTTTCTGCTTCTGGAGGTTACGGTACTTGATGCGGAGGGCCCACAGGTGTAGCTGTTCTTCCGCTGAAACGCTGATGACTTCGCCATCCTCTATGGCGTCCCTCGCCCTCTAGCGGAGCAAAACCTGGGGGTGGTTCCTATGGCTGTCCTTCGGAGCTGCAGGTGCGGAGGCTTGCCCTTGGGAGTTGGTTGGTCGTTGCGCTGTCTCTTGCTGGCAGCGTCGTCTTCGCAGGTTTCTTGATGGATAGTGTCTGCAAGGGCCTTGCCCTTTTTCTCGGCTAGCAGCGCCGCCTTCGCTGCTTCGTCAACAGATGGGGCTGCCTTCGAGCTAGCTCTCTTGGGTGCCATCACGGGTGGTTTGTTCGTAGCACGAATGGTGGGCACCAAATGTTGGGAACTTGCTCTCTAGGGCAAGATGATCCAACGGGGGAGTGAAAAGAATGCAAACAAGGTTTTTGCTCGAGATGGCGATTGCTCTATGTAAAATCAACCTCTTAAGGACACTGTACGGGGGTATTTATAGGCGCCTGAGCGCCCAACGCTTTGATGTAAGGACGCATGTGCCCTCAGGCACCTGGACTATCCCCAGAATATTCCCATAAGGGAGGGTTACAGACTGTCATTACAGAAAAGCCATTACAAATCGGGCCCGTAACACACCTCTCCGTGCGGGGCCTGTTACAGTGGGCCGAATCCCACGTGGGCCTCCAGGTTGGGTGAGGGCGAGGGAAGGGGCGACTCCGTCGTAGGCCTTCGTCTTGCAGTATTGGTGACGAAGGGTGGACCTCGCTGGTGGACCTCGTCGGTCGTTTTGCTTCTGTTGGTGCAGCAAGGTTGACGAAGGCTTGGAGCGAAGGGTAGTGCCTCCACCTTCGCCCCAACACATACAAATTATGTTCTTTTTCCATTAGGCAGCCAAAGGAAGCCAATTAAATAATGTTGGGGACTTGTTCTCAAAGACTATGAATTAAGAACAAGGCAACACAGAAAGAAGTTAATGGTTAATGTCCTTCGTCCTCCGAAACGTTATTTCCCTTAGGATATAACGATTTTGGACGAAGGTTAAGAAGGACATACCTTCTTCATCACAGTTTATATCGATAAAAGGAAAAGCATGTGAAACATGAAAGAATACATGATTAATCATATAACATTATTAAGTGTCCCCATTATATAATTATGAAAGAATAAGAACAATATTGAATTACATTTGTACCTTCAATTTGGAAGGCCAAAGTACAAGGATGACGGAAAGCAAATGCCAAGTCCGCGTGAACAGTACGGGGGTACTGTTCATCTATTTATAGACACAGAACACAGCCTATGAAGAATTACAATTATGCCCCTCATAAAAATTTACAACATTGACTCGGACCTTTATGGACTAAAAGGTCATTCTATCTTTAAGTCGGTTTGTAATACCGAAGCTTCATGAAGAGGGACCTTCGGTCATCTTCTGCGGACAGCTTCAGCCGAAGCTGCTTCTTCCTACAAGACCTTCGGCGCGACGAAGCATAGCCCCAACAGTAGCCCCTTTCGTGGTGCTAGATCGTTTTTCGTAACGAGCTTGATCCGTGAAAAAAGTCTCTTAAGCTTCGGGAAGCCGAAGGTCCCAAAAAAACACCTTCCCTGAGCTCGTTGTCGAGAAACGATTCAGTTTCCGAGCGCGTGGCAGTCCCACCTTGCAGAGTTACTGTTTGGTTTCTGCGGTCCACCGCGCAGCGAGTGTAAGTGACTATCCGCCTGGTGTAAAAATCCTGGCGTTTCGCCTTCTTACCTGCAACACTATATAAACAGACGGGTAGGTGTGAAGTTACCACAGCATTCATTGCTATTTGCACTGTTTTGCTGCCAAAATTTTTAACCACAGCCGAAGCTTGACTCTCGGAATCGAACGAAGGTCCAACTCGAAGTCTGCTTCGTGAGAAGGAAAGGCTTCGGGAGAAAAAAGTATTCAATTTCCACAAACTCATAATTAAATGGCCAGAGTGCGATCTACTGCCAGGGTTGAGCGTGAAGGAGACGAAGCTGAAGGCTCGGAGACTGTTCCCATCTCCGAAGCAATGCAACGATCCGGACTGGTAACTTCGGAGGAAATCCCCACTGTTGAAGCAGAACAAGCAATTGCCGAAGCAGAAGATGAGAACATTGAAGAAACTGATCCCGAAGATGATTATCGCATTGCCATGCCAAGTAAGCCCAGCCACTTGGACTTCGGAAAGTCGACCGTTTCGAAGGCTGATCTCTCCAGATGGTAAAGTCAGGTTATTTCAGTGAAAGTCAGAAGAAGCTACTTCGCTTCGGGGGAGAAGAAACTACCCCGAAGCCAGAGAAGGATGAGATAGTCATTTTCAAGAGCTTTCTAAAGGCTGGGTTGAGATTCCCCCTTCATGGGATTATTGCAGATGTATTGAAGAAGTTTGGTATCTACTTTTCATCAGTTGACTCCTAACGCTATCATTAGGCTTAGTGTTTATATCTGGCCCTCCGAAGCCAGGCGGTGGAGCCGTTTGCCGACAGCTTTTGTCGAGTCCATGAGCTGCATTACCAGACGAAGGCTAGAAAAGATGGGTTACATGATAACTTTGGTTGCTACAATTTTGCCTATCGGAAAACCACAAAGTTTCCTGTTATTAGCTACCGAAGCAAATGGCCGGCAGGCTGGAAGTCAGAGTGGTTTTATGTGAAAGTTGACGAAGACAAAGAGAAGTTGGTACAAAGCCCACTTGAATTGATCTTCGGAGAAACAAGACCGCGATGCCACATGACATTAGAAGGTCCCACCTGGGCTGCACTGGGTGAGTTTAAAATTATTTCAGAGCATATCAGTACCAGGGACCTGGTTCAAGAGTTCTTGGCCTTCAGGGTTTTCCCTACTTTAAAAGAATGGAAAATGCCGAAACTGGAAGGGGAGAAGAAAGAAGGGGAACTTGTCCGGCTTCCTTACCATTTCAAGTTCAAGAAATACTTTAAAAAACCTTGCCAAGAGTGGCTGGACATAGTTGAAGTAATGTGCAATGAAATACTTGGTAATTACTCCAAAAAAGAAGATCAGCTAATGACTGCGGCCTTCGGCACCCGTCCGAAGCGAAGACTAAACCGAGTGTTTGATGCCCTGGGTTTTGAGTACCCTGACTATGAACAGCTAAATAAGGGTGCTGAGGGCCAAAAAAGGAAAAGGGTGGCCGAAACTTTGAACAAAGATGAGGAAGAACCACCAAAAAAGAAGAATATTCCAAAGAAGAGAAGAATATCATCTCCGAAGCGAAAATTATCCGATGAAGAGAGGACTCCTGCATCGCCCTCTACCACCGACGTGGAGGAAATCTTAAAGGTAATGACTGAACCCCTGCCCGCGAAGCTAAGTCCATTAGGGCCTCAACTGACAAAGCTTTTTCGAAAGGTGGAGGAGCCCGAAAAAAACGAAGAAGATAACCAAAACAAAGAGACAAAGAATTATTGCAGTGACCGAAGTCATTGACAAGACGCCACCGAGGGCTTCAACTCGGAAAGCGCCAGCGGTTGAGGGCACAACAAATGTCGAAATCGCACCTTTGGAGGTCGCGGCTACCGAAGCCGCTTCGGCCGAAGATTTGAACTTGGAAACTACAATTGAAGATATCGACAAAATACTGCTAGACATGGCCGCAGAAGAAGCTACCACTGCTGCCGAAGAAACCATGGCCACAGTGCCTGGGAAGGGAAAGGAAATAGCCGAAGATACTTCAGAGGACGAAGCCTTCATATTTCAAAATTTAGTTGGGCAAGAACCGTCTGTGAAGCCCAAAATTGGTATAAAATAATAATAATAAAAAAAATTAAATAAATAAATAAATAAATGTATTTATAATAAGGTTTGAGATTTTGTTTTACCTTTAGAAGTTATTGGGACCTTTTCTTTTATAATCAATTAGTTATATTAAAATAGTCGTGTGACCAATAAAAAAATAAAGTTAACCTTGCATCTCGTGCTGGAGTTTTATTTGCTTGAGCATTTTAAATTGAGTGTGCAAATTTCAAACCAAAATTCGAAATATAAATTGAGGAGATGGAAAAGAAAGAAAATAGAAAGCTAGACAATAAAAGGAAAAAAAAGTGTTCTACCATTAATATTGGGCCCTTTCCTTGACTCTCGGCCCAGCTGAACCCCTGGGCGTCGGCCCAGTGTGTCACCCGCCCTGGCCCATGACTGGGTGCGCTAAGCATTACACTTACGTGTGGGCCCCAGGTGGCAGTAGCTTCTTCTAGATCGGTTGTTAGGATCCTCCGCTTCTCCTGTTGCCTGCTTCCCTTCCCATGATACCCGCATGGCCAACCACCGGGGGCTATTGCGCCATATCCGCCGCCCTGACCGGCTCACCGCGCCTATAAAACCTGAGCCCCGCCCGGTACCCAAGCCATTGCCGAGCCAACCACCATGGGAGAATCGGGTGTCTGCACAGGATGGGTTGGGGAGGGGTCTGCCGCCGCCGTCAAGGACACGATTGGCCACCTCCTGGACCTCAGCATGGGGCTCGGATCGGGCGCAGGGACGCTTAGAAGCCAGGACCGCCGCTCCCTTTTCTCCTCGTACCACGCCCAGCCGCCGCCATGGATCTGGCTGAGCCATCGCGCTCGGGGGGGGGGGGGACCTCGGATAACACCGTCTGGCGGACCCAAATTCTTCAGAACCTTCGTCGTGGCTCATGGTGAGTGTCCCTGGCCTCGCCGCATTGATGTTGCGACTGGTGGCTTCAGGATTCCTCATCGGAGTCTGCTGCCCGCAGCTCGCCGCGGTCTGTGTTACCTACGCGACAATCTCTGGTGAGAACATCACTAACCGAATTGTAGTAGACATCTCGCTGTTTTCTGCCCAAGCATGTGGAGGATAGCGCTGTGGGGAGTACTCGGCGGCTCGACGGCTATGGCGCCACCGCATGGAGGGGTGCGCTCTGCCTGTGAGTCGGCCAGGATGGAGAAGACGACCGGGTATCGTTAATTTGGTGATCAACGGTGGAGATGGGATTGGGGGTACCGTTTTGCGATGCAGTGAGCCTTACCGTTGATCAACCGATGGAGGGATAGGATTAACTATCGTATCATAAAACCTCGGCCGTGGATTCTGGATCCAAGGATTGCGATGGCGTACCGGTTCACCTAGTGAAGATCTAATCGGTGCCATCAATTCCGAATCCAACGGCTCAGCCACGACCATACCGCTTCACCATGGACTATTTGCATATGAGCCCTTATATTTATTCAGAAACAACCCGCCGTCCACTACGGTGTTAGCCTGAGTCTAGGTATTTTTATGGGTTAGCCCCTGGCTTTTCTGGGTAATGTGCGCCCTGTCCAGAGAATTGGAAAAAAATCAGAAAAACAATTAGGAAATGAATTTTAATGAGAAAATAAATGATAGCAACTTGTATAATTCATAGAAAATCCATTTTCAGTCCAAATTGATCCATTCCACTTTCTAAATTTTTGTAATAATATTGTCTACCCATTAGTGCCTCTGTTCTGACATGACAAACACATTAAAACTATTCTTTCACTTAATCTTGTATTAAATGCATAAAACCCTAGAAAATCCATAACTTAAAATATATAACTCCAAATTTAATGATTCCAATTCCTGTGATCTTATTTTAATGTCTAGTTTATTACTGTATATTCTATTTGCATGTCTGGTGTAATGTTAATTTTGCATATGCCATGTTTGTTTGTATTGCTACGACTAGCGAGAGGTCACGAGTCACCTGAAGAGCAAGTTGGTACCTGGAATCTCAAGGCCCAGGCAAGTTGTGCCCTTGATCACTTCTTTTCACCTACTCATGTTCTAATTAATCATAATGATCTGCATAGGTTAATTTTGATGGGACCCAATAGGTTACCCTAGTTTGTCTATCTTTATACCTTGTTTACCACTGAACTTTCTAGGTAGTACTTGCTAGTGCTATATGTGGTTTTGGGTATGGAGATACACCATTCATGATTATACTTTTGTTATCAGTTGTTATTTATGGTTCATGTTAAGATCATTATGTTAATTGGAACATGGAGAACCACCCGGGAAAACAGTGCTACCACAAGGGTGGAATGGGACGCCCTTGGCTGATTAATTAGGAAAGCTAGTGGAAGACTACCTTACCCGAAAGGGGCAAGGGCAGTAGGGGAGTGGTCAGTGTAGGGAGGCCCTCGGGAGGATTTTGCTGCGATGGCGGTCCTGCAAGGGATTCCTGCATTGGAACTTCCTATAAACTGTAGCGGGTTTTCGGAAGCTAGTGGAACTTTGTAAAGGCCTCGTAGTGGATCCCTAGCCATTCACCTCGGAAGTGTCTAAGGGCCTTGCAAACCCTGGCGACATGGGATACACGACTTGTGGGTAAAGATGCGCAACCTCTGCAGAGTGTAAAACTGGTATACTAGCCGTGCTCACGGTCAAGAGCAGCTCGGACACTCACATGATTAAAATTATGGAACTAAATTCAATTTGTCATATGCATTGCATTGCAGGTGAGGTTGTTACTTTTGTTCTACTATTTAACTGGGTTGGTATTTACTTATACTTAGTAACTGCTAATAAAATTTTGACTAACTTTAAAAGCAATGCTCAGCTCTAACCATCCTCTTGGTAAGCCTTACACTTCACGTGAGCTCCCACCTTTGGCGAGTTCATGCACATTATTCCCCACAACTTGTTGAGCGATGAACGTATGTGAGCTCACTCTTGCTGTCTCACATACACCACAGGTCAAGACCAGGTACTGCAGGATGATGCTCATGGAGGATGCTGTGATGAGTTCGTGAGTGGTCTAGGCCGTCGTCTCCCAGTCAACTTTGGGTTGCTGGACCGTTGTCTCCTCATTATGTAATTGTTTATTTTGTATAGAACTCCTGTTAAATATATAAAGATGTGACATTCGATCCTGTGCCACTATACATCATATGTGCGAGACTTGGTCCCAGCATACCTGGTGTTTGTGTTCGCGCCCGGGTTTTGGACCCCTAAAATCCGGGTGTGACACCGTCGAAGGCCGAAATAGAAGAGCTTAAAGAATATGCCAAATCTTGCGGATATAAGCCAGGAGCTCTTCTTTTCGGAGGTATTGACGATGAAAAATTAGGCTGCATCCGGGATCAAACTGGAGCCAAGGTCATCGGTACTCTATCAAAGAGTATCGGTTTTCCGAAGCTAGAAACGGATATTAGCCGCTACCGACGACAACATATCGTTGGTAGCTTATTTTATTCCAATTTCAAGGTAAACAACTTTTCTCTGACTTTTATTGTTTTTAATAATGAAAATGTTCCTAACGAAGGTTGTTTATGTGCAGAGCATGCTACTGAGCAAAGCTTTGAAGATGCAGCAAGATCTAGAGGATAAGAAACACGAAGCTATAATTGAAAATTTAGAGAGCAAAATAAAAGAGCAATCAGCTATTATTGAAAAGAAAGACTTCGAACTCCAAACAACTGAAGGCTTATTGGCAGAAACTGAAGCTAAAGTAGCAGAATTGAATTCGAAACTTCTCTGCCAATCAAAACAATTTGAACAAGAGAAGCAAGAGCTTAATTCAAAATTTGAGGCCGAAGTCCAAGAAAACTCAGATTTGAAAAAATCATTGACAAGCCTTCAAGACAAATGTTTGAAATTTAGTAACAACTGTATTCAACAATTAAAAAAGATCTTTTATTCAGTTGGAGCCAGCAGTGGAAAGTTCGCCCCTTCAGCTGAAAATTTGCCAAGAACCTTCGAACATATTGAAGCTGAAATTGATGAGCTTGACGAAGTTATAGCCGGGCACGGTGACTTCTGTGCCTGGGTAGCTTCTCGGGGCACTGCTGCAGCGTTTCTGAAGGCTGGCTGTGATCATGGAAAAATCATCAACAGGCCCAATTTCACACTATCTCCATCAATTCTAGACGATATTCCTGACCTCGCCCGAAGCATTTCAAACAGATTTATAAAAATGATATGGACAAAAGGCGGGCGAGAAAAGGCTGGAGATGAAGCTCGAAGTCATCTTGAACCAGTAAGAAATCATACCTTGTGCTTACCTTCTCCTTCACACTTGATTTTTACTCGCAATACCTTGATTCATGTAGGATGACGAAGCTGAAAGTGATGCTTAAAAAATATGCCGCCGAAGCTGAAGCCCGGTGAAGATCAGTAGGAGTACACTGTAGAAAAAACTCAAGAGACTTTTGTAATAACTTTTGTAAACACAGCTAAACTGTTCTTAATGAACTTTGTTCATACCTTGTAATATATTCTTACCCTTCCATTGAGGCGCTTTGATGTGGACGAAATTAGTATTTTGAGCCAAAGGCGAAAAACACCTTCCCTTCTTTTCGTACACAACGAAGCATAAAAGACCGCTTCTTCTTTTTGCCGAAACAACCACTTATGCCATGATGATGATTATCCTATATATGCCTGAATGTTTATGAATGCAAATGCTATGATGTAATGTGATGTGCGAATGAATGTCCAAACACATATCCGAAGCCATACCCTTAGCCATTATTTCCTTAGAAACAATCACACATCAGCTCTGCATTCCCTTAGGAACGACTTTGGAGCTTCTTCGCCTTTTACTTTCGGCGGAATCAGCGTTGACTTTTCGCTGTAAGCTCTGCATTCCCTTAGGAACGACTTTGGAGCTTCTTCACCTTTTACTTTCAGCGGAATCAGCGTTGACTTTTCGCTGTAAGCTCTGCATTCCCTTAGGAACGACTTTGGAGCTTCTTCGCCTTTTCAGTTTTCGGCACTCGATGGTGCGTTCTCAGCTTTTACATTTACATTCCTTAGGGGATTTTGCTCTTATAAAACTAAAAAGGAGATTACATATGATGGCCCCATTAAAAACCTTTCTCCCCCTTTAGAAAGGAAAAGGGTGCCATGAAAAAGAAAAAACATAAGAAAAGTTACATCAAATTACACATAATATCGCCGAAGCTCATCCGCATTCCAAGATCTTGGAATGTCGTTGCCGTCCATGTCCTTCAATCTGTATGAACCAGGTCTTGACGAAGATACTACTAAGAAAGGTCCCTCCCATTTCAACTGTAACTTGCCCACTGTGTCTGGGTTGGCCACTCTCCGAAGCACCAAATGTCCCGGCTCAATATTCTTTAGCCGAACTTTTCTATCTCGCCATTTGACTGTTTCGGCCTGGTATTTATTGATATTCTCCACAGCTTGAAGCCTGATCCCTTCTAAAGCATCTTTTTCCACAAAACAAGCATCTTCAGGGCCTGATTCTGCCGAAGCTACTACTCTTATTGATCCAGTTTTAGCTTCTTCCGGAGTTATTGCTTCGTCACCGAATAATAACTTGAATGGAGTAAAGCCTGTAGACCTTGATGTTGTTGTATTGTGGCTCCACACCACTTTGGTTAACTGATCTGGCCACTTTCCCCAGGGTTGATTGAAGATTAACTTCATTATTCCTGTCATTATAATGTCGTTGGCTCTTTCAACGAGCCCATTTGACTCCGGATGCCTGACTGATGCAAAATGGATCTTCGTACCAATTTGATCACAGAAATTTCTGAAAGCTTCGGAGTCGAACTGTGTTCCATTATCTACAGTGATGGCCTTCGGTACCCCGAAACGACAAACAATATTCTGCCAGAAAAACTTTTGGACAGTGGCCGAAGTTATTGTGGCTAATGGCTTTGCCTCAATCCATTTAGAAAAATACTCCACAGCCACTATAACATATCTTAAATTCCCTTGAGCCGGTGGTAATGGACCTAACAAGTCAAGGCCCCACCTTTGCAATGGCCAGATAGGTTGTATCAGCTGTGTTAAAGACGAAGGTTGTTTTTGATCTCTTGCACATTTCTGACAACCTTCGCACTTTTGAACCAATTCCGCTGCATCCGAAGCTGCCTTCGGCCAATAAAACCCTTGACGGAAAACTTTTCCAAGTAACGGCCTAGATCCAATGTGAGATCCACACAGGCCTGCATGTATTTCTTTCATCAACTCTATACCTTCGGTTCTAGATAAACACTTGAGCAGCGGAGCGCAAACTCCATGCTTGTATAACTCCCCTTCTATCATGACATATGGATGAGCTCTTGCCTCTATCCTTCTGTTATAAGCTTCATCATCTGAAAGGAACTTACCCTGAAGGTAAGAGATGATCTCAGTTCTCCAATCTTCGCTATAAACAGGAGATATGTTGAGGACTGCTCTTTCAAGGAGCTCCACTGAAGGTGCCTTTATTGTTTCGAAAACACATCCGAAGGTAACGGCAGCCCCTGTGCTGCTGACTTAGCTAGCAAATCAGCATGCTCATTTTGTCCTCGAGGGATATTTTTGACAGAAAATCCTTCGAAGGAAGTTTCGATTCTTCGGACCATGTCTAGATATTTTTCAAGCTTCGGATCTTTAGCCTTGCAACTTTTGTCGATATGACCCGAAACAACCTGGGAATCAGTTTTAAGAATCGCCCTTCTAATTCCCATTGCCTTTAATTTCCGAAGGCCCAGGAGCAGGGCTTCGTACTCAGTAATATTGTTTGTACAGCTGAAATCAAGTCTTGCCGCATAACAAGTTTTAACCTTGGATGGTGAGACCAACACAGCGGCTGCTCCTGCTCCGAAGGTTCCCCAAGAGCCATCACAAAACACTGTCCACACTTCAGCATCCTTATTTGTTTCTTCATCCTGAGCCCCTGGCGTCCAATCGACAATGAAATCTGCCAACGCTTGAGACTGGATCGAGGATCTATGCACATAATCAATGCAAAATTCATTGAGCTCTGCAGCCCACTTTCCAATCCGTCCAGTAGCTTCTCTATTTCTCATAATATCCTTCAACGGCTGCGAAGAAGGAACAACAATATTGTATGCTTGAAAATAATGCCGAAGCTTCCTGGATGCCATCAAAACGGCATATAATACCTTCTCCAGTTCTGTATAGTTTTTCTTTGATACACTAAGGACTTCAGATACAAAATACACTGGAACCTGCTTTTTGACTTGGCCATCAAGCTTCTCCTGGACAAGTGCTGCACTTACTGCTGATTGCGAAGCTGCCACATATAACAACAAAGGAACCCCTGGCGTTGGTGGAGTTAATGTTGTTAAATCTATCAAATATTGCTTCAGCTCTTCAAAGGCTTTTTGTTGACTTGGTCCCCATTGGAAGACTTCAGCTGACTTCAGCACTTCGAAGAATGGTAAATTTCTTTCTGCTGATCTGGATATGAATCTATTGAGAGATGCCAACCTCACTGTCAATCTTTGAGCCCCCTTTCTTGTAGTTGGTGGCTCCATTCGAAGTATAGCTTCAATTTTACTTGGATTAGCTTCAATTCCCTTTGTTGAAACCAAGCATCCAAGAAATTTCCCCTTCTTTACTTCGAAGACACATTTTTCTGGATTCAGCTTTAAGCCAGCTTGCCTGAAACTGGCGAAGGTCTCCTGCAAATCAGCAATATGATTTTCCTGTTTTGTGCTTTTTACAATGATGTCATCAACATAAGTTAGCACATTTCTGCCTATCTGAGACTGGAGGACCTTCGCAGTCATTCTACTGAAACTTCCTCCAGCGTTTTTGAGCCCCTCAGGCATCCGAAGGTAGCAATATGTGCCACTTGGGGTTATGAAGCTAGTCTTCGGCTCGTCTTCCTTCTTCATCCAGATTTGGTGATAGCCTGAGTAACAATCTAGCAGACTCATGAGCTCTAAAGAAGCTGCTGCATCAACTAAAGAGTCTATCCTTGGCAATGGGAATTCGTCCTTCGGACAAGCCTTGTTGAGATCTGTGAAATCGATACACATTCTCCACTTGCCATTGGCCTTCTTTACCATAACAGTGTTAGCTAGCCATTCTGGATACTTTACTTCTCTGATAACTCCTGCACTGAGGAGTCTTTTTACTTCATTGCGAGCACCTTCGGCCTTATCATCAGACATTTTCCGAAGCCTCTGCTTTCGGGGTCTGAAGGATGGGTCAACATTGAGCGAGTGTTCAATAACATCCCGATTTACTCCGCAGAGGTCATTAGCTGACCATGCAAAAACATCTTTGTTGTTGAACAAAAACCTTATCAAGGTTTTCTCCTGGTCTTCGGATAATTGAGAGCCCAACAGCACCTTCTGCTCTGCTATGTCCTCACATAAGAGCATGGGCTTCGGCTGATCTGCTGAAGTTGCTTTCTCCCTCCTGAATTTGTACTGCTCACAAGCTTCAGCTCCATCTATGTTATGGATTGCTTTGGAGTTAGTCCAGCTTCCTTCGGCCCTTCTGGCAGCTTCCTGACTTCCATGAATAGCAATGGGTCCTTGATCCGAAGGTATCTTCATGCAAAGATAGGCAGGATGAAGGATTGCTTCGAAAGCATTGAGGGTGCCACGACCGATAATTGCATTGTAAGGGTACTCCATGTCAACAATGTCAAACACAACTTGCTCAGTTCTAGTGTTGTTAACAAATCCGAAGGTTACTGGCATGGTAATCTTCCCAAGTGCTACAATCTGTCGTCCTCCGAAGCCACAAAGAGGGTGCGTAACATCATGGATCTTGTCTTCGGGCTCTTGCATTTGTCTAAAGGCCTTAGCAAATATGATATCAGCTGCACTACCTGTATCAACTAAGACATTGTGGACCAGAAATCCTTTGATCACACAAGAGATAACCATAGCATCGTTGTGTGGATAATCCTTGAGTTGAAGGTCCTCTTGGGAGAAGGTAATAGGAATGTGAGACCATCTCGACTTGATGAAGGGTCCTTGCACCCCAACATGTTGTACCCTTCTCTGCGCTTCCTTCTTCTGCTTCTTGTTAGCTGGCTCTGAACATGAACCGCCTGTTATCGGGAACAGCAGCTTCGGAGCCGAAGCAGCTCCAACTTGATCGTTGAACGAAGCCATCAGCTCAGCTCCAACTTGATCGTTGAACGAAGCCATCAGCTCAAAAAAGTGGAAGTGAGTTCACCGGAGGTGGGCGCCAATGTTGGGGACTTGTTCTCAAAGACTATGAATTAAGAACAAGGCAACACAGAAAGAAGTTAATGGTTAATGTCCTTCGTCCTCCGAAACGTTATTTCCCTTAGGATATAACGATTTTGGACGAAGGTTAAGAAGGACATACCTTCTTCATCACAGTTTATATCGATAAAAGGAAAAGCATGTGAAACATGAAAGAATACATGATTAATCATATAACATTATTAAGTGTCCCCATTATATAATTATGAAAGAATAAGAACAATATTGAATTACATTTGTACCTTCAATTTGGAAGGCCAAAGTACAAGGATGACGGAAAGCAAATGCCAAGTCCGCGTGAACAGTACGGGGGTACTGTTCATCTATTTATAGACACAGGACACAGCCTGTGAAGAATTACAATTATGCCCCTCATAAAAATTTACAACATTGACTCGGACCTTTATGGACTAAAAGGTCATTCTATCTTTAAGTCGGTTTGTAATACCGAAGCTTCATGAAGAGGGACCTTCGGTCATCTTCTGCGGACAGCTTCAGCCGAAGCTGCTTCTTCCTACAAGACCTTCGGCGCGACGAAGCATAGCCCCAACAAATAATTTGTCCACACGGTGTCAAGGTCCAGATTCCATCCCCACCCTTTCAGTGGCAAATAAAATAACACATGTCAATAGGTTTTTTCTAAAAAAAATGCTAGCAGAACATAAGACAGGCATGTAGAGGACAACCAAGATTGAAATACAAATGCATTACCATTCTCTCTATGCACTCTATTCAGAACCCAAAACGAGATGTCAAATGCAGCATAACTACGTTGTAGTAAGTACAGTGTTATTTAGAATGATTGTGGATAATTAGAATTTACACAGGTTCACCATTTTAACACTGCTTTTTAGGTATGGTTAAGGATATTAATTTAATGACGAAATTGTCAGGTTGTCCAAAGCAAAAGGAGTGGTAATGATAAATCTGGAGGGACTCACGTCCTCTAGATGCCACCTCTTTGAATTCCAATAAATTGAAAAAACGTCTTTGATAGCAAAATAAATCTGGAGCACAATATCACTTTGTTACAGTAAAGGCCCAAAGTTCATTTTACTATATCTATACCAGGAAAAACCCCTCTGTGATTCCATTGCGATAGGGACCATGGTAGATTATATTTCTGGGTGTTGAAGGCTGAAACAAAAATATCCAAATCCAAATTAGCTCGTAGTCCCCTAATGGATATCAAAGATCCAGGCTAGGAGCTCATCTCCAGAAGAAATAGTACTACGCACACTCTTCCGATCACATTGGCCCAAATTGATAATTCTGATTCTAGTTTAAAAAACATTGATCCACGGAAGCAGTAATACTAACTATCTACAGAAAGGCGCCGGAGGCAAATCCCTAGAAAAAATCGCTAAAATAAAACAAGGCACACAACAAACATTAAATGGTTAGTTCCATAGTCACAAACAATTATTACAAACCACGAACATGCCGGTATGCTCACCTCGCTCTCCAAAGATCACTCTTGTACTCCTATTCCAAAGTAGTAGCAAAGATGAAGGGGAACCAGGTGCAGCTAACCATGCTAAAGCAACATCAGTAGCCCTCCCATCAGCATCTTACACAATGAAAAAACATTAGTAAAAGCATAAAGCACATCTTTCACCAAACACATATGGAATATGTTTTTCAAAAGATCAAAGGAAGAGAAATGAAAAACAGAAACATTGATAAGCACAAAAAATCTTCAAACATGCCTGGTGCACATCAAAGCTAGAGTTGATGCTAGCACCATTAACTTTTTTTGCCTTGCCCATAAAGCCTGCGGACGGATGGACCCATTCCGTTGGGGGTAGACATCAATCACACTCATGTTCTTTGGGAAATTGTTGTGCACTAATGTTTAACTCCAATGAGAGAAATTATTTTGGTTAAGGGTTAGAGCTTTCCGTCTAACCTGAAAAACCTTGTATCTGCACCCTTTTGACCCTCCTAAAAATGACGCAAACATGACAGGTGCAGGTGTAATCTTCAACAGTTGTATTTCAAAGAATGGTATGATAACATGTGATGATTTCAACAATTCAGCAGACTATTCGATGTACATAAACATTCATCCAAGATGGAAATCCAACCAAGCAGGTTGAAATCGCAATGCATTGGGGTAAGCATACCTTGACAAGCTCCCCAATCACCCTATCGGTGAGCATGGTATCCTTCTCAGGAAAAACCTGCTTAAGTACGCATAGCCTGCATGTGATTAAACAACAAAATCTCAATTAACACAATTATAAGTGGACCAATTGTAAGCCAACGCAGTAGGCCAACATGATACATGTGCCATCTCACTTTTTTCCAAAGCTACCCAACCTAGCATATGCACGAGTGAATAGGAGCTACATGGAGGCATACGCACGCAAAAAGGAGGAGTTGTGGGCAGTCGTGGCTGCATGGGAGGGGGTCATGGATAGAGCGTCCGGCGGCACGCAGGGCGAGCGGGGGCGGTACCGGTGGGCACTGATCGTGGTTTCCTAGCACCGCGTTGATGCGCGACATGGTGGCACAGCTCGTGGGTAAGGGGGTCGCGTGGGGAAGGGCAGCATTGAACACGGGGTGGTGGAGCAGGGCATGGGGGAAGGGAGGTGACGGCTCGAGTAGCTCGAGCGACGGTGATGGCTCTGGTGGCGCAACGTGTGGGGAAGGGGATTGCGTTGGACGACATTGACGCACGTGGTTTAGGGGGCGGGGGCACGATGTAGTTGTGGATGCCCTCATTAGGCTCATATAGAATAGTAGAGATTTTGTAACAACAAAGACAAAATAAGATTACGACGAGATTGGTCAATACCAACAACATAATAATGTATAAATTGGTCCATCGCTAATCTCTACTATACTTAAAGCACCAGTTTCAACGGTCGTCCTGCATCATCTTTTTACAAAAAAGTCCTTACATTTCTTCCAAATCAACTCAACGTAAAATGTTAAAAAGCGATACAGGAGGTGGGGATGGAAGAAGGGTGAGAGACATTGGACAAAGTTGTCTAACCAGTGGAACATCATGTTTAGATGTTTATAATATTGAATATAAATTGTACATATGTATATATGATATTTTGTAGAATAAAAAAATAATCGTGTCGGGCCAGGATAGCACTACGGGCCAAGGCTATGGCCCAAGCACCGAACGACGCTCGTGTCGGGTTGGCCCAGACACTATTAAATGAGTCGTGTGCCTTGGGCCGGCTCGCCAGATACGACCCATTTGGCCATCTATACCTCCGCACGATAATGATGATCCTCGCTTCAGTTGCCACCACCTCGTTCGTCATTCTACTTCTTTTCTCTCTCCCCTCATGCCTCCACCTCTGCACCACCTCATTCTCGGCAGAGGGCGTAAGAGCATGTGCCTCCTCTCCGTATTCATTCGGCACCAGTCCCGACACCGACTCACGGAGTAGCTATTTGTCGGCGTTCCGAGACCGGGGGGTCCCCTGGGCCGACGAGTGAATGTCGCCGCGTGCCCCAGCCCAGATGGATCGAGCGCGAGGGAGAGCGCGAAGGGGGGAGAGCGAGGCGGCCGGAGATCGGCGTGAGAGAGGTGGGAATCCCGCGGCCCTCGTGTTCGTCCCGCGCCCAGGTCGGGTGCGCTTGCAGTAGGGGGTTACAAGCGTCCACGCGGGAGAGGGAGCGAGCGGCTCCAAGCGAGCGCCTGTTCTCGTCCTCGTCCCCGCGCGGCCAACCTTCTCTAAGAGGGCCCTGGTCCTCCCTTTTATAGGCGTAAGGAGAGGATCTAGGTGTACAATGGGGGGTGTAGCAAGGTGCTACGTGTCTAGCGGAGGTGAGCTAGCGCCCTAGGTACATGCCGTTGTGGCAGCCGGAGAGATCTTGGCACCTAGCTGGTGTGATGTCGTGGCCGTCGAAGGAGCGATGGAGCTTGGCGGAGGGATAGCTGTCGGAGCGGTTGAGTCCTTGCTGACGTCCTCTTGCTTCCGTAAGGGGGCTGAGAGCCGCCGCCGTCACAGAGCATGCGCGGCGCCATCATTGCCTATCTGGCGGAGCGAGCCAGATGGGATGCCGGTCTTGTTCCCTGCGGCTCGAGTCAGCTCGGGGTAGGGTGATGATGGCGCCTCCTGTTGACGTGGCTGGTCTACGCCCTAGGATGGGCGATGTGGAAGCTCCTCCGAAGCCGAGGTTGAGTCCGAGCCCCCGGGTTGGGCGAGGCGGAGATCGTCGTCTTCTGGGGCCGAGCCCAAGTCCGAGCCCTGGGTCGGGCGAGGCGGAGATCGTCGTCTTCTGGGGCCGAGCCCAAGTCCGAGCCCTGGGTCGGGCGGAGTTCGCCGTCTTCCGGGACTTAGCCCGAGTCCGAGCCCTGGGTCGGGCAGGGTTCGCCGTCTTCCGGGACTTAGCCCGAGTCCGAGCCCTGGGTCGGGTGGAGTTCGCCGTCTTCTGGGACTTGGCCCGAGTCCGAGCCCTGGGTCGGGCGGAGTTCGCCGTCTTTCAGGACTTAGCCCGAGTCCGAGCCCTGGGTCGGGCGGAGTTCGCCGTCTTCCGGGACTTTTCCCGAGTCCGAGCCCTTGGTCAGGCGAAGCGGAGCTTCCTATGGTGCCTCCGGCAGGGCCTGACTGATTGTCAGTCTTACTCTGTCCAGTGGCACTGCAGTCGGTGTGGTGTAGGCGGCGCTGTCCTTCTGTCAGGCCGGTCAGTGGAGCGGTGAAGTGACGGCGGTCACTTCGGCTTTGCCGGCGGGGGGCGCGCGCCAGGATAAGGGTGTCAGGCCACCTTTGCATTAAATGCTCCTGCGACTTGGTCGGTCGGTGCGGCGATTTGGTCAGGGTTGCTTCTTAGCGAAGGCAGGGCCTCGGGCGAGCCGGGAATATGTTCGCCGCTGAAGGGGGGCCTCGGGCGAGACAGAAATCCTCCGGGGTCGGCTGCCCTTGTCCGAGGCTAGGCTCGGGTGAGGCGTGATCGTGTCCCTCGAATGGACTGATCCCTGACTTAATCGCACCCATCAGGCCTTTGCAGCTTCATGCTGATGGGGGTTACCAGCTGAGAATTAGGAGCCTTGAGGGTACCCCTAATTATGGTCCCCGACAGTAGCCCCCGAGCCTCGAAGGGAGTGTTTGCACTCGCTTGGAGGCTTTCGTCGCACTTTTTTGCAAGGGGACCAGCCTTTCTCGGTTGCGTTTTGTTCCGGTGGGTGCGCGCGAGCGCACCCGCCGGGTGTAGCCCCCGAGGCCTCGGAGGAGTGGTTTCACTCCTTCGAGGTCTTACTGCCTTACGTAGTGCTTCGGCTGGTCTGGTCGTTCCCTCATGCGAACTGGTCGTAGCCCAGGGGTACGGTCGGGTCCCAAGTTCTCGGGATGGTATGTTGACGCTGTCAACGGTTCGGCCGGAGCCGGGTTTGCGAGAGCAGTCCCCGAGCCTCTGCACAGAGCGAGAGGGCAGTCAGGGGTAGACTCGGCTTTTTTACATATGCCCCTGCGTCGCCTTTCCGCAAGGAGGAGGGGGGGAAGCGCCATGTTGCCCTCGATGGGCGCCGAACATGGTGTCTCCGACGAGCTGCAAGCGGGTAATCCGAGTGGACGTCCGTGCCCCATTCGTTAGGGGTCGGCTAGGGGCCCAGAGGCACGCCCAAAAGTACCTGCGGGTGATCTGCCAGACCCGGTCCCCTGGCGACGGGGTCCGAGGGCTCGATGCCTCCCTCTGGTGGGATTCTGTTACAAGATCGTTCCCGCCGGTCTCGGAAATGTCCTAGGGTACCTCAGGAGCGCAGCCCGAGCCTTGGTTATGTATCGAACGTACCCATGGTCATCCCTCGCTCGGCGTCTGAGGCGGCTGTGAACCCTTCGGGGGCCAGCCTTCGAACCCCTGATCAGTATTGGGCGCGGAGCCCGAGTAGCCTGAGGCGGTCGTTGAACCCTTTTGAGGGGCCGGCCTTTGAACCTCTGACCAGTAGTGGGTGTAGGGCCCACGCGATCTAAGGCGGCTGTTGAACCCTTCCGGGGGGGGCAGCCTTCGAACCTCTGATCAGTAGGGGGGCTCGGAGCCTGGTTCCTTCTCGGGGAAGGATCCTTTTCGGGGTATCCCCCTTTCTCGGTCCCTGTTGCAAGAGAGAGAAAGAGGAAAAACGGAAAAGGATACGAAATCGAACGACGCGGCGTACCTTTTTGGACGCGTTCATTTTGGCGAAGGGGAAGCGTCGCCCGCTTCTCCTGCCAGAGGCGCCGCGTGTCCCGTCGCGGAGTTAATGTGATGGGGCGAGTGGTTGGAGGGGCGACCGTTGCGCGTGCGCGAGCCGTTCGAGGAACGGATCACGGGTGCGTCGTCTTCACGCCGTGGGAGAGGGCTCTCTCGCTGCCCCCGGATGGGACGTAAGCCTGGCTGACGACGCGACCGCTGCGCCTGCTCGCGTGTCACCGCCATTACTGCCGGCCCGCTTTTGGCCGTGTTGACCGTCGCGCCAGGCTGGTGCTGCTGGGTCACGCGCCGGGTCGCCTCGAGTCGCGGTATTGGTTCCGCAGTC
The DNA here is from genome assembly GCA_029449295.1 of Zea luxurians. NCBI lineage: Eukaryota > Viridiplantae > Streptophyta > Magnoliopsida > Poales > Poaceae > Zea > Zea luxurians. The sequence continues at coordinate 190,802,239 of JAOPSE010000001.1, forward strand.
GAGGAGGTGCGGTGGTGGCGCGGGTGGCGATGCAGTTACTCACACGTAGCAACCGGCGCACCGGTTGCATGACGCGTGGGCCTGGGCCTTCATGCCGGGCATGTTGGGAGTCGGAGGAGCGCGCCCACTTGGCGCGGTTGCATGCCGCCTGCATGGCTGCCCACCCTTTCGCCCGTTGGTCTGGGCAAAAGTGGAGGGTCGCTTGTAACCGCTGGGCGGTTGTATGCACCCCGCGCGGTGGTTTGGCTTCTTCTGCCCTGAGTTGGCTTGCATGACGTGTGGGGCCCAGCCCCCGCGCCGTGGGGGAGGACCTTGGAGTGTGTCGGAGAAGACTCAGCCCGTGACGGCTGGGGACGCGAGTAGGGAGAACCGCCCTTAAAAGGAGGGTGACCCCCTTGGAGGGCGACCATGTCTTCGCGCTCCCTTATGCATCGTGTCTTTCCACCTTCTAGGCCTCGGATGGGGGAGATCCGCCGTCTTGCCGCCTCGTCGTTGGGGGGAACGCAACTCCTCGGGAGTTGGTACCTTTCAGCCATCGTTCGGCTTCAAGGATTTTCATCATGCAGCCCGGCTGCACCCCTCCACCGGCGGTCACCCAAGACGGTGACCTCCAGCTTGATGGTGGGGGAAAGCGAGCCAGGCCGCGGCCTCTGCCCCTCCCTCAGCCTCAAGGATTTTCGTCATCCAGACTGAGGTGGAGGATGAGGCGAGTCGGGGGGCTGCCTCCGCGTGGGTCGGTTACCCTTTTCTTCCCCTGGCGTCTGGGGGAGAAGGGCATCCTCCAGCCTCGCGGAGGCTTCCTCCAGCCATGCCGGGAAAGGCGGACCGCCGCCACTCAGCCAGGGCGCAGCATTACGTCCTGCGTCCGGACGATGGTTGCGTCGCGTACCGCGAGGGCGGCGCCCATGTTCTGGGCGGTTCTGGCGAGGGCGAAGACCTGCCGGCGCGCTTCGAGGCGTCGACAGCCGGAGATGGCTTCTCTACCGATGAGATTGCCAACTCCGCCAGTAGCCCTGGGTCTCCGTCTCCCGGCCTGAATGGCTGACACTCGTCCTCGGTGGATGAGAGTCCTTCTGCCGTAGCACCCGCCCCGAAGCCGCTGCTGAAGCTGCTTCGTCGCCCGGGACGGGGGTTGTTGTCGCTGCTGCCGGATCGGGCGGCGGCGAGCCGCCCCTCGGCCCGCGATCGCCCCGCGGGTTCCCCAATCTTGTGGGGTTGTTCGTACTCGCGGAGACGGAAACGGGGTTCCGTTTGTAATGGCACCTTGGATGCCAGTGTTTTCGTTCATTGTGGCTGTCGGGGCCTGAACATGTATGTGATTTCGGCACGGAGCCGTGTATTTTCCTCCTTTTCGAGCACTGAGTCTCGCCTGTTGGTTGTCTGAACCGCTTCACCAAGCGTGAGTCGCCCTGTGTACAGGTGACGAGTGAGGTATCCGTATCCCGGAGGCGTAGGAGCCCCTCGGCTCGGTCGGCCTTGTTGTCCGAGGCTTCTCTAACTTAGTTAAAGGAACCCCTCGGCCGCTCTTCGATGAGCCGAGGCCAGGGGTAGCGGCGTCAACATGGATAGAGGCAGAGTTGGCTAGAAAAGGAAACCTGGTTGGCCGAAGCCTGGCCGGGTCGTCCGTTAGCGGGACCGGCGCCGGAATTGACTAGCCGAGGCCTCAGGTCGGGCTGACGTCCTCGAAGGGCAGCTGGCCGAGGCCTCGGGGTGACCGACCGAGCCACCTGCTCGGGCCAGATCGATGTCCTCGGAAGGTACTGGCCGAGGCCCCGGGGTGACCGGCCGAGCCGCCTGCTCGGGCCGGATTACCGGAGAAGACCCTAGCGGCGATGGCCCGGGCGTGGTGATGACGTCGTCTTCCAGAGTGGAGATCCTCGGACCGCGTCGCCGTCTGAGGCTAGGTTGGCCCTTGCCGAAGGTGTCGTCGATGCCAAGGGTGCTGCTGCTCCCTTCAGCCGTCAAGATCCGAGCCTGCAGGATCGGATTGTCTTGTAGCGTGTGTTTCCTGCGGCCGCCGAGGCCTAAACACACCCTCGCCGTGTTGTAAAGCTGCGTCTTTTTTCCTTTTATTTCGAGCATCTGGACTGTTTTATCGGTAACAGAAATGTTTGTGCGAGCAAGAGTTGCTTCTCGCGGAAGGTGATGAGTGAGGTATCCGTATCCCGGAGGCGTAGGAGTCCCTTGGCTCGGTCGGCCTTGCCGCTTACGCGCACTCTTACCCGTCCATGGGGCTCTGTCACCGACGCAGTCGAAAAGGCTCGAAGGATCGCTTCGGCAGAAGAGCTTTCGAGCGTGAAGACTTGTCCGGTCCGCAGAATCACTTATCCGAACGTGAGTTACTTATCGCAGAAGGTGATGAGTGAGGTATCCGTATCCCAGAGGCGTAGGAGTCCCTCGGCTCGGTCAGCCTTGGCTGCTTACGTGTACTCCGTCATTTTCAGGATCCACTTTTCGAAGTAGCCAAAAAGCGCGAAAGACATTCTGGCAGAAAAGATCTCTTTTTTTTCGAGGAAAATTTCGACGCAGAGGGGGTTCCCCCCCTTTTAGCCCCCGAGGGAGGGTCGGGCTTTGCCGAGGCGAGGCTGACCCTTCCTTGATGACTAAACTTTGCGCGGGTGCGAGGTATATGATCAACTTGAAAACATCTTAAGGGTAGAAGCGACGTAGCTGTTGGATGTTCCAGGCGTTGTCGTAGACCTCGCCTTGGCTGTTGGCCAGCTTGTATGTTCCGGGCTTCAGAACCTTGGCGATGACGAATGGCCCCTCCCAGGGAGGCGTGAGCTTGTGCCGCCCTCGGGCGTCTTGTCGCAGTCGAAGCACCAGGTCGCCCACCTGGAGGTCTCGGGACCGGACCCCTCGGGCGTGGTAGCGTCGCAGGGACTGCTGGTACCGCGCCGAGTGTAGCAAGGCCTGATCCCGAGCCTCCTCCAGCTGGTCCAGCGAGTTTTCTTGGCTGACTTGGTTGCTTTGGTCGGTGTAGGCCCTCGTCCTCGGGGAGCCATATTCTAAGTCCGTGGGCAAGATGGCTTCGGCCCCATAGACTAGAAAGAACAGCGTGAAGCCCGTGGCTCGGCTCGGCGTTGTCCTCAGACTCCAGACCACCGAGGGGAGTTCCTTCATCCATCGCTTGCCAAACTTGTTGAGGTCGTTGTAGATCCGAGGCTTGAGCCCTTGTAGAATCATGCCGTTGGCACGCTCCACCTGCCCATTCGTCATGGGATGAGCCATGGCGGCCCAGTCCACCCGGATGTGGTGATCCTCGCAGAAGTCCAGGAACTTTCTACCGGTGAACTGGGTGCTGTTGTCGGTGATGATGGAGTTCGGGACCCCGAAGCGATGGATGATGTTGGTGAAGAACGCCACCGCTTGCTCGGACCTGATGTTGTTCAGGGGTCGGACCTCGATCCACTTGGAGAATTTGTCGATGGCGACCAGCAGGTGCGTGTAGCCCCCGGGTGCCTTCTGCAAGGGGCCGACGAGGTCCAGACCCCACACCGCAAAAGGCCAGGTGATGGGTATCGTCTGCAGAGCCTGAGCGGGCAGATGGGTCTGCCTCGCGTAGAATTGGCACCCTTCACAGGTGCGGACGATTCGGGTAGCGTCGGCCACCGCCGTCGGCCAGTAGAAGCCTTGCCGAAAAGCGTTCCGACAAGGGCTCGAGGCGCTGCGTGATGGCCGCAAGCCCCCGAGTGTATCTCTCGCAGGAGTTCCTGACCTTCGGCGATGGAGATGCATCGCTGGAGGATGCCTGAGGGGCTGTGGTGGTAGAGCTCCTTCTCATCTCCCAGCAAGACGAACGACTTGGCGTGCCGCGCCACCCGCCGAGCCTCGGCTCGGTCGAGGTGTAGCTCTCCTCGGTGGAGATATTGTAGGTACGGGGTCTGCCAGTTTCGATTAGGCGCGACCCCGCTTCGCTCCTCCTCGACGCGTAGTGCCTCACCCTCGGGGGCCGAGGGTACCTCGGACTGAACCGAGGGCGCCTCGGGTCGAGCTGAGGGTGCCTCAGACTGAGCCGAGGGCGCCTCGGGTTGAGCCGTGGGTGCCTCGGACTGGGCCGAGGGCGCCTCGGGTTGAGCCTTGGGTGCCTCGGACTGGGCCGAGGGTACCTCGGGCTCGGGTGTGTCGTCGATCTTGACGGAGGGTCGATGCAGGTCTCGGGAGAAGACGTCCGGGGGAACTGTCGTTCGCCCCGAGGCTATTTTAGCCAGCTCGTCCGCAGTCTCGTTGTAGCGCCGAGCGATGTGGTTGAGCTCGAGCCCGTAGAACTTGTCTTCCAGGCGCCGAACTTCATCGCAGTAGGCCTCCATCTTCGGGTCGCGGCAATGGGAGTTCTTCATGACTTGGTCGATGACGAGCTGCGAGTCACCACGAGCGTCGAGGCGTCGGACCCCTAGCTCGATGGCGATCCGCAACCCGTTGACCAGAGCCTCATATTCGGCCACATTGTTGGACGCCGGGAAGTGGAGGCGTAGCACGTAGCGTAGATGCTTTCCGAGGGGTGAGATGAAGAGTAGGCCTGCGCCGGCCCCTGTCTTCATCAGCGACCCGTTGAAGAACATGGTCCAGAGCTCCGGTTGGATCGGAGCCGTCGGTAGCTGGGTGTCGACCCATTCAGCCACGAAGTCCGCCAAGACCTGGGACTTAATGGCTTTCCGAGGAGCGAACGAGATTGTCTCGCCCATGATCTCCACCGCCCACTTTGCAATCCTACCCGAGGCCTCTCGGTACTTGATGATCTCTCCCAGGGGGAAGGATGACACCACAGTTACCGGATGAGACTCGAAGTAGTGTCGCAGCTTTCGTCGCGTTAGGATCACCGCGTACAGCAGCTTTTGAACTTGTGGGTAGCGGATCTTGGTTTCCGACAGTACCTCGCTGACGAAGTAGACTGGCCTCTGAACGGGCAATGCATGCCCCTCTTCTTGCCTCTCGACCACAATCGCGGTGCTAACCACCTGGGTGGTCGCGGCGACGTAGACCAGGAGGGCTTCTCCGGCAGCTGGGGGCACCAAGATAGGCGCCTTTGTGAGCAGCGCCTTCAGGTTCCCGAGGGCTTCCTCGGCCTCAGGGGTCCAAGTGAAGCACTCGACCTTCCTTAAGAGGCGGTACAGAGGTAGACCTCTTTCGCCGAGGCGTGAGATGAAGCGGCTCAGAGCCGCGAGGCATCCCATGACCCTCTGTACGCCTTTCAAGTCCTTGATGGGCCCCATGCTGGTAATGGCTGCGATCTTTTCCGGGTTGGCTTCGATGCCCCGCTCGGAGACGATGAACCCCAAGAGCATGCCTCGGGGCACCCCGAAGACACACTTTTCGGGATTGAGCTTGACACCTTTCGCCTTGAGACATCGGAATGTCATTTCAAGGTCGGAAAGGAGGTCGGAGGCTTTCCTCGTCTTGACTACGATGTCACCGACGTAGGCCTCGACTGTGCGGCCAATGTGTTCGCCGAACACATGGTTCATGCACCGTTGGTACGTTGCGCCCGCATTCCTCAAACCGAACGGCATGGTGACATAGCAGTACATGCCGAAGGGTGTGATGAAAGAAGTCGCGAGCTGGTCGGACTCTTTCATCTTGATTTGATGATACCCTGAGTAGGCATCGAGGAAAGACAGAGTTTCGCACCCAGCAGTGGAATCCACGATTTGGTCGATGCGAGGCAGAGGGTAGGGAACCTTCGGACATGCTTTGTTGAGACCAGTGTAGTCTACACACATCCGCCATTTCCCCCCCCTTTCTTTCTCACAAGCACAGGGTTGGCAAGCCATTCGGGATGGAATACCTCTTTGATGAACCCTGCCGCCATTAGCTTGTGAATCTCCTCGCCTATGGCTCGGCGCTTCTCCTCGTCGAATCGGCGCAGCGGCTGCTTGACGGGTCGGGCTCCGGCTCGGATGTCTAGCGAGTGCTCGGCGACATCCCTCGGTACGCCGGGCATGTCCGAGGGGCTCCACGCGAAGACGTCGGCGTTCGCGCGGAGAAAGTCGACGAGCACTGCTTCCTATTTGGGATCGGAGCCGGAGCCGATCCGGATCTGCTTGGAGGTGTCGCCGCTGGGGTCGAGGGGAACGGACTTAACCGTCTCCGCTGGCTCAAAGTTGCCGGCGTGACGCTTCACGTCTAGCACCTCCTTAGAGAGGCTCTCCAGGTCGGCGATGAGGGCCTCGGACTCGGCGAGGGCCTCGGCGTACTCCACGCACTCCACGTCGCATTCGAACGCGTGTTTGTACGTAGGGCCGACGGTGATGACCCCGTTGGGGCTCGGCATCTTGAGCTTCAGGTAGGTGTAGTTGGGGACTGCCATGAACTTCGCGTAGCATGGCCTCCCCAGTACCGCGTGGTAGGTTCCTCGGAACCCGACCACCTCGAACGTCAGGGTCTCCCTTCGGAAGTTGGAGGGTGTTCCGAAGCAGACGGGAAGGTCGAGCTGTCCGAGGGGTTGGACGCGCTTCCCGGGGATGATCCCATGGAAGGGCGCAGCGCCTGCCCGGACAGAGGACAGATCAACACGCAGGAGCCCGAGGGTCTCGGCGTAGATGATGTTGAGGCTGCTGCCTCCGTCCATGAGGACCTTGGTGAGCCTGACGTCGCCGATGACGGGGTCGACGACGAGCGGGTATTTCCCCGGGCTCGGCACATGGTCGGGGTGATCGTCTCGGTCGAAGGTGATGGGCTTGTCGGACTAGTCTAGATAGACTGGCGCCGCCACCTTGACCGAGCAGACCTCCCGGCGCTCTTGCTTGCGGTGCCGAGCCGAGGCGTTCGCCGCTTGCCCACCATAGATCATGAAGCAGTCGCGGACCTCGGGGAATTCTCCTGCCTGGTGATCTTCCTTCTTGTCGTCGTCGCGGGCCTTGCCACCCTCCGCGGGTGGCCCGGCCCTGTGGAAGTCGGTGGCCCTGTTGTACTCGGCGGCGGCGACGAGGTCCGCGTCGGCGGCGTCGCGTTTCGTTTGCGACTTCTTCTTGCCCTTCTTCTTGGCGCTGCGCTGAGTTGACGCCTCAGGAGTACCTTCCGATGGGCGGCCCTGGGGCTGCTTGTCCTTTCGGAAGATAGCCTCGACCGCCTCCTGGCCGGAGGCGAACTTGGTGGCGATGTCCATCAGCTCGCTCGCCCTGGTTGGGGTCTTGCGGCCCAGCTTGCTCACCAGGTCGCGGCAGGTGGTGCCAGCGAGGAACGCGCCGATGACATCTGAGTCGGTGATGTTGGGCAGCTCGGTGCGCTATTTCGAGAATCGCCGGATGTAGTCTCGGAGAGACTCTCTCGGCTGCTGTCGGCAGCTTCGGAGGTCCCAGGAATTCCCGGGGCGCACATACGTGCCCTGCAAATTGCCGGCGAAAGCTTGGACTAGGTCGTCCCAGTTGGAGATTTGCCCCGGAGACAGGTGCTCCAACCAGGCGCGAGTGGAGTCAGAGAGGAACAGGGGGAGGTTGCGGATGATGAGGTTGTCATCGTCCGTTCCACCCAGTTGGCAGGCCAGACGGTAGTCCGCCAGCCACAGTTCCGGTCTCGTCTCCCCCGAGTACTTTGTAATAGTAGCCGGGGGCCGGAACCGGGTCGGGAACGGCGCCCGTCGGATGGCTCGGCTGAAGGCTTGCGGACCGGGTGGTTCGGGCGAGGGACTCCGATCCTCCCCGCTGTCGCAGTGTCCCCCACGCCTGGGGTGGTAGCCTCGGCGCACCCTCTCGTCGAGGTGGGCCCGTCGGTCGCGGTGGTGGTGCTCGTTGCCGAGGCGACCCGGGGCCGCAGGCGCGGTGTTGAGCGTGCGCCCGGTGTAGACCGAGGCTTCCCGCATGGATCGAGAAGTCGCAGCATGAGGTTCCGAGGGGTACCCCTGCCTTCGGGAGGCAGAGCTCTCGGCCCGTCGGACCGCGGCGCCTTCCAGGAGATTCTTGAGTTCTCCCTGGATTCGCCGCCCCTCGGTGGTTGATGGCTCTGGCATCGCGCGAAGAAGCATTGCTGCTGCCGCCAGGTTCTGGCCGACCCCACTGGATGCGAGTGGTGGCCTGAGCCTGACGTCGTCGGCGATGCGGTGCTGGAAACCCTGGGGTAGATGACGTATTTCTCCGGCCGGAGGTTGGCCCGCCCATGCCTGCCCGACGTCCCGACGGATCGGCTCCAGCGCTCCTGCTCCCTCGTCGAGCCTGGCCTGCACCCCGCGGATTTGCTCGAGCTATGGGTCATGACCCCCGCCTGAACGGGGACCACAGCTAGCTCCCGTGGGATGTCAACGCGAGGCACCGGCCTAGGGAGGTCACCGTCCTTTAGCATGTCGAAATGGCTGCCTTCGGGGGGACCCCCTAGATCGACGTGGAAGCATTCGCGACTTGGGCCGCGATCCTCATCGCCGAGGCTTCGGCTACCGTCGGAACAGTCGGAAAGGCAGTAGTCGCATGCGGTCATGAAGTCCCGCATGGCACTGGGGTTACCAAGTCTAGAGAAATCCCAACAGATGCTGGGTTCGTCGTCTTCCTCGGACCCAGAGGGCCCGTAGGTCGAGACGTCCGTCAGCCGGTCCTAAGGTGACCGCACACGAAACCCCAGAGGGTCTGGATTTGCCTCTACGAGAGCGCCCGCCAAAGCGAAGTCGCTAGACGGGTTGAGGCTGAACCCGAAAGACGCGGGATGGGAATCGATCGGTACCTTTTGGTCGACGGGCGGCGATAAGGTCGCGTCGGGGACTGACTGCGCCGTCGTCTCAGGTACGAGGGTGACGTCCAGCAAGCTTTTCGCGAGCGTGCTGGCGTCGCTCGCTTGCTCGGGATTGGCGTGTCGCGAGGAGACGGCGCTCGCCTTCGTCTCAAACGCGAGGTCGACGCCTGGTGCGCCCCCCGTTGGGGTGCCGGGACCGTCGACTCGCTCGACAGCCGACGAGGCGCTGCCTCCTGCTTGGCCTTGGTTGCTCCGCCTCCTCCTCCGTCGACGGGGGAGAGGACGGGGTGAGCTCGAAGGTTGTTCTTCCACCATGCGGGGAAGACGTCGCCGATTCCGCCGCCGGCAGGCGGGTTGTCGACCGCCACCGTTGTTGTCGCACGGCGGTGGAAGGAGTATCATGTCGTAGCTGTCGTCGAGGGATATGAACTCAAGACTCTCGAAACGGAGCACCGTCCCGGGTTGGAGAGGTTGCTGGAGACTGCCCATCTGGAGCTTGACGGGAAGCTGTTCGTCAACACGCAGCAGGCCCCTACCTGGCGCGCCAACTGTCGGCGTTCCGAGACCGGGGGGTCCCTGGGCCGACGAGTGAATGTCGCCGCGTGCCCTAGCCCAGATGGGTCGAGCGCGAGGGCGAGCACGAAGGGGGGAGAGCGAGGCGGCCGAAGACCGGCGTGAGAGAGGTGGGAATCCCGCGGCCCTCGTGTTCGTCCCACGCCCAGGTCGGGTGCGCTTGCAGTAGGGGGTTACAAGCGTCCACGCGGGAGAGGGAGCGAGCGGCTCCAAGCGAGCGCCTGTTCTCGTCCTCGTCCCCGCGCGGCCAACCTTCTCTAAGAGGGCCCTGGTCCTCCCTTTTATAGGCGTAAGGAGAGGATCCAGGTGTACAATGGGGGTGTAGCAAGGTGCTACGTGTCTAGCGGAGGTGAGCTAGCGCCCTAGGTACATGCCGTTGTGGCAGCCGGAGAGATCTTGGCACCCAGCTGGTGTGATGTCGTGGCCGTCGAAGGAGCGATGGAGCTTGGCGGAGGGACAGCTGTCGGAGCGGTTGAGTCCTTGCTGACGTCCTCTTGCTTCCGTAAGGGGGCTGAGAGCCGCCGCCGTCATAGAGCATGCGCGGCGCCATCATTGCCTATCTGGCGGAGCGAGCCAGATGGGACGCCGGTCTTGTTCCCTGCGGCCCGAGTCAGCTCGGGGTAGGGTGATGATGGTGCCTCCTGTTGACGTGGCTGGTCTACGCCCTAGGTTGGGCGATGTGGAAGCTCCTCCAAAGCCGAGGTCGAGTCCGAGCCCCCGGGTTGGGCGAGGCGGAGATCGTCGTCTTCTGGGGCCGAGCCCAAGTCCGAGCCCTGGGTCGGGCGAGGCGGAGATCGTCGTCTTCTGGGGCCGAGCCCAAGTCCGAGCCCTGGGTCGGGCGGAGTTCGCCGTCTTCCGGGACTTAGCTCGAGTCCGAGCCCTGGGTCGGGCGGAGTTCGCCGTCTTCCGGGACTTAGCCCGAGTCCGAGCCCTGGGTCGGGTGGAGTTCGCCGTCTTCCGGGACTTGGCCCGAGTCCGAGCCCTGGGTCGGGCGGAGTTCGCCGTCTTCCGGGACTTAGCCCGAGTCCGAGCCCTGGGTCGGGCGGAGTTCGCCGTCTTCCGGGACTTTGCCCGAGTCCGAGCCCTTGGTCAGGCGAAGCGGAGCTTCCTATGGTGCCTCCGGCAGGGCCTGACTGCTTGTCAGTCTTACTCTGTCCAGTGGCACTGCAGTCGGTGTGGCGTAGGCGGCGCTGTCCTTCTGTCAGGCCGGTCAGTGGAGCGGCGAAGTGACGGCGGTCACTTCGGCTTTGCCGGCGGGGCGCGCGCGCCAGGATAAGGGTGTCAGGCCACCTTTGCATTAAATGCTCCTGCGACTTGGTCGGTCGGTGCGGCGATTTGGTCAGGGTTGCTTCTTAGCGAAGGCAGGGCCTCGGGCGAGCCGGGAATATGTTCGCCACTGAAGGGGGGCCTCGGGCGAGACGGAAATCCTCCGGGGTCGGCTGCCCTTGTCCGAGGCTAGGCTCGGGTGAGGCGTGATCGTGTCCCTCGAATGGACTGATCCCTGACTTAATCGCACCCATCAGGCCTTTGCAGCTTCATGCTGATGGGGGTTACCAGCTGAGAATTAGGAGCCTTGAGGGTACCCCTAATTATGGTCTCCGACACTATTGCACGTCCATGAGGACGTTTCACATCATGCACGCACCATTGTTTTCGTCGTCGGACTTCCCGTTCGTCTTCCCAGCTCTCGCCTTGTTCTTCCTTCCCAACCTGCTGCCCTCGCCCACGTCACAGCCGCGAGCCGACCGACGCTTGTCGACGCGGGTACGACGCGAGTCGGTCATGCTCCTGGCTTTTCTCCGTACGTGCCGTCGAGGAGGACATGGTGACGCCTGCCACGCTTAGGTTATCTTGGCGATAAGGAGTCTAGGTCTGCCGAGCTGCCTCGCTCTTTTCACGAGCCACAAAAACAGACTCGGCTCGGGCACATTCCGAGCGTCGAGCCGGTCCGAGCCGAGCTGCTACGAGCCCAAACCAGCTCATCAAGCTTGAGCTTTTTTTTTCCAGCCCTAACTATGGGTCCTTTTTAGTATATCTAACACTTTCTTTTTGGGAAAAAACTTAAGGCCTATTTGGACAGCACGCCACACCCGCGGCGGTCGATTTGGACGCCACACCCGCAGCGGCTGGAGTGTGGCATCCGAGTCAACCTACCAAACAGGCTCTTAATATTTTTAGAAACTCTTTTTTATACTCTGTAATACGCGAACGCTCTGCAGTAGAGACGAAGGGAAAGGGCCTTCTCCAATGACGTCCTGTCCAACCAGTTAGGCCGAGCCCATCTGTTCCAGACATTCCGTCCTTGAAATCTATGGATCGGTATCTTGGTCCCGGGCAAGGACACACCAACAGAGACGTCATCTGACACATGTTTTTGGTGGGCCGGCGCAGCTCCACATGAAAGGATCACCGGGTCAGATCGGCCCAGTGCTACGTTTCCGCACCGCGTCACGCCGTGGCCCGTGGTCGCGCGCGGCCGCGCGCGCTGGCGGAGGCGGGCGCCGACGTGCCACCGGTGCCGCGTCGCCATCAAACGCCGATCCCTGGCCAAAACCGGCACGCTTCGTATTGCCCCTGGCCCGACGTCGAGCCCAAAAACCAAAAAAGCTCAATCGGTCTCGCCGTGGCGTGCCGGCGTCGGCGGGAGCCGACCCCGTCAATCAATCATGGACGTGTTAGTTTAGCGCCAACTTGTTAATGGCCAATCGTAGATGGCGGTGTTTTCTTAATCTTACACTACGTGTAGTCGCATGGACCTGGACGCGACGCCACGAGATGCGACGTTTGAGGGAGGATTAGATTAGGGCGTCGTTGGCTCTCGTAAGTGGTTTTTGGTATTTTTATTCGTCGCCGGATTTTGGCCGGGTCTATTGGTTCTGGCTGCCGCCACGCCGCCGAAATAGAATGAACCAGGACTGTTGCTTCTGACGGGCACAATATTAATTCTTTGCTCAGTAGCTTAACAGTATGCGATTGTAAGCTATTTCTCTCGGGCTTTGTTTGGATATGATAGTATTAATCTCAATCCACATGTGTTTAAATAGATTAACGTTTGTTCGTTTTGCTCTCAATCAATGTGGATTGAGTGAGATTGAGTGGATTTCAATTCTGGAGAAGTCAAAATCTTTCATAATTTTGTCTAATCCCAACCAGTCCACATGGAATAGGAATATAACCAAACAATGTCTTAAGTGTAAATTAGGTTAAGTTACCCCTCAATCCACCTCAATCTCCGTGGATTGTGCTCAATATTATAGTACCCAAACTAATCCTCACAGATATACTAATAGATTGTTTGGTTTGAGTAATGAGATAGTCCATCATCTTCTCACTTCTCACTTTTTTGTTTGATTTGTGGAATGGAATGAATTGTTTATCATCACCTCATTCCTAATTAGTATTAATATGAGAAATATAGTCATTCTACCAAATTCGAGAAATGAATCTATGATATACTACCTCATTTTGAATGGTTTGATTCTTCGAATCAAACACCCATAAGTTCTCCCCTCACGTATACCAGTCTCGCTATATTATTTGTTCTGGTTCAAGTTTTTTCCTGTTTACTTTGACCATCGATATCTAAAAAACCAAGTCACATAAAAGATATTCTATTTGCTATGCAAATAGTTTCAGACACTTATTCCATACTAGATTACAATATATAAAAATCAAAACGTTTTACAGATTAGAATAGATAACCCAAAATTTTTTAAGTTAAAATTGTGTATACAACGAAGTTATATTTATGACGGGAGAAAGTATGATGATGTTCATACTGTGACATAGCTGAGGGCCTGAGGCAAAAGTCTACGTGCGTTTTTGACACCTTGAATCGTGGTTGCAATTTTTCACATAGTTAAATAAAACCCTCCTTTTTCCCGGAGAAAAAAAAGCAGGATGACGATAAACGGAATATAATTGGATTCAGAAAAAGGCCTAACGCACTAATCTTGCATTGCTCCTAGTCCTACTCCTACCCGTCTTAAAGTCGGACCGAACCGAACCGAACCGAACCAAACGCCGGAGCCCGGAGCCGGAACACGTCACCGATCACCGTCACGCACCTCGCCTTTATTATTCAAACCTTCTTCTCCTTGTCCTCACTCACCTACCCTTCTCTATCAATCTTCCATTGTCCACCACCCTCACGCTTCGCCCTCCCGTCCCGGCGACGGCGAGGCCCCCTCCGCCTCCGACTCCCGCGCGACTGCCCCGGACCCCAGTCTCGCCCTTGTCCACCGTCATGGCTGCACCCGCGGTTGCCTCCCCGAGCCGGGCGACCCCCACCGACATCCCCACCGCCGCGCCCTCGCCCGCCTCCCCGCCGCGCCGCCTCGCATCGGCGCCGCCCGCCGTCGACGCGTCCGGGTCCTCCTCCCCGGCCTCCGCCCATTCAGGGGACCAGCTCTCCGCCCCCGACGCCTCGGTGGGTGCCGCGCGCCGCTCTTGCGTGCGAATTCGATCACCGCTGGAATCGCACCGCGTTTCCTTTCTCCTCCTCTGCTTCGGTGCGTGTCTGATGTGGCGTTTGATCGTGCAGAGCCCGCTGCTAGCGAGCAGGAGCGAGGAGTACAGGCTTCTGTTCCGGTTGCCGCCCGACGAGGTAATTGGAACTGGTGCCCGAGTGATCCCTAGCTCCTTCCTTTCCCCTGTACGATCTAGCTGTTGACTTTGGACCGTCGCCGTTCTGTTCTGGGGGAATTTGGATGCTCTACTGCTCGTACTGGTGCTGAGGGGATTCGATTTCGTAGGGCTTTGACTTTCTGACGACCCGTCGCTTTCTAGGACAAACCTTATCGTAGATAATTCGCTCCTTCAACCTTTGCTCTGGACCATACCAGCATCTTGCTTTGAGAGTTGGGTTTGATCTACATCTAATGAATGTACAGTGCAGGCACCTGTACTGTTGGTTCAATAATGACTGAGTTCAGAGAAGCCATGTTATAATTATCAGTTTGACTTCACTCCTAAGCGGTTTGTAGTTTCATGAGTTACCTTCCGCGTTTTGATTTTGGTCGACAGTTGATTGAACCACTCTACAAAAAGGGGATTTTGAGTGATAATACTCGATTATTTTGCTAACTGTTGATTGAAAGTTAGGCTGATAGGTGGATTTTGAGCAATAACTCTTAAGCCAACTGTCCATATAACATAGCCTGTCACCATACATGTCAAGTTTATCTTTTGATTCAAGAGCACTTGCCATTGGATAACATTAAATTTATGGACTATCATGTCCATTTGAATAAAGCAAAACACTTATATCCACAAATGTTGTTTGGTTGGTACACTTCTATTTATGCAAGTGAGGAACTGAGAATGCAATTCATTGTTTGCATTTTACTTAACTTTTGATGTTATCCAGGTTCTCGTGCAAGATTTTAACTGCGCTATCCAAGAAAATATTCTTCTTCAGGTATTTCTTACATGATCGTATCCATGACATTATGATAAAGTATACATTTATCTGTCATCCATTATATTTGGTGAAAATTTATACTCCTTTGCGATCTCAAATTGTTCATGTGCACGTCCAGAATCAACAATGAGTATACAGTGGTCAGATAATTCTGTCCAATTATTGCGCTGATTCACCTTTTCTGTTCCTGGTTTGGTCAAGACTTGCAGGCCAAACTTTTGGCAGTCTAGCATAGCATAGCATCCACTGGTTGCATAGGATATGTATGCACAAAAGTTATTCAGTTGAAATTTGTTTTTTAAATAAACTATTACATGTCCTCATGTCCATCACATAGACCTTTTACGCCATCCACCAACGCTTAATCTTTTTTTTTCTCTCTCGAATGACACAAGAGAGCTATGTGTCATTAAGATAAGGCATCAACGCTTAATCTCATGTCGTAAGAGAATTTGCTTTTCCTATGCTGGTGTGGCAAACCTAATCTTCTCCATATAATTAGAAAATCTCTCAAGCGCACGTTTTGCAGAAATAATTGGATGTACTGATTGCATGATGCCATGTCAGTACATCTTTATTGATTTTTTAAGTTACCAACCCTTATCGAGGAAGAAAACATAATATGAGTACATCCTCCTATTAAATTTGCGTTGTTTTTTCCTAAATGTATCTCCAGTTAACCTATGGTGAATTAAATGAACAGGTTTTGGCCTTGTAAAATTTTAATAAATGAGTTTGGCGTGTTTGAATGTAGCAATATTTCTGCTCGAAACCTTATGATGAAAATGAATACTTCTCCATTTCTGAAACATCAGAACCTTCTTAATACTAAGGTCATCTGATACCCTTGCTACCTTACATGTGTTCCTTTTGTGCTTCATGCATTATTATACATTTCTCTTTCATCAATGTTAAGCCAGCGCCTTGTCTAAAAATCTACCAGGTCATCTTAAAACTTCAAAATCGTTTGAGTTAAATTGCACACTTATCTTTTTTTTTGTTAAGGGAATAAATATAATACTTAAAGTTATCATTCTTAGTGGACTTCGATACTAATTTGTGTAATCTTTCAGGGACATATGTATTTATTTCTTCACCATATATGTTTCTACTCTAACATATTTGGATATGAGACAAAGGTAATAAATGGTCCAACCACAGGATTACCATATAGCTGTTCTAGCTTGTTTAGTTGCACTTTCAGAAGTGCCCTGACATTGTTCCTGTTTTCCAGAAAACAATACCTTTGCAAGAGGTAACTGATGTTCGTAAAGCAAAGACAGCTGCCATTTTTCATAATGCCATTGAAATTGTTGCTGGTAGTAGAAGGGTGAGTGAGTTATCATTGTCTAAATTTCTTCTATGTATCCATTATTAAATGTCCTGGTCGCGGGTTTGAAGCAGGCTCTCCACATTTGTGGGGAGGCTATCCCTTCCCCAAACCCCACTCATGTGGGAGCTTATGGCACTTGGTCTGCCCTCTGCCCTATACATTATTAAATCATGTGCACTCATCCTGTTACTTTCAGCATTTTTTTGGATCTTTCTTGTCACGTGATGAAGCCTATCGAATTATAGTAGATGGCTGGGAACAACATGTTAGTGATGCAAGATTGCTCCTTGAACGTCAGGTTAGCAGATTTTGTTTTTATGGATCATTTCCACATTGGTAACTTCATTCTATTGACCTGGAGCTGCCACTTAGGAGTTACCATTTATTTCTAAACTGTTTACACGGAATTTTCTATGGCACTATATAGGAGACAAAGTCAGCTAGTAGCAGTGAAGAAAATGGTTATGTTGTATTGGAAGGAACAAAGGAATCTAAACAAGATGGAGATTTATCACTGCCGGACAGGTTTTGGCTTATGAACAAAAATGAGTTACACTTGTCTCACATCTTGAAATCGACTTCTTTCTCTATAATTATTATTTATGATTCAAACATACTGGACTGTAGGTCTGTCAACAGTACAGCTGTCTCAAGTAGCAATGCTGATGGTGGTGATTCGAACATCAACATTTCCAAAAGGTTTTCAGAAGTTGAGGAGAACGGACTTGAAGACAACATCGTCGCGCTAAACCCATTCAATCTGGAGCCACTTGATACTCCTCCTAGTGGTTTGTTGCCATCTTCATCATTCCTATTCATTTGTATATCATTAATTGTTTGCTAGCCACTCGTTACATGATTTGTTTTTACTAAGTTTCCACCATGCCTTTTCTCACAGTACCTGAATCTTACACTATGGTCTCGGAGTCGAAGTTTCAGGTTTGCAAGTTTCCATTTGTTTGTAGTAGTATTGACAATTACGTTTACAACACTAATATCCTAAAAACAGGTGCCTGTGGAGGTTCTCTTTAATTTCTTGTTGTCTGATGGTGCTTTTGGCTTTGTGGATGATTTCCACACAAAATGTGGTGACAAAGGTTGATGCCAATCTATAATGTCATTATTCATGAATATCTTTTGGTCTTTAGAAGTATTTTGAGTTTTGACCTGGATGACCTGCAGAATTTAGTTGCTCCAAATGGCGTACAGATGAGCAAGGGGGACTTGTAAGGGATGTCTCATTTTTGCATCCAATAAAAATTTATCTTGGTAAGTCAAGTGCTTTCAGTTAACTGAAGAAATTGGTTGGCATTGAATATGACATGGGCTATGACTTGCTTTACATTTTCTTATGTTCCATTTTGATTACACTGAATTGTCTTTAGGTGCAAAATTTGGGACTTGTCAAGAGGTTCAGAAACTTCGTCTTTACAAAAACAGGTTAGTCTAAGATCCACTGTCTACCAGTTAAGTTGCGTCTTTACTGAGCCTTTGGTCATTGGGGAATAAAGAGTCTATTTGGTTTGCTGCCTCAGTTGCCATAGTTTGCCACGTCTAAGGTTAGGCAGGTTTGACCGGCTTGCGCGTGTGTTTGTTTTGTAGCCACACTTGTGGCAAGTTTTTTCTCTTGCGTAGGTTTCACTCGTCAATGACTTGTAAAAATGTGACATGATTCGTTTAGGCATATGCCAAGATGTGGCGAAGAATTGGCAAGTGTGGCAGAAAATATGTGGTAATTTTTGGCATCTTAGGTATACAACCAAACATGCCATTTTTTTAGATGTAGAACTAGCAATTATTTTATTGTCCTCTTTTTGTCGTTTTAATCAAACTTAGTTCTGTACCTGAACAAAATTCATGCCTTAATTCCTTATATTTGGATTTTGGCCCAATTAGGTTGCCTTCTTGGCAGTTGATGGCTATGTGCATGCCTTAGCTTTCTAACCTGATGTCCTGTGCCATCTTCTGTGTTAAGATATTATCCATTTGGCGTCCAGAGATGATCATGCTAGCAGTGATCTGTTGCTAGTCCTGTTCATTCTGCTGCATGCTTGTTTATTGTAGTAATGTTTCCCTTCCGAAGAATAATTGATGTTACAGCTCCCTGCAATTAACTTCTTTCACTTGTTTGTAGGCGTCTAGTCATTCAAACCTCTCAATCAATAGGTGATGCCCCATATGGGGACCATTTTACTGTAGAGGTGAGTAATCCACAGTGCTGTTTATAATGTTGATTTTTATCTAGCTTGGACAAGCAGACCTGGTGCAGTGAGAGCTGTCTCATTGAGTCAGCAAGTCACAGGCTCGAAGCAGCCTCTCCACATTTGCGGGGGAAAGGCTTGCCTCGGTCTATCCATTCCCCATATCTGGGAGCCTGCGGCACTGGATCAGCCCTTTTTTGAACTTTTGTTGTTATATCCCATATTAACATTGATTTGCCCTTAGCCTTACTCTTGTTTGATCTTATATTCTTATTTTACCTTCAGGGCATATGGGATGTTGAACAAGATAGCCTAGATGAGAACTGTTGTGACTTCAGGATATACATCAATGTAGCCTTCTCAAAGAAAACAATATTTAGAGGTAATTTACATCCCTTGCATCCTGAATGCTCTAGCAAGAACCATATTTGGAATTATGCTGCATCCTTGTATCCTGGATCCTCTGGCACTTCCAAAATATCACTCAATATTCTTAGAGCCCATTTTTGCATGCTTTCAGAATTAACCCCTACCAACTCTAGTTTGTGCAAGAAAGTTTGTTAATTTGAGTTAGGCCAACTTAACCTGGTGTCTGAATCTTACAAGCTTATATGTTTTTTATGGTAAGTTTCAGCTTATGTGTTGATAAACCCAAACATAATTTGCCAAGGAAACCCCTAGTGTTACAACTTGTATCGACTCTATATTTCCACAACAATGGTGCACATTTTTATTAATGTGTCTACTGTTTTTTAGTCACATAGTTGAAAAAACATACAAAGTAATGGTTACCTGGTTACAAATCACACAAGCAATTATAATTGTGGGAAACCCCGACCCTAACAAGGGGATGGGTGATGTATTAATAGACTGAGTTAGTTGGGCCTGGCCCATTACACAAGGGTGAGAAGGTAAATACATGGGGTAAACTCAAAACCCTAAATGAGTACTCTAACACCCCCCGCAGTCGCAACTCTACCCTGTACATATGTTCAGACTGGATCAAAAATCTAAAAATACACTCGACGAGAACCCCTTGGTGAAGATATCGGCGAACTGCAGGTCGATCTCCACATGCTTCGTGTGTTGATGTTGCACGGGGTTGGTGGAGACTGGAGAGGTAGACTGTGATGACGTTGTCGCAGTAGACGAGGGTGGCGCGCTGAAGAGGACTGTGGAGCTCGTGAAGAAGCTAGCGCATCCAGGAAGCCTCGGCCACGCCGTTGGCCATAACGCGGTACTTGGCCTTTGCGTTGGAGCGGGAGACGACGGACTGCTGCTTGGCGGCCTAGGAGACGAGGTAGGCGCCCAGGAACACTGCATAACCGGAAGTTGACCGGCGCATGTCGGGACAGCTAGCCCAATCGGCGTCGGTGTAGATCACGAGCTCCGACGTCGGGATAGTCGGAGAAGGAGGCCGTAGTCGAGGGAGCCGTGGAGGTAGCGTAGGATCCGCTTGAGAGCGGTGAAATAGGGCTCCCGTGGGGTGTGCATATGCAGGCACTCTTGTTGAACGACGTAGGCGATGTCGGGCCTGGAGATGGTGTGGTACTGGGGCGCGCCAGTCAGGCTCCGGTAAGACGTCGCGTCGGCGACCGGGGGCCCATCGTCCTCAGAGAGCTTCACTTGAGTGTCGACAGGCGTGGAACAGGTTTTGCAGTTCGACATGCCAGCTCGCTCTAGGATGTCGATGGCATACTGGCGTTGGTGAAGGAAGAGACCCTAGGATCGACGTTTGGTTGTGATGCCGGGGAAGTGGTGAAGGAGCCCTAGGTCCTTCATCACGAACTCCCGCTGAAGGGCGATGATCGTGCGATTAAGAAGGTAGACGGCGTCGTTGCCGCGCCGGTATATGAAGAGTGACGTGTCCGACTTGGCCTCGACGAAGCCGATGGAGGCCAAGTAGGAGCGAAGCAACTGTACCATGCCCACGGTTCCTGCTTGAGGCCGTATAAGGAACAGTTCAGCCGGCAGACCAGATCTGGGCGAGCGACGTCGACGAAGCCGATGGGCTGGCTGCAGTAGACAGTCCTCGTCAAAGTGCCATAGAGGAAGGAATTCTTGACGTCGAGCTGATGGATTGCCCAGTCCCGGGAGAGGGCGAGGGAGAGGAAGGTGGCGAACTTGACGACGGGGCTGAATGTCTCGTCGTAATCCACTCCGGGACACTGGGTGAAGCCCCGAAGGACCCAACGGGCCTTATAGCGATCGAGGGAGCCGTCCAAGGTCAGCTTGTGGAGAAAGAGCCACTTCCCGGTGACCACGTTGGTGCCTGGTGATCACGGCACCAGGTCACAGGTGTGGTTGGCCAGCAGGGCCACGTACTCCTCCATAGCACGACGCCAGTGTGGGTTGGCGAGGGTGGTGCGAACGGATGAGGGGACCGAGGAGGCGTCCGGAGCAAGGTTATTAAAACGATAAAACGTTGGAACGCTCATGAGTGAAATTTTGACTTTTAAACGTTTAAACTTTGTTTAAACGTAGTTTTAACCAACATAGGAAAAATACCAATACATTATAATTTCAGACAATAATATGAAGTTAAATATCAAAATATAGAGGCTAGTGGCTTACCAAAACTTCACCCATGAGCTGGATTGAACCTCAAAAGTAACTAATAGACTGGGCCCAAAAGTAGCTAATGGTTTAAAATCCATAGAACACTGTGTTTTACAGTTTAGAACGCCAAAACGCTAAAACGTGGTTTCAACCTCTAATTAGAGTTTTGACGTTTAAACGTAGTTTAAACATCGTTTAAACGTAGTTTTAATAACACTGGTCCGGAGGGGTGGTGGTCGTATCAGCGGCCAGAATCAACCGGTCGACGGGGCGAAGAACGTCGACGACGCGCCGAGTCACCATCGGGTGGACGTGCCCGGAGTCGCGGTGGATGGCGACCAGGTGGTGCACAGGCGGCTTAGAGCGGGATGTCGGGGGCCGCGGACGTGGCCGGCTCGCGGTGGTGATAGACGACGACGGGTTCGACAAAGCGAGCTGTGCTTGTCGACGGGCTCGGGTTAGTGGGTGCCGAGGGAGTGGCACGCACGCGACGACGGTAGACGAGGGCAAGGTCGGCGAAGCGAGCCGCGCTCGTCGACGAGGCCGCACATGGCGCTGGAGGAGTCGACGGGGCCGCACGTGACGCAGGCAAGGTCGACGGGGCCGCGCGTGGCACGGGAAGAGGTGCGAGCGGAGGCATCGAGGCCGCACGTGGTGCAGGTAACGACGCAAGGTGAGCGCCGGGGGTGGAGGGGTAACCGGATCGGACTTAAGTAGGGAGTCGAGATCGATGGGTGGGGAGGAGCCAGCAAGGGGAAACACATCTTCGTCGATGACGACATGACGAGAGATGATGTGATGTGAGGCAAGGTCAAGGCAGCGATACCCCTTGTGGTTAGGGGAGTAGCCCAGGAAGGGGCAACGAGTGGAGCAAGGAGATAGCTTATGAGGAGCGGTGGCAGAAGTGTTAGAATAGCAGGCACAACCGAAAACGCGAAGGTGGTCGTACGAGGGGCTGTGTCGTACAGGGCGAAGTGGGGAGTAGGGTGGCTCACGAGGGAAGACAATTGAGATGTGTGGCGGTGTGCAGGGCCTCTGCCTAGTAGCTCGTAGGGAGAGACGCCTGGAAGAGGAGGCAGCGAGTCATATTAGTGGTGGTGCGAATCATGCGTTCGGCTCGGCCGTTCTAGGCAGAGGTGTAGGGGCACGAGAGACGCAATTGGACGTCGTTGGTGGGAAAGAAAGAACGGGAGGCATGGTTGTCGAACTCGTGGCCATTGTCACACTCTAGGGTATGGACCGAGCGACGGAACTAGGTGGAGACCCAGGCGAAGAAGTGTGTGAGGGTGGTGAACTTATCAGACTTTAACCGAAGAGGAAAAGTCCAAAGAAAATGGGAAAATCATCCAAAATCACCAAATAGTATTTATAACCAGAAAGACTAGTAAAGGGAGGTCCAGAGATCACAATGAACTAGGTCAAAAGCCCGCTCAGCCCGAGAAGTAGTGAAAGGAAGACGAGTTTGTCGGCCTAACTGACAAGCATGAGAGGCCCTCAAAATGTCCCCTACTATATGAAGGATCTAAACCGCTGGTAAGCTTGGTCATGACATCAGGTCCTAGGTGGCGAGACGACGATGCCAAGTGATGGAGGTGGTGGTGGAGACAAGGATGGGAGGTGAAGACGCGTTGGTGGTGGAGGGCCGGATCGTGTAGAGGGGCCCGGTGCTGTCATAATGGACGAGAGGGGACCTGGTGGCCAGATCCTTCACAGAAAAACCAGAGAGGTCAAACTCAATAGAACAATAATTGTCGGTGCTGAACCAACGGACAGAGAGGAGATTATGGGTGATGTGTGGGGCTACGAGAACATCGTTGAGATAGAACAGCCCAGGGAGAATCGAGGCACCTACTGAGATGACTGACAGAGTGGAACCATTTCTAACGACGATCGAGGTGGGATGGGAGGAATGAGGGGGATGGGAGCGAGTTAGCATGCTTGCAGTGGGGGTGGTGTGGTAGGAGGCACCAGAATCGATGACCTAGTCAGATGAGGGTGGGGCCAACGCCATGGTGCTGTAGGCGGCGGCGAGGGAGGCGGGGTCCTAGCCTCCAGCAAGCGGAGACCAGAGAATCACGATGGGGGTCCCCGGAGGTGGGAGCTGGGGCGGAGCCGGGGTCGTCAGTGCCACGCCGGTACACCGTAGGGGGGTGTAGTCAGGAGAGCCGGTGCCGGAGGACGGGAGGCACTCGGGGCTTGACCCGGCCACATGGAGATGGTCCCGGTCCAGGGGTTGTAGAATGACAGTCACGCCTGGTCACCACCTCGGCCGGAGGGACCACCAGGAGTGGAGCCGCCACCGCTGCGGCCGCCCTTGCGGGGGCAACGACCTCCATCGGTAGTGGAAGCCGGACGAGGAGCCGCAAGGACGGTGGGAGAAGGGTGGGAAGGGGCCCTGGTCGACGAAGGACGAGAGGTCTGCCCCCCCGGGAAGTGCATGACCTCTGGGAGGAGCGTTGTAGAGGGCCAAGGCCGGAGCGGGTGCATCAGTCGCCATGGTGAGCTCTTCGAGGAGAAGCTCGTTCCGCATGGCATGGAAGGTGGGAAAGGGCACGATCCTCTTGATGAGAGCCTTCAGTTGGGTGTAGCGGGGGCTGAGGCCACATAGAAGGTTCAACACCAAGGTGCGGTCGGCGACCGGCTTGCTGAGATCATGAAGGTAGTCTGCCATGTCCTTCATCTGGCGGCAGTACTCCCCCACAGAGAGATCTCCCTGAGAGAAGTCAGAGAACTGATGGAACTAAGTGTCGAGGGGGAGGGCCCGTGCGTCCCGTTTCCCAAGGAACTGTTCCTCGAGGGCGAGCCACGACTATTGGCCCGTGTCCGTCTGGTCGTGGATGATGTCCTATAGCTCGACAGTGATGGTGCCGTGGAGCCACGAGAGCACCACACTGTCCATCAGGCACCAGGATGGAGACGGTGGGCGACGAGGTCATCGAGGACGTGGTTGGCGAGGGCATACTGCCGAAGCGTGAGGAGGACCTATCCCCGCCAACGTGGGTAGTGGGAGGACGTCGGGTCCAACACGATGGACAAAAGGGACCAGATATTATGCAGTCCGACGGCCTGAGCGTGTAGAGCAGCGATGTGGTCGGCGTCGAGTCCAGAGGCTATGGGAGCCTTAGGAGTGACTGGAGGGGCCGCCTGGGTGACCGGAGGGTGGCCGAGGATGAGGCGCTGCACCGTGGCCATCTGCGCGGTTAGAGCGGCGCCCATGGCATGCTCGTGCTCTAGGGCGAGGGACACGGCGCGCTGGCGCTCCTGGGAGGCGGCGACGACCTCCTGGATGGTGGCGGGGGCCGCAGCCAACGTGGAGGAGGCAGGCAGAGGGGCCGACGATGACGCGGCGACGAGGTCAGCCCATGCGGGCTCATTTAGAGCAGGGTGATGAGCGAGCGGGGAAGCCTGGCGGGGAACGCCTGGGGCGCTGCTGCGCAGCGAGGGCAGCTGCAGGGACCCTGTGAAGTGGCTCAAGGCCGGCGATGAATGGGGGCCCGTCGCTGGTGAGGTCGCTGTGGCGGGAGAAGACGCCCGCAACTGGGAGGAGGCCAACAGCGGCGGTGAGGAGTCTGGCCGCAGTGCTGCTGGGGAGGAGACCGGCAGCGGCAGGGCTGCGCGCGCCATACCCCAGAGCCACGCTAGCAGGGTGGGCGGCAAGCGCTGGGTGCTGGCTCGCACCTGTGCTAGCCGTGGGGGCGGCGGCGGCAGATCCACCCGCACCCGCGCTCACCGGGGAGGGGACGACAGCTCCATGGGGAGGGGGAGGAGGGTCGATTGCGGGGGAAGGGGAGCCGGCTGCTGCAGGGGTGGCCAGCCTGCAGTTTAATATGTTATTTACTTGACTTGCCAAGCTGGTTAGGGCCTTAACTCTTTTCTTCTTAATGGAATGATGCGCAGCTCTCATGCGCTTTCTAGAAAATATAGATAGAACAGAGTTGGCGTAGAGACTTGCAGATGTTTTTCGTGGATCAGATTCCATGCTCGAAATTTGCTATATTGGCATCTGTATGTTTGTGCAATTAGTTTATTCCAACACCTGAATCATATATAGTATCATTTATTTCAAACGTATGTCTCACTGCTTATATTCTTAAAATCTATAAATTACAGGGAAAATAGAGCAGTCAACAAAAGATGAATGCCGTGAAGTTTTCAGTCTCTGGATTAAGCTCGTATGTCTATTCTCATACTTGAAGATATTTCTCAGTGCTATTTTTCATCTGGAGGTGTATATAATCTTCTCTCGTTTCATGTTTTAGGGTCATGATCTTTTGAAGCAGGAGTATGATCGATCAAAAGGTAATTTGTAGTTCACGCTTCAATCGGATATTTGCTGCAGTTCGAGCTTTTCTCTATCTGAATTGCGTCCTCTTTCACTGGAAACATAAGTTATGAAGCAACTAAACGGGTATTTTGTCCATCCATTCTTCCAGGCGCCTCCAGCACACCTGATTCTGGTGTTCAACCAGGGGCTACAACAAACGAGGAAAGTGCCATGGAAGTAGCAGTTCCAGTGGTGAGTTCCTCACATGATGAATCTGGTGCGAGAAGCCTCATTCCTCCTACTCAAGATCACCAGCAGAGGACAGGAAGAGATCCTTCCATCACGTCCACTTCACAAGAATTGTGGGGTTCTCTATCGTCATACATGAGGTCAAGCCAACTTGGTCCAGTACTAGCAATGGCACTGGTAGCTCTCATTATTCTAATGCAGGCAAGTATTCTGGAGACTAGATTTGGTCTTCCTGCTGGTTCTTGCTCACCTATTTGTGCGCCCAGTAGCTACATCTGAACATAAGCGATGGCATGAAATGATGAAAATGATCAGTGAACCATCCTCTGATCGCCAACGGTTCTGACACATCTCTCTGTTGCAGGTGACTATCATAGTTCTACTAACAAGACCCCCCCAGGTCCAAATGGACTCTCATGGGATCTGGACGGGCAGTTCAGGGTACAGCAAAGAAAGCATAGAGTGGGTGCAGAAGCGCCTCAGCTTACTAAGCGAGGAGATGCAGCTCGCGGAGGCACACATGGAGACGATGAGGCGCGAGTTTGCCTGGCTCAGGTCTTACCTGGAGAGACTGGAGAGAACGCGGGGCAGCACATGACGCATGACGGCGGCGCGTGTACATGGTACAGGGGCACGAGTTCGCGACGCGAATTCGGAGGTGTATACAATACAATACAACCCGGAGGCCGGAGGTGGTGTTCAGTGTTTCTTCTGTTGTTACAGATGGTACAGATGCAAACGGAGAGAGGTGGATTGTTGTTTGCAGATGTATTTGCCGTAAGGCAGAACTGCAAGCTCCCGGTATAGCGTTCGATGTAAATAGCTGGAGCTTCCCCATTGCGCTGGGGTGATGTACAATGTCAGGGATGAGTCACTGCGATCACGCTACGGCGGTGACGCGTTATGGTATTTATAAATTTCTGACTGAATTAACTTCTAAAAGCTACCCGGTCCGTCCGCGGTCCGTCCAAAAATGATAAACAGTACTACCTCCGTTTCACAATAATGTTCGTTTTACCTCTTATTTTTGTGTCTATATTTAAATAGATGACAATAAATCTGGACACATATATATATATATATAACACATACATGTATAAATTCACATATATCAAATATTGTATAAATTCACCCTAAAATAAATACTATTTCGAGATGAGATAGAGGGAATACATGTCAATCAGAGGTTAATCGATCTTTCGAAGAAGAGGTTAATCAATATACTACTAGTTACACTGTGCCGGAGAAAGCTAGTGTGCAGGTGTCATGGCGACTCCGGCGCCGGTTCGAGCAGGTCGCACTCGAAGTTGGTGTGCTCCAGGAACGGTCCCAGCCTGACGAGCCTGGGGATGACCACTCCGTCGCGGGCCGCGCACACCGCCGCGTTCTCCCACTGCACGAGCGCACCCACCAGCCCCGCGCGCGCCGTGAGCGGGAACACGCGCGCCCACCGCTCCGCCTCGTACGCGCGCATGGCGGCGGCGGCCTGAGCCCCGTCCGCGCCGGCGTCGGCGAGGCGGCGCGCCAGTACGACGGCGTCCTCGAGCGCGCAGCAGGCGCCCTGCCCGAGGTTGGGCGTCATGGGATGCCACGCGTCGCCGGCCAGCACCACCCGGCCGCCCCTCGACGCGGCCGGGGCCAGCCCGGGCCAGAGCCACCGGTCCACCAGCGGCGTCCTCACCACGGCGCCCTCGGGCGTGCTGCGCATCACCGCCAGGAGGTCCGACGGCCAGCCGCGGACGAGCTCCAGCGCCTCGGTCTTGAGCGCCGTGGGGTCGGTGATCTTAGGCCCTGCCAAGTGCCAACAACATTATACCTACGTGCTTTTTTTTGTGTGTGTGGTGGTGGTGGTCTGAGCATCCCTGCATCCGTGCCATCTGTTACCTGGATCTTGTCTGTTGAAGCAGATGAACCAGTAGACTTTGGTTGCGGAGACGGGGACAAAGCCGGCACGGACGCCTCGGCCGTAGATGTAGTTCACCTTGGGTTCGAACGGCTGGCCGTCGGCGTACTCCGCGAGGCCCCGGAACGCCATGTGCCCGACGTACCGGGGCTCCGAGAAGCCCATCCACCTCGCGATCGGCGAGTTCACTCCGTCGCAGCCGACCACGATCTGCACGAACCTCGGTTGATCAAACTTTGGGAAACCAGAAAGTGCACGAGAACTGTTAGCTCTTCCACTCTCACCTTGGCAAGAATCTGCCTCCCGTCTTCCAGTTCGAGCAGGGTGCCTGCACGCCCTTGCTCCGAGATCGATTTCAGCTTCGACGAGAACGATATGGCGCCTGGTGGCAGCTTAGAAGCAAGCGTCTCGAGAAGCGCTCTCCTCTCCACCGCGCGTACCTCCTGCCTGTAGCAGTAGCACTACGTGCTTGAAGCCACAGCCATGCATATCCATTCACGATGCTGACCAGATCAGGGGGATGGAAACTACGACAGTACCCGGGAGCTTCCTCGTCGAAGGAGAACTCGCGCAGATCCCGCCCCGGCGACCTCATCCTCATCCTGCGGCGGCCAGCTGGAACCTCACGGTGCAGCTCAGAACACACAAGGATGATCCACGAACGGCAGCTTGCTGGAAGTGGAACGCAACAAGAGGAAGAGGGACGCACCCCTGGATGCGGAGGTACTTGGGCCGGAGCTCGTCGGCGACGCCGATGGCGTCCAGCACGCGCCACCCGTTCTTGAACAGCGTCAGGGACGTGCCGCCCGCGCGCAGGGCGTCGCCCTGCTCCAGCACGGAGGCGCCCACGCCGAGCCGCCGCAGCGCCACCGCCGTGGCCAGCCCCGCGACGCCCGCGCCGACGATGACGATGTCCTGCTCCGACCGCGGCGTCGCCAAGGCGGCCACGGTGGCCGCTGCGGGGCCGTGGCGCCGGCATCGAGGAGAGGGGCGGTACCGGAGCTGTGGATAAGAGCAAGAGACCGTGGCGGTGACCATTGCCATGGCGACGGCGATGAGGCTAGCAGCGGGGAACTGGCAGCGCCATGCTGCACACAGATGATACAAGAACAAATTTGGTCTGGAAAGCGGTAAGGTGGAGGATTTGGGGCCACAGGTTCCTGAGTCCTGATCCTGACCCCGGAGAAGAGAGCGTGCACAAGGCACGTCCACTGGTGTGATGTGCGGGAAGTGAACGGGAGCGACGGCGAACATCACCAAGGTTGCATGCTGCTGAGTGACTTGCTGAACCCTCTGCTTTATTGAGATGACCAGCTTATTGCCCTTGCACATCCACCACGAGTTGCATCCAAACGAAGTATACACCAACTACGCACGGCTTGCTATCTGAATGTTTATTACCACATTAGCAGGTTGGCATTCCCAGTGCATCAAACTTGTAACACAAACTTGGCACGCGATGTTTTATTTCAGATCACATTGACCGGTTCACAACCACGGCACATTAGAAAACCGGGCACGAAGGCAGAAACTCAAACAAATGCCACATAAGTTCAGGCAGACTTAAACTCTGGTGTAACACACAGAGCGCTAAATTATGACTCTTCAGCCAGAGCCAACAGATAATACTCAAACAAAACTCTGGTTTCCATGGAAGCAGGCAAATGCCCTCCCCCCACCCACCGAAGCTCAACTGCTCAAGCCTCGTAGATCCAGGGATGAAGGTTGCTCTTCCACTGTGCCACACCTTCAGGGAACCAGAGAGCGATCTCCTTCTTCCCGTTCTCCACGGAGTCGCTTCCATGGATGACATTCCTATACGAGAGGTGACGGATTTAGTACAGGAGATCAGCAACCATGATTGTATTTTTTTTTCAGTAAGACCACACAACCGAGACTATGTTTTGCAATGATATGATGACATGTGCTAGATATCATAATACTTCTTACTCTAAAAGCATCACAATCGATCAGCATTATTTGCTCCTATATTATGTTTTCCCACCCTAAAAACACAAATACACAATAGTGCTTGAATAGATATTCCAGAACGGAGCATATCCTAGTTCACTTGGATTATTCTAGCCATCTTGTTCGACTGGCCTTGACTGAGTTCATAAGCACACGTTTATTTAGACTGAACCAGAGTTCAACAGCAGAGCAAGGCTATTAAAGTGTCCAAACTAAAACATTCGCAGCAAAGCACAACTGATTTAGTACAAAGAAAGGGATGTTCACCTGCCGACTTCCACGGCGTAGTCCCCACGAATGGTACCGGGGGCTGCCTCCCAAGGCCTGGTGGCCCCAATGATCCTGCGGCCAGTCAACACGACGTCCTTCCCCTCCCACACCATCGCCACCACGGGGCCGGAAATGATGTACTCCACCAACCCGGGGAAGAAAGGCTTGTCGGAAAGGTCAGCGTAGTGCTGCTGCGCGAAGGACCTCTCCACGTTCATGAACTTCATCCCTGCATCATACAGCGAGTGAAAAGTAATAAGTCGTTAACACAACCGTTCCTGAACAGTTAAGTGTGTGTGTGCCCGTGTTGGTTATAAGATTGTTCAAGGAAGATTCAATCATGGTAGACACGAGGATAGTTCAACTAAACAGTCTCTCCGGGACGGTTTTGTTTTAGTTTTTTCATTCATACTGAAGAAATCTCAATAACATAGTTTCTTTCTGTGTGATATCCATAATATCAAATATAACAACTGGCCAAGGATTGATTGCCTTCTGTAGTTCTGTTATGTTGTTGCGCTGTAAAAGTAACATTGACGCTGAAATGGAAAGGGAACGTTCGAAACCTGGTGAAAGGCACAAACGGTGGGCAGGAATAACTGATTTTGGAATCCATATCCTAGGATCCTCTTTTTTTTTTTGGAAAAAGCTAACAGCAGTGCTGATCTGTGGTTCTTGTCCAATTCGCGATTAGACTTTACAACGCAACAGCAGCTGCACTTAATTCCAGATTACTATGGCCATCAGCCACCCAGACTATAAAAGGGACCAATCATGGGCTAGTGACAGAAAGATAATGGTTTTCAATCAAATCTAATCTCCACGCAATATTCCTGCTTCCACGACCAACATCCTTTTTCAGATGGTAATCACACGCAACCGAACGTATACATAGATTAAACAATTCTAAGATGTCACCAGAATCTGCACATCAAATCTTGCCTCAACAGCAGAGAAGTTCATGCGTATAACTAGGAAATTTAAACAGAGTACGTGTTCCAGCAATCAATTCGAGAACAAAATGAAACGCACTTACCCTTGAGATAGAACCCTTTCTTTTCGAAACGACTGATGATGTCCCCGATCTGCGCCAAGAAACTGCGAGTTAAAAGCTGGGCACCAAGCGTGAAACATGACGCGGAAACCCAAACGAAACCAGAACTTGTCCTCGCGAACAAACATAAAACCGCCGGGCAGCCGGGATCAACAGAGACCCTCCTGTATCAGACTCTTCTATGCAAAATAAACGGGGAAAAAAACCAAGCAGCTGATTATATTATACCAGGCCCCGCTGGACGCCGTCGGGCTTGATCATGATGAAGGTCTGCTCCATCGTTCCTTCCAACAAAGGGCGACGCGAATCGGCGGGCGCGCAGGGGTGAGGCTGTGGGAGCTCAGACCGGAGGGAGGGGCGATGGACGGATGGGGGAGGAGAGGAGAAGGAGAGGCGTCGAGAGTCAGGGGTGACGAAAATGACGGGCGGGCTTGTTTTATGTTGGCTTGGAGCCTTGGACTGCCTTTTCTGTGGTGGGAAGTGGGAACAGGATCATTCTCGAGATATTCGTCCAGGTGGCGCCGAACGGCCGAAGTACAGTGCACTACTGTACTTGTTGAGACTGTTTTTTTTTTAAATTTTAGTAGGGATGTTTTAAAAACATTCAACTCATATGATAAATCTAATATTTTAACATATAAATGTATATAATTGTAAGCTATGTTTTTAAAAATATTACGAAGTAAAAGAATAATTTTTTGTATTATTTTTATTCAAAATTTATATCAATTATTTAAAAATATACAGAACGGATTTGAGGTTTACTTTTTATTGATATTAAAAAGCTCAATGCTAAAAATAAGAATATAAATTTATATATCAAATTTTATATGTTATTTGTTCACAATCACAGTAAGAAGATAAAAAATTTAATATCTGAATAAATATCTAGATCCATCCCTATCTTTTACCAATTAGACTAGAGGTGTGTTTGGTTTAGATGTGAGCTATGAAAAAAGCTGATGTAAATTGTCTACTATATATTATTTATATGCAATTTATTTAACTATATCTCTTAATCAATACAATAAATTTAAAACAAATTTCACATTTGTGTTCCACTTTAACGATTTTATTACAAATATTTTCGTTTTATTTAGTACTAGATGTATGCCCGTGCGTTACGACGGCGCATTGAATTAAATTAACTTAAATATTCTCTTCTAGTTTTGTTTTAATTTTTCCCTACTATCAGGAGCAAAAAAATCTCATCTAGTTATCTAATCCAATTGACGAACTTCTCAAGTCCACCACGGCCACCTAAAAAATGTGCATGCCTACCTACACACACAAACATATGCCATTTTGAACACTGACATTGTCTCAATGTCCCATTGGGACAATTTTTAGTGTAAATGCCGATTGTAAATTGTAATATATTTCCAAACCCCAATTCTCTCTATTGATCAAATTCAGGATTGCTATTTTTTCCTTCATAGTAGGTTCATCAAGATTATACTTTAACATTTCCTCACTGACAACTCTATCTGAAACTACCCCACAACCATTTTTTTGCAAAAGCCAGTTAAGTAGAAGAGAAAGAAAACAAAGGGTACCCTTAACCATGTTCATTCAGAGTTAAGTAATTAGTGCACAATATAATCAATCTTCAACTCCATTAGTAAGACAAATTTATAAGATTAATTAAAAAAGGATCTACATCCACCTGCACGGCAAGACCCTTGAGTAGGTTGACAGCGAAGTTATTATACTCAATAAAGGACTGTCCACTACCCTCCCACTAATGCCCACCTACTAACCATATAGTGCTAACAGAGAGAGAAAGAGATTTACATTTGACCGAGTTTGCTTTCACATCTATTCTTGTTCTTTATCTGTGATTGGATCTCACCAAAGATCATGTCAGCTTTCTTTGTGCTAGTAGACAACCTGTATGAAAGAGAGCATAATTGGAGGTCAATACAATTGCCTTTTCATATGTTTGATAATTCAGTTATAGTTTGATTATTCTCAATTGTTTTATTTCAATATAGATACATTTTCCCAAAAAGTCTAAAACCCATCAAAACATGCAATTTACTCACGTCCCAGCCATCTCCCGCTCCGCAGCGTCGTCCTCTGGCACGCCGTGGAAGAAGCGGCAGGAGGAGTCGTTTTTTTAGTACCCGCCCGCGTAGTACATGCAGGGCCTCCACGACGCGGTCGCCTCGGCGTTGCTGAGCGAGAAGCTCCGGCGGTGGGCGCCAGCGGCACCTGCGGGGGACCAGCAGCTGTACTCGTCGGCGTAGAACGCGTCGGCGCCACCGTCGTACCCAAGCTGGTCAGCGGCGGCGAAGGGCGAGTTACAAATGTGCAGGAGCTGAATGGAGAATTTAAGCCAAAATCCCAATGAGATGATAGGAGTATCATATTATTTCACTTTGATAGATAAGTTTCTGGAATTTTAAAAACTTGAAATAAAGCAGCTGGACCCAGTCGATTACAATGAAAATCCAGAGTCAAGCCACCATATGTGTGACTTGATGAAGCAAATATATGTTGAAGTCTTTCAATCATTTGGTTTCCTGAGATTTGTGTGTAGGAATAACAAATCAGTCCAATAAGCCATAGTATAAGGGCAAAGTTATTATATACCATCCTACAAATTAAAACCACCGAGCAGTACAATCATCAATGAATTACTAACTACTCTATGATTCAAAATTATGTCCTTGAACGGCTACAAAAGTCACGACTTTAACTGCATGGAATAGCACAAAGCACTACATAAAAGAGGACTGCTGGAACATATTATGTGTTGCACTACAAGGACCTAAATGAACAACTATTTAGCTCTAACTGATTTATACAGAACTGTCGAGTAATTCATTGTTAGCTCTAACTGATTTAGCACGTGGTGGCCGAAGCAAACGCCCAGGATGCGCTTGACGCACGAACATCTTAATCTTCCTTCTATCTTGAGTAATCCTTACGTTTCTATGTTTCTAGATTGCCACGAATTGAACCATTCAGCTATATCAACGATTAGATGAAGAAACAATTGCAAGCAGCCCAAAGGCTCTTCCGCAAACAAATCAGGCAAACGGTTAATAGTAAGACAGCTATAAACATACTCCACTCGATAACATAAAAACATACTCACAGCAGGCAACCTTGAGCACAGTTAGGATAGAATAAAGGTCTAGAACACGCTTCTCCACAATAAGTAGAAGCACACTGCAAAATTTAGAAGAAAAAAAACAAGAGAGAGAGAGAGAGTCGTACCACGGCTCCCCGTGGATTCGCCAGTCGAGGTCGGATTGAGGATGAAGACAGCGCCAACGAACAACACGTGTATTAGGAGCACCATGAATCTGAGTCCCAGCGCCGACCCCCTCGCTGCGCAAAAGTCTCCAGAGGCCCAGCTCAAAACCCCCCATGGACACAACGAAGCACCGAATCAAGCAGAGCCTAATAATCGCTGAATTTTCAACCCACAAACAATATCAGGCGTAGGTAGCGTACCTCGATCAGAGAGGCGGGAGCTGGGCTCAGCAGGGCTACTACCGCTGCTCGCACCGCTACTCGCATGGGTGCCAGGCCGGCGGAGCACAATCCAGACGCGCACGGCCACCTGCAGATTATAACAACTGCGCTCAAATTTGGGATTTTCGGGAGCATACTTTAATTTCCACACAAAGGATATTATAACATAAATGGTACTGCCAACTATGATTCTGAAAAGGGTAAACATCTGGAATGTTCTGAATAAACAGATATTATAGTGGATCACAAAATCACAAAGATGAGCACAAGTATAATTAATTCAACATACAATTCAACTCGGCTACTGAACTCGAGTATAATTCAACAGATTTGAGCAGATAATTAATTGCAGACACCGAATTTTGTATACCACCTAGTAAAAGTTACAGTAAAAAATAAGGGGCAATAACATACCGATTCCTTCTTGTTGTTTTGCTTTTCCTCCAAGTCTTTGAGCGCTCGATCCATCCGCTTCCTGCAAAATAGGCAGTTCCACAAGGTGAGCACAAGAACACGAATTTTACATCATGAGCTGATGAATGAAACCGCAAAGTAGGCCAGCTGAAAGTGACTGACAGCTCTGCGGAGATGTACTCGATGCGCTTCTTGACGTTGGCCTTGGCCTCAACGAGGTCCTGCTTGACCAGCACCGGTCCGATGAGCTTGTACACGTTGTCCCCATCGCTCAGCAGTTCCAGCTCCTGCAGGCAGCCGCATCCACGAATCGATTTATAGCAGCTCGTATTCTAGACTTTGTGTTCTGAGTGTGACCTTAGAAACTTAGGTATTCAATATTAACTACAGAAGTTGCCACACATTTTTAAACATATATTCTTCAGTGTTGGCTTGTTGAAAAGGCATGCAATATTTTTGGCGTGCAATTAAAGAGCTGTCACATACTCATACTTTTGCAAAATATTTTTTCTTCCTTTTCACTGTTTCCTTTTAGTTAATGTTGACGTTTCCATTCATTCAATTACTACATGATTGCAATAAATACTGAAAGCACTTTGTCATCTTTCCATCTGACAGCAATGATACAATTATTGAAATGATGATAAAAGCAAGTAGTGTATATCTAAAAGCTTCAGCCAAGTTTCTGAATTAACGCAAGATTGTAAAAACAATCCACCTGTTAGGCTTTGTAAAGATTGTTCAAGCTCCCAGCAACCCATCACTGCTTCCATTGCATGAACACGTACATGCTGCTGCAACTGCTCCTTTAATGAGCAAAGAAGCAATACATAGTGCATCTGTAATAAAAAAAGGAACATATTAGAATCTGGGAACAAGAAGGCCTGGCAAAAATAGATGTGGAAGATGTTAACTATGTACAGAACCCTAGACAAAGGCAACTTCTACTTCTAGTGAAGCAATAGTCATTGTGAAATAGCCATAGTGAGGTAGAAGCATCAGTGCATAGGCTCATTTAATCCAGTGAATAACATGACAACAGAACAAAACTCAAATTATACGACATTAAATCAGCACACGTACAATAGTAAACGAGCATTGCAACATATGACCTTCGATCACATAATAGCGACTGTTGGGGGCTTGTTCTCAAATGCTAAAAGTTAAGAACAAGGCAACACAGAAAATGTTAAATGTTAAGGTCCTTCGTCCTCCATCACCTTATATCCCTTCGAGATATAAAGAATTTCGGACGAAGGTTACGAAGGGCGTACCTTCGTAAACATGATAACGAGGGACGAAGTCATATAAATCATGAAATATAAAATAAACATTCAAATGTTATCATAAAATCATTTCCATCTTTACTAATACGAACAAATATAAATGATTTCAAATTACAAATGTACCTTCGGTCCTGAAGATGGTGAAAATACAAGCGTGATGCGAAGGCAAATGACAGGTTCGCGTGAACAGTACAGAGGTACTGTTCATCTATTTATAGACACAGGTCGCAGCCTGTGACAAATTACAATTATGCCTCTTACAAAAGTTTACAACATTGACTCAGACCTCTATGGATAAAAAGGTCATTCTATCTCTATGTCGGTTTGTAACGCCGAAGCTTCATGAAAAGGAACCTTCGGCCATCTTCTGGGGACGACTTCAGCCGAAGCTGCTTCTTCGTGTGAGACCTTCGGCGCACCGAAGCATGGCCCCAACAGTAGCCCCTTTCGCGGTGCTAGATCGTTTTTCGTAACGAGCTTGACCCGTGAAAAAAGCCTCTTCAGCTTCGGGAAGCCGAAGGTCCAAAAAACACCTTCCCTGAGCTCGTTGCGGAGAAACGATCCGGCTTCCGAGCGCGTGCCAGGCCCACTTTGCAGAGTTACTGTTTGATCTTTGCGGTCCACTGCACAGCGAGTGCAAATGACTGCCCGCCTGGTGTAAAAATCCTGCCGCTTCGCCTTCTTACCTGCAGCACTATATAAACAAACGGGTAGGTGTGAAGTTACCACAGCATTCATTGCTATTTGCACTGTTTTGCTGCCAAAATTTTCCACCATAGCCGAAGCTTGACTCTCAGAATCGAACGAAGGTCCATTTCGACGTCTGCTTCGTCAGGAAGAAGAGCTTCGGAGAAAAGAAAAAAGAAAAAAGTGTCTGACTTCCCCAAACTCAGAATCAAATGGCGAGAGTGCGATCTACTGCCAAAGTTGTACGTGAGGGAGATGAAGCCGAAGGTTCGAACACTGTGCCCATCTCCGAAGCGATGCAGCGTTCCGGTCTAGTGACTGCGGAAGAAATGCCCAGTGCTGCAGCAAACCCAACAACCGCCGAAGGAGAAGAAGAAAACATTGAAGAGACTGATCCCGAAGATGACTACCGTATTGCCATGCCCAGCAA
Organism: Zea luxurians; assembly: GCA_029449295.1. Taxonomy (NCBI): domain Eukaryota; kingdom Viridiplantae; phylum Streptophyta; class Magnoliopsida; order Poales; family Poaceae; genus Zea; species Zea luxurians. The sequence continues at coordinate 190,838,996 of JAOPSE010000001.1, forward strand.
GCCCAGTCACCTGGATTTTGGGAAATCAACTGTTTCAAAGGCTGACCTTTCGAAGATGGTGAAAGCAGGTTTTTTTAATGAAGATCAGAAGAAGCTGCTTCGCTTCGGGGGGGGAAGAAACCACCCCGAAGCCAGAGAAGGACGAGATTGTCATCTTCAAGAGCTTTTTAAAGGCTGGGCTGAGATTCCCTCTTCACCAGATTATTGCGGAGATACTGAAGAGGTTTGGTATCTACTTTCATCAATTGACTCCTAACGCCATCGTTAGGCTCAATGTTTATATCTGGGCCCTCCGAAGCCAAGCTGTGGAACCGTTTGCCGACAGCTTCTGCCGAGTTCACGAATTACATTACCAAACAAAGGCCAGAAAAGATGGGCTACATGATAATTTCGGTTGCTATAATTTTGCCTACCGGAAGACAACAAAGTGTCCTGTCATCAGCTACCGAAGCAAATGGCCAGCAGGCTGGAAATCTGAGTGGTTTTATGTAAAAGTTGACGAAGACAAAGAAAAATTGGTACAAAGCCCTCTGGATTTAATCTTCGGAGAGACAAGGCCACGATGCCACATCGGCAGGCTAGAAGGTCCCACCTGGGCTGCTCTGGGTGAATTTGAAATTATTTCAGAACATATTGGCACCAGGGATCTAGTTCAGGAATTCTTGGCATTCAGAGTTTTCCCTACTCTAAAAGAGTGGGAAATGCCGAAGCTGGAGGGAGAGAAGAAGAAGGGGGAGCTTGTCCGGCTTCCTTATCACTTCAAGTTTAAGAAGTACTTTAAAAAACCCTGCAAAGAGTGGTTAGACACAGTTGAGGTGATGTGCAATGAAATCCTGGGGAACTATTCCAAAAAAGAGGATCAACTAATGACAGCGGCCTTCGGCGCCCGACCGAAGCGAAGGCTGAACCGAGTGCTCGATGCCCTGGGCTTCGAATACCCAGACTATGAGCAGTTGAACAAGGGTGCCGAGGGCCACAAAAGAAAAAGAGTAGCCGAAACTCTGATCAGGGATGAAGGAAGGCCAGCAAAGGAGAAGAAAATTCCCAAGAAAAGAAAAATATCTACTCCGAAGCGCAAATCACCCGAAGAAGAGGGGACCCCCACACCGCCTTCTACCAGCGACGTGGAGGAAATTTTAAAGGTAATGACTGAACCCATGCCCACGAAGCTAAGTCCATTAGGGCTCCAACTGATGAAGCTTTTTCAAAAGGTGGACGAGCCGGATCAAACGAAGATAAGCAAACCCAAGCGGCAAAGAATTATTGCGGTAACTGAAGTTATCGACAAGACGCCGCCTAGGGCGTCAATTCAGAAAACGGCAGCTGCTGAAGGTACAGCAAACGTCGAAGTCGCACCTTCGGAGGTCACGGCTACCGAAGCCGCTACAGCCGAAGATGCAAACTTAGAAACTACCATTGAGGACATCAACAAGATTTTGGAAGACATAGCTGCAGAAGAAGCTGGTACTACTACTGAAAAAACCATGGCCACAGTGCCTGAGAAAGGAAAAGAAATAGCCGAAGACACTTCGGACGATGAAGCCTACTCTTTTCAGAATTTAGTTGGGCAAAAACTGACGAAAGACGAAATAGACGAACTTAAGGACTATGCCAAATCTTGTGGCTACAAACCAGGAGCTCTCCTATTTGGAGGTGTGGACGATGAAAAATTAGGCTGTATTCGAGACCAAACTGGAGCTAAGGTAATCGGTACTCTATCAAAGAGTATCGGTTTTCCGAAGCTAGAGACAGACATCAGCCGCTACCGACGACAACATATCGTCGGCAGCTTATTTTACTCCAACTTCAAGGTAAACGACCTTTTTTCTGATTTTTATTGCTGTTAATAATGAAAATGTTACCAACGTAAGTTGTTTCTGTGCAGAGCATGCTACTGAGCAAAGCTCTGAAGATGCAGCAAGATTTGGAGGACAAAAAACACGAAGCTATAATTGAAAACTTAGAAAACAAGATAAAAGAACAATCTGCCATCATTGAAAAGAAAGACTTCGAGCTCCAATCGACCGGAGGCTTGCTGGCTGAGACTGAGGCTAAAGTATCAGAGTTGAATTCGAAGCTTATCAGTCAATCAAAACAATTCGATCAAGAGAAGCTAGAGCTTAATTCGAAGCTTGAAGCCGAAGTCCAGACCAGCTCAGAGTTGAAGAAATCGTTAACAAGCCTTCAAGACAAATGCTTGAAATTTGGCAATAATTGTATTGGACGATTAAAAAAGATATTTTACTCTGTTGGAGCCAGCAGCGGGAAATTTAACCCTTCAGCGGAAAATTTACCACAGGCCTTCGATCATATTGAAGCTGAAATCGAAGAACTTGACGAAGTTATAGCCGGGCACGGCGACTTCTGTGCCTGGGTAGCTTCTCGGGGTACCGTTGCCGCATTTCTGAAGGCCGGCTGCGAGCATGGAAAAATTGTCAACAGGCCCAACTTCACCCTATCTCCATCAATCCTGGATGATATACCTGACCTCGCCCGAAGCATCTCAAATAGATTTATAAAAATGATATGGACAAAAGGCGGGCGGGAGAAGGCTGGAGACGAAGCCCGAAGTCATCTTGAACCAGTAAGAAATGATACTTCGTACTTACCTTTTCCTTTGCACTTGATTTTTACTCACGATTCCTTGATTTATGTAGGATGACGAAGGTGAAGATGATGCTTAAGTTATGTCGCCGAAGCTGTCGCCGAAGCTGAAGCTTAATGGAGATCAGTAGAAATGTACTATAGGAAAAAAACTCAGGATACTTTTGTAACAAGTTTTGTAAATACAATTAAACTGTTCTCAAGGAACTTTGTACATACCTTGTAGTATATTCTTACCCTTCTACTAGGGTGCTTTGATGTGAACGAAATCAGTTTTTTGAGCCGAAAGCGAAAAAACACCTTCCCTTCTTTTCGTACACAACGAAGCATAGAATACCACTTCTCCCTTCTGCCGAAGCTTTTCTTTTACACAACGATTCATAAAAGCCAATTCTCCCTTCTGCCGAAGCTTTTCTTTTACACAACAATTCATAAAAAGCCAATTCTCTTTTTTGCCATAGTAACCACTTTGACGCATAAATGCTATGAATGAATGCTTATGTATGCAAATGCCATGATGTAATGTAATGTGCGAATGAATGTCCGAAGCATATGTCCGAAGCCACACTCATCCATTATTTCCTTAGGAACAACCACACATCAGCTCTGCATTCCCTTAGGAACGACTTTGGAGCTTCTTCGCCTTTTACTTAGGCGGTATCAGCGTTGACTTTTCGCTGTAAGCTCTGCATCCCCTTAGGGACGTCTTTGGAGCTTCTTCGCCTTTTACTTAGGCGGTATCAGCGTTGACTTTTCGCTGTAAGCTCTGCATCCCCTTAGGGACGTCTTTGGAGCTTCTTCTCTCTTTTTTTTAGTTTCGGCACTCGATGGTGCGCTCTCAGCTTTTACATTTACATTCTTTGGGGGATTTTGCTCTTATAAAACTAAAAAGGAAAATTACATATGATGGCCCCATTAAAAACCTTTCTCCCCCTTTAGAAAGGAAAAGGGTGCCATGAAAAAGAAAAGCAAAAAACATAAAAAATTACATCAAGTTATACATAAAATCGCCGAAGCTCATCCGCATTCCAAGATCTTGGAATTTCATTGCCATCCATGTCCTTCAGTCTGTACGAACCAGGCCTTGACGAAGATGCTACTAAGAAAGGCCCTTCCCATTTCAATTGTAACTTGCCCACTGTATCTGGGTTAGCTACCCTCCGAAGCACCAAGTGTCCTGGCTCAATATTTTTTAGCCGGACCTTTCTATCTCGCCATTTGACTGTTTCAGCCTGGTATTTATTGATATTCTCCACGGCTTGAAGCCTGATCCCTTCTAAGGCATCTTTTTCCACGAGACAAGTATCTTCGGGGCCTGATTCTGCCGAAGCTACCACTCTTATTGATCCAGCTTTGGCTTCTTCCGGGGTTATTGCTTCGTCACCAAATAACAACTTAAATGGGGTAAAGCCTGTAGACCTTGATGTTGTTGTATTGTGGCTCCACACCACTTTGGTCAACTGATCTGGCCACTTTCCCCTGGGTTGATTGAAGATTAACTTCATTATTCCTGTCATTATGATGCCGTTGGCCCTTTCAACAAGCCCATTCGACTCCGGATGCCTGACTGATGCAAAATGGATCTTCGTTCCAATTTGATCACAGAAATTTCTGAAATCTTCGGAGTCGAACTGTGTTCCATTATCTACAGTGATGGCCTTCGGCACTCCGAAGCGACAGACAATGTTCTGCCAGAAAAATTTTTGGACAGTGGCCGAAGTTATCGTGGCTAATGGCTTCGCCTCGATCCACTTGGAAAAATACTCCACAGCCACTATAACATATTTCAGATTGCCTTGAGCCGGTGGTAATGGACCCAGCAAGTCGAGGCTGAAAGGGAAATGTGCCCTTGGGCCATTTCTAAGTATTTTGGTGATTGAGTGCCAACACATGTGTTTAATTGTGAATTTGTGTACATGGATGAACAAGGTGCAAATCATGAAGTAAAGGTATGTTTCTAAGCCTTAGTACATTGGTTTTGTGGACTAACATATTTGTCTAAGTGTTAGAAACAGAAAGAAGAAAAAGAGAAAAGGGGAGAGAATGACTTGGCTGTGTGCAGCCAAGTCCCAGCTCGGTCTGGAGCACCGGACTGTCCGGTGTGCACCGGACAGTGTCCGGTGCGCCAGGCTGACTCGGCTCGAACTGGCCGCTCTCGGGAATTCACCGACGGCGTACGGCTAAAATTCACCGAACTGTCCGGTGTGCACCGGACTGTCCGGTGAGCCAACGGTCGGCCAGGGCCAACGGTCGGCCGCGCAATCCGCGCGAGACACGTGGCCGAGCCAACGGTCGGAAGACGGCACCGGACTGTCCGGTGTGCACCGGACTGTCCGGTGCGCCAACGGCTCGCAGATCTCCAACGGGCTGCAACGGTCGGCAGCGCCAGAAAAGGAAACAAATCGGGCACCGGACAGTGTCCGGTGTGCACCGGACTGTCCGGTGCCCCCGACGACAGAAGGCAAGGATGGCCTTCCGGATTTGCGCTCAACGGCTCCTAGCTGCCTTGGGGCTATAAAAGGAGCCCCTAGGCGCATGGAGGAGGCACACAAGCAACTCTTGAGCATTCCTGATCATCCACACTAAGTCTCTGCGCATTCGTTTGTGTTTCTAAGTGATTCGAGCTCTGTTCTAAGTGAGAACTCTGAGATAGTCTTGTGAGCTCGATTCTTGGCCGTGTGTGTGCGCTTTTGTTGTGGATTTGTGTGTGTTGCTTCCCTCCCTTACTCTGTGCTTTCTTTGTGATCATATACTTGTAAGGGCAAGAGACTCCAATTTGTGGAGATTCCTTGCAAACGGGATAGTGAAAGGAAAAGCAAAACACCGTGGTATTCAAGTGGGTCTTTGGACCGCTTGAGAGGGGTTGATTGCAACCCTCGTCCGTTGGGACCCCACAACGTGGAAGTAGGCAAGCATTGGCTTGGCCGAACCACGGGATAAACCACCGTGTCACCTCTGTCTTGATCTCTTGTGGTATTGTGTTTTGTTGAGACTTCACCTTAGCCACTTGGCAATAATCGTGCTAACACATAACAAGTTTTTGTGGCTTAAGTTTGAAGTTTTTACAGGATCACCTATTCACCCCCCCCTCTAGGTGCTCTCAATTGGTATCGGAGCCGTTCTCTTCTCAAAGGGACTAACCGCCCGAAGAGATGGATCCTAAGGGGAAGGGTATAGTGATCAACGATAAAGAGAAGGAGACCTTCGTCAACGAGCCGAAGGATGACAGGCCTACCGACTCCGGCTCGGGCCAAAGACGGAAGGAAGGGAAGAAGAAGAAGACCAGGCGCATCAAGGAGATTGTCTACTACGACAGCGACGAGTCTACTTCTTCCCAAAAGGACGAGGACCACAACGACTACAAACAAAAGACGGTTAACTCAAACTTTTCTTTTGATTATTCGCGTATTCCGCATAGCTCAAATACTCATTTGCTTCCCATTCCACTTGGCAAACCTCCTCACTTTGATGGAGAGGATTACGGATTTTGGAGCCACAAAATGCGTACTCACCTGTTTTCTCTCCATCCAAGCATTTGGGAGATTGTGGAAAGTGGAATGAAATTTGATAGCTCGGATAGCCCTATGTTTATTAATGAACAGATTCATAAAAATGCACAAGCTACTACTGTGTTGCTAGCCTCTTTGTGCAGGGACGAGTATCACAAGGTGAGCGGCTTGGACAATGCCAAGCAGATCTGGGACACCCTCAAGATTTCTCATGAGGGGAACGACGTCACCTTGCTCACCAAGATGGAGTTGGTGGAGGGAGAGCTTGGACGGTTCGCCATGATAAGGGGCGAGGAGCCGACGCAAACATACAACCGGCTCAAGACCCTCATCAACAAGATAAGGAGCTACGGGAGCACGCGATGGACGGACCACGACGTCGTCCGCCTAATGCTCAGGTCCTTTACCGTACTTGATCCTCATCTCGTGAACAATATTCGTGAGAATCCCAGGTACACGATGATGACGCCCGAGGAAGTACTTGGAAAATTCGTGAGCGGGCGGATGATGATCAAGGAGGCAAGATACGTCGACGACGCGTTGAACGGACCACTCCACGAGCCTCAACCCATTGCTCTAAAAGCAACGAGGAGCAAGGAGTCGCTACCTAGCAAGGTGGCGCAAGTCGAGGCGGCCGGGCTCAATGATGAAGAGATGGCTCTCATCATCAAGAGATTCAAGACGGCGCTAAATGGTCGCAAGGGGCAGCCAAGCAAGACCAAGACCAAGGGGAAGCGCTCATGCTTCAAATGCGGTAAGCTTGGTCATTTTATCGCTAACTGTCCCGATAATGAAAGTGACCAGGAAAAGGGGAACAAAAGAGAGAAGAAGAAGCAATACAAGAAGGCAAAGGGCGAGGCGCATCTAGGAAAGGAGTGGGACTCGGATTGCTCCTCCTCCGACTCCGACAACGACGGACTCGCCGCCACTGCCTTCAACAAATCGGCTCTCTTCCCCAACGATCGTCTTACTTGTCTTATGGCAAGGGAGAAGAAGGTAAGTACTCAAGACTCCACTTATGCTTCTTCGAGTGATAGTGAGTCTAGTGATGATGACATAGATTATTCATGTTTCTTCAAGGGCTTAGATAGATCTAAAATAGATAAAATCAATGAATTGATTGATGCTTTGAATGAAAAGGATAGGCTTTTAGAAAAGCAAGAAGATTTATTGTATGATGAACATGATAAGTTTGTAGAGGCACAAAAATCATATGCTTTAGAAGTGAAAAGAAATGAAATGCTTTCTAGTGAAATATCTTCCTGTCATGAAACCATTTCTACCTTAAGAAGTGTTAATATTGATTTAAGTGCTAAACTAGAAGTAGCTAGTAAATCAAATTCTTGTGTTGAACATGTTGAAATTTGTACTAGGTGTAAGGATTCTGATGTTAATGCTTGTAGTGAACACCTAGTTCTAATTTCCAAATTAAATGATGAAGTGGCTAGTCTTAATGCCCAACTTAAGACTAGCAAGAATGAAGTTGATAAAATAAAATTTGCAAGGGATGCCTACACGGTTGGTAGACACCCCTCAATTAAGGATGGGCTTGGCTTCAAGAGGGAAGCTAAGAACTTAACAAGCCATAAGGCTCCCGTCTTCGTCAAGGAGAAAGGGAAGGCCCCTATGGCTAATAGTGCTAAAAAGAACCATGCTTTCTTATACCATGATAGGAGACATGCTAGAAATGTTTATAATGATTTTGATTCACATGTTTATGATTCTCATGCCATGTTTGCCTCTAGTTCCTCTCATAAGCATGATAGAAATATGAGTAGGAGAAATGTTGCGCATATGCCTAGGAGAAATATTGCTCATGTGCCTAGAAAGAATGTTATTCATGCTCCTAGGAAAGTAGTGAATGAACCTTCTACCATTTATTATGCTTGTAATGCTCCTTTTGCTATTTGTAGAAAGGGTAAGAAGGTAGTTGCTAGGAAATTAGGGGCTAGATGCAAGGGAGATAAATCTTGCATTTGGGTCCCTAAGGATATTTGTACTAACCTTGCAGGACCCAACATGAGTTGGGTACCTAAGACCCAAGCCTAAATTTGCCTTGCAGGTTTATGCATCCGGGGGTTCAAGCTGGATTATCGACAGCGGATGCACAAACCATATGACGGGGGAGAAGAAGATGTTCACCTCCTACGTCAAGAATAAGGATTCCCAAGATTCAATTATATTCGGTGATGGGAATCAAGGCAAGGTAAAAGGATTAGGTAAAATTGCAATTTCTAATGAGCATTCTATATCAAATGTATTCCTAGTGGAGAGTCTTGGATATAATTTGCTATCTGTTAGTCAACTATGTCAAATGGGATATAATTGCCTTTTTACTAATGTAGATGTGTCTGTCTTTAGAAGATGTGATGGTTCACTAGCTTTTAAGGGTGTACTAGACGGCAAGCTTTATTTAGTTGATTTTGCAAAAGAAGAGGCCGGTCTAGATGCATGCTTAATGGCTAAGACTTGCATGGGCTGGCTGTGGCATCGCCGCTTAGCTCACGTGGGGATGAAGAACCTCCACAAGCTTCTAAAGGGAGAACACGTGATAGGTCTAACAAATGTTTATTTCGAAAAAGATAGACCTTGTGCAGCTTGTCAGACAGGTAAACAAGTGGGAGGAGCACATCACAGCAAGAATGTGATGACCACGTCGAGACCCCTGGAGCTGCTGCATATGGACCTCTTCGGACCCGTCGCCTATCTAAGCATAGGAGGAAGTAAGTATGGTTTAGTTATTGTTGATGACTTTTCCCGCTTCACTTGGGTATTCTTTTTGCAGGATAAGTCTGAAACCCAAGGGACCATCAAGCGCTTCCTCAGGAGAGCTCAAAATGAGTTTGAGCTCAAGGTGAAGAAGATAAGGAGCGACAACGGGTCCGAGTTCAAGAACCTTCAAGTGGAGGAGTTTCTTGAGGAGGAAGGGATCAAGCACGAGTTCTCCGCTCCCTACACACCACAACAAAATGGTGTGGTAGAGAGGAAGAACAGGACGCTAATCGATATGGCGAGGACGATGCTTGGAGAGTTCAAGACCCCCGAGTGCTTTTGGTCGGAAGCCGTGAACACGGCTTGCCACGCCATCAACAGGGTCTACCTTCACCGCCTCCTCAAGAAGACGTCATATGAGCTACTAACCGGTAACAAACCCAATGTATCGTACTTTCGTGTATTTGGGAGCAAATGCTACATTCTAGTGAAGAAGGGTAGAAATTCTAAGTTTGCTCCCAAAGCTGTAGAAGGGTTTTTATTAGGTTATGATTCAAATACAAAGGCGTATAGGGTCTTCAACAAATCATCGGGTTTGGTTGAAGTCTCTAGCGACGTTGTATTTGATGAGACTAATGGCTCTCCAAGAGAGCAAGTTGTTGATTGTGATGATGTAGATGAAGAAGATGTTCCGGCGGCCGCTATACGAACCATGGCGATTGGAGACGTTCGGCCACAGGAACTAGATGAACGAGATCAACCTTCTTCCTCAACGACGGTGCATCCCCCAACTCAAGACGATGAACAGGTTCATCAAAAGGAGGCGTGTGATCAAGGGGGAGCACAAGATGATCATGTGATGGAGGAAAAAGCGCAACCGGCACCTCCAACCCAAGTTCGAGCGATGCTTCAAAGGGATCATCCCGTCGACCAAATTCTGGGTGACATCAGCAAGGGAGTAACTACTCGATCTCGATTAGTTAATTTTTGTGAGCATTACTCTTTTGTCTCCTCTATTGAGCCTTTCAGGGTAGAGGAGGCCTTGCTAGATCCGGATTGGGTGTTGGCCATGCAGGAGGAACTTAACAACTTCAAGCGCAATGAAGTTTGGACGCTGGTGCCTCGTCCCAAGCAAAACGTTGTGGGAACCAAGTGGGTGTTCCGCAACAAACAAGACGAGCACGGAGTGGTGACAAGGAACAAGGCTCGACTTGTGGCAAAAGGTTATGCCCAAGTCGCAGGTTTGGACTTTGAGGAGACTTTTGCTCCTGTGGCTAGGCTAGAGTCCATTCGTATCTTGCTAGCATATGCCGCTCACCATTCTTTCAGGTTGTACCAAATGGATGTTAAGAGCGCTTTCCTCAACGGGCCAATAAAGGAGGAGGTGTACGTGGAGCAACCCCCTGGCTTCGAGGATGAGCGGTACCCCGACCACGTGTGTAAGCTCTCTAAGGCGCTCTATGGACTTAAACAAGCCCCAAGAGCATGGTATGAATGTCTTAGAGATTTCTTACTTGCTAATGCTTTCAAGGTTGGGAAAGCCGATCCAACTCTTTTTACAAAGACATGTGATGGTGATTTGTTTGTATGCCAAATTTATGTCGATGACATAATATTTGGTTCTACTAATCAAAAGTCTTGTGAAGAGTTTAGCAGGGTGATGACGCAGAAATTCGAGATGTCGATGATGGGCGAGTTGAACTACTTCCTTGGGTTCCAAGTGAAGCAACTCAAGGACGGCACCTTCATCTCCCAAACGAAGTACACGCAAGATTTGCTAAAGCGGTCTGGGATGAAGGACGCCAAGCCCGCAAAGACGCCGATGGGAACCGACGGACACACCGACCTCAACAAAGGAGGTAAGTCCGTTGATCAAAAAGCATACCGGTCAATGATAGGGTCTTTACTTTATTTATGTGCTAGTAGACCGGATATTATGCTTAGCGTATGCATGTGTGCTAGATTTCAATCCGATCCTAAGGAGTGTCACTTGATGGCGGTGAAGCGAATTCTTAGATATTTAGTCGCTACGCCTTGCTTCGGGATCTGGTATCCAAAGGGGTCTAACTTTGACTTGATTGGGTACTCAGATTCCGACTTTGCTGGATGTAAGGTCGATAGGAAGAGTACATCAGGGACGTGCCAATTCTTAGGAAGGTCCCTGGTGTCATGGAACTCTAAGAAACAAACCTCCGTTGCCCTATCCACCGCTGAGGCCGAGTATGTTGCCGCAGGACAGTGTTGCGCGCAACTACTTTGGATGAGGCAAACCCTCAGGGACTTTGGCTACAATCTGAGCAAAGTCCCACTCCTATGTGATAATGAGAGTGCTATCCGAATAGCGGAAAATCCTGTTGAGCACAGCCGCACAAAGCACATTGACATCCGGCATCACTTTTTGAGAGACCACCAGCAAAAGGGAGATATCGAAGTGTTTTATGTTAGCACCGAGAACCAGCTAGCCGATATCTTTACCAAGCCTTTAGATGAGAAGACCTTTTGCAGGCTGCGTAGTGAGCTAAATGTCTTAGATTCGCGGAACTTGGATTGAAATATAGCATACATGTATTTATGCCTTTGATCACGTTCATTCTGCATTTTGTTGCTTATTATGGTGCTCAAGTTGTACAAACACTCCCTGGACCTCACAAGTCCGTTGCAATGTGATGCACATGTTTAGGGGGAGATGTGTTACAACTTGACCCTTTGAGACTAACCATATGTTTGAGTTTGCTTGTGTTAGTCACAAAGGAGAATTGAAAGGGAAAAGGTGGACTTGGACCATGAAAGACTTCCACTGCACTCCGATGAGGGGTAACTTATTCCAAGTCCATCTCATGACCACTTATTGTCATTTGCTCTTAATTGAAGATTTTGGTGAGGCAATGGGGTTAAAGGGCCAAAATTGATCCCGTTTTGGTGCTTGATGCCAAAGGGGGAGAAAATAAAGGCCAAAGCAATAAATGGATCAGCTACCACTTGAGAGATTTTGAAAATAGTAGAATAGAGTTTTTTGGTTTGTCAAAATTCGTATGTTGTCTCTCTTGTCAAAAGTTGGCTTCTTGTGGGGAGAAGTATTTATTATGGGAAAAAGGGGGAGTTTTTGAAATCTTTGATCAATCTCTTTTTGAATGACTCTCTTTATGCTTAAACATGTGTGTTTAACTTAGAGATAGAGATTTGTGTTTGATTTGCAAAAACAAACCAAGTGGTGGCAAAGGATGATCCATATATGCCAAAATTGAATAAAACTTAAATTTATTTTATTTGAAGTGAGTTTGCACTTGTTCTAGTTGCTTTATGTAGTGTTGGCATAAATCACCAAAAAGGGGGAGATTGAAAGGGAAATGTGCCCTTGGGCCATTTCTAAGTATTTTGGTGATTGAGTGCCAACACATGTGTTTAATTGTGAATTTGTGTACATGGATGAACAAGGTGCAAATCATGAAGTAAAGGTATGTTTCTAAGCCTTAGTACATTGGTTTTGTGGACTAACATATTTGTCTAAGTGTTAGAAACAGAAAGAAGAAAAAGAGAAAAGGGGAGAGAATGACTTGGCTGTGTGCAGCCAAGTCCCAGCTCGGTCTGGAGCACCGGACTGTCCGGTGTGCACCGGACAGTGTCCGGTGCGCCAGGCTGACTCGGCTCGAACTGGCCGCTCTCGGGAATTCACCGACGGCGTACGGCTAAAATTCACCGGACTGTCCGGTGTGCACCGGACTGTCCGGTGAGCCAACGGTCGGCCAGGGCCAACGGTCGGCCGCGCAATCCGCGCGAGACACGTGGCCGAGCCAACGGTCGGAAGACGGCACCGGACTGTCCGGTGTGCACCGGACTGTCCGGTGCGCCAACGGCTCGCAGATCTCCAACGGGCTGCAACGGTCGGCAGCGCCAGAAAAGGAAACAAATCGGGCACCGGATAGTGTCCGGTGTGCACCGGACTGTCCGGTGCCCCCGACGACAGAAGGCAAGGATGGCCTTCCGGATTTGCGCTCAACGGCTCCTAGCTGCCTTGGGGCTATAAAAGGAGCCCCTAGGCGCATGGAGGAGGCACACAAGCAACTCTTGAGCATTCCTGATCATCCACACTAAGTCTCTGCGCATTCGTTTGTGTTTCTAAGTGATTCGAGCTCTGTTCTAAGTGAGAACTCTGAGATAGTCTTGTGAGCTCGATTCTTGGCCGTGTGTGTGCGCTTTTGTTGTGGATTTGTGTGTGTTGCTTCCCTCCCTTACTCTGTGCTTTCTTTGTGATCATATACTTGTAAGGGCAAGAGACTCCAATTTGTGGAGATTCCTTGCAAACGGGATAGTGAAAGGAAAAGCAAAACACCGTGGTATTCAAGTGGGTCTTTGGACCGCTTGAGAGGGGTTGATTGCAACCCTCGTCCGTTGGGACCCCACAACGTGGAAGTAGGCAAGCATTGGCTTGGCCGAACCACGGGATAAACCACCGTGTCACCTCTGTCTTGATCTCTTGTGGTATTGTGTTTTGTTGAGACTTCACCTTAGCCACTTGGCAATAATCGTGCTAACACATAACAAGTTTTTGTGGCTTAAGTTTGAAGTTTTTACAGGATCACCTATTCACCCCCCCCTCTAGGTGCTCTCAGAGGCCCCACCTTTGCAATGGCCAGACGGGCTGTATCAGCTGTGTCAAAGACGAAGGTTGCTTTTGATCTCTTGCACATTTCTGACAACCTTCGCACTTTTGAACCAACTCTGCTGCATCCGAAGCTGCCTTCGGCCAATAAAACCCTTGGCGAAAAACTTTTCCAAGTAACGGCCTGGATCCGATGTGGGATCCACATAGGCCTGCATGTATCTCTTTCATCAATTCTATACCTTCGGCTCTAGATAAGCACTTGAGCAGCGGGGCACAAACTCCATGCTTGTATAATTCCCCTTCTAACATGATATACGGACGAGCTCTTGCCTCTATTCTTTTATTATAAGCTTCGTCATCTGATAGGAAGTTACCCTGAAGGTAAGAGATTATTTCAGTTCTCCAATCTTCACTGTACACAGGAGAAATATTAAGGATTGCTCTTTCAAGTAGCTCCACTGAAGGTGCCTTTATTGTTTCGAAAAACACATCCGAAGGTAGCGGCAGCCCCTGTGCTGCAGACTTGGCCAACAAATCAGCATGCTCATTTTGTCCTCGAGGAATATTCTTAACAGAAAATCCTTCGAAGGAAGCTTCGATCCTTCGGACCGTATCAAGGTACTTTTCAAGCTTCGGGTCTTTAGCCTTGCAACTTTTGTCAATATGACCCGAAACAACCTGGGAATCAGTTTTAAGAATCGCCCTTCTGATTCCCATTGCCTTTAGTTTCCGAAGACCCAGGAGCAGGGCTTCGTACTCAGTTATATTATTTGTGCAGCTGAAGTCAAGTCTTGCTGCATAGCAAGTTTTAACCTTGGACGGTGAGACCAACACAGCAGCTGCACCTGCTCCGAAGGTTCCCCAAGAGCCATCACAAAACACTGTCCATACTTCGGCATCTTTATTCGCTTCTTCGTCCTGAGCCCCTGGCGTCCAGTCGGCAATGAAATCTGCCAATGCTTGAGACTGAATTGAGGATCTATGCACATAATCAATGTAAAATTCATTGAGCTCCGCAGCCCATTTTCCAATACGCCCAGTAGCTTCTCTATTTCTCATAATATCCTTCAACGGCTGCGAAGAAGGAACAATAATGTTGTATGCCTGAAAATAGTGCCGAAGCTTCCTGGATGCCATTAAAACGGCATACAATACCTTCTCCAGCTCTGTATAATTTTTCTTTGAGACACTAAGGACCTCAGATACAAAATATACTGGGACCTGCTTCTTGACTTGTCCATCAAACTTCTCCTGGACAAGTGCCGCACTTACTGCTGAGTACGAAGCTGCCACATATAACAACAGAGGAGCCCCTGGCGTTAGTGGAGCTAATGTTGTGAGATCTATTAAGTATTGCTTCAGCTCTTCGAAGGCTTTTTGTTGACTTGGGCCCCATTGAAAGACTTCAGCTGACTTCAGCACCTCGAAGAATGGTAAGTTTCTTTCTGCTGATCTGGATATAAATCTGTTGAGAGATGCCAGCCTTCCTGTCAATCTTTGGGCCTCCTTTCTTGTGGTTGGTGGCTCCATTCGAAGTATAGCTTCGATTTTATTTGGATTAGCTTCGATCCCCTTTGTTGAAACCAAGCATCCAAGAAATTTGCCCTTCTTCACTCCGAAGACACATTTTTCTGGATTCAGCTTCAGACCAGCTTGTCTGAAGCTGGCGAAGGTCTCCTGTAGATCAGCAATATGATTTTCTTGCTTCGTACTTTTTACAATGATGTCATCTACATAAGTCAGCACATTTCTGCCTATCTGAGATTGGAGAACCTTCGCAGTCATTCTGCTGAAACTCCCTCCAGCATTCTTGAGCCCCTCAGGCATCCGAAGATAGCAATATGTACCACTTGGGGTTATGAAGCTAGTCTTCGGCTCATCTTCCTTCTTCATCCAGATTTGATGATAGCCTGAGTAGCAGTCCAGGAGACTCATGAGCTCCGAAGAAGCTGCTGCATCAACTAAAGAGTCTATCCTTGGCAGCGGGAATTCATCCTTCGGACAAGCCTTGTTGAGATCTGTGAAATCAATACACATTCTCCACTTGCCATTGGCCTTCTTCACCATAACAGTGTTAGCTAGCCACTCTGGATACTTCACTTCTCTGATAACTCCTGCACTGAGAAGTCTTTTTACTTCATTGCGAGCCCCTTCGGCCTTGTCATCAGACATTTTCCGAAGCCTCTGCTTTCGGGGTCTGAAGGATGGGTCAACATTGAGCGAATGTTCAATAACATCCCGATTCACTCCACAGAGATCATTGGCTGACCATGCAAAAACATCTTTGTTGTTGAATAAAAACCTTATCAAGGTTTTCTCCTGGTCTTCAGATAATTGCGAGCCCAATAGCACCTTCTGCTCTGCTATGTCTTCACACAATAACATGGGCTTCGGCTGATCCGCTGAAGCTGCCTTCTCCCTCCTGAATTTGTACTGTTCACAAGCTTCAGCTCCATCTATGTTATGGATTGCCTTGGAATCAGTCCAGCTTCCTTCGGCCCTTCTAGCAGCTTCCTGGCTTCCATGAATAGCAATAGGTCCTTGGTCCGAAGGTATCTTCATGCAGAGATAAGCTGGGTGAAGAATTGCTTCGAAAGCATTAAGAGTTCCGCGACCAATGATAGCATTGTAAGGATACTCCATGTCAACAATATCAAACACAATTTGCTCAGTCCTTGTGTTGTTAACAAATCCGAAGGCTACCGGCATGGTAATCTTCCCAAGTGCTACAATCTGCCGCCCTCCGAAGCCACAAAGAGGGTGTGTAGCATCATGAATCTTGTCTTCGGGCTCTTGCATTTGTCTGAAGGCTTTAGCAAATATAATGTCAGCTGCACTGCCTGTATCAACTAGGACATTGTGGACCAGAAATCCTTTGATCACGCAAGAAATAACCATGGCATCATTGTGAGGATAATCCTTAAGCTGAAGGTCTTCCTGAGAGAAGGTAATTGGAATATGAGACCATTTTGACTTGATGAAGGGTCCCTGCACTCCAACATGCTGCACCCTTCTCTGAGCCTCCTTCTTCTGCTTCTTGTTAGCCGGCTCTGAGCAAGAACCGCCTGTTATCGGGAGCACCAGCTTCGAAGCCGAAGCAGCTCCAGCTTGATTGTTGAACGAAGCCATCAGCTCAGAAAAGTGGAAGTGAGTTCACCGGAGGTGGGCGCCAATGTTGGGGGCTTGTTCTCAAATGCTAAAAGTTAAGAACAAGGCAACACAGAAAATGTTAAATGTTAAGGTCCTTCGTCCTCCATCACCTTATATCCCTTCGAGATATAAAGAATTTCGGACGAAGGTTACGAAGGGCGTACCTTCGTAAACATGATAACGAGGGACGAAGTCATATAAATCATGAAATATAAAATAAACATTCAAATGTTATCATAAAATCATTTCCATCTTTACTAATACGAACAAATATAAATGATTTCAAATTACAAATGTACCTTCGGTCCTGAAGATGGTGAAAATACAAGCGTGATGCGAAGGCAAATGACAGGTTCGCGTGAACAGTACAGAGGTACTGTTCATCTATTTATAGACACAGGTCGCAGCCTGTGACAAATTACAATTATGCCTCTTACAAAAGTTTACAACATTGACTCAGACCTCTATGGATAAAAAGGTCATTCTATCTCTATGTCGGTTTGTAACGCCGAAGCTTCATGAAAAGGAACCTTCGGCCATCTTCTGGGGACGACTTCAGCCGAAGCTGCTTCTTCGTGTGAGACCTTCGGCGCACCGAAGCATGGCCCCAACAGCGACAGAGACATGAAAGGTGAAAGGAACAATTTCCCTCTATTGCTTGAAACAGATAGAAGTACGGGGTTCGTTGATATGATGCAATTCTCCAAAAGTGACCGAGCCATAAGGTCAACTACGACAATCCAATCCAGTCAGCTATTGCAGTCAATAGCATAACCACAAAACGGCTCCAGCCATGGGGCCACGACCTCCCAATCCTACATCTACATAGCAGGTACTATCACAACTTTACAGTTAGCTTGGGATTCCTTCTCTCAGTTCTCCAAATCCATGGGGCAAAAAATGGGGAAACCGGGAAACTTATAGCCAAAGCGGTTCCAGGTACACGTCACCCAGACCGAGTCAACCAAACCTTCCTTGAATCCCAAATCCCAAATTCCCCACACCCTAAATCCGCAAACCTATAGCAGTTCAACTACAGCGCACAACTGAAAAATATTTCATGCATGTCTCGATCCATTTGGTTGGTCACAACATTCAGTTCTTTGGCATCCCACATTCAGAATTGTTCGTTTAAGTAGCACAAAAGAACTCTGCCTTGTTTTTGAAAGCATCAGTTGTACAAGTTAAGAGAAGAAAAAAACTACTGGTTCATCACAACTGACTACTACAACAAAGCAGGAGGAGCAAAATGCATTGCAATCTGAGCTGAGCACCTTGGAAAACACAATTAAGAATATCAAAGATGATGTTTCACGAGCAGAAAGCAGAGCGCAAAATGCAGAAATAAGGTGTATGGAGCTAACTGTACCTAATATAGAGCTTAATGGGGAACTAAATGCCCTTAAAAGCGAGAAGTCAGATAAGGCCAGTCTTTAGGAGAAGAAACTTACAGAGTCAAATACCCAATTAGAGCATGGAAAGGCAGCGGCTGATGCCATTGTTGAACAGCAAGTTATGCTAAAATGTACGATGTCTGATATGGAACATATTATTGAAGATCTGAAGGCAGCGGTTGGTTGCTATTCCAAGTCTTCATCATACTCCCCATCAGACAAGTCACCGTCCTGGTAGGCACTGACGTCGGCTGGGTAGCGAAGGATCCCACCAATCCCGCCGAATCCCCGGCAAAACTGTGAACCTTCCTGTGACTTGTTGGTGACGAACTCCAGCGTGCAGCCGAACTGGTGGTAGTTCTCCCCAAACCACTCCAACAACTGCGTGTTGTCAATGACCTCTAGATCTCCGGATGTCGCCTCGTCAGTGAAGTTGCTCTGGTCAGCCTCCTGAACTCTAGCGTGCAGCCGAACTGGTGGTAGTTCTCCGCGAACCACTCCAGCAGCTGCGTGTTGTCAATGAACTCCAAATCTCCGGATGTCGCCTCATCAGTGAAGTTGCTCTGGTCAGCCTCCTGAGCTGGGTTCAGGTACTTCACGACTGTCTCTCCTATGGCACTGTTCTTGAGCTCATAACGCCTGACATCAAGGTTTTCCCACACGATCAGGATCTCTACCGCGCCCATTTCCAGGGCTGTGATGGTGTCCTGGATGCCAAGGACGTACTTCCCTGTGTCTTGGCTTATCTCCTCGAAGGGCTGGCTAGGATGTACCTCAAGTTGGGATGCGCTGGTGGAGGCTAGAGCGGAAGGGTAGTGGAAGAAGATGCTCCACGGCGGGGGTGGGGCAAAACCGCGGGCTCACGAACAGAGCCGCCAGCTCCGACCATGAGATCCGCCTGTCGTCGTTCGCGTCAAACACACAGAACACGTGCGCCATCTCCTCCTCCGTCGTGGCCGTCGGGGCCCGCGCCATGGACCCATTGCGGACACCCACGACCGCCGCCTGGTGCTGCACAAAAAGGCAAGGAGAAAATCAAATCCGAATCCGCCAGATCGAGTATCACTCCATCACCAAACCCTAACCAAGAAGGCAGATCAGATTGGAGCTAGAAAGAGCGAGCAAGGGGTGTCACACCTTCTGCTGGAGTGGCCTCCGACACCTCCGTCTCGTCGATCACCAGCCCGTGCGCCCGCGAGCCCGGCCTGCCACCGCGCGCCCGACGCCATCCCCGAGGTGGCATTCCGCGGTGGGGCGGTGATGGGAAGTTTTGGGAGGAACGAAGCTGCGGCGGCGCGGTACTGCGAGGAGAGCGAGTTAAGCAGGTAGAGGAGCGACCACAGCGACGCTGGGCGGGCACGGATGGAGAGCTTGGAGTGGAGGTCAGGGAATGAGAGCGCGTCATCGGTGCGACCCGAGGTGGCGAGGCAGCGTTTGATGGACTCCGCGAGCGCGTGCTCATCGGGGAGGACCGTGGGGGCAAGGCGGCTGGAGAGGATTCGGTGCGTGCTCATCGGGGAGGGCGGGCGGATCGCGGCGGGCGCCCCCATGGTGGCTGGAGAGGATTCGATGTGTGCTCATCGGGGAGGGCGGGCGGATCGCGGCGGGCGGGCGGGTGGGGTAAGGAGGCGAGGGCAGTCTACATTAGTGAGAGCACCTAGAGGGGGGTGAATAGGTGATCCTGTAAAAACTTAAACTTAAAGCCACAAAAACTTGTTTAAGTGTTAGCACAATAATGCCAAGTGGCTAGAGAGGAGTCTTAACAGAACACAATAACCACAAGAGATCAACACAGAGATGGCAGTGGTTTATCCCGTGGTTCGGCCAAGACCAACACTTGCCTACTCCATGTTGTGGCGTCCCAACGGACGAGGGTTGCAATCAACCCCTCTCAAGCGGTCCAAAGACCCACTTGAATACCACGGTGTTTTGCTTTACTTTACTATATCCAGATCACGAGGAATCTCCACAACTTGGAGCTTCTCGCCCTTACACTTTGATGTTCACAAAGAAGCATGGAGTAAGGGAGGGATGAGCAACGCACACAAGACACAAAATCAAAGCGACAACACGCACACAAGTCGCAACAAGAGCTCACAACACAACCCGACGAGTTCACAACTCAAATAGAGCTCTAGATGCTATCACAAAGAATCAAATGCGCGGAATCGAGGTCTTGGTGCTTTAGAATGCTTGGGGAATGCTTGGTGTGCTCCTCCATGCGCCTAGGGGTCCCTTTTATAGCCCCAAGGCAGCTAGGAGCCGTTGAGAGCATTCCAGGAAGGCAATTCTTGCCTTCAGTCGCCTGGCGCACCGGACAGTCCGGTGCACCACCGGACACTGTCCGGTGCGGATTTCTTTCCTTCTTTGGCGAAGCCGACCGTTGGAGATTCAGAGCCGTTGGCACACCGGACACTGTCCGGTGCACACCGGACAGTCCGGTGCCCCCTTGTGACCGTTGGCTCGGCCACGCGTCACGCGCGGAATCCTCGGCCGACCGTTGGCCCAGATGACCGTTGGCTCACCGGACAGTCCGGTGCACCACCGGACAGACCGGTGAATTATAGCCGTACGCCGTTAATCATCTCCCGAGAGCGACGAGTTCGCCTATGAACGGGTCACCGGACAGTCCGGTGCACCACCGGACAGTCCGGTGATTTATAGCCGTACACCACCGTTGAAGTCCCGAGAACAGCAAGTTCGCCAGTGTGGCAGAACCTCCCAAGTTATTGGCCCACATGCACCTGTCCTTGTCTCAAAGACCTCAGACTGCTATGCATGTGCACCAGATAACTTAACAGGATCTGTCCGATTGCCCCAAGGACATCGGATAAACCACTTACAACCAGAACTGAGGGATTAAGTAACACAAATCACACACACCAATGTTTTTGCAGCGGAAATCTTATTACCAAATTTTACAAGTTACAAAAATTTTATATTATTTTATCGGAGTGATTACAAAAGTATAAGTTTGAAATATATGCTAGCTCAAATGACCATCCTCAATAAGAAGATAAAGACGGGGTATACTTATATAAGAAGGCCGAGCCCACCGGCACTTAATACCATCATCAGCAGTACAAAGCTATAACCTGAAAAACAATAGGGAATAAAACCCTAAGTACGGAATTACTCAGCAAGACTTACCCGACTAAAGAAAAGACTCTCAAGGGTATGCTGGATTTGGGAATCAAGGAGAGGCTTTAGCAAGAATCAACTTAGATACTTTTGCAGAAATAGCTTACTAAAGTGAGTCCTTACTTTCAATATTTTAACGCCAGATTAAGTATTCATAGACTCTATTTGCATCTGGTCTAATTTCACCATCTCATCAATACAACATCATTTTTATTCATGAGGTTCACATCCTGACTTAGGTTGTAGGTCGGAGATCAAGTCTCCACTCTCCGGGGATATAACGGCGATCCGAATCGATTTACTCAGCTGAGGATCTCTAACCACACGACATATGTTTCTCGTAAACCTTGCATGTCTACCATTCCCACGGATCCTCCACTGCATGAATAGGTCCGCGCCACCCGAGAGCACACCACCCTTTTTGGCGGTCCTTTGCCAGGAGGGTACGTGCCACTCTCGCCATCTCTCCACTCCCAGTGCGCGATTGTCTTTTCATGTATGGAATAGCCGGGTTCAAGCTTACCCTGTCCCATATCCAGGGCATGTGGCTAGTTAAGATAGTCCTTGATCAACAGGCCTACATACGCATCCAATCCTTAATTAACCTGGACGGAACATCACCTGTTCCTAGCCCAAGTTCCGATTTAAGTACTTCCATCCTTAGGATTGTTTATGTTCCTAGGATGAAAAGAGCATCACAGGGAACTTTGCAGTAAGATCCCAACATGCTCTCAATGAAAATATTCTTGCAGGTAGAAGCCATCTTTCCTCAGGATAACCCCTGAGCTAGGCCTTAAACTAAAAGACAACCTCTATCCACAAGATCTGAGCAGGGCTAAGCATTTTTGTAAATGAGATTTTGATACTTCATTAGAAGTATCTATAAAGGTATGGATATCAAGGAAGGCAATGCATCAAAGGGTTCCAAGCAACTTCTATAAACCTAATGCACATTTCACTAGACTTAAAGTGTGTAAAAATAATTTAAAAACACAAGGAAGGGGTTGCATGCACCGGGGCTTGCCTGAGTAACACTAGGTTAGTGTTGTTAGGTGACGTCCACTTGACAACCATCCTTGTTCTGATACTTGTTTAGTCTGCCTTTCTTCAGGTTCGTCCATCCGCTTTACTATGCAGAGTAGCCTGCGCTTGGGGTTGACTTAGCTCTTTTTCTCCGCATCACGCGATTAATTCACGTACCTGAATGAAATGCATTATGCACATGAATGCATATCAACAAGAATATCACACGCCTAAATAGTGCTACGCGATAGCGAAACACCTAGCGGCGAGGCGTTGTACAAGTTCATACGAAAATACTAGTTATCGATATACAACTACGCGTAATAATTATGTTTTTCTAAATTATACGTACCTAACGCAAACATTACGAACAATAAATCATACACTTTAAACATAATTAGCCTAAACACAGCTCATCAGCTACTTAATTAATTAAATTCTAAACTTATCCCTTGCTTTATAAATTATACTACATCTTTATAAGTGATTAAAATATTTCATCAACACACATGCTTACTAAAATTCTACTCGGTACACTAATTCAGCTAATTGACTGGAATAGCGAAATAACTAGCTATAACTGAACCTGGCTCGATAATTGCAAGAATTGCGAAGTCGACGAGAGTTTCGTGACTTACGCAATTTATCGAGCACCTAATGAGCATCACACTAGCACCTTAATTTATTCAACGATCGAACTATTCTAAATAATTCATCAGCTTACCGTTTCAACAGCTAACTCGAATCCGCGAGATCAGTAGCGATTTTCCGATCCAGGTAATTGGTTGAGCGCTTGGGGAAAATCACGCTGCTAACTTCGTCTTCACCTGATTCTTGGGTTTTCTTGGGGATGCACGAACGACGACGACCTTCGATTGAAGTCTGGGGTAAGCTGGTGAGGTGGGGATCGAGCCGGGATGACGTGTTTGACGACTCGACGACAAACGCGAGCACGCATAAAATCCTCCGATGGATGAGAAGCGAGACCATCCACACAGCTGCTTTGTAACACCCGGTTTTAAAGGACAAAGCCGGGTGCATCTCATACATGCGCCAAAGAAGACAACATATATAATAACAGAGTGTATAGAGATAAATGTCATAAACATCAGATTATTTATTACATAGCGGAAGACTTATTACAAAATAAAGATAAATGTAAAACGAACTAAGGATCGTCGGCGCAGATGTCAACTGAGAAACGCCACCTAGATCAGATCGAACTCCTCAGTGTTAGGCGGCTCCTCTTCGACCACCTGTTCTTCTCCTGTGGGGGGGGGGTGTGAGACAGCAAGAGTGAGCTCACATACATTCATAGCTCAACAAGTCGTGGGGAATAATGTGGCATGAACTCACCAAAGGTGGGAGTTCATGAAGTGTAAGGCTGATCAATGAAATAAAGGCTGAAGCTGAGCATTGCTTTTATAAGTTGGTCAAAATTTTATTAGCAGTTACTAAGTGTAAGTAAATACCAAACCATAGTAATAATAAGTAAAAGTAATAATAAAATAATCCCAAATGCAATGAAATGACAGGTTAAGTTTAAGTTCCATAATTTAATCATGTGAGTGTCCGAGCCGCTCATGACCGTGAGCACGGCTAGTATACCAGTTTTACACTCTGCAGAGGTTGCACATCTTTACCCACAAGTCGTGTTACCCATTTGCCACGGAGTTGATCAGACTCCATACACCTCTACCTAGGAAGCGAGGCAGGGTACCACTACGAGGCCTTTACAAAGTTCCACTAGCTTCAGACTACCCGCTATAGTTTATAGGAAGCTCCAGTGCAGGGTTCCTGGCTGACCGCCATCGCAGCAAAATCAACCAGGGACCTCCCTACACTGACCACTCCCCTACTGCTCTTGCCCCTTTCGGGTAAGGTAGCCCTCCCCTAGCTTTCCTAGTTAATCAGCCAAGGGCGTCCCATTAAACCCTTGTGGTAGCACTGTTTTCCCGGGTGGTTCTCCATGTTCCCATTAACATAATGATCTTAACATGAACATTGAAGAATAAAACAGATAACAATAAATAGTATAACAATGAGTGATGAATATCTCTATACCCAAATCCACATAAAGCAATAGCATGTACTACCCAAAACTTTAGTAGTAAAACCAGTGGTGAAGCAAGGTATAAAGATAGTCAAATCTAGGGTAACCTATTGGGTCCCATCAAAATTAACCTATGCAGATCATTATGATTAATAAGAACATGAATAGGTAAAAGAAGTGATCAAGGGCACAACTTGCCTTCAACGAGCTCCTGCTCAGCTACTTCAACTTGTTGAAGCTCAGGTTCCACAGTGGGTTGCTCGTCTACTCGCATCAATACAATACATACATGGCATAGCATAAATTAACATCACATCAAACATGCAAATAGAATATACAGTAATAAACTAGACATTAAAATAAGATCACAGAAACTGGAATCATTAAATTTGGAGTTATAGATCTTAAGTTATGAATTTTCTAATGTTTTATGTGCTTAATACAAGATTAAGTGAAAGAATAATTTTAATGTGTTTGTCATGTCAGAACAGAGGCACTAATGGGTAGACAATATTATTACAAAAATTTAGGAACTGGAATGGACCAATTTGGAGTTCAAATGAATTTTCTATGATTTTTACAAGTTCCTACCATTATTTTTGTATTAAAAATGAATTTAGAATGGATTTTCTCTGATTTTATTGATTCCCGGACTAGGCGTCAAAATCTGTAAAGCGCAGGGGCTCAAGCGTAAACGAACCCGAGACACAGAGCACTGTACAGGGTGGACTGCGGGTTATTTTTCTGAGAACCAAGGGTCTCATGTGCTAAAGCGACACAACGAAGGGGTATCGTAAGATCTCGGGCGTCCGATCAGAATGGACGCGCCAGATTAGATCTGGGTGCATAACGAACCGGTATCGCGCAGGAGCCCTAGGATTGAATATGGATGGCTCAGATCTTATGATGGCCAAAACATCGCGGATCGTTCGATCAAACATCGACGGCCTAGAACCACTCACGCGAAGGGTTATGCGATCACCTAATCCTAGCCGTCCAGCAAGATCCGACGGCCCGCGCCACTCGCCCTCTCGACGCGGCTAGACGCGGCGGCGCCGCCCACTCCCTACGGCGGAGACGACGCCGGAGTAATCCGTGCAGGCGCTCTGGTATGCGGATTCACGCGAAACGAAGTGCAATACGCAGAGGGGACCAAGGCGAAAACGATGGGGGTACTCTCACCTCGAGCTATGCAGCGCAGGGGCCTGGCGCCGTTGAGGGGCGGCTCGACGGTGAAGATGCCACTCCGGCAAGGAATTGCGGCACCGTTGGCCCACAATTGCGCCCGTAATGTCCCCGTGTAGACCCCCGATGACTCGAGGAACACCACGACCCTGCCCGACAGCTTCTACGGCGATGGTTGGGAAACTCCCCGGCGGCGGCAATTTCTTTTCACCCGAGCGATGCGCGACGGCGAACGGGTGGCGAGGAGCTGGGGAATAAGAGGGGATAGAAGCAATCGGTCCTAATTCAACGACTTATAGCCTCGGAGAATCGGTCCAAGGTGCCCGCAACGTTCTCCACAATCGGCGCAGGAGCTCCGAATTCCACGGATCCGAGCGCGCGCAGAGAAGAAGTCGCGTTCCGTTGCGAGGGGGAACGACCTGACAAGCAAGGGCCCGTGTGTCTGTGGGAGTAAGGGGAGCAGGCGCGAGGCGGGTGCGACTGGCAGCGGGCCCCACGCGTAAGCGAGTGGTGACGGGGGCGCGCGCGGGAATGGAAACCTGGGCCGCGCGGCGTGGTGTGCAGGTGGGCCGAATTCCTAGCTGACGGCCCAATTAGGGTTTTAGTCTTTTTCCATTTTATTTTCTATTTTCTTTTCTCCATTTCCAAGTTAAATTTGAATTCAAACTTAAATTCAAATTTCTATGGCTCACCACTTCAACTTATATTTGTGAGATTAGGGATATCAATCCTGAATATATTTATTCATATATATTTTATTTATATATATATATTTTTTATAACCCTTCTCTTTTTCTTATTTCCAAACTCTAATTTCCATTTAGGGTTTGATCCAACCTTTAGAATTATTATCTCTTTGTTGTTATCCTTATTATTTTATTTAATGTGCAAACATATAAAACTCCAACATGATGCATATTCTTTTTATCATTTGTTTTAATTCATCTCCAACTTTCATGTATGCTCTTTTTATGATGCAAATATGGCACATAAGATAAGGAATTCACTATATAATCCTCTTATACAATTTTGAGTATTACAAATCCTACCCCCCTTAAAAATAATCTCGTCCTCGAGATTTAAGAAGATCTAGGGAAAAGGTGGGGAAAATCTATACGAAGCTCTTCTTCTCTTTCCCAAGTGGCTTCATCTTCTCCATGGTGACTCCATTGAACTTTGCACATCTTTATAACCTTATTCCTTGTAACTCGAGTCAAAGTATCTAGAATCTTGATAGGGTACTCAGCATAAGTCAAATCCTCTTGAACACTAAGGTCCCCCATTGGTAGTTGCTCCTCAGGTACCCTGAGACATTTCTTCAGCTGAGATACATGGAATACATCATGTACATCTGACAGATGATTGGGTAACTCCAGTTGATATGCAACTTCACCCACTCGCTTTAAGATCAAGAAAGGTCCAATGAAGCGAGGGGACAACTTTCCTTTAACTTTAAATCTCCTCATGCCCCGGAGTGGTGACACCTTCAAATAGACATGATCACCCTCCTTAAACTCCAGTAATCTTCTCCTATTATCAGCATAACTCTTTTGCCTTGATTGTGCAATTCTCAAATTTTCTCTTATCATTCGAACTTGTTCTTCCGCCTCTTGTATAAGTTCAGGCCCAAAGAACTGTCTTTCTCCAGTCTGATCCCAATACAGTGGAGTCCTGCATTTTCTACCATACAGAGCTTCAAATGGCGACATCTTCAAACTGGCCTGGTAGCTATTATTATAAGAAAACTCAGCATAGGGTAAGCTCTTCTCCCAACTTCCACCATGCTTAAGAGCACAAGCTCTTAACATATCTTCCAGCACTTGGTTGGTTCTCTCTGTCTGTCCATCAGTCTGGGGATGGTAGGCTGAACTAAAATTCAACTTTGTATCCAAACTCTCATGCAACTTCTTCCAAAACCGAGAAGTAAACTGTGATCCTCGATCCGACACGATCTTCTTAGGCACTCCATGTAGACAAACTATCCGAGTCATATACAATTATGCTAGCTTGGCTCCCGTATAATTAGTCCTCACTGGTATGAAATGAGCCACCTTTGTCAATCTGTCTACAATCACCCAAATAGAGTCATATCCTGCTGGAGTGCGGGGTAGTCCAACAATAAAATCCATACCAATTTCTTCCCATTTCCACTCAGGTATCTTCAATGGGTGCAATAATCCAGCGGGTCTTTGATGTTCGGCCTTGACTCTTTGACATACATCACACTTAGCCACATGAGCAGCCACATCTCTTTTCAGTCCATACCACCAATACTTTTGCTTCAAATCTTGATACATCTTAGTGCTTCCAGGGTGGATGGAGTAATCAGAATCATGAGCTTCTTCCAATATAGCCTCACGGAGGCTATCGATCTCTGGAACACATATCCGATCTTTGAACCATATAGTACCTTGCTCATCCTCCGTGAATTCCGGAACTCGACCTTCCGTAATCAGATCTTTAATCTCTTGGATCTTAGCATCACCAACCTGACCTTTACGAATCTCTTGCTCCAAGGTAGGTTCCAACTCAATGGTAACTCCTTCAGTGTGAGTAGCAATTCCTAGGTTGAGCTTCTCAAAATCTTTTGCTAATTCATCGGGTAGCTGGACAACGAAAGCGGAGTGAACATGCTCCTTCCGACTCAAGGCATCTGCAACCAAATTCGCCTTGCCTGGGTGATAGTGAATCTCCAAATCATAATCCTTAATAAGCTCCAACCAACGGCGTTGCCTAAGGTTGAGATCCTTCTGAGTGAATATATACTTCAAACTCTTATGATCCGTGTACACGTGGCACTTAGTTCCCATAATGTAGTGTCTCCAAATCTTCAGTGCATGCACAACTGCTGCCAATTCCAAGTCATGAGTGGGGTAGTTCAATTCATGCTTCCTCAACTGATGAGATGCATAGGCAATCACATGTCCTTCTTGCATAAGCACACATCCAAGTCCTTGGCCACATGCATCACAGTAAATGTCAAATCCCTTCTGCAGATCTGGCATAACCAATACTGGAGGTGACATCAATCTCTCCTTCAATTGATCAAAGCTCTCTTGACATTTCTCATCCCACTTAAATTCTTTTCCTTTCTCCAAAAGCGATGTCATAGGCTTGGCAATCTTAGAGAATCCCTCAATAAATCTCCGATAATATCCTGCGAGTCCCAAGAAACTCCGAATCTCAGTAACTGTAGTGGGCACTCTCCACTCCATAATCTCCTTCACTTTAGCAGGATCCACTGCTATTCCACCATTAGAAATAATATGACCAAGGAATGGCACCTTGTCAATCCAAAACTCGCACTTGCTGAACTTAGCGTAGAGTTGATTATCTCGCAGCTTTTGTAGCACCAACCTTAGATGTTGTTCATGATCACTTTCATTCTTAGAATAGATAAGAATATCGTCGATAAACACCACGACGAATCTGTCCAAATAATCCATAAACACTTTGTTCATCAAATTCATGAAATAAGCCGGTGCATTGGTTAATCCAAATGACATAACAGTAAACTCATATAATCCATATCGAGTCGAGAAAGCCGTCTTGGGAATATCTGATGGTCTAATCCTCATCTGATGGTAACCAGATCGGAGATCAATCTTCGAAAATACTCTTGCACCTCGCATCTGATCAAATAAATCCTCAATACGGGGCAACGGATACTTGTTCTTCACCGTAACATCATTAAGAGATCTATAATCCACACACATCCGTTGCGATCCATCCTTCTTCTGCACAAATAACACTGGTGCTCCCCAAGGTGAGGAACTCGGACGAATGTAACCAGCCTCTTGTAACTCTGTTAACTGCTTCTTCAGTTCCTTCAACTCCTCTACGGACATTCTATATGGCCGTTTAGAAATAGGGGCGGTTCCAGGTAAGAGATCAATAACAAACTCGACTTCTCTATCAGGTGGCATCCCTGGTAACTCCTCTGGAAAGACATCCGGAAAATCTCTAACCACCCGGATGTTGTCACCAACAAACTCCTCAGGCATAAAGAACATTACACGCATGGATGAGGAGGTTACTGCAATATTAACTTGAAATCTTTCTCCTTTAGTGGTAGTGAGTTCTACGGTACCTCTACCACATGCTATAACGGCCTTTGCCTTCCTTAGCCATGACATACCAAGGATCAGGTCTATACTGCTTGACTCTAATATTATAGCAGTAGCTCCAAATTCTCTACCCATAATGGTCAAGGTCAATCTACGTGTCATTTGATTCGCCTCAACAGGCCCTTTAGGTGTAATTACTATCATGGGTTTTCTCATATTTAGCAGTGGTATTTCATTTGTGTTGGCATATCTAGCAGACATGAATGAATGTGTAGCACCAGAATCAAATAATATGGTTGCAGGAATTGCATTAACATAAAACATACCAATTACGAGGTCACCACCCGCAGGAGTATCATCAACGCTGACTTGATTCACCCTGGCTATAGAATATCCCTTGCCAGGGGTCTGTTGCTTGTTCTGAGCTGGAGTAGTAGCAATCCTCTGTGGGCAGACATTTGCATAATGACCAATCTTCCCACACTTGAAACATTGAGTGCCCGGACTCTGTCCTGCAAACTTCGTCGGGGTGCCCGTGGGAGTAGCCTGTCGAGGAGGTGGAGTCCTCAGTGGTGATTGCTGAACTGGGCGTGGTCCTCCCGGTCGAGTCGGTGTACCCTGTGGGGAACTGTATCGAGGACGAACACTGCTGCTACCCTGTCCTTGTGAGATAGCCTTCCTCTTCAAATCGCCCAGTTGAACACGCTTGTGTTCAATAGCAAGAGCCTTATCCAGTAGCCTCTGAAATGATGGAAAAGTGTGTGCCACTAGAGCATACTGCAGCGGTCCATTAAGTCCTTCAATAAAATGCTCCTGCTTCCTTTCATCCTCAGCAACTTCCTCCGGAGCATATCTCGACAGCTGAATAAATTTGTCTCTGTATTCGCTGACCGACATGTTGCCTTGCTTCAATGCCAGAAACTCCTTCTTCTTGATCTTTATCATACCAGCTGGAATATGGTAGTTCCTGAATTGTGTACTGAACTCTGCCCAAGTAATAGTATCTGCAGCATCATGGGCAGCAGTATAAGAATCCCACCAGTCAGCAGCAGGACCAGTCAGACGTCCAGAAGCATATAAAACCTTTTCCCGGTCAGTGCATTGTGCAATGTTGAGCATCTTCTCAATTGCTTTCAGCCAATCATCCGCGTCCAGTGGATCAGGTGAGCTAGCGAATGTAGGTGGCTTATGACTCATAAACTCTCGGTGCTTATCACGAGGTGGAACTGGTGGTGGTGGTGGAGGCAATGGCACTTGTTGTTGTTGCTGCTGCTGTTGAAGTTGTTGTTACAGCTGCTGTTGTTGCGCCCTCCTTTCTTGGCGTATCTCATCTCTCTTCTGGCGCAGCTCCTGGCGTATATCTTCTCTTTCCTGGCGCATCTCTTGGCGTTCTTGCTGCATCTGGGCACGCATATCAGCCATCGTGTCCGCCATTTGCTGCATCACCGCCATCTGAGCAGCAACCAGTGGGTCAACTCCGCCTGGTGGAGGATTAGGAGGATTCATCTCTGCTGGCTGTGGCTGAGGTTGTCTCTATATCCTTCGAGTGTGTCGGTTAGGAGGCAAATCAATTCCACCACCCCTCCTGGTATTGACCATCTGAGTTAGATACATATGGTAAGAAAGAGCAGTAGACAAGGCAGTAATTACAATCATGTTACTTTGGGGGATTTATTAGCTAAGCAGTTTAATGTTTTACCTATCATAGCTAATTTATTACCTTATGCTGGCACATGCTAAGATGTCCATGTAATATTTCAATCAATCAAAGAAGCAAATCAAGCATTGATCATCAGAACAATCAAACAACATTTTTAAAGAAAGTAGTTTTGAATTTTGTCTTAGGTCTCCTATCTCTTAAAAATGTCATAGGGGTAGGGATTCCAAAGTTTGAAATCCATCTGATCTTAGAATAGAGAAGATAAGAATGATCAGAGTAGAACAGTAGAAGGTGAGACAGGATTAAGATAAGTATAGAAAGATTCAGAGTAAGGTAAGTGTAGAATGATTCAGAATGAGATAAGTAGGTAAGGGTTTGTCCATTTCTATCTAGGTCTCATCCTACAGTCAACATTTCCTCTGATACCACTTCTGTAACACCCGGTTTTAAAGGACAAAGCCGGGTGCATCTCATACATGCGCCAAAGAAGACAACATATATAATAACAGAGTGTATAGAGATAAATGTCATAAACATCAGAGTATTTATTACATAGCGGAAGACTTATTACAAAATAAAGATAAATGTAAAACGAACTAAGGATCGTCGGCGCAGATGTCAACTGAGAAACGCCACCTAGATCAGATCGAACTCCTCAGTGTTAGGCGGCTCCTCTTCGACCACCTGTTCTTCTCCTGTGGGGGGGTGTGAGACAGCAAGAGTGAGCTCACATACGTTCATAGCTCAACAAGTCGTGGGGAATAATGTGGCATGAACTCACCAAAGGTGGGAGTTCATGAAGTGTAAGGCTGATCAATGAAATAAAGGCTGAAGCTGAGCATTGCTTTTATAAGTTGGTCAAAATTTTATTAGCAGTTACTAAGTGTAAGTAAATACCAAACCATAGTAATAATAAGTAAAAGTAATAATAAAATAATCCCAAATGCAATGAAATGACAGGTTAAGTTTAAGTTCCATAATTTAATCATGTGAGTGTCCGAGCCGCTCATGACCGTGAGCACGGCTAGTATACCAGTTTTACACTCTGCAGAGGTTGCGCATCTTTACCCACAAGTCGTGTTACCCATTTGCCACGGAGTTGATCAGACTCCATACACCTCTACCTAGGAAGCGAGGCAGGGTACCACTACGAGGCCTTTACAAAGTTCCACTAGCTTCAGACTACCCGCTACAGTTTATAGGAAGCTCCAGTGCAGGGTTCCTGGCTGACCGCCATCGCAGCAAAATCAACCAGGGACCTCCCTACACTGACCACTCCCCTACTGCCCTTGCCCCTTTCGGGTAAGGTAGCCCTCCCCTAGCTTTCCTAGTTAATCAGCCAAGGGCGTCCCATTAAACCCTTGTGGTAGCACTGTTTTCCCGGGTGGTTCTCCATGTTCCCATTAACATAATGATCTTAACATGAACATTGAAGAATAAAACAGATAACAATAAATAGTATAACAATGAGTGATGAATATCTCTATACCCAAATCCACATAAAGCAATAGCATGTACTACCCAAAACTTTAGTAGTAAAACCAGTGGTGAAGCAAGGTATAAAGATAGTCAAATCTAGGGTAACCTATTGGGTCCCATCAAAATTAACCTATGCAGATCATTATGATTAATAAGAACATGAATAGGTAAAAGAAGTGATCAAGGGCACAACTTGCCTTCAACGAGCTCCTGCTCAGCTACTTCAACTTGTTGAAGCTCAGGTTCCACAGTGGGTTGCTCGTCTACTCGCATCAATACAATACATACATGGCATAGCATAAATTAACATCACATCAAACATGCAAATAGAATATACAGTAATAAACTAGACATTAAAATAAGATCACAGAAACTGGAATCATTAAATTTGGAGTTATAGATCTTAAGTTATGAATTTTCTAATGTTTTATGTGCTTAATACAAGATTAAGTGAAAGAATAATTTTAATGTGTTTGTCATGTCAGAACAGAGGCACTAATGGGTAGACAATATTATTACAAAAATTTAGGAACTGGAATGGACCAATTTGGAGTTCAAATGAATTTTCTATGATTTTTACAAGTTCCTACCATTATTTTTGTATTAAAAATGAATTTAGAATGGATTTTCTCTGATTTTATTGATTCCCGGACTAGGCGTCAAAATCTGTAAAGCGCAGGGGCTCAAGCGTAAACGAACCCGAGACACAGAGCAATGTACAGGGTGGACTGCGGGTTATTTTTCTGAGAACCAAGGGTCTCATGTGCTAAAGCGACACAACGAAGGGGTATCGTAAGATCTCGGGCGTCCGATCAGAATGGACGCGCCAGATTAGATCTGGGTGCATAACGAACCGGTATCGCGCAGGAGCCCTAGGATTGAATATGGATGGCTCAGATCTTATGATGGCCAAAACATCGCGGATCGTTCGATCAAACATCGACGGCCTAGAACCACTCACGCGAAGGGTTATGCGATCACCTAATCCTAGCCGTCCAGCAAGATCCGACGGCCCGCGCCACTCGCCCTCTCGACGCGGCTAGACGCGGCGGCGCCGCCCACTCCCTACGGCGGAGACGACGCCGGAGTAATCCGTGCAGGCGCTCTGGTATGCGGATTGACGCGAAACGAAGTGCAATACGCAGAGGGGACCAAGGCGAAAACGATGGGGGTACTCTCACCTCGAGCTATGCAGCGCAGGGGCCTAGCGCCGTTGAGGGGCGGCTCGACGGTGAAGATGCCACTCCGGCAAGGAATTGCGGCACCGTTGGCCCACAATCGCGCCCGTAATGTCCCCGTGTAGACCCCCGATGACTCGAGGAACACCACGACCCTGCCCGACAGCTTCTACGGCGATGGTTGGGAAACTCCCCGGCGGCGGCAATTTCTTTTCACCCGAGCGATGCGCGACGGCGAACGGGTGGCGAGGAGCTGGGGAATAAGAGGGGATAGAAGCAATCGGTCCTAATTCAACGACTTATAGCCTCGGAGAATCGGTCCAAGGTGCCCGCAACGTTCTCCACAATCGGCGCAGGAGCTCCGAATTCCACGGATCCGAGCGCGCGCAGAGAAGAAGTCGCGTTCCGTTGCGAGGGGGAACGACCTGACAAGCAAGGACCCGCGTGTCTGTGGGAGTAAGGGGAGCAGGCGCGAGGCGGGTGCGACTGGCAGCGGGCCCCACGCGTAAGCGAGTGGTGACGGGGGCGCGCGCGGGAATGGAAACCTGGGCCGCGCGGCGTGGTGTGCAGGTGGGCCGAATTCCTAGCTGACGGCCCAATTAGGGTTTTAGTCTTTTTCCATTTTATTTTCTATTTTCTTTTCTCCATTTCCAAGTTAAATTTGAATTCAAACTTAAATTCAAATTTCTATGGCTCACCACTTCAACTTATATTTGTGAGATTAGGGATATCAATCCTGAATATATTTATTCATATATATTTTATTTATATATATATTTTTTTATAACCCTTCTCTTTTTCTTATTTCCAAACTCTAATTTCCATTTAGGGTTTGATCCAACCTTTAGAATTATTATCTCTTTGTTGTTATCCTTATTATTTTATTTAATGTGCAAACATATAAAACTCCAACATGATGCATATTCTTTTTATCATTTGTTTTAATTCATCTCCAACTTTCATGTATGCTCTTTTTATGATGCAAATATGGCACATAAGATAAGGAATTCACTATATAATCCTCTTATACAATTTTGAGTATTACATGCTTGGGGAAGGCAAAGCAGGGATGATGGCCAGACCAGACTCATGGCGAGCTGAACCACGGCGGATAAATGTTGGCGAGATAGACGACGGCTGATCGATGACGGTCTCATGTTCGAGCTTTTCGTCGACCAGACGTGCGACAAAAGCCGACATCAGTCTTTTTTTTCCGAATCCACACAGATATTGATCAAAGCTTAGGCTGTAGATTTTCCTTCATTGCTCGACGCGTGACTCGTGGACAGATGGCGAGCAGGACCCGAGCGACCATGGAGGAAATTGGAGGGAGTTCGGACTGGAGTCTTGACGAGAGAGCTCGGCCGGCTGGCAGAAGCTGGGAAGCCGCGGCGCCGGAGGAGCAGGGGATATGGGCGCGACGGCCAGAGAGCTCGACGGCGGCGTGAGCAGGAAACGGGAGGAGCGACCGAGTAGAGGAGCGCAGGGAAGAAGCGCGCATGAACTCCACGGCCGGGCGCGACGGCCATGGAAGATGACGGCTGGGGAGGAGGAAATGGAGCTGGGCGCGAGCTCAGCCGGAACCAGGGAGCAGGGCGAGCTCACGGCACCGGGAAGACGGAGCTGCCGACGGAATATCAGAGGAGATAGGAATAAAGCTTCTACAGGCTGCCAGCGGTGGCTTCAAAGAAAAAATCCACGGAGGAGATAAGAGCATGGATGTTTAGCGGTGAGATATTTTATCTTTTTCTTTTTTTTTACCAAATCACTCGCATACATCCGTGACAAAGAAAAAGAAACGATCTTGCTTTTTGCTCTCATCGTATTATTTGCTGACTTTGAAATAGGAAACAAAATCGGCTAACAGTTGTTCCAGTTTCAATTAGTTCGGGTTTAATTTATTTGAAACAGCCTGTCCACAGTAGTGTCTCTACGAATTCGTAGAGATTGCTCAAACAAAAGTGAAATAATTAGGTGATGTTTCTAATTACCTTAATCGATTAATTTTAAACTGGCACCAGACTTGCCACTTTATGAAATAAATAAATTTTGAACTACGCGAGCCGAACGCGGCATCGCGATCGGGATCCCTTCGGAGACGATGTCAGCATCGTCACGAAAGCGAGATGTAGACAGATTGAACCAGACAGGATCGGATTCGATATTTTAAAATCAGATAACTCATCTGCTTTCGTCCCGAATATTTGATTTAGCGAACACTGTGGAATATGATTTTTTTTACCGGTTACCTATATCCGAAGACTTGGATCTGGATGAGAAACGACATACCGAATTAAACTGATTTCAACTTCGATATTGTAGTCAGCTTTGGTTTACTAGAAGTCAGACAAAAATTTATCTGGTAAGGAATAGATTAAATTACCAAGGTTCGAGTTTTAATCTGATGTTAACGGATCAAGCTAAACGATATCGGAGTCGACTAGGAAACAACTCAGTTTATAATTCTACGCCTAGTTTTTCTTGGATTCCGGGTGTAGTCCGATTTAATTTTGTATTAACACTTTTGTCGCCGAGTTCAAATTAATTTTGCCCAGGATAAAATCGCTTGAGTGAGTTCGGACTTCCGAATTCGTATTCGCGCGAGCGATGAATAATCACCGAACACAGATTTTCGGAACAGCTATGTTCCGAACATCACGAAAATTTAGGAAAAGCCCGGACAGATAAAAATAAAAACGACGTCGCACTCGCGACAGCCGAAACAGATGCGATATTAAAATCGCGATAGACGAAAGATGTTTAAAATTTAACGTCCGTTTTATCCACCGATATTACGTGCTTAAATCCATACTCATTGTCGAGCGGAATATAAACACCTGGGGTGTTACAGCCCTCCCCCCTTAAAAGAATCTCGTCCCGAGATTCGGAGCGAAAGACTTCTAAGGGTAGAGAAGTATGTAACCCATGTTCATATTAGCGATAGTCGTGAGACATTTCCAATTAAAGGCGAGTGTCTCAGGATGTGGTTTCTCCAGTGGACGTATCATGTATCTCCTTACGCTAGTTTAGATATGTCCACCCATAGAGACGCTGTCTGCCAGAGGAACACATAAGGTTCCATATGTGCAGTTTGCTTTTTCTGATGACACTGTATTATCTGAGTCCGTTGGGCAGGCGACAAATACGCGATTTTACCCAAACAGAACCAGATGCAACCTCTTGGGTGAAACACACAGAAAGAGGTTTACCACAAGTGGTCATGGTAAGTTCATAGCACATGAGGCGAGTGTGGATGTTGAATACTGTCGCGGTTAACAAGTGGCTAACCTGAGAATTCAAGTCCACAAAAGATGGTATAGATTCTAGAGAATCACCAGCGGAGGGGTCTGGACTTTACGATCAGTCCATTTTATCCTGCACTAATCATGGCTCGACATGGTCACACATGCTGGAAAAGCACACGTGAGGTGATCGAGACACGACTAGAGCGATGGCTAGGTGGTTACTAGTCGGCTTAATCTTAACTTTTTGGGAGTACTTTCTTTAGAGTGGGTTAGACCAAAGTGAGTTCAGGCAAATCGATAAAACGATCTCTAAACTCCACCTTTGTTCACAAAGCAATTACAAGTTAGTAAAACCAACTTGTTGAACTACTTTTAACATCGAGCAGGTCCTCTTAGTACCATCGGTAAGCCAAGGGTTGAGAGTTCATATTTGCGAGCAAAAGGTCATGCATTTAGGTAGAAATCCATCCGGTCAGGTTGTTCATCCGTTTCTTCATGCGAGATGAATTATCCACTTGGTTAGGAAATACATGGATTAATTAAGGGAGCGAATGATCAAACTCCTTTACACAAAGGACGTAAAGGGAACTTGTATAAGTAGTCACTACCAAGATCAAAAGAAAAGAGACCATACATGAAAGTGGTATGCCCGTTTGATCCAACAGAGATGATAGATGTTGCTTAATCATTTGACAAACAACATAGAAATTATTTCAAGGAAGAGATCTACGGAAGAAGATAATATATTAGTGTAGTTGCACAATGGATCATGATCAAAGACCTTGATACCAGCATCCGACGAGTAGCACAGTTCTGTGTGCGCATTCACAGGAGGCTCTCAGTTTCGCTGCGGCACCATAAGTCATTAACCATGACACCATTACCGAACTGGCACCAATAACAATCTCACGTAGCAAAAACAGATTGTGCCAAGATAACGTATCGACATAGTCTCATAGTGGATTACAACTACTAACTGTGATACCAGCGCGTGCCGAGCAGCACAACCATGTGTGCGCACACACAGAAGGCCCTCGGTTTCGTCGCGGCATCATCAGTTTTAGTCATAACGCCATTACCAGACGTAACCAATAAGAAATCTCGCACGACACCAATGGATTGGGCAAGGATGACAATATACAAGGAGATACTCTACCTGTAAGAATGGTTACAAGTAGAGAGCCAAATAGATTATGACCCAATGAAATGAACAAAACACGGCCATAACCTAAACTTGATGAAAGGAGTACGATGGGAGACTGTTAATTCAGCCCCGAGCATATTTCTATGCCCATCATAGAGATTACAAGGTCAAAGATTAAGTTGATATGCCTTCGATAAACATGAGGAAACCAAAGGCATCAAATTCAAGAAAATGGTCGGACATGTCTTTCCTAAATTAGGTTGATAAAATAACGACATGATCTTTTAAGAAGAGACAAAATAGAGATATCTACTTGCACCAACTGAACAAGGAAATGGTTTCAGTTAGAAACATGACTCGATATCCTTGTTTTAAGCCTAGGTACACTTTATGTTCAACAAAGAAAATTTCTAAGCATTTATTTGTATGTGTTTGGTCATGGAGTGATAACGGACAAATCAACGTTGAGTCATGGTTCTTCAACTAAGAACATGGCCTAGATTTGGGTTTAGGCAAACAAGTCACTAACCTTCTATCGACACATCAAGCACAAGAACAACACCATATAAGACCTTAACAGGTTACCTAAGAACGGAGGACAGCTATTTTCTCGAAGTTCGTAATACAATATTACACCACATTATTTACAATCAATGGTTACTGGAATAAGGATGAGAGAAGCATTTTGGGTGTATAGGTGACAAACATAATGCAACAATTAGGATGCATGCTCGTCTTATGCGTCCTCACGAGTTTTTGCCAACATAATGTGGCGATAGCGTTCTATTTCGGTGGCATACGTTCTCTCTCAGTATTTTGCTAGTCGTCATCTACACATACGTTTTCGAGGTTAGTGTACCTGCAGAAAAATCCATCACAGCCTAATTCCCAATGATGCAAGATCCACACATGACAGTTTATCACAGATTATACTCCATATATTGCTATATGGAGGCCAGCTCATCATTAAGCGCCGAGCCACGCATAGGCGCCGTTGCCACACTTTAACCATAGGGCAACTCATTATGGTAACTCACCTTCTTACCTGAGCGTAGGTGCGTCGTTACAAGTACATTACACTTTTCAGTATTCCCATGTCTGTATACCCATACACATCCATGGGGTACTGAATTTCCCAAAAAGTAATTACTCCACATCGCAGCCTTCATATATACATATGTGGAACATGTATATAATCAAGCGCCACAATTAAGCACTTCCCTAGACCGACGTTGGTTCGGTCATGCTCTCACATCTCACCTTACCTTGAGCGTCGATCCATTCAAAACTGAATGGCCTCAAAAATAACAATACACATGTATGCAATACCCCCGGTTGTGGGTTAGTGGTTTTCAAATAAGCCACCTAATAGTCCTTAGTTTAGGGCTTAACAGAGGATGTCGCTAGCATTATAGTTTTTCAAAGCTGTTTTTCAAAACCAAACTATGTGTTTAGTTGAAAATAGGTTTTCTAAAACCAAAACTTTGTTTTTAAAATACGTATGTGACCGTATATACTTAATCTCGCTCCGATACCAGCTGTGGCAGAACCTCCCAAGTTATTGGCCCACATGCACCTGTCCTTGTCTCAAAGACCTCAGACTGCTATGCATGTGCACCAGATAACTTAACAGGATCTGTCCGATTGCCCCAAGGACATCGGATAAACCACTTACAACCAGAACCGCGGGATTAAGTAACACAAATCACACACACCAATGTTTTTGCAGCGGAAATCTTATTACCAAATTTTACAAGTTACAAAAATTTTATATTATTTTATCGGAGTGATTACAAAAGTATAAGTTTGAAATATATGCTAGCTCAAATGACCATCCTCAATAAGAAGATAAAGACGGGGTATACTTATATAAGAAGGCCGAGCCCACCGGCACTTAATACCATCATCAGCAGTACAAAGCTATAACCTGA
This sequence comes from Zea luxurians, assembly GCA_029449295.1. NCBI lineage: Eukaryota > Viridiplantae > Streptophyta > Magnoliopsida > Poales > Poaceae > Zea > Zea luxurians. The sequence continues at coordinate 190,879,074 of JAOPSE010000001.1, forward strand.
AAAACAATAGGGAATAAAACCCTGAGTACGGAATTACTCAGCAAGACTTACCCGACTAAAGAAAAGACTCTCAAGGGTATGCTGGATTTGGGAATCAAGGAGAGGCTTTAGCAAGAATCAACTTAGATACTTTTGCAGAAATAGCTTACTAAAGTGAGTCCTTACTTTCAATATTTTAACGCCAGATTAAGTATTCATAGACTCTATTTGCATCTGGTCTAATTTCACCATCTCATCAATACAACATCATTTTTATTCATGAGGTTCACATCCTGACTTAGGTTGTAGGTCGGAGATCAAGTCTCCACTCTCCGGGGATATAACGGCGATCCGAATCGATTTACTCAGCTGAGGATCTCTAACCACACGACATATGTTTCTCGTAAACCTTGCATGTCTACCATTCCCACGGATCCTCCACTGCATGAACAGGTCCGCGCCACCCGAGAGCACACCACCCTTTTTGGCGGTCCTTTGCCAGGAGGGTACGTGCCACTCTCGCCATCTCTCCACTCCTAGTGCGCGATTGTCTTTTCATGTATGGAATAGCCGGGTTCAAGCTTACCCTGTCCCATATCCAGGGCATGTGGCTAGTTAAGATAGTCCTTGATCAACAGGCCTACATACGCATCCAATCCTTAATTAACCTGGACGGAACATCACCTGTTCCTAGCCCAAGTTCCGATTTAAGTACTTCCATCCTTAGGATTGTTTATGTTCCTAGGATGAAAAGAGCATCACAGAAAACTTTGCAGTAAGATCCCACCATGCTCTCAATGAAAATATTCTTGCAGGTAGAAGCCATCTTTCCTCAGGATAACCCCTGAGCTAGGCCTTAAAGCAAAAGAAAACCTCTATCCACAAGATCTGAGCAGGGCTAAGCATTTTTGTAAATCAGATTTTGATACTTCATCAGAAGTATCTATAAAGGTATGGATATCAAGGAAGGCAATTGTCGGGGACCATAATTAGGGGTACCCTCAAGACGCCTAATTCTCAGCTGGTAACCCCCATCAGCATAAAGCTGCAGAGGCCTGATGGGTTTGATTAAGTCAGGGATCAGTCCATACGAGTGACTTGACCACGCCACGCCCGAGCCTAGCCTCGGGCGAGGGCAGCCGACCCTAAGATGACTCCGTCTCGCCTGAGGCCTCCTCTTTCACGGCAGACGCATCTCCGGCTCGCCCTAGGCCCCGCCTTCGATAAGAAGAAACCCTGACTAAATCACCGCGCCAACCGACCGAGTCACCGGGGCGTTTAACGCAAAAGGTAAGACCGACGAGCGACCAGACTTCGCCAGAGGTGCCATAGGAGGCTCCGCCCAAGGGCTCGGACTCGGGCTAAGGCCCCGGAAGACGGCGAACTCCGCTCCGCCCGACCCCAGGGCTCGGACTCGGGCTAAGGCCCCGGAAGACGGCGAACTCCGCCCCGCCCAAGGGCTCGGACTCGGGCTAAGGCCCCGGAAGACGGCGAACTCCGCTCCGCCCGACCCCAGGGCTCGGACTCGGGCTAAGGCCCCGGAAGACGGCGAACTCCGCCTCGCCCGATCCAGGGCTCGGACTCCGCCTCGGCCTCTGCCTAACGATCTCCGCCTCGCCCGAACCCGGGGCTCGGACTCTGCCTCTGTCTTGCAGGACGGACTCGACCTCGGCTTCGGAGGAGCTTCCACGACGCCCGACCTAGGACACGAGACCGCCACGTCAACAGGGAGCGTCATCATCACCCTGCCCTGAGCCGACTTGGGTCGCAGAGAACAAGACCGGCGTCCCATCTGGCCAGCCACGCCAGATAGGCAAATGATGGCGCCCCGCTAGACCATGACGACGGCGACTCCCAGCTCCCTTACGAAAGCAGGAGGACGTCAGCAAGGGCCCAGCCACTCCGACAGCTGTCCCCCCGTCCGGCTCCGTTACTCCTCCAACAGCCACGACGCCACACCAACAGGGTGCCAAGATCTCTCCGGCTGCCACCTAGGCATGTACATAGGGCGCTAGCTCTCCCTCGCTAGACACGTAGCACCTTGCTACACCCCCATTCTGTACACCTGGACCCTCTCCTTACGACTATAAAAGGAAGGATCAGGGCCTTCTTAGAGAGGGTTGGCCTCGCGGGGACGAAGGGCAGGGGCAGGCGCTCTCTCGGGGCCGCTCACTCCCCTCACCTCGCGCGGACGCTTGTAACCCCCTACTGCAAGCGCACCCGACCTGGGCGCGGGACGAACACGAAGGCCGCGGGAATTCTCCGACTCTCTCACGACCCGGCTCCGGCCACCGATCTCTCTCTCTCTGTTCCCCCCTTTGCGCTCGCCCACGCGCTCGACCCATCTGGGCTGGGGCACGCGACACTCTCACTCGTCGGCTCGGGGACCCCCCGGTCTCGGAACGCCGACAGTTGGCGCGCCAGGTAGGGGCCTGCTGCGTGTTGACGTTCGATTTCCCGTCAAGCTCCAGATGGGCAGTCTCCAACAACCTCTTCAACCCAGGACGGTGCTCCGTTTCGGGAACCTCGAGTTCATGTCTCTCGACGGCAGCTACGACATGGTACTCCTTCCACCGTCGCGCAACAGCGACATTGGTGGCGGACAGCCCGCTCGCCGGCGGCGGAATCGACGACGTCTTTCCCGCGTGGGGGAAGGACAACTTTCGAGCTCGCCCCATCCTCTCCCTCGCCATCGGAGGAGGAGGAGGCGGGGCAACCGGGGCCGAGCGGGAGATCGCGCTCCGACGGCTGTCGAGCAAATCGACATCCCCGGCGCCTCGACGGAGGACACGCCAAGCGTCGCCCTCGCGTTCAAGGCAAACGCGAGCGCCATCCCCCCGCAACACGTCGACTCCGAGCAAGTGGACGACGCCAGCACGCTCACGGAAGGCCTGCAGGACGTCGCCCTCGTACCCAAGACGACGGCGCGGTCAGCCCCCGACTTGACTTCATCGCCTCTCGTCGACAAAAAGGTACCGACTGCTACCCATCTTTCGTCATTTCGACTCGGCCTCAGCCCGCCTGGCGACCTCGCTTTGGCGGACGCTCACATTGAGGCGAGTGCAACCTCTCTGGGGTTTCGTGTGCGGTCGCCTTGGGACCGATTGACGGGTGTCTCGACCTACGGACCCTCTGGGTCCGAGGAAGATGACGACCCCAGCATCTGCTGGGATTTCTCCGGATCTGGCAACCCTAGTGCCATGCGGGACTTCATGACCGCATGTGACTACTGCCTCTCCGACTGTTCCGACGGCAGCCGCAGCCTTGGCGACAAGGACTGCGGCCCGAGTCGCAAATGTTTCCACATCGAGTTAGGGGATCCCTCCGGAGGCGGCTGTCTCGGCACGCCGGAGGGTGGTGATCCCCCTAGGCCAGCGCCTCGCGCCGACATCCCGCGGGAGCTAGCTGTGGTCCCCGTTCCGGCGGGGGGTCACGACCCACAGCTTGAGCAAGTCCGCGGGGCGCAGGCCGGGCTCGATGAGGGAACAGGAGCGCTCGAGGCAATCCGCCAGAACATCGGGCAGGTATGGGCGAGCCAACCCCCGGCCGGAGGAATACGTCACCTGCCCCAAGGTCTCCAGCACCGCATCGCCAACGATGCCAGGGATAGACCGCCACCCGCGTCCGGCGGAACTGGTCAGGACCTGGTCGCTGCAGCGATGCTCCTCCGCGCGATGCCGGAGTCATCAACCACCGAGGGTCGGCGAATCCAGGGAGAACTCAAGCATCTCCTGGAAGGCGCTGCGGCCCGGCGGGCCGAGAGCTCTGCCTCCCAAAGGCAGGGATACCCCTCGGAACCTCGTGCCGCGACTTCCCGACTCACGCGGGAAGCCTCGGTCTACACCGGGCGCACGCGCAACACCGCGCCTGCGGCCCCGGGCCACCTCGGCGACGAGCACCCTCATCGTGACCGTCGGGCACGCCTCGATGAAAGGGTGCGCCGAGGCTACCACCCCAGGCGTGGGGGACGCTACGACAGCGGGGAGGATCGGAGTCCCTCGCCCGAACCACCCGGTCCACAGGTCTTTAGCCGAGCCATTCGGCGGGCGCCGTTTCCGCCCCGATTCCGACCCCCGACTACTATCACGAAGTACTCGGGGGAGACGAGACCGGAATTATGGCTTGCGGACTACCGCCTGGCCTGTCAACTGGGTGGGACGGACGATGACAACCTCATCATCCGAAACCTCCCCCTGTTTCTCTCCGACACCACTCGTGCCTGGTTGGAGCACCTGCCTCCGGGGCATATTTCCAACTGGGAAGATTTGGTCCAGGCTTTCGCCGGGAACTTCCAGGGCACGTACGTGCGCCCCGGGAATTCCTGGGACCTCCGGAGCTGTCGGCAACTGCCGGGAGAGTCTCTCCGAGACTACATCCGGCGGTTCTCGAAGCAGCGCACCGAGCTGCCCAACATCACCGACTCCGATGTCATCGGCGCGTTCCTCGCCGGCACCACCTGCCGCGACCTGGTGAGTAAGTTGGGTCGCAAGACCCCCACCAGGGCAAGCGAGCTGATGGACATCGCCACCAAGTTCGCCTCCGGCCAGGAGGCGGTTGAGGCCATCTTCCGAAAGGACAAGCAGCCCCAGGGCCGCCCGTCGGAAGATGCTCCCGAGGCGTCTACTCCGCGCGGCGCCAAGAAGAAAGGCAGGAGGAAGTCGCAAGAGAAACGCGACGTTCCCGATGCAGACCTTGTCGCCGCCGCCGAGCGCAAGAACCCTCGGAAGCCCCCCGGAGGTGCTAACCTCTTCGACAAGGCACTCAAGGAGACGTGCCCCTACCATCAGGGGCCCGTCAAGCACACCCTCGAAGAGTGCGTCATGCTTCGGCGCCACTTCCACAGGGCCGGGCCACCCGCAGAGGGTGGCAAGGCCCGCGACGACGACAAAAGGGAGGATCGCCAAGCAGGAGAGTTCCCGGAGGTCCGCGATTGCTTCATGATCTACGGGGGGCATGCGGCAAACACCTCGGCTCGGCATCGTAAGCAAGAGCGTCGGGAGGTCTGCTCGGTCAAGGTGGCGGCGCCAGTCTACCTAGACTGGTCCGACAAGCCCATCACCTTCGACCGGGACGACCACCTCGACCACGTGCCGAGCCCGGGGAAGTACCCGCTCGTCGTCGACCCTGTCATCGGCGACGTCAGGCTCACCAAGGTCCTGATGGATGGAGGCAGCTGCCTCAACATCATCTACGCCGAGACCCTCAGGCTCCTGCGCGTCGACTTGTCGTCCGTCCGAGCAGGCGCTGCGCCCTTCCACGGGATCATTCCCGGGAAGCGCGTCCAGCCCCTCGGACAGCTCGACCTCCCTGTCTGCTTCGGAACACCCTCCAACTTCCGAAGGGAGACTTTGACGTTCGAGGTGGTCGGGTTCCGAGGAACCTACCACGCAGTGTTGGGGAGGCCATGCTACGCGAAGTTCATGGCCATCCCCAACTACACTTACCTAAAGCTCAAGATGCCGGGCCCCAACGGGGTCATCACCGTCGGCCCCACGTACAAACACGCATTCGAATGCGATGTGGAGTGCGTGGAGTACGCCGAGGCCCTCGCCGAGTCCGAGGCCCTCATAGCCGACCTGGAAAGCCTCTCCCGAGAGGTGCCGGACGTGAAGCGGCATGCCGGCAACTTCGAGCCAGCGGAGACGGTTAAGGCCGTCCCTCTCGACCCCAGTGGTGACACCTCCAAGCAGATCCGGATCGGTTCGGGGCTCGACCCCAAATAGGAAGCAGTGCTCGTCGACTTTCTCCGCGCAAACGCCGACGTTTTTGCGTGGAGTCCCTCGGACATGCCCGGCATACCGAGGGATGTCGCCGAGCACTCGCTGGATATTCGGGCCGGAGCCCGGCCGGTCAGACAGCCTCTGCGCCGATTCGACGAGGAAAGGCGCAGGGTGATAGGCGAGGAAGTCCACAAGCTGACGGCAGCAGGGTTCATTAAAGAGGTATTCCATCCCGAATGGCTTGCCAACCCTGTACTTGTGAGGAAAAAAAGGGGGGAAGTGGCGGATGTGTGTAGACTACACTGGTCTCAACAAAGCATGTCCGAAGGTCCCCTACCCTCTACCTCGCATCGACCAAATTGTGGACTCCACTGCAGGGTGCGAAACCCTGTCTTTCCTCGATGCCTACTCAGGGTATCATCAAATCAAGATGAAAGAGTCCGACCAGCTCGCGACTTCTTTCATCACGCCCTTCGGCATGTACTGTTATGTCACAATGCCGTTCGGGTTGAGAAACGCGGTGCAACGTACCAGCGGTGCATGAACCATGTGTTCGGCGAACACATTGGTCGCACGGTCGAGGCCTACGTCGATGACATCGTGGTCAAGACGAGGAAAGCCTCTGACCTTCTCTCCGACCTCGAACTGACATTCCGGTGTCTCAAGGCGAAGGGCGTCAAGCTCAATCCTGAGAAGTGCGTCTTCGGGGTGCCCCGAGGCATGCTCTTGGGGTTCATCGTCTCCGAGCGGGGCATCGAAGCCAACCCGGAGAAGATCGCAGCGATCACAAACATGGGGTCTATCAAGGACTTAAAAAGCGTACAGAGGGTCATGGGATGCCTCACGGCCTTGAGCCGCTTCATCTCGCGCCTCGGCGAAAGAGGCCTGCCCCTGTACCGCCTCTTAAGGAAGGCCGAGTGCTTCACTTGGACTCCCGAGGCCGAGGAAGCCCTCGGGAACCTGAAGGCGCTCCTCACCCAGGCGCCCATCTTGGTACCCCCAGCTGATGGAGAAACCCTCCTGGTCTACGTCGCCGCAACCACTCAGGTGGTCAGCGCCGCGATCGTAGTCGAAAGGCAGGAAGAGGGGCATGCTTTGCCCATTCAGAGGCCAGTCTACTTCGTCAGCGAAGTGCTGTCCGAAACCAAGATCCGCTACCCACAAGTCCAGAAGCTGCTATATGCAGTGATCCTGACAAGGCGAAAGCTGCGACATTACTTCGAGTCCCATCCGGTGACTGTGGTGTCATCCTTCCCCCTGGGGGAGATCATCCAGTGCCGAGAAGCCTCCGGACGGATCGCGAAGTGGGCGGTGGAAATCATGGGCGAGGCAATCTCGTTTGCCCCTCGGAAGGCCATCAAGTCCCAGGTGCTGGCGGATTTCGTAGCCGAATGGGTCGATACCCAGTTACCAACGGCTCCGATCCAACCAGAGCTCTGGACCATGTTTTTCGACGGGTCGCTGATGAAGACGGGAGCTGGCGCGGGCCTGCTTTTCGTCTCGCCCCTCGGAAAACACCTGCGCTACGTGCTACGCCTCCATTTCCCGGCGTCCAACAATGTGGCTGAGTACGAGGCTCTGATCAACGGATTGCGAATCGCCATCGAGCTAGGGGTCCGACGCCTCGATGCACGCGGCGACTCGCAGCTCGTCATCGACCAGGTCATGAAGAACTCCCTCTGCCGCGACCCGAAGATGGAGGCCTACTGTGAGGAGGTTCGACGCCTGGAAGACAAGTTCTACGGGCTCGAGCTTAACCACATCGCCCGGCGCTACAACGAGACTGCGGACGAGCTGGCGAAGATAGCCTCGGGGCGAACGACGGTCCCCCCAGACGTCTTCTCCCGAGATCTGCACCAACCCTCCGTCAAGATAGATGACGCGCCCGAGCCCGAGGCACCCTCGGCCTCGTCCGAGGTGCCCTCAGCCCAGCCCGAGCCATCCTCGGCTCGCCCCGAGGAACCCTCGGAGCCCGAGGGCGAAGCACTGCGCATCGAGGAGGAGCAGAACGGGGTCGTGCCAGATCAAGATTGGCAAACCCCGTACCTGCAATATCTCCGCCAAGGAGAACTGCCCCTCGACCGCGCCGAAGCTCGGCGGGTAGCGCGACGTGCCAAATCGTTCGTCTTGCTGGGCGATGAGAAGGAACTCTACCACCGAAGCCCCTCGGGCATCCTCCAGCGATGCATCTCCATCGCCGAGGGCCAGGAACTCCTGCAGGAAATACACTCGGGGGCTTGCGGTCATCACGCAGCACCCCGAACCCTCGTCGGGAATGCTTTCCGCCAAGGCTTCTACTGGCCAACGGCGGTGGCTGACGCCACTAGAGTTGTCCGCGCCTGCGAAGGGTGCCAATTCTATGCGAAGCAGACCCACCTGCCCGCTCAGGCTCTGCAGACGATACCCATCACCTGGCCCTTCGCTGTGTGGGGTCTGGACCTCGTCGGCCCTCTGCAGAAGGCGCCCGGGGGCTACACGCACCTGCTGGTCGCCATCGACAAATTCTCCAAGTGGATCGAGGTCCGACCCCTGAACAGCATCAGGTCCGAGCAGGCGGTGGCGTTCTTCACCAATATCATCCATCGCTTCGGGGTCCCGAACTCCATCATCACCGACAATGGCACCCAGTTCACCGGCAAAAAATTCTTGGATTTTTGCGATGATCACAACATCCGGGTAAACTGGGCCGCCGTAGCTCACCCCATGACGAATGGGCAAGTGGAACGTGCCAACGGCATGATTCTACAAGGGCTCAAGCCTCGGATTTACAACAGTCTCAACAAGTTCGGCAAGCGATGGATGAAGGAGCTCCCCTCGGTGGTCTGGAGCCTGAGGACGACGCCAAGCCGGGCCACGGGTTTCACGCCGTTCTTCCTGGTCTACGGGGCCGAGGCCATCCTGCCCACGGACTTGGAGTACGGCTCCCCGAGGACGAGGGCCTACAACGAAGAAAGCAACCAAGCTAGCCGAGAAGACTCGCTGGACCAGCTGGACGAGGCTCGGGACAGGGCCTTACTACACTCAGCGCGGTATCAGCAGTCCCTGTGACGCTACCACGCCCGAGGGGTCCGACCCCGAGATCTCCAGGTGGGCGATCTGGTGCTTCGGCTGCGGCAAGACGCCCGAGGGAGGCACAAGCTCACGCCCCCCTGGGAAGGGCCGTTCATCATCGCCAAAGTACTGAAGCCCGGAACGTACAAGCTAGCCAACAGTCAAGGCGAGGTCTACGGCAACGCTTGGAACATCCAACAGCTACGTCGCTTCTACCCTTAAGATGTTTCCAAGTTGTTTATATACCTCGCACCCACGCAAAAGTTTAGTCAACAAGGAAGGGTCAGCCTCGCCTCGGCAGAGCCCGACCCTCCCTCGGGGGCTAAAAGGGGGGAAACCCCCTCTGCGTCAAAATTTTCCTCGAACAAAAAATCTCTTTCACCAGAACATCTTTCGTGCTTTTTGACTACTTCGAAAAGTGGGTCCTGGAAACGACGGAGTACACGTAAGCAGTCAAGGCTGACCGAGCCGAGGGATTCCTACGCCTCCGGGATACGGATACCTCACTCATCACCTTCTGCGATAAGTAACTCGCGCTCGGATAAGGCGAATCCGCGGATCGAACGAGTCTTTACGTACGGGAGCTCTTCTGTCGAAGCGATTCTTCGAGCCTTCTCGACCAAGTCGGTGACAGGGCTTCATGGGCGGGTAAAAGTACGCGTAAGCGGCAAGGCCGACCGAGCCGAGGGACTCCCACGCCTCCGGGATACGGATACCTCACTCATCACCTTCCGCGAGAAGCAACTCTTGCTCGCACTAACATCCCTGCTACCGACAAAAAGTCCAGATACTCGAAACGAGAGGAGAAGAGACGCAGCTTTATAACGCAACAAGGGTATGTGTTCTGGCCTCAACGGCCGCGCAAGGCCCACGCTACAAGACGATTTGACCCTGCAGGCTCGGATCTTGACGCTGGAAGAGGGCGACGACACCCTCGGCATCAACAGCACCTTCGGCAAGGCCCGACCTAGCCTCGGACGGCGACGCGGTCCGAGGGCCTCCGCTCCGAAGGACGACGTCATCACCACGCTCGAGCAATCTCTGCCAGGGACTTCTTCGAGAACCCGGCCCGAGCGGACGGCTCGGCCGGCCACCTCCGGGACCTCGGCCGACCACCTTCCGAGGGTGCCAGCTCAGTCCGAAGCCTCGGCTGATCAGCTCCGACGTCGACCCTGCCAACGAACAACCCGGCTAGGCTCCGGCCAACCAGGTTTCGTTTCCGAGCCAACTCCGCCTCTGCTCGTGCTGATATCGCTACCCCTGGCCTCGGCTCGTCGAAGAGCGGCCGAGGGGTCTCTTTAACTAAGCTAGAGGAGCCTCGGACAACAGGTCCGACCGAGCCGAGGGATTCCTACGCCTCCGGGATACGGATACCTCACTCGTCACCTTGACACGGGGCGACTCACGCTTGGTGAAGCGATTCAGGCAAACAACAGGCGAGTCTTAGTGCTCAGAAATGAGGAAAAAACACGGCTCTGTGCCGTAAGTTACATACATGTTCAGGCCCCGAAAGCCAAAATGAACAAAAAACCCGGCACTCGAAGTGCCATTACAAGCGGAACTCCGGTTCCTCCCTCTGCGGCGGCGCAGGCCTCAGGAGAAGGCACAGCTGCTGTCTTGCCCTCGCCCGTGACGCCACCCGAGGGGCGAGGACAAGTACAAAGAGCCGAAGGCCCGAAGCGCCGATGGTGGCGGTGATCCCGTCGCTGACGGGGACTTCTCGAGCCGCCTCCACCTCGGCACTGACGCCAGGGGCCACCAGCCTACCGCCAGATCCCCACTCAAATCCTCCCCGATGAGTGGGGCACCGGCCTCCGCGCAAAGGCGCCGCCCTGGTGCAAAAGCAGGGCCACCCCAGAACACGAACGCCGCCCTTGCGGCGTGCGGTATCTAGGGTGGACCTCCTGTGTACACGGCGCGGCAGCCGCCCCCCCGACGAAAGGGCCCGCCGGAGCCGAGCTAGCGGACCCGACACGCTGGAGGTGACGGCGTTCGCCGCCGATCCATCCCGCGTTGTCGAAGTCCGCGCCGCCCGCAGGGCCAGTGAGCGCCTTCTCCCTCGAATATCGTGGGAAAGGATGACCCACGAACCCGTGCGGGAGGCGGAGCGCCGGCTCAGTCCGGCACCCACCCCAGCGAGGATGATGAACATCCTTGAAGCTGAGGGTGGGACCCAGATCGCAGTCCGGTTTGCTCCTCCCCATCATCAAGCCGGAGGTCGCCCTCTTGGGTGACCCCCAGCCGAGGGGGGCAACCGGGCTGCATGATGAAAATCCTTGAAGCCGAACGATGGCTGAAAGGTACCAACTCCCACGGAGTTGCGTTCCTCCGGCGATGGAGCGAAAAGACGGCGGTTTCCCCCCATCCGGGGGCTCGGAAGATGGAGAGACACAATGCATTGGGGAGGAAGGAGACATGGTTACCTCACGCAGGGGGTCGCCCTCCTTTTAAAGGCAACTCCCCCTGCTTGCGCCTTCAACCGTCACGGGCTGAGTCTTCTCCAACACGCCTCCAAGGCCCTTCCCTGCGGCGCGGGGGCTGGGGCCCGCCTGTCATGCAGACCGGCTCTAAGCAGAAGAAGCCGAACCACCGCGCACGACGCACGCGACCACCCAGCGGTTACAGGTAACCCTCCACTTTTGCCCGGACCAGCGGGCGAAAGGGGCAGGCGGCCATGCAGGCGGCATGCAACCGCGCCAAGTGGACGCGCCTCTCCGATTCCTGACAGGCCAGCGCGACGGCTCAAGCCCACGCGTCGTGCAACTGGCGCGCCGGGCGCTGCATGCGAACCGCTATGCCACTCGCTCCACCACCGCACCTCCTCGATTGCGGAACCGATACCGCGATTCGAGGCGACCCAGCCCGCGACCCGGCAGCGCCAGCCTGGCGCAGCGGTCAAAAGCGGTCAAAAATGGGCCGGCAGTAATGACGGTGGCAGGCGCGCGAGAGCAGCGGTCACGCCATCTGCCAAGCTCATGTCCCATCCGGAGGCAGCAAGAGAGCCCCCTCTCACGGCGTGAAGGCGACGCGCCCGTGACCCGTACCTCGAACGGCTCACGCACGCGCAACGGTAACCTCGCCAACTACTCACCCCGGCGCATTAACTCCGTGGCTCGGCGGACAGCGCTACGGGCGGGAGCGGCTGGTGACGTTTCGCCTTCGCCAAAACGACCACGCCGGAAAAAGGTACGCCACGACGTTCAATTTCGAATCCTTTTTCCCTTTTCCTTCTTTCTCTATCTCTTGCAACAGGGACCGAGAAGGGGGATAACCCCAAAGGGATCCTCCCCCGTGAAGGAACTAGGCTCCGAGCCTCCCTACTGATCAGGGGTTCGAAGGCTGGCCCCCCGAGGGGTTCAACAGCCGCCTCAGATCGCGTGGGCCCGACACCCACTACTGGTCAGGGGTTCGAAGGTCGGCCTCCCGAAAGGTTCCATGACCGCCTCAGGCTACTCGGGCTCCGTGCCCCCTACTGATCAGGGGTTCGAAGGCTGGCCTGTCGAAGGTTTCACAGCCGCCTCAGACGCCGAGCGAGGGATGACCAGGGGTACGTTCGATACATAACCAAGGCTCGGGCTGCGCTCCCGAGGTACCCTAGGACATTTCCGAGACCAGCGGGAACGACTCTGTAACGGAATCCCATCGGAGGGAGGCAACGAGCCCTCGGACCCCGTCGCTAGGGGACCGGGTCCGGCAGATCACCCGCAGGTACTTTTGGGCGTGCCTCCGGGCCCCTAGCCGACCCCCAACGAACAGGGCACGGACGTCCACTCGGATTACCCGATTGCAGCTCACCGGAGACACCATGTTCGGTGCCCATCGAGGGTAACATGGCGCACTCCCCCCCTCCTCCTTGCGGAAAGGCGACGTAGGGGCGTATATAAAAAGTTGAGTCTGTCCCTGATCGTCCTCTCGCTCCGTGCGAAGGCTCGGGGGCTGCTCTCGCAAACCCGGCTCCGGCCAAACCGTTGACAGCGTCAACATACCAGCCCGAGAACTTGGGCCCCGACAGTGCACCTGGGTTACGCCCTGCTCGCATGAGGGAACCGCTAGTCCAGCCGAAGCATTACGCAAGGCATTAAGACCTCGAAGGAGTGAAACCACTCCTCCGAGGCCTCGGGGGCTACACCCGGCGGGTGCGCTCGCGCGCACCCACCGGAACAAAGTACCACCGAGAAAGGCTGGTCCCCTTGCAAAAAAGTGCGACGCAAGCCTCCAAGCGAGTGTTAACACTCCCTTCGAGGCTCGGGGGCTACTGTCGGGGACCATAATTAGGGGTACCCTCAAGACGCCTAATTCTCAGCTGGTAACCCCCATCAGCATAAAGCTGCAGAGGCCTGATGGGTTTGATTAAGTCAGGGATCTGTCCATACGAGTGACTTGACCACGCCATGCCCGAGCCTAGCCTCGGGCGAGGGCAGCCGACCCTAAGATGACTCCGTCTCGCCTGAGGCCTCCTCTTTCACGGCAGACGCATCTCCGGCTCGCCCTAGGCCCCGCCTTCGATAAGAAGAAACCCTGACTAAATCACCGCGCCAACCGACCGAGTCACCGGGGCGTTTAACGCAAAAGGTAAGACCGACGAGCGACCAGACTTCGCCAGAGGTGCCATAGGAGGCTCCGCCCAAGGGCTCGGACTCAGGCTAAGGCCCCGGAAGACGGCGAACTCCGCTCCGCCCGACCCCAGGGCTCGGACTCGGGCTAAGGCCCCGGAAGACGGCGAACTCCGCCCCGCCCAAGGGCTCGGACTCGGGCTAAGGCCCCGGAAGACGGCGAACTCCGCTCCGCCCGACCCCAGGGCTCGGACTCGGGCTAAGGCCCCGGAAGACGGCGAACTCCGCCTCGCCCGACCCAGGGCTCGGACTCCGCCTCGGCCTCTGCCTAACGATCTCCGCCTCGCCCGAACCCGGGGCTCGGACTCTGCCTCTGTCTTGCAGGACGGACTCGACCTCGGCTTCGGAGGAGCTTCCACGACGCCCGACCTAGGACACGAGACCGCCACGTCAACAGGGAGCGTCATCATCACCCTGCCCTGAGCCGACTTGGGTCGCAGAGAACAAGACCGGCGTCCCATCTGGCCAGCCATGCCAGATAGGCAAATGATGGCGCCCCGCTAGACCATGACGACGGCGACTCCCAGCTCCCTTACGAAAGCAGGAGGACGTCAGCAAGGGCCCAGCCACTCCGACAGCTGTCCCCCCGTCCGGCTCCGTTACTCCTCCAACAGCCACGACGCCACACCAACAGGGTGCCAAGATCTCTCCGGCTGCCACCTAGGCATGTACATAGGGCGCTAGCTCTCCCTCGCTAGACACGTAGCACCTTGCTACACCCCCATTCTGTACACCTGGACCCTCTCCTTACGACTATAAAAGGAAGGACCAGGGCCTTCTTAGAGAGGGTTGGCCTCGCGGGGACGAAGGGCAGGGGCAGGCGCTCTCTCGGGGCCGCTCACTCCCCTCACCTCGCGCGGACGCTTGTAACCCCCTACTGCAAGCGCACCCGACCTGGGCGCGGGACGAACACGAAGGCCGCGGGAATTCTCCGACTCTCTCACGACCCGGCTCCGGCCACCGATCTCTCTCTCTCTGTTCCCCCCTTTGCGCTCGCCCACGCGCTCGACCCATCTGGGCTGGGGCACGCGGCACTCTCACTCGTCGGCTCGGGGACCCCCCGGTCTCGGAACGCCGACAGCAATGCATCAAAGGGTTCCAAGCAACTCCTATAAACCTAATGCACATTTCACTAGACTTAAAGTGTGTAAAAATAATTTAAAAACACAAGGAAGGGGTTGCATGCACCGGGGCTTGCCTGAGTAACACTAGGTTAGTGTTGTTAGGTGACGTCCACTTGACAACCATCCTTGTTCTGATACTTGTTTAGTCTGCCTTTCTTCAGGTTCGTCCATCCGCTTTACTATGCAGAGTAGCCTGCGCTTGGGGTTGACTTAGCTCTTTTTCTCCGCATCACGCGATTAATTCACGTACCTGAATGAAATGCATTATGCACATGAATGCATATCAACAAGAATATCACACGCCTAAATAGTGCTACGCGATAGCGAAACACCTAGCGGCGAGGCGTTGTACAAGTTCATACGAAAATACTAGTTATCGATATACGACTACGCGTAATAATTACGTTTTTCTAAATTATACGTACCTAACGCAAACATTACGAACAATAAATCATACACTTTAAACATAATTAGCCTAAACACAGCTCATCAGCTACTTAATTAATTAAATTCTAAACTTATCCCTTGCTTTATAAATTATACTACATATTTATAAGTGATTAAAATATTTCATCAACACACATGCCTACTAAAATTCTACTCGGTACACTAATTCAGCAAATTGACTGGAATAGCGAAATAACTAGCTATAACTGAACCTGGCTCGATAATCGCAAGAATTGCGAAGTCGACGAGAGTTTCGTGACTTACGCAATTTATCGAGCACCTAATGAGCATCACACTAGCACCTTAATTTATTCAACGATCGAACTATTCTAAATAATTCATCAGCTTACCGTTTCAACAGCTAACTCGAATCCGTGAGATCGGTATCGATTTTCCGATCCAGGTAATTGGTTGAGCGCTTGGGGAAAATCACGCTGCTAACTTCGTCTTCACCTGATTCTTGGGTTTTCTTGGGGATGCACGAACGACGACGACCTTCGATTGAAGTCTGGGGTAAGCTGGTGAGGTGGGGATCGAGCCGGGATGACGTGTTTGACGACTCGACGACAAACGCGAGCACGCATAAAATCCTCCGATGGATGAGAAGCGAGACCATCCACACGGCTGCTTGGGGAAGGCAAAGCAGGGACGATGGCCAGACCAGACTCATGGCGAGCTGAACCACGGCGGAAAAATGTTGGCGAGATAGACGATGGCTGGATCGATGACGGTCTCATGTTCGAGCTTTTCGTCGACCAGACGTGCGACACAAGCCGACATCAGTCTTCTTTTCCGAATCCACACAGATATTGATCAAAGCTTAGGCTGTAGATTTTCCTCCATTGCTCGACGCGTGACTCGTGGACAGATGGCGAGCAGGACCCGAGCGACCATGGGGGAAATTGGAGGGAGTTTGGACTGGAGTCTTGACGAGAGAGCTCGGCCGGCTGGCAGAAGCTGGGAAGCCGCGGCGCCGGAGGAGCAGGGGATATGGCGCGACGGCCAGAGAGCGCGACGGCGGCGTGAGCAGGAAACGGGAGGAGCGACCGAGTAGAGGAGCGCAGGGAAGAAGCGCGCATGAACTCCACGGCCGGGCGCGACGGCCATGGAAGATGACGGCTGGGGAGGAGGAAATGGAGCTGGGCGCGAGCTCAGCCGGAACCAGGGAGCAGGGCGAGCTCACGGCACCGGGAAGACGGAGCTGCCGACGGAATATCAGAGGAGATAGGAATAAAGCTTCTACAGGCTGCCAGCGGTGGCTTCAAAGAAAAAATCCACGGAGGAGATAAGAGCATGGATGTTTAGCGGTGAGATATTTTATCTTTTTCTTTTTTTTACCAAATCACTCGCATACATCTGTGACAAAGAAAAAGAAACGATCTTGCTTTTTGCTCTTATCGTATTATTTGCTGACTTTGAAATAGGAAACAAAATCGGCTAACAGTTGTTCCAGTTTCAATTAGTTCGGGTTCAGTTTATTTGAAACAGCCTGCCCACAGTAGTGTCTCTACGAATTCGTAGAGATTGCTCAAACAAAAGTGAAATAATTAGGTGATGTTTCTAATTACCTTAATCGATTAATTTTAAACTGGCACCAGACTTGCCACTTTATGAAATAAATAAATTTTGAACTACGCGAGCCGAACGCGGCATCGCGATCGGGATCCCTTCGGAGACGATGTCAGCATCGTCACGGAAGCGAGATGTAGACAGATTGAACCAGACCAGATCGGATTCGATATTTTAAAATCAGATAACTCATCTGCTTTCGTCCCGAATATTTGATTTAGCGAACACTGTGGAATATGATTTTTTTACCGGTTACCTATATCCGAAGACTTGGATCTAGATGAGAAACGACATACCGAATTAAACTGATATCAACTTCGATATTGTAGTCAGCTTTGGTTTACTAGAAGTCAGACAAAAATTTATCTGGTAAGGAATAGATTAAATTACCAAGGTTCGAGTTTTAATCTGATGTTAACGGATCAAGCTAAACGATATCGGAGTCGACTAGGAAACAGCTCAGTTTATAATTCTACGCCTAGTTTTTCTTGGATTCCGGGTGTAGTCCGATTTAATTTTGTATTAACACTTTTGTCGCCGAGTTCAAATTAATTTTGCCCAGGATAAAATCGCCTGAGTGAGTTCGGACTTCCGAATTCGTATTCACGCGAGCGATGAATAATCACCGAACACAGATTTTCAGAACAGCTATGTTCCGAACATCACGAAAATTTAGGAAAAGCCCGGACAGATAAAAATAAAAACGACGTCGCACTCGCGACAGCCGAAACAGATGCGATATTAAAATCGCGATAGACGAAAGATGTTTAAAATTTAACGTCCGTTTTATCCACCGATATTACGTGCTTAAATCCATACTCGTTGTCGAGCGGAATATAAACACCTGGGGTGTTACAGCTAGAGCCAGGCTGGCGCACCGGACACCGGACAGTCCGGTGCACCCAGACCGAGCTGACTTTGGCTGAACAGAGCCATCTCTTTTCCAAGTCGATTTCTCCTGTTTCCAGCACTTAGACACAATACATTAGTTCTCAAAACAATGTACTAAGTCTAGAAACATACCTTTAGACTTGATTTTCACTTTGTCCAACATTTGGCATATATTTTCACTTAAGCACTTGTGTTGGCACTCAATCACCAAAATACTTAGAAATGGCCCAAGGGCACATTTCCCTTTCAATCTCCCCCTTTTTGGTGATTTATGCCAACACAACATAAAGCAACTAGAACAAGTGCAATGTCAATGCAAATGAAAACTCAAAATTGTTTTGATTCAAATTTGGCATATATGGATCACTCTTTGCCACCACTTGGTTTGTTTTTGCAAATCAAACTCAATTTCCTATCTCTAAGTCAACTTCACTTGTAGAGACATAAAGAGAGGTATTCCAAGAGAAATTGATCAAAGATTCAAAAACTCCCCCTTTTTCCCATAATCAAACATTCTCCCCACAGGAGACCAACTTTTGACAAAGAGAAACAACAAGAGAGTTTTGACAAACCAAAAGCTCTATTCTACTATTTTCAAAATTTCTCAAGTGGTAGCTGATCCATTTATTGCTTTGGCCTTATTTTCTCCCCCTTTGGAATCAAGCACCAAAACGGGATCAATCTTGGCCCTTAAACCTCATTGCCTCACCAAAATCTTCACATAAGAGTACAAAGGCAATAAGGACATGAAGATGAACTTGGAATTAGTTACCCTCTCATCGGAGTGCAGTGGAAGTCTTGCATGGTCCAAGTCCACCTTTTCCCTTTCAATCTACCTTTGAGACTAAATCAAGCAAACTTAAGCACACCGTTAGTCTCAAAGGGTCAAGTTATAGCACATCTCCCCCTAAATATGTGCATCACTTGCAAAAGGACGTGTGAGGTCCGGGGAGTGTTTGTACAACTTGAGCACCACAAGTAAACAACAAAATGCATAAGGAACATGATCAAAGGCATAAACACATGTATGCTATAAAT
Organism: Zea luxurians; assembly: GCA_029449295.1. Taxonomy (NCBI): domain Eukaryota; kingdom Viridiplantae; phylum Streptophyta; class Magnoliopsida; order Poales; family Poaceae; genus Zea; species Zea luxurians. Next base: position 190,897,506 of record JAOPSE010000001.1, read on the forward strand.
CAATCCAAGTTCCGCGAATCTAAGACATTTAGCTCACTACGCAGCCTGCAAAAGGTCTTCTCATCTAGAGGCTTGGTAAAGATATCGACTAGCTGGTTCTCGGTGCTAATATAGAACACTTCGATATCTCCCTTTTGCTGGTGGTCTCTCAAAAAGTGATGCCGGATGTCAATGTGCTTTGTGCGGCTGTGCTCAACAGGATTGTCTGCTATGCGGATAGCACTCTCATTGTCACATAGGAGTGGGACTTTGCTCAGATTGTAGCCAAAGTCCCGGAGGGCTTGCCTCATCCAAAGTAGTTGCGCGCAACACTGTCCTGCGGCAACATACTCGGCCTCAGCGGTGGATAGGGCAACAGAAGTTTGTTTCTTAGAATTCCATGACACCAGGGACCTTCCTAAGAATTGGCACGTCCCCGATGTACTCTTCCTATCGACCTTACATCCAGCATAGTCAGAATCTGAATATCCAATCAAGTCAAAGGTAGACCCCTTTGGATACCAGATCCCGAAGCAAGGCGTAGCGACTAAGTATCTAAGAATTCGCTTCACGGCCACTAAGTGACACTCCCTTGGATCGGATTGAAATCTAGCACACATGCATACGCTAAGCATAATATCCGGTCTACTAGCATATAAATAAAGTAAAGACACTATCATTGACCGGTATGCCTTTTGATCAATGGACTTACCTCCTTTGTTGAGGTCGGTGTGTCCTTCGGTTCCCATCGGAGTCTTTGCGGGCTTGGCGTCCTTCATCCCAAACCGCTTTAGCAAGTCTTGCGTGTACTTCGTTTGGGAGATGAAGGTGCCATCCTTGAGTTGCTTCACTTGGAACCCAAGGAAGTAGTTCAACTCGCCCATCATCAACATCTCGAATTTCTATGTCATCACCCTGCTAAACTCTTCACAAGACTTTTGATTAGTAGAACCAAATATTATGTCATCGACATAAATTTGGCACACAAAAAGATCACCATCGCAAGTCTTAGTGAAAAGAGTTGGATCGGCTTTCCCAACCTTGAAAGCATTAGCAATTAATAAGTCTCTAAGGCATTCATACCATGCTCTTGGGGCTTGCTTAAGTCCATAGAGCGCCTTAGAGAGCTTACACAAGTGGTCGGGGTACCGTTCATCCTCGAAGCCAGGGGGTTGCTCCACGTACACCTCCTCCTTGATCGGCCCGTTGAGGAAAGCGCTCTTCACATCCATTTGGAACAACCTGAAAGAATGGTGAGCGGCATATGCTAGCAAAATACGAATTGATTCTAGCCTAGCCACAGGAGCAAAAGTCTCCTCAAAGTCCAAACCTGCGACTTGGGCATAACCTTTTGCCACAAGTCGAGCCTTGTTCCTCGTCACCACCCCGTGCTCGTCCTGTTTGTTGCGGAACACCCACTTGGTTCCCACAACGTTTTGCTTGGGATGAGGCACCAGTGTCCAAACTTCATTACGCTTGAAGTTGTTGAGCTCTTCCTGCATGGCCAACATCCAGTCCAGATCTAGCAAGGCCTCTTCTACCCTAAAAGGCTCAATAGAAGAGACAAAGGAGTAATGCTCACAAAAATTAACTAATCTAGAACGAGTAGTTACTCCCTTGCTAATATCACCCAATATTTGGTCGACGGGATGATTCCTTTGAATCGTCGCTCGAACTTGGGTTGGTGGTGCCGGTTGTGCTTCTTCCTCCATCACATGATCATCTTGTGCTCCCCCTTGATCATACGCCTCCTTTTGATGAACCTGTTCATCGTCTTGAGTTGGGGGATGCACCATTGTTGAGGAAGAAGGTTGATCTTGCTCTTTTTGTTCCTGAGGCCGCACATCTCCAATCGCCATGGTGCGTATCGCGGCCGTTGGAACGTCTTCTTCATCTACATCATCAAGATCAACAACTTGCTCTCTTGGAGAGCCATTAGTCTCATCAAATACAACGTCGCTAGAGACTTCAACCAAACCTGATGATTGTTGAAGACTCTATACGCCTTTGTATTTGAGTCATAACCTAACAAAAACCCTTCTACAGCTTTGGGAGTAAATTTGGAATTCCTACCCTTCTTCACTAGAATGTAGCATTTACTCCCAAAAACTCGGAAATACGAAACATTGGGTTTGTTACCGGTTAGAAGCTCATACGAAGTCTTCTTGAGGAGGCGATGAAGATACACCCGGTTGATGGTGTGACAAGCCGTGTTCACGGCTTCCGACCAAAAGCACTCAGGAGTCTTGAACTCTCCAAGCATCGTCCTCGCCATATCGATGAGCGTCCTGTTCTTCCTCTCTACCACACCATTTTGCTGTGGTGTGTAGGGAGCGGAGAACTCGTGCTTGATCCCTCCCTCCTCAAGATACTCCTCCACTTGAAGGTTCTTGAACTCGGACCCGTTGTCGCTCCTTATCTTCTTCACCTTGAGCTCAAACTCATTTTGAGCTCTCCTTAGGAAGCGCTTGAGGGTCCCTTGGGTTTCAGATTTATCCTGCAAAAAGAATACCCAAGTGAAGCGGGAAAAATCATCAACTATAACAAGACCATACTTACTTCCTCCTATGCTTAGATAGGTGACGGGTCTGAAGAGGTCCATATGCAGCAGCTCCAGGGGTCTCGACGTAGTCATCACATTCTTGATGTGATGAGCACTTCCCACTTGTTTACCTGCTTGACAAGCTGCACAAGGTCTATCTTTTTCGAAATGCACGTTAGTTAGACCTATCACGTGTTCTCCCTTTAGAAGCTTGTGAAGGTTCTTCATCCCCACATGTGCTAAACGGCGATGCCACAGCCAGCCCATGCAACTCTTAGCAATTAAGCATGCATCTAGACCGACCTCCTCTTTTGCAAAATCAACTAAATAAAGTTTGATGTCTAGTACACCCTTAAAAGCTAATGAACCATCACTTCTTCTAAAGACAGACACATCTACATTTGTGAATAAACAATTATATCCCATATTGCATAATTGACTAACGGATAACAAATTATATCTGAGCGACTCAACTAAGAACACATTAGAAATAGAGTGCTCAGATGAAATAGCAATTTTTCCTAACCCTTTCACCTTGCCTTGGTTCCCATCACCGAATATTATTGAATCTTGGGGATCCTTGTTCTTGACGTAGGAAGAGAACATCCTCTTTTCCCCCGTCATGTGGTTTGTGCATCCGCTGTCGATAATCCAGCTTGAGCCCCCGGATGCATAAACCTGCAAGGCAAATTTAGGCTTGGGCTTTAGGTATCCAACTCTTGTTGGGTCCTACAAGGTTAGTCACAATGGTCTTAGGGACCCAGATGCAAGTTTTATCTCCCTTGCATCTTGCCCCTAATTTCCTAGCAATTACTTTCTTATTCTTTCTACAAATAGCAAAGGAAGCATTGCAAGTATGAAAAATTGTAGAAGGTTCATTAATTACTTTCCTAGGAACATGAACAATATTCTTTCTAGGCACATGATGAATATTTTTCCTAGGCATATCTCTACCATGCACAACATGGGAACTAGAAGCAGTCATAGCATATGAATCATAAGCATGTGAAACAACATTATTGCAATTTCTATCATGATGAACATTCCTAGAATATTTCCTATCATGGTATAAGAAAGCATGGTTCTTTTGAATACTATTTGCCATAGGGGCCTTCCCTTTCTCCTTGATGGAGATGGGAGCCTTATGACATGTCAAGTTCTTGGCTTCCCTCTTGAAGCCAAGTCCATCCTTAATTGAGGGGTGTCTACCAATCTTGTAGGCATCCCTTGCAAATTTTAGCTTATCGAAATCACTTTTGCTAGTCTTAAGTTGGGCATTAAGACTAGCCACTTCATCATTCAATCTAGAAATTGAAGCTAGGTGTTTGCTACAAGCATCAATATTAAAATCTTTACACCTATTGCAAATTACAACATTTTCTACACAAGATGTTGATTTACTAGCTATTTCTAACTTAGCATTCAAATCATCATTTATGCTCCTTAAGCTAGAAATTGTCTCATGGCAAGTAGATAGTTCATAAGAAAGCATTTCATTCCTTTTAACTTCTAAAGCATGAGATTTTTGTGCCTCTACAAATTTGTCATGTTCTTCATACTACAAATCCTCTTGCTTTTCTAATAATCTATTCTTATCATTCAAGGCATCAATTAATTCATTAATTTTATCAACCTTGGTTCTATCTAGGCCTTTGAATAAACATGAATAATCTATTTCATCATCATCACTAGACTCGTCCTCACTTGAAGAAGCATAAGTAGTATTTCGAGTACATACCTTCTTCTCCTTCGCCATGAGACATGTGTGACGCTCGTTGGGGAAGAGGGCCGATTTGTTGAAGGCGGTGGCGGCAAGTCCTTCATCGTTGGATGAAGAGCAATCCGAGTCCCACTCCTTGCCAAGATGTGCCTCGCCCTTAGCCTTCTTGTACTTCTTCTTCTTTTCCCCTTTCTTCTCTTGTTCCTGGTCACTATCATTATTGGGACAATTAGCGATAAAATGACCAACCTTACCGCACTTGAAGCAGGAGCGCTTTCCCTTCGTCTTGTTCTTCTTAGGATGCTCCTTGCGGCCCTTTAGCGCCGTCTTGAAGCGCTTGATGATGAGGGCCATCTCTTCCTCATTTAGTCCCGCCACCTCAACTTGCGCCACCTTGTTAGGTAGCGTCTCCTTGCTTCTCGTTGCTTTGAGGGCGATGGTTTGAGGCTCATGGATTGGGCCATTTGGCGCATCATCCACGTATCTCGCCTCCTTGATCATCATTCGCCCGCTTACGAACTTCCCAAGAACTTCTTCGGGCGACATCTTGGTGTACCTAGGATTTTCACGAATATTGTTCACCAGATGTGGATCAAGTACAGTAAAGGACCTTAGCATTAGGCGAACGACATCGTGGTCCGTCCATCGCGTGCTTCCGTAGCTCCTTATTTTATTGATAAGGGTCTTGAGCCGGTTGTATGTTTGGGTTGGCTCCTCTCCCCTTATCATTGCGAATCTTCCAAGCTCGCCCTCCACCAACTCCATTTTGGTGAGCATGGTGACGTCGTTCCCCTCATGTGAGATCCTGAGGGTGTCCCAGATCTGCTTGGCATTGTCCAAGCCGCTCACCTTATTGTACTCTTCCCTGCACAAAGATGCTAAAAGGACAGTAGTAGCTTGTGCATTTGTATGGATTTGTTCATTTATAAACATGGGACTATCCGAGCTATCAAATTTCATTCCACTCTCTATAATCTCCCATATGCTTGGATGGAGAGAGAATAAGTGACTACGCATTTTGTGACTCCAAAATCCGTAGTCCTCCCCATCAAAGTGTGGAGGTTTGCCAAGTGGAATGGAGAGTAAATGAGCATTGGTACTTTGTGGAATACGGGAATAATCAAAGGAAAAGTTTGAATTAACTGTCTTCCTTCTCTCGTAGTCGTTGTCGTCGTCCTTTTGGGAAGAAGTGGACTCGTCGCTGTCGTCGTAGTAGACGATCTCCTTGATGCGCCTTGTCTTCTTCTTCTTCTCATCTTTTCGTTTGTGGCCCGAGCCTGAGTCGGTAGGCTTGTCCTCCTTCGGCTCGTTGACGAAGGACTCCTTCTCCTTTTCATTGATCACAATTCCCTTCCCCTTAGGATCCATCTCTTCGGGCGATTAGTCCCTTTCTTGAAGAGAACGGCTCTGATACCAATTGAGAGCACCTAGAGGGGGGGGTGAATAGGTGATCCTGTAAAAACTTAAACTTAAAGCCACAAAAACTTGTTTAAGTGTTAGCACAATAATGCCAATGGCTAGAGAGGAGTCTTAACAAAACACAATAACCACAAGAGATCAACACAGAGATGGCACAGTGGTTTATCCCGTGGTTCGGCCAAGACCAACGCTTGCCTACTCCACGTTGTGGCGTCCCAACGAACGAGGGTTGCAATCAACCCCTCTCAAGCGGTCCAAAGACCCACTTGAATACCACGGTGTTTTGCTTTGCTTTACTATATCCCGATCGTGAGGAATCTCCACAACTTGGAGCCTCTCGCCCTTACACTTTGATGTTCACAAAGAAGCACGGAGTAAGGGAGGGATGAGCAACGCACACAAGACACAAAATCAAAGCGACAACACGCACACAAGTCGCAACAAGAGCTCACAACACAACCCGACGAGTTCACAACTCAAATAGAGCTCTAGATGCTATCACAAAGAATCAAATGCGCGGAATCAAGGTCTTGGTGCTTTAGAATGCTTGGGGAATGCTTGGTGTGCTCCTCCATGCGCCTAGGGGTCCCTTTTATAGCCCCAAGGCAGCTAGGAGCCGTTGAGAGCATTCCAGGAAGGCAATTCTTGCCTTCAGTCGCCTGGCGCACCGGACAGTCCGGTGCACCACCGGACACTGTCCGGTGCAGATTTCTTTCCTTCTTTGGCGAAGCCGACCGTTGGAGATTCAGAGCCGTTGGCACACCGGACACTGTCCGGTGCACACCGGACAGTCCGGTGCCCCCTTGTGACCGTTGGCTCGGCCACGCGTCACGCGCGGAATCCTCGGCTGACCGTTGGCCCGGCTGACCGTTGGCTCACTGGACAGTCCTGTGCACCACCGGACAGACCGGTGAATTATAGCCGTACGCTGTTAATCATCTCCCGAGAGCGACGAGTTCGCCTGTGAACGGGTCACCGGACAGTCCGGTGCACCACCGGACAGTCCGGTGATTTATAGCCTTACACCGTCGTCGAAGTCCCGAGAACAGCAAGTTCGCTAGAGCCAGCCTGGCGCACCGGACACTGTCCGGTGCGCCATCGGACAGTCCGGTGCACCCAGACCGAGCTGACTTTGGCTGAACAGAGCCATCTCTTTTCCAAGTCGATTTCTCCTGTTTCCAGCACTTAGACATAATACATTAGTTCTCAAAACAATGTACTAATTCTAGAAACATACCTTTAGACTTGATTTTCACTTTGTCCAACATTTGGCATATATTTTCACTTAAGCACTTGTGTTGGCACTCAATCACCAAAATACTTAGAAATGGCCCAAGGGCACATTTCCCTTTCAATTAGACTCTTAATAGTTAGTAGAGATAACAATTAATTATTTAATTCTGATTTTGTTTCTTTTTGTTGCATTTGGTTATTAATATAATGAACTTGGATAAGAAACAAAAGTAGTGTGCAAGCTGCTTCCAGATCTATACTACATAAAAGCTGTTTTTTCAAAGTAGCTACAGAAAAGCAGAACATCTTTGGTTCAACTTCTACTTGAAGAAGGTTCAAAAAGCTGAACTAAATGCACCCTAAATATGACATTTTTTCTTATGTGAAAGTGAGTTCTCATGCAAGAGTCATGCATGGATTACAAGATAAGCGAGATATAGACCACAGAATAATCTAATGTTATCTCTATCAGCTTACTCACCTGTTATCATCATCTCCTATTTTTAAACTTCATTCTATAAAGAGCCAACCTTATAATCAACTTTGTTATATAGATATTTTTATTGTTAGCTATATTATTTAATGTATGCGTGGCAGCGTGAGCCGTTATTTGAGAGAAACTGCGGGCCAGAAGGTTTCTCAACTTTGGCCCGGCCTGGCTCGATCGACCATGGCCCGTTTGATGTGCTTTTGAAATAATCTAATCTCTACTTCTCTACTATACTTAAAGCACTAGTTTCAACGGTCGTCCTACGTCATCTTTTTACAAAAAAGTCCATACATTTTTTCTAAATCAACTCAGCGTAAAATATTAAAAGCAGTGTAGCTATCTAACCAGTACAAGAGGTGGGGTTTGAACCCACACCCTGATGAAAGAAGGGTGTAAGACACTGGGTGAAGCTATCTAACCAGTACAACATCATGCTCAGGTGTTTACAATATTTGTCCGTGTCCCTGCCCAGACCGACTAGTGAATTTTATGTCGCGTGTCCCTGCCCGGATGGATTGATGCAAGATTAAACACAAGATTTATCCTGGTTCGGGCTAAGAGGGCCCTACTTCCAGCAGAGGGAGGATGAGGCTTATATTATCTTGCACTGGGGTGCTTGTAGTAGGGGATACAAGCTTTACGAGAGAGGGAACGGATCCCAGGTCTCTTGAGAGATCTAGTGTTGTGGAGTGAAGATTGCACTGAAGAGTTCTTTGTTGGTGTTCTGTGAGCCGTATGGTTGAGCTTTCAAAGCCTCCTTTGGGAAGGCCCTGGGCATCTCCTTTTATAGGTACAAGGAGGTGACCCAGCTGTACATATGGGGGTGCAGCTATGTGCTAATGTGAACAACGGAGAAGTGCTTGAGCCCTGTAGAAGCGTGGCCGATGGCGCGGCCCCAGGTCCCGTCCCCTGTAGCGGTGCAGCCGGCTCCGCTGAGTTGAAGCTGAGCTCTGTAGCGCCATGGCCAGCGATATGGCCTGGTCGTCGAGGTGGCCTTGAAGTTTGTGTCCTGCTGACGTTTCTTTGACTTTGTAGAGGGCTGAGGACAACCGATGTCATGATCGCGTGCCGGGGATCATCATTACCTGTTACTAGAGTAATTTGATGTGACACCAGTCTTGTTCTTTCGTAGCCTGAGGTGGCTAGCTAGGGAAAGGATAGTGCTGTATTCCCCGTTCGCGTAGTCGGTCCGAGACCGTCTCGGGCGAGGCGGTGATTTCTCCCGAAGCCGAGTCCTAGGTCGGGCGAGGCGAAGATCTCCTCCCGAGGCCGAGGCTGAGGCCGAGGCCTAGGTCGGGTGAGGCGAAGATCTCCTCCCGAGGCCAAGGCTGAGGCCGAGGCCTGAGGTGAAGATCTCCTCCCAAGGCCGAGGCTGAGGCCGAGGCCTGGGTCGGGCGAGGCAGAGATCCATCTCGACGCCGAGCCCATGCTCAGGCGTGGTGACGATTCCTCCCGAGGCCGAGGCCGGGGTCGGGCGAGGCGGAACTCCCTATTGCGCCCGAGGCTGAACTCGGGAGAGGCGGTGACTACTGTTGTTAGTCTTACCCTGGTGGTTGGCACAGTGGTCGAAACGGGGTGAATAGTGTTGTTATCCTGTCAGAACGATCAGTAAAAGGGCGAAGTGACTGCGGTCATTTTGACCTTGCCAACCGCGGCGCATGTGTCAGGATAAGGTGTCAGGTGATCCCTGCATTAAATGCGCACGTGATACGGTCGGTAGCAAGGCGGTTTGGCCGAGGCCGCTACCCGACAAAGTTTACCCGAGTTCTGCCTCGAGCGACCCAGGGGTGCGCCCCCTGCCTGAGGGGACCCTCAGGCGAGTCGTGAATCTGTATGGGACTACTGTTCTTGCCCGAGGCTGGGCTCGGGTGAGTCGAGACTGCGTCCCTTGGTAGACGAGGCCTTGACTTGAACCATGCTTACCAGTCTTTATGGTTTGTTTTAAAGATGTTCTCGGCCACGTTTAGGAGTACTGGGGGGTACCCCCAATTATGGTACCCGACAGTAGCCCTCGAGCCTCAAAGGGAGTGTAGGCACTCGCTTGGAGGTTCTACCAGATTTTTGCGAGGTGACTGGTCTTTTTTAGTAGCATTTTGTTCCGATGGGTGCGCGCGAGTGCACCCATCGGGTGTAGCCCCCGAGGCCTCGGAGGAGTGGTTTGACTCCTTTGAGGTCTTAATGCTCTTCTTGTGATTCCTTGGTCAGCCTTGTTGTTCTCTCATGTGGCCTAGCCGCAGCCCTGGGTGCATAGTCAGGCTCCGAGTTTTTTAAGTTTAGGTTGTCGACGCTGTCAACAATTTAGCCGCAGCCTGGTGTGAAAGCAGCCCCCGAGCCTCTGCACGAAGTGAGAGGACGATCAAGGACCGTCTCGGCTTTTTATAGTACGCCCCTTCGTCGCCTTTCCGCAAGGAGGAAGGGGGGACCGCGCCATGTTACCCTTGGTGGGCACTGAACATGGTGTTTCCAGTGAGTTGCTAACGGGTAATCCGAGTGGACGCCCGAGCCCCGTTCGATAAGGGTCGGCTAGTGGCCCAGAGGCATGCTCCAAAAGTACCTACAAGTGATTCGCTGGACCCAGACCCATTCGATAGGGTCCGAGGGCTCGGTGCCTCCCTCTGGTGGGATTCCATTACAAATCGTTCCCGCTGGTCTCAGAAATGTCCTAGGGTACCCCGAGAGCGTAGCCCGAGCCTCGACCATGTAACGGACATACCCAGGGTCATCCCTGACTCTGCATGCTCTAGAGCGGCTGTCGAACCCTTCCGAGGGGCCAGCCTTCGAACCCCTGATCAGTAGAGGGCTCGGAGCCCGAGTGCTCTGGGGCGGTTGCCGAACCCCACAGGACGCAACCTTCGAACCCCTAATCAGTAGGAGGGCTCGGGGCCCGTTTCCTTTGCTGAGAAGGACTCTTTCGAGATATCTCCTTTCCCGATCCCTGTGGAGAGAGAGAGGGGAAAGGAAGAAAGGGAATAAACTAAAGCAGTGTGGCGCACCTTTTTGAGGCAGTCATTGTGACGGAGGCGAAACGGCGCCCGCTCGCCTGCCAGGGGTGACGCATGTCCTGCCAGAGAGTTAATGCGACAGGACGGGCGACTCGCGGGGTGCCCGTTGCGCGTGCGCAAGCCATTCGAGGAACGGAAAAAATCGTTTTGATTTCGAATTTAAAATTCACGAGGGTCTCGGGCAAAGTTTTGGGTGGATTTTGCCTAGGCCTTTATATACCTGGGAGAGGGACCAGCAGCGGTTCTTTACCTTGCCATTTGCGCTTCCGTCCTTGCCTTCTGCCTTCGCTTTCGCAACTTGAGAGAGTAGTCAGAGAGAAGAGAAAACCGCGCGCCTCGTCCCCTCTGCATCCACCGCTTCCGCTCGACAATGGCTGACAAGACGACCGTCATTCCGCCGCGCGACCCGTGGCCCTTCTCCACCGTCACTGCGGAGGAACTACAGGCCCTCGTTGCCGAGGGTCTGCTCCGTCCTCTCTCCGGCGGGCCACAGCCTGAGTGGTTGGCCCCCGGGAGCGAGGCCGACCCGACTCCACCACCGGGGTACGTGGTTAGCTTCACCCCTTTTCATGAGCGGGGGTTTGGGATGCTGGCGAGCCGCTTCATGTGGGTGCTCCCGCACTACTATGGGGTGGAGCTTCACAAATTCAACCCCAACTCCATCGCGCAGGCAGCCATTTTCGTGGCGGTTTGCGAGGGGTTTTGGGGATTGACCCCTACTAGGACCTGTGGACCCATCTCTTCTCCGTGGAGTTTTCTGTCGTGTCGACGGACATGAAGAAGGTCCGTATGGCGGTGTTGCTCGTTGTCGAGGCGGTCCAGGACCGCAGGGGTCCTGTCTCCTATGGGTTCGGTATGGACCAAGGCTTCTCGCACGTGTCGGGAGGGCTCGACGTGATGCTCTGAGGGGCATCCCCGCCTTCGGGAGGCAGAGCTCTCGGCTTGTTGGACTGCGGCATTTCCCAGGAGGCCCTTGAGTTCGCCCTGGACACGTTGCCCCTCGGTGGTGGATGGCTCTGGCATTGTTCGCAGTAACATTGCCGCTGTAGCTAGGTTCTGGCTGGCCCCGTTGAAGGTCGGGGGCAGCCCTGCCCTAGCGTCGTTAATAATACGGCGCTGGACGTCCCGGGCTCGATGGTGCGCTCCTCCAACGAGGGCTCGGCCTGCCCACTCTTGCTCGATGTTTTGTCGGAGCTGTATAAGTCGCTCCCTTTCTTCGTCGAGCTTGGCCTGCATCTCGCGGAGTTGCTCAAGCTGCGTGTCCTGACCCCCCGCAGGGGCCCAAGCCTCAGCTAGCTCCCACAGGGTCTCGACGCAAGACGCAGGTGCAGGGGCGTCGTTGTTTCTTGGCATGCCGAGGTGGTTGTCTCCGTCGTGCTCCTCCTGATCAATGTGGAAGCACTTGCGAGTTGGGTCGTAACCCTCGTCATCAAGGCTGTGGCCATCGTTAGAGTTGCCGGAGAGGCAGTGGTCACATGCGGACATGAAGTCTCACATGGCTCTGGGATCGTGGAGTCCAGAGAAATCCATACTGAAGTCGGGGCCGTCCTCTTCCTTGGGACCCGCGGGTTCGGAGGTTGAGGCGACCGTCAGTAGGTCCCAAGTTGACCACATATGATACTCCAGGAGGTCAGGATATGTCCTTGTGGAAGCGCTCGCCGAAGTGGGGTTGCCTGGCGGATCGAAGCTGAATCTAAAAGGAACAGGATGGAAAACCGATGGTACCTCCTGGTTGGTGGATGGTGGTGAAGTTGCAGTGGAGATGAGACGTGTCGCTATCTCAGGCGCGAGACTAATGCCCGACAAGTCCCTCGCAAGGGTGCTGACGTCATCAGTCCGCCTGGGGTTGGCACGTTGTTGGGAAGCGACATCCGTCGTTGTCCCAGGTGCGAGGCTAACGCCCGACATGTCCCCCACAGGGGTGCCGGCACCGTCAACACGCTCCGATCCGACAGCCGATGAGGTGCTGCCCCTCGCCTGGCCATGGTTGCCCCATCTCCGTCTCCTTCGGCGAGGAGCGTGGCGGGGTAGACCCGAGTGTTCCTCTTCCACCCTGGGGAGAGGTTGTCGTCGGGTTCGCCTCCGCCGGGCGAGCCAACGACCGTCGTCGCTGTCGTGCTGCGGTGGGAGGAGTATCATGTCGTAGCTGCCGTCAAGGGACATGAACTCGAGACTCCCAAAGCGAAGCACCGTCCTGGGCTGAAGAGGCTGCTGAAGATTGTCCATCTGGAACTTAATAGGAAAGTATTGTCAACACGCAGCGAACCCCTACCTGGCGCACCAACTGTCGGTGTTTCGGACCCGAGGGACCCTCAACCGAACTGACTAATGAATTTTATGCCACGTGTCCCTGCCCGGATGGATTGATGCAAGATGAAACACAAGATTTATCCTGGTTCGGGCTAAGAGGGCCCTTCTTCTAGCAGAGGGAGGATGAGGCTTATATTATCTTGCACCGGGGTGCTTGTAGTAGGGGATACAAGCTTTGTGAGAGAGGGAACGGATCCCAGGTCTCTTGAGAGATCTAGTGTTGTGGAGTGAAGATTGCACTGAAGAGTTCTTTGTTGGTGTTGTGTGAGTCGTATGGGTGAGCTTTCAAAGCCTCCTTTGGGAAGGCCCTGGGCATCTCCTTTTATAGGTACAAGGAGGTGACCCAGCTGTACATATGGGGGTGCAGCTATGTGCTAATGTGAACGACAGAGAAGTGCTTGAGCCCTATAGAAGCGTGGCCGGCGACGTGGCCCTAGGTCCTGTCCCTTATAGCGGTGCGGCCGGCTCTGCCGAGTTGAAGCCAAGCTCTGTAGCGTCGTGGCCGGCGATATGGCCTGGTCGTCGAGGTGGCCTTGAAGTTTGTGTCCTGCTGACATTTCTTTGACTTTGTAGAGGGCTGAGGACAGTCGATGTCATGATCGCGTGCCGGGGATCATCATTACCTGTTACTGGAGTAATTTGATGTGACATCGGTCTTGTTCCTTCATTTTCCTGAGGTGGCTAGCTAGAGAAAGGACAGTGCTGTATTCCCTGTTCGCGTAGTCAGTCCGAGACCGTCTCAGGCGAGGCAGTGATTTCTTCTGAAGCCGAGGCCTAGGTCGGGCGAGGCGAAGATCTCCTCCCGAGGCCGAGGCTGAGGCCGAGGCCTAGGTCGGGCGAGGCGAAGATCTCCTCCTGAGGCCGAGGCTGAGGCCGAGGCCTGGGTCGGGCGAGGCGGAGATCCATCTCGACGCCAAGCCCGTGCTCGGGCGCGGTGACGATTCCTCCCGAGGCCGAGGCCGGGGTCGGGCGAGGCGGAACTCCCTGTTGCGCCCGAGGCTGAACTCGGGAGAGGCGGTGACTACTGTTGTTAGTCTTACCCTGGTGGTTGGCACAGTGGTCGGAACGGGGTGAATAGTGTTGTTATCCTGTCAGAACGATCAGTAAAAGGGTGAAGTGACTGCGGTCATTTCGACCTTGCCAACCGCGGCGCGTGTGTCAGGATAAGGTGTCAGGTGATCCCTGCATTAAATGCGCACGTGATACGGTCGGTAGCAAGGCGGTTTGGCCGAGGCCGCTACCCGACAAAGTTTACCCGAGTTCTGCCTCGGGCGAGCCGGGGGTGCGACCCCTGCCTGAGGGGACCCTCGGGCGAGCCGTGAATCCGTATGGGACTACTGTTCTTGCCCGAGGCTGGGCTCAGGTGAGTCGGGACCGTGTCCCTTGGTAGACGAGGCCTTGACTTGAACCGTGCTTACCAGTCTTTATGGTTTGTTTTAAAGATGTTCTCGGCCATGTTTAGGAGTACTAGGGGTACCCCCAATTATGGTAACCGACAATATTGAATATAAATTGTATATATATATATGATTTTTTGTATAATAAAAAATCGTGTCGGGCTGGGCCAGCACTACAGGCCGAGGCTACGGCCCAAGCACCGCATGGCGCTCGTGCTGGGTTGGCTGAGGCACTATTAAATGGGTCGTGCCTCAGGCCGGCTCGCCAGACACGGCCCATTTAGCCATCTATACCTCCGCACGATAATAATGGTCATTGCCTCAGTTGCCACCACCTCGTTCATCATTCTACTTCTTTTCTCTTTCCCCTCATGCCTCCATCTCCGCGCCACCACATTCTCGGCAGAGGATGTAGGAGCAGGCGCCTTTTTTCCCGTATTCGTCCGACACCAGCCCCTACACCGTCTCGCGCAGTGGCTATTGCACGTCCACGAGGACGTTTCACATCATTCGTGCACCATCGTTTTTGCCATCGTCGGACGTCCCATTCGTCTTTCCTGCCTTCGCCCAGTTCTTCCACCCAACCTGCTGCCCCAGCCCACGGTTGCAGTCGCGAGCCGACCAACGCTCATCGATGCAGGTACGGGGCGAGTCGGTCATGCTCCTGGCCTTTCTCCGTGCGTGTCGTCGAGGAGGACATGGTGGCGACTGCCACGCTTAGGTTATCTTAGCGATGAGGAGTCCAGGTCTGAGATATTAGACAACTGAGGCACATAGCGTGGCAGCAGTCAGCGTATGCTACGGAGTTGGTGGTGGTGTTGTGTCGGTTCGATGGGTGCAGGGCTGGGAAGACACTCGCATTCTCTCGCCCTTCTCGGACTGACGCCTGGTGCGGGTGCCTCTTGGTTTGGAGCTGCTTCGGCTGGGCTTCTTTCTCCGCTTGTGTGTTCTCTCTCCCTATATATATCTAGCGATATACTACTTATGTTGTCTCTAGATGTCCAGGTCTTCATCGTGTCCTTCTCCGGCAACGAACAGGTATGCCCGCCTCTTCCCTTCCCCTCCTGCTCTACGAAACCTTAGAAGTGGGGAAGGCGAGAGATGGGGGTCTCTGATTTGCTGCCTATGGTACCCGTGTGTTCATAGAAAATATTATACGAAGAGTGAAGACAACCAATAAAAATCTTGAGATCTTTTTGGTAGATAATTTACATGAATATTATTGTGGGCCGTCGCAACGTACGGGTAACCGACTAGTCAGGTTTTATTTTTAACATTTAAACCGTTTGTTTTTTACCATAAGTTGTTGAAGGTGATTTTGCTAATGTAGTGTCACGATAGTAAAAGTAAATCAGACAAATTTAAAAACAATGGAGGTAAAACGGACTATATATGTCGGCGTTTCGACCCCGGGGGGTCCCTGGACTGACGAGTAAATTGTCGCCGCATGTCCCAGCCCAGATGGGTCGGCGTGAGACGGAGCACGAAGGGGGGGGGGGAGAAGAGAGGAAAAAAGGGGGGTAACCCGTGGCCTCCGTGTTGTCCTGCGCCTAGGTCGGGTGCGCTTGCAGTAGGGGTTACAAGCGTCCGCGTGGGGGGAGAGCGAGGGACTCTACGCGTCGTCCCGTCCTCCCGCGCGGCTAACCTTAACGTAAGAGAGCCCTGGTCCTTCCTTTTATAGGCGTAAGGCGAGGGCCCAGGTGTACAGTGGGGGGTGTAGCAGTATGCTATCGTGTCTAGCAGAGAGGAGCTAGTGCCCTAAGTACATGCCGTCGTGGCAGCCAGAGAGGTTTTGGCACCCTGTTCATGTGATGTCGTGGCCGTCGGAGGAGCGTTGGAGCCTTGCGGAAGGACAGCTGTCGGGGCTGTCGAGTCCTTGCTGACGTCCCCTTGCTTCCATAAGGGGCTGAGAGCCGCCGTCGTCATGGAGCACGCGGGGCGCCATCATTATCTGTTTACCGGGGTGAGCCAGATGGGACGCCGGTCTTGTTCCCCGTAGCTTGAGCTAGCTAGGGATAGGGTAATGATGCCCCCCCTGTGACATGGTCGGTCCGAGCCCTGGGTCGGGCGAGGCGGAGGCTCCTCCGAGGTCGGGGTCGAGTCGGTCTTCCGAGGTCGAGGTCAAGTCTGAGCCCCGGGTCGGGCGAGGCGGAGATTGTCGTCCGAGGCCAAGGCCGAGCCCGAGTTCGAGCCCTAGGGTCGGGCGAGGCGGAGTTCGTCGTCTTCCGGGGCCGAGCCCGAGTCCGAGCCCTAGGGTCGGGCGAGGCGGAGTTCGTCGTCTTCCGGGGCCGAGCCTGAGTCCGAGCCCTGGGGTCGGGCGAGGCGGAGTTCGTCGTCTTCCGGGGCCGAGCCCGAGTCCGAGCCGTGGGGTCGGGCAAGGTGGAGTTCGTCGTCTTTCGGGGCCGAGCCCAAGTCCGAGCCCTAGAGTCGGGCGAGGCGGAGTTTCCTATGGCACCCGAGGCCGGACTTGGCTGCTGTCAGCCTCACTCTGTCGAGTGGCACAACAGTCAGAGCGACGCAGACGGTGCTGTCTTCTTGTCAGGCCGGTCAGTGGAGCGGCGAAGTGACTGCGGTCACTTCAGCTCTGTCGACTAAAGGGCGCGTGTCAGGATAAGATGTCAGGCCATCCTTGCATTAAATGCTCCTACGATACAGTCGGTCGGTGCGGCGATCTGACCAAGGTTGCTTCTTGGCGAAGACTGGGCCTCGGGCGAGCCGAAGGTGTGTCCGTCGCTTGAGGGGGTCCTCGGGCGAGACGTGAATCCTCCGGGGTCGGCTGCCCTTGCCCGAGGCTAGGCTCGGGTGAGGTGAGGTCGTGTCCCTTGAGTGGACCGAGCCTTGACTTAATCGCACCCATCAGGCCTTTGCAGCTTTGTGCTGATGGGGGTTACCAGCTGAGATTAGGAGTCTTGGGGGTACCCCTAATTATGGTCCCCGACAGTAGCCCCCGAGCCTCGAAGGGAGTGTTGATACTCGCTTGAAGGCTTTTGTCGCACTTTTTTGCAAGGGGACCGACCTTCCTCGGTTGTGTTTTGTTCCAGTGGGTGCGCGCGAGCGCACCCGCCGGGTGTAGCCCCTGAGGCCTCGGAGGAGTAGTTTGACTTCTTCGAGGTCTTAGTATGTTTCGTAACGCTTCGGCCGGTCTGGTCGTTCCCTCATGCGAACTGGCCGTAGCCCGGGTGCACAGTCGAGTCCCAAGTTCTCGGGCTGGTATGTTGACGTTGTCAACGGTTTGGCCGGAGCCGGGTTTGCGAGAGCAGCCCTCGAGCCTCCGCACAGAGCGAGAGGACGGTCAGGGACAGACTCGGCTTTTTACATATGCCCCTGCGTCGCCTTTCCGCAAGGAGGGGGGAAAGCGCCATGTTGCCCTCGGAGGGCGCCGAACATGGAGTCTCCAGTGAGTTGCTAACGGGTAATCCGAGTGGACGCCCGTGCCCCATTTGTTAGGGGTCGGCTAGCGGCCCGGAGGCGCGCTCCAAAAGTACCTGCGGGTGACTTGCCGGACCCGGTCCCCTTTTGACGGGGTCCAAGGGCTCGATGCCTCCCTCTAGTGGGATTCCGTTACAAAATCGTTCCCGTTGGTCTCGGAAATGTCCTAGGGTACCTCGGGAGCGCAGCCTGAGCCTCGGTTATGTATCGAACGTACCCAGGGTCATCCCTCGCTCTGCGTCTGAGGCGGCTGTCGAACCCTTCGGGGGCCAGCCTACGAACCCCTAATCAGTAGTGGGCGCGAAGCCCGAGTGGCTTGAGGCGGCCGTTGAACCCTTTCGAGGGGCCGGCCTTCGAACCTCTGACCAGTAGTGGGCGCGGAGCCCGAGTGCTTTGAGGCGGCTGTTGAACCCTTCCGAGGGGCCAGCCTTTGAACCTCTGATCAGTTGGGGGGCTCGGGGCCCGCTTCCTTCGCGGAGAAGGATTCCTTTCGGAGTATCCCCTTTCCCGATCCCTGAGGCAAGAGAGAGAAAGAGGAAGTGAAAAGGATATGAAATCGAATGACGTGGCACACCTTTTTTGACGCGGTCATTATGGCGGAGGTGAAGCGTCGCCTGCTTCGCCTGCCAAAGGTGCCGCTTGTCCTGCCGCAGAGCTAATGCGACGGGACGAGTGGTTCACGGGACGGCCGTTGTGCGTGCGCGAGCCGTTCGAGGAACAGAACGCGGATGCGTCGTCTTCCGCCGTGGGAGAAGGTCCTTTCGCTATCCCAGGAGGGGACGTGAGCTTGCTGACGACTTGACTGCCGCTTCCGCTCGCCTGCCACCGCCATTACTGCCGGCCCATTTCTGGCCGTATCGACTGTCGCGCCCTTCTCCCGCGGTTGACTGACCCGTGACCGATGTGCTCGGTTGGCACTGTCGGGTCATGCGCAGGGTCGCCTCGAGTCACGGCACTAGTTCCGCAGTCGAGAAGGCGCGGTACTGGCGCGAGTGGCGGTGCAGTTTCTTGCACGTAGTAACCGACGCGCCGGTTACATGACGTGTGGGCCTGGGCCTCCATGCTGGACGCGTCGAAGTCGAAAGGGTGCGCCCCCCCGGGTGCGGTTGCACGCCGCCTGCATGGCGGTCCGCCCTTTCACCCACTGGCCTAGGCGAAAGTGGAGGAATGCTCGTAACCGCTGGGCCGTTGTGCGCTCCGCGCGCGGCGGTTTGGCTCCTTCTGTCCTGGGGCAGCTTGCATGACGCGTGGGACCCAGCCCCCGTGTCGTAGGGGGCGGACCTTGGAGCATGTTGGAGAAGATTCAGCCCACGACGGCTGAGGACGCAAGTGGGGAGAGTTGCCTTTAAAAGGAGGGTGACCCCCTTGAAAGGCAACCATGTCTTCGCGCTCCCCTCATGCATCGTGTCTTTCCACCTTCCGAGCCCCCAGATGGGGGGCGCCCGCGGTTCTTCCGCCTTGTCGTCGTTGGGGGAATGCAAACTTCGCGGAAGTTGGTACCTTTCAGCCATCGTTTGGCTTCAAGGATTTTCATCAGGCAGCCCGGCTGCTTCCCCTCGCCGGTGATCACCCAAGATGGTGACCACCAGTTCGGTGGTGGGGAGAAGCGAGCCGGGCTGCGATCTTGGTCCCACCCTCAGCTTCAAGCCTTCAAGGATCTTCGTCATCCTGGCTGGGGCGGAGGCCGGGCTGAGCCGGAGCTCTACCTCCCGCGCGGGTTCGTGGGTCACCTTCTCCCTCAGCATTCAAGGGAGAGGGCGCTCACCAGCCAAGCGGGAGGGCCGGACTTCGACAACGAGGGGCTGGTCGGTGGCGAGCGTCGTCAGCTTCAGCGCGTTGGGCTCGCTGGCTCAGTTGGCCTGGCTCGGCTCCCGGTGC
This sequence comes from Zea luxurians, assembly GCA_029449295.1. Classification (NCBI taxonomy): domain Eukaryota; kingdom Viridiplantae; phylum Streptophyta; class Magnoliopsida; order Poales; family Poaceae; genus Zea; species Zea luxurians. Next base: position 190,916,905 of record JAOPSE010000001.1, read on the forward strand.
CCCCTCCCGCCGCGAGAGCGGTTGTCGCGCCGCACGCACCAAGGGACCGCCCAAGACGTCGCGCGCTGCTAGGGCGGCGTTCGTGTTCTGGGGCTGTCCTGCCTTTGCCCCGGTACGGCGCCTCTGCGCGGAGGTCGGTGCTTCGCTCGTCCGAGAGGATCCGAGTGGGAATCTGCCGGTGGGTAGATGGCTTCCGTCGTCGGTGCTGAGGTGGCGGCAGCTGAAGAAGTCCTCGTCGCCGACGGGGTCACCGCCACCACCCGCGCTCTAGGCCTCTGGCTCTTTGGCTTTGATGGCTTGTCCTCGCCCCTCGAGTGGGGGCGTGGGCGAGGAGCTCGTCGCAGCAGCGTCCGCCCTGAGCTCATCGTTGCTGCTGTTTGGCCACTTCAAAGCGGGCGTCGTTGTCGCTGCTACCGGAGCGGGCGCCGGCGACTCACCAGGGGTTTTGTCGCCCCGCAGGCCCTCCAATGTGGGGGGTTGTTCGTACCTGCGGGGGTGGAACCGGAGTTCCGTTTGTAATGGCACCTTGAGTGCCGGTGTTTGTTCATCATGGCTGTCGGGGCCTGAACATGTATGTATCTTTTGGCGTGAAGCCATGTTTTTCCCTCATTCCGAGCACTAGGACTCGCCTGTCAGCTAACTGAACCGCTTCACCAAGTGTGAGTTGCCTCGTGCGAAGGTGATGAGTGAGGTATCCGTATCCCGGAGGCGTAGGAGTCCCTCGGCTCAGTCGGCCTTGCCGCCCGAGGCTTCTCTTGCTTAGTTAAAGGAAACCCTCGGCCGCTCTTCGATGAGCCGGAGCCGGAGGCAGCGGTATCAGCGTGGACAGAGGCAGAGTTGGCTCGAAAAGAAGACTTCGTCGGCCGGAGCCTGACTGGGCCGTCCACTGGCGGGACCGGCGCCGGAGTCGAGTTGTCGAGGCCATGAGCCCGGCTGATGTCCTCGGGGGACAGCTGGCTGAGGCTTCGGGGCAACCGGCCGAGCCGTCTGCTCGAGCCGGACTCCTGGAGGAGACCCTGGCGGCGATGGCCCGGGTGTGGTGCTGACGTCGTCCTTCGGAGCGGAGATCCCCCGATTGTGTTACTGTTCGAGGCTCAGTCGGACTTCGCCGAAGGTGGTGTTGACGCCGAGGGTGCTGCTGCTCCCCCTCCATCGAGGTCCGAACCTGTAGGATCGGTTTACCTTGTAGTGTGCGTATGTTTTCTGCGGCCGCAGAGGCCCAAACATACTATCGTTGTGTGGTAAAGCTGCGTTTCTTTTTCCCTTTGTTTCGAGTATCAAGACTTATTCGTCGGTAACAGAATTGTTTGTTCGAGCGAGAGTTACTTTTCATGGAAGGTGATGAGTGAGGTATCCGTATCCCGGAGGCGTAGGAGTCACTCGGCTCGGTCGGCCTTGCCGCTTACGTGTACTCTTACTCATCCGTAGGATTCTGCTAACGATGTAGTCGAGAAGGCCCGAAAAATCGTTTCGGCAGAAAGGTCTCCGAGCATTAAGACTTGTTCGGTCAGCGGAATCGCTTATCCGAGCATGAGTTACTTATCGCAGAAGGTGATGAGTGAGGTATCCATATCCCGGAGGCGTAGGAGTCCCTCGGCTCAGTCGGCCTTGGCTGCTTACGTGTACTCCATCGTTTTCAGGATCCCACTTTTGAAGTAGTCAAAAAGCACGAAAGACGTTCTGGCAGAAAGACTTTTTCCGAGGAAAATTTTGACGCAGAGGGGGTTCCCCCCTTATAGCCCCCGAGGGAGGGTCAGGCTTTGTCGAGGCAAGGCTGACCCTTCCTTGATGGTTAGACTTTGAACGTGAACGAGGTGCACGAACAACTTGAAAACATCTTAAGGGTAGAAGCGACGTAGCTGTCGGATGTTCCAAGCGTTGCTGTAGACCTCGCCTTGGCTGTTGGCCAGCTTGTATGTCCCGGGCTTCAGAACCTTGGCGATGACGAATGGCCCTTCCCAGGGAGGCGTGAGCTTGTGCCGCCCTCGGGCGTCTTGTCGCAGCCGAAGCACCAAGTCGCCCACTTGGAGGTCTCGGGACCGAACCCCTCGGGCGTGGTAACGTCGCAGGGACTGCTGGTACCGCGCCGAGTGCAGTAAGGCCATGTCCCGAGCCTCTTCGAGCTGGTCCAGTGAGTCTTCTCAGTCGGTCTGGTTTCTTCGGTCGTCGTACGCCCTCGTCCTCGGGGAACCGTATTCTAAGTCCGTGGGCAAGATGGCCTCGACCCCATAGACTAGAAAGAACGGTGTGAAGCCCGTGGCTCGGCTCGGCGTTGTCCTCAGACTCCAGACCACCGAGGGGAGTTCCTTCATCCACCGTCTGCCGAACTTGTGGAGGTCGTTGTAGATCCTCGGCTTGAGTCCTTGCAGAATCATGCCGTTGGCGTGTTCCACTTGCCCATTCGTCATGGGGTGAGGCACGGCGGCCCAGTCCACCCGGATGTGGTGATCCTCGCAGAAGTCTAGGAACTTTCTGCCGGTGAACTGGGTGTCATTGTCGGTGATGATGGAGTTCGGGACCCCAAAGCGATGGATGATGTTGGTGAAGAATGCCACCGCCTGTTCGGACCTGATGTTGTTCAGGGGTCGGACCTCGATCCACTTGGAGAATTTGTCGATGGCGACCAACAGGTGCGTGTAGCCCCCGAGTGCCTTCTGCAAGGGACCAACGAGGTCCAGTCCCCACACAGCAAATGGCCAGGTGATGGGTATTGTCTGCAGAGCCTGAGCGGGCAGGTGGGTCTGCCTTGCGTAGAATTGACACCCTCGGCAGGCACGGACGATTCTAGTGGCGTCGGCCACCGCGGTCAGCCAGTAGAAACCTTGTCGGAAGGCATTTCCAACAAGGGCTCGGGGCGCTGCGTGATGACCGCAAGCCCCCGAGTGTATTTCTTGTAAGAGCTCCTGGCCTTCGGTGATGGATATGCACCGCTGGAGGATGCCAGAGGGGCTGCGGTGGTAGAGCTCCTTCTCGTCACCCAGTAAGACGAACGACTTGGCGCGCCGCACCAGTCGTCGAGCCTCGGCTCGGTCGAGGGGTAGCTCTCCTTGGTGGAGATACTGCAGGTACGGGGTCTGCCAGTTTCGATTAGGCTGGACCCCATTCCGCTCTTCCTCGACGCGCAGTGCCTCACCCTCGGGCCGAGCCGAGGGCACCTCGGGTTGGGCCGAGGCCTTCTCGGGCTCGGGCGTGTCGTCGGTCTTGGCTGAGGGTTGATGTAGGTCTCGGGGGAAGACGTCCGGGGGAACCGTTGTCCGCCCCGAGGCTATCTTAGCCAGCTCGTATGCAGTCTCGTTGTATCGTCGGGCGATGTGGTTGAGCTCGAGCCCGTAGAACTTGTCCTCCAGGCGCCGAACCTCATCGCAGTAGGCTTCCATCTTCGGGTCGCGGCAGTGGGAGTTCTTCATAACTTGGTCGATGACGAGCTATGCGTCGCCGCGAGCGTCGAGGCGTCGGACCCCTAGCTCAATGGCGATGCGCAACCCGTTGACCAGAGCTTCGTACTCAGCCACGTTGTTAGACGCCAGGAAATGGAGGCACAACACATAGCGTAGGTGTTTCCCGAGGGGTGAGATGAAGAGCAGGCCCGCGCCTGCCCCTGTTTTCATCTGCGACCCATCGAAAAACATGGTCCAGAGTTCCGACTGGATCGGAGCCGCTGGGAGCTGGGTGTCGACCCATTCAGCCACGAAGTCCGCCAAGACTTGGGACTTGATGGCCTTCTGAGGGGCGAACGAGATCGTCTCGCCCATGATTTCCACTGCCCACTTTGCAATCCTACCCGAGGCCTCTCGGCACTGGATGATCTCCCCCAGGGGGAAGGATGACACCACAGTCACCGGATGAGACTCGAAGTAGTGTCGCAACTTCCGCCGTGTCAGGATCACCGCGTACAACAGCTTCTGAATTTGCGGGTAGCGGATCTTGGTCTCGGATAGTACCTCACTGATGAAGTAAACCGGCCTCTGGACGGGCAATGCATGCCCTTATTCTTGTCTCTCAACCACGATCGCGGCGCTGACCACCTGAGTGGTAGCGGCGACGTAGATCAAGAGGGCTTCTCCGGCGGCGGGGGGCACCAAGATGGGCGCGTTCGTAAGGAGCACCTTCAGGTTCCCTAGGGCTTCCTCGGCCTCGAAGGTCCAAGTGAAGCACTCGGTCTTTCTTAAGAGGCGGTACAGAGGTAGGCCTCTTTCGCCGAGGCGCGAGATGAAACGACTCAGAGCCGCAAGGCATCCCATGACCCTCTATACGCCTTTCAAGTCCTTGATGGGCCCCATGTTGGTGATGGCCGCAATTTTCTCCGGGTTGGCCTCGATGCCCCGCTCGGAGACGATGAACCCCAAGAGCATGCCTCGGGGGACTCCGAAGACACACTTCTCAGGATTGAGTTTTACGCCTTTCGCCTTGAGACACCGGAATGTCGCTTCAAGGTTGGAAAGGAGGTCGGAGGATTTCCTCGTCTTGACTACGATGTCGTCGACGTAAGCCTCGACCGTTCGACCAATGTGTTCGCCGAACACATGGTTCATGCACCTTTGGTACGTCGCACCTGCATTCCTCAAACCAAATGGCATAGTAACATAGCAGTACATGCCAAAAGGTGTGATGAAAGAAGTCACGAGCTGGTCGGACTCTTTCATCCTGATTTGGTGATACCCTGAGTAGGCATCGAGGAAAGACAGGGTTTCGCATCCAGCAGTGGAATCCACGATTTGGTCGATGCGAGGCAGAGGATAGGGAACTTTTGGACATGCTTTGTTTAGACCAGTGTAGTCTACACACATCCGCCATTTCCCTCCTTTCTTCCTCACAAGCACGGGGTTGGCAAGCCATTTGGGATGGAATACCTCTTTGATGAACCCTGCGGCCATCAGCTTGTGGATCTCCTCGCCTATGGCTCTGCGCTTTTCTTCGTCGAATCAGCGCAGAGGTTGCTTCATGGGTCGGGCTCTAGCTCAGATATCTAGCGAGTGCTCGGCGACATCCCTCGGTATGCTAGGCATGTCCGAGGGACTCCACGCGAAAACTTCAGCGTTTGCGCGGAGAAAGTCGACGAGCACTGCTTCCTATTTGGGGTCAAGCTCGAAGCCGATCCGGATATGCTTGGAGGCGTCGTTGCTGGGGTCGAGAGGGACGGACTTAACCGTCTCCGCTGGCTCAAAGTTGCCGGTATGACGCTTCACGTTTGGCGCCTCCTTGGAGAGGCTCTCCAGGTCGGCGATGAGGGCCTCGGATTCGGCGAGGGCCTCAGCGTACTCCACGCACTCCACGTCGCATTCGTACGCGTGTCGGTACGTGGGGCCGACGGTGATGACCCCGTTGGGGGCCGACATCTTGAGCTTGAGGTAGGTGTAGTTGGGGGCGGCCATGAACTTGGCGTAGCATGGCCTCCCCAGCACTGCGTGGTAGGTTTCTCGGAACTCGACCACCTCGAACATGAGGGTTTCCCTTTTGAAGTTGGAGGGAGTCCCGAAGCAGACGGGCAGATCGAGTCGTCTGAGGGGTTGGACGCGTTTCCCGGGGATGATCTCGTCAAAAGGCGTCGCACCGGCCCGGACCGAGGATAGATCGATCTGCAGGAGCTCGAGGGTCTCGGCGTAGATGATGTTGAGGCTGCTGCCTCCGTCCATGAGGACCTTGGTGAGCCTGACGTTGCCGATGACGGGGTCGACAATGAGCGGATATTTCCCTAGGCTCGGCACGCGATCGGGGTGATCGCCTTGGTCGAAGGTGATGGGCTTGTCGGACAAGTCTAGGTAGACTGGCACCGCCACCTTTACCGAGCAGACCTCCCGACGCTCTTGCTTGCGGTGCCGAGCTGAGGCGTTCGCCACTTGCTCACCATAGATCATGAAGCAGTCGCGGACCTCGAGGAACTCATCTGCCTTGTGATCCTCCTTCTTGTCGTCGTGGTGGGCCCTGCCACCCTCCGCAGGTGGCCCAGCCCTGTGAAAGTGGCGCCGAAGCATGGCGCACTCCTCAAGGGTGTGCTTGACGGGTCCCTGATGATAGGGGCACGGCTCCTTGAGCATCTTGTCGAAGAGATTGGCGCCTCCGGGAGGTTTCCGAGGGTTCTTGTACTCAGCAGCGGCGACAAGGTCCATGTCGGCGGCGTCGCGTTTCGCTTGCGACTTCTTCTTGCCTTTCTTCTTGGTGCCGCGCTGAGCGGACGCCTCGGGAACATCTTCCGGCTGGCGGCCCTGGGGCTGCTTGTCTTTCCGGAAGATGGCCTCAACCGCCTCCTAGCCAGAGGCAAACTTGGTGGCGATGTCCATCAGCTCGCTCGCCCTGGTGGGGGTCTTGCGACCCAGCTTGCTCACCAGGTCGCGGCAGGTGGTGCTGGCGAGGAACGCGCCGATGACATCCGAATCAGTGACGTTGGGCAGCTCGGTGCGCTGCTTGGAGAATCGCCGGATGTAGTCCCGGAGAGACTCTCCTGGCTGCTGGCGGCAGCTTTGGAGATCCCAGGAGTTCCCAGGGCGCACGTACGTGCCCTGGAAGTTACCGGTGAAGGCTTGGACCAGGTCGTCCCAGTTGGAGATCTGCCCCGGAGGCAGATGCTCCAGCCAGGCTCGAGCGGAGTCGGAGAGGAACAGAGGGAGGTTGCGGATGACGAGGTTGTCATCGTCTGTTCCACCCAGTTGGCAGGCCAGCCGGTAGTCCGCGAGCCAAAGTTCCGGCCTTGTCTCCCCCGAGTACTTTGTGATGGTAGTCGGGGTTCGGAACCGGGTCGGGAACGGCGCCCGTCGTATGGCTCGGTTGAAAGCCTGCGGACCGGGTGGTTCGGGCGAGGGACTCCGATCCTCCCCGCTGTCGTAGCGTCCCCCACGCCTGGGGTGGTAGCCTCGGCGTACCCTCTCGTCGAGGTGGGCTCGACGGTTGCTGTGGTGGTGCTCGTTGCCGAGGCGACCCGGGGCCGCAGGCGCTGTGTTGCACGTGCGCCCGGTTTGGACCGAGGCTTCCCACATGAATCGGGAAGTCGCGGCGTGATGCTCCGAGGGGTACCCCTGCCTTCGGGAGGCAGAGCTTTCGGCCCGTCGGACCGTGACATCCTCCAGGAGATTCTTGAGCTCTCCCCGGATACGCCGCCCTTCAGTGGTTGATGGTTCCGGCATTGCGCAGAGAAGTATCGCTGCTGCAGCTAGGTTCTGGCCGACCCCACTGGAAGCCGGTGGTGGCCTTGCCCTGACGTCGTCGGCGATGCGGAGCTGGATGCCCTGGGGTAGATGACGCGCTTCTCCGGCCGGAGCTTGGTCTACCCATTCCTGCCCGATGTTCCGGCGGAGCGGCTCAAGTGTTCCCTGCTCCCTCGTCGAGCTTGGCCTGCATCTCGCGGATTTGCTCGAGCTGTGTGTCCTGACCCCCCGTAGGGACTGGGACCACAGCTAGCTCCCGAAGGATGTCAACGCGAGGCGCAGGCCTAGGGGGATCACCATTTTCCGGTATACCAAGATGGTTGCCTTCGTCGGGACCCCCTAAATCGACGTGGAAACATTCACGACTTGGGCCGCAGTCTTCGTCGTCGAAGCTGCGGCTTCCATCGGAACAATCGGAGAGGCAGTAGTCACATGCGGTCATGAAGTCCCGCATGGCACTGGTGTTACCGAGCCTGGAGAAATCCCAACCAAAGTCGGGCTCGTCATCTTCCTCGGAACCCGAGGGTCCGTAGGTCGAGACGGCCGTCAGCCGGTCCCAGGGTGACCGCATATGATACCCCGGAGGGTTGGTGCATGCCTCTATGGAGGCTTCCACCAAAGCGGGGTCGTTTGGTGGGTCGAGGCTGAATCCAAAAGGCACGAGACGGGAATCGGTCGGTACCTCTTGGTCGATAGGCGGTGACGAAGTCACGTCAGGGGTGGACTGCACCGTCGTCTCAGGTACGAGGGCGGCGCCCAGCAAGTCCTTCGCGAGCGTGCTAGCGTCGTTCGTCCGCTTGGAGTTGGCGTGTTGCGGGGAAACGGCGCTCGTCTTTGTCTCAGATGCGAGGTCGACGCCCGACGTGTCCCCCGTTGGGGCGCCGGCGCCGTCGACTCGCTCGACAGCCGACGAGGTGCCGCCTCCTGCTTGGCCACGGTTGCCCCGCCTCTTCCTCCGTCGGCGGGGGAGGTGACGGGACAAACTCGGAGGTTGTTCTTCCGCCTCGTGGGGAAGACGTCGTCGATTCCGCCGCCGGCGAGCGGGCTGTCGGCCGCCATTGTCGCCGTCGCGCGGCAGAGGAAGGAGTATCATGTCGTAGCTGCCGTCGAGGGACATGAACTCAAGACTCCCAAAATGGAGCACCGTTCCGGGTTGGAAAGGTTGCTGGAGACTACCCATCTGGAGCTTGACGGGAAGCTGTTCGTCAACACGCAGCAGGCCCCTACCTGGCGCGCCAACTATCGGCGTTTCGACCCCGGGGGGTCCCTGGACCGACGAGTAAATTGTCGCCACGTGTCCCAGCCCAGATGGGTCGGCGCGAGACGGAGCACGAAGGGGGGAGAAGAGAGGAAAAAAGGGGGGTAACCAGCGGCCTCCGTGTTGTCCTGCGCCCAGGTCGGGTGCACTTGCAACAGTGGGTTACAAGCGTCCGCGTGGGGGGAGAGCGAGGGACTCTACGCGTCATCCCGTCCTCCCGCGCGACCAACCTTCCCGTAAGAGAGCCCTGGTCCTTCCTTTTATAGGCGTAAGGAGAGGGCCCAGGTGTACAGTGGGGGTGTAGCAGTGTGCTATCGTGTCTAGCAGAGAGGAGCTAGTGCCCTAAGTACATGCCGTCGTGGCAGCCAGAGAGGTTTTGGCACCCTATTCATGTGATGTCGTGGCCGTCGGAGGAGCGTTGGAGCCTTGCGGAAGGACAGCTATCGGGGCTGTCGAGTCCTTGCTGACGTCTCCTTGCTTCCGTAAGGAGCTGAGAGCCGCCGTCGTCATGGAGCACGCGGGGCGCCATCATTATCTGTTTACCGGGGCAAGCCAGATGGGACGCCGGTCTTGTTCCCCGTAGCCTGAGCTAGCTAGGGATAGGGTAATGATGGCCCCCCCTGTGACGTGGTCGGTCCGAGCCCTGGGTCGGGCGAGGCGGAGGCTCCTCCGAGGTCGGGGTCGAGTCGGTCTTCTGAGGTCGAGGTTGAGTCCGAGCCCCGGGTCGAGCGAGGCGGAGATTGTCGTCCGAGGCCAAGGCCGAGCCCGAGTCCGAGCCCTGGGGTCGGGCGAGGCGGAGTTCGTCGTCTTCCGAGGCCGAGCCCTAGGGTCGGGCGAGGCGGAGTTCGTCGTCTTTCGGGGCCGAGCCCGAGTCCGAGCCCTGGGGTCGGGCGAGGCGGAGTTCGTCGTCTTCCGGGAGCCCGAGTCCGAGCCCTGGGTCGGGCGAGGTGGAGTTCGTCGTCTTCCGGGGCCGAGCCCGAGTCCGAGCCCTGGGGTCGGGCGAGGCGGAGTTCGTCGTCTTCCGGGGCCGAGCCCGAGTCCGAGCCCTGGGGTCGGGCGAGGCGGAGTTTCCTATGACGCCCGAGGCCGGACTTGGCTGCTGTCAGCCTCACTCTGTCGAGTGGCACAACAGTTGGAGCGACGCAGACGACGCTGTCTTCTTGTCAGGCCGGTCAGTGGAGCGGCGAAGTGACTGCGGTCACTTCGGCTCTGTCGACTGAAGGGCGCGTGTCAGGATAAGATGTCAGGCCATCCTTGAATTAAATGCTCCTGCGATACGGTCGGTCGGTGCGGCGATCTGGCCAAGGTTGCTTCTTGGCGAAGACTGGGCCTCGGGCGAGCCGAAGGTGTGTCCGTCGCTTGAGGAGGTCCTCGGGTGAGACGTGAATCCTCCGGGGTCGACTGCCCTTGCCCGAGGCTGGGCTCGAGCGAGGCGAGGTCGTGTCCCTTGAGTGGACCGAGCCTTGACTTAATCGCACCCATCAGGCCTTTGTAGCTTTGTGCTGATGGGGGTTACCAGCTGAGATTAGGAGTCTTGGGGGTACCCCTAATTATGGTCCCCGACAATATATTACTTTGAAAAAAATATGAAACTAGTTTTAGATTTTTTTTCTAAAACCATGTTATACCTTATAATGCATAGCTTAAAACTGTTTGGATGTAATTGATCATTAAGTAAAATAGTTCAAATACAAGTGACAAAAAATAATTGGATGACACCGAGGGGCAACAGGTGGCCACCAGGTAGGGGGCGACGCTGTGGGTCTACGGAGCCATCGGGCGAGCGATGGGTGTCAGCGATGTCGCCATGGACGGCAGGCAGGCGCGAGCAGGCGAGCAACCGGTGGCTCTCGATTGCGTTGTGCGCTGTGGTATGGCGACTAGGGGTGAGAGAACAAAGGGTCGATGTGCGCAGTCGTGGCGCGTCTGGAAGGATTACACGCAAGAGCGAGTTGCTGGGCCGCCAGACGTAGTTAGGCCACTATATATGTATATATATAATAAATTCTCTATATTGATTTTTTTATCATGAATTAGTGTTGGCTAGCCCTTAGAGCATATTCAACAATGCCTCAAACTAGTGCCTCAAATTAAAATATGGGGCTCTACACAGAAAAAACTACTCCAACAGTGTCCTATTTCATAAAATTTTGTCAAAAAACTATAGGGCACCCTCTCAAGTGACTCAAATATACTACACCGTAGTGGGCTGCCCTATAATCTAGATTTGGGGCTTTACTGTTGGAGCGGGGTGTTTTGTTGGTGCCCTAAATTCTATAAAATATACTTATTTTCAAATTATAGGACATTTTTATAGGTCACGTTGTTGGAGATGCTCTTATAGAGAGGGCGGGGTAACGAGTCCAACAATCATCGACCAGACAGGCTTGGCCATGCGTTGACACGACCACTCAGTGGGGCCCTTACAACCTGTCCCCTACACTCTGACATATTGACATATTGTCCTGTCGTGCGGTGGCGCACACTGGATCTTGCCAACAGACAACTGCCTAGCTGACCCTGCCCAAGTGTGCCGCAACAACAAGCGATGCAAGCGCGCTGCATGCAACGACCAACGACAGTCAGGTCTGGGAACACACAAGCACGCAGGACGGGAACGCGACCACGCCCTAGCGCCTGACGCTCTGGCCTGGTGCGGCCTTGCCGGAGCTATAATAGGGTTTCATATGGTTTGGGTACATTCTTGGTGTGGGTGTCGCATAGATTGAAAGATTGGCTCAGTTGGGTCGTATGTGCCACGTATTCTATTGGGCTGGCTAGATAGGGGAGTTAGGTTGTCCACATCAGAAAATAGGAGATTTGTACTATAGATTACAATAGTGAAGTTTGAAATAGAGGATGAGATGGGATAACTGCTAGAGTCAGCCTTACGAAGGAGATATTTTGGCCTAATTTAACGGACTTTCGTCACATATTTGATTTATTTTTCTATTTTCAATATATATGTACATTATGTATATGTATATATTGAAATTTCTTGAAAAAATAATGGGTATTCAACTGAATACCATTGAATTCAATGGGACCTGCCTATGCGTGCGTGGCGTAAGACGAAGATCAAAGCTGGTGCTTTATAGAAGTAAGGTGTGTTATAATCTATACTGTCTAGGATCGATTCCTAAGTCCCTAGAAAACCAATACGTACCTGGAGGTAAAATCTTGATGACGAGTAGATCTGATCTACTAAGAGGAATAGGAAAACATACCTTTGTTGTTGGAGAGTTGCAGTTGTCGTCTTCATAGTGTTGTCCTGCAGAGAAACAGCACGCATCGAATCCGAGCTGCTGTGGGTTGTAGCCTTTCCGGACACTCCGACACTTAGGCGATGGGAGCCTCTGGTGTCTAGGGTTTTGGGGCGAGGTATTAACGTTAGTCTTTCCTCTGACCCCTTAGTCCTATATATAGCGTCGTGTGTCTAGGGGCTCCAACCGAGGTTAGCATGGGCCCTCTCGATCAAGGGCCCGATTATAAAGGAACGATAGTTGGGTTAAGCCCAATCCGGTCTCTATTGACCGGCTGTAGAGGACACACCAACAATCTCCCCTTTGTTCTCTACATTCTTTATACTCAACTTTTCTGGATTCCATCCCTCGACAAAGTTTACACATAGAGACCAATGCGTGACAATGACCGATTAAGTATCATCGCACTTATTGACTACAACATGCTCGCCTGCTTCAGAACGAAAAAAAGACTATTTGGTTGCAATCTGTAGCCCCTTTGATTCAAGATCATAGGTACTCCCTTAAACCCATGCCGGCTGCGTGCTTACTAAACATGCTAGGTGGAAGACCTTTTGTGAGCAGATTCGCTAGCATCTGCTATCTTCTATTATGCTCATCTTTTATGATTTGATCCTGAATCTACTCCTTAACAACATAATACTAAAAGTCAATGAACCTGGCAGCGCCACATGACTTGCTGTTATAGGAGTACGGTACCGCTGGCTCATTATCGCAGTAAATTCTCAGTGGTCGCTCTATGCTATCAACCACTCTTAATACGGGTACAAATTTCTTTATCTTTATTGCCTGCCCATTTGCCTCATGCATGGTTACAAACTCAGTGTGCATTGTCGACGATGCTCTCGCTATCTGTTTGCAACTTTTATAAGAACTAACTCCCCCAGATATAGTAAATTTATACCTCGAAATAGGGAACTAGATCTTCTGTTTGTTAGCATGAGGCCATTTTCGTACCTTGGAGGTACATTAGAGCCTTCTTAACTACTTAACGGTGTTCTATGTCTGGGTTGATCTGATATCTCCCAAGCATCCCGATAGTAAATTCTAAGTCAGGGCGAATATATATTTGAGCATACAAAATGCTTCTGATAGTAGAAGCATATGGTACTGACTTTATCTGATCTTTCTGACACTGATTCTGGGGACACTGATGATTCCCAAACTTATCACCCTTGACTATTGGCGCAGGCGTGGCCTTACACTAATGCATACTGTACTTCTTTAGTACTTTTCTATGTATGACTTCTGTGAAAGTTCTAATACTCCATTATGTCTATTTCTGTGAAATTCTATTCTATAACATAAGAGGCTTCTCCTATGTCTTTTATATCGAAGGTCGAGGAAAGAAAATTTTCTGTTTTCGCTAGTAGATCTTTTATCACTACTAGCTAAAAAAGATGTCATCGACATACAGAACAAGGAAGATATATGAAAGGGAAATAGGGTCAAACCTTTTCCGATAAGAATTTTGGTGGTTGAAATGCCCAACACAAATTATTGGACTAACTAGTTTGCTCTAGAAAATATGTTCTATAGGTGCCAAAGGTTCACAACAAACCAACACAAGTCAAAAGAAAGGGTTCAAACAAAGGGAGCAAAAGACAACCGAAGTGTGCCCTGGTCTGGCGCACCGGACTGTCCGGTGCACCATCGGACAGTGTCCGGTGCACCAGGGAACCCAACTCCAAACTTGCCACCTTCAAGAATTCTAGGAGCCGCTCCGCTTGTTGGGGGCCTTCGGCTTCCGAAGGTCCTCAAAAACATGATTTAACAATGTTTCTGGAAGTATAATGCATGAACAGGTATCTTCGGACTTGAGTTAAAGCCACAGTGTGAAGAAGCACGAAAGGAGTACGAAGGATGGCGCAGAGCCGAAGCTGTGCGTAGAAGAGCTTCGGCATGATAACAGAAAAGAAAACCGACTTAAAGATGAAAAGGCTATTTAGACCTCGACGGATTAATATAGAGTTATTAGCAAATGTAAAGGACATGGGTGTAATTTTACATGAGCTGTGTTCCATGCCTATAAATAGATGAACAGTGCTCCCGTACTGTTCACACTGGCTGGGTATTTGCTTTCGCGCCACGCTTGTGTTTTTACCTTCTTTCAGGCCGAAGGTACACTTGTAATTTATTATCATTTCTATTTTCCCATAGCGATAAATAGAAATGAGCTAATAATAACATATGACTGTTTATATTATCTTTTGTGTTTTATATGATTCTTTCTTCACCATTATATGTTGCATCAATGAAGGTATGTCCTTCACAACCTTCATCCGAAGATCATTAAATCCTAAGGGAAATAATGCTTCAAAGGACGAAGGACTGTAACATTTAACATTTTCTGTGTTGCCTTGTTCTTAACTTATAGCATTTGAGAACAAGTCCCCAACATTGGCGCCCACCTCCGGTGAACCCTTTTCGACCACCTTTGGCAAGCATCGACCTTCATCATGCCGCTAAAGAAAGCTTCAGCGACAGGGGCTGCCGCTCTACAGCCGCTGGACCCGAACTAGGACACCCTTTCTCTTCGAGAGGCCCGAAGCCATAAGAGAAAGGCCACCAGTCCAACGCCCCAGGAGGATGACTTGGACCAAGAGATCAGGAATATGGAGATGCTCCATCAGCAAGTGCAAAGGAAGAAGGAAAAGATGGCTCGTCTAGCTGACCTACAAAGGCAGATAGACGAAGCCACTGAAGAAGTTCGTCATCTTGCTCAAGATGAGCAAAACCGAAGGCCCCAGCACAGAGAGCTTCATCAAGAGGGCTTCTTCAACGAGGATGACTGGTATGAGGATTTCCATCATGGAAATTTTGCTTTTGATGATGCTTCTCCTCTGTCAGCAGAACTACAGGCTACACCTTGGCCCCCGTCTTACAAGCCACCCTAGCTCCCCATGTATGACAGACACTCAGATCCGAAGCAGTTTTTGATGAGCTACGAAGCGACCATATCTTCGTATGGTGGCAATACTGCAGTCATGGCGAAGTCTTTCGTCATGGCAGTCAAGAATGTTGCACAAACCTGGTACTCCTCTCTTTGGCCAGGAACAATCACATCATGGCAGAAGCTGAAGGACATGCTGATCACCAGTTTCCAAGTGTTTCAGACGAAGCCAGTGACCGCTCAAGCTTTGTTCCAGTGCACCCAAGATCACGAAGAATACCTTCAAGCGTATGTTCGAAGGTTCTTGCGTCTGAGGGCACAGGCGCCAACGGTGCCCAATGAAATTGTCATTGAGGCCATGATCAAGGGGCTTCGGCCAGGACCTATGGCCCAATACTTCACCAGGAAACCCCCTCAGACTCTGGAGAAGCTGCTCCAAAAGATGGATGAATACATTCGCGCTGATAATGACTTTCGTCAGAGAAGGGAGGAAGCTTACAGGTTCTCCGAAATGACCAGGGGCTTCGGAGGGAGAATCCACCCAAGGCACGTCAGGTCGATCCACTCCGCTCAAAATGACGATAGAGGAAGTCAGCAATAGAGGCCGCAATATTCTTCCCAAGCTTCGGCACAGCAACAAAGCTATCCTCGGCCTTCAGCTCCAAGAGGCAGAGGCGCCAGGGGCTTTGGTGGAAGGTTTGGGGATCAGCCCAGGAAAATTTATTGTCTATTCTACGGTGAGGACAAGGGCCATACTACAAGGATGTGCCATGTCACCATCCAGAAACAGAAGGATAGCAGAAGCTGCAGCCCAACAGAACCAGCTGAAGCAAGTTATGCATACTGCTTCGTATCATTCACCGTACATCCCAGAGTATGCGGGTAACCATCCTGCATCTTCTGTTGCTTTGGCAAGTCAACCTCAGGCATCTTGGCAACAGCCTCCACCTCCACCACCAATGCAACGAGGCCAGCAGCCAGAAGGGAGCCAGCACACTCACCAGCAACGAGACTTCATAGAGGAGTCCGAAGCTCGTACAGTCAACAGCACTGTGCCAGAATCGAAACACATCTACTAGAAGATATCCTACCTCTGCAACAGTTTTTTGCATTCGCCATCATTTTCTTTTTAATAAAGGACAATCATTGAAAGCACAATTTCTTTTGTTGTTTTTAGATTCTTGTAATAGCTTCGTTATTGTCATGATATAATATACCTTCTTCACAGACTCACGGAGCCCGAAAGTTGCCAAAGCATGAAAATTCGTTCCTAAAAGAACTTGTGGCTACAAAAATCATCTCCGAAGCTATAAAAAGTCATTCTACGGAATGCAGCGTAAGCTTGCCGAAGCTACAAAAAGTCGTTCCTAAGGGAGCGCAGCGTAAGTTTTCTGCTCAAAAGTCGTTCCAAAGGGAATGCAGAGCTTACAGCGAAAAATAAACGCTGATTCCGCCGAAATATAAGGCGAAGCGCGAAAAGTCAATGCGAATACCGCCGAAATAGAAGGTGAAGAAGTTCAAAGGACGTCCCTAAGGGGATGCAGAACTTACAGCGAAAAGTCAACGCTGATGCACCGAAAAATAAGCGGTGAAGCCGAAAAATAAACGGCAAAGTGATTGTGTATACCACTGAGGGAATGTGTGTGTATCTTCAGCACGAATATCATTTGCATAGCATAACATCATCACATCATTCGCATAACATAACATCATACATCATATCGCATCAATGGCACAAGAAGGGGATATAATATTAATCTTCGGAGATTGCTTCGAAGAAGTTGTGCCAAGGCACAAAATGTTTTGAAGAAGTGCAGCCTCATCAATTTTTAATGTGGAAAGAAATCTATTGCTCACGAAGCTTAATGTTTCTACGGAATATGGATTTTCTTCACGAAGCGTGAAAAGAAGGGAAGGTGTTTTTTCGCCGAAGGCTCAAAAATGGTATGTACGTAAAGTTTCATGCATCGTAAAGAATTAAATCACAAATAGCTTATATATTACATTCAAGACTACAAGAGGTTACACACTTTGTTCAGCAAATATTACATTCCAAATGTTTCTACAATAATAGCTATTCTTCTTTTAAAACTGCTTCTGCAGTTTCTTTTAACAGTTGAGCAATAGCTTCGTCCAAAATAGCTTCGACCATTTTAATGATCTCATCTTCTTTCTTTGCTTCTGGGTCGACCGTTGGCTCGAAGAGCTCCGAGGAAGGAGATAGTTCAGCTGCAGTAGAAAACATAAATAAGTTCGAAGTCACAGAATTAGAAAATAAAGTTAAAAGTTATTAAGCAATACCTATCCGCCTCTCGAGTTCCGCAGCTTTCTCAGCTGCCTTTGTTGCTTCTTTTGCATCGTGAGAATCTTTCTTGCTCTTTTTTATTATCTCGTGGGCCATCCATCGGCCACCATTCTCCCAGATGTCAGTGAAGAATTTTCCACCAACCAAGCTTGCTTCGGCCGAGGGATCTTTGGTATCTTCAATGGACAAACTAGCTTCGGCTTGGGCCAAGGCTTTCACATGCTCGCAACCGGACTTCTCTAAAATAGCCGCAATCCCTCTAGCACCTGAGAAGGCGCAGACATCCCCACGACCGCTCAAAATTTCCTCAAAAGCTTCGGCCTCGTTGCTGATCCAGTCAATCGGGCCCTCAGGATCGCCTCTTACGAAGTTATCTTCGCTAGAGTATGCGCCAACTTTGGCGAAGCTAGTTTTTATTTTATCTACACATTCTATAGATTTTTCATAACATTTCTCTTTCGAAGAGCGAAGTTCTACAGCTGTCTTCTCCCAATAATTTTTCCAATAGTTACTGGCATCTCGGTCAGCTTCGGCGATAGCGCATTTCAAATTCGCCTCGGCCAGCTGTTTCCGAAGATCTTCAATTTCGCATTTCTGGGCTTCAGATTGGGCTTTGGAAGTAGCTTCGTCTTCTTTTATCTTATTCACTAATGAGTTTAATATTTTATCTTTTTCAAGACCTTCGTTCCTTATTTCAATTACTTCGGAACGAAGGTTGCTCAAAGCTATATCACATCCTTCGTCTTTGGCACTTTTTTGCGCTCTGAGGGCGTTGCTAAGAATAAGGCCCTACAAAAGGAGTGCGGTATTAAGTATAAGCAAATGGAAAATTTTGTTTTTAAGTACAAGAATCTGATTCTCTCACCTTTAAGCTATTGTATGCTAAGCTGTCGGCCAGTTCATCTTTTGATAGCACCGAGAGCCCCTCTTCTAGTTTCGGGAATCTGAAGCTCCTGCTCATCTCCCGGCAGACAAAAATCTCTTTGTTGTCTGAGAGACAATACAAGAAGTCTTCTTCTCCGCTGCCGTTGAATATCAATGCCCCTTTCAGATATTTCAGTCTCTGGGCATAACATTGGGCTTCTCGCTTCTCTTCTGCAGATAACTTCTTTCCCGAAGCATGCCGTATAATATAATCAAGGGCTTCGGAAGATGCTTCGGGAATAGGAATGGCAGTTTTTTCAGACAGAATTTCTTCTATAGACTCTTTTTCCGTTTCTTTTTCTATTTCCAAGGATTTCTCCTTCACAGGCTCCGAGGGCCCAGCTTCGGTCTTGGCTAGGCTCTTGGCAGCTTCGGCTTCAGATAGTTTTGTCTCAATTTGTGGTTTCAAAGCTTCGACAGTCTTCTTTGGAGCAGAGCTTGAAGTTTTTATTGTTTCCAGCACATCTAGTACGTTCACCATCCTCCTCCTCTTGGGAGTCGTTGTAAGATCCTTTTGTGCTTTCGATATTGTCACCTCTGCCGAAGGGCTTATAACTTCTAATGTCTTTGTTTTCTCAACCACTATGTCTTCAACATTAGCGGCCTTTGACTCATCTGATTTGGCTGATGACGCCTTCGGCATTGCAGCCGGCTCTTTAGTTTTCTGTGTAATCACAGGTTCTTTGGCTTCGGTCGCCGAAGATGATTCACCGCCAAATTCGGGCACTATGGCCAGTTCGATGAAGCGCGGTCGGTGAGTAAGGACTTTCACCTTTTTGCTCTTCGGCGTGGGCTCGCTTGGAGCAGCTGAAGCAACGTCTTTCCCGGAAGTTGCATTCTTCCTTTTTTGCCCCCGCGTCGGGTAGCGGTAGTCAGGGTACATGAACCCAATAGCATCAAAAACTCTATTTAGTCTTTTCTTTTTCCGGCCTCCGAAGGCCGTAGATAGCGTATTGTCTTCCGCTTTGGAGTATAGCCCAAGCAGATCATCACTTGTAGCTTCGACGCTTTTCAGCCAGTCATCGTCTAGCTCGATAAACTGGTCTCTAAACCTGAAGGTATATTTTAATCGAACCAAACCACCTTTGTGGGGATTGCTGATGGATTCTTTTGGCATCTCCCAGTTGGCACACCAATGGCCATATCCTGTAGGCCACGTGCTCTTGAACTAAGTCTCTTGTCCCGATGAAAGAGCAGACTAAGCCGAAGGCCTTGCGACATTCTTCGGTCGCTTCGTCAATTTCTACCTTCGGTTTCCGGAGGCCGAAGTGTTGCCAGATAGGGCGCTTGATAATCCCTTTAATATCCTCTCGTGCCTTTAAATCATTTTTCACGTGGAACCATTCTTTCATCCAATCTCCAAGCCATCTTTTCCGAAAGGTTGGCACGGGGCAGCTTGACCCAGAGCGGGCAACGAAGCTATAACAGCCAAAATTGTTATGACACTGCTCCTTTCCCCAGGGTTTTGTCTCATATAATAG
This sequence comes from Zea luxurians, assembly GCA_029449295.1. Lineage (NCBI taxonomy): Eukaryota > Viridiplantae > Streptophyta > Magnoliopsida > Poales > Poaceae > Zea > Zea luxurians. The sequence goes on from JAOPSE010000001.1 coordinate 190,936,168, forward strand.
TTCATGCATACTGCAGAAACTTCTTGCATTTGGCTCCAAGCCTTGGCTCCTTACAGCCCATACAAAGATCCCCATTCTTATGATCGCTTTGGGCGTAAGTTGATGAAGGTAAACCTGGTATGTTTTCAGAACTTCCACCACAAAACTGCTTAGGGGGAACCGAAGTCCAGCCCTGAGGATGCTTCGGAAGATCACGACTTTGTTCTCTTCAGGAGTAGGAGAAGTCTTGTCTCCGTTGTCAGCTCTCACAATAGACACATCTCGAAGATACCTTCCCCTCATATTGTCGAGATGACTCTGTTTAATAGTTGATTTTCCGAAAACTGTATGACTTGGTCGCCAGGGTCGATCTTCGGAGTCTTCACCACCACTTTCCACATCATAACTGTCACTATCACCAGTGTCTTTAGATAAACCTTCCAAAATCTCCCTTGTAATCTTCTCTGTATTTGTCTTCGCTATTGATTCAAGAAAGCCAAGATTCTTCTCCTCAGAAAGGCTCAGTTTCGTTTCAGCAATAGCTTTTTTATCTTGAGACATCTTCGGAAATGCTGAAAAAGTACTCTCAAAGCCGAAGCTTAAAAAAAATTTAAAAGTCAAGCAAATGTTGGTGCGCAAGAGCTAGAAATTGAGTAAGCAAGGGCAGATGGCAAGAAAGCGTGCCAAATGAGCTCGTAGTGTGCTCTTATTTATACGCCTAGTGCGTTGAAAACTGAAAGGACCCGCTTGTCAGTGACTGTTGCTATTCTAGCAAAGGGAATGTGTTTTTTCGGACCTTCGGCTTAGGGCCTTCATCCATATCGCAATCTGAATTTACCATTCTAACAAATTAATATTGCGAGGGGCTACTGTTGGGGGCCTTCGGCTTCCGAAGGTCCTCAAAAACATGATTTAACAATGTTTCTGGAAGTATAATGCATGAACATGTATCTTCGAACTTGAATTAAAGCCACAGTGTGAAGAAGCACGAAAGGAGTACGAAGGATGGTGCAGAGACGAAGCTGTGCGCAGAAGAGCTTCGGCATGATAACAGAAAAGGAAACATACTTAAAGATGAAAAGGCTATTTAGACCTCGACGGATTAATATAGAGTTATTAGCAAATGTAAAGGACATGAGTGTAATTTTACATGAGCTGCGTCCCATGCCTATAAATAGATGAACAATGCTCCCGTACTGTTCACGCTGGCTGGGTATTTGCTTTCGTGCCACGCTTGTTGAAAGGGAAATAGGCTTACACCTTTTCCTAATTGGTTTTGGTGGTTGAATTGCCCAACACGAATAATTGGACTAACTAGTTTGCTCTAGATTATAAGTTTTACAGGTGCCAAAGGTTCACAATAGACCAATAAAATGACCAAGAAAGGGTTCAAACAAAGAGAGCCAATGACAACCAAAGTGTGCCCTGGTCTGGCGCACCGGACTGTCCGGTGTGCCACCGGAAAGTGTCCGGTGCACCACCGGACAGTGTCCGGTGCACCAGGAAACTCAGCTCCAAACTCGTCACCTTCGGGAAAATCAGAGGGGGCTCCGCTATAATTCACCGGACCATCCGGTGAGGCACCATACAGTGTCCGGTGGCGCACCGGACTGTCCGGTGTGCCAGTGGAGCAACAGCTACTTCAGCGCCAATGGTCGACTGCAACCGCATTCAATGCGCTACAGTGCGCGCCAGAGTCAGAGCAGCGTCAAAAGGAGCACCGGACAGTCTACAGTACTTGTCCGGTGCACCACCGGACTATAGGATTACGGAGGCTACGCTAGCGCAAAACAAAATTTTCAACCCCATAAAACCAAGAACTACTGCGGTTATAGGTCATGGAATTACCACTAGACGCGCAGAGCAGCGGAAGACGTCTCGATGTAGACGAACGCGTTGAGCAGTGCCGTGCAGTCGTCGGCGTCCTTCATGTCCTTGCATGGTTCGTCCTAGTGCTCCAGATGTAGCACCTCCGAGGTATCCACACGTACAAGGAGGAAGTGCCGCGTACCGAACTGCTAGGTTCGCGACGGCGGCTTGGCAAGGGTGAGAGGCGAGCGGCTACTCGTTTGCTGGTGGCGAATTAGGGTTAGCCTAACCGCGCCCCGCCCCTCATTATATAGGCGTTATGGTTGGCTTCAGACACCGAGGCCCATCAGTAACCCTAAAGCCCAGTCTAATTTTGGATCTAATCTGAGTTAGGCTTCCTTCCCCTTAAGTGTGTGACCCTATAGGTTCATGTACAAATAGACATAGCCCGAGTACTCTTACTTGGCCCAATAATTGACAGCGGCCTCTAGCAAGACATGTCTTTTCCTATGCGCACGTAAAGATCATATCAGACGAACCATTTCAACATTACGTACATGCTGTTCCCTTTGTCTCACGATATTTGGTCTGGCTCTAAGCTGACCTCTCTTTCTCGATACTGTGAATTGGAATCCTTTCAATGGTTAACTCTTAAGCCTAGCATGGCCATGCATTTCTTGATCCAATCACTCGAGGGGCCCAGAGATATCTCTCTCACAAAGAGAGGGACAAATTCCATCTTGACTGACCATGCCTCACAGCATGCTTCCTGATAAACCCAAAACTACCTTTATAACTACCCAGTTACGGAATAGCGTTTGATAGTCCCTAAGTAAGTCAATTCACATCTTGAGAACATGCGACAATCTCAGGTCTAAGGATACAGTATTCATGTTGCAAAAAGAGAACTATGTTACAATATCTCACGTTGGGTCGGTCCAGCCTCATGTCATACATGCGCCCACATTATTAGTTTAACATCTCCATGTTCATGACTTGTGAAATGTAGTCATCAGCTAATACATGTGCTAGTCATCGACTCTGACTAGGGACATCATTTAGAATAACCATATAAGTAAAGAATCTCACAAACAATTCACATAATTGCTAATCAATACAAGGTGCCTTCCATGGATATTCAATTAAGCAATATATATATCATGGATACAAAGAAATATGCTCATCTCTATGATTATCTCTAGGGCATATTTCTAACAATCTCCCACTTGCACTAGAGTTAATCTAGAAGATATCTAATACCCATAGATCTCATGTGTGCCTCATGCTTACATTGTGGAAGAGGTTTTGTCAAAGGATCAGCAACATTCAAATCCGTATGTATTTTGCATATCTTTATCTCACCCCGCCTAACGAATTCCCGTATGAGGTGAAACTTCCGCAGTACGTGTTTGCTTTTCTGGTGGTTTCTTGGCTCCTTAGCTTGCGCAATAGCCCCATTGTTGTCACAGTAGAGGTTCAATGGACTAGATGCATTAGGAAACACACCAAGCTCGATGAGGAACTTCCTTATCCAAACACCTTCCTTCGCAGATTCAGAAGCTGCAATGTACTCGGCTTCTGTTGTAGAATCAGTCACAGTCTCCTGTTTGGAACTCTTCCAACTAACAGCACCACCATTTATTGTGAACACAAAACCTGATTGCGATTTTAACTCGTCTTGGTCAGTTTGGAAGCTAGCATCGGTGTAACCAGTTACAACGAGCTCCTCCTTACCCCCATATACCAGGAACATATCTTTAGTCCTTCTTAAGAACTTAAGAATGCCTTTTACCGCTGTCCAGTGACCCTCACCTGGATCAGCCTGGTACCTACTCGTAGCACTTATAGCGTATGAAACATCTGGGCATGTACTTATCATGAAATACATGATTGATCCAATTGCTGAGGCGTATGGTACCTTACTCATGCGCTCCCGCTCATTAGCCGTCGCAGGACATTGCATCTGGCTAAGGTGTATACCATGTGACATAGGTAAGAACCCTTTCTTGGACTGTTCCATGTTGAACCGTTTCAAAACCTTGTCAATGTACGTATCTTGACTTAATCCTATAAGCCTCTTCGACCTATCTCTATAGATCCTTATGCCCAAAATATATACTGCTTCCCCTAAGTCCTTCATAGGAAAACTCTTTTTCAATGAAGCCTTGACGGACTCCAGCATAGGAATGTCATTCCCAATCAATAATATGTCATCCACATACAAGATCAGAAATACAACAACGCTCCCACTTTCCTTCTTGTAAACACAAGCTTCTTCTTCATTCTGATGAAAACCAAGCCCTTTGATCACTTCATCAAAACGAATGTTCCAACTCCGAGATGCTTGCTTCAACCCATAAATGGATTTCTGAAGTTTGCATATCTTTCCAGCATTGATCGGATCGACAAAACCCTCGGGCTGTATCATATACACGTCCTCATCTAGGTTTCCATTAAGGAAAGCTATTTTGACATCCATCTGCCAAATCTCATAATCGAAATATGCGGCAATAGCTAGAATGATCCGAATAGATTTAAGCATCGCTACTGGCGAGAATGTCTCGTCATAGTCAACTCCTTGAACTTGTCGAAAACCCTTTGCAACAAGTCGAGCCTTATAGATGTGAACATTTCCATCCATGTCTTTCTTCTTCTTATAGATCCATTTGCATTCTATGGGTCTAACACCATCAGGCGGGTCAACCAAGTTCCAAACTTGATTTTCTCCCATGGAATCTATCTCGGATCTCATGGCGACTTGCCATTTCTCGGAATCTGGGTCCATCATCGCTTCTGCATATGTTGCAGGTTCATCGTTGTCTAACAACAACACTTCCCCATTGCCCAACAATAGCACTTCTCCTCGTGCCTCGCGAAGCCTTGCTGACCTTCGTGGTTGTGGTGGTGATTCTCTTGCCATAGACGTCTCAACTTGTTCTGCTACATCAGCATCACTTGTTGAATCTTGTCCCACTGGCTCATCCTGAACTTCTTCAAGATACACCTTTTGTTTACTTTTCTCTCTTTTGAGAAACTCTTTCTCTAAGAACACACCATTCCGGGCGACAAACACTTTGCCCTCTGACCGGTGGTAAAAGTAATATCCTAAAGTTTCCTTTGGATATCCCACGAACATGCACTTGTCCGATTTTGGAGTGAGTTTATCCGACTGAAGTCGCTTGACGTAAACCTCACAACCCCAAATCTTCAGAAAAGACAAACTGGGAGTCTTCCCAGTCCACATCTCATATGGTGTCTTAACTAAGGACTTAGACGGTACCCTATTTAGTGTGAAAGCTGCTGTTTCTAGAGCGTATCCCCAAAACGACAAAGGTAGGTCTGACTGGCTCATCATTGATCGAACCATATCCAATAAAGTCCGATTACGTCGCTCAGACACACCATTCCTCTGAGGCGTTCCAGGCGGCATAAGCTGTAGAACAATTCCACAACTCCTTAGATGATTGCTAAACTCATGACTCAAATATTCACCTCCACGATCCGATCGCAGTGCTTTAATTTTCTTGCCACGCTGATTTTCTACTTCATTCTGAAACTCTTTGAACTTTTCTAAGGATTCGGACTTGTGTTTCATTAAGTAGACATACCCATATCTACTAAAATCATCAGTGAAGGTTATGAAGTATTGGAATCCTCCCCTAGCTGTCGTACTCATTGGTCCGCACACATCAGTATGTATGAGTTCCAATAAATCTAATGTCCTCTCCGGTAAACCCGTGAAGGGCGCCTTGGTCATCTTACCAAGTAAGCAAGCTTCACATGTCTCGTATGATTCAAAATCAAACGAAGTTAAAAGCCCATCAGAATGAAGCTTCTTCATGCGATTCTCACTTATATGACCCAAACGACAGTGCCACATGTAGGTAGGACTTAAATCATTAGGCTGAGGCCTTTTAGCACTAATATTACAGATAGGTGCATCATCAAGATTTAAAATGAATAACCCATTCATAATGGATGCAAAAGCCACAAACATGCCATTCTTAGAGATCACACAACCATTGTTTTCACTCGCAAATGAATAACCATCCTTCATCAAACATGAAGGAGACATAATGTTTCGACTCATACTAGGAACTAGATAACAATTATTTAACTCCAAAATAAATCCTGATGGGAGGTGGAGTTGCATCGTCCCGACGGTCAACGCAGCAACTCTTGCATTATTGCCTACCCGGAAATCAACTTCTCCTCTTTTCACGCTTCTACTTCTTATCATTCCCTGCATCGAATTGCAAATATGGGCAACCGATCCGGTATCAAATACCCAAGAATTAATATAAGAATCAGCAAGAAAAATTTCTGTAATGTGAATAGCAAGTGTACCTGCTGCGGCTGTACCCTTACCGCTGCGATCCTTAATAGAGGCCAAGTACTGCTTGCAATTCCTTTTCCAGTGACCAAGTTCTTTGAAATAAAAGCACTCTGCATCTGCAGCTGGTCCAGCCTTGGGCTTTTGATTTGGCTTGGATACTGTATCCTTTGCCTTGCCCTTCTTCTTTTGAGATTTACCCTTCTTCTTAAAGTTGGGTTTGTTTTGGACCGCCATCACATGGTCGTTGCTGCCAGCGCTTTTCTTTATGTCCCCCTCTGCTGTTTTCAGCATGCCACATAGTTCATTGAGGCCCCTCTCCGCCCCAAGCATATGGTAGTTTGTAATGAAGTTTCCATAGCTGGGCGGAAGAGATGCCAAAATGAAGTCAGTGGCCAACTCTTGGCTTATTGGGAAGCCTAGCTTCTCCAACCTCTGACTGTAACCAACCATTTTGATTACGTGTGGCCCAACTGCTGCGCCTTCTGCTAGCTTGCATTCCAGAAAGGCTTTGGACACATTGAACCTTTCAGTCCTAGCCTGAGTCTGGAACATATCCTTGAGCGCCACGATCATATCGTGCACCTCATGGTTTGTCTCAAACTGCATCTGTAGCTCAGGCTCCATGCAAGCAAGCATTAGGCAACTCACTTCAAGATTAGCATCCATTGCTTTCTTGTAAGCGGTTTTAGCTGCAGCAGTTGCATTTTCACCAGGATCCTCTGCAGTGGGGTGTCTAGAACGTCTTCCTTTTTTTCAGCCCTGAGAACAATTCTCAGGTTATGGATCCAATCCATATAGTTTGTTCCATTTAACTTATCCTTTTCAAGAATTGATCGCAAAGTAAATGTTGGTGTGCTAGGTGCCATTTATCTACAACAAAATAATGCAAAATACTAAGACAAAAATATCCATGACAGAGTAAATCATATTAAACATTTAATAGTCTACTCCCACTAAAATCAATATCCCTCGATTGATACTTAGTGATTTAGAACCCACAACTAACAAGTCTACTAGTGAGCTTTAGCATCACCGCTAGAAGACAAGGTAGATCGGTAAGCAACTCCTTGCTAATCATATCATATATATGACTTCTGTTGTTGGGTGACATCTCTATGTCTCGGCTCCCAACCTTATGCCCCAAAGTCCTTAACCATTAAGATGACTTTGTTTAAGTTAACCAACCCTTTCTGCAGTTCGTATCCGATACAAACCTATCTAGTCAAGGAAAACTGGTGGCACCCTAATTTCATAGACCCACCACCAATTGTACAAGACTTATGATAGTGCAAGGTTTGGAGAGGCATTTAAGCTTAAACATTTATGAGGGATCGTCCTACTTATATCATCGCACGCAAGGACATATATGCAATATGAACAAGTAGAACATTAAGAATGGCATTCACACAACAGTTGTGATTCGGTATGGCTTGCTGTCACATGGTGATCCCCATCTCCAATAATCTGTCCATCACGATGATCTCCATCTCCATGATATAGGTATGCCATCCTTCAGGTGATGAGTCCTTCAAGACCTATCTAACGTATGCTGGTAAACAAATTACATATACGCTTTGGATCATCACATGTTGACACGCAGGTCATTACATTAAATTTGGACAATACATGTGGCTCCAGCCGTATTGCCCTGGTCACGACACGCAGGTCATGAATAATTCATTAATATGCATCATATACACACAATAGCCATACCGATCACAAGATGTCCTGCAAAAACAGGTTAGACAAACACGTTTCTATATGTTCGCCACTATAGCAGATAGCCACGGCGGTCCCATGCATCGTATGTATGGAAATTCCACTGAAAATCTCATGCGGTTGATCAAATCAACCCAAATCCGAGACTTTTGACCCGAAGAAGATTACACTCATGACATCGATCTGTTACGTCAATCTGCTGGTTGTGTACGCAGTTAGCCCCGATGGTGATTCCAGCTGGTAGGGGCAAGTCGCGCACATAACAGAGAAGGACGAACTAATCTCTTCAGTCATATCCGATGTAATCTACTTCAACCCTTTATAACCAATTGATTTAATCAAACCGTGCATCAAGTAGATCCATCTCATGAACCTAGATCCAGACCTAAAACTACGCAGAACCTCCTCTGATACCACTATAGGATTACAGAGGCTACGCTAGCGCAAAACAAAATTTTCAACCCCATAAAACCAAGAACTACTGCGGTTATAGGTCATGGAATTACCACTAGACGCGCAAAGCAGCGGAAGACGTCTCGATGTAGACGAACGCGTTGAGCAGTGCCGTGCAGTCGTCGGCGTCCTTCACGTCCTTGCATGGTTCGTCCTAGTGCTCCAGATGTAGCACCTCCGAGGTATCCACACGTACACGGAGGAAGTGCCGCATACCGAACTGCTAGGTTCACGACGGTGGCTTGGCGAGGGCGAGAGGCGAGCGGCTACTCGTTTGCTGGTGGCGAATTAGGGTTAGCCTAACCGCGCCCCCGCCCCTCATTATATAGGCGTTATGGTGGGCTTCAGACACCGAGGCCCATCAGTAACCCTAAAGCCCAGTCTAATTTTGGATCTAATCCGAGTTAGGCTTCCTTCCCCTTAAGTGTGTGACCCTATAGGTTCACGTACAAATAGACATAGCCCGAGTACTCTTACTTGGCCCAATAATTGACAGCGGCCTCTAGCAAGACATGTCAACTCCTATGCGCACGTAAAGATCATATCAGACGAACCATTTCAACATTATGTACATGTTGTTTCCTTTGTCTCACGATATTTGGTCTGGCTCTAAGCTGACCTCTCTTTCTCGATACTGTGAATTGGAATCCTTTCAATGGTTAACTCTTAACCCTAGCATGGCCATGCATTTCTTGATCCAATCACTCGAGGGGCCCAGAGATATCTCTCTCACAAAGAGAGGGACAAATTCCATCTTGACTGACCATGCCTCACAGCATGCTTCCTGACAAACCCAAAACTACCTTTATAACTACCTAGTTACGGAATAGCGTTTGATAGTCCCTAAGTAAGTCAATTCACATCTTGAGAACATGCGACAATCTCAGGTCTAAGGATACAGTATTCATGTTGCAAAAAGAGAACTATGTTACAATATCTCACGTTGGGTCGGTCCAGCCTCATGTCATACATGCGCCCACATTATTAGTTTAACATCTCCATGTTCATGACTTGTGAAATGTAGTCATCAGCTAATACATGTGCTAGTCATCGACTCTGACTAGGGACATCATTTAGAATAACCATATAAGTAAAGAATCTCACAAACAATTCACATAATTGCTAATCAATACAAGGTGCTTTCCATGGATATTCAATTAAGCAATATATATATCATGGATACAAAGAAATATGCTCATCTCTATGATTATCTCTAGGGCATATTTCTAACACGGACAGCCAGAAGTCCCCACCTGTCAGAGCTCCAACGGTCGAACCCTAACGGCCGGGTGACATGGCTGGCGCATCGGACAGTGTCCGGTGGCGCACCGGACTGTCCGGTGCGCCCGTCGACAGCAGCCTCCACCAAACGGCTAGTTTGGTGGTTGGGGCTATAAATACCCCAACCACCCCACAATTCATGGCATCCAAGTTTTCCACCTTGCAACACCTTACAAGAGCTATACATTCAATTCTAGACACAACCAAAGAGATCAACTCCTCTCCCAAGTCCGGAATCACTCCAAATCAATAGTGACTAGAGAGAGTGACATTTATGTTCATTTGAGCTCTTGCGCTTGGATTGCTTCTTTTCTTTCTCATTCTTCTATTAACTCACTCAATTGTAACCGAGGCAAGAGACACCAATTGTGTGGTGGTCCTTGCGGGGACTTAGTGTCCCGTGTGATTGAGAAGAGAAGCTCACTCGGTCTAAGTGTCCGTTTGAGAGAGGGAAAGGGTTGAAAGAGACCCAGTCTTTGTGACCACCTCAACGGGGAGTAGGTTTGCAAGAACCAAACCTCGGTAAAACAAATCCTTGTGTCTCACTCTTTATTTGCTTGTGATTTGTTTTTCACCCTCTCTCTCGGACTCGCTTATATTTCTAACGCTAACCCGGCTTGTAGTTGTGATTAACTTTGTAAATTTCAGTTTCGCCCTATTCACCCCCCTCTAGGCGACTTTCAATTGGTATCAAAGCTCGGTGCTTCATTAGAGCCTAACCGCTCAAAGTGATGTCGGGAGATCACACCAAGAAGGAGATGGTGACCGGCGACAAGCCCGCTACAAGCCACGGGAAGGCTCCATCCGGAGAGTCCCGCAACAAAGGGAAGGAGAAGGAATCCTCTTCCCTCAAGTCGCATCGGAGTGGCGACAAGAAAAAGAAGATGAGGAAAGTGGTCTACTACGAGACCTATTCTTCATCGCCATCCACCTCCGGCTCCGACGCGCCGTCCATAACTTCTAAGCGCCATGAGCGCAAGAAGTATAGTAAGATTCCCGTACGCTACCCTCGTATTTCAAAGCGTACCCCTTTACTTTTTGTTCCACTAGGCAAACCACCGGTTTTTGACGGTGAAGATTATAATATGTGGAGTGACAAAATGAGGCATCATCTAACCTCACTCCACACAAGCATTTGGAACGTTGTTGAGTTTGGTGTACAGGTACCATCTGTAGGGGATGAAGACTACGATTCGGATGAAGTGGCCCAAATTCATCACTTCAACTCCCAAGCCACTACTATACTCCTCGCCTCTCTAAGTCGAGAGGAGTATAATAAGGTGCAAGGGTTGAAGAGTGGAAAGGAAATTTGGGACGTACTCAAGACCGCGCACGAAGGAGACGAGGTAACCAAGATCACCAAGCGGGAGACGATCGAGGGGGAGCTCGGTCGCTTCATGCTTCACCAAGGAGAGGATCCGCAAGCCATGTACAATCGCTTGAAGACCTTGGTGAACCAAGTGCGCAACCTCGGGAGCACCAAATGGGATGACCATGAGATGGTCAAGGTTATTCTTAGATCCCTCGTTTTTCTTAACCCTGCGCAAGTTCAATTAATTCGAGGTGATCCTAGATACACACTAATGTCTCCCGAGGAGGTTATAGGAAAGTTTGTGAGCTTTGAGCTAATGATTAAAGGCTCAAATAAAATCATCGAGCAAGGCACCTCCTTCACACCCGAGGCACAACATGTCGCATTCAAGGCAACGGAGGAGAAAAAGGAAGAGTCTACATCAAGTAGGCTCCCCATCGACGCCTCAAAGCTCGACAATGAGGAGATGGCTTTAATCATCAAAAGCTTTCGACAAATCCTCAAGCAAAGGAGGGGGAAGGACTACAAGCCCCGCTCCAAGAAGGTTTGCTACAAGTGTGGTAAGCCCGGTCACTTTATAGCAAAATGTCCTATTTCTAGTGACAGTGACAGGGGCGATGACAAGAAGGGGAGAAGGAAGGAGAAGAAGAGATACCACAAGAAGAAGGGCGGCGATGCCCATGTTTGCCGGGAGTGGGACTCCGACGAGAGCTCCACCGACTCCTCCTCCAACGAGGACGCCGCCAACATCGCCGTCAACAAGGGACTCCTCTTCCCCAACGTCGGCCACAAGTGTCTCATGGCAAAGGACGGCAAAAAGAAGAAGGTTAAATCTAAATCCTCCACCAAATATGCCACCTCTAGTGATGAGGCTAATTCTAGTGATAATGAGGATGATTTATTTACTCTTTTTGCCAACCTTAACATGCAACAAAAAGAGAAGTTAAATGAATTGATTAGCACTATTCATGATAAGGATGATCTCTTGGATAGCCAAGAGGACTTCCTAATTAAGGAAAATAAGAAGCATGTTAAGGTTAAGAATGCTTATGCTCTAGAGATGGAAAAATGTGAAAAATTAAGTAGTGAGCTAAGCACTTGCCATGATTTGATTGCCAACCTTAGGAATGAGAATGCTAGATTAATTGCTAAGGTTGATTCAAATGTTTGTGATGATTCATATGCCAATCTTAGAAATGATCATGCTATTTCTATTGCTAAAATTGAAAAATTAAATGTCTCTCTTGCTAGTCTTAGAAGTGAAAATGAAAAATTAATTGCTAAGGCTAATGAATTAAATGTTTGCAATGCTTCCATTTCCAATCTTAGAGATGAAAATGCCATATTACATGCTAAGATTGTTGAATTGAATTCTTGCAAACCCTCTACATCTACTGTTGAGCATGTTTCCATTTGCACTAGATGTAGAGATGTTGACATTGATGCTATTCATGATCACATGGCTTTAATTAAACAACAAAATGATCATATAGCAAAATTAGATGCTAAAATTGTCGAGCATGAGCTAGAAAATGAAAAATTTAAATTTGCTCGTAGTATGTGTCGGGGACCATAATTAGGGGTACCCTCAAGGCTCCTAATTCTCAGCTGGTAACCCCCATCAGCATAAAGCTGCAAAGGCCTGATGGGTGCGATTAAGTCAGGGATCAGTCCATTCGAGGGACTCGATCACGCCTCGCCCGAGCCTAGCCTCGGACAAGGGCAGCTGACCCCGGAGGATCTCCGCCTCGCCCGAGGCCCCCTCCAGCGGCGAACATATTTCCGGCTCGCCCGAGGCCCTGTCTTCGCCAAGAAGCAACCCTGACCAAATCAACGAACCAACCGACCAAATCGCAGGAGCATTTAATGCAAAGGTGGCCTGACACCTTTATCCTAACGCGCGCCCCTCAGCTGACAGAGCCGAAGTGACCGTCGTCACTTCGCCGCTCCACTGACCGGTCTGACAGAAAGACAGCGCCGCCTGCGCCGCTCCGACTGCGGTGCCACTTGATAGAGTGAGGCTGACAGGCAGTCAGGCCCAGCCACACGCACCATAGGAAGCTCCGCTCCGCCCGACCCAGGGCTCGGACTCGGGCTAAGCCCTGGAAGACGGTGAACTCCGCTCCGCCCGACCCACGGCTCGGACTCGGGCTAAGCCCCAGAAGACGGCGAACTCCGCTCCGCCCGACCCAGGGCTCGGACTTGGGCTCAGCCCCAGAAGACGATGAACTCCGCTCTGCCTGACCCAGGGCTCGGACTTGGGCTCAGCCCCAGAAGACGACGAACTCCGCTTCGCCCGACCCCAGGACTCAAATTCCGCCCTGGCCTCAGCCAACGGCCTCCGCCTCGCCCGACCTAGGGGCTCGGACTCGGCCTCGGCCACGGAAGACGGACTCGACCTCGACCTCGGAGGAGCCTCCACATCGCCCAACCTAGGGCGCAAACCGGCCACGTCAACAGGAGGCGCCATCATTACCCTACTCCAAGCTGACTCAGGCTACGGGGAACAAGACCGGCGTCCCATCTGGCTCGCTCTGCCAGATAGGCGATGATGGCGCCCCGCACGCTCCCTGACGATGGCGGCTCTCGGCCCCCTTACGGAAGCAAGAGGACGTCAGCAAGGACTCGACGGCCCCGACAGCTGTCCCTCCGCCAGGCTCCAGCGCTCCTCCGACGGCCACGACATCACACAAACCGGGCGCCAAAATCTCTCCGGCCGCCACGATGGCGTGTACTAAGGGCGCTAGCTCTCCTCCGCTAGACACGTAGCACTCTGCTACACCCCCCATTGTACACTTGGATCCTCTCCTTACGCCTATAAAAGGAAGGACCAGGGCCCTCTTAGAGAGGGTTGGCCGCACGGGGACGAGGACGAGACAGGCGCTCGCGTGAGGCCGCTCGCTCCCTCCCCCGTGTGGACGCTTGTAACCCCCTACTGCAAGCGCACCCGACCTGGGCGCGGGACGAACACGAAGGCCGCGGGATTTCCACCTCTCTCACGCCCATCTCTGGCCACCTCACTTCCCCCCTTCACGCTCGGCCTCGCGCCGACCCATCTGGGCTGGGGCACGCGGCGACACTTCACTCGTCGGCTCAGGGACCCCCCGGTCTCGAAACGCCGACAGTTGGCGCGCCAGGTAGGGGCCTGCTGCGTGTTGACGAACAGCTTCTTGTCAAGCTCCAGATGGGTAGTCTCCAGCAACCTCTCCGGCCCGGGATGGTGCTCCGTTTCGGGAGCCTTGAGTTCATGTCCCTCGACGGCAGCTACGACATGATACTCTTTCCACCGCCGGGCGACAGCGACAATGGCGGCATACAGTCTGCCCGCCGGCGACGAGATCGACGACGTCTTCCCCGTGTGGTGGAAGAACAACCTTCGAGCTCGCCCGGTCCTCTTCCCCGTCGACGGAGGAGGAGGCGGGGCAACCAAGGCCAAGCAGGAGGTGGCGCCTCGTCGGCCGTCGAGCGAGTCGACAACGCCAGCACTCCAACGGGGGGCGCGCCGGGCATCGGCCTCGCGCTTGAGACGAAGACGAGCGCTGTCTCCCCGTGACACGCCAGTCCCGAGCAAACGGACGACGCCAGCACGCTCGCGAAAGGCTTGCTGGGTGTCACCCTCGTACCTGAGACGACGGTGCAGTCAGTCCCCGACGTGACCTCATCACCGCCCGTCGACCAAGAGGTACCGATCGATTCCCATCCCACGCCTTTCGGATTTAGCCTCGACCCGCCTAGCGGCTCCGCTTTGGCGGACGCTCTCGTAGAGGCGAATCCGAACCCTCTGGGGTTTCGTATGCGGTCACCTTGGGACCGGCTAACGGACGTCTCGACCTACGGGCCCTCTGGGTCTGAGGAAGACGACGAGCCCAGCTTCTGTTGGGATTTCTCCGGACTTGGCAACCCCAGTGCCATGCAGGACTTCATGACCGCATGCGACTACTGCCTTTCCGACTGTTCCGACGGTAGCCGTAGCCTCGGCGACGAGGACTGCGGCCCGAGCCGCGAATGTTTCCACGTCGATCTAGGGGGTCCCTTCGAAGGCAACCATCTCGGCATGCCGGAGGACGGTGATCTCCCTAGGTCGGTGCCTTGCGTTGACATCCCGCGGGAGCTAGCTGTGGTCCCCGTTCCAGCGTGGGGTCACGACCCACAACTCGAGCAAATCCGCGGGGTGCAGGCCAGGCTCGACGAGGGAGCAGGAGCGCTTGAGCCAATCCGCCGGTACGTCGGGCAGGCAAGGGCGGGCCAACCTCCGGCCGGAGAAATGCGTCATCTACCCCAGGGCTTCCAGCACCGCATCGCCGACGATGTCAGGGTCAAGCCGCCACCCGCATCCAGTGGGGTCGGCCAGAACCTGGCTGCAGCAGCAATGCTCCTCTGCGCGATGCCGGAGCCATCAACCACCGAGGGGCGGCGAATCCAGGGAGAGCTCAAGGATCTCCTGGAAGGCGCCGCGATCCGGCGGGCCAAGAGCTCCGCCTCCCGAAGGCAGGGGTACCCCTCGGAACATCATGCCGCGACTTCCCGATTCATGCGGGAAGCCTCGGTCTACACCGGGCGCACGCGCAACACAGCGCCTGCGGCCCCGGGTTGCCTCGGCAACGAGCACCATCACCGCGACCGTCGGGCCCACCTCGACGAGAGGGTGCGCCGAGGCTACCACCCTAGGCGTGGGGGACGCTATGACAGCGGGGAGGATCGGAGTCCCTCGCCCGAACCACCCGGTCCGCAGGCCTTCAGCCGGGCCATACGACGGGCGCCGTTCCCGACCCGGTTCTGACCCCCGGCTACTATCACAAAGTACTCGGGGGAGAAGAGACTGGAACTGTGGCTCGCGGACTACCGTCTGGCCTGCCAACTGGGTGGAACGGACGATGACAACCTCATCATCCGCAACCTCCCCCTGTTCCTCTCCGACACCGCTCGCGCCTGGTTGGAGCACCTGCCTCCGGGGCAGATCTCCAACTGGGACGACCTAGTCCAAGCTTTCGCCGGCAATTTCCAGGGCACGTACGTGCGCCCCGGGAATTCCTGGGACCTCCGAAGCTGCCGACAGCAGCCGGGAGAGTCTCTCCGGGACTACGTCCGGCGATTCTCGAAGCAGCGCACCGAGCTGCCCAACATCACCGACTCGGATGTAATCGACGCGTTCCTCGCCGGCACCACCTGCCGCGACCTGGTGAACAAGCTGGGTCGCAAGACCCCCACTAGGGCGAGCGAGCTGATGGACATTGCCACCAAGTTCGCCCTCGGCCAGGAGGCGGTCGAGGCTATCTTCCGGAAGGACAAGCAGCCCCAGAGCCGCCCATCGGAAGATGCCCCCGAGGCGTCAGCTCAGCGCGGCGCCTGGAAGAAGGGCAAGAAGAAGTCGCAAGCGAAACGCGACGCCGCCGACGCGGACCTTGTCGCCGCCGCCGAGTAGAAGAACCCTCAGAAACCTCCCGGAGGTCCCAACCTCTTCGACAAGATGCTCAAGGAGCCGTGCCCCTATCACCAGGGGCCCGTCAAGCACACCCTTGAGGAGTGTGTCATGCTTCGGCGCCACTTCCACAGGGCCGGGCCACCCGCGGAGGGTGGCAGGGCCCGCGACGACGACAAGAAGGAAGATCACCAGGCAGGAGAGTTCCCCGAGGTCCGCGACTGCTTCATGATCTACGGCGGGCAAGCGGCGAACGCCTCGGCTCGGCACCGCAAGCAAGAGCGCCGGGAGGTCTTTTCGGTGAAGGTGGCGGTGCCAGTCTACCTAGACTGGTCCGACAAGCCCATCACCTTCGACCAAGCCGACCACCCCGACCATGTGCCGAGCCCGGGGAAATACCCGCTCGTCGTCGACCCCGTCATCGGCGACGTCAGGCTCACCAAGGTCCTCATGGACGGAGGCAGCAGCCTCAACATCATCTACGCCGAGACCCTCGGGCTTCTGCGTATCGATCTGTCCTCGGTCTGGGCGGGCGCTGCGCCTTTCCATGGGATCATCCCCGGGAAGCGCGTCCAGCCCCTCGGACAACTCGATCTTCCCGTCTGCTTCGGAACACCCTCCAACTTCCGAAGGGAGACCCTGATGTTCGAGGTGGTCGGGTTCCGAGGAACCTACCACGCGGTATTGGGGAGGCCCTGCTACGCAAAGTTCATGGCCGTCCCCAACTACACCTACCTCAAGCTCAAGATGCCGGGCCCCAACGGGGTCATCACTGTCGGCCCCGCGTACAAACACTCGTTCGAATGCGACGTGGAGTGCGTGGAGTACGCCGAGGCCCTCGCCGAGTCCGAGGCCCTCGTCGCCGACCTGGAGAGCCTCTCTAAGGAGGTGCCAGATGTGAAGCGTCATGCCGACAACTTCAAACCAGCGGAGACGGTTAAGTCTGTCCCCCTCGACCCCAGCAGCAACGCCTCCAAGCAAGTCCGGATCGGCTCCGGGCTCGATCCCAAATAGGAAGCAGTGCTCGTCGACTTTCTCCACGCGAACGCCGACGTCTTCGCGTGGAGTCCCTCGGACATGCCCGGCATACCGAGGGATGTCGCCTAGCACTCGCTGGACATCCGAGCCGGAGCCCGACCCGTCAAGCAGCCTCTGCTCCGATTCGACGAGGAGAAGCGCAGAGCCATAGGCGAGGTGGTCCACGAGCTAATGGCGGCAGGGTTCATCAAAGAGGCGAAAGGCGTTAAGCCCAATCCCGAAAAGTATGTCTTCGGGGTGCCCCGAGGCATGCTCTTGGGGTTCATCGTCTCCAAGCGGGGCATCGAAGCCAACCCGGAGAAGATCGCAGCCATCACCAGCATGGGGCCCATCAAGGACTTGAAAGGCGTACAGAGAGTCATGGGATGTCTTGCGGCCCTCAGCCTTTTCATCCCGCACCTCGGCAAAAGGGGCCTGCCTCTGTACCGCCTCGGGGCGAATAACGTTTCCCCCGAAAGCCTGCTCCCGAGACCTGCATCAACCCTCCGTCAAAATCGACGGCACGCCCGAGCCCGAGGCACCCTCGGCCCAGCCCGAGGCACCCTCAGCTCGGCCCGAAGCACCCTCGGCACCCGAGGGCGAGGCCCTGCGCGTCGAGGAGGAACGAGGCGAGGTCACGCCTAATCGAAGCTGGCAGACCCCGTACCTGCAATATCTCCGCTGAGGAGAGCTACCCCTCGACAGAGCCAAGGCTCGGCGGTTGGCGCGGCGCGCCAAGTCGTTCGTCTTGCTGGGAGAAGGGAAGGAGCTCTACCACCGCTCAGGCATCCTCCAGTGATGCATCTCCACCACCGAAGGTCAGGAACTCCTCCGAGAAATACACTCGGGGGCTTGCGGCCACCACGCAGCACCTCGAGCCCTTGTCGGAAATGCTTTCCGACAAGGTTTCTACTGGCCAACGGCGGTGGCCGACGCCACTAGAATTGTCCGTGCCTGCGAAGGGTGTCAGTTCTATGCAAGGCAGACCCACCTGCCCGCTCAGGCTCTGCAGACGATACCCATCACATGGCCTTTTGCTGTGTGGTGTCTGGACCTCATCAGCCCCTTGCAGAAGGCACCCGGGGGCTACACGCACCTGTTGGTCGCCATCGACAAATTTTCCAAGTGGATCGAGATCCGACCCCTGAACAGCATCAGGTCCGAGCAGGCGGTGGCGTTCTTCACCAACATCATCCATCGTTTCGGGGTCCCGAACTCCATCATCACCGACAACGGCACCCAGTTCACCGGCAGAAAGTTCATGGACTTCTGCGAGGATCACCACATTCGGGTGGACTGGGCCGCCGTGGCTCATCCCATGATGAATGGGCAAGTAGAGCGTGCCAACAGCATTATTCTACGAGGACTCAAGCCTCGGATTTACAACGACCTCAACAAGTTCGGCAAGCGATGGATGAAGGAACTCCCCTCGGTGGTCTGGAGCCTGAGGACGACACCGAGCCGAGCCACGGGCTTCACGTCGTTCTTTCTAGTCTATGGGGCCGAGGCCGTCTTGCCCACAGACCTGGAATACTGTTCCCCGAGGACGAGGGCCTATGCTGACCAAAGCAACCAAGCTAGTCGAGAAGACTCGCTGGACCAGCTGGAAGAGGCTCGGGACAAGGCATTACTGCACTCGGCGTGGTACCAGCAGTCCATGCGACGCTACCACGCCCGAGGGGTCCGGTCCCGAGGCCTCCAGGTGGGCGACCTGGTGCTTCGGCTACGACAAGACGCCCGAGGTCAACACAAGCTCACGCCCCCCTGGGAGGGGCCGTTCGTCATCGCCAAAGTTCTAAAACCCGGAACGTACAAGCTGGCCAACAGTCAAGGCGAGGTCTACAGCAACGCTTGGAACATCCAACAGCTACGTCGCTTCTACCCTTAAGATGTTTTCAAGTTGTTCATATACCTCGCTCTCACGCAAAGTTTAGTCATCAAGGAAGGGTTAGCCTTGCCTCAGCAAAGCCCGACCCTCCCTCGGGGGCTAAAAGGGGGGAACCCCCTCTGCGTCGAAATTTTCCTCGAAAAAAGATCTTTTCTGCCAGAATGTCTTTCGTGCTTTTCGACTACTTCGAAAGTGGATCCTGAAAACGACAGAGTACACGTAAGCAGCCAAGGCTGACCGAGCCGAGGGACTCCTACGCCTCCGGGATACGGATACCTCACTCATCACCTTCTACCATAAGTAACTCACGTTCGGATAAGTGATTCCGCGGACCAAACAAGTCTTCACGTTCGGAAGCTCTTCTGCCGGAGCGATTCTTCGAGCCTTCTCGACTGCGTCGGTGACAGAACCCCATGGACGGGTAAGAGTGCGCGTAAGCGGCAAGGCCGACCGAGCCGAGGGACTCCTACGCCTCCGGGATACGGATACCTCACTCATCACCTTCCGTGAGAAGCAACTCTCGCTCGCACAAACAGTTCTGTTACCGACAAAAAAGTCCAGATACTCGAAACAAGAGGAAAGGAGACGTGGCTTTACAATACGGCGAGGGTGTGTTTCGGCCTCGGCGGCCGCAGAAAACACACGCTACAAGATAATCCGATCCTGCAGGCTCGGATCTTGACAGCTAAAGGGAGCAGCAGCACCATCGGCGTCGACAACACCTTCGGCGAGGTCCGACCTAGCCTCGGACGGCGACACGGTCCAAGGGTCTCCGCTCTGAAGGACAACGTCATCACCAAGCCCGGGCCATCGCCGCCAGGGTCTTCTCCAAGAATCCGGCCCGAGCAGGCGGCTCGGCCGGTCACCCCGGGCCTCGGCTAGCTGTCCCCCAAGGACATCAGCCCGGCCCGAGGCCTCGGCAGATCAATTCCGGCGTCGGTCCCGCTAACGGACGACCCGGCCAGGCTCCGGCCGACCTGGTCTTCTTTTCGAGCCAACTCTGCCTCTGTTCGCGCCGACACCGTTACCCCTGGCCTTGGCTCATCGAAGAGCGGCCGAGGGGTTCCTCTAACTAAGCAAGGGAAGCCTCGGACAACAAGGCTGACCGAGCCGAGAGACTCCTACGCCTCCGGGATACGGATACCTCACTCATCACCTTTACACGGGGCGACTCACGCTTGGTGAAGCGGTTCAGACAACCAACAGGCGGGTCTTAGTGCTCGAAAATGAGGAAAAACACGGCTCCGTCCCGAACTTTTACATACATGTTCAGGCCTCGACAGCCGCTATGAACAAAACACCGGCACTTAAGGTGCCTTCACAAACGGAACTCTGGTTCCACCTCCGCAGGTACGAACAACCCCACGTGACTAGGGGGCCTGCGGAGCAACAGAAGACCGACGAACGGCTCACCGTCGCCCGCCCCAGCAGCGGCGACGATGAAGACTTCTGCTCCGGGGGGGCGAACAGCAGCAGCGATGACCTCAGGGCGGATGCTTCTGCCAGGAGGCCCCCGCCCGTGCCCAAACTCGTGAGGCAAGGACGGGCAGAAGGCCGTAGAGTTGGAGGTCGGTCCGCGGGTGGCGCCGGCAAGCTCGTCGGCGGCGGAACCTCTTCCAGCTGCCGTGGCGGAAGGCGGCACCGGGAGCGGCTCCGAAGCCGCTTGGCTCAGAGAGCCGGGCACGCTGCAGCTGCCAGCGCCACGGACGACTCCCGCCCTTCCCCCCGATCACTGAGGGAAGGAGCGGGCCACCGCACACGCAGGGACTGACCCCAACTCGGCACACTCCCCTCCCCAACCCTGGTGATGAAAATCCTTGAGGCTGAGGGAGGGGCAGAGGCCACGGCCCGGTTCGCTCTCCCCCGCCATCGAACTGGAGGTCACCATCTTGGGTGACCGCCGGCGGAGGGGTGCAGCCGGGCTGCATGATGAAAATCCTTGAAGCCGAACGACGGCTAAAAGGTACCAACTCCAGCGGAGTTGCGTTCCTCCAACGACGAAGCGGAAAGACGGTGGATATCCCCCATCCGGGGGCTTGGAAGGTGGAAAGACACGATGCATAAGGGAGCGCGAAGACACGGTCGCCTTCCAAGAGGGTCACCCTCCTTTTAAAGGCGACTCTCCCTACTTGCGTCCCCAGCCGTCGTGGGCTGAGTCTTCTCCAACACGCTCCAAGGTCCTCCCCCTACGGCGCGGGGGCTGGGTCCCACACGTCATGCAAGCCGGCCCAGAGCAGAAGAAGCCAAACCGTCGTGCTTGGTGCGTGCAACCGCCCAGCGGTTACAAGCGGCTCTCCACTTTTGCCCAGACCAGCGGGTGAAAGGGCGGGCAGCCATGCAGGCGGCATGCAACCGCGCCAAGTGGGCGCGCTTCTCTGACTCCCAACACGCCCAGCATGGAGGCCCAGGCCCACGCGTCATGCAACCGGCGCGCCGAATGCTTCGTGCATGCAACTGCACCGCCACTTGCGCCACCACCACGCCTCCTCGACTGCGGAACCAATACCGCGACTCGAGGCGACCCAGCGCATGACCCAGCGGTGCCAGCCTGGCACGACGGTCAATGCGGCCAAAAATGGGCCGGCAGTAATGGTGGTGGCAGGCGGGCAGGAGCAGCGGTCACGTCGTCAGCCAAGCTTACGTCCCATCCGGGGGCAGCGAGAGAACCCTCTCTCACGACGTGAAGACAACGCGCCCGTGTTCCGTTCCTCGAACGGCTCGCGCACGCGCAACGGCTGCCCCGCGAACCACTCGCCCCATCGCATTAACTCCGCGGCGGGACAGGCGGCGCCTCTGGCAGGAGAAGCGAGCGACGCTTCGCCTTCGCCATAATGACCGCGTCAAAAAAGGTACGCCGCGTCGTTCGATTTCATATCCTTTTCCTTTTTTCCTCTTTCTCTCTCTTGCAACAGGGACCGGGAAAGGGGGATACCCCGAAAAGGACCCTTCCCCATGAAGGAACCAGGCTCCGAGCCTCCCTACTGATCAGAGGTTCGAAGGCTGGCCCCTCGGAAGGGTTCAACAGCCGCCTCAGAGCACGTGGGCTCCACACCCACTAATGGTCAGAGGTTCGAAGGCCGGCCCCTCGGAAGGGTTCAACGGCCGCCTCAGGCTACTCGGGCTCCGCGCCCACTACTGATCAGGGGTTCGAAGGCTGGCCCCCGAAGGGTTCACAGCCGCCTCAGACACAGAGCGAGGGATGACCATGGGTACGTTCGATACATAACCAAGGCTCGGGTTGCGCTCCCGAGGTACCCTAGGACATTTTCGAGACCAGCGGGAACGATCTTGTAACGGAATCCCATCAGAGGGAGGCATCGAGCCCTCGGACCCCGTCGCCAGGGGACCGGGTCCGGCAGATCACCCGCAGGTACTTTTAGGCGCGCCTCTGGGCCTCTAGCCGACCCCTAACAAATGGGGCACAGACGTCCGCTCGGATCACCTGCCTGCAGCTCACCGGAGACACCATGTTCGACGCCCATCGAGGGCAACATGGCGCTCTCCCCCCTCCTCCTTGCGGAAAGGCGACGCAGGGGCGTATGTAAAAAAGTCGAGTCTGTCCCTGATCGCCCTCTCGCCCTGTGCAGAGGCTCGGGGGCTGCTCTCGCAAACCCGGCTCCGGCCAAACCGTTGACAGTGTCAACATACTAGCCCGAGAACTTGGGACCCGACCGTACACCCGGGCTACAGCCAGCTTGCATGAGGGAACGACCAGACCAGCCGAAGCATTGCGCGAGGCGTTAAGACCTCGGAGGAGTGAAACCACTCCTCCGAGGCCTCGGGGGCTACACCCGGCGGGTGCGCTCGCGCGCACCCACCGGAACAAAACGCAACCGAGAAAGGCTGGTCCCCTTGCAAAAAAGTGCGACGAAAGCCTCCAAGCGAGTGCTAACACTCCCTTCGAGGCTCGGGGGCTACTGTCGAGGACCATAATTAGGGGTACCCTCAAGGCTCCTAATTCTCAGCTGGTAACCCCCATCAGCATAAAGCTGCAAAGGCCTGATGGGTGCGATTAAGTCAAGGATCAGTCCATTCGAGGGACTCGATCACGCCTCGCCCGAGCCTAGCCTCGGACAAGGGCAGCCAACCCCGGAGGATCTCCGCCTCGCCCGAGGCCCCCCTCCAGCGGCGAACATATTTCCGGCTCGCCCGAGGCCCTGTCTTCGCCAAGAAGCAACCCTGACCAAATCGCCGCACCGACTGACCAAATCGCAGGAGCATTTAATGCAAAGGTGGCCTGACACCTTTATCCTGACGCACGCCCCTCAGCTGACAGAGCCGAAGTGACCGCCGTCACTTCGCCGCTCCACTGACCGGTCTGACAGAAAGACAGCGCCGCCTGCGCCGCTCCGACTGCGGTGCCACTTGACAGAGTGAGGCTGACAGGCAGTCAGGCCTGGCCGCACGCACCATAGGAAGCTCCGCTCCGCCCGACCCAGGGCTCGGACTCGGGCTAAGCCCCGGAAGACGGCGAACTCCGCTCCGCCCGACCCAGGGCTCGGACTCGGGCTAAGCCCCGGAAGACGGCGAACTCCGCTCTGCCCGACCCAGGGCTCGGACTTGGGCTCAGCTTCAGAAGACGACGAACTCCGCTCCGCCCGACCCAGGGCTCGGACTTGGGCTCAGCCCCAGAAGACGACGAACTCCGCTTCGCCCGACCCCAGGACTCAAATTCCGCCCTGGCCTCAGCCAATGGCCTCCGCCTCGCCCGACCTAGGGGCTCGGACTCGGCCTCGGCCACGGAAGACGGACTCGACCTCGACCTCGGAGGAGCCTCCACATCGCCCAACCTAGGGCGCAGACCGGCCACGTCAACAGGAGGCGCCATCATTACCCTACTCCAAGCTGACTCAGGCTACGGGGAACAAGACCGGCGTCCCATCTGGCTCGCTCCGCCAGATAGGCGATGATGGCGCCCCGCACGCTCCCTGACGATGGTGGCTCTCGGCCCCCTTATGGAAGCAAGAGGACGTCAGCAAGGACTCGACGGCCCCGACAGCTGTCCCTCCGCCAGGCTCCAGCGCTCCTCCGACGGCCACGACATCACACAAACCGGGCGCCAAAATCTCTCCGGCCGCCACAATGGCGTGTACTAAGGGCGCTAGCTCTCCTCCGCTAGACACGTAGCACTCTGCTACACCCCCCATTGTACACCTGGATCCTCTCCTTACGCCTATAAAAGGAAGGACCAGGGCCCTCTTAGAGAGGGTTGGCCACGCGGGGACAAGGACGAGACAGGCGCTCGCGTGAGGCCGCTCGCTCCCTCCCCCGTGTGGACGCTTGTAACCCCCTACTGCAAGCGCACCCGACCTGGGCGCGGGACGAACACGAAGGCCGCGGGATTTCCACCTCTCTCACGCCCATCTCCGGCCACCTCACTTCCCCCCTTTGCGCTCAGCCTCGCGCCGACCCATCTGGGCTGGGGCACCGGCGACACTTCACTCGTCGGCTCAGGGACCCCCCGGTCTCGAAACACCGACAGTATGCTTTATAGTGGGAGACGCCCTGGCATCAAGGATGGCATTGGCTTCCAAAAGGGAGACAATGTCAAACTTAATGCCCCTCCTAAAAGATTATCTAACTTTGTTAAGGGCAAGGCTCCCATGCCTCAGGATAACGAGGGTTACATTTTGTACCCTGCCGGTTATCCCGAGCATAAGATTAGGAGAATTCATTCTAGGAAGTCTCACTCTGGTCCTAATCATGCTTTTATGTATAAGAGTGAGACATCTAGTTCTAGGCAATCAACCCATGCTAAATTGCCTAAGAAGAGAACTCCTAGTGCATCAAATGAACCTAGTATTTCATTTAAAACCTTTGATGCATCTTATGTTTTGACTAACAAATTCGGCAAGGTAGTTGCCAAGTATGTTGGGGACAAACACAAGGGATCAAAGACTTGTGTTTGGGTACCCAAAGTTCTTGTATCTAATGTCAAAGGACCCAAAACTGTTTGGGTACCTAAAATCAAGAACTAAACTTGTTTTGTAGCTTTATGCATCCGGGGGCTCAAGTTGGATCATCGACAACGGGTGCACAAACCACATGACAGGGGAGAAGAAGATGTTCTCCTCCAATGAGAAAAACCAAGATCCCCAACGAGCTATCACATTCGGGGATGGAAATCAAGGTTTGGTCAAAGGATTGGGTAAAATTGCTATATCACCTGACCATTCTATTTCCAATGTTTTTCTTGTAGATTCTTTAGATTACAACTTGCTCTCTATATCTCAATTATGTAAAATGGGTTACAACTGTCTTTTCATGGATACAGGTGTTACTGTCTTTAAAAGAAGTGATGATTCAGTAGCTTTTAAGGGAGTGTTAGAGGGTCAGCTATACTTAGTTGATTTCAATAGAGCTGAACTCGACACTTGCTTAATTGCTAAGACTAACATGGGTTGGCTCTGGCATCGCCGACTAGCCCATGTTG
Source organism: Zea luxurians (assembly GCA_029449295.1). Classification (NCBI taxonomy): domain Eukaryota; kingdom Viridiplantae; phylum Streptophyta; class Magnoliopsida; order Poales; family Poaceae; genus Zea; species Zea luxurians. Next base: position 190,961,814 of record JAOPSE010000001.1, read on the forward strand.
GGATGAAGAATCTTCACAAGCTTCTAAAGGGAGAGCACATTTTGGGACTAACAAATGTGCATTTTGAGAAAGACAGGATTTGTAGCGCATGCCAAGCAGGGAAGCAAGTTGGTGTTCATCATCCACATAAGAACATCTTGACGACTGACAGGCCACTCGAGCTCCTCCACATGGACCTATTTGGCCTGATCGCTTACATAAGCATCGGCGGGAGTAAGTACTGTCTTGTTATTGTGGATGACTGTTCTCGCTTCACTTGGGTATTCTTTTTATAGGAAAAACCTCAAACCCAAGAGACCTTAAAGGGATTCTTGAGACGAGCTCAAAATGAGTTCGGCTTAAGGATCAAGAAAATTAGAAGCGATAATGGAACGGAGTTCAAGAATTCGCAAATCGAAGGCTTCCTTGAGGAGGAGGGTATCAAGCATGTGTTCTCTTCTCCCTACACGCCATAACAAAATGGTGTAGTGGAGAGGAAGAATAGAACTCTATTGGACATGGCAAGAACCATGCTTGATGAGTACAAGACTTCGGATAGGTTTTGGGCCGAGGCAGTCAACACCGCATGCTACGCTATCAACCGGTTGTATCTGCACTGAATCCTCAAGAAGACATCTTACGAACTCCTCACCGGTAAAAAGCCAAATATTTCATATTTTAGAGTCTTTGGTAGCAAATGTTTTATTCTTGTTAAAAGAGGTAGAAAGTCCAAATTTGCTCCTAAGGCTGTAGAAGGCTTTTTACTAGGATATGATTCAAACACAAGGGCATATAGAGTCTTTAACAAGTCCACTGGACTAGTTGAAGTTTCTTGTGACATTGTGTTTGATGAGACTAACGGCTCTCAAGTAGAGCAAGTTGATCTTGATGAATTAGATGATGAAGAGGCTCCGTGCGTCGTGCTAAGGAACATGTCCATTGGGGATGTGTGTCCTAAGGAATCCGAAGAGCCCATTCAAGCACAAGATCAACCATCCTCCTCCATGCAAGCATCTCCACCAACCCAAGATGAGGATGAGGCTCAAGATGATGAAGAAGAAGATCAAGAAGATGAGCCACCTCAAGACGACGGCAATGATCAACGGGGAGATGCAAATGATCAAGACAAGGAGGATGAGCAAGTTCCAAGGCCGCCACACCCAAGAGTCCACCAAGCAATCCAACGAGATCACCCCGTGAACACCATCCTCGGCGACATTCATAAGGGGGTAACCACTAGATCTCATGTTGCACATTTTTGTGAGCATTACTCTTTTGTTTCCTCTATTGAGCCACACAGGGTAGAGGAAGCACTTCAAGATTCGGATTGGGTGATGGCGATGCAAGAGGAGCTCAACAACTTCACGAGGAATGAGGTATGGCATTTAGTTCCACGTCCTAACCAAAATGTTGTAGGAACCAAGTGGGTCTTCCGCAACAAGCAAGATGAGCATGGTGTGGTGACAAGGAACAAAGCCCGACTTGTGGCCAAGGGATATTCCCAAGTCGAAGGTTTGGATTTCGGTGAAACCTATGCACCCGTAGCTAGGCTTGAGTCAATTTGCATTTTACTTGCCTATGCTACTTACCATGGCTTCAAGCTTTATCAAATGGACGTGAAGAGTGCCTTCCTCAATGGACCAATCAAGGAAGAGGTCTATGTTGAGCAACCTCCCGGCTTTGAAGACAGTGAGTATCCTAACCATGTCTATAGACTCTCTAAGGCGCTTTATGGGCTCAAGCAAGCCCCAAGAGCATGGTATGAATGCCTAAGAGATTTTCTTATTGCTAATGGATTCAAAGTCGGAAAAGCCGATCCTACACTTTTTACTAAAACACTTGAAAATGATTTGTTCGTATGCCAAATTTATGTTGATGATATCATATTTGGGTCTACTAACGAATCTACATGTGAAGAGTTTAGTAGGATCATGACACAAAAAATCGAGATGTCTATGATGGGGGAGTTGAAGTATTTTCTAGGATTCCAAGTCAAGCAACTCCAAGAGGGCACCTTCATTAGCCAAACGAAGTACATTCAAGATATTCTAACCAAGTTTGGGATGAAGGACGCCAAGCCCATCAAGACACCCATGGGAACAAATGGGCATCTCGACCTCGACACGGGAGGTAAATCCGTCGATCAAAAGGTATACTGGTCGATGATAGGTTCTTTACTCTATTTATGTGCTTCACGACCGGATATTATGCTTTCCGTATGCATGTGTGCAAGATTCCAAGTCGATCCTAAGGAAGCTCACCTTAGGGCTGTAAAACGAATCTTGAGATATTTAGTTTATACTCCTAAGTTTGGCCTTTGGTACCCTAGGGGATCCACATTTGATTTAATTGGTTATTCTGATGCCGATTGGGCAAGGTGTAAAATTAATAGAAAGAGCACATCGGGGACTTGTTAGTTCTTGGGAAGATCTCTGGTGTCTTGGGCTTCAAAGAAGCAAAATTCTGTGGCTCTTTCGACCGCCGAAGCCGAGTATATTGCCGCAGGCCATTGTTGCGCGCAATTGCTTTGGATGAGGCAAACCCTTAGGGACTATGGTTACAAATTAACCAAAGTTCCTCTTCTTTGTGATAATGAGAGTGCAATTCGCATGGCGGATAATCCCGTTGAGCATAGCCGCACTAAACACATAGCCATTCGGTATCATTTTCTAAGGGATCACCAACAAAAGGGGGATATCGAGATTGCATATGTTAGCACCAAAGAACAATTAGCCGATATCTTTACCAAGCCATTGGATGAACAAACTTTTACCAAACTTAGGCATGAGCTAAATATTCTTGATTCTAGGAATTTTTATTGATGTTGTTCACACATAGCTCATTATTATACCTTTGATCATCTCTTTCATGTGCTATGACTAATGTGTTCTTTCAAGTCCATTTCATGCTAAGTCATAGATTGAAAGGGAAAAGGAGTCTTCGGCGAAGACAAGGCTTCCACTCCGCTCCATCGAATCATTCATCCTTCGCCGTCGCTCCGCACTAACCCTCCAACTTTGGTATAATCTTCACTCCTTTACTTCCGTCCAAAGGGGGAGAAAGTAGTTTAAAAAGGGCTTATATTTCACTCAAACATCCGTTTTTGGCGATTCATGCCAAAGGGGGAGAGAGTATTAGCCCAAAGCAAAAGGACCGCACCACCACCAATTTCAAAAAATGTAGTCTTTTAATTGGTGTTAAAAGAAGTTTTTCAATTGATATCTTATTTTGATATAATTTCAAATTGGTATACCCTCTTCAAAATTAATATCTAATACCCTCTTGAACACTAAGAGGAGGATTTCATTAAGGGGGAGTTTTGTTTAGTCAAAGGAAAAGCATTTGAAACAGGGAGAGAAAATTTCAAAACTTGAAAATGCCTCTCAAAATCTTATTCATTTACCTTTGACTATTTGCAAAAGAACTTTGAAAAGAATTTCCAAAACATTTTGCAAAACAAAACATGTGGTGCAAGCGTGGTCCAAAATGTTAATAAGAAGATAAGCCATCCATGCGCATCTAGTAAGTAATATTTATTGGTTTCATTCCAAGCAACCTTTGCATTTACATTATGCAAACTAGTTCAATTCTGCACTTCCAAATTTGCTTTGGTTTGTGTTGGCATCAATCACCAAAAAGGGGGAAATTGAAAGGGAAATAGGCTTACACCTTTTCCTAATTGGTTTTGGTGGTTGAATTGCCCAACACGAATAATTGGACTAACTAGTTTGCTCTAGATTATAAGTTTTACAGGTGCCAAAGGTTCACAATAGACCAATAAAATGACCAAGAAAGGGTTCAAACAAAGAGAGCCAATGACAACCGAAGTGTGCCCTGGTCTGGCGCACCGGACTGTCCGGTGCACCACCGGACAGTGTCCAGTGCACCAGGAAACTCAGCTCCAAACTTGTCACCTTCGGGAAAATCAGAGGGGGCTCCGCTATAATTCACCGGATCGTCCGGTGAGGCACTGGACAGTGTCCGGTGGCGCACCGGACTGTCCGGTGTGCCAGCGGAGCAACGGCTACTTCAGCGCCAACGGTCGACTGCAACCACATTCAATGCGCTACAGTGTGCGCCAGAGTCAGAGCAGCGTCAGAAGGCGCACCAGACAGTCTACATTACTTGTCCGGTGCACCACCGGACAGCCAGAAGACCCCACCTGTCAAAGCTCCAACGGTCGAACCCTAACGGCCGGGTGACGTGGCTGGCGCACCGGACAGTGTCCGGTGGCGCACCGGACTGTCCGGTGCGCCCGTCGACAGCAGCCTCCACCAAACGGCTAGTTTGGTGGTTGGGGCTATAAATACCCCAACCACCCCACCATTCATGGCATCCAAGTTTTCCACCTTGCAACACCTTACAAGATCTATAGCATTCAATTCTAGACACAACCAAAGAGATCAACTCCTCTCCCAAGTCCGGAATCACTCCAAATCAATAGTGACTAGAGAGAGTGACATTTGTGTTCATTTGAGCTCTTGCGCTTGGATTGCTTCTTTTCTTTCTAATTCTTCTATTAATTCACTCAATTGTAACCGAGGCAAGAGACATCAATTGTGTGGTGGTCCTTGCGGGGATTTAGTGTCCCGTGTGATTGAGAAGAGAAGCTCACTCGGTCTAAGTGACCGTTTGAGAGAGGGAAAGGGTTGAAAGAGACCCGGTCTTTGTGACCACCTCAACGGGGAGTAGGCAAGAACCGAACCTCGGTAAAACAAATCCTTGTGTCTCACTCTTTATTTGCTTGCGATTTGTTTTTCACCCTCTCTCTCTCTCGGACTCGCTTATATTTCTAACGCTAACCTGGCTTGTAGTTGTGATTAACTTTGTAAATTTCAGTTTCGCCCTATTCACCCCCCCTCTAGGCGACTTTCACTTGTGTTTTACCTTCTTTCAGGCCGAAGGTACACTTGTAATTTATTATCATTTCTATTTTCCCATAGCGATAAATAGAAATGAGATAATAATAACATATGACTGTTTATATTATCTTTTGTGTTTTATATGATTCTTTCTTCACCATTATATGTTGCATCGATGAAGGTATGTACTTCACAACCTTCATCCGAAGATCATTAAATCCTAAGTGAAATAATGCTTTGAAGGACGAAGGACTGTAATGTTTAACATTTTCTTTGTTGCCTTGTTCTTAATTTATAGCATTTGAGAACAAGTCCCCACCATTGGCGCCCACCTCCGGTGAACCCTTTTCGACCACCTTTGGCAAGCATCGACCTTCGTCATGCCGCCAAAGAAAGCTTCAGCGACAGGGGCTGCCACTCTACAACCGCTGGACCTGAACCAGGACACCCTTTCTCTTCGAGAGGCCCGAAGCCAGAAGAGGAAGGCCACCAGTCCAACGCCCCAGGAGGATGACTTGGACCAAGAGATCAGGAATATGGAGATGCTCCATCAGCAAGTGCAAAGGAAGAAGGAAAAGATGGCTCGGCTAGCTGACCTACAAAGGCAGATAGACGAAGCCACTGAAGAAGTTCGTCATCTTGCTCAAGATGAGCAAAACCGAAGGCCCCAGCACAGAGAGCTTCATCAAGAGGGCTTCTTCAACGAGGATGACTGGTATGAGGATTTCCATCATGGAAATTTTGCTTTTGATGATGCTTCTCCTCTGTCAGCAGAACTACAGGCTACACCTTGGCCCCCGTCTTATAAGCCACCCCAGCTCCCCATGTATGACGGACACTCAGATCCGAAGCAGTTTTTGATGAGCTATGAAGCGACCATATCTTCGTATGATGGCAATACTGCAGTCATGGCGAAGTCTTTCGTCATGGCAGTCAAGAATGTTGCACAAACCTGGTACTCCTCTCTTCGTCCAGGAACAATCACATCATGGCAGAAGCTGAAGGACATGCTGATCACCTTGTTCTTAACTTATAGCATTTGAGAACAAGTCCCCAACACCGCTATAATTCACCGGACTGTCCAGTGTAGCACCGGACTGTCCGGTGTGCTAGCGGAGCAATGGCTACTTCACGCCAACGGTCATCTGTGAAGGCATTAAATGCGCTACAGTGCGCGCCTGCGCACGCAGAAGTCAGAGCAGGCGCCAGAAGGCGCACCGGACAGTCTACAGGACCTGTCCGGTGCACCACCGGACTGTCCGGTGGCCCCACTAATCAGAGCTCCAACGGTTGAACCCTAACGGCCGGGTGACGTGGCTGGCGCACCGGACAGTGTCCGGTGGCGCACCGAACTGTCCGGTGCGACCGTCGACAGAAGTCTCCACCAATGGCTACTTTAGTGGTTGGGGCTATAAATACCCCCAACCACCCACCATTCATTGCATCCAAGTTTTCAGACTTCCTACACCTTACAAGAGCTATAGCATTCAATACAAGACACACCAAAGAGATCAAATCCTCTCCCAAGTCCAAAAATCATTCCAATCAAATAGTGACTAGTAAGAGAGTGACTTGTGTTCATTTAAGCTCTTGCGCTTGGATTGCTTTTCTTCTTCATTCTTTCTTGTGATCAACTCAATTGTAACCGAGGCAAGAGACACCAATTGTGTGGTGGTCCTTGCGGGGACTTAGTGTCCCGTTTGATTGAGAAGAGAAGCTCACTCGGTCTAAGTGACCGTTTTAGAGAGGGAAATGGTTGAAAGAGACTCGGTCTTTGTGACCACCTCAATGGGGAGTGGGTTTGCAAGAACCAAACCTCGGTAAAACAAATCACCGTGTCATCCATCTTATTTGCTTGTGATTTGTTTTCGCCCTCTCTTTCGGACTCATATTTATTTCTAACGCTAACCCGGCTTGTAGTTGTGCTTAAAGTTTGTAATTTTCAGTTTCGCCCTATTCACCCCCTCTAGGCGACTTTCAATTGGTATCGGAGCACGGTGCTTCATTAGAGCCTAACCGCTCGAAGTGATGTCGGGAGATCACGCCAAGAAGGAGATGGTGACCGGCGACAAGCCCGTTACAAGCCACGGGAAGGCTCCATCGAGAGAGTCCCACAACAAGGGGAAGGAGAAGGAATCCCCTTCACACAAGTTGCATCGGAGTGGCGAAAACAAAAAGAAGATGAGGAAGGTGGTCTACTACGAGACCGACTCTTCATCGCCATCCACCTTCGGCTCCGACGCGCCGTCCGTAACTTCTAAGCGCCATGAGCGCAAGAAGTTTAGTAAGATTCCCCTACACTACCCTCGCATTTCTAAACGTACTCCATTACTTTCCGTTCCATTAGGCAAACCACCGGTTTTTGACGGTGAAGATTATAACATGTGGAGTGACAAAATGAGGCATCACCTAACCTCACTCCACACTAGTATTTGGAATGTTGTTGAGTTTGGTGTGCAGGTACCATCCGTAGGGGATGAGGACTATGATTCGAACGAAGTTGCCCAAATCTGGCACTTCAACTCACAAGCCACCACAATACTCCTCGCCTCTCTAAGTCGAGAAAAGTATAACAAGGTGCAAGGATTGAAGAGCGCCAAAGAGATTTGGGACATACTCAAAACGGCGCACGAAGGAGATGAGGTGACCAAGATCACCAAAAGGGAGACGATCGAGAGGGAGCTCGGTCGATTTATGCTTCACCAAGGGGAGGAGCCACAAGCGATGTACAACCGGCTCAAGACCTTGGTGAACCAAGTGCGCAACCTCAGGAGCACAAAGTGGGATGACCATGAAATGGTCAAGGTTATTCTAAGATCACTAGTTTTTCTTAATACTACTCAAGTGCAATTAATTCGTGGTGATCCTAGATACAAACTAATGTCTCCCGAGGAAGTGATAGGTAAATTTGTGAGCTTTGAAAAAATGATCAAAGGCTCCAAAAAGATCATCGAGCAAGGCGCATCCTCCTCCGTACCCGAAGCACAACCCGTTGCATTCAAAGCAACGGAGGAGAAGAAAGAAGATTCTACTCCAAGTAGAATCCCCATCGACGCCTCCAAGCTCGACAATGAGGAGATGACGCTCATCATCAAGAGCTTCCGTCAAATCCTCAAACAAAGGAAGGGGAAAGATTACAAGCCCCGTTCCAAGAAGGTGTGCTACAAGTGTGGTAAGCCCGGTCATTTCATTGCTAAATGTCCATTATCTAGTGATAGTGACAAGGGCGACGACAAGAAGGGAAAGAGGAGAGAAAAGAAGAGGTACTACAGGAAGAAGGGCGGCGATGCCCATGTTTGTCGGGAGTGGGACTCCGACGAGAGCTCCACCGACTCCTCCTCCGACGAGGACGCCGCCAACATCGCCGTCAACAAAGGGCTCCTCTTCCCCAACGTCGGCCACAAGTGCCTAATGGTAAAGGACGGCAAAAGGAAGAAGGTGAAATCAAAATCCTCAACTAAATATGCAACATCTAGCGATGAAGCTAATTTTAGTGATAATGAGGATGACTTATTGACTTGTTTACTCTTTTTGCCAACTTAAACATGCAACAAAAAGAAAAATTAAATGAATTAATTAGCGCTATCCATGATAAGGATGAACTCTTGGATAGCCAAGAGAACTTCCTAATTAAAGAAAACAAAAAGCATGTTAAGGTGAAAAATGCTTATGCTCTAGAAGTAGAAAAATGTGAAAAATTAACTAATGAGCTAAGCACTTGCCATGATATTATTTCCAACCTTACAAATGAGAATGCCAATTTAATTGCTAAGGTTGGGAAGCTTGATGATTGTGATAATTCAATTGTTAGTCTTAGAAATGATAATGCCAACTTAATTGCTAAGATTGACAAATTGAATGCTTCTCTTTCTAGCCTTAAAATTGAAAATGAAAAATTAATTGCTAAGGCTAAGGATTTAGATGTTTGCAATGCTTCTATTTCCAATCTTAGAGATGAGAATGATATATTGCATGCTAAGATTGTTGAATTAAATACTAGTAAACCCTCTACATCTTCCGTTGAGCATGTTACTATTTGCACTAGATGTAGAGATATCAATGTTGATGCTATTCATGATCACCTAGCCTTAATTAAACAACAAAATGATCACATAGCCCAACTTAGTGCCAAAATTAATGAGCATGACTTAGAAAATGAGAAATTTAAATTTTCTAGAAGCATGCTCTATAGTGGGAGACGCCCTGGTATTAAGGATGGCATTGGCTTCCAATAGGGAAACAATGTCAAGCTTAATGCCCCTCCTAAAAGATTGTCCAACTTTGTTAAGGGCAAAGCTCCCATGGTTCAGGATAACGAGGGTTATATTTTATACCCTACCGATTATCCCGAACACAAAATTAGGAGAATTCACTCTAGGAAGTCTCACTCTGGCCCTAATCATGCTTTTATGTATAAGAGTGAGGCATCTAGTTCTAGGCAATCAACCCATGCTAAATTGCCTAAGAAGAAAACTCCTAAAGCATCAAATGATCATAATGTTTCATTCAAAACTTTTGATGCTTCCTATGTGCTTACTAACAAATCCGGCAAGGTAGTTGCCAAATATGTTGGGGGCAAACACAAGGGATCAAAGACTTGTGTTTGGGTACCCAAAGTTCTTGTATCTAATGTCAAAGGACCCAAAACTGTTTGGATACCTAAAATCAAGAACTAAATTTGTTTTGTAGGTTTATGCATCCGGGGGCTCAAGTTGGATCATCGATAGCGGGTGCACAAACCATATGACTGGGGAGAAAAGATGTTCTCCTCTTACGAGAAAAACCAAGATTCCCAACGAGCTATCACATTCGGGGATGGAAATCAAGGTTTGGTCAAAGGATTGGGTAAAATTGCTATATCACCTGACCATTCCATTTCCAATGTTTTTCTTGTAGACTCGTTAGATTACAACTTGTTTTCCGTTTCTCAATTATATAAAATGGGCTACAACTGTCTTTTTACGGATACAGGTGTTACTGTCTTTAGAAGAAGTGATGATTCAGTAGCTTTTAAGGGAGTATTAGAGGGCCAGTTATACTTAGTTGATTTCAATAGAGCTGAACTCGATACTTGCTTAATCGCTAAGACTAACATGGATTGGCTCTGGCATCGCCGACTAGCCCACGTTGGAATGAAGAATCTTCACAAGCTTCTAAAGGGAGAGCACATTTTAGGACTAACAAATGTGCATTTTGAGAAAGACAGGATTTGTAGCGCATGCCAAGCAGGGAAGCAAGTTGGTGTTCATCATCCACATAAGAACATCATGACGACTGACAGGCCACTGGAGTTACTCCACATGGATTTATTCGGCCCGATAGCTTACATAAGCATCGGCGGGAGTAAGTACTGTCTAGTTATTGTGGATGATTATTCTCGCTTCACTTGGGTATTCTTCTTACAGGAAAAATCTCAAACCCAAGAGACTTTAAAAGGATTCTTGAGACGGGCTCAAAATGAGTTCGGCTTGAGGATCAAGAAAATAAGAAGCGAGAATAGAACGAAGTTCAAGAACTCACAAACAGAAGGCTTTCTTGAGGAGGAGGACATCTGAGAGCACCTAGAGGGGGGGTGAATAGGTGATCCTGTAAAACTTGAAACTTAAGCCACAAAAACATAGTTAAGTGTTAGCACAATAATTGCCAAGTGGCTATAGAGGAGTCTCAACAAAATACAATAACCACAAGGATATCAATCACAGAGATGGCACGGTGGTTATCCCGTGGTTCGGCCAAGACCAACGCTTGCCTACTCCACGTTGTGGCGTCCCAACAGACGAGGGTTGCAATCAACCCCTCTCAAGCGGTCCAAAGACACACTTGAATACCACGGTGTTTTGCTTTGCTTTTCTTAATCCCGTTCGCGAGGAATCTCCACAACTTGGACCCTCTCGCCCTTACACTTGAAGTTCACAAAGAAGCACGGAGTAAGGGAGGGATTAGCAACTCACACAAGACACTAAGATCACAGCAAATACACACACACAAGACCCAGACCTAAGCTCAAAAGACTAGCACACTAGAACGGAGCTCAAATCACTAGAATGTCGAACAAGTGCGCAAGAATGGAGTGTGAGTGATCAAGAGTGCTCAAGGAATGCTTGGTGTACTCCTCCATGCGCCTAGGGGTCCCTTTTATAGCCCCAAGGCAGCTAGGAGCCGTTGAGAACATTCCTGGAAGGCAGATCTTGCCTTCTGTCGACTGGCGCACCGGACAGTCCGGTGCACCACCGGACACTGTCCGGTGCAAATATCCTTCCTTATTTGGCGAAGCCGACCGTTGGAGTCTGAGAGCCGTTGGCGCACCGGACACTGTCCGGTGCACACCGGACAGTCCGGTGCACCAATGTGACCGTTGGCTCGGCCACGCATCACGCGCGGAATCCTCGGCCGACCGTTGCCCCGGCTGACTGTTGACTCACCGGACAGTCCGGTGCACCACCGGACAGACCGGTGAATTTTAGCCGTATGTCGTTAATCATCTCCCGAGAGCGACGAGTTTGCCTGTGAACGGCTCACCGGACAGTCCGGTGCACCACCGGACAGTCCGGTGAATTATAGTCGTACGCCGCCGTCGAAGTCCCGAGAGCAGCCTGTTCGCCAGAGCCAGCCTGGCGCACCGGACACTGTCCGGTGCACCACCAGACAGCCCGGTGCACCCAGACTGAGCGGACTTTGGCTGAACAAAGCCATCTCATTTTCAACTCGATTTTTCCTGTTTCCAGCACTTAGACACAATACATTAGTCCATAAAACAATGTACTAAGTCTAGAAACATACCTTTTGACATGATTTGCACTTTGTCCACCACTTTGCATAGATTAGCACAAAAGCACTTGTGTTGGCACTCAATCACCAAAATACTTAGAAATGGCCCAAAGGCACATTTCCCTTTCAATCTCCCCCTTTTTGGTGATTTATGCCAACACAACATAAAGCAACTAGAACAAGTGCAATATCAATGCAAATGAACACTCAAAATTGTTTTGATTCAATTTTGACATATATGGATCATACTTTGCCACCACTTGGTTTGTTTTTGCAAATCAAACTCAAATTCCTATCTCTAAGTCAAATTCACTTGTAGAGACATAAAAAGAGGTATTCCAACATAAATTGATCAAGGATTTCAAAAACTCCCCCTTTTTCTCATAATCAATACTTCTCCCCACAAGAGGCCAACTTTTGACAAAAGAGAAATAAAAGAGTTTTGACAAACCAAAAGCTCTATTCTACTATTTTCAAAATTTCTCAAGTGGTAGCTGATCCATTTATTGCTTTGGCCTTTATTTTCTCCCCCTTTGGCATCAAGCACCAAAACGGGATCAATCTTGGCCCTTTAACCCCATTGCCTCACCAAAATCTTCAAATAAGAATATAAAGGCAATAGGAGGACATGAGATGAACTTGGAATAAGTTACCCTCTCATCGGAGTGCAGTGGAAGTCTTTCATGGTCCAAGTCCACCTTTTCCCTTTCAAACCTCCTTTTGAGACTAAAACAAGCAAACTCAAGCACACGGTTAGTCTCAAAGGGTCAAGTTGTAGCACACGGTTAGACATCATACGAACTCCTCACCGGTAAAAAGCCCAATGTTTCATATTTTAGAGTCTTTGGTAGCAAATGCTTTATTCTTGTTAAAAGAGGTAGAAAATCCAAATTTGCTCCTAAGGCTGTAGAAGGCCTTTTACTAGGATATGATTCAAACACAAGGGCATATAGAGTCTTTAACAAGTCCACTGGACTAGTTGAAGTTTCTTGGGACATTGTGTTTGATGAGACTAATGGCTCTCAAGTAGAGCAAGTTGATCTTGATGAATTAGATGATGAAGAGGCTCCGTGCGTCGCGCTAAGGAACATGTCCATTAGGGATGTGTGTCCTAAGGAACTTGAAGAGCTTCCACAAGCACAAGATCAACTATCCTCCTCCATGCAAGCATCTCCACGAACTCAAGATGAGGATGAGGCTCAAGATGATGAAGAAGAAGATCAAGAAGATGAGCCACCTCAAGAAGACGGCAACGATCAAGGGGGAGATGCAAATGATCAAGATAAGGAGGATGAACAAAATCCAAGACCGCCACACCCAAGAGTCCACCAAGCAATCCAACAAGATCACCCCGTGAACACCATCCTAGGAGACATTCATAAGGGGGTAACTACTCGATCTCATGTTGTTCATTTTTGTGAACACTACTCGTTTGTTTCCTCTATTGAGCCACACAGGGTAGAGGAAGCACTTCAAGATTCGGATTGGGTGTTGGCAATGCAAGAGGAGCTCAACAACTTCAAGAGGAATGAGGTATGGCATTTAGTTCCGCGTCCTAACCAAAATGTTGTAGGAACCAAGTGGGTCTTCCGCAACAAACAAGATGAGCATGGTGTGGTGACAAGGAACAAGGCACGACTTGTGGCCAAAGGGTATTCACAAGTCGAAGGTTTGGATTTCGGTGAAACCTATGCACCCGTAGCGAGGCTTGAGTCAATTCGAATATTACTTGCCTATGCTACTCACCATGACTTTAAGCTCTACCAAATGGATGTGAAGAGTGCCTTCCTCAACGGACCTATCAAGGAAGAGGTCTATGTTGAGCAACCTCCCGGCTTTGAAGATAGTGAGTATCCTAACCATGTTTACAAACTCTCTAAGGCGCTTTATGGGCTCAAGCAAGCCCCAAGAGCATGGTATGAATGCCTAAGAGATTTTCTTATCACTAATGGCTTCAAAGTTGGAAAGGCCGATCCTACTTTATTCACTATGACCATTGAGAATGATTTGTTTGTATGCCAAATTTATGTTGATGATATCATATTTGGGTCTACTAACAAATCTATATGTGATGAGTTTAGTAGGATCATGATTCAAAAATTCGAGATGTCTATGATGGGGGAGTTGAAGTATTTCTTAGGATTTCAAGTCAAGCAACTCCAAGAGGGCACCTTCATCATCCAAACAAAGTATATTCAAGATATTCTCACCAAGTTCGGAATGAAGGATGCCAAGCCCATCAAGACACCCATGCGAACCAATGGGTATCTCGACCTCGACACGGGAGGTAAATCCATAGATCAAAAGGTATACCAGTCGATGATAGGTTCTTTACTCTACTTATGTGCATCTCAACCGGACATTATGCTTTCTGTATGCATGTGTGCAAGGTTCCAAGCCGACCCTAAGGAAGTTCACCTTAGGGCCGTGAAGCGAATCTTGAGATATTTAGTTCAAACACCTAAGTTTGGTCTTTGGTACCCCAAGGGATCCTCATTTGATTTATTAGGATATTCCGATGCTGATTGGGCAGGGTGTAAGATTAATAGAAAGAGCACATTGGGGACTTGTCAGTTTCTAGGAAGATCCCTGGTGTCTTGGGCTTCAAAGAAACAAAACTCAGTAGCTCTTTCTACCGCCAAAGCCGAGTACATTGCCACCGGCCATTGTTGCGTGCAATTGCTTTGGATGAGGCAAACCCTTAGGGACTATGGCTACAAGTTTAGCAAAGTCCCTCTCCTATTTGACAATGAGAGTGCAATCCGCATGGCGGATAATCCCGTTGAACACAGCCGCACTAAGCACATAGCTATTCGGTATCACTTTCTGAGAGATCACCAACAAAAGGGGGATATCGAGATAGCCTATATAAACACCAAAGATCAATTGGCTGATATCCTTACCAAGCCTTTAGATGAGCAATCCTTTACCAAACTTAGGAATGAGCTAAATATTCTTGATACTAGGAATTTTGATTGATTCTTTGCACACATTGCTCATTTATATACCTTTGATCATATCTCTTTTATGTCTATGACTAATATGTTTTCAAGTGTATTATTATGCCTAGTCATAGATATTGAAAGGGAAATGGAGTCTTGGGCAAAGAAGGTGCTTCCACTCAACTCCAATTATATTTGCCGGTACTCCGCTTTGTTCTCCACTTTGGTATAATCTTCACTCATATTTTTGTTTGCCAAAGGGAGAGAAAGTTTGAACAAGGGCTTATATCTCACTCACAAGTATCTGTTTTTGGTGGTTTGGTGGTTGAAATAGGGTCAAACCTTTTCCGATAAGAATTTTGGTGGTTGAAATGCCCAACACAAATTATTGGACTAACTAGTTTGCTCTAGAAAATATGTTCTACAGGTGCCAAAGGTTCACAACAAACCAATACAAGTCAAAAGAAAGGGTTCAAACAAAGGGAGCAAAAGACAACCGAAGTGTGCCCTGGTCTGGCGCACCGGACTGTCCGGTGTGCCACCGGACAGTGTCCGGTGCACCAGGGAACCCAACTCCAAACTTGCCACCTTCGGGAATTCTGGGAGCCGCTCCGCTATAATTCACCGGACTGTCCGGTGTAGCACCGGACTGTCCGGTGTGCCAGCGGAGCGACGACTACTTCGCGCCAACGGTCGTCTGTGAAGGCATTAAATGCGCTACAGTGCGCGCCTGCGCGCACAGAAGTCATAGCAGGCGCCAGAAGGTGCACCGGACAGTCTACAGGACCTATCCGGTGCACCACCGGACTGTCCGGTGGCCCCAGAAATCAGAGCTCCAACGGTCGAACCCTAACGGTCGGGTGGCGTGGCTGGCGCACCGGACAGTGTCCGGTGGCGCACCGGACTGTCCGGTGCGCCCGTCGACAGAAGCCTCCACCAACGGCTACTTTGGTGGTTGGGGCTATAAATACCCCCAACCACCCACCATTCATTGCATCTAAGTTTTCAGACTTCCTACACCTTACAAGAGCTATAACATTCAATACAAGACACACCAAAGAGATCAAATCCTCTCCCAAGTCCAAAAATCATTCCAATCAAATAGTGACTAGTAAGAGAGTGACTTGTGTTCATTTAAGCTCTTTCACTTGGATTGCTTTTCTTATTCATTCTTTCTTGTGATCAACTCAATTGTAACCGAGGCAAGAGACACCAATTGTGTGGTGGTCCTTGCGGGGACTTAGTGTCCCGTTTGATTGAGAAGAGAAGCTCACTCGGTCTAAGTGACCGTTTGAGAGAGGGAAAGGGTTGAAAGAGACCCAGTCTTTGTGACCACCTCAACAGGGAGTAGGTTTGCAAGAACCGAACCTCGGTAAAACAAATCACCGTGTCATCCATCTTATTTGCTTGTGATTTATTTTCGCCCTCTCTTTCGGACTCACATTTATTTCTAACGCTAACCCGGCTTGTAGTTGTGCTTAAAGTTTGTAATTTTCAGTTTTGCCCTATTCACCCCCCTCTAGGCGACTTCCAATATACTTTCCTTAGACTTCACATAAATGCAATTGTCTTCCTCGTTTTCCTTGAAACCAAAACTTTCTGATAGTCTGATCAGACTAGATGTACATCTGTATGGAGGAATGTTTTAATCCATAAATGGACCTCCTTAAGTGACATCCCCTGTTTTTCTTTTACTGCTCATGACAAAACCCTTTGGTTGTGCCATGAACATGTTTTTTGTTAACTCTCCATTTAGTGATGTTGTCATTACATCCATCTGATGGAGCTCTAGATCAAATGAGCCACTAGTGCCATAATGATCTAAAATTAATCTTTTGTTAGGACAAGTGAGAAGGTTTCATGGTAGTCAATGCCTTCTCACTGTGTGAACGCCTTGTCCACATGTCCTTGTCTCTTTCTATATTCCCTTTGGAGTCACGCTTGGTCTACTAGACCCACTAATTTGCGCTTCTCATAGCTGTTTCATATGTAGTGGGATCACCTTCTGCATCGATGTCCTCACACATAAATCTCATCGCTTTCTATGTCTACACTTGTGTAAACTCCATAATCATCAGGAATCACAGATTGTCTAGACCTTTGAGACCTTCATAAACCTGTTTCTAGTTCTGGCTCGTTCAGATGCTCCTGCATTGGTGCATCATTTGGCGCGACACTACTACTGCCATGTGAACTCTCCTGTGCAAATGACTTAGAAGAGCCAGATTGTGCAGAAGGTGAAGTGACTTGCTCTGTAGTAGTTGCACTTGGTGATACAATATTTGCAGCAGGGGTTTCACCTCGAGTCGTTACAATCGTTGGTGGAACCACAGCGGGTATCGAGAAGTATGGTTCTTCAACCATCGGAATCGGGACATACGTCCTCTTTTCCTGAAGGTCAATCTATCTGAGTACCTTACTCCCCTTGATCATGTCATCTTCTAGGAAAATGACATGTCTGGTTTCTATAAACTTGGTTTGTCTGCCTGGGCAGTAGAATCTGTAACCCTTTGATCTCTCAGGATAGCCGATAAAATGGCAGCTAGTGGTTCTCTCATCTAGCTTTTCCTGCCCATGATTAAACATTCTAGCTTCTACTGGACAACCCCATATGTGGAAGTAGTTGAGCGTGAGCTTTCTGCCAGTTCACAACTCATATGGAGTTTTAGCCACTGATTTGCTAGGAACTTTGTTGAGTATTTGCATAGCGGTTTTTAAAACCTCCATCCATAAACCCAATGATAAGTTAGAGTAACTAAGCATACTCATTACCATGTCCATCAGTGTTCTTCTTACGCCTTTAGGCAACCACATTCTGTTGCGGTTCACTAGGTGTTGAATACTGAGCTACAATACTGTTTCACTTAGGAACCTCGCGAAAGGATCCTGGGACCTGTCCATACTCAGTATGGTGCCCACAGTACTCCCCCACATGATTTGATATGACAATCTTTGTGTTCAAATTGTGTTGTTTTTCTACATCAGCATTGAACTATTTAAACTTGTCTAAATCTTATGATCTGTCCCTTAAAAAAAGGGTAAGTATAATCGTAGCGAGAGTAGTCATTTGTGAAGGTTATGAACAAGTCAAACTGTCCTAACTAGAAAAGGACCACATATATCTATATGAATAATTTCTAACACTCTCGTACTTTGGATGCAACCTCTGCATTGCTCTAAGTCTGTGAAGTCTAGGTGATGGAAAATCCGTCCCTTAACGAGACTTCTTTTCTCCCCCTCGAAATATGGCCCAGACGATAGTGCCATAATTTCGACGAGGTTTCTCCATCACATTGTTTTATTACTCCTGCCAATGTTGGCTGGTTTGTTTTCTGGTGTATCTAGCACCACTGTGCGAAGATAAATAAAGCATGTCTTGTCAGATGGCGAGACCAACATCTTTATCATCAAAACTGAACAACACACAGTCTCTATCGCCGAAGTGATAGTGGATGTGCTGATTGTCTAATCACGAAACTGAAGTTAAGTGTCTGCTTGCTTTCCGTTAACCACTGTAACTGTTTTCAGCCCTCTGGGAGCCTTAGGTTTGTACGGAATTGCATTTTGTAGCATCTATTGCAGGAATTCTGGACACTTTCTATTGTATGCCCTGTCTTCTTGCAATAGAGGCAGGTCTCAAGGGGATCTGAGAAACAATCTGATTGTTGCATATAGAAAACATCATGATCATGTTTGATCCTATTCTTGAACCTTTCTTAGAGGTCTTGTTCTGTTTGAGGATTCTTAGTTTGGGAAGATTGATAGAATCACTTATTTGACTTATCAACCTTTCCTCCTTCTAAACACATTGTGTCGTGAGTTGATCTATATAGCACTTGTCCATTTAGACAGGTGTTTTACTGATCATGAAATGTCTCATATTCTGGAATAGCACCCTCAATAGGATCCTGGATGAGACTCTTATTGTGATCAAGTACATTACACTTGGATCTTTTTCAGTTGACCTTATAGATGTTGTACTGCGCCATCTTAAGGTCATCTTATGGTGAGCCTACTGTAGGCTTAGCGGGTTTCTTAAACCATAGTGAGGAATCTATTTCATTCAATGTAGTTATCATTTCAATCTTTTCCCACCATAAGTGACAATAAATACCACATAGCGGTTTAATCTACCTTATCTGACCAACTAGTAGGCCAATATGTGCACTTTTGCAAAGTAAAACAGAAAATATTTAGGACATCTGAAGTAAATACTGAAACATAGAACTTGCATGAATTAAATATTCGACGTTGGTCAAATAATAACCATGTCTGATCTACAAAAATTTCTTGTTCTAAAATTCTAAACCATCGTTGGATGATCTAGAAAACTTAATTCTTGTATAAAATGTGGCAACAATATTCGACGTTGGTCAAAATATTCAATCACCACAAAAAAAACTGAATTTCTATGCACTTAAAGAGAATTAATCCACGTAGGCTTCATAATAAACAATAATGCATAGAAAAACAAATAATATCTGGTTCTAAAATTCTAAAACCATCGTTGGATGATCTAGAATATATATACTTCTGTTCAAAATGTGGTAACAATATCTAACGTTGGTTAGAATATTCAATTACCGCAAATTTTCTGAATTCTATGCAATTTAAACAATAAATTAATCCACGTTGATTTCATAATCAAACTGAAAAATTGCATAAAATACTGAAAATACCAAAGTACGCTGTTGGGACCATGCTTCGGTGCGCCGAAGGTCTTACACGAAGAAGCAGCTTCGGCTGAAGTCGTCCCCAGGAAATGGCCGAAGGTTCCTTTTCATGGAGCTTCGGCGTTACAAACCGACATAGAGATAGAATGACCTTTTTATCCATAAAGGTCTGAGTCAATGTTGTAAACTTTTGTAAGGGGCATAATTGTAATTTGTCACAGGCTGTGACCTGTGTCTATAAATAGATGAACAGTACCTCTGTACTGTTCACGCGAACCTGTCATTCATCTTCGCATCACACTTGTATTCTCGCCTTCTTCAGGACCGAAGGTACATTTGTAATTCGAAACCACTTATATTTCTTTATGTCAGTAAAAATGTAAATGATTCTATGATGACATTTAAATGTTTATTTTATACCTCATGATTTATATGAATGCTTCGTCCTTCGTTATTATGTTTACGAAGGTACGTCCTTCGCAACCTTCGTCCGAAGTTCTTTATATCCCGAAAGGATATAATGTGGTGGAGGACGAAGGACTTTAATACTTAACATTTTCTGTGTTGCCTTGTTCTTAACTCTTAGCATTTGAGAACAAGCCCCCAACATTGGCGCCCACCTCCGGTGAACTCACTTCCACTTTTCTAAGCTGATGGCTTCGTTCAACAATCAAGCTGGAGCTGCTTCGGCTTCGAAGCTGGTCCTCCCGATAACAGGCGGCTCTTGCTCAGAGCCGGCTAACAAGAAGCAGAAGAAGGAGGCTCAGAGAAGGGTGCAGCATGTTGGAGTGCAGGGACCCTTCATCAAGTCAAAATGGTCCCACATTCCAATTACTTTCTCTCAGGAAGACCTTCAGCTTAAGGATTATCCTCACAATGATGCCATGGTTATCTCTTGCGTGATCAAGGGATTTCTGGTCCATAATGTCCTAGTTGATACAGGCAGTGCAGCTGACATTATATTTGCTAAAGCCTTCAGACAAATGCAAGAGCCTGAGGACAAGATTCATGATGCTACGCACCCTCTTTGTGGCTTCGGAGGGCGACAGATTGTAGCACTTGGGAAGATTACCATGTCGGTAACCTTCGGATTTGTTAACAACACAAGGACGGAGCAAATTGTGTTTGATATTGTTGACATGGAGTATCCTTACAATGCTATCATTGGCCGTGGTACTCTTAATGCCTTCGAAGCAATTCTTCACCCAGCTTATCTCTGCATGAAGATACCTTCGGACCAAGGGCCTATTGCTATCCATGGAAGCCAGGAAGCTGCTAGAAGGGCCGAAGGAAGCTGGACTGACTCCAAGGCAATCCATAACATAGATGGAATTGAAGTTTGTGAGCAGTACAAATTCAGGAGGGAGAAGGCAGCTTCAGCGGATCAGCCGAAGCCCATGTTATTGTGTGAAGACATAGCAGAGCAGAAGGTGTTGTTGGGCTCGCAGTTATCTGAAGACCAGGAAAAAACCTTGATAAGGTTTTTATTCAACAACAAAGATGTCTTTGCATGGTCAGCTAATGATCTCTGTGGAGTAAATCGGGATGTTATTGAACATTCGCTCAATGTTGACCCATCCTTCAGACCCCGAAAGCAGAAGCTTCGGAAAATGTCTGATGACAAGGCCGAAGGGGCTCGCAATGAAGTAAAAAGACTCCTCAGTGCAGGAGTTATCAGAGAAGTGAAGTATCCAGAGTGGCTAGCTAACACTGTTATGGTGAAGAAGGCCAATGGCAAGTGGAGAATGTGTATTGATTTCACAGATCTCAACAAGGCTTGTCCAAAGGATGAATTCCCGCTGCCAAGGATAGATTCTTTAGTTGATGCAGCAGCTTCTTCAGAGCTCATGAGTCTCTTGGACTGCTACTCAGGCTATCATCAAATTTGGATGAAGAAGGAAGATGAGCCAAAAACTAGCTTCATAACCCCAAGTGGTACGTATTGCTATCTTCGGATGCCTGAGGGGCTCAAAAATGCCGGAGGGAGTTTCAGCAGAATGACAGCGAAGGTTCTTCAGTCTCAGATAGGCAGAAATGTGTTGACTTATGTTGATGACATTATTGTAAAAAGCACGAAGCAGGAAAATCATATTGCTGATCTGCAGGAGACCTTCGCTAGCTTCAGACAAGCTGGTCTAAAGCTGAATCCAGAAAAATGTGTCTTCGGAGTGAAGAAGGGTAAATTTCTTGGATGCTTGGTTTCAACAAAGGGAATCGAAGCTAATCCAAATAAAATCGAAGCTATACTTCGAATGGAGCCTCCGACCACAAGAAAGGGGGCCCAAAGATTGACAGGAAGGCTGGCATCTCTTAACAGATTTATATCCAGATCAGCAGAAAGAAACTTACCATTCTTCGAGGTGCTGAAGTCAGCTGAAGTCTTTCAATGGGGCCCAAGTCAACAAAAAGCCTTCGAAGAGCTGAAGCAATACTTAATAGATCTAACAACATTAACTCCACCAACGCCAGGGGCTCCTCTGTTGTTATATGTGGCAGCTTCGCACTCAGCAGTAAGTGCGGCACTTGTTCAGGAGAAGTTTGATGGACGAGTCAAGAAGCAGGTCCCAGTATATTTTGTATCTGAGGTCCTTAGTGTCTCAAAGAAAAATTATACAGAGCTGGAGAAGGTATTGTATGCCGTTTTAATGGCATCCAAGAAGCTTCGGCATTATTTTCAGGCATACAATATTATTGTTCCTTCTTCGCAGCCGTTGAAGGATATCATGAGAAATAGAGAAGCTACTGGACGGATTGGAAAATGGGCTGCGGAGCTCAATGAATTTTACATTGATTATGTTCATAGGTCCTCGATCCAGTCCCAAGCATTGGCAGATTTCATTGCCGATTGGACGCCAGGGGCTCAGGATGAAGAAGCAAATAAAGATGCCGAAGTGTGGACAGTGTTTTGTGATGGCTCTTGGGGAACCTTCGGAGCAGGTGCAGCTGCTGTATTGGTCTCACCATCCAAGGTTAAAACTTGTTATGCAGCAAGACTTGACTTCAGCTGCACAAATAATATCACTGAGTACGAAGCCCTGCTCTTGGGCCTTCGGAAATTAAAGGCAATGGGAATCAGAAGGGCGATTCTTAAAACTGATTCTCAGGTTGTTTCGGGTCATATTGACAAAAGTTGCAAGGCTAAAGACCCGAAGCTTGAAAAATACCTAGACACGGTCCGAAGAATCGAGGCTTCCTTCGAAGGGTTTTCTGTCAAGAATATCCCTCGAGGACAAAATGAGCATGCTGATTTACTAGCCAAGTCTGCAGCACAGGGGCTGCCGTTACCTTCGGATGTCTTCTTCGAAACAATAAAGGCACCTTCAGTGGAGTTACTTGAAAGAGCAGTCCTCAACATTTCTCCTGTTTACAGCAAAGATTGGAGAACTGAAATAATCTCTTACCTTCAGGGCAACTTCCTATCAGATGACGAAGCTTATAATAAAAGGATAGAGGCGAGAGCTCGTCCGTATGTCATGATAGAAGGGGAGTTATACAAGCATGGAGTTTGTGCCCCGCTGCTCAAGTGCTTGTCTAGAACCGAAGGTATAGAGTTAATGAAAGAGATACATGCAGGCCTGTGTGGATCCCACATCGGATCCAGGCCATTACTTGGAAAAGTGTTCCGCCAAGGATTTTATTGGCCGAAGGCAGCTTCGGATGCAGCGGAGTTAGTTCAAAAGTGCGAAGGTTGTCAGAAATGTGCAAGAGATCAAAAGCAACCTTCGTCTTTGACACAGCTGATACAACCCATCTGGCCATTGCAAAGGTGGGGCCTTGACTTGTTGGGTCCATTACCACCGGCCCAAGGGAATCTAAAATATGTTATAGTAGCTGTGGAGTATTTTTCCAAGTGGATTGAGGCGAAGCCATTAGCCACAATAACTTCGGCCACTGTCCGAAAGTTTTTCTGGCAGAACATTGTCTGTCGCTTCGGAGTACCGAAGGCCATCACTGTAGATAATGGAACGCAGTTCGACTCCGAAGCTTTCAGAAATTTCTGTGATCAAATTGGAACGAAGATCCATTTTGCATCGGTCAGGCATCCGGAGTCGAATGGGCTTGTTGAAAGGGCCAACGGCATCATAATGACAGGAATAATGAAGCTAATCTTTAATCAACCAAGGGGAAAGTGGCCAGATCAGTTGACCAAAGTGGTGTGGAGCCACAATACAACAACATCAAGGTCTACAGGCTTTACCCCATTCAAATTATTATTCGGTGACGAAGCAATAACTCCGGAAGAAGCTAAAGCTGGGTCAATAAGGGTAGTAGCTTCGGCAGAATCAGGCCCCGAAGATGCTTGCTTTGTGGAAAAAGATGCTTTAGAGGGGATCAGGCTTCAGGCCGTGGAGAATATCAATAAATATCAAGCTGAAACAGTCAGGTGGCGAGATAGAAAGGTCCGCTTAAAAAATATTGAGCCGGGACACTTGGTGCTTCAGAGAGTAGCCAACCCAGATACAGTGGGCAAGTTACAATTGAAATGGGAAGGGCCTTTCCTAGTAGCATCCTCGTCAAGGCCTGGTTCGTACAGATTAAAGGACATGGATGGCAACGAAATTCCAAGATCTTGGAATGCAGATGAGCTTCGGAGATATTATGTATAACTTGATGTAACTTTTTATGTTTTTCTTTTTCTTTTTCATGGCACCCTTTTCCTTTCTAAAGGGGGAGAAAGGTTTTTAATGGGGCCATCATCTGTAATTTCCTTTTTAGTTTTATAAGAGCAAAATCCCCCAAAAAATGTAAATGTAAAAAGCTGAGAACGCACCATCGAGTGCCGAAACTGAAAAAAAAAAAGAAGAGAAGAAGCTCCAAAGACGTCCCTAAGGGGATGCAGAGCTCTGATTCCGCCGAAAGTAAAAGGCGAAGAAGCTCCAAAGACGTCCCTAAGGGGATGCAGAGCTTACAGCGAAAAGTCAACGCTGATACCGCCTAAGTAAAAGGCGAAGAAGCTCCAAAGTCGTTCCTAAGGGAATGCAGAGCTTATACTGCCTAAGTAAAAGGCGAAGAAGCTCCAAAGTCGTTCCTAAGGGAATGCAGAGCTGATGTGTGGTTGGTTCTAAAGAAATAATGGCTGAGTGTGGCTTCGGACATATGTTTTGGACATTCATTCGCACATTACATTACATCATGGCATTTGCATGCATAAGCATTCATTCATAGCATTTATGTACCAAAGTGGTTGCTTCGGCAAAAAGAAGAAGTGGATTTTTATGATTTGTTACGTGAAAGAAAAGCTTCGGCAAAAAGAAGAAGTGGTTTTTTATGATTCGTTATGCTTTGTTGTGTACAAAAAAGAAAAGCTTCGTGCTTCGGCAAAAAAAAGAAGAAGTGGTCTCTTATGTTTTGTGTATAAAAAAGAAAAGCTTCGGCAAAAAGAAGTGGTCTCTTATGTTTTGTGTACAAAAAAGAAGAGCTTCGGCAAAAAGAAGAAGTGGTCTCTTATGCTTCGTTGTGAACGAAAAGAAGGGAAGGTGTTTTTTCGCCCTCGGCTCAAAATACTGATTTCGTCCACATCAAAGCACCTCAGTAGAAGGGTAAGAATATATTACAAGGTATGTACAAAGTCCCTTGAGAACAGTTTAATTGTATTTACAAAAGTTGTTACAAAAGTATCCTAAGTTTTTTCCTATAGTATACTTCTACTGATCTTCATTAAGCTTCAGCTTCGGCGACAGCTTCGGCGACATATCTTAAGCATCATCTTCACCTTCGTCATCCTACATAAATCAAGGTATCGTGAGTAAAAATCAAGTGCAAAGGAGAAGGTAAGTACGAAGTATCATTTCTTACTGGTTCAAGATGACTTCGAGCTTCGTCTCCGGCCTTTTCCCGCCCGCCTTTTGTCCATATCATTTTTATAAATCTATTTGAGATGCTTCGGGCGAGGTCAGGTATATCGTCCAGGATTGATGGAGACAAGGTGAAGTTGGGCCTGTTGACGATTTTTCCATGCTCGCAGCCGACCTTCAGGAATGCTGCAGCGGTACCCCGAGAAGCTACCCAGGCACAGAAGTCACCGTGCCCGGCTATAACTTCGTCAAGTTCTTCGATCTCAGCTTCAATATGATCGAACGCTTGTGGTAAATTTTCCGCTGAAGGGTTAAACTTCCCGCTGCTAGCTCCAACAGAGTAAAATATCTTTTTTAATCGTTCAATACAATTATTGCTAAATTTCAAGCATTTGTCTTGAAGGCTTGTCAATGATTTCTTCAAGTTTGAGTTGGCCTGGACTTCGGCTTCAAGTTTCGAATTAAGTTCTAGCTTCTCCTGTTCAAATTGTTTTGATTCACTGATAAGTTTCGAATTCAACTCTGATACTTTAGCCTCAGTCTCTGCCAGCAAGCCTTCGGTTGATTGGAGCTCGAAGTCTTTCTTCTCAATGATAGTTGATTGTTCTTTTATCTTGCTCTCTAAATTTTGAATTATAGCTTCGTGTTTTTTGTCCTCCAAATCTTGCTGCATCTTCAGAGCCTTGCTCAGCAGCATGCTCTGTACAGAAACAACTTTCGTTGGTAACATTTTCATTATTAAAAGCAATAAAAACCAGAGAAAAGGTTGTTTACCTTGAAATTGGAATAAAATAAGCTGCCGACGATATGTTGTCGTCGGTAGCGGCTGATATCTGTCTCTAGCTTCGGAAAACCGATACTTTTTGATAAAGTACCGATGACCTTAGCTCCAGTGTGGTCTCGAATGCAGCCCAATTTTTCGTCATCAATGCCTCCAAATAGAAGAGCTCCGGATTTGTAGCCGCAAGATTTGGCATAGTCCTTGAGCTCTTCTATTTCGTCCTTTGTCAGTTTTTGCCCAACTAAATTTTGAAAAGAGTAGGCTTCGTCGTCCGAAGTGTCTTCGGCTATTTCTTTTCCTTTCTCAGGCACTGTGGCCATGGTTTTTTCAGTAGTAGTACCAGCTTCTTCTGCAGCCATGTCTTCCAAAATCTTGTTGATGTCCTCAATGGTAGTTTCTAAGTTTGCATCTTCGGCTGTAGCGGCTTCGGTAGCCGCGACCTCCGAAGGTGCGACTTCGACGTTTGTTGTCTCTTCAGCAGCTGCCGTTTTCTGAATTGACGCCCTCGGCGGCGTCTTATCGATAACTTCGGTCACTGCAATAATTCTTTGCCGCTTTGGTTTGGTTATCTTCGTTTGTTCCGGCTCTTCCACCTTTCGAAAAAGCTTCGTCAGTTCAGGCCCTAGTGGACTTAGCTTCGTGGGCACGGGTTCAGTCATTACCTTTAAAATTTCCTCCACGTCGCTGGTAGAAGGTGGTGTGGGGGTCTCCTCTTTTTCGGATAATTTTCGCTTCGGAGTTGATATTTTTCTTTTCTTGGGAATTTTCTTCTCTTTTGTTAGCTTTTCTTCATCCTTGTCCAGAGCTTCGGCCACTCTTTTTCTTTTTTGGCCCTCAGCACCTTTGTTCAGCTGTTCATAGTCAGAGTACTCGAAGCCCAGGGCATCAAGAACTCGGTTCAGCCTTCGCTTCGGTCGGGTGCCGAAGGCTGCTATCATCAGTTGATCTTCTTTCTTCGAATAATTCCCCAGAATTTCATTACACATCACCTCGACTGTGTCCAGCCACTCTTGGCAGGGCTTCTTAAAGAATTTCTTGAATTTAAAGTGATAGGGAAGCCGGACAAGTTCCCCCTCCTTCTTCTCCCCCTTTAACTTCGGCATTTCCCACTCTCTCAGAGTGGGGAAGATTCTGAATGCCAAGAATTCCTGAACCAAATCCCTGGTACCGATATGCTCTGCAATAATTCCGAATTCATCCATTGCCTGTTGTGTTTGACCTTCTGGTGTCATGTTGCAGCGGGGTCGGGTTTCTCCGAAGATCAGCTCGAGTGGACTTTGCACAAGCTTCTCCTTGTCGTCATCAACCTTGACATAGAACCATTCCGATTTCCAGCCTGCCGGCCATTTGCTTCGGTAGCTGATCACAGGAAACTTTGCGGTTTTTCGGTAGGCAAAATTGTAGCAACCGAAGTTTTCATGTAGCCCATCTTTTCTGGCCTTTGTTTGATAATGTAACTCATGAACTCGGCAGAAACTGTCGGCAAATGGCTCCACTGCTTGGCTTCGAAGGGCCCAAATATAAACGCTAAGTCTAACGATAGCGTTGGGAGTTAACTGGTGAAGGTAGATGCCAAACCTTTTTAGTATCTCCGCAATAATCTCGTGAAGAGGGAATCTAAGCCCAGCCTTTAAAAAGCTCTTGAAGATAACAATCTCGTCCTTCCCTGGCTTCGGGGTGGTTTCTTCTCCCCCGAAGCGAAGTAGCTTCTTCTGGTCTTCATTGAAATAACCTGCTTTCACCATCTTCGAAAGATCAGCCTTTGAAACAGTTGATTTCCCAAAATCCAGGTGACTGGGCTTGCTGGGCATGGCAATACGGTAGTCATCTTCGGGATCAGTCCCTTCAATGTTTTCTTCTTCTCCTTCGGCAGTTGTCGGGTTTGCTTCAGCAGCGGGCATTTCTTCCGCAATCACCAGTCCGGAACGCTGCATCGCTTCGGAAATGGGCACAGTATTCGAACCTTCGGCTTCGTCTCCCTCATGTGCAACTTTGGCAGTAGATCGCACTCTCGCCATTTGATTCTGAGTTTGGAGAAGTTAGATACTCTTTTCTTTTTTCTTTTCTCCCGAAGCCTTTCTTTCGGACGAAGCAGACGTCGAAGATGGACCTTCGTTCGATTCTGAGAGTCAAGCTTCGGCTATGGTTAAAAATTTTGGCAGCAAAACAGTGCAAATAGCAATGAATGCTGTGGTAACTTCACACCTACCCGTCTGTTTATATAGTGCTGCAGGTAAGAAGGCGAAGCGGCAGGATTTTTACACCAGGCGGGCAGTCACTTGTACTCGCTGTGCAGTGGACCGTAAAGATCAAACAGTAACTCTGCAAGGTGGGCCTGGCACGCGCTCGGAAGCCGGATCGTTTCTCCGCAACGAGCTCAGGGAAGGTGTTTTTTGGACCTTCGGCTTCCCGAAGCTGAAGAGGCTTTTTTCACGGGTCAAGCTCGTTACGAAAAACGATCTAGCACCGCGAAAGGGGCTACTGTTGGGACCATGCTTCGGTGCGCCGAAGGTCTTACACGAAGAAGCAGCTTCGGCTGAAGTCGTCCCCAGGAAATGGCCGAAGGTTCCTTTTCATGGAGCTTCGGCGTTACAAACCGACATAGAGATAGAATGACCTTTTTATCCATAAAGGTCTGAGTCAATGTTGTAAACTTTTGTAAGGGGCATAATTGTAATTTGTCACAGGCTGTGACCTGTGTCTATAAATAGATGAACAGTACCTCTGTACTGTTCACGCGAACCTGTCATTCATCTTCGCATCACACTTGTATTCTCGCCTTCTTCAGGACCGAAGGTACATTTGTAATTCGAAACCACTTATATTTCTTTATGTCAGTAAAAATGTAAATGATTCTATGATGACATTTAAATGTTTATTTTATACCTCATGATTTATATGAATGCTTCGTCCTTCGTTATTATGTTTACGAAGGTACGTCCTTCGCAACCTTCGTCCGAAGTTCTTTATATCCCGAAAGGATATAATGTGGTGGAGGACGAAGGACTTTAATACTTAACATTTTCTGTGTTGCCTTGTTCTTAACTCTTAGCATTTGAGAACAAGCCCCCAACATGCAGCGGAATAATATATAGTCCAAAAAATATCTCTGTAATTTTCTTCATCTAAAAAATCTATAATTTTTTGTATTTTCTTTACTATTTAACTGATTTCTTTTTCCCCTTTTTTTGTTTACTAATTCTAGGAAATCAATAAAATAATTAAAACTCGCTGGAAAAAGTAAGACCGTTATGGCCTTAAAACGGTCTTTCGGCCTGGTCACTGGCGACCCAAATCGGCCTCTAGGGGAGGGCAGTGTGCGCCCAGGCCGCAACCTGGGCAACCTGGGCCTGGGCTGCGCATTCGGCCCATGCGACGTTGCTGTGGGAGGGCGCTCGCTGGCCTCAACGTGGCCCTGGGCCGCCAGTTTGGCCCAGCCGCACGGGCGCCTCTTTCCCCGCCTTTCTGCACGCCGTAGGATGAGATCCTACGGTTCAGATTGAGTTGCATACTGTTGCAGTTTCTATTTAAGGCTGAAAAATCGGAGAAGGATTCAAACCCTAATTCTTTCTCTTCCTCTCCCAGTCGCACAACACATCCGGCCGCCAGGAGGCCATTGTCGACCGTGCCCTGCTGCTTTGGCCGTCAGCCAAAATCCAGCCGCCGCCGTTCTACACTCCCTCTCTGTTTCTTGCCTCGGTCAAAACAGCTATTGGCAAACGGCTTGGCAAACAGCTCTCTGCTGGCTTCTTGCCTCAGCCAAATGAAGCTCCTATGCCTCACGACCTCTCTTTTATTTGTTTTATTTCTTTTCTTTTCTTAATTTTCTTTGTTCGGCTGAATCTCAGAGAAAACGTCCGGCTCCCTCCACCGAGGAGCTCTGTCGCTAGGCCGCCAGGACGCAACGTTTCTCTCTTTTTGACCTGCTGTTTTTTTTTATTTCTTGTTCTTGAATGTGGCGCTAGTTCCCTGGCCTTGCGCAGGCAGGTCTTTTCCTTCATCAGAGATGGTCGGCCGATTATGGGGCGCCGTCTTTAACCTTTCAAAACTCGGATCTAGTCCTCATTTACTCGAATCCCTTATTGTATGTGAATGAATGTATGAGATGGATCTAATGTAATATTCGGGATCGAGTTATGAGCTGATAAAACATAGATCTGAGACCTTGTGTTATTTTTGTTATTTTCTGTGATGATTTTCTGTACCATTTCTAATCTGTTCTGTCATCTAGGCCACGGATTCAAAATATCCCGAGCCACTGTGATCTCTGTTGACCCAGATTTAACACAGATTAGGGTTAGGTTATTAAACCCTAACCCTAATACATCGATCTATTTTTACTATCTCGGATTTTCTGGGTTTGGCCGAGACCAAGTCTCTGTCAGTGGCCAAAACCCTAGATTTAGGGTTAGGTAAACCCTAACCTGAGAGATAAAAAAATATTCTTTCTATTCTAATCTATCTGTTCTCGGGTGATGAACGATGGTAAAAAAATAGTTCAATCTTATTGATTCGAGACTTTTCTGGGATCTCATAAAACTGATGCGGATTAGGAGACCTAGGGTTTCTTAAGTTGGCTTTGATACCATTGTTATAATCTATATTATCTAGGATCGATTCCTAAGTCTCTAGAAAATCAATCTGTAACTGGAGGTAAAATCTTGATGACGAGTAGATATGATCTACTAAGAGGAATAGGAAAACATACCTTTGTTGTTGGAGAGCTGCAGTTGTCGTCTTCATAGTGTTGCCCTGCAGAGAAACAGCACGAGCTGCTTTGGGTTGTAGCGTTTTCGGACACTCCGACACTTAGGAGATGGGGGCCTCTGGTGGCTAGGGTTTTGGGGTGAGGTACTAGCGTTAGTCTTTCTTGTGACCCCTCTTCGTCCAACGGGGCCTCACGGATGCTCAGGCGATGGGTCGTCATAGACGACAAGTGCTTTATAGTAGTAGAGAAGAGAAGATAATTGGTATTGTTTATTTTTAAGATCTTTTTCTTATACCGTTGTAGAGATAGTTTTTTGCAAAAATATCAAAACAAATAGTTGTTTTTAAAAAACTAGATGTTGCGAAATGTAATCTAAATGTCAACGGTAATAATTCACACTCGATTACCAACGATAATAAGTTTTAATAGTCCGGTATCAACTTATAGTGTGATATCTAATTACGGTTGTACTTAAACAAACATAATTTAATGTTATCAAATATGCGAACCAGATGACACCTTACTTCACAACACTCTCTACCTTGAAATTTTGACAAAATTAAAAAGAAATCACATCTCAAACAACTTCTGGCACCAGGTCCCAAAATTTTAGCACTAAAAAAAACTGACTCCATGCATAGAAGATTAGGCACACTCGGGATCACGGATCTTCCACCAGAGGCCCTCTGGCCCAGCGCCATGGCCACGCCCGCCGTGATGTCCCGATGAGCACCCATGTCGGCAGCGCCTTCGTTACACCGTCACAAAGTTCCGGAAACCACACGAAAACCACCGGCCGAGAATTCTGCACCGAATCTTGACAACGTCATCTCGAGGGGCATGCCCTACTCGTGTGCATAAAGCTTGCGCAGGCCAGGATTCACCTCGCCCTTGCGCAGAACTGCATAAAACCCCACCCCATCTGCGTCGAGGGTTTTCCTCGAGGGTTTTCCTCGAAGCCTCGGATTTCCGGCGAGAAAGCATCTCCAGGTGAGGTACAGTCTCTCGAGCTTGTTGTCGTGCCTCTTCCAGTCCTCGTAGTCTCACAATCCATCCGTAGGAAAGCTTGTTCCTTTTTTTTTTCGTAGCGTGTGGACGGCGTCGGCGATCGTGGGCCTGTGGAGTCAGTGGAAGGAGTAGGCGCGAAAACAGAGAATCTTGCACGGTTGCAGAGCTCTTGCATTTCTCGTGGATTTTAGAGGGATTTCGGGCTTTTGCGAATCCGTGTTGTTGGCTTTCTTGATGAACGGTTTGTTCGTGTAGCGGGGTTTAGCCGTTCTTTGAATTTGAGACATTGAGATGTTGTTCCGATTTCTCGACCGCAGCCTTCGTTATTCCCTTATGGCATGAGGATTGATCTCAAGTGCAGGGGGATTCCTGGGAAGAGGGAGTGGTTGAGCCATGGGCAACCTTCACGCCAAAGGTGCTGGTACGGGCGCCAAAGGTGCTGGTACGGACCGGTTTCTTTTTCCGGGGGTTAAAACTTACTGCTTTCCAAATTGCGTCATACCATTCTGTTAATCATATCACCAGGAGCAGCAAACACTTCCATCTCGAATTTTGGGGATTCGATGTCCAATGCCGTTACACCTTCTCCAGTAGAGCAGGCAACCTTCAAGTGGGTCATTGATGGCTTTTCCTCCCTGCTTGACAAGGATCAAGGATGGACATACTCCAACGTATTTGAGCTCATGGGTGTAGAATGGTATGGTTATATTTCTGTATCTGTGGTTAATCAATGTTCTCTTTGAGGGGTAACTATTTCATTGTTGGCATAGTTTAAGCCAAGGGCTTACAATAGTTACAGCGTCCTCAGGTCCGTACCCAACAACCAGACATCAGGTCAAACCTCCCCACACGCCTCAGTCAAACACTTGGTCCAACACCCAAACCTCGCGTAGGACACACACTACAAATTGAGGTTCTGTTTTTTTGCGCGAATAGTATAAATAGTTCACAGAAATAGAGTAAATATTTCATAGAGATAGCATCGCATGCATGCATATTCTATTTTATGGTAACTCCAATAATTATGACATATTGTGTGAGTTTACATTACATGTGTGCAAATTTTGGATGACATTTTCCTTTCCACTACATGCACGCAAAAATTGGATGGCTCCATAAATATAGGATCACTTCAACAACCATGCAGCTAGACTCGTTAGAGTAAGTTTATGATATATATTAATACTAATTATGCTACACGATGTAGGTATAATTATGTCACTGCATAAAAATCTATTTTCTACTGCATGCGCACAAATTTAGGATGACAAAAATGTGTGATGAAAGAAAATGAATTGACATGCGTGGAAACAAAAAATCTTATTTAAATGCTTTATTTCCTCTATAAATATAGTATCATTCCAATAGACATGCAACTAAACTCGTTAGAACCAGTTTATGATATACACTGGTACTAATTATGTTACACAATGTAGGTATTTATGCAATGTTGTATACTACGTAAAATGTGGTTCACTGGTGGACGCATCTTCATGTTCGAACGTAAAAACTTTCAGTTTTGAGAGTAAAAACTCGCAGTTAAGAGCGTAAATACTGAACCAATATGAAAGTTGTTGAAAACATCTTGATGTTGGCATATATATGTATACAAAGTGACAAAAAATATGTATGCGATTGTATGTCGTCACTCCACTGGAAACATGCATTCACGCGCGTCTCTCACCTGACTCATGCATGTGGTCCTATTTTTATGGCAATTCTAAAAATATGGCAACCATTAGGCACATGCATGCAGTTCATTTTTTTATGCAGAACAGAAAATTGTGACATATCATGGGAGTTTTCATTGCATGCGCACAAATTTTGAATGACATTTTTATTTCCACAGCATACACACAAAACTGGATGGCTGGTATCGCGCAAAGCATAAATCATTATAGAAAGTTGCATAAATACCTATACCGTACATAATAATTAATGAAGAAAATTCTAGTATGGGCTCAACCAACATCCGCATGCATAATCATAGGATTGGACCTTTAATCTATCACCCTAGATGATGAATAGATGTACCCTATATATATTAACTATATATATATAATTTATATATCTAAAGTCTTAGGCTTCCAATAACTAGAGGAAGCCTAGGCTAGACGTGCCATCCGGTTGAGTCGGACCAGGTTCGGGCGTCTATAAAATAAGCCCCAGAGTGCTAGGGCTCAGTTTTTGATGCCCCACTCCGATGCACGAGGGATAGCGCCCACCTAGGCACGTGCGACAGCGATGGTTGCCCTAGAGCGCGCGGCGGCGGCAGACCCCCACGGCTGCGGTTGCGACGGTGACGGTTCCTCGATCCAGAGTCGCGGCAGTGGTTCCTAGATTTGGAGGCGTGGTGGCGGCGACTCCCTGATCCAGAGGGCGAGCGGCGTCGGGGCCCTGGGTCGGACGAGCGGCTGTGACCTTGGGGCGTCGATGGAGGCGAGAGGCGGCGGCACACCCGAGGCGGACGAGCAAGCGGGGACAACGTTCCGGAGACGGGCAAGCGATGGCTTCGCACCCCTAGCCCGAGCGGTGGCGGCACCCCATAACCCACGAACGACGGTGGTGTTCCTCGACGTGTGAGTAGCGACGGCGCCACACGAGGCGCGAGGATAGAGTGGCGTCCACAGAAGGCGCGAGGTGCGCGTGGCGGCCGTCGCGTGTGACATCCTCTGATCTGGCGCAGTTCAGGCGCCCCAAGTGATGACCTTCCTTTGATCTTGTGTCCACGACGACATCCTCCTGCGATTACCTCCTCCAATCCGTGTTTTGCCTTCGGTTATTGTGTTTTATGCCTGCCACATACACTATTTACGCTAAAAACTAAACGATTTTATGCTCGAACACGGAGTTCGTACATTAGTTTACTGGATGCCATATTTATTTTATGCACATTGAAAAGAAATTCCTTGATTTATGTTGTTCGTAATTACAATAAAAAATCAAATCGAATCACTTTTGTTGGCAACTGCTAGATTTTTACGTCCA
Source organism: Zea luxurians (assembly GCA_029449295.1). Taxonomy (NCBI): domain Eukaryota; kingdom Viridiplantae; phylum Streptophyta; class Magnoliopsida; order Poales; family Poaceae; genus Zea; species Zea luxurians. Next base: position 190,996,318 of record JAOPSE010000001.1, read on the forward strand.
GAATACAATTGTCCCTAATTCCCGCGGGGATTATTATTTGAACCGATAATAGTTTTTTTATCAATTATGCTATACGGTGTAGGTTTTCATGAGACTTTGTATAAGAATCTATGCTCTGCGTGACTCTTGTTCTCGAATTTTTTTGCGCGTGTGTAGTGGAAATGAAAGTATCATCCAAAATTTGCACGCATGCAATGGAAACTACCACGATTTGCCATAATTTTTGGATATTCATAAAAATAGAAACCGCGTGCATTCGACTCCTATAATTTTCGGATCTGCCATAAAAATAGGATCGTGAATACAACGCACCAAAGTTATTAACCTCTCTCACATTGACTCGGTATTTACGCTTATAACTACGATTTTTTACGCTCAAAACTGAAGGTTTTTTCGCTCGAACATGGTAATGCTTCCACCAGTGAACCACATTTTACGTAGTGTAGCGCATTACATAAATAACTACACAGTGCATCATAATTAGTATCACTATATATCATAAACTGGTTGTAACGAGTGTAGCTGCATGACTGTTGGAGTGATCTTATATTTATGGAGGAAATAATGTATTTAAATAAGATTTTTTGTTTCATGCATGCCAATCAATTTCTTTTCATCGCAGATTCTTGTCATCCTAAATTTTTGTGCATGCAGATGGAAACAAATTTTTACGCAGTGTACTGAATTGCATAAATACCTACACCGTGTAACATAATTCGTATCAGTATATATCATAAACTTATTCTAACGAGCCTAGCTGCATGGTTGTTGTAGCGATCCTATATTTATGAAGTCATACAATTTTTGCGCGTAATTAGTGAAAACGAAAATGTCATCCAATATTTACGCAGATGCAATGGAAACTTTTATGATCTGTCATAATTATCAGATCTATCATAAAATAGGATCTGCATAGATGTGTCTATGCGTGTGCACAGGTCTAGTGGCTGGGCGAGGTTTTTATTACATCTTTATGAACTATTTACGCTATTTCTATAAAATATTTATGCTATTTACGCAAAAAAAATAGAACCACGATTTATGGCGTGTGTCCCACACAAGAGTTAGGATGTTGGACCGGGGCTTTGACTGACGCACGTGGGGAGGTTTGACCTGGTGTACACATGCGTGGGGTGTGGGTGGACGCGCTGGTGCGGCGCAGGAGTGGTCGGCCAGGGTTTCCTCTACCATTTGGAAGCCCAAGACTTTCAATATACATTCTATATATATATATATATCCTGCAAAACTTGATGACTGCATAAGTCTAGCCAATAACGAAATATGAAAATGGTTTTTTATAGGTTCCGTAAGAACTTTCAAAATGGAAAGTATGACCAGCAGTCATTTGTCACATGGACACGAACACGATCTAAGTGCTCTGTTTTGACAGGTATCTGAAACTGAATCCAAAGTACGAAGTCAGTAATGAGGAGTGTGTCTCTCTCAGGCTTGAACTGTCGCAGAGTTCAGTGAAACTCGACACTATCTTTGAGGCATCTTTCAAGTTCATGATATATGATCAGTTAATCGGAAAGCACAAGGTGCATCTAGGTAAAGTAGCAAATTATATCTTCCCGCTATTTACGCTGTCGGATAAAACCTGCAGCAACAACGAACAACAAACTCATATATAATGTTTTTTCTCTCTCTGAGAATTGATTATAGCTGTATGCTCATCGACCCAAATGCTCATTTGTATGACAATGTGTTCCTGTCTCTCTTGAAATCTTATGGTGATTGAATACCTTTTTCTGAAGAATTTTTTTTTAATATTATTATTATGATTTTGCAGGTAACCACAGCTTCCAGACTGCAAGTACGAGCTCTGCCATCGCATTCATGTTACCTCTGAAAGCACTCAGACAGTCCTCTAGATTTATTGTCAATAACAGCTGCGTATTTGGCATTGGCTTCATCAAAGTTGCCACTATCAAAGTCAACACGACGCTAGAAACACTGTTTGTCAGGAAGATGAACATCTTCAACGAGGCCAAAGTTTACACTTGGAAAATCGAGGATTTCTCTGCTATGAAGAACCCGTCCCACTCACCGGAGTTTGAGATCGCTGGATACACATGGTGATAAATAATCTTTTCAGCTTGCAGTACTTGACATGTACTCCACATGACTGAACGTTGATATCATAATCTGAACTTCCTTGCAATGCTAAGAGCGGTTCTGAACCACATCGGTTTTGAAAATTTTACTTGAAACACAATTATAGCAGTCCTGCACGTCGTCAACCTGATTGTGTGATCCTGACCAATTTGCAGGATTATCTCTTTGAATCCATCCTATGATGGTAACAGCCTGTCCTTATTCCTGAAAATGAAGAAGACAAACGACGTCCCCAAAGGCTCTGGGAGCCTGGTCGAGTTCGCTTTATCCATCAAAGACCAGGAAAACGGCAAGGACAGGAAATATCCAGGTTCGCAATTCAGCAGAAACTTGCTTGATGGACTGGTCGGTCTGGATGCTAGATTATCATGGCATGTTCTCAATTTTTTGTTGTTGTTGTTGGGAAATGCAGGCAGGTGCCAGTTCTCTAGCAAACACCATCGCTGGGGATGGAAGAAGTTCATCTCGCTGGAGGACTTCAAGGACTCGTCAAAGGGTTATCTCATCAAGGGCAAGTGCTGCATCGAGGCTGAGGTCGCAATCAGTGGCTCTTCGAAGACGGAGTACTCTAAGTAATTTGATTTGTGAGAACTCATGATTAGTATTTATTCTCGCTAGAACCAACTATATAGTGTGTTCCATATGTATTAGCATGCCATCGAGACTCTAGCTTGCTCTATAGATATTTCGACATATCCGCTCTTCAGGCTTCGTTCTGTCGAGTTGAATGTGATCTAATAAGTTAATATATGCAAACTGGGATCTTATTATTTTAGGCTATTCTGGCAATCTATCTTGATTGCGACGAATGATTTTACAGCAGTACTTTTTTTTTCTCTATCTAATTTTTGCTGTCGAGCCTTATTAGTTATGCTCTTCTTGCAAACAGTAGTTTTTTTGTCTATCAATTACATTATACTTCATCCATACTAAAATATTATTCGTTTTAACTCTTGTTTTCTATATTTATGTTCAAATAAATGATAATAAATATAGACATATATATAAAACAAATATATTAATTATTGTATGAATCAACTAAAAAGTAAAATGGATTTTATTTTAGGACGGAGAGAGTATTGAGAAAATAATAATTTTATGTAACCGATGGGGTTGCCCAAACACAACAGCAGGTTTGCTCAGCTGCACAAAGAGCGCGTGACAAAAAGTCAAGAGGGCCAACAACACTTTATGCTATATCCAAATCCCAATGCTTGTAGCAGCAAATGCCCAGCAGAAGCAAGAAATTTGGCATCCAAATGCACTTTCCGAGCCAATCTTGGAGTTTCTAGAAAAATGCGGATATTCCTAAAAATGCAGGTTCTAAAGCATCCCAAGGGTTTTGGTTGGAGGTTAAGAAAACTTGTCTAGGCCAAATTTTAGATCTCTGAAAACGCCAGAAAGCATCCAAAAGGTGGGTTTAGTTGGAGGCTGAGAAAACTTACCTGGGCCAAATAAGTATCCGGCAGGAGTTTATAGAAGCGACGGAAAAGAAAATAAGACTCTTTAATATTAGGTGTTTCTAGAAACGGAAGGCCGGCCGCAGGCATCCCTTGGCAGGGTGAACAAATGTTGTTGCTTCCCTACAATAAAATCTGATAGGAGCTAACAAAGAAACTTTGCAGGAACAACGTGAAAGCAATTAACGCCCAATCACATGTATATTTAAGTTCTAAAGTCTTAATTGGTGCACCACAAACAAAGCATGCTGACAAGGCGTTTCTTATTGGTGCACCACAAACAAAGCATCACACTCAAACCTCACTCATCCACCGCATATCACCACGTTCAGGGTATCGTTTACAACGAAACACTCAAACCAGGGACACAGCAACTGCAGCTCCATCAGCCCTCATTCAGACAGGGCCTTCACAGCTTCACGCCAGGAACATGAACCCACTCCAGCTGCACCACAATCAGGCCACTCTCGACCTTCCTCAGCTTCAGAATCAAGTCCTGGACCACCTTGCCATCCTTCCACTGAACATGGCTCTCGCCGCCAAGGTAGTTTACTCCGACAGGGTAGATCGTCTTGATCCTTGTCCCATCAGAGGCGTGCTTCAGGTCCAGCTTCGCAGCATCGTAGATGTCAGTAATGTTGATCTCAGCAACACCCATGCTGTCGTCTGCTGTGAACTTGTCTTCATCAAAAACTTCCTGTGTGGCATTAGCAGAGCAATTCAGAAATCAAGAATCGGTTTTCCTGGTTGTTTCGTAGTTAGAAATACAGTAGATGTCAGTAATGTTGATCTCAGCAACACCCATGCTGTCGTCTGCTGTGAACTTGTCTTCATAAAAAACTTCCTGTGTGGCATTAGCGGAGCAATTCAGAAATCAAGAATCGGTTTTCCTGGTTGTTTCGTAGTTAGAAATACATGCGGTCAATTTGTTCGTATTTGTGGCGGCGATGTCAGCGGACCAATGGCAGACATGGTTCCATACCATCCATATTTCTGCCAGGAACAAATTACGCTCAGGTTAAAAAACGTTGATCTGACAAATTAAGCATTTTGTAACACATCACCGTGGTAAACCTTTTAACCAGCATATAGCTTTATACAGTACTTTCATAAGTCTATATCTATATAGTTCTCCGACAGCAAACATGATGAAACCAATTGAGACAGCAAACTTACAAGGTGCACTGGCTTCGTAGGATTTGTTACTGAGAGCTGCAATACTTCGTTCCACACTGGATTGGGGTTCTTCTTCTGGACACTAGTCTTCACCTTCTGTAGCAACAGCAAAAGAAAACTTCCATAACGCAAACACCGAGAACAGAAAGCCACAAATCTAATGCGTATCCATGGCGTTTGAACTGAAGTCAACCGGATAAAATAGAACAAGAGCTTTCAAAATCCTAGAAAAATGTTTAGTTGTGCTTGTGCAATTCTGCAACAGTCGACATAAGTGGTTGACCTGACACCACACAAGCCAATCATACAGAAACTTAAAGCTGCATAATACTGAAATCCTTGGGCTTGGGCTTGGGCTTGGGGTAACACTAAGAAAAAGTCGAATTAGTAGGAAAATAGAAGACTGGAAAGTAATTCAGTCCGCAAAATACTATTTTTACCCTAGAATCATTATGCAGATCACAGAGATACTGCTAAGTACAGGTTGATTCATATTGAAGTTTCGCAAACTTGTGCAGGGCCAGTCCCTAGTTCAGAAGAAATGTTATCAGCAGCTATTATTTCTTATTTTATTCAAGGTGAAGCTGTTACGGGGTGTGGTGCTCTGCCACTCAGTTCAGCGTTCTCCAAAGGTGCAGTATAGCCCTTACGCATTGGTTAAGCAAGCAAATTCATGAGCAAGCTAGAACTGCTGCCAGTCAGGAACTTATTTGTGGCTTGGCAATTCATTGTCAGGATTTTGATCTCCCCGCATCGAGGTCAGCGGCTGGTCGGATAAGCCCATGGACCACTCGCCATCCAATCCACAGACCACTGGCGTAAAAAACGGTAACAGGATCCTAAGATGGGGAGGCAACACGGGCAGATTCGCAGCTCATAGAAGACGACAGAGACAGAGGAGACGAGCACCTAGACCTAGGACTAGGAGATCAGGGAAGATCAACAGTAATCCCGACAACCCGATTCCCCCTCGCGGCGCTGACCGTGGACCACGCACGGCACGGGTCGTCAACTGCGAACGAGTCCCCGTCGATCGCGGAGGTCCAGCCAGGCAATGCTGGGGGGGGGGGGGGGGGGGGGAGAGAAAGGAGACCAGATGGCAGAGGAAGAGGGAGAAGGCGAGCGGAGCGGGGATGTTCGGATGGACATGGACCTGAGCGCCGTACTGGAGGACGACGTAGGGGTCGCTGGTGTGGGTGAGCGGGTCGGCGATGACCAGGTTGTTGCCCCGCACCACGCGGACGTTGAGCTTCCCGATCATCTCCTCCTTGGACGCCGACGCCATTGTTCGGGTGTGGGTTTGGTGGGAGCGAGCTGCGGGTTGGTGGGGACAAGCCGAGGCGGAGGCTCCGACACGAGGGAGGGGAGGAGTGGTTTGCTCACCTCACCGGACACCGGGGGATGCGGCCAACGGCTGGCAGCCGGCGCCCGGTTTTATAGGCGTCGCGGCCTGCCTCGTGGATTTCCTTTAAAAAATATTTTTAAAAAAAATGGAGTTGACAAATTGGACCTTACAATTATCTTTGGAGCACAAAAAAATAAAGTTGAGAAAATATGGAAACAAAATTGAAGTTAAATGGAGTGCTTTGTTTGAGGAATGATATAGTCCATCATCTTTGTTGGATCTTTTATGGGCTTGGCCCATTTATTGAATAAACTCTATGGTGTGTAATGGTGGAGAATACCAATAGTATCACATTGGAAGTCCAAGGGTCTTTTGGCTTGACTTATATGGTGGGATTTATTCTACCTAAATTGAGAAGTCAAGAAATGGACAAGGGCGCGCCGCCGCCGCCGGCGGCCGGGCGGGGCGTGGCGTGGCGTGGCGAGGCGAGGCGTGGCAGGCAGGCAGGCGAGCGGGCGTGGTGTGGTTGTGTTAATTTTTAGCACTCACTAATCGCGTTAACCTTTCAGTTGCCTGTCTCTTCGTCAGCCGAGTGACTCTTCTCCTTCAGCTGACCGACTCATGGCGTGACTCGGCAAGAGCTGGCCGACTCATGGCATGACTCGGCGAGGGCTGACTGACTCTTGGAGTGACTAGCCGAGTGACCCTTCTCCTTCAGCTTCCCTCTGCGAGAGGTTAAATAGAGGAGCACCCCTGTCACTCGGGACACGCGAGAAAACACTTTCAGAATCATAGTCCAGCCACCGAGTGAGGGTATTTCCATCTCGTGACTCTGCGCGCACAGAGAAGCGAGAGGGCAGGTGCCTCCGAAGCCGGTGCCGTTCGAGACCTTGCACGGGGGATCGGCAATTAGGTTTTTGGGGAGCGTCTACGCGAGTGCCCAAAACATCTCCAGCATGACAAAAGAAGTTGGTCAAGGATCTGGATCATCAGAGCGCATGGGAGGGTATGATCAGTTTATTTACTTACTGTTTTACATTCTGGAGATTATATATGTTTTATATATTCATCTATGTTGTTTCATATGTGGGAATGATTTTATCTTATCTGTTCTGTCTTATTATAATATGATAGATCTGTCTGTTTTAATTTTTCAGTCATGCTGTTTATATTTCTATCTGTTTAGTTTCAATTGTTCAGTCAGTTTACATGTTTATCGTATTTATATGATTTATATAATTCATATGCTTTATGTTCTCATGATCCATATTGTTATGGATATATTTGATATCATGATTAATTATCTTTTATATGTCATCATCATAATATTAATTTACGAAATTAAAATGATACGGAAAATGCCTATAATTCTAACAATCCAAAAACCTAATGTTAGGCATTTTTCTGTCAGAGGTTTTGCTGCTGTGCTAAAGCCTGATCCTTTTGATGGTAAAAACTTCTTGATATGGAAAGCTAAGATGTAATTGTGGCTAACTGCAATGTCTTGTTTTTATGCCGCTGAGGGCAAGCCTGCCAACTTACCTCCTGAGGATGAGGCTAAGTTTAAGGCTGAAGACAACCTCTTTCGAGGAGCAGTAATTAGCGCACTGGATACAAAATTTCAGAAAAGCTATATCATCCTTCCCACAGAGAAAGAGCTGTGGGATGCTCTTGTTGGAAAGTTTGGAGTTACTGACGCTGGTAGCGAGCTGTATCTCATGGAGCAGCTGTATGACTACAAGATGGTTGAGAACCGATCTATAGTGGAACAGGCTCATGAGTTTCAGGCACTAGCTAAGGAACTCGAACTTTTTCCTTGTCCTTTGCCTGACAAGTTTGTGGCTGGCGGCATAATCGCCAAGTTGCCACCTTCTTGGAAGGACTTTGCTACCTCTCTCAAACATAAAAGACAAGAGTTCAATGTGGAGGAGCTCATTGGTACTCTTGATGTTGAGGAAAGGGCTAGATCAAAGGACAATGGAAAAGGTGTGGAGACCTCTACTGCTAATGTGGTGCAGAAGAGAAACTTCCGCAAGTTTAACAAGAAGAAAAACCAGAACAAACCAGAGAACGCAAATAAACCTGTTCATACAGCACAGTTTAAAAAGAAGAACAACAACAACAAGGGAAAGGGAGGTTGCTTTGTCTGTGGCAGTGATCAACATTGGGCTAGAGAGTGCCCTGATCGCAAGTTCACACAGGACAAGAAATCAGCTAATGTTGTAACCACTGAAACTGGAGATGGAACATCTGGGTATGGTAATTCTTTACCATTTGTTCTCTCAGTTTGTAATTCACCTGAGTGGTGGATGGACAGTGGTGCAAATATTCATGTGTGTGCTGATGCCTCTATGTTCTCCTCCTACCAGGTCGGGAGGTCTGGCGCCTTGTTAATGGGAAATGGGTCGCGTGCTCATGTTCTTGGTGTTGGTACGGTCATTCTGAAGTTTACTTCGGGAAAGACGGTGCCATTGAAGAGCGTGCAACATGTGCCCTCTATCAAGAAGAATCTCGTTAGCGCTTCTATGCTATGTTTAGATGGATACAAAGTTGTTCTTAAGTCAAATAAATGTGTTGTGTCGAAACATGGTACTTTTGTTGGTAAAGGATATGACTGCGGAGGGTTGTTCCGCTTATCACTGCATGATGTGTGTAATAAACTGGTGAATTCTGTTCATTTTTCTGATGAGTCAGATTTATGGCATTCATGGTTTTGTCATGCAAGCTTTGGCTGTCTTATGCGGTTAGCAAATATAAATTTAATTCCTAAATTTAATTTGGTCAAAAAGTCTAAGTGCCATGTGTGTGTTGAATCAAAACAACCCCGCAAGCCTCACAAGGCTGCTGAGGCGAGGAGTTTGGCACCTCTAGAACTTGTTCATTCTGATCTGTGTGAGATGAATGGAATTTTGACCAAAGGTGGTAAAAAGATACTTTCTCACTTTTATAGATGACTCCACTAGATTTTGCTATGTGTATCTCTTAAAAACAAAAGATGAAGCATTCAATTATTTTAAGGCCTATAAAGCTGAAGTTGAGAACCAACTTGGGAGGAAAATAAAACGATTAAAGTCTGATCGAGGTGGAGAATATTTCTCTAATGTGTTCGATGAGTTCTGCGTGGAACATGGTATTATTCATGAGAGGACACCGCCATTCTCACCACAATCCAATGGGATTGCTGAAAGGAAAAACCGCACTCTAACAGATTTGGTGAATGTCATGTTGAGTACAGCGGGATTATCCAAGGCATGGTGGGGTGAGGCGATTTTGAGAGCATGTCATGTCCTGAATAGAGTTCCAACAAAGAACAAAGAGATCACTCCATTTGAGGAATGTGAAAAGAGAAGAGTAAATCTCTCGTATTTACGCACTTGGGGTTGCTTGGCTAAAGTGAATGTGCCAATCAACAAAAAGCGTAAACTTGGGCCTAAAACTGTTGACTGTATATTCCTTGGGTACTCTTTTCACAGCACTGGGTATAGGTTCTTAATTATAAAATCTGATGTGCCAGATATGTATGTTGATACTATCATGGAATCAAGAGACGCAACATTTTTTGAGAATGAGTTTCCCATGAAGAATACACCTAGTGATACAAGTCATGAGACTATAATTCCCCATGAGCACGAACTGTTGATTCCTATACATCATGCTGAGGATTCTCACGTGCACATCCCTGAGGAGGATGACACTATAGTCACTCGAAAGAGCAAGAGACAGAGGGTTGCAAAATCCTTTGGTAATGACTTTATAGTGTACCTTGTGGAAGACACACCAACGACCATTAGTGAGGCATATTCCTCTTCTGACGCTGACTTATGGAAGGAAGCAGTAAGGAGTGAGATGGAATCTATTATGTCTAATGGAACTTGGGAGGTCATTGACCGTCCTTATGGTTGTCAACCTATAGGTTGCAAATGGATCTTCAAGAAAAAGCTTAGGCCTAATGGTACAATTGAGAGGTACAAGGCAAGGCTTGTGGCCAAAGGATACACCCAAAAGGAGGGTGAAGATTTCTTTGATACCTACTCACCAGTGGCTCGATTGACTACAATTCGCACATTAATAGCCGTGGCAGCCTCTTATGGTCTTATCATTCATCAGATGGATGTTAAGACAGCTTTCCTAAATGGAGAGTTGGATGAGGAGATCTACATGGATCAGCCAGAAGGGTTCATTGTGGATGGTCAAGAGAACAAGGTGTGCAGGTTGATAAAATCATTGTATGGCCTAAAACAAGCACCTAAGCAATGACATGAAAAGTTTGATAATACTCTTACAGCAGCTGGCTTTGTTGTAAATGAATCTGACACGTGTGTATACTATCGGTATGGTGGGGGTGAGTCTGTTATGCTGTGCCTTTATGTTGATGACATTTTGATCTTTGGATCAAATCTCAATGTGATTGAGGAAGTTAAAAATTTTCTATCAAGCAATTTCGAGATGAAAGATTTGGGAGAGGCTGATGTCATTCTAAACATCAAGCTTGTTAGAGAAGCTGATGGTGGGGTAACTTTGTTACAATCCCATTATGTGGAAAAGGTATTGAGTCGCTTTGGTTTTAGTGATTGTGATCCTGCTCCAACACCTTATGATCCTAGTGTGCTATTAAGAAAGAATTGGAGAATAGCAAGGGATCAATTGACATACTCCCAGATCATTGGCTCGCTCATGTACCTTGCAAGTGCAACAAGGTCAGACATCTCTTATGCTGTGAGTAAGCTAAGTCTGTTTGTGTCGAAACCAGGAGATGATCACTGGCGTGCTCTTGAGAGAGTGTTGCGGTATTTGAAAGGTACTATGACATACGGTATTCATTATACCGGAAACCCAAAAGTGCTGGAAGGCTATTGTGATGCCAACTGGATTTCTGATGCTGATGAGCTTTATGCCACAAGCGGATATGTGTTTCTGTTTGGAGGTGGCGCTGTTTCCTGGAAGTCTTGCAAGCAGACTATCTTAACGAAGTCTACAATGGAAGCAGAACTCGCAGCATTAGACACTGCTGGGGCTGAGGCCGAGTGGCTACGTGATTTCCTATTGGATTTACCGGTAGTTGAAAAACCGATACCGGCTATTTCCATGAACTGTGACAACCAAACGGTGATTACAAAGGTTAACAGTTCTAGGAATAACATGAAGTCTACAAGGCATGTTAAGAGGAGATTGAAATCTGTCAGAAAGTTGAAAAACTCCGGAGTTATAACTGTGGATTATGTCCACACATCGAATAATCTGGCAGATCAATTCACTAAGGGTCTATCACGCAATGTGATAGAAAGTGCATCGAGAGAAATGGGTATGAGACCCATGTGAAATCTACTCTAGTGGTAACCTGCTCTATGTGATCGGAGATCCCGAGAAGTAGAGTGGAGAAACAAGCTAGGAGTAAATTATGAGGAAAGATCCCTTCTTTAACTCATTTCTGATGCACATCTTTCCTATCTGTAAGGCAGGATGGTATTTTACCTTAATGTATTCCAAGAGTCTTATAAAGGTGAGATGTTGTCCTACAGAACATCTTTTGAGGAATACACCTATATGAGTCAGACTGCTGGTCACAGTCTATGGGACTTGGGTAATCCCTAAATACTCATGAAAGGCACTGAAGTGTGACTTATATGCTTCTAAACAGCGGGAATACCCTTTTGCAGCCTAGTATCAGCAAAGGATTTGAGTGAATCTTATTTCGCACAAAACTGTCAATTCAAGGCTTAGTCCATTGTTCAGTTGTGAATGAGTGAAACTCTTATTCTAGATGGATGTTCAACTTAACAGTCTCCATCGAAACACTGGTATATCAAAGGATTGTGATTCTGATACTTCATCGTTACAAACCCTAGAGTTTGGTGGGGATTGTTGGATCTTTTATGGGCTTGGCCCATTTATTGAATAAACTCTGTGGTGTGTAATGGTGGAGAATACCAATAGTACCACATTGGAAGTCCAAGGGTCTTTTGGCTTGACTTATATGGTGGGATTTATTCTACCTAAATTGAGAAGTCAAGAAATGGACAAGGGCGCGTCGCCGCCGCCGCCGGCCGGGCCAGGCATGGCGTGGCGAGGCGAGGCGAGGCGAGGCAGGCAGGCAGGCAGGCGAGCGGGCGTGGTGTGGTTGTGTTAATTTTTAGCACTCACTAACCGCGTTAACCTTTCAGTTGCCTGTCTCTTCGTCAGCCGAGTGACCCTGTCTCTTCGTCAGCCGAGTGACCCTGTCTCTTCGTCAGCCGAGTGACTCTTCTCCTTCAGCTGACCGACTCATGGCGTGACTCGGCAAGAGCTGGCCGACTCATGACATGACTCGGCGAGGGCTGACTGACTCTTGGAGTGACTAGCCGAGTGACCCTTCTCCTTCAGCTTCCCTCTGCGAGAGGTTAAATAGAGGAGCGCCCCTGTCACTCGGGACACGCGAGAAAACACTTTCAGAATCACAGTCCAGCCACCGAGTGAGGGTATTTCCATCTCGTGACTCTGCGCGCACAGAGAAGCGAGAGGGCAGGTGCCTCCGAAGCCGGTGCCGTTCGAGACCTTGCACGGGGGATCGGTAATTAGGTTTTTGGGGAGCGTCTACGCGACTGCCCAAAACATCTCCAGCATGACAAAAGAAGTTGGCCAAGGATCTGGATCATCAGAGCGCATGGGAGGGTATGATCAATTTATTTACTTACTGTTTTACGTTCTGGAGATTATATATGTTTTATATATTCATCTATGCTGTTTCATATGTGGGAATGATTTTATCTTATCTGTTCTATCTTATTATAATATGATAGATCTGTCTGTTTTAATTTTTCAGTCATGCTGTTTATATTTCTATCTACTTAGTTTCAATTGTTCAGTCAGTTTACATGTTTATCGTATTTATATGATTTATATAATTCATATGTTTTATGTTCTCATGATCCATATTGTTATGGATATATTTGATGTCATGATTAATTATCTTTTATATGTCATCATCATAATATTAATTTACGGAATTAAAATGATACGGAAAATGCCTATAATTCTAACAATCTTCTCACTCATCACTTTTTTGTTTGGTTTGTAGAATGAAGTGAGTTAATCTATCACCACCTCATTCATCATAGCTAGTTGTTAATACTAATACGTGGAATGGAGTCATCACACCAAAATTGAGGAATGAACCCATGATGCACCACTTCATTTTGGATAGAGTGATTCATCAAACCAAACACCTTAAAAATAACTCCCCCTCTCAACTTGAGAACCTATACTCACCTGTGATTTTCTATGAGAAAATGAGCCGGTAGAACATGAGATTGATAAAGTAGCGCATGAGTATAGTTGTTGACGATGAATACAACGCTCACCGATGCATAAATAAATGTGGCTTAAGCGTTTATGTCCCTATTTTAAAATGAAATGGTAGTTTTACCATTGATTTTTAAATTTTTGTGATTTTGCCCCTGTGGTTTTAAAACGAAGAGAGAGTTTGCTCCTACCGTGTTAACTCTAACTAACGGTGTTAACTTTAGGATGAGAGATCAAGTTTGCTTGTTTGATTTTACCCGTGTTTTATTTTGTTCTCTGTGTTTCTACCCCTGTTTTTCAGTTTTGATACAAATTGGACAACTCAATCAGTATAAAATACAATAGTTTCTATCCATAGAATGCCACAAAGGAAAACTAGAATGAAGCTCTGTATTCTTTATTCATCATTGCGTATATATTTATACATCTCAAACTATCGTGAAGAAGTCCGTTCGGAGTAACTGAAGATCTTCATTAATGGACGAGATCTCTTCATGTCATCAACCCTTAACACCCTCTTGAATTCTTGATCGAGTCTATGTCTTGGTGTGATCATCATGGAGTACTTCAATCATCATACCCATGGATCCATCACGCTAAAATCATCCTCTAAAAACCCTATAGGAAAATATGTGATATAGTACGTGCCTATGTTGATATTGCTTCGTTAAAAACCTTATATGAGAAAATTTCATAGAGTAAAACTCGAAAACTCACATAAAGAAAAGAGTACAGTGTTGATCAGGTGATATATCGGAGAGGCATATTCCCACCGGTTCCTACAAGTCTCTAAGCAGTTTCACTATAATTCTATCAATTTTGATAATGTTGAGTAAGAGTGTAAGACTTAGTTTACGGTGTATTTATTTTCCCATTATTTTTAACTCATGAGGGTAAAATAACTTTTGGGAGCAATATGTTTTGTAACATTTCTCTTAATATAACATGTCTCCATCTGAACAACACATACATCATTATCTTCATAGATAATGGTCAAAGACACACTGGAACCAATGCCACAAAATTATAGTATGTGGTTTATCATTCTGCGAAGCCAAAGCCATTTATGTGGGACTTCATATAATCAACATGATTATTTATTAGAATGGTAGGCTGGAAATGGCGATAGATATCTTTATCAAAGACATCCTCCAATGGAACCTTTTCCACACACTGAGTATATAAAGTTTATCTGTGATATGGCTTTTTAGGGACCAAAGAAATGCCAAGGTCTTAGTTTCTTTTATAAAAGATATCAAGATCTATCAAATAAATACGTGATCCTTTGGTGGGAGTAACACTATACCTCTGCAAGTAGATTCATTACAAATGTAATATTCAGTCGAGTACTATTTGTAAGATATGTAAGCATACCAAAAGCATTGTGTTTATCTCCATATTTTCAATGTTAAAAAGGAATCTCTCTATGTCTAGAGTCTGACTTTAGATAGATAAACATATTCATATGTGGAGGGAAGACACGGGCATCTATGATTTCCATAATGAGTTAGCGATTATCCCTAGATAACCTCGCAAAATAGCTAGCAAATCGTTAAAAATTGGAGCCAACGTGTCGACAATAGACAGAGATGGAAGAGAGCAATGATGAGTCGCTCACTCCCGCGAACAAAGCTGGAGCATGTGATCCGTCTGCTTGAATGAAGGGACAAAACTCCAAGAGTTGGGGAAGAGACAAGCAGAGAGGTTCACTGGTACGAGGGCAAAAGAAAATATCAACCTAACGCCAACCGGCTCTGTTAATAAATTTATACTCCCTCTAGATCTAGATTATAAGTCATTCTAGATAAGATTTGAGCCAAACTTGTAAAACTTTGAGTACAAATAACCGTTTTGTTATTTAGTTTTGAAATCTAATACTTTTACAAAAAAATATAAAGCATTAAGAATTCATTTGTATTTTAACCAAAAAATATTGTTCGAAGTTATATTTTGAAGACGTGTCATTTTGCTAAATGACTTATAGTTTAAACCAAGATGGAGTATATAAAAAGGGGGCTTCATATATTTAACGTTGTGAATGCATTATTTAAGTTCATGTGGTGAAAGACGTTGAGAATGTTTTAAAAAATCTCACTCTATTTTTCATGATTGACTAGCATATAGCTTATATTAATGCTACGATCGGAGAAGGAAGAAGAGGGGTCGATAACTGCGCGATAGCGAGAGAAGAAGTTGGCGGCAGCGACACAAGTGAGGGGGAAGGGATGGGGGGGGGCGTAGGATCTGAGGACGGGAAAGTCGTGGGAGAGGGGGATGGGAGAGATGATAGATGGTCTAAATAATATTGGCTATTGAATTTGAGTGGGTAATAGAGAGGGTTATTCAGTAATCTAAATCATTGTTTTGATGATGTGTTAAGTCTGGGTGTAATTTGTTTGGTGGATTTAGTGGAGGTTATGGGTATGAGGGTGATTTGGTTAGATGAATTTTGCAAGGTTTAAACTGGTGGATTATATAGTGATATAGATATAGTAGGTGAAAGTGAAATATGTAGACATAAAAAAATAAAAATAATATTATTTAATTATCTAAATGTTGCTTATTACAACATAAAGCTTTCATGTATATATAATTATACTAAAATCTAAAAGTTTGATAAGAGTCCATATATATTTAGCGGACTAGGACTATTTTTTCCGTCGTCTTTCCCTCTGTTCGTATGTTTTACTGCACAAAGAAAGAGACAAATTTCCATGGGTTAGAGAAGGGGATCTGAATTCTGAAACAGACAAATAGAGGTGAGGCTATTTCCGAATCGATAGTAACATATTTATTTAATATATACTACTTAGAGCATCTACAATAGTTACCTAAAAAAGTGATCCTAAATATCTATTTAGGAAGTTGCTAAACCAGTTTTGGAAGAGAGAAAAAACATGGTCTCCACCGAATCTTTATGTGGGCAGCTTTTGTTTGCATGTGGCAATTGATATTTTATTTATTTTCTACAGTGGCAATTGATTTTTCCAGTTGCAATTATGTTGTCGAGCGTATTCATACTATGATCATCTTCTAAGACGTTTTGGGTTCACATAAGAAAGTATTAATATGTGTATTAATACTAATAGGTCTCTATTTATAATGGAAAACACATGAGATAATTTCCAATTACATGCTCATTAATTCATTATCTATTTTCTTTTTTTAACCAGAATCTATAATCTTATAATCTGCGTATCTAAACACCCAGATTCTAACCACCAGCTTCTCCTTACAGCCAGCTTTTCTTTACAGCCAACTTTTCAGAAAAGCTTCTAAAAAAATCGAACCAAGCAGACCCCTTATAGCTTGGTTAGTGGTCAGTCAAAGGCCTCGCGCATTGATGAAGCAGCGGCGACGGGTTGGGAGTTGGTTGGAGCGGCGAGAGTGATGGCACCAAATAGTGGCGCGTGATTGGATTTGGCTTAAGGCTGTCTTCAGCAACGTCTCCTAAATTTCATCCTCTAAAGGAATATTCTTTATCCTTTACAGCACACTTTAAAAGATTCTATCCTCTATATTTTCTCAGTCTCCAACAACATCCCCTAAATTCGATCCTCTAAAGCTACAGTGATAACAGACTTCCATTTTTCTATTAATTTAGTTTTTTTATTTGTTTGCATTACACGCTATAACATAAAAAATCATGCGCAACATAGTATATTTAATTAACTTGTAATTACTATTTTCTGAAATAAAGCATGCTACTATTTTTGATTCGTTCGGTTGCAAAAAAATCATGAACAATTTACTGGAACTTTTTAATATACATTTGTGCCTTTTTGTATTAAGAAACAAAAAAATGTTCATGTACGTTGAAATTGGATTACGGCAAGGTAGATTCAAACATGCTGCTGTCTGTTGAGAGTCTAGGCCTGGGACTGGAGATGGGCTCAACGGTCTGCGACACGAGAAAGTGGGTGGGTCCATAGGATGCACGGCAGGATAGCGGATAATGGAAGAAACGTTGAATTTAGCGTGTACGATGCCCTGCGCTAAATTTACCGGAGTAGATACAGAACCTTGTTGGACGGATACCGGAGGCTATGATGCGCTATATGTAGCGGACAGACCGCTTTAGCGGCTGTTGCTGGAGGCAGCCTAAAAATGGCGGGCGGGTGGTTTCGGGACTTCCGGTAATGTTGCTATATTTCGGAACAAAATAGGCTTACATAGAAACTTAGAAACTTAGTAAATTTAGAAATTTATTTAAGGAACTGTTGGAGTCTTTTTTTTAAAATATTCATCTAAACCAAGATATAGGATGTATTTTCAGGAACTAATGGAGATGCTCTTAGGTATTTTTTGATGATGTGACAAGAGAGTTAAAAGAAAAAAAAGTTTTATCTTGAGGGAGATACTTACATATGCTAGCATTTTTAATATTCTATAGAGAATAAAAAAACAATCCATGATATTATACTTTGAGATAATTGTATCTTATATAATTTCATATGACATGATAATGTTGGATATTGTGACGAGATGCAATAGATTCAGAATAACCTTAGTTGGCGTAAAGGCAAAAGAAACTACTAACCTAAAGTCAACCGACTCTATTAATAAACTTTTCTATATATAAATTCGACTCTATTAGGGGATGTTTGGTTGCTCCTGCTAAAGTTTAACCCGGGTCACATCAAGCGTTTGACTTTTAAATAGGAGTATGAAATATAGACCCAACCAACTGGACTAGATTCGTCTCGCCTTTTAATCTCCGGCTGACAAATTAGTTTTATAATCCGACTACATTTAATACCCGGAACGGAGGTTCAAACATTCGATGGGACATGGGCTAAATTTTAGCGGGGTGTAACCAAACACCCCCTTAGACTGTGACTGCTGTCGACAACAAGCAGCTGCATGGATGATAAAAATATGTCATGTGAATTATGTGGGTGTAGGTTGAGCTTGGTCTGTACGCAAGTGTCATTTACTTTCTGCTAGCACCACACGGGCTGACGGCCACGACACGACCTCACCGGATCAAGTGATAGCCTTGTGGCCCCCACGCTTAGAAATTATCGCCTGGAGGCCACCTCACCCGCCTTGCCACTTGTCACCCGCGCCGCGACCTCACTCCTCCCCAGCCAGCTCAGTCGTAGGTGCGCGGCGTCCGGCGTGCCAGCTCAGATCCTGACCTCGCAACCGCTTGCAATACATTATTCTGGCCGTCCGATCGCCGCCGCCGCTGCCGAGCGTACACGGACTGCTGTTCATTTTAAGGGATTTTCCCTTTATTCAAAAAAAGGGCTAGCCGAACTGGGCCGCTGCCAGGCCCACGGCCGAGCAGCCCAGCCCAGCCGGCCAGCAAAAGACGCGTAGGGCACGCACCAGAGAGAGCGAGCGAGCAGGGGAAACGTGGGGGCTGGCGGCGGCGTGCAGCTCTTGCCGATCTCTACGCCGTCTCAAGCGCAACGGCTGCTCCGGGTTTGGCTCTTGAAATATGGAGTCTTTCTCCCTGCGCTTGAGCTCGCGAAGAAATCTCAACTCTCTGTTCCTATTCTTCCTCTCGGTTCCAGTCACGGTTTGGATCGATTCCTTCGATTCTTGGTGTTCTGGAGTTAATCCTGCTGGTAGAAGAAGGTGGAGGTGGCCCTGCTTGTGCGCAGCGAGGTTCTCCTGCGCTCCGTTGTCTCACCAGTGCACCTGTGAGGTGCTCTGTATGTTCTGATTGCTGTCCACCGTGGCCTGGTGTTTGGGCTCCCTGCTGCGCGGTGTTCATCTTCTCGGGCCGGTGCCGTGGACGTCTCCCTCGGTTCCGGCAGCGGCTCTAGTATCTCCGTCAACCTCCCGCCGTGCAGGCCCGGACGTGGGCGGCGGAATTGGTTTTCTGGGACAGAACCTTGTGTTCGCTGAGCTGGTCTTCCCACGTAGACAATCTACGTGCTGTGAGTTATTTGTTGACTCATTTTATTTACTGTTTAATTTTGTGCAATCTGCTAGTATTAAATACTTGGGTGTGATTGCACTGTTGTGGGCAGATTTGTGTGCTCGATGATTATAGCGGTGTAGTGAGACAGCGTGACAGTCTGGGTTTTAGTGTATTATCATTTTCATCATTGATATTATTTGTGCCTAATTAAATCTCTCTTTGTTGAGGCTGTTTACCTGTGTTAAATTCTGTTAATTTATTTAGTACACAGCTCCTTTCTATCGGTATTTATATTTGATTATTAGGCTTATTACATCTGATCTAAAACCCTTATTTGGTAAGATACGACTGTCACGTTAGTCAAGGATCTCTGATCACCTTTTAGCGTTGGAGGGCTGTTTATTACAGCAACCCGCTATTTTGAGAGCAATAGTTTAAGATAAACAATTATGTTTATTTGTTTAATCTGCCTTCTTCATCTGCAAGCCATGTTTAATTATGAAATGGACCTGTGTAGCTATTTTACATGTTTACATGTCTTAGAATTGCTACAATTCATTGCTATAATTTCATATGGTATTTATCTGAGTTATATGATTGTTTTATTCGGAATTAGAATATTTAATTTATTTAAATATAAAGGAAGCATGTCACTTATTTCTCTAAATTTACAACACGGACAGCTCCGGCCTCCGGCGACATCGTCGTCGCCGGTTTTCAGCTAGGGCAGAGTATTCTTTGCGGTCTTGCGCATCTCGTGTGCGTGCCGTCGCTATCCGTGGACTCCGACTCTCCGAGGCTAATTTTATGATCGCCGGAGACTGGCGTCATCAGACGTGGACATCTATCCGGATATGCATGGTAATTCTATTTCTCTCTCTCTATATATAATATATGCTCTTAATATATTTGTTTTTTATAATTGGCGTAGACTCCATCAGATGCAACAAATCAAGAGTGTGTTGTTCCATCCATTCTAAAATAAATATACATCTTGTATACAGGATGTGACTTATGTAATGATGTTTTAAGATCATACACATTAATACTTTTTTTATTTATTTGATCAAACTCATAATTTATTTGATATCAAATATAAGAAATCAAATGTAATTTTTCATGCATAGATGGTTTTAAATAAAAAAATTATAGACTATAAAATCATATAACTTGGTATGTTTTATTAAAAAATAAATATGAGGAATTTCGAACTATTTGACAAGTCAATACTTCTACCAACGATAATGGATAATGCTTACACAGTAAGGGACACCCCTAGGGCTTGTTCGAGAGGGGCTTAATTCTCTGCTATTCAATTTTGAGTAGGAAGAAAGATTTTAACACTTTCGGTTTCAATCTCTTTCATTCTCCTTCTCCTAAACATGTTATATGACTTTATGGTGTGATATAATATGAGCAATCTTTACATATGTATATACCATGTTTTTTAAGACATATAGGCAGTGGCGGACCTAGATTTTTACTTAGGGTGTGCCACAAGAATTTTTTCATATAAAATTTTATATGTATAACATATAATTTTATAGTAAAATTATCTTTTCCACCATCTAGCATCCCAACCTGCAGCTATAACAGGAATTTCCAATAGGAACTCTGTCGGAGAGGAAATCTCCGACCGGGTGGCGGAATGCATCCGCCCTAAATCCTAAGATGAGGAGGGGCCTAAGCGTTTTGCCTGTTAGGTGGAAACGGGAACAACACAAGAACACACAAGGATTTAGAATGGTTCGGACGGCCGGAGCGTAATACCCTACTCCACTGTATGATGTATTGAGCTTGAGAGCTTGTATGAACTTGTGAGTGTGAGAGTCTAAGTGTGTCTGCCTTGTGACGTTGCGTGCCTCCCCTTTTATAGCTCAAGGGGGGCACGTACAAGGGTGCTGAGCCCCGACATGTGGGCCTAGGAATATAACGGATGTAATACTTGGAGCAACTAATGCTAGTCGCGAGTGCAATCTCCTTGCGCCCTGATATCCGTGGCCTGCCTAGCATTGGCATGCAGCGGAAGCTTCCTTGGCTACGTACGTGTGATGATGAGCATAGCGTATGCCGCAGCACGGGTGTACTGCCTGCCACCGGAACAGACGGGCACGCCGCCTGCAGGATGGCCTGGTCGCTGTCCGTCAGCAGAGTGGACAGGGCTCATTTAATGCTGAGGCGGCACATCGCCTGCCCGTGAAGTGGACAGGGCTCATTTAATGCTGAGGCGTCACATCGCCTGCTAGTGGAGTGGACAGGCGGCGCGTCTTATCCGCATTAAATACAGAGGCCGCGCGGCCCAGAGGCTTTACGTTAGGCTCCGCGAGCTGGCTTACGTCACAGGCAGTAGGTCACGTGGCAGCATCGGGCCTCCGCCTGAGCGGGTAGTGGGAGCGCACGCGGTGTGGTTCGGACATGTGTCATCACTGGACCCCCGCCTAGCCTTGACTAAGGCCTGGATATTTCTTGTCTCGGAATCCCGGGACCCGTCCCGGGGGTCCGGTTTGTGCCTGCGGAGGTTCTGGACCCTGCCCTGAGGTCTGGTCCGTGTATGCAGGGGTCCGGCACCTTCCCATGGAGGTCCGGGCCCACCGTTGATACCTTGGAAGATAATGTCTTCTCCGGCCACGTGGCGGCCCTCGAGCCATCCACGTGGTGGGGTCGGGAGCAGTTCACCAGGCGACTAGAGATAGCCGCGCGGGCACCTTGTCTTCATACTGTAGCAAGGGGTACCCCTGTTTTAGGGTACCAACAGTGGCCCCTGGGCCCACCTCAGGGGAGGATACGAGCCTGCAGGTGGGGCCAAAGCTTGGTTGGCGATTAGCGCGCTGCTTTTGTGTGCATGCTAACATAATTACTGCCAGTCTGCCTTCGGTCACGCCAACTGTCACACCTGTCTCCGCGGTTGACTGACCCGTGGTCTCCGCACTTGATGGTTTTGCTGGGCCACGCGCGAGGTGCCTCGATACCGCTGCATTGGTTTGAAAATTCACCTTCTCTGTCTTCTGTGGCGGCCCCGAGGAGACGCGGTACTAGCGCGAGCGGCGGTGCGACTTCTCTGCACCCAGGAACCGACGTCCAGGGAGGATGACTCGTGGGCCTAGGCCCCCGTGGCAGAGATAGGGCCACTGCTTTCGGTGGAGATGAGGAGGCGTGGTGGTTCGCTCCTCGCGTGGCGGTTCGCCTCCTTCGCACACGGAGGCCGACGCCCAAGGAGTATGACTCGTTGGCCCAGGCCCCCGTGTCAGAGGCTAGTCCGCTGCTTTCGGCGGAGATGAAGAGGTGTGGCGGTTCGCCTCCTTCGCACACGGAGGCCGAAACCCAAGGAGTATGACTCGTGGGCCCGGGCCCCCGTGTCAGAGGCTAGTCTGCTGCTTTCGGCGGAGATGAAGAGGCGCGGTGGTTCGCTCCTCGCGTGGCGGTTCGCCTCCTTCGCACACGGAGGCTGACGCCCAAGGAGTATGACTCGTGGGCCCGGGCCCCCGTGTCAGAGGCTGGGTCGCCTTGGCGCGCGTCGGGCGAGATCTTCTGTGGCGTCTTGGGCCTTCAGTGGGGGAATCTTTCTTAAAAAGGGATTCCCCCGAGTGCGGTAGTCATTCTCATCACTCGCAGTGCCCTTTCGCCCTCGAGTTCTCCGCGCTCTTCTACTGCGCGCAGCCGCCATGGCCTTGCTAGATCTTCTCGAGTGCTTCCAGTCCGAGGTGGCACTCAACTTGGTGCGCAACCTGCTCGGATGGGGTGCGCCGGTGTTCGCCAGAAGGATCCGTGTCGGCGCCTCTCCTCACGGTGACCTCGCCGCCGAGGAGTTCGTGCTCTTCGTCTCCAACCTCTCCTGCGGGTTGGCGCTGCCGATCTCATCTTTCTTCGTGCTGCTGCTGGAGGAGCTCGGCCTCCAACCTCAGCACTACACGCCCTGCTTCATCCCTCAGGCGGCCATCCTCGCCTTCCTCTGCGAGATGTCCATGGGGGCGACGCTTCTTCCTCCAGCATACGGACGAAAGGGTGTTGCGCAGCGACCTTCCGGAGGTGGAAAGCGAGCTGAGCTGCGGCTCCATCTTTTGCATGAGCTTCACCAGCATCCCATGGTGCACCTCCATGAACTGGTCTAGCTCCAACTCCATGAGGTGGGAAGCGAGCTGAGCTACAGCTCCATCTCTTTGGCTTTGATGGCTTCGGTGCCGCCTCCAATGGTGACCGCTGGCCCGGCTGCTGAAGACGCCGCCCGGGAGGTCGTGCAAGATGCCGTGGAGACGGTGGCCTACGTGTTTCCAGCGCGACCCTATTAATGTCGAGTAGCTCATACCTATAGAAATGTGGCTAGGGCCCCACTTGAAGGCGGATGTAATAACCTTCATTTTTGTAAGATACTTTTAGGAACTATGAATTTAACAGTTCTTATCTGTATGGTGCTTGTTCTTGTTGTGTGTGGTTTTATCAACCCTTCTCCTGGTACTTGGCCCCCTGGGATGTAGGCTCGACGCGTCGAGGCTAGATACCAGCATACCTAAGGAAGAGTTGGTGTCCCGGCCCCCAGAAGGTAGCCTCGACTGGGACCTAGACCTGCACACAGCCTCGGCTACGAAGTGTTAGTAGCACACCCATTAGGACCCATCGTCTGATATCAGCCATCCTTTGATTCATGCAACAGGACCTGCAGGATTTGGCCTGGGAAGCCAAGACGTGTGCCCGGACCCCCTGAATCACAGTTCCAGATACTAGGACACCCATCGCAGAGTGGTGGAGCGTGTAGGCTTACGGTACGGGACCAGGCTAAGCGACTACACGACTCCGGACCACCCCAGGGGACGTGCGTCCATTCTCTAGAACCGGACCCTAGGTTCCCGGACCCACAGGGCTATAGTTCCAAATACTAGGATACCCATCGCAGAGTGGTGGAGCGTGCAGACTTAGGGTGCGGAACCAAGCTAAGCGACTACACAGCTCCGGACCACTCCAGGAGGCGAGTACCCATTCTCTAGAACTGGCCCCCAGGCTGTCGGACCCCCCTGCTTTCGTAGATGGGTCCTAAACTGCAAGCCTGGCTACTCAATTCGGATATCATCATACCAGCAAGGGTGGGAGACCGTATGGGTGGGTTAGATAAAAAATAATAATATCTGGAATCTGTAGCAGAATAAAACCATCACAGGAGCACATCTGAGGGGGTAAATTCTTTTCTTATAACTTGACATGCATGAGTGCAGACCAACAGGCCGGGCTTATGAGGGCGGACCTCGCCGGGCTGGCGTACACGTATGCACAACCTAGTTACCAGAAGAAATCATAACCCCTCGGACTTGCTTCTTTGGGTAGGACTTACAGGAATGCTCTATATTCCATGGATTGGGAAGAGGCACCTATAAGGAAAATGGACCCCAGGCCTTTTGGCTATCTGAGTTTTGGTGTTTGATGATTAACACAACCTGTGGACTAATATGTTTGCTAGTGTTTATAATTATAGTTCACAGGATGCGAAGAGAAATGGACCAAGGCAATGAGGATGCAACACCTCAAAAGAAGACATAAAAAGGTGCATAGGAGTCCAATACTCAAGAACAAAAGAAGCCCAAAGAAATCAGCGAAGAAACCCAAGAAGCGGGCTGTCAGCCAGCGCCTGGTGGCGCACCGGACAGTGCTGTCCGGTGTGCACCGGACTGTCCGGTGTGGCACCGGACAGTCTGCGTAGAGAGGCCACAGACAGGCGCTCTCTGGCTGTAGCACCAGTCTGTCCGGTGTGCACCGGACAGACGGCAACGGTCGGATCCAACGGTTGACTGCTACAGGCGCCAACGGTTGGCTGACGTGGCGTGCACCGGACACTGCACAGTGGCTGTCCGGTGGTGCACCGGACTGTCCGGTGCACCCGACGACAGAAAGCTGCTGCTTTCTGTCCAACGGCTAGTTTGGGGATTGGAGGCTATAAATACCACCCCAACTGGCCATTCTCAAGTGTGAGAGCCCAAGCAACATACCAAGACACATAGTGCATATTTCCAAGTGCTCAAACACCCAAGTGCTTAATAGAATCACTCGGTGATTAGCGTAGGTGCTTTGCGAAGTGCTTAGGTTAGTTAGACCGCTTTAGCGCTTGCTCTAGGTGAACCCTAGTTAGTTGAGTGATTTTTGTAAAACCACACAACCCCTCGGCTCTTACGTGAGTCGTTGTAATTGTACCGAGTGGGGCGAGAGTCTTGCGAGACCGTGACAACCGCGTTTGTGTCACGGCCGCCGCCGTGTACAGGAGGGAACAAGGCCCGCGGCGTTTCGGCCGGAAGCTCGATAGTGGAGACGGCGGGGAGCGTCCGAGAGGAGCCGAAAGCGGAGCACCACTTGTGCGTGGAGAAGGCCCGCGGCTCTCTACGGAGTTACTCGACCGTGGTGCTTGGCCCTCGCGTGGGCTTCCCTTTGCGTAGGGGCACCAACGAGGATTAGTCGGGACCTTGCGTGGTTCCGGATACCTCGGTAAAAATACCGGCGTCATCCACGAGAGTTTGCTTCTCTACTTTGCTCTTTAAGTTTCCGCATTTACATTAAGCATTTAAGTTTCAATCTTGTATTCATACTTATCTAGTGTAGATTGAAACTTAGCTATTGCGGTAGAGTTAGCAACACTTAGACAAAACCTAGTTTGCACATTTTAGTTTGATTACTTGCATAGGTTTTGCTCTAGGGATTTAATTGTGGCCTATTTTAGTAAAAGTTTTAGAAGACCTAATTCACCCCCCTCTTAGGTGTCACCCGTTTCCTACAAGTGGTATCAAAGCCCGGTTTGGCTCATTTGAAACGCTTTAGCTTCACCGCTAAAAGAGTCGACGCTTTTTAGAGGAAGGGATGGATACCCATAGGCCACCACACTTCGACGGCACTAACTTCCCATATTATAGTGCTAGAATGGCTTGTTACCTAGAGGCCGTTGATCTAGGTGTTTGGAGAGTCACTCGTGACGGGATGAAACCCCTCAAGAATCCCGAGAAACCCACCACGAGTGAGGAAAAAGAAATTCATTTAAATGCTAGAGCCAAAAATTGCTTGTATGAATCTCTTAGCATGGATATTTTTAATCAAGTATTTACCTTGAAAACTGCTAATGAGATTTGGCTAAAGTTGCATGAGCTCCATGACGGCACATCCAATGTCCGTGAGCAAAAACATTGCCTAGTCTTAAATGAGTATAATTCTTTTACTATGAAAGATGATGAGCTTGTTAGAGACATGTATTCTCGATTAAATCTAATTATCAATGAGCTCAATTCTATTGGCATTAATAAGCTAGGTGATGCGAACATTGTGAGGAAGATTATCTCCCTGCTACCACAACAAAGATATGGGAGCATCATCACCATCCTTCACAACATGGAGGACTTGAGCAACATGACCCCGACCATTGTGATTGGGAAAACCGCGGCTTTTGAGATGTCGCGAAAAATGAGTCGAGGAGAGGAGCCAACTTCCTCAAGACCATATGCTTTTGCATGTGATAAAAGGAAGGGCAAAAAGAAGGCTCCCACTCCAAGTTCCTCAAGTGAAGAAGAGGAACAAGAAGAAAGTGATGATGATGAAGATAATCAACCATGCACATCATCCTCCGAGGACGAAGAAACAATCCGACGCATCGGAAAGGTAATGAGGATGATCCGCAAGATTAATCTAATGGGTGTGCCCCTGCAGGTCGAGGATCTTCTCTTTAACATTGACAGGAAAAAGCAAAGGAAGAGAGGATGCTTCACATGTGGGGAGAAGGGCCACTTCAGGGACAACTGTCCAACTATGGTTGAACCCAAAAAGGAGAGGAGCAAAGGCAAGGCGCTAACAAGTGTTAGAACTTGGGACGATTCTTCGAGCGAAGATGAACCTCCAAGGACACGCAGCCACCGATCCTCATCACGCTCGTTACAGTCATCACACAAATGCCTTATGGCAAGAGGTAACAAAAGCATTCCATCCTCTAGTGATGAAAGTAGTAGCAATGATGAAGGTGAGGGAAAGCCCTTTGTAGATGAGCTTGCGGAAGCCGTAGAATTTTTCCAGGATGTTTGCACTAAGCAAAAATCTCAACTTAAAACCTTGAAAAATAAGTTGATTAGCTCCCAAAATGATTATAAAGGTTTGCTAGAAAAATTTGAAACTTTTGCAAACTTAAATATTGAGCTGTCAACTAAAATTGAGTTATTAGAATCCAGTGCTCCATCCACTGCTACCGATGATAGCCTTATTAAAAAGAATGAAAAACTTAAGGCTAAGTTAGCTAGCTCCCAAGAAGCTATTGAAAATTTGCTAGAGAAAATGGAAATTCTTAGCATACACAATAATGAGTTAACTACTAAGCTAGAAAACATTGGTAGCACCCCAGCAGCATCTTTAGTTGAAATACCTGAAATTAGTAAGAAAGATGCTTCTACTTCCTGCTTTGATTTACTTGATGATTCTAACCCCTGCGACCAAGTCTTTGTTGAGAATATTGTTGTAGAAACATGTTCGGATGAGGTTGCAAAGGAAAATGAACAATTAAAGCAAGAAGTGGCTCGCCTTGGTAAGGCTTTGTATGACAAGAAAGGCAAAGCCAAACAAATCCAACCTCCATAGGATAACACCACTGCGGGAGTGAACAAGCCTATGGAGGGAGAAACTGTGGTTTGTAGGCTATGCCACAAGGAAGGCCACAAGTCTTTCCAATGCAAGGCGATGACCGGGGATAAACAAAGGCAAAAGCTCAAGCAAAAGCCATCAAGCAAAATCACCAACACCTACATCAAAAAGGTGAACAAAAAGGATGCTACACCATATTTGATCAAGAAGAAAAAGAATGGAAAGGTGATAGCAATCAAGGCCAACAAGCAAGCCAACAAAGGAAAGGGGGCCAAACGCATCTGGGTGCCAAAAGAAATAATTTCAACCATGAAAAGCACCAAGAAGGTTTGGATCCCGAAAGGGAAGTGAGTGGACCGAAGGTAAGCGGGAAATTTGGAGACTTGGCAAAGTTGGGATGTATATCATGGGATACATCATATTGGATCAAGTATACTTGCCAAGTGGGTTAGTGAAAATTTCGGACCCAAATTTCCCACCCATGACTAAGGTAACTAGTTTTATTGTATTTCTTGTTTTTAGATATGCGTATCTATTTACCTTTTATCTAGTTTACCTTTCTTGCCTAGTATTACATTTGTTATTTACTTTTGAATTATGCATACTAGGTAAATCTCATGGTAGGATTGCTTGCTTTAAATTCATATACTTAAGCAAACCTACATGGTTTAAAATGTTTAGTTAAGCACGGCACATAGCTTCTATATCACTCCATAGTAAATGATGCATCAATTGAAAATTTTGATTTCTACAAGCTGTATCATTTAACTTATATGTGCCAAAGTTCGGATTATAGATAATTTGCCCCTCTTGATATCAAATCAAAGTGCAAGTCTCCTACAAGTATTCAAAACTTGTATGCACATCTTCAGGGGGAGGTTACTCTATAATCTAATACTTTGAGACTAACACCTTTTCAAGTCTATTTCATGTGATAGTCTCATTGTAAGGAAAATGAGGTCCCCGGAGAAAGACAACAATCTTCCACTGCAAAATCTCCAAGAACTCTCATGTCTCTCAAGCTCGCCATTGACTTTCAATTGGTATCTTTTGAGACTATATCTAGTATCATTTACATGTCTTCTCCAAAATTTGATTAGACTATATTTCATATCATATGCTTCCATGTTGCTAAAAATGCATAAGTAGTTAACTCATATTCTGTTACCTATGCATATGGGAAGTTAGTCATTTCAAATCATGTCTTGCACCTCTAATTTTCACATGCTTTTTCCTAAGTAGAGGATCTCCGTCAGGGGGAGTATTTCTTCATCTCTAAAAAGGGGGAGAAACTTCTTTCTAAGGAAAACACTCATTTAGGGGGAGTAATCCTTTCAACTGATATCATTCATGTGGTTTAATTTAATATCCTTCTAGTGGTATCATTTGATAAAATTCTTGATGAGGGCAAGCTTTTATTTACTTCCTACATGCTTTTAATGTCTTCCATTTCGGTGGTTGATGCCAAAGGGGGAGAAGTTTAGGGACCAAAGCAATGAAAACTATATCAAACACCAAACACCACCAATTTAAAATTTTATATCTACAAATGGTTTTTCATGTGGTTTTGGTTATTTGGTCCAAAAATAGGAAGTAAGTGAATTATGGAGTTAGGGGGAGGCTTAAGTCCATAATATCATTGTAGGGACAATCATGCATCTTAGCAAGTAGATTGCATATTTTAATTCAAATACTTGTATTATTTGCTTGCTTTGGTTGTGTTGTCATCAATCACCAAAAAGGGGGAGATTGTAAGGAAAATGGACCCCAGGCCTTTTGGCTAATTGTGTTTTGGTGTTTGATGATTAACACAACCTGTGGACTAATATGTTTGCTAGTGTTTATAATTATAGTTCACAGGATGCAAAGAGAATTGGACCAAGGCAATGAGGATGCAACACCTCAAAAGAAGACATAAAAAGGTGCATAGGAGTCCAATACTCAAGAACAAAAGAAGCCCAAAGAAATCAGCGAAGAAACCCAAGAAGCGGGCTGTCAGCCAACGCCTGGTGGCGCACCGGACAGTGCTGTCCGGTGTGCACCGGACTGTCCGGTGTGGCACCGGACAGTCTACGCAGAGAGGCCACAGACAGGCGCTCTCTGGCTGTAGCACCAGTCTGTCCGGTGGGGCACCGGACTGTCCGGTGTGCACCGGACAGACGGCAACGGTCGGATCCAACGGTTGACTGCTACAGGCGCCAACGGTCGGCTGACGTGGCGTGCACCGGACACTGCACAGTGGCTGTCCGGTGGTGCACCGGACTGTCCGGTGCACCCGACGACAGAAAGCTGCTGCTTTCTGTCCAATAGCTAGTTTGGGGATTGGAGGCTATAAATACCACCCCAACCGGCCATTCTCAAGTGTGAGAGCCCAAGCAACATACCAAGACACATAGTGCATATTTCCAAGTGCTCAAACACCCAAGTGCTTAATAGAATCACTCGGTGATTAGCGTAGGTGCTTTGCGAAGTGCTTAGGTTAGTTAGACCGCTTTAGCGCTTGCTCTAGGTGAACCCTAGTTAGTTGAGTGAGTTTTGTAAAACCACACAACCCCTCGGCTCTTACGTGAGTCGTTGTAATTGTACAGAGTGGGGCGAGAGTATTGCGAGACCGTGACAACCGCGTTTGTGTCACGGCCGCCACCGTGTACCGGAGGGAACGAGGCCCACGGCGTTTCGGCCGGAAGCTTGATAGTGGAGACGTCGGGGAGCGTCCGAGAGGAGCCGAAAGCGGAGCACCACTTGTGCGTGGAGAAGGCCCGCGGCTCTCTACGGAGTTACTCGACCGTGGTGCTTGGCCCTCGCGTGGGCTTCCCTTTGCGTAGAGGCACCAACGAGGATTAGTCGGGACCTTGCGTGGTTCCGGATACCTCGGTAAAAATACCGGCGTCATCCACGAGAGTTTGCTTCTCTACTTTGCTCTTTAAGTTTCTGCATTTACATTAAGTATTTAAGTTTCAATCTTGTATTCATACTTATCTAGTGTAGATTGAAACTTAGCTATTGCGGTAGAGTTAGCAACACTTAGACAAAATCTAGTTTGCACATTTTAGTTTGATTACTTGCATAGGTTTTGCTCTAGGGATTTAATTGTGGCCTATTTTAGTAAAAGTTTTAGAAGACCTAATTCACCCCCCCCTCTTAGGTGTCACCCGTTTCCTACAGCACCCCATCAGTTGTGGCGAGGCGGGCACATTCGGGTCGGCATGCTTCCGTCACCTTGAAGGGTCCTTCCCAACTAGGGGAGAGTTTGTGGAGCCCTTCTCGGTTCAGTACTCGTCGTAGGACTAGGTCCCGGACCCCGAGCTCCCTACTATGCACGATCTGCAGGCGGTGGCACCCGAGCACTTGGTTGTATCGTGCTTTTCAGGTCGCCACTTGCCATCTGCGTTCGTTGATGAAGTCCACGTCCTTATGCCGTAGTTATTCCTACACAAACTCGTTAAAATACTGGACCCGTGAGGAGCCCATAAGGGTTTCCGGGGGAAGGCAAGCTTCAGCCCCGTAGACCAGGAAGGACAGGGTCTCCCCAGTGGCTCGACTAGTTGTCATCGCCAGAGTCGGAGTCTCCGGTGAAAACATCCTTCAGGACCCCCTCAGGTGACTGATACCCGAGGTCCGGTTCTCCCGCAGCCACCTCGCCGCTGTCGACCCTTTCCTTGCCAGGCCGGCGACGAGGAGGGGAGCCGTCATTAGAGGTCTGCTCGCGTCGTTCGCTGACGCGCTTCACGAGTTCGATGATCTCACGACACTCTGCGGCGCTATGGCGACTGTTGGCGTGTACAGGGCATGAGCCGCTGTTACTGAAAGTCGCCTAGAGGGGGGTGAATAGGGCAAAACTGAAATTTACAAAGTTAATCACAACTACAAGCCGGGTTAGCGTTAGAAATATAAGCGAGTCCGAGAGAGAGGGTGAAAAACAAATCGCAAGCAAATAAAGAGTGAGACACAAGGATTTGTTTTACCGAGGTTCGGTTCTTGCAAACCTACTCCCCGTTGAGGTGGTCACAAAGACCGGGTCTCTTTCAACCCTTTCCCTCTCTCAAACAGTCACTTAGACCGAGTGAGCTTCTCTTCTCAATCACACAGGACACTAAGTCCCCGCAAGGACCACCACATAATTGGTGTCTCTTGCCTCGGTTACAATTGAGTGAATCACAAGAAGAATGAGAAAGAAAAGAAGCAATCCAAGCGCAAGAGCTCAAATGAACACAAATGTCACTCTCTCTAGTCACTATTTGATTTGGAGTGATTTCGGACTTTGGAGAGGATTTGATCTCTTTGGTTGTGTCTAGAGTTGAATGCTATAGCTCTTGTAATGTGTTGGAAGGTGGAAAACTTGGATGCAATGAATGGTGGGGTGGTTGGGGTATTTATAGCCCCAACCACCAAACTAGCCGTTTGGTGGAGGCTGCTGTCGCATGGCGCACCGGACAGTCTGGTGCGCCACCGGACACTATCCGATGCGCCAGCCACGTTACCCGGCCGTTAGGGTTCGACCGTTGGAGCTCTGACACGTGGGGTCTTCTGGCTGTCCGGTGGTGCACCGGACAAGTCCTGTAGACTGTCCGGTGCGCCTGCTGCGCGTGCTCTGACCTCTGCGCGCGCATGCGTGCATTAAATGTGTTGCAGTCGACCGTTGCGCGCGCAGTAGCCGTTGTTCCGCTGACACACCGGACAGTCCGGTGTGCCACCGGACGGTTCGGTGAATTATAGCGGAGCGGCCTCCATTTTCCCGAAGGTAGCGAGTTCAGCGTCGAGTTCCCTGGTGCACCGGACACTGTCCGGTGGCACACCGGACAGTCCGGTGCGCCAGACCAGGGCACACTTCGGTGGTCTTTTGCTCTCTTTGTTTGAACCTTTTCTTTGTCATTTTATTGGTCTATTGTGAACCTTTGGCACCTGTAAAACTTATAATCTAGAGCAAACTAGTTAGTCCAATTATTTGTGTTGAGCAATTCAACCACCAAAATCAATTAGGAAAAGGTGTAGGCCTATTTCCCTTTCAATCTCCCCCTTTTTGGTGATTGATGCCAACACAAACCAAAGCAAATATAGAAGTGCATAATTGAACTAGTTTGCATAATTATAAGTGCAAAGGTTGCTTGGAATGAAACCAATCAATATTACTTACTAGATGCGCATGGATGGCTTTTATTCTTATTAACATTTTGGACCACGCTTGCACCACATGTTTTGTTTTGCAAAATGTTTTGGAAATTCTTTTCAAAGTTCTTTTACAAATAGTCAAAGGTAAATGAATAAGATTTTGAGAAGCATTTTCAAGTTTTGAAATTTTCTCCCCTTGGTTCAAACGCTTTTCCTTTGACTAAACAAAACTCCCCCTTAATGAAATCCTCCTCTTAGTGTTCAAGAGGGTTTTAGATATTAATTTTGAAGAGGGTATACCAATTTGAAATTATGTCAAAATAAGATATCAATTGAAAAACTTCTTTTTAATACCAAATAAAAGATTACATTTTTGAAATTGGTGGTGGTGCGGTCCTTTTGCTTTGGGCTAATACTCTCTCCCCCTTTGGCATGAATCGCCAAAAACGGATATTTGAGTGAAATATAAGCCCTTTTAAACTACTCTCCCCCCTTTGGATAGAGGTATAGAAGTGAAGATTATACCAAGTTGGAGGGTTAGTGTGGAGCGACGGCGAAGGATGAATGATTCGATGGAGCGGAGTGGAAGCCTTGTCTTCGCCGAAGACTCCTTTTCCTTTTCAATCTATGACTTAGCATGAAATGGACTTGAAAGAACACATTAGTCATAGCACATGAAAAAGATGATCAAAGGTATACATATGAGCTATGTGTGCAAAACATCAATAAAAGTTTCTAGAATCAAGAATATTTAGCTCATGCCTAAGTTTGGTAAAGGTTTGTTCATCCAATGGCTTGGTAAAGATATCGGCTAATTGTTCTTTGGTGCTAACATATGCAATCTCGATATCCCCCTTTTGTTGGTGATCCCTTAGAAAATGATACCGAATGACTATGTGTTTAGTGCGGCTATGCTCAACGGGATTATCCGCCATGCGGATTGCACTCTCATTATCACATAGAAGAGGAACTTTGGTTAATTTGTAACCATAATCCCTAAGGGTTTGCCTCATCCAAAGCAATTGCGCGCAACAATGGCCTGCGGCAATATACTCGGCTTCGGCGGTTGAAAGAGCCACAGAATTTTGCTTCTTTGAAGCCCAAGACACCAGAGATCTTCCCAAGAACTGGCAAGTCCCCGATGTGCGCTTTCTATTAATTTTGCACTCTACCCAATCGGCATCGGAATAACCAATTAAATCAAATGTGGACCCCCTGGGGTACCAAAGGCCAAACTTAGGAGTATAAACTAAATATCTCAAGATTTGTTTTACGGCCCTAAGGTGAGCTTCCTTAGGATCGGCTTGGAATCTTGCACACATGCATATGGAAAGCATAATATCCGGTCGTGAGGCACATAAATAGAGTAAAGAACCTATCATCGACCGGTATACCTCCCGTGTCGAGGTCGAGATCCCGTGTCGAGGTCGAGATGCCCATTAGTTCCCATGGGTGTCTTGATGGGCTTGGCGTCCTTCATCCCAAACTTGGTTAGAATGTCTTGAATGTACTTCGTTTGGCTAATGAAGGTGCCCTCTTAGAGTTGCTTGACTTGGAATCCTAGAAAATACTTCAACTCCCCCATCATCGACATCTCAAATTTTTGTGTCATGATCCTACTAAACTCTTCACATGTAGATTCGTTAGTAGACCCAAATATGATATCATCAACATAAATTTGGCATACAAACAAATCATTTGCAAGTGTTTTGGTAAAGAGTGTAGGATCGGCTTTTCTGACTTTGAATCCATTAGCAATAAGAAAATCTCTTAGGCATTCATACCAAGCTCTTAGGGCTTGCTTGAGCCCATAAAGTGCCTTAGAGAGTCTATAGACGTGGTTAGGATACTCACTGTCTTCAAAGCCAGGAGGTTGCTCAACATAGACCTCTTCCTTGATTGGTCCATTGAGGAAGGCACTTTTCACGTCCATTTAATAAAGCTTGAAGCCATGGTAAGTAGCATAGGCAAGTAAAATGCAAATTGACTCAAGCCTAGCTACGGGTGCATAGGTTTCACCAAAATCCAAACCTTCGACTTGTGAATACCCTTTGGCCACAAGTCGTGCCTTGTTCCTTGTCACCACACCATGCTCATCCTGCTTGTTGCGGAAGACCCACTTGGTTCCTACAACATTTTGGTTAGGACGTGGAACTAAATGCCATACCTCATTCCTTGTGAAGTTGTTGAGCTCCTCTTGCATCGCCATCACCCAATCCGAATCTTGGAGTGCTTCCTCTACCTTGTGTGGCTCAATAGAGGAAACAAAAGAGTAATGCTCACAAAAATGTGCAACACGAGATCTAGTGGTTACCCCCTTATGAATGTCGCTGAGGATGGTGTTCACGGGGTGATCTCGTTGGATTGCTTGGTGGACTCTTGGGTGTGGCGGCCTTGCAACTCGCTCATCCTCCTTGTCTTGATCAATTGCATCTCCCCCTTGATCATTGCCGTCGTCTTGAGGTGGCTCATCTTCTTGATCTTCCTCTTCATCATCTTGAGCCTCATCCTCATCTTGAGTTGGTGGAGATGCTTGCATGGAGGAGGATGGTTGATCTTGTGTTTGAATGGGCTCTTCGGATTCCTTAGGACACACATCCCCAATGGACATGTTCCTTAGCGCGACGCACGGAGCCTCTTCGTCATCTAATTCATCAAGATCAACTTGCTCCACTTGGGAGCCGTTAGTCTCATCAAACACAATGTCACAAGAAACATAAACTAGTCCAGTGGACTTGTTAAAGAATCTATATGCCCTTGTGTTTGAATCATATCCTAGTAAAAAGCCTTCTACAGCCTTAGGAGCAAATTTGGACTTTCTACCTCTTTTAACAAGTATAAAACATTTGCTACCAAAGACTCTAAAATATGAAACATTGGGCTTTTTACCGGTGAGGAGTTCGTAAGATGTCTTCTTGAGGATTCGGTGTAGATACAACCGGTTGATGGCGTAGCAAGCGGTGTTGACCGCCTCGGCCCAAAACCGATCCAAAGTCTTGTACTCATCAAGCATGGTTCTTGCCATGTCCAATAGAGTTCTATTCTTCCTCTCCACTACACCATTTTGTTGAGGCGTGTAGGGAGAAGAGAACTCATGCTTGATGCCCTCCTCCTCAAGGAAGCCTTCAATTTGTGAATTCTTGAACTCCGTCCCATTATCGCTTCTTATTTTCTTGATCCTCAAGCCGAACTCATTTTGAGCCCATCTCAAGAATCCCTTTAAAGTCTCTTGGGTTTGATATTTTTCCTGTAAAAAGAATACCCAAGTGAAGCGAGAATAGTCATCCACAATAACAAGACAGTACTTACTCCCGCCGATGCTTATGTAAGCGATTGGGCCGAATAGGTCCATGTGGAGGAGCTCAAGTGGCCTGTCAGTCGTCAAGATGTTCTTATGTGGATGATGAGCGCCAACTTGCTTCCCTGCTTGACATGCGCTACAGATCCTGTCTTTCTCAAAATGCACATTTGTTAGTCCCAAAATGTGCTTTCCCTTTAGAAGCTTGTGAAGATTCTTCATCCCAACATGGGCTAGTCGGCGATGCCAGAGCCAACCCATGTTAGTCTTAGCGATTAAGCAAGTATCGAGTTTAGCTCTATTGAAATCAACTAAATACAACTGACCCTCCAATACTCCCTTAAAAGCTACTGAATCATCACTTCTTCTAAAGACAGTAACACCTGTATCCGTGAAAAGGCAGTTGTAGCCCATTTTACATAATTGAGATACGGAAAGCAAGTTGTAATTTAAAGAGTTTACAAGAAAAACATTGGAAACAAAATGGTCAGGTGATATAGCAATTTTACCCAATCCTTTGACCAAACCTTGATTTCCATCCCCGAATGTAATAGCTCGTTGGGGATCTTGGTTTTTCTCATAGGAGGAGAACATCCTTTTCTCCCCTATCATGTGGTTTGTGCACCCGCTAACTGTAACACCCCTGGTGTTACTGTAACTAAAACTTGAGCATGGCATCATAAGCATTGACATTGCATATGTTTGATACACCTAGAGTGCATTCACTAGGTAAAAATTTCAAACAAGTGTATTGTTTTTGGTGTTTTGCAAATAGGACCCTGGATAGGGAACCTAACCCTAAATAAGGCTCAAAGGGAGTAAAACTTAACCCAAGATGAGAAAACCTAAAGGCTTTAGGGAAAGAGTCATAAAATGTCCCCAAAAACAAAGTTGAGTCACATTTATACCCCTGGGATACCAAAAATCTCAATTAGAACCCTGGAAAACCCTAAATCCAAACCCTAGGGACCTATGTGCAAAATTAGTCAACTTTTGGACTAAAGTGCAAAAACCAAGTCAAATAAGTATTTTAAGTCATTTGGTTCACAAATGTGTGGACTTGTAAGCCAAACATTGGATTTTGGACTTAAATGCAAAAGGGACCTCACTTAAGCTCTATTCTAAGTCTGAAATTCAGTTTAGTGGGCTCAACTTTGGAGCCCTGTATCTTTTAAAATATAGGGTTTTTGCCCTAAGTGACCACAACAAGTTTGTAGACCAATCAAAGGAGAACAATTTTGCTGAAGAGAGCAAATCATGTTCTTATGAGAAATTTGGAAATAAGTGAGCCCAAAGATGGGCTGTCAGAATAAAATAAGCTGATGATTATATGATCAGTGACATTGGACCATCTTTGGAGATACATTATGACTAGTCTATTGAGAATTTGCCCATGGCTGCTATAACAAAGATGGAGATGGTATGTTAGTCTACAACTTTGCTGCAGAGCCTTGGATTAGCTGCCATGTGAATTTGAGAGCAAAATCGACCCAAACATTGACTGTCAGGCGCACTGATAAGCAGTTCACGATGGTACAGTAGACCATTGGGGATTAGATCGCCAGCGCGACGGGCTCGTCGCCGGTGGTCGATCCTTTGTCGTGATTCGTGCATCGTGGTCTTCAGATATACATAGCTCTGTAAACAAATCCTCATCGCCGGTGAGCTGGATGCCACCTCGGCCAGCCGCGGTACCCCTCCCCTTTGTTCACCGTCGTAGATAAAGCCGCTCACCGCCGTCGTGCCATCTCTGTGCCCGCCGCGTGTTTGAGCCTTTCCACGGCACCGCCGTGATTCCCTACTGCCGTCCCATCATCGTCGATGAGCTCGCCACGGCTGGGAACACGTAACCACGACGCCAGGCCTCTTCCTCATCTCCGGCCGCCTCCGCTATCCGCTCAAATTAAGCGCCACCGCCCCGGGGATCTATAAATTGACCCCGTAGTAAGCTTCACCACATCCTCACGCACTCAGCCACCGCTAATCGCTTGCAGTCCTTCGGTAGAAGTCGCGAATTTTGGATTCGCCCCAAATCCACTCTCCGCCACCGTAAACTCACCTCACCGCGGCCAGCCTTCCCCAGGTCTGCTCATTCCCTTCTCGTTCTTGTTCTAGCACCCTTACATGTTGGTGATGCTCCCCGACCCCTTTAATCGAACCAAATCACCTGGGATCGCCGGGAACACAACACTTGAGCCGCCATGCTCTCGGTCACCGTGGCCAGAGCTCAGTAGTTGGTTATTTGTGCAATTAAGTTAGGGGAAACGTTCTCCAGGTAGTGAATTTGATTTAGGCCGAAGCTGAGCGCCGGTCATAGCCCCAATCGGCCGGTCCAGGACCTCGCCGGAGCCTCTCCGCGCGTGAAGGCCGTCGTGGACTTTGGTCTGCGAAGAGATAGAAGGTGGAGGGCTTATCTGCAATCTGTCAGTGACACAAGAAACAGTAATAGGAACTCGTGTTCAGTTAGCCAAAACCCTGGGGACCCCTGTGCAAAGTCGCCAGCGCGCGCGCGGGCGCGGGCGCCTTTCCCTCTGAATTGGGCCGCCTGGGCTGAAACCGGCCCAGTCCTGTTGAATCTTTTTCTTTTTCTTTTTCAGAAGAGCTTGGGAAATTTGTTATAAATTGTAGAAAAATGGTAAAATTGTGAAACTAATTTTCCTAGGCTTCTTATTTTTCCTAGAATTTAATAAAAATAGTTTCATGATTTTTAGGTTAAATAGGGAATTTTAAGGTATTTAAAATAGTTTAAGATAGTAGTTCTGGATTTTTAAAAGATAAATGGTAATCCCAAAAATGCTCAAAATTTTTATATGAGTTCCTCATATTATTTAGAAGCCTTGGGTAGAATTTGGGTTGATTTGGACTTTGTTTGATCACCAAACCCCAAAACACCCCCCTGCCCTGTTAACTCCTTTACTGACTCCGGAAACCCTAAGTTCTCGGAGTTCCGTGAAGGAA
Source organism: Zea luxurians (assembly GCA_029449295.1). Lineage (NCBI taxonomy): Eukaryota > Viridiplantae > Streptophyta > Magnoliopsida > Poales > Poaceae > Zea > Zea luxurians. The sequence continues at coordinate 191,035,522 of JAOPSE010000001.1, forward strand.
AATTGTATTCAAGACTTAGATAATAAGTTTATATTATCTTTGCATCCTTATGAGCATCCCATGGCATCCATTCTTATACATATGTATGGTTATGATTAGAACACGAAGAAGAAGTGGAAGCCACTGAAGAGCAAGTACCACCACCTTTGGAAACACAGGCTGAGAACTGTTTCTACTTCGATATTTGTGGATCTGAGCCTGACTCACCCATAAAAAAAGGCAAGCCCCGGTGCATTTGCCACCCTCCCCTTGTATTTTAAATCTTTCTCACTTGCTTGATGCATTGAAAGGGAAATGTGCCCTTGGGCCATTTCTAAGTATTTTGGTGATTGAGTGCCAACACAAGTGCTTTTATGCTAATCTATACAAAGTGGTGGACAAAGTGAAAATCTTGTCAAAAGGTATGTTTCTAGACTTAGTACATTGTTTTTATGGACTAATGTATTGTGTCTAAGTGCTAGAAACAGGAAAAGTTGAATTGGAAAAGAGATGGCTTTATTCAGCCAAAGTCTGCTAAGTCTGGGTGCACCGGACAGTGTCCGGTGGTGCACCGGACAGTGTCCGGTGCGCCAGGCTGGCTCTGGCGAACTTACTGCTCTCGGGACTTCGACGGTGGTGTACGGCTATAATTCACCGGTCGGTCCGGTGGTGCACCGGACTGTCCGGTGGGCCATTCACAGGCGAACTCGTCGCTCTCGGGAAACCATCAACGGCGTACGGCTAAAATTCACCGGTCTGTCCGGTGGTGCACCGGACTATCCGGTGAGTCAACAGTCAGCCGGGGCAACGGTCGGCCGAGGATTCCGCGCGTGACGTGTGGGCGAGCCAACGGTCACATTGGTGCACCGGACTGTCCGGTGTGCACCGGACAGTGTCTGGTGCGCCAACGGCTCTCAGACTCCAACGGTCGGCTTCGCCAAATAAGGAAGGAGATCTGCACCGGACAGTGTTCGGTGGTGCACCGGACTGTCCGGTGCGCCAGTCGACAGAAGGCAAGATCTGCCTTCCAGGAATGTTCTCAACGGCTCCTAGCTGCCTTGGGGCTATAAAAGGGACCCCTAGGCGCATGGAGGAGAACGCCAAGCATTCTTACAACATTCCTAAGCACCAAGACCTCGATTCCGCGCATTTGTTTCTTTGTGATAGCTTATAGAGCTCTAGTGGAGTTGTGAACTCATTGGGTTGCGTTGCGAGCTCTTGTTGTGCGTATTGACACTCTGATTTTTGTGTCTTGTGTGCGTTGCTAATCCCTCCCTTGCTCTGTGCTTCTTTGTGAACTTCAAGTGTAAGGGCGAGAGGCTCCAAGTTGTGGAGATTCCTCGCAAACGGGATTAAGAAAAGCAAGCAAAACACCGTGGTATTCAAGTGGGTCTTTGGACCGCTTGAGAGGGGTTGATTGCAACCCTCGTCCGTTGGGACGCCACAACGTGGAGTAGGCAAGCGTTGGTCTTGGCCGAACCACGGGATAACCACCGTGCCATCTCTGTGATTGATATCTTTGTGGTTATTGTGTTTTGTCAAGACTCCTCTCTAGCCACTTGGCAATTATTGTGCTAACACTTAACCAAGTTTTGTGGCTTAAGTTTCAAGTTTCACAGGATCACCTATTCACCCCCCCTCTAGGTGCTCTCAATTGGTATCATAGCCGTTCTCTTCACAAAGGGACTAACCGCCCGAAGAGATGGATCCTAAGGGGAAGGGTATCGTGATCAACGATAAAGAGAAGGAATCTTTCATCAACGAGCCGAAGGATGACAAGCCTACCGACTCGGGCTCGGGCCATAGACGGAAAGATGGGAAGAAGAAGAAGACAAGGCGCATCAAGGAGATTGTCTACTACGACGACAGCGATGAGTCATCTTCTTCCCAAAAGGACAACGACTACGAGAGAAAGAAACCGGTTAATTCGAACTTTTCTTTTGACTACTCTCGTATTCCGCAAAGTACAAATACTCATTTGCTCTCCATTCCACTTGGCAAACCTCCTCACTTTGATGGAGAGGACTACGGATTTTGGAGCCACAAAATGTGTAGTCACCTGTTCTCTCTCCATCCGAGCATTTGGGAGATTGTGGAAAGTGGAATGAAATTTGATAGCTCGGATAGTCCTACGTTTATCAATGAACAGATTCATAGAAATGCACAAGCTACTACTGTGTTGTTAGCCTCTCTGTGCAGGGACGAATATCATAAGGTGAGCGGCTTGGACAATGCCAAGCAAATCTGGGACACCCTCAAGATCTCTCATGAGGGGAATGATGTCACCTTGCTCACCAAGATGGAGTTGATAGAGGGAGAGCTTGGAAGATTCGCGATGATAAGGGGCGAGGAGCCAACCCAAACATACAACCGGCTCAAGACCCTTATCAACAAAATAAGGAGCTACGGAAGCACGCGATGGACGGACCACGACGTCGTCCGCCTAATGCTAAGGTCATTTACCGTTCTTGATCCACATTTGGTGAATAATATTCGTGAGAATCCCAGGTACACCAAAATGTCGCCCGAAGAAGTTCTTGGAAAATTCGTAAGCGGGCGAATGATGATCAAGGAGGCGAGGTACATGGACGACGCGTTGAACGGTCCAATCCATGAGCCTCAACCCATTGCTCTCAAGGCAACAAGGAGCAAGGAGGCGTTACCTAGCAAGGTGGCGCAAGTTGAGGCGGCAGGGCTCAATGATGAAGAGATGGCCCTCATCATCAAGCGCTTCAAGACGGCGCTTAAGGGTCGCAAGGGACAGCCAAGCAAGACTAAGACAAAGGGGAAGCGCTCATGCTTCAAATGTGGTAAGCTTCATCATTTTATTGCTAACTGTCCTAATAATGAAAGTGACTAGGAAAAAGGAAACAAGAGGGAGAAAAAAAGAACTACAAGAAGGCCAAGGGCGAAGCACATATCGGGAAGGAGTGGGATTCGGATTGCTCCTCCTCCGACTCCGAAAATGAAGGACTCGCCGCCACCGCCTTCAACAAGTCTTCCCTCTTCCCCAACGAGCGTCACACATGCCTCATGGCAAAGGAGAAGAAGGTATGTACTCGAGACAGTACTACTTATGATTCCTCTAGTGATAATGATTCTAGTGACGACGATGAAATAGACTATTCTAGTTTATTTAAAGGATTAGATAGAACTAAAATTGGCAAAATTAATGAGTTAATTGATGCCTTGAATGACAAAAATAGGTTACTAGAAAAGCAAGAGGATTTGTTATATGAAGAACATGATAAATTTGTAGAAGCACAAAAATCCTATGCTTTAGAAGTTAAAAGAAATGAAATGCTTTCTTATGAACTATCTACTTGTCATGAAACCATTTCTACTTTAAAAGGTGTTAACAATGATTTAAATGCTAAATTAGAAGTAGCAAATAAACCTAATTCTTGTGTAGAACATGTTATGATTTGCACTAGGTGTAAAGATTTTGATATTGATGCTTGTAGTGAACACCTAGTTTCAATTTCAAAATTAAATGATGAATTGGCTAGTCTTAATGCCCAACTTAAGACTAGCAAAAGTGATTTCGATAAGCTAAAATTTGCAAGGGATGCCTACACGATTGGTAGACACCCCTCAATTAAGGATGGACTTGGCTTCAAGAGGGAAGCCAAGAACTTGACAAGCCATAAGGCTCCCATCTCCGCCAAGGAGAAAGGGAAAGCCCCTATGGCTAGTAGTGTGCAAAAGAACCATGCTTTTATGTACCATGATAGGAGACAATCTAGAAATGCTTATAGGAATTATAATGCTTATGTTGCTTTTGATTCTCATGCCATGTTTGCTTCTAGTTCTTCCTATGTGCATGATAAAAATGTTGGTAGGAGAAATGTTGTTCATAATATGCCCAGGAGAAATATTGTTAATGTTCCTAGGAAAGTTAATGAACCATCTACAATATATCATGCTTGCAATGCTTCTTTTGCCATTTATAGAAAGAATAAGAAAGTGATTGCTAGGAAGTTAGGGGCAAGATGCAAGGGTGACAAAACTTGCATTTGGGTCCCTAAGACTATTGTAACTAACCTTGTAGGACCCAACAAGAGTTGGGTACCTAAGACCCAAGCCTAAATTTGCCTTGCCGGTTTATGCATCCGGGGGCTCAAGCTGGATTATCGACAGCGGATGCACAAACCACATGACGGGAGAGAAGAGGATGTTCTCTTCCTACGTCAAGAACAAGGATCCCCAAGATTCAATAATATTCGGTGATGGGAACCAAGGCAAGGTAAAAGGGTTAGGTAAAATTGCTATTTCGTCCGAGCACTCTATATCCAATGTGTTTTTAGTTGAGTCTCTTGGATATAACTTGTTATCCGTTAGTCACTTATGCAATATGGGATATAATTGTCTATTCACAAATGTAGATTTGTCTGTCTTTAGAAGGTGTGATGGTTCACTAGCTTTTAAGGGTGTACTAGACGGCAAACTTTATTTGGTTGATTTTGCAAAAGAAGAGGCCGGTCTAGATGCATGCTTGGTGGCTAAGACTTGCATGGGCTGGTTGTGGCATCGCCGCTTAGCACATGTGGGGATGAAGAACCTCCACAAGCTTCTAAAGGGAGAACACGTGATAGGTCTAACTAATGTACATTTTGAAAAAGATAGACCTTGTGCAGCTTGTCAAGCAGGGAAACAGGTGAGAGGCTCTCATCACACCAAAAATGTGATGACCACATCAAGACCCCTGGAGATGCTTCATATGGACCTCTTCGGACCCGTCGCCTATCTGAGTATAGGAGGAAGTAAGTATGGTCTTGTTATAGTTGATGATTTTTCCCGCTTCACTTGGGTATTCTTTTTGCAGGATAAATCCGAAACCCAAGGGACCCTCAAGCGCTTCCTCAGGAGAGCTCAAAATGAGTTTGAGCTCAAAGTGAAGAAGATAAGGAGCGACAACGGATCCGAATTCAAGAATCTTCAAGTGGAGGAGTTCCTTGAGGAGGAGGGGATCAAGCACGAGTTCTCCGCTCCCTACACACCTCAACAAAATGGTGTGGTAGAGAGGAAGAACAGGACGCTCATCGATATGGCGAGGACTATGCTTGGAGAGTTCAAGACCCCCGAGCGTTTTTGGTCGGAAGCCGTGAACACGGCTTGCCACGCCATCAACAGGGTCTATCTTCACCGCCTCCTCAAGAAGACTTCATATGAGCTGCTAACTGGTAACAAACCCAATGTGTCTTATTTTCGTGTATTTGGGAGCAAGTGTTATATTCTTGTGAAGAAAGGTAGAACTTCTAAATTTGCTCCCAAAGCTGTAGAAGGGTTTTTATTAGGTTATGACTCAAATACAAAGGCGTATAGGGTCTTCAACAAATCATCGGGTTTGGTTGAAGTCTCTAACAATGTTGTATTTGATGAGACTAATGGCTCTCCAAGAGAGCAAGTTGTTGATCTTGATGATGTAAATGAAGAAGATCTTCCAACGGCAGCAATGCGCACCATGGCGATTGGCGATGTGCGACCACAGGAACAATTGGAGCAAGATCAACCATCTTCCTCAACTACGGTGCATCCCCCAACTCAAGACGATGAACAGGTTCATCATGAGGAGGCGCGTGATCAAGGGGGAGCACATGATGTTCATGTTGAAGAGGAAGAAGCACCTCAGGCACCTCCAACCCAAGTTCGAGCGACGATTCAAAGGGATCATCCCGTCGACCAAATATTGGGTGATATTATCAAGGGAGTAACTACTCGTTCAAGATTAGTTAATTTTTGTGAGCATTACTCTTTTGTCTCTTCTATTGAGCCTTTCAGGGTAGAAGAGGCCTTGCTAGATCCGGACTGGGTGTTGGCCATGCAGGAGGAACTCAACAATTTCAAGCGCAATGAAGTTTGGACACTGGTGCCTCGTCCCAAGCAAAATGTTGTGGGAACCAAATGGGTATTTCGCAACAAACAGTACGAGCACGGGGTGGTGACGAGGAACAAGGCTCGACTTGTGGCAAAAGGTTATGCCCAAGTCGCGGGTTTGGACTTTGAGGAGACGTTCGCTCCTGTGGCTAGGCTAGAATCAATTCGTATTTTGCTAGCATATGCCGCTCACCATTCTTTCAGGTTGTACCAAATGGATGTGAAGAGCGCTTTCCTCAACGGGCCGATCAAAGAGGAGGTGTACATGGAGCAACCCCCTGGCTTCGAGGATGAACGGTACCCCAACCACGTGTGTAAGCTCTCTAAGGCGCTCTATGGACTTAAGCAAGCCCCAAGAGCATGGTATGAATGCCTTAGAGACTTTTTAATTGCTAATGCTTTCAAGGTTGGGAAAGCCGATCCAACTTTATTCACTAAGACTTGTGATGGTGATTTGTTTGTGTGCCAAATTTATATCGATGACATAATATTTGGTTCTACTAACCAAAAGTCTTGTGAAGAGTTTAGCAGGGTGATGACGCAGAAATTCGAGATGTCGATGATGGGCGAGTTGAACTACTTCCTTGGGTTCCAAGTGAAGCAACTCAAGGACGGTACCTTCATCTCCCAAACGAAGTACACGCAAGACTTGCTAAAGCGGTTTGGGATGAAGGACGCCAAGCCCGCAAAGACTTCGATGGGAACCGACGGACACACCGACCTCAACAAAGGAGGTAAGTCCGTTGATCAAAAGGCATACCGGTCTATGATAGGGTCTTTACTTTATTTGTGTGCTAGTAGACCGGATATTATGCTTAGCGTATGCATGTGTGCTAGATTTCAATCCAATCCTAAGGAGTGTCACTTAGTGGATGTAAAGCGAATTCTACGATATTTAGTCGCTACGCCTTGCTTCGGGATCTGGTATCCAAAGGGGTCTAACTTTGACTTGATTGGATACTCAGATTCCAACTATGCTGGATGTAAGGTCGATAGGAAGAGTACATCAGGGACGTGCCAATTCTTAGGAAGGTCCCTCGTGTCGTGGAACTCTAAGAAACAAACTTCTGTTGCCCTATCCACCGCTGAGGCCGAGTACGTTGCCGCAGGACAGTGTTGTGCGCAACTACTTTGGATGAGGCAAACCCTCCGGGACTTTGGCTACAATCTGAGCAAAGTCCCACTCCTATGTGACAATGAGAGTGCTATCCGAATAGCGGAAAATCCTGTCGAGCACAGCCGCACAAAGCACATTGACATCCGGCATCACTTTTTGAGAGACCACCAGCAAAAGGGAGATATCGAAGTGTTTCATGTTAGCACCGAGAACCAGCTAGCCGATATCTTCACTAAGCCTTTAGATGAAAAGACCTTTTGCAGGCTGCGTAGTGAGCTAAATATCCTAGATTCGTGGAACTTGGATTGATTTATAGCATACATGTGTTTATGCCTTTGATCATGTTCCTTATGCTTTTTGTTGCTTACTTGTGGTGCTCAAGTTGTACAAATACTCCTCGGACCTCACAAGTCCGTGTGCAAGTGATGCACATATTTAGGGGGAGTTGTGTTACAACTTGACCCTTTGAGACTAACCGTTTGCTTGAGTTTGCTTGATTTAGTCTCAAAGGAGGTTTGAAAGGGAAATGTGCCCTTGGGCCATGAAAGACTTCCACTGCACTCCGATGAGAGGGTAACTTATTCCAAGTTCATCTCATGTACTCTTATTGCCTTTGTATTCTTATTTGAAGATTTTGGTAAGGCAATGGGGTTAAAGGGCCAAGATTGATCCAGTTTTGGTGCTTGATGCCAAAGGGGGAGAAAATAAAGGCCAAAGCAATAGATGGATCAGCTACCACTTAAGAAATTTTGAAAATAGTAGAATAGAACTTTTGGTTTGTCAAAACTCTTGTCTCTTGTGTCAAAAGTTGGCCTCTTGTGGGGAGTAGTGTTGATTATGGGAAAAAGGGGGAGTTTTTGAAATCCTTGATCAATTTCCTTTGGAATACCTCTCTTTATGTCTCTACAAGTGGATTTGACTTAGAGATAGGAATTTGAGTTTGATTTGCAAAAACAAACCAAGTGGTGGCAAAGAGTGATCCATATATGCCAAAATTGATTCAAAACAACTTTTGGTTTTCATTTGCATTGATATTGCACTTGTTCTAGTTGGCTTATGTTGTGTTGGCATAAATCACCAAAAAGGGGGAGATTGAAAGGGAAATGTGCCCTTGGGCCATTTCTAAGTATTTTGGTGATTGAGTGCCAACACAAGTGCTTTTATGCTAATCTATGCAAAGTGGTGGACAAAGTGAAAATCTTGTCAAAAGGTATGTTTCTAGACTTAGTACATTGTTTTTATGGACTAATGTATTGTGTCTAAGTGCTAGAAACAGGAAAAGTTGAATTGGAAATGAGATGGCTTTGTTCAGCCAAAGTCTGCTCAGTCTGGGTGCACCGGACAGTGTCCGGTGCGCCAGGCTGGCTCTGGCGAACTTACTGCTCTCGGGACATCGACGGCGGTGTACAGCTATAATTCACCGGTCGGTCCGGTGGTGCACCGGACTGTCCGGTGGGCCATTCACAGGCGAACTCGTCGCTCTCGGGAAACCATCAACAGCGTACGGCTAAAATTCACCGGTCTGTCCGGTGAGTCAACAGTCAGTCGGGGCAACGGTCGGCCGAGGATTCCGCGCGTGACGCGTGGGCGAGCCAACGGTCACATTGGTGCACCGGACTGTCCGGTGTGCACCGGACAGTGTCTGGTGCGCCAACGGCTCTCAGACTCCAACGGTCGGCTTCGCCAAATAAGGAAGGAGATCTGCACCGGACAGTGTCCGGTGGTGCACCGGACTGTCCGGTGCGCCAGTCGACAGAAGGCAAGATCTGCCTTCCAGGAATGTTCTCAACGGCTCCTAGCTGCCTTGGGGCTATAAAAGGGACCCCTAGGCGCATGGAGGAGAACGACAAGCATTCTTACAACATTCCTAAGCACCAAGACCTCGATTCCGCGCATTTGTTTCTTTGTGATAGCTTATAGAGCTCTAGTGGAGTTGTGAACTCATTGGGTTGCGTTGCGAGCTCTTGTTGCGACTTGTGTGCGTATTGACACTCTAATTTTTGTGTCTTGTGTGCGTTGCTAATCCCTCCCTTGCTCTGTGCTTCTTTGTGAACTTCAAGTGTAAGGGCGAGAGGCTCCAAGTTGTGGAGATTTCTCGCAAACAGGATTAAGAAAAGCAAGCAAAACACCGTGGTATTCAAGTGGGTCTTTGGACCGCTTGAGAGGGGTTGATTGCAACCCTCGTCCGTTGGGACGCCACAACGTGGAGTAGGCAAGCGTTGGTCTTGGCCGAACCACGGGATAACCACCGTGCCATCTCTGTGATTGATATCTTTGTGGTTATTGTGTTTTGTCAAGACTCCTCTCTAGCCACTTGGCAATTATTGTGCTAACACTTAACCAAGTTTTGTGGCTTAAGTTTCAAGTTTCACAGGATCACCTATTCACCCCCCTCTAGGTGCTCTCAACTAGGTGATAGGTGTTGATTGCTAAAACAATTCCTACATTACCTTCCTTGGAATTTGATTACCTTCCTTGAAATCCCTGTTTTACAAAAAGATTTTTGATGCTTAGCCTTGCTTTAGAAAAACAAAATGTTTTGTTTTTGCAAAAGATGATATGGCAAAAGTGGGTGGGATGTTTTCGAAAATAAAACTTGATGGTGAATCCATCACGGCCGTGATGGATTCAACATCGGAAAAGATGTACCTCTGCCAGGTACCAAGTTTTTGGGTTGAAAAGATTAAGCTGAGACTGGGCGAGTGACTTGCACGAGAAGAGAGTCTCGGTGTAGTGTCTCCGTCTGAGTCGATTAAGGACCTTGTCGATGTAGGCTTGATGATCGAGGACCCTTTAACTGGTCACATGCCTCGTCATGGGTAAGCCTTGCCTCAGGCAGACTAAGGCCAAAATAAGATAACACGAAATGGGCGTGGAGCGGTGGCGAGAGTAGCGTGTACCCTCCGTGGCAAGAGGCTGGACGGTGGTGTATCTGTGCTCTCGGTTTGCGTGAACCTGATCTGGTCTTAAGAAACCTGGTGGCGGGTTGACATATGCAAGGGTTAAGTGCTACATATGTCGTGTGATTGGAGATCCTCAGCTAAGTATAATCGATTCGGATCGCCGTACCTTCGCGGTTATGAAGACTTGGTCACTGCCCTACACGTAGCACTCCAGTGAAGATAACGTATGAATTAAGAACTTGGCTAGTTTAGGATAAGTGTTTGAACTAGGTTAGAGAGAACTCTAGAGATAAGTAAGTTTACTTAACTTGACAATAAAACTAGATTTTAAGGATCCACGTTAGTAAGCTATTCTGCAAACAGAGTCTTTGATTATTGAAAGACCTTACCTTGACTCCCATATAACCAGCATACCCTTGAGAGTCTTTTTCTTAGTCGGGTAAGACTTGCTGAGTAATTCCATACTCAGGGTTTATTCCCCCGTTGTTTTTAGGTGAGGAGACAACAAACTTTTGTTGTTTTTGTACCAAGGTGGTGAAAAGTGAAGATAATCAAGAGTGAAGCTGCCGGAGGTCCGGGTCCTCCTTAAAAACTTTTATGTAAAGAACTTAATGGGAGGAGTTTTTGCCTCCCAGGTATTGTAATAATACTTTTCAGCACTCTCTGGTCTGTACTAAATAACTTACTCTTACTTTTTAAATAAATGTAAGTTTATGTAATCACTTCCGCATTTCCGCATCTCCGATGAACATATTGTCTGCCAGACGGGTGAAACGTTCCTGGAAAGGTAAGGATAAAGATACCGAACTTGTCAAGTGATTCAGGAACATCTACAGGGTTGTCTGATGTCTGTTGGACAAGGACAACTGTAGGTGGGCCTAATGACTTGGGAGGTTCCATCACACTATCGATGATCCAACTTGAGCCCCCGGATGCATAAACCTACAAAACAAATTTAGTTCTTGTTTTTAGGTACCCAAACAGTTTTGGGTCCTTTGACATTAGATACAAGAACTTTGGGTACCCAAACACAAGTCTTTGAACCCTTGTGTTTGTCCCCAACATACTTGGCAACTACTTTGCCGGATTTGTTAGTCAAAACATAAGATGCATCAAAAGTTTTAAATGAAATGCTAGGTTCATTTGATGCACTAGGAGTTTTCTTCTTAGGCAATTTAGCACGAGTTGATTGCCTAGAACTAGATGTCTCACCCTTATACATAAAAGCATGATTAGGGCCAGAGTGAGACTTCCTAGAATGAATTCTCCTAATCTTATGCTTGGGATAACCGGCAGGGTACAAAATGTAACCCTCGTTATCCTGAGGCATGGGAGCCTTGCCCTTAACAAAGTTAGATAATTTTTTAGGAGAGGCATTAAGTTTGACATTGTCTCACTTTTGGAAGCCAATGCCATCCTTGATGCCAGGGCGTCTCCCACTATAAAGCATATTACGAGCAAATTTAAATTTTTCATTATCTAGTTCATGCTCGGTAATTTTAGCATCTAATTTTGCTCTATGATCATTTTGTTGTTTAATTAAAATTATGTGATCATGAATAGCATTAATGTCAACATCTCTACATCTAGTGCAAATAGAAACATGCTCAATGGTGGATGTAGAGGGTTTGCAAGTTTTTAGTTCAACAATCTTAGCATGTAAGATGTCATTTTCACTTCTAAGATCGGAAATGGAAGCATTGTAAACATCTAAGTCTTTAGCCTTAGCAATCAATTTTTCATTTTCAATTCTAAGGCTAGCGAGAGAGGCATTTAATTTTTCAATCTTAGCAATAGAAATAGCATGATCATTTCTAAGATTGGCATATGAATCATCACATACATTTGAATCAACCTTAGCAAGTAATTTAGCATTCTCATTCCTAAGGTTGGCAATAACATCATGGCACGTGCTTAGCTCACTAGTTAATTTTTCACATTTTTCCATCTCTAGAGCATAAGCATTCTTAACCTTAACATGCTTCTTATTTTCCTTAATTAGGAAGTCCTCTTGGCTATCCAAGAGATCATCCTTATCATGAATAGTGCTAATCAATTCATTTAACTTCTCCTTTTGTTGCATGTTAAGGTTGGCAAAAAGAGTAAATAAATCATCCTCATCATCATTAGAATTTGCCTCATCACTAGAGGTGGCATATTTAGTGGAGGATTTAGATTTAACCTTTTTATTTTTGCCGTCCTTTGCCATGAGGCACTTGTGGCCGACGTTGGGGAAGAGAAGTCCCTTGTTGACAACGATGTTGGCGGCGTCCTCGTCGGAGGAGGAGTCGGTGGAGCTCTCGTCGGAGTCCCACTCGTGGCACACATGGGCATCGCCGCCCTTCTTCTTGTGGTACCTCTTCTTTTCCTTTCTTCTCCCCTTCTTGTCGTCGCCCCTGTCACTGTCACTAGAAATAGGACATTTTGCTATAAAGTGACCGTGCTTACCACACTTGTAGCAAACCTTCTTGGAGCGGGGCTTGTAGTCCTTCCCCCTCCTTTGCTTGAGGATTTGTCGAAAGCTTTTGATGATTAAAGCCATCTCCTCATTGTCGAGCTTTGAGGCGTCGATGGGGAGCGTACTTGGTGTAGACTCTTCCTTCTTCTCCTCCGTTGCCTTGAATGCGATGGGTTGTGCCTCGGGCGTGGAGGAGGTGCCTTGCTCGATGATTTTCTTTGAGCCTTTAATCATTAGCTCAAAGCTCACAAATTTCCCTATGACTTCCTCGAGAGACATTATCTTGTATCTAGGATCACCTCGAATTAATTGAACTTGCGTAGGGTTAAGAAAAACGAGGGATCTTAGAATAACCTTGACCATCTCATGGTCATCCCATTTGGTGCTCCCGAGGTTGCGCACTTGATTCACCAAGGTCTTCAAGCGGTTGTACATGGCTTGCGGATCCTCTCCTTGGTGAAGCATGAAGCGACCGAGCTCCCCCTCGATTGTCTCTCGCTTGGTGATCTTGGTCACCTCGTCTCCTTCGTGCGCGGCCTTGAGCACGTCCCAAATTTCCTTTGCACTCTTCAACCCTTGCACCTTATTATACTCCTCTCGACTTAGAGAGGCGAGGAGTATAATAGTGGCTTGGGAGTTGAAGTGATGAATTTGGGCCACTTCGTCCGAATCATAGTCTTCATCCCCTACGGATGGTACCTGTACACCAAACTCAACAACGTTCCATATGCTTGTGTGGAGTGAGGTTAGATGGTGCCTCATTTTGTCACTCCACATATTATAATCTTCACCGTCAAAAACCGGTGGTTTGCCTAGTGGAACGGAAAGTAAAGGAGTACGCTTTGAAATATGAGGATATGTAGGATCTAGGACACCGGCTAGAGGGGGGGTGAATAGACGGTTTTGACTAAAAACAACAATACTCAATAAAATTAATCAGAGCAACAATAGAAATAAATTATCTAGTGTCAATAAGTAAACAATGTATGAAAAACAACTACGGAGATTGAATACTTGAAGAACAATAAGCAAAGCACTAATCAATTGCAAGGCAATAAGTAATGCTAGAAAGAATAGACACCGAAATTTATCCCGTGGTATCGGTGATTTGCCGATCACCCCTAATCCACGTTGAGGTGGACTTCAAGCTCTCACTTGCTCCTCTATCAAGACACGTCTTGATCTTTAAGCCAAGTGGACAAGAAATCACTCAATACCTCGATTCCACTGGTATCGGTGATTTGCCGATCACCCCTAATCCACGTTGAGGTGGACTTCAAGCTCTCACTTGCTCCTCTATCAAGACACGTCTTGATCTTTAAGCCAAGTGGACAAGAAATCACTCAATACCTCGATTCCACTAGTGTCACCTTTGCCGCTCCGGCGAGGTAGGCGCGAACCCCTCACAATCCACACCACGGCTTCTCCACAATCTTCTTGGAGAGCTCGACGGAGACAATCACCCGAGCCGTCTAGGAGGCGGCAACCTCCAAGAGTAACAAGCCAACGATGCTTGCTCGGTGTACCACCTAGTGCCTCAAGAATCACCAAATGATGCAAATGCACTAGGAACACTCAATCCCTCACTAGAATGCAATCTCAAGCAAAGAGTGTGAGAGAGTGAGTTGGAGGATCACAAATGAGCTCAATGTATGCAAGGAATGGCCAAGAGAACCCTCTCACACGAGCTACCCTTCTATTTATATTCCTCCACAAGAATCCAACCGTTATGTGCAAATGGTAGCCGTTCTGCGCACACGCGGACCGTCCGCGCCCTAGGGCCGGACGGTCCGCCGTACACCATAACGGCTATAATGACCGTTGAAACATGTTAGAGCAGACTCAAAAAGGTGGGTCCGGACAGTCCGCCCTTCAAGGCCGGACCGTCCGCGACCTGGCAAATTCAAACACCCGAGCCTCGGATCAAACGGAGTTAACACACGCGGACCGTCCGGCTATAAATCCCGGACCGTCCGCGACCTGAGACAGTACTGTCCGGACTGGTCCCCCGGACCGTCCGTAGTACAAATCAATAAAAACACACAGTCCCTGTCCAGAAACGAGTTATACACATGCGGACCGTCCGCGCCTTACAGGCGGACCGTCCGCCTATAATTCAGGGACTGACCCGAGGCCACCTTCCTTTGGTCAGGACTGCGGACGGTCCGGCCCTAAGGCCCGGACGGTCCGCAGTGCAAAAGAACACAGAGTCAACACAAAAGGTCAAACCTCGGACCCTCTGGAGGATCGCGGACGGTCCGCCCCCAAGGGCCGGACAGTCCGCGCGACCAAGACTTCTCAAATTTCAAACATGCTTTTGAATGAACCTTTAATTCACGAAATGAGAAGCGCTGTTAGTCCTTATGCAAATGCAACTTTGATGCTCTATGAGGCACTAAGTCTTACACAGATCTAAGTCATTGACCCCTCTTAATAGTACGGCTATCTAGCCTACTAATCCGGTCACTTTCTTCTCTAAACACCTGGTGACCGGCAAAAACAAAACCTATGTTATACCTTTGCCTTCACCTGATCCACAACCAATGCTTATAAGTCTTCAAGACTTCTCAGTTCACTGTGGTTCAACCTGCATTCTTATTTCTCCAAGAATTATTAGTCCACAAGTAGTTGTCATTAATTACCAAAACATTACCAAAGGGGCCTAGATGATTCACAATCTCCCCCTTTTTGGTAATTGATGACAACACCACATTGTATATAAAAGAGAAGTTTAGTTTCTCCAAATCTCTCTCATACCTAAGGTATAAGATAGATCTTGGAGATGAGTTTTATAGGACTTATCTTGATTTGAAGTTCTGTCTGAGAGATAGATAAATCCCAATAAAAAACTCAGTATATAAGAAAGGCTCCCCCTAAGTGTGTGCAGGATTATCTGACATTGAAGATATAACACACATAATATATTGGAGCTTGATGGAGACTTTCCTACAAACATGGTTATCGAGGCATACAAGAGATGATCCATAGAGTGAGCGCAGCAATTATAATCACTCCTCGAATAACCACACATAGAGAAATTTGAACTAAAACATAGTTCATCCCACAGAATATTACAGACAATAGTCCACAGACATACGACATAGAGTTAATAGTTCAACCAGTTCCAAATGCGTAAGTCATAAACTAATGCAAGCGGCATAAAAGGTAAAATGCATATGCATGGTCTTAATGTCCACATAGTACCACCAACTCCCCCTGAAGGAGACGCCAGACAACTTCTCATCACTTATCACCTCTCTCCCCCTTTGGCATCAATTGCCACAAAGGAGAGGCCTCACTGATCGCTTGGCGGCGGATGCATGTTGTAGTAGTGAGTGCTGAAGGTGTCAAACAGGGAGGAGAACTGGCCAAAATCCTGCTGGAGCTGCTGCTGCCTCTGACTGATCTCCTGCATGTTGTCATTTGTAGAGAGATTATCAAATTGACTGGCCAGGGCACCCATGTTGTCCTGAAAACTCTGTTGCATATTGTTCAGCCTGGTCATGATGGGATCAGTGACATTACTGTGAATCTGATCACGAAAATCAGAAAACTCAGAGTTGAGGGCATCCCAGTTACTGTCAAACTGAGACTGCATGTCATCGAAACGGTGATCCATTTGTGTCACCAGGCCATCAAAGCGTGTATCAATGTGATGCTCAAGTCCCTGCTGCATATTTTGAAAATAAGGATCAAAGTATCCTGGAGCAGGCTCCCAATAATGCTGAGGCTGAGGAGGAGGTGGAGGAGGAGGCATCTGCTGTTCCTCAACATTAGGAGCTGCCCCACCCTCATAGCCAGGGTCTTCCTCATCATCTGGGAATGGAGTGAGTGGCCTGGTGAGAAACCCTATCTCATTCTTAAAAGGCCTGAATGGAGTGTGAACAATCTCACATGGGCCCTCAAATCTTGTCTTGGATTTGATGAGAGCCATAATGTAGGGAGCATATGCCAAGTTTTGATTCTTGTCCATCTTTAAATCATTAAGCTGCCTCATCATGAAAAGAACAATGTTCATGACTTCACCATTCATGATATGCTGGATGATGTTCCAGAACTTATCCCTGATTTTACTCTTATCACCACTCTTGGGAAGGATGGTGACTCTAGCAATTTTGTTGATTACAGCAGGATGATGTCTGAGTCCTGCTGTCTCTCCAAATCTCCTGGGTATGCCAAGTCTGGCTGGCTCATAAAACTGCACAAAATCCTCAAAATTGTCTTCAGTATAAAGATCCAATCCAGCAGAAATAGTGCCATAGTTCAGACCGTTGGCAGCTGCAAAGTCAGCAAAAGAAGCAGAATAGCGCTTGAAGCCAGTCATCCAGGTGATAGATTCTTCTTCAATGTCAATCTCTGAGGTAGCCAGGAATTGCTTAACAGCCATTTCATTGAAATCTGTGCGCTGCCCCATAAACTGATATAGTCCGCATGCCTCAAACTTAGGGATCAGACCCTCCATGACTGATTGACTGAGCAGGAAGGACCAATCAATCACCTGATGCTTATGGAAATTAGTATCCACCAGAGTGCCCCAGAAAACATCAAACTGCAGCTGCGTGTGGAAAAACTGGATGTGTGTATCAGATGGCAGAGTATACTGGTTCACAGTCCGTCTGGAGCAGTACTCAGCCATAGAGAATCGCCGCTTGGGGTAAGTCCATCCTTGGATATCAATGGGATAATCAGGATGAACATGAGGAAAATCTTCAGCATCCATGGATTCAGTGCCCCCAGCTGAGGATTGGGCCTCTGAATCAGTGGTTGGTACATAATCATCATCATTTCCTCGAGGGCGCTTGGATTTAAAGCGACCTGCAAGTTTCTTGCGTAGACCACCAAGACCACTGCAACAATGTGACAAACATCCAGAGATAAATAATTGATACCAATCGCCACTTATAAAAAGGAATGGAATGGTAATGCTCTGCCAGGGTCCGGACGGTCCGCGCTAGGGGGCCGGACGGTCCGCGCCAGAGGCCCGGACGGTCCGCGTCCACCAGGCGGACGGTCCGCGACCGACCAAGTGCGACTCCAAGAACCCTAGCCGCCACAAGTGTTCAATTTGATGTTTCTGCAGATAATATCCAGCCAAACAAGTGCAAAATTTTGCATAGCATTGATATTGAGAAGAACTATCAATCCCACCAATTAGATTTTGAAACCCACTGCTCAATTTCAGATCAGAGAAGAAACCCAAATAATCTCAAAGTTGATGAAATTTGATTAAATCCACAAGATTTGAGAGTACCGTGATGAAGACATGTTGAGGGAATGTTGCTGCAAGCTGTCAGACTGTCCGCACGCAACTTTACTTCACGGTCCGCGCACACTCGACACAAGAGAGGATATAGTGAGTGGAGAGCAAGAGAGAACAACCAAATGGGCACAACTGGCAAGTCTGCGGGCTCTGTCCCTTTTTCTGCCCTGTCGCGGACGGTCCGCGCGGGGGCGGCGGACGGTCCGCGCCCTGATGATCTCAGACGGTCTGTGTGCTGCCCGGACTGTCCTGATCCCGAGCCGGCGGACGGTCCGCGGTCCATGGGCGGACGGTCCGCGGCCTGATACCCATTTTTTTTTTTAAATTCTGTCCACTTGCTGATTTTGAATTTCGAATCCGAATTGGTGCTTATATATGGACATTTCGACCAATCCAAGAGTTAGTATGCATGCATATACATATTATGTAATTGAGAAGTGCTAAACTTTCGAATTAAACTATCTAGAACAATTAGAAATGAAAAATGCACCAATAATACCAAATAAATAGCATAAAAAGCATGTTTAGACCCGAGATGCAAGACGACCCATGTGTGATCAACTTCAAGCCACATTTGAGAGATCGATCACATTCATTTCACTTCTTAGGGAACAAAATCTTGTTTCATCCAAAGGCTTTGTAAAAATGTCTGCTAATTGATCATCCGTTCCAATGGAATAAACACAAATATCTCCCTTGCCAACATGATCCCTTAAGAAGTGATGCCGTATATCAATATGCTTGGTTCTTGAGTGTTGGACCGGATTGGTAGCCAATTTTACCGCACTCTCATTATCACACATGAGAGGCACATTCTTGAAAATAACTCCATAATCCAATAAAGTTTGTTTCATCCATAATAGTTGAGCACAACAATTTCCGGCCGATATATATTCCGCCTCGGCGGTAGATAGAGCAACCGAATTTTGTTTCTTAGAAGACCATGAAACAAGAGATCTACCAAGAAATTGACAACAACCGGAGGTGCTTTTTCTATCAACTTTGCACCCCGCATAGTCCGAATCCGAGTATCCAATTAATTCAAAGTGAGCACCTTTGGGATACCATAGACCAATATTGGGGGTATACTTCAAATATCTTAAAATTCTTTTTGCGGCCTTCAAATGAATCTCTCTAGGTGAAGCTTGAAACCGAGCACACATGCATACACTAAACATAACATCGGGCCTAGATGCGGTAATATAAAGTAAACTACCAATTATTGAACGATAAAGTTTTTGATCAACCATAGTACCTCCTTCATCTAAGTCTAGATGACCATTTGTTGCCATTGGAGTCTTGATAGGCTTAGCATTTTCTAAACCAAACTTCTTGAGCATGTCCTTCAAATATTTTGATTGACTTATAAAAATACCATCTTTCAATTGTTTGATTTGAAGGCCAAGAAAGAAGCTCAATTCTCCTATCATAGACATTTCAAATTCCTTTGACATCATTTTTCCGAACTCCTTACAAAATAATTCATTAGTAGATCCAAAAATAATATCATCAACGTAGATTTGACAAATAAATAAATCTTTGCCAATTCTTTTAGTGAATAGAGTAGTGTCAACCTTCCCAATTTTGAAGTCTTTGGAAAGCAAGAAATCCCTAAGCCTTTCATACCAAGTGCGTGGAGCTTGCTTAAGCCCATAGAGAGCTTTAGAAAGCTTGAACACATGGTTAGGTCTTTTGGGGTCCTCAAAACCGGGAGGTTGTTCAACATACACTAGTTCACTAATCTTACCATTTAGAAAGGCACTCTTTACATCCATTTGGTAGAGCTTGATATTGTGTGCACAAGCATAAGCAAGTAGAATCCGGATTGCTTCTAACCTTGCTACGGGAGCAAATGTCTCCCCAAAATCCAATCCTTCAATTTGAGTATATCCTTGTGCAACTAATCTTGCCTTGTTTCTTACTACCACACCATCTTCATTGTGCTTGTTGCGAAACACCCATTTTGTACCAATAACATTGTGGTTCTTTGGTCTCTCAACAAGCTCCCAAACTTCATTTCGAGCGAAGTTATTTAATTCTTCATGCATTGCATTCACCCAATCAACATCAAGTAGGGCTTCATCTACACGGTTAGGTTCCATACAAGATACAAAAGAGAAATGTTCACAAAATGAAGCTATGCGAGAGCGAGTTTGAACACCCTTACTAATATCACCCACAATTTGATCAACCGGGTGATCCTTCACAATGGAATGATGAATTCTTGATACCGTTTGATAGTTGCTTGTTGAAGCATTTGGAGGAACCGTAGGTCTTGAAGTACCTTGATCATGAGTATCTATGGTTTCATCGAGTTGTTGGCTTTGGTGATCTTCCTCATTTATAGTTGAGGATGAAGGAATGACAACCACACTATCTTCATCATCATCTTCCTTAGGTTTTATTTCACCAATGGCCATTGTTTTCATTGCATTTATCAATTGAGTTCCCCCAACATCATCGAGATTATCACTCTCATCTTGAGACCCATTTGTTTCATCAAATTCAACATCATATGCTTCCTCAATAATACCATGAGTTTTGTTGAAGACTCTATAAGCCTTACTATTTGATGAATATCCAAGAAGAAAACCCTCATCACATTTCTTCTCAAATTTAGAAAGCCGGCTTCCCTTTCTCAAAATATAACATTTGCAACCAAATACCCTAAAATATGAGATATTTGGCTTTCTACCAATGAGCAATTCATATGGAGTTTTCTTCAAGAGCTTGTGACAATATAGTCTATTTGATGAATGACAAGCGGTATTTATTGCCTCGGCCCAATAAGAATCCGATATATTATATTCCGCTAACATAGACCTTGCCATATCAATAAGAGTTCTATTCTTTCTTTCAACAATACCATTTTGTTCCGGGGTATATTTGGAAGAGAATTCATGTTTGATACCCTTGTCATCACAATATTGATCAATTCTTGCATTTTTGAATTCCGACCCATTATCACTTCTAACCTTTTTGATGTCGAAATCAAATTGATTTTGAGCCAATATAGCAAATGACTTGAATGTTTCAAACACATTGGATTTGTCTCGTAGAAAATAAACCCAAGTAAATCTTGAATAGTCATCCACAATCACAAGACAATAAGAATTACCACCAATACTTACAAAAGATGTGGGCCCAAATAAATCCATGTGAAGTAATTCCAAAGGTCGATGAGTGGACATTTGACTTTTATTTGGATGAGTATTTGCCACTTGCTTACCGGCTTGACAAGAGCTACATAATTTGTTTTTTTCAAACTTCATCTTTTAAGCCTCGAACTAAGTCATGTTTGGTTAACCGATTGAGTTGCTTCATCCCAACGTGACCAAGTCTTCTATGCCATAACCAACCTAGTGAAGCTTTTGAAAATAGGCAAGTTGTGAGCTTTGCCTCATTAGATGAGAAATCAACAAGATAAAGATTTTCATGTCTAAAGCCTTTAAATTTAAGATTGCTACCATCAACACTAGAGATAATGACATCTTCAACTGTGAAATTGCAACAAAATCCTAAATCACATAATTGAGCTACGGAAAGTAAATTAAAATTCAATGACTCAACCAATAGCACATTTGATATAGAATGATCATTTGAGATAGCAATTTTACCCAAACCTTTAACCTTTCCTTTACGATTATCTCCAAATGTGATACTATCATAATTTGAGCAATCTTCCTCACTCATTTGGGTAAACATTCTCATATCCCCGGTCATGTGTTGAGTACATCCACTATCCAACACCCAATGATTCCCTCCCGCCTTGTAGTTTACCTACAAAAGGAAATCAATCTCTTTTAGGTACCCAAACTTGCTTGGGTCCTCGGATGTTAGTGACCAAGGTCTTTGGCACCCAAATAGCTTTCTTTTTGTTTCCAACAATTGAAGTACCAACAAATTTAGCATGAACACCTTTTGCATTATGAGAAAGAACATAACAATGCTCAAAACAAGTGGAGGATACATTTTTGAACTTCGAACAATTTTTCTTAACATGCCCCTTTTTGTGACATTTGTGACACACTTTGTCACATTCTTTCACAAACAATGTCTTTTGCTTTACAAAAGCATTCTTTCCTTTCTTAGGAACATATCCAAGACCTTCACGGTTAAGAGAGCATCGTTGACTTCCCAATATGAAATCCAATTTAGTCTTACCACCATATGCCTTTTCTAGATCATGAGTTAGAGCATTTATTCTATCTACTAACACTTCATTCTCAACAATAACTTTTGATTCATCAAGAGCAATGTTATCAATGAGAGAAATTTTGCATTTATCACAAATAGAGTTAGTAGACAGTGGTTCACTTGTAAGACTATCAAGTAAGTCACAAGTGACTCCAACATCCTTAGTGACCACCTCAACTTCATGCACAATAGATGATTTTTGAGCATCTGCAAGCTTCTCACAATTTTCTTTGAGATCATTGTGAGAGGTCTTGAGCTCCTCAAAAGACACTTGGAGGTTTTTATACAATTCCTTCAAGGTCTTAAATTTTTCTTTTTCTTTGTGCATGTAGTCATCGGCCTCACCTAGCATTCTAACAAGATCATCATACGAATAGCCATCATCATCAACATCATCAATATCATCATCATCTTTTATATCATTTAAATCGGTGATGATTTTTACCTTAGCATCTCCCTTTGCCATGAGACAATGGGGGGATGAAAAGAGTGAGGGAGCTTCCTTGATGGCAATTCCGGCATTAAGCTTTGATGAGGTGTCATCATTATTATCATCATCCGAGCTATCATCCGAGTCCCATTCAACTAGATAGGCTTTGCCATCTTTCTTCTTGTTGTAGAATTTCTTTTTCTTCTTGTCACTTTCATCTTTGCCCTTCTTCTTCTTGCTTGGGCAATTCATGGCAATGTGACCGGGTTCCCCACACTCAAAACACTTTCTATCATTGAAAGCATTTCTTCTTGATGTTTGACCTCTTCTAGGTTGACCTCTTTTCATCTTCATGAATTTATTGAATTTCCTTACAAATAAAGCCATGTCACCATCACTCTCACTTTCATTTTCTTCATCATTGCTATCTTCTTTTTCAATTGCCTTTGAGGCCTTGGCTTTGAGAGCAATAGATTCATTTTTCACCTTCTTTGCCAAACTTAAGGCATCGGCTTGAGACTTCTTAAATATATCTTGAGTGAGAATTTCTCCCAACACTTCGGTTGGAGAGGTTGTAGATAGATCACTCCTTACAAGCATTGTCACAATAGTCTCATATTTCTCCGGAAGTGATCTAAGGAACTTGTGTGTGAAATCAACATCCGGAACATTAAAACCGAGTCCTTTGAGTTCATTTACTATCTCATTCAACCGATTGAACATGTCGGATACACCCTCATCTTCTTTCATAATAAATTGCTCAAACTTCCCTTTGCACACATATAGTTTGGCACTCTTCACAATTGTAGTTCCTTCATGAATTTCCATTAGTTTTATCCAAATCTCATGAGCGGTTGTGAGATTCTTGATACGATTGAACTCATTTATATCAAGAGCATCATAAAAGACATTCATGGCTTGATCATTTGTGAGGATATTCTCATTATCACTGACGGATGGTTCATCTTCCTTCAATACAACAAATCCATCCCTAACAATTGGCCAAATTTTTCCACCCATTGCTCTAAGATGCATTGACATTCTTATTTTCCAATAATCATAATTGCTTCCATCAAAGTGCGGTGGCTTCCCAATGTGCACATTGTTGTTACTAGCCATTTTGTCCCACTCCGGGATGATTAGATCCACAAACAATGGAGTCCTTGGCTCCGATACCACTTGTAGGATATAGGACACCGGCTAGAGGGGGGGTGAATAGACGGTTTTGACTAAAAACAACAATACTCAATAAAATTAATCAGAGCAACAATAGAAATAAATTATCTAGTGTCAATAAGTAAACAATGTATGAAAAACAACTACGGAGATTGAATACTTGAAGAACAATAAGCAAAGCACTAATCAATTGCAAGGCAATAAGTAATGCTAGAAAGAATAGACACCGAAATTTATCCCGTGGTATCGGTGATTTGCCGATCACCCCTAATCCACGTTGAGGTGGACTTCAAGCTCTCACTTGCTCCTCTATCAAGACACGTCTTGATCTTTAAGCCAAGTGGACAAGAAATCACTCAATACCTCGATTCCACTGGTATCGGTGATTTGCCGATCACCCCTAATCCACGTTGAGGTGGACTTCAAGCTCTCACTTGCTCCTCTATCAAGACACGTCTTGATCTTTAAGCCAAGTGGACAAGAAATCACTCAATACCTCGATTCCACTAGTGTCACCTTTGCCGCTCCGGCGAGGTAGGCGCGAACCCCTCACAATCCACACCGCGGCTTCTCCACAATCTTCTTGGAGAGCTCGACGGAGACAATCACCCGAGCCGTCTAGGAGGCGGCAACCTCCAAGAGTAACAAGCCAACGATGCTTGCTCGGTGTACCACCTAGTGCCTCAAGAATCACCAAATGATGCAAATGCACTAGGAACACTCAATCCCTCACTAGAATGCAATCTCAAGCAAAGAGTGTGAGAGAGTGAGTTGGAGGATCACAAATGAGCTCAATGTATGCAAGGAATGGCCAAGAGAACCCTCTCACACGAGCTACCCTTCTATTTATATTCCTCCACAAGAATCCAACCGTTATGTGCAAATGGTAGCCGTTCTGCGCACACGCGGACCGTCCGCGCCCTAGGGCCGGACGGTCCGCCGTACACCATAACGGCTATAATGACCGTTGAAACATGTCAGAGCAGACTCAAAAAGGTGGGTCCGGACAGTCCGCCCTTCAAGGCCGGACCGTCCGCGACCTGGCAAATTCAAACACCCGAGCCTCGGATCAAACGGAGTTAACACACGCGGACCGTCCGGCTATAAATCCCGGACCGTCCGCGACCTGAGACAGTACTGTCCGGACTGGTCCCCCGGACCGTCCGTAGTACAAATCAATAAAAACACACAGTCCCTGTCCAGAAACGAGTTATACACATGCGGACCGTCCGCGCCTTACAGGCGGACCGTCCGCCTATAATTCAGGGACTGACCCGAGGCCACCTTCCTTTGGTCAGGACTGCGGACGGTCCGGCCCTAAGGCCCGGACGGTCCGCAGTGCAAAAGAACACAGAGTCAACACAAAAGGTCAAACCTCGGACCCTCTGGAGGATCGCGGACGGTCCGCCCCCAAGGGCCGGACAGTCCGCGCGACCAAGACTTCTCAAATTTCAAACATGCTTTTGAATGAACCTTTAATTCACGAAATGAGAAGCGCTGTTAGTCCTTATGCAAATGCAACTTTGATGCTCTATGAGGCACTAAGTCTTACACAGATCTAAGTCATTGACCCCTCTTAATAGTACGGCTATCTAGCCTACTAATCCGGTCACTTTCTTCTCTAAACACCTGGTGACCGGCAAAAACAAAACCTATGTTATACCTTTGCCTTCACCTGATCCACAACAAATGCTTATAAGTCTTCAAGACTTCTCAGTTCACTGTGGTTCAACTTGCATTCTTATTTCTCCAAGAATTATTAGTCCACAAGTAGTTGTCATTAATTACCAAAACATTACCAAAGGGGCCTAGATGATTCACAGGATAGCGTAGGGGAATCTTACTAAACTTCTTGCGCTCATGGCGCTTAGAAGTTATGGACGGCGCGTCGGAGCCGGAGGTGGATGGCGATGAAGAATCGGTCTCGTAGTAGACCACCTTCCTCATCTTCTTTTTCTTGTCGCCACTCTGATGCGACTTGTGGGAAGAGGATTCCTTCTCCTTCCCTTTGTTGCGGGACTCTCCCGATGGAGCCTTCCCGAGGCTTGTAGTGGGCTTGTCACCGGTCACCATCTCCTTCTTGGCATGATCTCCCGACATCACTTCGAGCGGTTAGGCTCTAATGAAGCACCGGCCTCTGATACTAATTGAAGGTCGCCTAGAGGGGGGGTGAATAGGGCGAAACTGAAATTTACAAAGTTAATCACAACTACAAGCCGGGTTAGCGTTAGAAATATAAGCGAGTCTGAGAGAGATGGTGAAAAACAAATCGCAAGCAAATAAAGAGTGAGACACAAGGATTTGTTTTATCGAGGTTCGGTTCTTGCAAACCTACTCCCCGTTGAGGTGGTCACAAAGACCGGGTCTCTTTCAACCCTTTCCCTCTCTCAAACGGTCACTTAGACCGAGTGAGCTTCTCTTCTCAATCACACGGGACACTAAGTCCCCGCAAGGACCACCACACAATTGGTGTTTCTTGCCTCGGTTACAATTGAGTGAATCACAAGAAGAATGAGAAAGAAAAGAAGCAATCCAAGCGCAAGAGCTCAAATGAACACAAATGTCACTCTCTCTAGTCACTATTTGATTTGGAGAGATTCCAGACTTTGGAGAGGATTTGATCTCTTTGGTTGTGTCTAGAGTTGAATGCTATAGCTCTTGTAATGTGTTGGAAGGTGGAAAACTTGAATGCAATGAATGGTGGGGTGGTTGGGGTATTTATAGCCCCAACCACCAAACTAGCCGTTTGGTGGAGGCTGCTGTTGAATGGCGCACCGGACAATCCGGTGCGCCGCCGGACACTGTCTGGTGCGCCAGCCACGTCACCCGGCCGTTAGGGTTCGACCGTTGGAGCTCTGACAGGTGGGGTCTTCTGGCTGTCCGGTGGTGCACTGGACAAGTCCTGTAGACTGCCCGGTGCGCCTGCTGCGCGTGCTCTGACCTCTGCGCGCGCAGGCGCGCATTAAATGCGTTGCAGTCGACCGTTGCGCGCGAAGTAGCCGTTGCTCTGCTGACACACCGGACAGTCCGATGTGCCACCGGACGGTCCGGTGAATTATAGCGGAGCGGCCTCCATTTTCCCGATGGTAGCAAGTTCAGCGTCGAGTTCCCTGGTGCACCGGACACTGTCCGGTGGCACACCGGACAGTCCGGTGCGCCAGACCAGGGCACACTTCGGTGGTCTTTTGCTCTCTTTGTTTGAACCCTTTCTTGGTCATTTTATTGGTCTATTGTGAACCTTTGGCACCTAAAAAACTTATAATCTAGAGCAAACTAGTTAGTCCAATTATTTGTGTTGAGCAATTCAACCACCAAAATCAATTAGGAAAAGGTGTAGGCCTATTTCCCTTTCAGTTACCCCTCTGCGGCTGTGGGCACTTGTTGCGCTCGTTTCGGCCCCTAGTCGCAGCTGCGACGATCGGAGCGGCAGACGGTGGCCTCTCGGAGCCGCGGTTCTTCTTCTTCTTCTTTTGCCGTCCTGAGCGACGGCACCCGAGCCACCCGTTTGGGCAACCCCGGTCTGTGGTGCCGAGTGCCATGCACGGCCCTCGGCAGCCCTAGCGCACTTGTTGGCCAGAGCGACGAGCGTGGTGACAGTTTCCACGTCATGCGTGGCCAACTTCTCCAGCATCTTTTCATCACGCACCCCTTGGCGGAAAGCGGTGATGATGGAAGCATCGGAGATACGGGGTATAGTCCCTCGTACCTTGGTGAAGCGGGAGATGAAGGTCCGGAGAGTTTCCCCGGGCTCCTGTCTCACTGCAAGGAGGTGAGCCTCCACGCCATGTCGTTGATAAGCACTAGCAAAGTTCGCTGCGAACCGCGCGTAGAGCTCCTCCCAGGAGTAGATTGATCCTGGGGTAAGGTTCATGAGCCAAGTCCGGGCAGGCCCAGACAAGGCAACATGAAAATATGTTGCCATTACGGCGGTGTCTCCACTTGCTGCCATAATGGTGGTGATGTACACCTGCAAGAATTCCGACAGGTTGGACGTACCGTCGTACTTTTTCGTCAGGTGCGCCCAGAACTTGGATGGCCAGGTCGCCATGCGGAGATGATCCACGAGCGCGGCGCAGCCCACGTCGGCCAAAGGAACACCCGCCTAGAACCGAACGCCCCCTAGGGTTTGCGGTGCTGCCGCAGCTAAGTCTTGATCGAGGTTGTGGCCCTCGATGTTTAGCCGGCGCTCACGCACCCACTTTAGAGAGACTCAAGCGTCTTCGCAACCCTCGAAGTTTTGTTGGCGCTCCCGCGCCCTCTCTAGAGAGACCCGGGCATCCTCTCCCGCACGCCTGCGGTTGAGCTCTGCCCAAAGGTCGTCGGTCTGTGCACCCCTCACAGAGGGTGAGCGCACAGACGTCGTCACCTCATGTTGGCGCCGGGATGACTGTGGCCTAGACCTGGTCGAGCCAGAGTGCGCCATACCGAGCAGTCGGTCGACGTCGTCACGCCACTGCTTCATGGCCCCCGGCGAGGCCGTCGAGCTTGGAGGGTAGCGCAGCAACTCCCTGGCCGCAGACAACGCCCCCGGAGCAGCCCTCGACGGAGTCCGGGATGTCTACGCGGTTGTATGCTGCTGCGCAGCGTGCACAGCAGCAGTGCCCAGCACTGGGCGGTTGGGAACCCGAGGCGTGGAAGAAGCAGCTTCCTCCTCCACCAGGAAATCCTTCAAAGTCTCGGCGCGGTGCTCCACGATTTGCACCATCATGCTGAGCAAGAAAATAAGCAAAAACCTAAAGCCTAGCCCCCTACCTGGCGCGCCAAATGTCGGAGAGGAAATCTGCGGCCGGGTGGTGGAATGCACCCGCCCTAAATCCTAAGATGAGGAGGGGCCTAAGCGTTTTGCCTGTTAGGTGGAAACGGGAAGAACACAAGAACACACAAGGATTTAGAGTGGTTCGTGCCACCGGAGCGTAATACCCTACTCCACTATGTCATGTATTGAGCTTGAGAGCTTGTATGAACTTCTGAGTGTGAGAGTCTAAGTGTGTCTGCCTTGTAGTGTTGCGTGCCTCCCCTTTTATAGCTCAAGGAAGGCACATACAAGGGTGCTGAGCCCTGACATGCGGGCCCAGGAACATAACGGATGTAATACTTGGAGCAACTAATGCTAGTCGCCAGTGCAATCTCCTTGCGCCCTGATATCCGCGGCCTGCGTAGCATTGGCGTGCAGCGGAAGCTTCCCTGGCTACGTACGTGTGATGATGAGCATAGCGTATGCCGCAGCACGGGCGTACTGCCTGCCACCGGAAAGGACGGGCACGCCGCCTGCAGGATGGCCTGGTCGTTGTCCGTTAGCAGAGTGGACATGGCTCATTTAATGTTGAGGCGGCACATCGCTTGCCCGTGGAGTGGACATGGCTCATTTTATGCTGTGGCGTCACATCGCCTGCCAGTGGAGTGGACATGCGACACATCTTATCCGCATTAAATACAGAGGCCGCACGGCCTAGAGGCCTTACGTTAGGCTCTGCCCGCTGGCTTACGTCACAGGTAGTAGGCCACGTGGCAGCATCGGGCCTCCGCCTGAGCGGGGAGTGGGAGCGCACGCGGTGTGGTCCGGACACGTGTGATCACCGGACCCCCGCCTGGCCTTGACTAAGGCCTGGGTATTTCTTGTCTCGAAATCTTGGGACCCTGCTGTGGGTGGTCCGGACCCCACTCAGAGAGGTCCGGGACCCGTCCCGGGGGTCCGGTTTGTGCCTGTGGAGGTTCTGGACCCTGCCCTGAGGTCTGGTCCGTGTATGCAGGAGTCCGGCACCTTCCCATGGGGGTTCGGGCCCACCATTGATACCTTGGAGGATAATGTCTTCTCCGGCCACGTGGCGGCCCTGGAGCCGTCCACGTGGTGGGGTCGGGAGCAGTTCACCACGTGATTAGAGATAGCCGCGCGGGCACCGTGTATTCATATTGTAGCAAGGGGTACCCCTGTTTCAGGGTACCAACAAACTCTAACTTACAACTTTAATAGCAACCAACAGGAGAATTTGCTTATTGAATATCAATCAAACTCCAGTAAGATAAATTGGCTGCCTAGAGCCCTAGACCAACATTGTTAGTTCTAATCAATCACCTTGGTTTTGTTTTCCTAGTCCACGATGTTATCCTTGAACTTGAGAAATCTCACAAGTTTCTCTAACATGCCAACGTATTGTTGTCCCTATATCACAAATTTAAAGGCAATCCAGTGCAAAATTGAGCAACATCATTCAATCAGTCAATCACACAGCACAACAACAATTCGACAAAACAAGCCAGTAGCAGATTAGCAGAAACACAAATCACGTCGATGAGGACCAAAACACTCATAAGCCTCCCATAGGTGAGTCTAGTAGTAAAATTGCAGAAACCTACCACTCTAGTGGCTGGCATGGGAGCGCAATGGCTGGACACTAGGCTCGGGCGCGTGACACTATGACGGCTGGGCGCGCAGCGCGGCGGCTTCTGGGTACGGGCGCTCGGCGAGGCACTGGCATGGCACGGACTGTGGGCGCGGCAGCAAGCGATGATGGCACTAGGCGCGGGTGCGCAGCAGCAAGGCGCCACTAGGCAAGGGCACATAGCAGATGGGTGACGCTAGGGCTGAGCATGCAGCATCCCGGTGGCGCTAGGCTGGGCACGACGTCCTGGTGGCCGACGGCTAGAGAGGAGGATGTTGCTCGTGCTTCTTCTCAAACGCGTGAGCATGAAGACCGAAGGGTACCGAGGGCGGGGTCTTGGTCGGCCGGCTTAGGGTGTGCCGCGGCCCACCTGGACCCTCCTGTAGGTCCGCCCCTGCATATAGGCCATGTTTCATTGTGTGAATAGCTTCTGCTGCAGATTTGTCTCTACGGAAGAAGGTATAATAAGTTGAGGTAAATGGAAAAGATGCAATAATATGCATGCAACAAGTTATTGGTAAGCTAAGTGTTGAAGCACGCTCGAAAGAAGAGTTTTTACTCTTTTCATCCTAACATTCTAAGTGATCCTAATTTTTTTATGAGTCAAAACATCTTAAATTTGACCATATGTATATAATACAGTAATAATAATTATGATATCAAAAGAATATTAGATTCTTCATTAGTTATATTTTTAAGGTAATACCTATTGGATGTCATAAATCTTTCTAATTCTCTATATAGCTTTGGTCAAACTTGATATGCTTTAACTCTGAAAAACTTAAAATGTCTTAAATTTTAGAAGGGAGCAGTAAGCTGACTTTATCGGTAACTAATCATTTGAAGCTGCCACCAAATAGTGGTGGGCTTAATTAAGTCGCTTAATTAGTTCATCGGCAACTAATCAGAAAGTGAGTCCAGCTTAATTAGATGGGATGAAATGGTGTATAGTGCTGCATCTTAACCACCTAGGTTGAAGTTGTCTTCAGCTTTGATATTTTGTTTCGTTTTTTAATTATTAACGGCTGTTTATTGTTTCTCGCTTTTATAATCCCTAGTACATACAAAGTTAGTACCGATTCTTCTAAACTTAATTTTTGTAGACGTTTTTACTAACCGTATAACTGCTAAAGGCCAATAAAAATCACGAACTTTATAAGCATCTTCTAGAGAACCACCATTATAAAATATTTACCTAAATTACAGGCTGAGCTAAAAATAAAAAAATAGATATTTGGCTATTTTTTCTTATTAGTGGTTGTTAACTTCTCGCTTTTTATAAGCGACCAGCTCCCTGTGGTACTCGAAAGCAATCACACTGCAGGAGCATTGTTGAATGTGAGTCTAGCTTAATTAGAGCTTGTTCGGTTAGCTCTCAATCCATGTGGATTGAGTGGGATTGGTTGGGTTTAAATCCCAAGCAAGTCGAACTTTTTCTTAATTTTTTCCAATCCCATCAAATCCATGAGTAACGGGATTAATCGAACAAGACCTTAGGTGGGATGAAATAATATACTATAGTGTTGCATGTAGGGATGGTAATGAATTGTGATCCAGTTACGTCTTTACAAAATGATAGGGTTTTAAATAAATTTTAGTTCAAAAATTAATAGAAATAGAGTTCGATCCTAATCCAGTCCAATACTTAAATCTTACGGTATAGAATTTAGAGCTTATTGTCACATCTAGCTGCATCTTAGCCACCTAGGGTGCAGTTATCCTCAGCTTTAATTTATATATTTTGTTTCGTTTTTTATTATTAACGGTTGTTTCTCACGAACATTATAAACATATTCAACCATCATTAAAAATATATTTACATAAATTACAAACTAAGCTAAAATAGTAAAAAAAAATAGATATTTGGCTATTTTTCTTATTAATGGTTGTTAACTTCAAGCTTTTATAAATGACAAGTGACCAGCTGCCTGCGGTACTCGTGAGCAATCACACAATCATCACACTATAGTAGCAGCGTTGAATGTGGCCATGGTTCCCGTGCTACCTGCTACTGCTGGTGTCCCTAGCTTTCTCTGTAGGCGGGTTCCAGTGTACCATCTCCCTCTCGCCCCACGTCAACTCTCGACTCCGCTCTCGTCTCTACTACTACAGTATACAGACTATAGCAGGCTATAGTCTCAAA
The DNA here is from genome assembly GCA_029449295.1 of Zea luxurians. NCBI lineage: Eukaryota > Viridiplantae > Streptophyta > Magnoliopsida > Poales > Poaceae > Zea > Zea luxurians. The sequence continues at coordinate 191,067,442 of JAOPSE010000001.1, forward strand.
TCACAGCCACATCATCTTTTATATTTCATAATTGTGGGTCAATCAGAAGCCGACACCTCACTGTCACCCCTTGCTCTCGCCCGTGAAGACTATAAGGAAAATGGATGTGACAGAACCTCCCAAGTCATTAGATCAATCTACAGTTGTCCTTGTCCAACGGATCTCAGACAACCCTGCAGTTGCACCTGATCACTTGACAAGTTCGGTATTTGATTTTTTTACCTTGCCTAAGAGCGTTTCACCCGTCACGCAGACATTACAATACATCGGAGGTACGAAAATGCGGAAGTAGTTACAATAACTTACTTTATATTAAAGTAAGAAAGAGTTCTATTATTACAGACCAAAGCGAAATATAAGAGTGCTGAATATTATTATTACATAACCTGGGAGGCAAAAACCCCTCCCGATAAACAGTAAAAAGTTTTTCTTAAAGGAGGACACTTCTTCTTGCGGCTTCAGTCTTGATTTTCTTTTTTGGGCACCACCTTGTAACAAAAGCAACAAAAAATTGCTGCTTCTTCACCTAAAACAACATGGGACAAAGCCCTGAGTACGAAGTATACTTTCGCAAGTCTTACCCGTCAAAATAAAAGACTCTCAAGAATATGCTGGCCTTTGGGAACAAGGTATAGCATATCAATAATCAAAGACCCTGTTTGCATAAATGCTTACTAATAGTGGATCCTTAAAAATCCAATTTTATTTGTCAGGTTAAGTAAAGTTACTTGTATCTAGAGTTCTTTCTACCCTAGTTCAAGCACTTGACCTATACTAGCCAATTTCTTATCAACCCTTCTTATTTACTGGAATGCTACATGTAGGTCAGTGACCAAGTCTTCATGTCCACGAAGTTACGGCGATCCAAATCGATTATACTCAGCTGAGGATCTCCAATCACACGACATATGTAACACTTAACCCTTGCATATGTCAACTCGCCACTGGGGTTCTTAAGACCAGATCAGGTTCACGCCAACCGAGAGCACAGATACACCACCGTCCAGCCTCTTGCCACAGAGGGTACACGCTACTCTTGCCATCTCTCCACTCCCATTGCGTGTTATCTTATTCTGGTATTAGTCTGCCCGAGGCAAAGCTTACTCATGACGAGGCATGTGACCAGTTAAAGGGTCCTCGATCATCAAGCCTACATCGAGAAGGTCCTTAATCGACTCAGACGGAGACACTACACCGAGACTCTCTTCTCGTGCAAGTCACCCGCCCGGTCCCAGCTTTATCAATTCAAACCCAAAGTTTGGTACCTGACAGAGGTACATCTTTTCCGATGTTGAACCCATCATGGCCATGATGGATCCATCATCAAGTTTTGTTTTTGAAAACATCCCACCCACTTTAAAGCATCATATTTTATCAAAACAAAACATTTTGTTTTTCTAGAGCAAAGATAAGCATAAGAAAAACCTTTTTATAAAACAAGGGATTAAGGAGAAGTAATCAAATCCAAGGAAAGAAATGCAGCAACTGGTTTAGCACACAACTCCTATCACCTAATGCATCAAGCAAGTGAGAAAGATTTTAAAATAGCAAGAAGGTGGTAAATGCACCGGGGCTTGCCTTGTGTGATAGGTGAATCAGGCTCTGCTCCACAGATATCAAAGTAAAAGTAGTTTCCTGCCTGAGGTTCTTCAGGTGGTGGTGGTGTAGTCCTCGCTTCTTCAACTTCTATTTCCTCCTTATTCTCTAGATATAGCCATATATAATCATGAATGCTCATGTAATGCTCATGAAAATGCAAAAATAATAAAAGTTTATTATCTACTGTCTTGAATATAACTTTCCTTCACGAGTCTCCAGGAAACTAGGGTTTTTGGAGTCTATAGTGAAGTTCATAGGGCAGGGGACTAGGGTTTTGGGTTTTAAGTACCAAACATGGTTCAAATCATACCAAATTTTACCCAAGGCTTCTAAATAACATTTAAAATTTATCTAAAAAGTTTGGTGAATTTTGGGATTATTAATTACTTTCTAAAATTCCAGAAGTATGGATTTTGGCTATTTTAAATGTCCCAAAATTCCCTATTGGAACTAAAAATCATGAAACTATTTTTATTAAATACTATAGGAAATTAGAAGCCTAGCAAAATTGGGCTGGTATTTTTAGCATTTTTCTATAATTTTCTAGGAATTCTCTAAGTATAGAAGAAAAAGAAAAAGGAAAAAATGTTACAGGATTGGGCTGAATCTGGCCCGAGTCGGCCCATTCACTGGCGAAAGCACGCCCGCGCTGTCGATTTTGCAGAAATGCCCCTACCGGTTCAAAAATCAGAGCGGCAGACCTCAACACTATTCACACATCTCACTGACACTTGCAAAAACACCCTTGCGCTTTCATTTCTTCACAATCCACGGTCCACGATGCCGCACCACGGAGAATTGAACTCCGGCGAGCTTGCACTGGCCAGGACACGCGATTACCAGTGCTCTCCTTCGGCTGAGACCTAATTCAAGCCCTAACAAGAATTTCCCCTCAACTAATTTCACTAGCGGAGCTCTAACGCGCTCTGTCCACGGTGACCGTGTGATCAACGGACAATCCAACGCGTTCTCGGCGATCTAAGGGTTCCTAGCTTAATTGGCGGGGTCGGGGAGCATCAGGGACACACAAGTACACTGAAACAAAAGAGCAGAGGGTATGAGCGGACCTGAGATGATCTAGCCACGGCGAGGCGCCTTTCACGGTGGCGGAAATAGAATTGGGGGAAATGGGAAATTGGCGAGCTCTGGTGATCGATTAAGGTCACGACTTGGTGGCTTGGTGCTTGACTACCCTACGGACCCGTCGGGGTGCTCTATTTATAGTGTGCTTGAGCGATGGTGTTCAATTTGGACGAATTGCGCTGGCGGTCGAGAGGGGAACTGAGTCACTGGTGCGGTGATTCGTGGCCTTCACTGTGGCAGACCCACCGGCGACGAGCCAGGACTATGGGCGGTTTATGGTGACTCACCGTGACGTGGTAAAGCGTTGAGGCACGTAGCTTGGCTGGATAACGGCGAACGCCGGTGATGCCAGCGTGATTGACCACGATGGGACACGACGGCCGGTGAGAACAGTGGCCGGAGTTTATCTCCAGCGTGATATTTCTTACCGAGGAGCGCTATATGTGTTCGGCCGGGCGTGAATCGCGACAACAGCGTGGATCTAGGCGCAAGATCACCGGTGGCGAGGGGGGTGAATCTGCGATCTGTTTCAGTCACTGTACAATGGAATCCCTGTTCAGTGCGCCTGACAGCCCAATTTGCAGGGCCTAGATCTCAATTTTCCATGTGGCAACTTACTAATCCACCAGTAACAAAGTTGTTGCCTGGTGATCTAGCTACATTCTTGCTATAACAACCATAGTCAAACAATGACTAGATCATGGTTGAACTCTAGTTCAAAGATTGCCCAATCTCACTGTTAGTCTGAATTCAGACCTAGGGCAGTCTGTCAGCCCAACTTTGGGCTCATTTTACTCCAAATTTTTCATGTGACCAAGGCTTAATCCCTATAGCAAAGTTGTTCTCCTTCAGTAGCTTTACAAACTTGATGTGTTGACCCTAGGCAAATTCTCAATATTTTTGGATCTACAGAGCCCCAAAGCCAGCTGTATTTCACTATTTTCAGACTTAACCATTGGAGCACTAGGGTGGCCTTTTTGCAAATAAGCCCAAGACTTATGGTTTCATTTGCAAATCTCCAAATATGTGAACCATATGACTTAAGATACCCTATTTCCATGATTTTTGCACTTAGGTCCAAAAGTGTGCACATTTTGCAGATAACCCCCTAGGGTTTCAGTCCAGGGTTTTTGGTACTCCTAGGGTTTGGATATCACTAATGTTCATTAATGGTGACATTTTATGATCATTATTAATAAATTTTGAAGTTTTCTTTTGTTTAGGCTTTGTTTATTCTTCTAAGCCCAGTTTAGGGTTACGTACTGTACCCTAGGATTTCACCCATGAAATGTCACATCAATACAACTTATTTGAAAATTTTGCCTAGTGAATGCACTCCAGGTGTGACAAACACATGATATGTCAATGCTTATGATGTTATGCTCAAGTTTTAGTGGCAGTAACACCAGGGGTGTTACAATGGACCCTGTGCCATTTGGCTCAATAGGTTTTTGTGTTTGATGATCAACACAACCTGTGTACTAATGTGTTTGCTAGTGTTTATGTTTGTAGTTCACAGGATGCTAAGGTTACTGAAAGGGAAATAGGCTTACACCTTTTCCTAATTGATTTTGGTGGTTGAATTGCCCAACACAAATAATTGGACTAACTAGTTTGCTCTAGTCTATAAGTTCTACAGGTGCCAAAGGTTCACAACATGCCAATAAAAAGATCAAAGATGGGTTCAAATAAAGTGAGCTAAAGAAATCCCAAAGGCACCCTGGTCTGGCGCACCGGACTGTCCGGTGCACCAGGAAACTCCAAGCTCAACTCTTCGCCTTCAAGAATTCTTAGAGGGACTCCACTATAATTCACCGGACTGTCCGGTGTACCACCGGACAGTGTCCGGTGCCCCAGGGAGAAGCAACTCTGAACTCGCCAGCTTTGGGAATTCGCTCCGCTATAATTCACCGGACTGTCCGGTGTAACACCGGACTGTCCGGTGTACCAGCGGAGCAACGGCTACTTCGCGCGCAACGGTCGACTGCAACACATTAAATGCGCGCATGCGCGCGCAGAGGTCAGAGCACGTGCAGCTGGCACACCGGATAGTCTACAGGACTTGTCCGGTGCACCACCGGACAGCCCAGAGGCCCCACAAGTCAGAGCTCCAACGGTCGAACCCCAATGGCTGGCTGACATGGCTGGCGCACCGGACAGTGTCTGGTGGCGCACCGGACTGTCCGGTGCGCCATGCGACAGCAGACTTCCAACGACCACTTTTTGGTGGTTGGGGCTATAAATACCCCGACCACCCCACATTCAATTGCATCCAAGTTTCTACACTTCTACACCTTACAAGAGCTATAGCATTCAATACAAGACACACCAAAGAGATCAAATCCTCTCCCAACTCCACACAAGGCTTTAGTGATTAGAGAGAGAGATTTGTTGTGTCCATTTGAGCTCTTGCGCTTGGATTGCTTCTTTTCTTTCTCATTCTTTCTTGAGATTCATTCACTTGTAACCAAGGCAAGAGACAACAATTGTGTGGTGGTCCTTGTGGGGACTTTGTGTCCCGTGTGATTGAGAAGAGAAGCTCACTCGGTCTAAGTGACCGTTTGAGAGAGGAAAAGGGTTGAAAGAGACCCGGTCTTTGTGACCACCAAAACGGGGAGTAGGTTTGCAAGAACCGAACCTCGGTAAAACAAATCCTTGTGTCTCATTCCTTATTTGCTTGCAATTTGTTTTCACCCTCTCTCTCGGACTCGATTATATTTCTAACGCTAACCCGGCTTGTAGTTGTGATTAACTTTGTAAATTTCAGTTTCGCCCTATTCACCCCCCTCTAGGCGACTTTCAGTTACTTAGACTAAGGCAATGAGGAAAGCAACAACTCAAAAGACATTATGAAGATCACAAGTGAAGATCAACAGGTATCAAACAAAGTCCAAGGAACGAAGAATAGTGTTGCCACTGGCGGACTGTCCAGTGCACTAGGGAACAGGAGCCCAACGGCTAGTTCCAGGTGACACTGGTGGAGAGAAGCCACTGGACTGTGCAGTGTGATGTCCGGACTATCTGGTGTGATGTCCGGACTGTCCAGTGCAAAAGCCTGCAGCGCCAACGGTCACCTGGGTGTCTGATCCAACGGCTAGGCGTAACAGACATGGGCACCGGACTGTCCGGTGTGCCGTAGAGAGCAGCATCTTTTCTCCAATGGCTAGAATTGTGTTGGGCCTATAAATACCACCCCAACCGGCCATTTCAATGTATGGGAGCCCAAACAACCTAGTTTGCACATTATAGTTTGATTAATTGCATAGGTTTTGTTCTAGGGATTTATTTGTGGCCTAGAAGAAGAAAGTTTTAGAAGTTCTAATTCACCCCCTCTTAGGCGTCACCTGTTTCCTTCAAAGACGCCATCGCCAAAGCGTCGCCCACCTCCTGCATGTCTATCGCCTCCCTCTTGCTCGAGGGCATGCTCTAGTGCAGCCAAGAGCGGGCGATATTGCCCGCTCTCATTGGGCGATGGTCGCAGCGCCCGCAGGGTTGCTCTCACCCACCTCCAGCCCCCTCTCGCCTCCTGCTGGACGCTATAGCCCTCACTATGGGCTGCATTGGCACCAGCCTTACAAGGTAACTAGCCAGTTGACAGTACGTGTGGTCTGGTGGTTAGCATCAAATTTTTAGAACAAGTGCGTGGATTCAAGTGCTCGCTCTGCAGCGTGGCCAGGTGATGGGAAGACGCCCTAGCACGGGCGCTAGGGTCCACAGGGCAGTAGCTGAGAGAGCGTTGCGCGGGCGTTGAGCGTGGGGCCCATAGGGCACGACACTGAGGCGGGGCGCGCCCTGTGCATCTAGTGCTACCATGTGCAGCTACCACACCGCGCAAAAAATAGTGCAGAGTGAACACTCGATCCCATGCCTCCTGCTCCAGAAATTTAATGCTAACCAACAGACTACACATACCTTAGTGTTTAGAAACAAACAATACTTATATTTGAATAAATATATCAATATCTATTTATATGATATATAACAACCGTAGCAAAATACGTGCAACTCGTTAGTTAAGTTCTTAATAGAGTAGTATAGACATAAACATGCACACGTCTCTCAGCTCTCGCGCACCACATTCACACGTCGAGACTGAGACCCGAGAGTGTGTCCACGTCATGTATCTACAACTATTGATATTAAAGCACTTTGTATGTGTGTATTGATGAATCTAACCGAAAATATTGTCAATGTCATCTAGAGCAGCTTAGCTATATTATACATATTTTTACAAACTTTAACAGTCTTTTGGTAAAGGATTTATAAAATTTATTGGAGTCGACATAAACCCTCTAAATTTGCCCCCGGCACTATACAATAGTACTGAAGTAGTTGAGCCTTTATTTCATGGGCTACGAGGGAAATCAATTTTAGCGGGCCGATTAGTACAATCCTTTGAAGTTAAAGCGGATCGGTGTCGCTATTGTTGAGCAGCAACTTTATTATGTGATGTGTTTCCTGCTGTCGTAGTGTGAGAGCGAGAGTTTCCATCGTTTTTTTTTCGAGGGGTTTTAAAGCAATTTTCGAGGGTTTTTAAAACACACAAAAGTACAAGTTTGTTAATGGAACGATATTGCAATAAGCCAAATATGGAACAAAACTCCCTTCACGCCGGCTTTTAGTGACAAGGGGAACGAGAAATGTGGTATGTTTGTTAAAGCAACATGGAATGTTGAGGGGTATACAGCTGATCCACGTTCATTTGATGTGTGGAACGTGTTCCTAACGATTTAGGAACGCAGTTAGAGAACGATTGTAATGGAACAGGGAACGATGCGTAATTGAAACAAGCAATGACACGTACATAATCTATACTATACTTAAAGCACCAGTTTCAACGGTTGTCATGTGTCATTTTTTTATAAATAACCCCTCACAGCTATTTCAAATTAATCTGCTGCACGTCTATAGATGTCAAACGACGCCCGACACGGGCTAGATGCACGCGGGCCACAACTATGGCACATGCACGTCATGCCGGCCTGCTAACTGTGTCGAGCCAGCCCGTTAGCCCGTCGATCCATTTAATTAAATCAACGTAACGACGCCCGACACAGGCTAGATGCACGCGGGCCACAACTATAGCACAGGCACGTCATGGCGACCTGCTAACTGTGTCGGGCCAGCCCGTTAGCCCGTCGATCCATTTAATTAAATCAGCGTAAAATGTTAAAAAACAGTGCAGGAGGTGCGGTTCTAACCCATGCCCTGATGGAAGAAGGACGGGAGACACTGGGTGAAACTGTCTAACCAGTAGAACATCACGCTAAGATGTTTTTAATATTGAATATAAATTGTATATAGGTATATACGTTTTTTTTGTAAAATAAAAAAATAATCGTGTCGGGCCGAGCCAGCACTACGGGCCGAGGCTACAGCTCAAGCACGGCACGATGTTCTTGACTCTTGCAAGCATTAGGTCGTTTCTGAGACCACATTGACGCAATGGACTATATGGTGTTTGAGGTTGCTGAATTGGATGGAGCAGCAATGATTTGTCACACTAACAGCAAAATGAAAGGTTATTTGTTGGTTTTAAACGTTAGTAATTGCTACGAAGTAGCATAATTTATATGGAGCACATCCAGTTTTTATTGATGCCTGACTTTAGCAATCACTCCATATTTTAATCTATCTTTTTTATAAGTTTGACTTTATGGGACTTATTTTAGAAACTTGATCTCACAAACTCTCTTATTTGGTCTCTGTATGATGAAATTATGTCATTTTATAATCTCTGTTCATTCAGTCAATCGTTGTGAACTCTCTTCTAATCGCTCACTTCATTGGCCGTGTTGTACCAAGACATATTTGCATGGAGTAAACAATAACATCAGTTAGCCAAATCAAAAAATATATTATACATAGAGCGGAGACAATCAATAAAAAATCTTGAATTTTTTTTGATGGATAGTTTACATGGATATTGTTGTAAGCCGTTGCAACGCATGGGCAATCGACTAGTATATAACATATGTATATATAATTGATAATGATGGGATCCCGATAATGATAAGTCATAGTGTCTGAGCTTTTATATATATATATATATATATATATATATATATATATATATATATATATATATATATAACGGTAACGATAATCACTTTCTTGCAAAGCCTAGATAGAAGAATCTTCTGGATCAATGTCCCATTTAGCATGTGTGTCATGTTTGTAGCCATCTGTTGATCTTGACAAAAGTCGCAAATTGGAGTGGATGAAGACTAATTTATCTACAGTGGTAGTGTTCATCCTATTGCGCTTGGTGTTATGGATATGGCTGAATGTGCTCTAAATTCTCTCGGCCGATGAACTGCTGATGGGTTGAGATAAAACTTTTTTTGCAACCTCAGCTAAATTTGGAGTCTCAGAACCATAACTTACCCACCATTCAATCAGCTCCATGGTAAATGCATCCAATTGTGTCGGCGTTTCGAGACCGGGGGGTCCCTAAGCCGACGAGTGAGTGTGCCGCGTGCCCCAGCCCAGATGGGTCGAGCGCGTGGGCGAGCGCGAAGGGGGGAGAGCGAGGTGGCCGGAGCCGAGTCATGAGGGAGGTGGAGATCCCGCGGCCTTCGTGTTCGTCCCGCGCCCAGGTCGGGTGCGCTTGCAGTAGGGGGTTACAAGCGTCCACACGGGTGAGGGAAGAGAGCGGCCCCAAGAGAGCGCCTGCCCCTGCCCTCGTTCCCGCGGGGCCAACCTTTTCTAAGAAGGCCCTGGTCCTTCCTTTTATAGGCGTAAGGAGAGGATCCAGGTGTACAATGGGGTGCAGCAGAGTGCTACGTGTCTAGCGGGGGAGAGCTAGTGCCCTAAGTACATGCCAAGGTGGCAGCCGGAGAGATCTTGGCACCCAGCTGGTGTGGTGTCGTGGCTGTCGGAGGAGTAACAGAGCCTGGTGGAGGGACAGCTGTCGGAGCGGTTGGGCCCTTGCTGACGTCCCCCTGCTTCCGTAAGGGAGCTGAGAGCCGCCGTCGTCATGGGTCTAGCGGGGCGCCATCATTGCCTATCTGGCGGAGCTAGCCAGATGGGACGTCGGTCTTGTTCTCTGTGGCCCGAGTCGGCTCGGGGTAGGGTGATGATGGCGCTTCCTGTTGACGTGGCGGACTTGTGCCCTAGGTCGGGCGACGTGGAGGCTCCTCCAAAGCCGAGGTCGAGTCTGTCCTGCATGGCCGAGGCCGAGCCCGAGCTCCTGGGTCGGGCGAGGCGGAGGTCGTTCGGCAGAGGCCAGGGCGGAGTCCGACCCCTGGGGTCGGGCGAGGCGGAGTTCGTCGTCTTCCGGGGCCTTAGCCCGAGTCCAAGCCCTGGCTCGGGCGGAGCGGAGTTCGCCGTCTTCCGGGGCCTTAGCCCGAGTCCGAGCCCTGGGTCGGGCGGAGCGGAGTTCGCCGTCTTCCGGGGCCTTAGCCCGAGTCCGAGCCCTGGGTCGGGCGGAGCGGAGTTCGCCGTCTTCCGGGGCCTTAGCCCGAGTCCGAGCCCTGGGTCGGGCGGAGCGGAGTTCGCCGTCTTCCGGGGCCTTAGCCCGAGTCCGAGCCCTGGGTCGGGCGGAGCTTCCTATGGCGCCTTTGGCAAGGCCTGGCTGCCTGTCAGTCTCACTCTGTCAAGTGGCACTGCAGTCGGGATGGCGCAGGCGGCGCTGTCCTTCTGTCAGACCGGTCAGTGGAGCGGCGAAGTGACGGCGGTCACTTCGGCTCTGCCAGGGGGCGCGCGTCAGGATAAAGGTGCCAGGCTACCTTTGCGTTAAATGCCCCTGTGACTTGGTCGGTTGGTGCGGCGATTTAGTCAGGTTTGCTTCTTAACGAAGGCAAGGCCTCGGGCGAGCCGGAGATGCGTCTGCCGTAAAAAAGGGGGCCTCGGGCGAGACGGAAACACCTCAGGGTCGGCTGCCCTTGCCCGAGGCTAGGCTCGGGCGAGGCGTGATCGAGTCGCTCGTATGGACTGATCCCTGACTTAATCGTACCCATCAGGCCTCTGCAGCTTTATGCTGATGGGGGTTACCAGCTGAGAATTAGGCGTCTTGACGGTACCCCTAATTATGGTCCCCGAAAGTAGCCCCCGAGCCTCGAAGGGAGTGTTAGCACTCCCTTGGAGGCTTTCGTCGCACTTTTTTGCAAGGGGACCAGCCTTTCTTGGTTGCATTTTGTTCCGGTGGGTGCGCGCGAGCGCACCCGCCGGGTGTAGCCCCCGAGGCCTCGGAGGAGTGGTTTCACTCCTTCGAGGTCTTAATGCCTTGCGTAATGCTTCGGCTGGTCTGGTGGTTCCCTCATGCGAACTGGCCGTAGCCCGGGTGCACTGTCGGGGCCCAAGTTCTCGGGCTGGTATGTTGACGCTGTCAACGGTTTGGCCGGAGCCGGGTTTGCGAGAGCAGCCCCCGAGCCTCCGCACAGGGCGAGAGGGCGATCAGGGACAGACTCGGCTTTTTTACATACGCCCCTACGTCGCCTTTCCGCAAGGAGGAGGGGGGAGAGCGCCATGTTACCCTCGATGGGCACCGAACATGGTGTCTCCGGAGAGCTGCAAGCGGGTAATCCGAGTGGACGTCCGTGCCCCGTTCGTTGGGGGTCGGCTAGGGGCCCGGAGGCACGCCCAAAAGTACCTGCGGGTGATCTGCCGGACCCGGTCCCCTGGCGACGGGGTCCGAGGGCTCGATGCCTCCCTCCGATGGGATTCCGTTACAGGATCGTTCCCGCTGGTCTCGGAAATGTCCTAGGGTACCTCGGGAGCGCAGCCCGAGCCTCGGTTATGTATCGAACGTACCCCTGGTCATCCCTCGCTCGGTGTCTGAGGCGACTGTGAACCCTTCGGGGGGCCAGCCTTCGAACCCCTGATCAGTAATGGGCGTGGAGCCCGAGTAGCCTGAGGCGGCCGTGGAACCTTTCGGGAGGCCGACCTTCGAACCTCTGACAAGTAGTGGGTGTCGGGCCCACGCGATCTGAGGCGGCTGTTGAACCCTTCAGGGGGCCAGCCTTCGAACCCCTGATCAGTAAGGAGGCTCGGAGCCTAGTTCCTTCACGGGGAAGGATCCCTTTAGGGGTATCCCCTTTCCCGGTCCCTGTTGCAAGAGATAGAGAAAGAGGAAAAAGGAAAAAGGATACGAAATTGAACGACGCGGCGTACCTTTTTTGGCGCGGTTGTTTTGGCGAAGGCGAAGCGTCGCCAGCTGCTCCTGCCAGAAGCGCCGCCTGTCCAGCCGCGGAGTTAATGCGACGGGGCGAGTAGTTGGCGGGGCCACCGTTTCGTGCGCGAGCCGTTCGAGGAACGGCTGTTTCGCTTCGCGTTTTTTGAACCCCGCGTCCGGTCCGGGCGGAACGTTGGAACCGTCTTCGCCTTGGTCTTTATATACCTCGGAGAGGGTCCGGTGACGGTTCTTGACTCCGCTTCTTGTCTCCCTCTTAGGTTTTTTGCAGCCTGAGAGATCTAGCCAGGGAAAAGAAAACCGCCCTCTCTGTCCTTCGCGCCGCCACCCTTCCCGCCCGGCGATGGCTGACCGGGTGACCATCGTCTCGCCGCGCGACCCATGGCCCTTCTCCACGGTGACGGCGAGTGATCTGGAGGATCTCGTCGGCGAGGGTTTGCTCCGCCCCCTCACCGATGAGCAGCGGCCGGAATGGATTCCTCCCACGGGCGGAGTCACTCCATCCCCACCGCCGGGGTACGTCGTGAGCTTCGTCTCCTTCCATGAGCGGGGATTTGGTGTGCCGACGAGCCGCTTTATGCGGGCTATCCTGTTCCATTATGGGGTGGAGTTGCATAACCTCACCCCCAACTCCATCTCGCAGGCCGCTATCTTCGTAGCGGTGTGCGAAGGGTATTTGGGGATCGCCCCCCATTGGGATTTGTGGACCCATCTCTTCTTCGCCGAGCTTTTTGCCTTGCCGACGGGGGAGAGGAAGGTCCGCGCAGCGGTGCGGGTCGGCGGCTGCACCCTTTTGTTGAGGCAGTCGCGGTCGTCGCAGTACATCCCTGCCGTCCTCGCATCCTCGAACAAGGGGTGGCAGCGCCGGTGGTTCTACCTCCGGAATGACGAAGAGTTGCTCCCACCGTTCTCTCAGCGGGTCGTCACCGCCGCCACCGACGCCTGGCGCCACGGGACTCCACACGAGAGGCAGAAGAACCTCGAACCTCTTCTCCAGGCCCTGAAGGCGTTGCGGGAGGGAGGACTCACCGCGCGGGAGTGGTTGCCGCCATCCACCGTCGGAGAGTGCTCCCCTTGGCGGAGCGGCGGCTGCCGCTTTGGGAGATGACCCCGGAGGCTGACTGGGAGGGGTCGCGAATGTCCCCTGATTCCCTTCCCCTCGACGCCCTCCAATGGCGGGTGTCGGCCGCGATGGGGAAGTCGGACCCCCACGCCTTCTCCCAGCCTCGGATGCGCCCCGACCAGGGGTGCGTGACTCTGGTGAGTGTTCGCTCCTTCCTTCTTCATACACCGGGTTGCTCCTGGTTCTCACGACTGGGTTCCTTTCCCCCCTCTTTAGGAGGTGGGGTGGCACAAACCCTCCCTGCCGCGGGTCCCGGAGGACGCGGTGGATCCGGCAGCGCGGCGGGTCGCCGCGGAGGAGGAGAAGAAGAAGAAGGATGCGGAGAAGGCCCAGGCCCGCAAGCGGAGGCGGGCTCGGGACGCCTTGGAGAAACGCCGTCGCCAACAGGAGAGGGAAGGACTCCCAAGGGAGTCGTCGCCGGAGACATCTGATGACGATGATGACGATGGTGAGGAGGAGGAGGACGACATGGCCGCCCGTCTCGGCCTCAGCCCCAGCTTGGGGTGTGGCCAGGAGCCGTCGAGTCAGCCCCCGAGCGGGCCGATGCCGTCGGTTCCTGGAGCCGGGACGCCGGATCCCTGACTCGAGGGGTGGGGGCAACCCGAGAGGGTACCTGACCCCTCGGCTGGAGGAGCTGACGCGACTCCAGGGAGCCGGGTTGAGGTACCCGTCCCTCGAGAGCCGCCACCCGCGCCGGCAGCGCGGGGGAGCGGTCCTCAGGCCGCCATGGCGGCGCCTGGGCAGTCCGCCTCCCGGGCGCCAGGGGCGCCCAAAGCGAGGGTGGTGCCGAGGCTGTCGGCGAAGCGGACCTTGGCGGCGGTTCCAGGGAGCGGGAGCCAAGAGACCTCCCCCCAGGCATGATTGATTATGGCCCGGAGCGGGTAAGTGTCTTGGAATGTCTTCGTCCCGGCGTTTCATTCATACGTCCCGGCCGTGATTTTCCTTTTCTTTCTTTTTTCCAGCAAGCGAAGCCATGGTCATACCGACCTGGCGCCCCGGAAAGCCCTTAAAACGGCGTCGGTCCGGGCGGCTGGCGCCACCTCGGCCCTGCCGCTCAGCCGACCCTTTCGCAGGGCGTTTCGCCGCATGGGGCTCGGGCGTCGCATGTCTCGGGGGAGCAGGTTCCCGAGGCGGGCTCTTCTGCCGAGGCGGCCATCGTGATCGGGGAGGCGGCCGGCGTCGACGCGGTCCCGAGCCCGCCTACCGTGCCGGCAATGCCGGCGCCTGCCGCCACCGCAGTCGCCGCCGTCCCGGTCGGAGAGCAGCTGGTTGCTGCCAGCGTCGAGATGGCCGCAGCGTCGGTGCCCAGGGCCTCGGAAGAGGTGGGCGTGGACGCGCAGTTCATCCAGACGGGCGGCAGCCTCGTTGCTGTGCGGCGGAGTCCCGAGGCCCGGCGCCAGTTGCTCCGATTCCGGACCCGCGAGGCCTCGGACCCTATCTTCGTTCTTGACGATGAACAGGAGGACCAGTCCTGGGACGAGCTCCGCAAGCGTGCGGAAGCAACGGTGGGGTCGCTCCGATCGTCGCTGGAGGTTCTCTGCAGGGACGTCCCCAAAATCCTCCAGGTAATGGTTTCAGGCATACCTTTTCCTTTCTGTGAGTGAGGCGTTCGTCGTGACGCCTTGTTTTCCTTTCCCAGGATCTGACGGATCGGAGCGCCGCCAAGTCGTCGTTCATCCGCCGCGAGGCCGACGTCTGGGGCTCGCTGCGATCCCTGAGGACCTCGCTTGCCGGGGCTACCGCGCGCCTTTCTCAGCAGGACGCTAAGATAGCGGACCTCCAGTTGCTCTGCGCTGACCTGAGGGCCGAGGCGGCGGCGGCACGCGCGGAGGCGCTACGGCAGCGGTCAGAGTTCGTCCAGGTTGCCGAGGAGCGGGACCAATTTCGGGGCCAGGCTGCCGAGGCCGAAAGCCGGGCTAAGACCCTCGCGGTCGATCTAGCCGCAGCCCAAGTCACGGCCTCGGAGCAGTGCGTCCGAGCCAGAGGTATGCCTCGACCGTCCTCGGTTCTTGTTCTTGTCCGTTTCTTCTGCTTGTGCTTGAGGTCTTTCTTCTGGTTGTTCGCAGAGCTCGAGTCTGCCCTTGACGAGTCTGCCAAAGCGCTCGTCGAGGCGCTTGCTGGAGCTGCCGAGCAGAGGGAGGCCGACCTCGCGGCCATGTCCGAGGCCGTCTCGGATGTTTATCGGATCCTCGGCCCCGGCGACGTCCCTTCAGGAAGCTCCCCTCAAAGCCGTCTTCAAGCCTTAGGTGATTACGCGCGCGGTAAAGTCTGCGGGGCGCTACACCACGGCGTCAGGCGGGCCTTCGCCGTGCTCGCTTCCCATTACGTTGTGGACCTGGAGCGGGTCAGTGAGGGGTATTGTCTTCCTGACGAAGACGAAGCCGCCCTGGCAGAAGTTCAGCGGCTCGACGTGGTCGCCGCGGGTCCGAGCGCGGCGCTGGCAACCACCTTTGAGGCGGAGATCCTTCCTCCTGCGCCGCCGCTGGAAGCGGAGGTGGACCTTACCGACGGCGGGGGCGGAACTGAGGGCGCGGCGCCTTCCCAAGGCGGCGCCTGACTTTTGTTGGGGCAGTTTCTGTTGGATGTGCGCTTTACCGCGGCCGCCGAGGCCTGGACACTTTACTTTTCTTGCATGAAGTCGTACTCTCTTCTCTTTCAATTTGCGCGCCTGGCCTGACTTGTCAACAACAGGGTGATTTCCCGAGTTGGGTTCTTTTTCGTGGCAGGCGATGAGTGAGGTGTCCCTAGCCCGGAGGCATAGGTGTTCCTCGGCTCAGTCGGTCTCGCCACTTATTTGTACCCACGTTCGCTCCTCGGGACCCTACTTCTGACACATCCGGGAGAACGCAAAAGCCCCTTCTTGATCGAAAATTTTTTGACGCGAAAAAGTGCATCCAATCTCGACGCAGAGGGGTTCCCCCTTTTTAGCCCCCGAGGGAGGGTCGGGCTCCGCCAAGGCGAGGCCGACCCTTCCTTAATGACTGATACTCGTGTGTGAGCGGGGGAAGGGCGCAGCCCCCGGGCGTCATCCGTGCAGAGGCCATTTGACGAGTCGGGCTCCTGCCCGAATATCCGGCGAGTGCTCGGTGACATCCCTCGGTATACCGGGCATGTCCGAGGGACCCCACGCAAAAATGTCGGCGTTTGCGCGGAGAAAGTCGACGAGCACTGCTTCCTATTTGGGGTCAAGCCCGAAACTGATCCGGATCTGCTTGGAGGTGTCGTCATTGGGGTTGAGAGGGACGGCCTTGACCGTCTCCGCTGGCTCGAAGTTGCCGGCGTGTCGCTTCACGTCCGGCACCTCTCGGGAGAGGTTTTCCAGGTCGGCGATGAGGGCCTCGGATTTGGCAAGGGCCTCGGCGTACTCCACGCGCTCCACATCGCATTCGAACGCGTGTTTGTACGTGGGGCCGACGGTGATGACCCCGTTGGGGCCCGGCATCTTGAGCTTCGGGTAGGTGTAGTTGGGGATGGCCATAAACTTCACGTAGCATGGCCTCCCCAATACTGCGTGGTAGGTTCCTCGGAACCCGACCACCTCGAACGTCAAAGTCTCCCTTCGGAAGTTGGAGGGTGTTCCGAAGCAGACAGGGAGGTCGAGCCGTCCGAGGGGCTGGACGCGCTTCCCAGGAATGATCTCGTGGAAGGGCGCAGCGCCTGCTCGGACGGAGGACAGATCGACGCGCAGGAGCCTGAGGGTCTCGGCGTAGATGATATTGAGGCAGCTGCCCCCATCCATCAGGACCTTGGTGAGCCTAACGTCGCCGATGATGGGGTCGACGACGAGCGGGTACTTCCCCGGACTCGGCACGTGGTCGGGGTGGTCATCTTGGTCGAAGGTGATGGGCTTGTCGGACCAGTCTAGGTAGACTGGCGCCGCCACCTTCACCGAGCAGACCTCCCGACGCTCTCGCTTACGATACCGAGCCGAGGCATTCGCCGCATGCCCTCCGCAGATCATGAAGCAGTCGCGGACCTCGAGGAACTCTCCTGCTTGGTGATCTTCCTTTTTGTCGTCGTCGCGGGCCCTGCCACCCTCTGCGGGTGGCCCGGCCTTGTGGAAGTGGCGCCGAAGCATGACGCACTCCTCGAGGGTGTGCTTGACAGGCCCCTGATGGTAAGGGCACGTCTCCTTCAGCATCTTGTCGAAGAGGTTGGCACCTCCGGGGGGCTTCCGAGGGTTCTTGTACTCGGTGGCGGCGACAAGGTCCGCGTCGGCGGCGTCGCATTTCGCTTGCGACTTCCTCCTGCCTTTCTTCTTGGCGCCGAGCGGAGTAGACGCCTCGGGAGCATCCTCCGACGGGCGGCCCTGGGGCTGCTTGTCCTTTCGGAAGATGGCCTCGACCGCCTCCTGGCCAGAGGCGAACTTGGTGGCGATGTCCATCAGCTCGCTCGCCCTGGTGGGGGTCTTGCGACCCAACTTGCTCACCAGGTCACGGCAAGTGGTGCCGGCGAGGAACGCGCCGATGACATCTGAGTCGGTGATGTTGGGCAGCTCGGTGCGCTGCTTCGAGAATCGCCGGATGTAGTCCCGAAGAGACTCTCCCGGCTGTTGCCGGTAGCTTCGGAGGTCCCAGGAATTCCCGGGGCGCACGTACGTGCCCTGGAAGTTGTCGGCGAAAGCTTGGACCAAATCCTCCCAGTTGGAAATCTGCCCTGGAGGCAGGTGCTCCAACCAAGCGCGAGCAGTGTCGGAGAGGAACAGGGGGAGGTTGTGGATGATGAGGTTGTCGTCGTCCGTTCCACCCAGTTGACAGGCCAGGCGGTAGTCCGCGAGCCACAATTCCGGTCTCGTTTCCCCCGAGTACTTTGTGATAGTAGTCGGTGGACGGAATCGGGCCGGAAACGGCGCCAGCCGAATGGCCCGGCTGAAGACCTGCGGACCGGGTGGTTCGGGCGAGGGACTCCGATCCTCCCCGCTGTCGTAGCGTCCCCCACGCCTGGGGTGATAGCCTCGGCGCACCCTTTCGTCGAGGCGGGCCTGACGGTCGCGATGAGGGTGCTCGTCGCCGAGGTGGCCCGGGGCCGCAGGCGCGGTGTTGCGCGTGCGCCCGGTGTGGACCGAGGCTTCCCGCATGAGTCGGGAAGTCGAGGCACGAGGTTCCGAGGGGTACCCCTGCCTTCGGGAGGCAGAGCTCTCGGCCCGCCGGGCCGCAGCGCCTTCCAGGAGATGCTTGAGCTCTCCCTGGATTCGCCGACCCTCGGTGGTTGATGACTCCGGCATCGCGCGGAGGAGCATCGCTGCGGCTGCCAGGTCCTGACCGGTCCCGCTAGATGCGGGTGGCGGCCTGTCCCTGGCATCGTTGGCGATGCGGTGCTGGAGACCCTAGGGCAGGTGACGTATTTCTCCGGCCGGGGGCTGGCCCGCCCATACCTGCCCGACGTCCTGGCGGATCGACTCGAGCGCTCCAGCCCCCTCGTCGAGCCCGGCCTGTGCCCCGCGGACTTGCTCGAGCTGTGGGTCGTGACCCCCCGCCGGAACGGGGACCACAGCTAGCTCCCGCGGGATGTCGGCGCGAGGCACTGGCCTAGGGAGATCACCATCCTCCGGCATGCCGAGACGGTCGCCTCCGGAGGGATCCCCTAGCTCGACGTGGAAACATTCGCGGCTCGGGCCGCAGTCCTTGTCGTCAAGGCTGCGGCTGCCGTCGGAACAGTCGGAGAGGCAGTAGTTGCATGCGGTCATGAAGTCCCGCATGGCACTGGGGTTGCCAGATCCAGAGAAATCCCAGCAGATGCTGGGGTCATCATCTTCCTCGGACCTAGAGGGTCCGTAGGTCGAGACGCCCATCAATCGGTCCCAAGGCGACCGCACACGAAACCCAAGAGAGGTTGCACTCGCCTCAACGTGAACGCCCGCCAGAGCGAGGTCGCTAGGCGGGTTGAGGTCGAGTCGAAATGACGAAGGATGGGAATCAGTCGGTACCTTTTGGTCGACGAGGAGCGACGAAGTCATGTCGGGGACTGATCGCGCCATCGTCTTGGGTACGAGGGCGACGTCCTGCAGGCCCTCCGTGAGCGTGCTGGCGTCGTCCACTTGCTCGGGGTTGACGTGTTGCGGGGGGACGGCGCTCGCCTCCGCCTCAAATGCGAGGGTGACGCCCGACGCGTCCTCCGTTGGGGCGCTGGGGATGTCGATTCGCTCGACAGCCGACGGAGCGTAGCCTCCCGCTCGGCCCTGGTTGCCCCGCCTCCTCCTCCGATGGCGAGGGAGAGGATGGGGCGAGCTCGAATGTTGTTCTTCCCCCACGCGGGGAAGACGTCGTCGATTCCGCCACCGGCGGGCGGGCTGTCGGCCACCATTGTCGCCGTCGCACGGCGGTGGAAGGAGTATCATGTCGTAGCTGCCGTCGAAAGACATGAACTCGAGGCTCCCGAAATGGAGCACCGTCCCGGGTTGGAGAGGTCGTTGGAGACTGCCCATCTGGAGCTTGACGGGAAACTGCTCGTCAACACGCAGCAGGCCCCTACCTGGCACGCCAACTGTCGGCGTTTCGAGACCGGGGAGTCCCTAAGCCGACGAGTGAGTGTGCCGCGTGCCCCAGCCCAGATGGGTCGAGCGCGTGGGTGAGCGCGAAGGGGGGAGAGCGAGGTGGCCGGAGCCGAGTCGTGAGGGAGGTGGAGATCCCGCGGCCTTCGTGTTCGTCCCGCGCCCAGGTCGGGTGCGCTTGCAGTAGGGGGTTACAAGCGTCCACACGGGTGAGGGAAGCGAGCGGCCCCAAGAGAGCGCCTGCCCCTGCCCTCGTTCCCGCGGGGCCAACCTTTTCTAAGAAGGCCCTGGTCCTTCCTTTTATAGGCGTAAGGAGAGGATCCAGGTGTACAATGGGGGTGCAGCAGAGTGCTACGTGTCTAGCGGGGGAGAGCTAGTGCCCTAAGTACATGCCAAGGTGGCAGCCGGAGAGATCTTGGCACCCAGCTGGTGTGGTGTCGTGGCCGTCGGAGGAGTAACGGAGCCTGGTGGAGGGACAGCTGTCGGAGCGGTTGGGCCCTTGCTGACGTCCCCCTGCTTCCGTAAGGGAGCTGAGAGCCGCCGTCGTCATGGGTCTAGCGGGGCGCCATCATTGCCTATCTGGCGGAGCTAGCCAGATGGGACGTCGGTCTTGTTCTCTGCGGCCCGAGTCGGCTCGGGGTAGGGTGATGATGGCGCTTCCTGTTGACGTGGCGGACTTGTGCCCTAGGTCGGGCGACGTGGAGGCTCCTCCGAAGCCGAGGTCGAGTCTGTCCTGCATGGCCGAGCCCGAGCCCGAGCTCCTGGGTCGGGCGAGGCGGAGGTCGTTCGGCAGAGGCCAGGGCGGAGTCCGACCCCTGGGGTCGGGCGAGGCGGAGTTCGTCGTCTTCCGGGGCCTTAGCCCGAGTCCGAGCCCTGGGTCGGGCGGAGCGGAGTTCGCCGTCTTCCGGGGCCTTAGCCCGAGTCCGAGCCCTGGGTCGGGCGGAGCGGAGTTTGCCGTCTTCCGGGGCCTTAGCCCGAGTCCGAGCCCTGGGTCGGGCGGAGCGGAGTTCGCCGTCTTCCGGGGCCTTAGCCCGAGTCCGAGCCCTGGGTCGGGCGGAGCAGAGTTCGCCGTCTTCCGGGGCCTTAGCCCGAGTCCGAGCCCTGGGTCGGGCGGAGCTTCCTATGGCGCCTTTGGCAAGGCCTGGCTGCCTGTCAGTCTCACTCTGTCAAGTGGCACTGCAGTCGGGATGGCGCAGGCGGCGCTGTCCTTCTGTCAGACCGGTCAGTGGAGCGGCGAAGTGACGGCGGTCACTTCGGCTCTGCCAGGGGGCACGCGTCAGGATAAAGGTGCCAGGCTACCTTTGCGTTAAATGCCCCTGTGACTTGGTCGGTTGGTGCGGCGATTTAGTCAGGGTTGCTTCTTAACGAAGGCAAGGCCTCGGGCGAGCCGGAGATGCGTCTGCCGTAAAAAAGGGGGCCTCGGGCGAGACGGAAACACCTCAGGGTCGGCTGCCCTTGCCCGAGGCTAGGCTCGGGCGAGGCGTGATCGAGTCGCTCGTATGGACTGATCCCTGACTTAATCGTACCCATCAGGCCTCTGCAGCTTTATGCTGATGGGGGTTTGAAAGGGAAATGTGCCCTTGGGCCATTTCTAAGTATTTTGGTGATTGAGTGCCAACACATGTGTTTAATTGTGAATTTGTGTACATGGATGAACAAGGTGCAAATCATGAAGTAAAGGTATGTTTCTAAGCCTTAGTACATTGGTTTTGTGGACTAACATATTTGTCTAAGTGTTAGAAACAGAAAGAAGAAAAAGAGAAAAGGGGAGAGAATGACTTGGCTGTGTGCAGCCAAGTCCCAGCTCGGTCTGGAGCACCGGACTGTCCGGTGTGCACCGGACAGTGTCCGGTGCGCCAGGCTGACTCGGCTCGAACTGGCCGCTCTCGGGAATTCGCCGACGGCGTACGGCTAAAATTCACCGGACTGTCCGGTGTGCACCGGACTGTCCGGTGAGCCAACGGTCGGCCAGGGCCAACGGTCGGCCACGCAATCCGCGCGAGACACGTGGCCGAGCCAACGGTCGGAAGACGGCACCGGACTGTCCGGTGTGCACCGGACTGTCCGGTGCGCCAACGGCTCGCAGATCTCCAACGGGCTGCAACGGTCGGCAGCGCCAGATAAGGAAACAAATCGGGCACCGGACAGTGTCCGGTGTGCACCGGACTGTCCGGTGCCCCCGACGACAGAAGGCAAGGATGGCCTTCCGGATTTGCTCTCAACGGCTCCTAGCTGCCTTGGGGCTATAAAAGGAGCCCCTAGGCGCATGGAGGAGACACACAAGCAACTCTTGAGCATTCTTGATCATCCACACAAGTTCTTTGCGCATTCGTTTGTGATTCTAAGTGATTCGAGCTCTGTTCTAGTGTGAACTCTGAGATAGTCATTCGAGCTCGAGTCTTGGCCGTGTGTGTGCGCTTTTGTTGTGGATTTGTGTGTGTTGCTTCCCTCCCTTACTCTGTGCTTTCTTTGTGATCATATACTTGTAAGGGCAAGAGACTCCAATTTGTGGAGATTCCTTGCAAACGGGATAGTGAAAGGAACAACAAAACAACGTGGTATTCAAGTGGGTCTTTGGACCGCTTGAGAGGGGTTGATTGCAACCCTCGTCCGTTGGGACGCCACAACGTGGAAGTAGGCAAGCATTGGCTTGGCCGAACCATGGGATAAACCACTGTGTCCCTCTGTGCTTGATTCTTGTGGTATTGTGTTTTGTTGAGACTTCACCTTAGCCACTTGGCATTAATCGTGCTAACGCTTAACAAGTTTTTGTGGCTTAAGTTTGAAGTTTTTACAGGATCACCTATTCACCCCCCCCCCTCTAGGTGCTCTCAATTGGTATCGGAGCCGTTCTCTTCTCAAAGGGACTAACCGCCCGAAGAGATGGATCCTAAGGGGAAGGGTATAGTGATCAACGATAAAGAGAAGGAGACCTTCGTCAACGAGCCGAAGGATGACAGGCCTACCGACTCCGGCTCGGGCCAAAAACGGAAGGAAGGGAAGAAGAAGAAGACCAGGCGCGTCAAGGAGATTGTCTACTACGACAGCGACGAGTCTACTTCTTCCCAAAAGGACGAGGACCACAACGACTACAAACAAAAGACGGTTAACTCAAACTTTTCTTTTGATTATTCGCGTATTCCGCATAGCTCAAATACTCATTTGCTTCCCATTCCACTTGGCAAACCTCCTCACTTTGATGGAGAGGATTACGGATTTTGGAGCCACAAAATGCGTACTCACCTGTTTTCTCTCCATCCAAGCATTTGGGAGATTGTGGAAAGTGGAATGAAATTTGATAGCTCGGATAGCCCTATGTTTATTAATGAACAGATTCATAAAAATGCACAAGCTACTACTGTGTTGCTAGCCTCTTTGTGCAGGGACGAGTATCACAAGGTGAGCGGCTTGGACAATGCCAAGCAGATCTGGGACACCCTCAAGATTTCTCATGAGGGGAACGACGTCACCTTGCTCACCAAGATGGAGTTGGTGGAGGGAGAGCTTGGACGGTTCGCCATGATAAGGGGCGAGGAGCCGACGCAAACATACAACCGGCTCAAGACCCTCATCAACAAGATAAGGAGCTACGGGAGCACGCGATGGACGGACCACGACGTCGTCCGCCTAATGCTCAGGTCCTTTACCGTACTTGATCCTCATCTCGTGAACAATATTCGTGAGAATCCCAGGTACACGATGATGACGCCCGAGGAAGTACTTGGAAAATTCGTGAGCGGGCGGATGATGATCAAGGAGGCAAGATACGTCGACGACGCGTTGAACGGACCACTCCACGAGCCTCAACCCATTGCTCTAAAAGCAACGAGGAGCAAGGAGTCGCTACCTAGCAAGGTGGCGCAAGTCGAGGCGGCCGGGCTCAATGATGAAGAGATGGCTCTCATCATCAAGAGATTCAAGACGGTGCTTAAAGGTCACAAGGGACAACCAAGCAAGACCAAAGCCAAGGGGAAGCGCTCATGCTTCAAATGCGGTAAGCTTGGTCATTTCATTGCTAACTGTCCCGATAATGAAAGTGACCAGGAAAAGGGGAACAAAAGAGAGAAGAAGAAGCAATACAAGAAGGCAAAGGGCGAGGCGCATCTAGGAAAGGAGTGGGACTCGGATTGCTCCTCCTCCGACTCCGACAACGAAGGACTCGCCGCCACTGCCTTCAACAAATCGGCTCTCTTCCCCAACGAGCGTCTCACTTGCCTTATGGCAAGGGAGAAGAAGGTGAGTACTCAAGACTCCACTTATACTTCTTCTAGTGATAGTGAGTCTAGTGACGATGATGACATAGATTATTCTTGCTTGTTCAAAGGCTTAGATAGATCTAAGATAGATAAAATCAATGAATTGATTGATGCTTTGAATGAAAAGGATAGGCTTTTAGAGAAGCAAGAGGATTTATTGTATGATGAACATGATAAGTTTATAGAGGCACAAAAATCATATGCTTTAGAAGTGAAAAGAAATGAAGTGCTTTCTAGTGAAATATCTTCTTGTCATGAAACCATTGCTACTTTACAAAGTGTTAACCATGATTTAAATGCTAAATTAGAAGTAACAAATAAATCTAAGTCTTGTGTTGAAAATGTTACAATTTGCACTAGGTGTAAAGATTTTGATGTTAACACTTGTAGCAAACACTTAGTTTCAATTTCAAAACTAAAAGATGAAGTGGCTAGTCTTAATGCTCAACTTAAGACTAGCAAGAGTGAAGTTGAAAAGATAAAATTTGCAAGGGATGCCTATACAATTGGAAGACATCCCTCAATTAAGGATGGGCTTGGCTTCAAGAGGGAAGCCAAGAACTTAACAAGCCATAAGGCTCCCATCTTCGTCAAGGAGAAGGGGAAGGCCCCGATGGCTAGTAATGCTAAAAAGAATCATGCTTTTATGTATTATGATAGGAGACATGCTAGAAATGCTTATAATCATTTTGATTCACATGTTTATGATTCTCATGCAATGTTTGCTTCTAGTTCTTCTTATAATCATGGTAGAGATATGTGTAGGAGAAATGTTGTACATATGCCTAGGAGAGATATTGCTCATGTACCTAGAAAGAATGTTATTCATGCTCCTAGGAAAGTAGGGAATGAACCTTCTACCATTTATTATGCTTGTAATGCTCCCTTTGCTATTTGTAGAAAGGGTAAGAAGGTAGTTGCTAGGAAATTAGGGGCTAGATGCAAGGGAGATAAATCTTGCATTTGGGTCCCTAAAGACATTTGTGCTAACCTTGCAGGACCCAACATGAGTTGGGTACCTAAGACCCAAGCCTAAATTTGCCTTGCAGGTTTATGCATCCGGGGGTTCAAGCTGGATTATCGACAGCGGATGCACAAACCATATGACGGGGGAGAAGAAGATGTTCACCTCCTACGTCAAAAATAAGGATTCCCAAGATTCAATTATATTCGGTGATGGGAA
The DNA here is from genome assembly GCA_029449295.1 of Zea luxurians. Taxonomy (NCBI): domain Eukaryota; kingdom Viridiplantae; phylum Streptophyta; class Magnoliopsida; order Poales; family Poaceae; genus Zea; species Zea luxurians. The sequence goes on from JAOPSE010000001.1 coordinate 191,092,309, forward strand.
TCAAGGCAAGGTAAAAGGGTTAGGTAAAATTGCAATTTCTAATGAGCATTCTATATCAAATGTATTCCTAGTGGAGAGTCTTGGATATAATTTGCTATCTGTTAGTCAATTATGTCAAATGGGATATAATTGTTTATTTACAAATGTAGATGTGTCTGTCTTTAGAAGATGTGATGGTTCACTAGCTTTTAAGGGTGTACTAGACGGCAAGCTTTACTTAGTTGATTTTGCAAAAGAAGAGGCCGGTCTAGATGCATGCTTAATGGCTAAGACTTGCATGGGCTGGCTGTGGCATCGCCGCTTAGCACATGTGGGGATGAAGAATCTCCACAAGCTTCTAAAGGGAGAACACGTGATAGGTCTAACCAATGTTTATTTCGAAAAAGATAGACCTTGTGCAGCTTGTCAGGCAGGTAAACAAGTTGGAGGAGCACATCACAGCAAGAATGTGATGACCACGTCAAGACCTCTGGAGCTGCTGCATATGGACCTCTTCGGACCCGTCGCCTATCTAAGCATAGGAGGAAGTAAGTATGGTTTAGTTATTGTTGATGACTTTTCCCGCTTCACTTGGGTGTTCTTTTTGCAGGATAAGTCTGAAACCCAAGGGACCCTCAAGCGCTTCCTCAGGAGAGCTCAAAATGAGTTTGAGCTCAAGGTGAAGAAGATTAGGAGCGACAACGGGTCCGAGTTCAAGAACCTTCAAGTGGAGGAGTTTCTTGAGGAGGAAGGGATCAAGCACGAGTTCTCCGCTCCCTACACACCACAGCAAAATGGTGTGGTAGAGAGGAAGAACAGGACGCTAATCGATATGGCGAGGACGATGCTTGGAGAGTTCAAGACCCCCGAGTGCTTTTGGTCGGAAGCCGTGAACACGGCTTGCCACGCCATCAACAGGGTCTATCTTCACCGCCTCCTCAAGAAGACGTCATATGAGCTACTAACCGGTAACAAACCCAATGTATCCTACTTTCGTGTTTTTGGGAGCAAGTGCTACATTCTAGTAAAGAAAGGTAGAAATTCTAAGTTTGCTCCCAAAGCTGTAGAAGGGTTTTTATTAGGTTATGATTCAAATACAAAGGCGTATAGGGTCTTCAACAAATCATCGGGTTTGGTTGAAGTCTCTAGCGACGTTGTATTTGATGAGACTAATGGCTCTCCAAGAGAGCAAGTTGTTGATTGTGATGATGTAGATGAAGAAGATGTTCCGACGGCCGCTATACGAACCATGGCGATTGGAGACATTCGGCCACAGGAACAGGATGAACGAGATCAACCTTCTTCCTCAACGACGGTGCAACCCCATCAAAAGGAGGCGTGTGATCAAGGGGAAGCACAAGACGATCATGTAATGGAGGAAGAAGCGCAACCGGCACCTCCAACCCAAGTTCGAGCGATGATTCAAAGGGATCATCCCGTCGACCAAATTCTGGGTGACATTAGCAAGGGAGTAACTACTCGGTCTCGATTAGTTAATTTTTGTGAACATTACTCCTTTGTCTCCTCTATTGAGCCTTTCAGGGTAGAGGAGGCCTTGCTAGATCCGGATTGGGTGTTGGCCATGCAGGAGGAACTCAACAACTTCAAGCGCAATGAAGTTTGGACGCTGGTGCCTCGTCCCAAGCAAAATGTTGTGGGAACCAAGTGGGTGTTCCGCAACAAACAGGACGAGCACGGAGTTGTGACAAGGAACAAGGCTCGACTTGTGGCAAAAGGTTATGCCCAAGTCGCAGATTGGACTTTGAGGAGACTTTTGCTCCTGTGGCTAGGCTAGAATCCATTCGCATCTTGCTAGCATATGCCGCTCACCATTCTTTCAGGTTGTACCAAATGGATGTGAAGAGCGCGTTCCTCAACGGGCCAATAAAGGAGGAAGTGTACGTGGAGCAACCCCCTGGCTTCGAGGATGAGCGGTACCCCGACCACGTGTGTAAGCTCTCTAAGGCGCTCTATGGACTTAAACAAGCCCCAAGAGCATGGTATGAATGCCTTAGAGATTTCTTACTTGCTAATGCTTTCAAGGTTGGGAAAGCCGATCCAACTCTTTTCACTAAGACTTGTAATGGTGATTTGTTTGTGTGCCAAATTTATGTCGATGACATAATATTTGGTTCTACTAATCAAAAGTCTTGTGAAGAGTTTAGCAGGGTGATGACGCAGAAATTCGAGATGTCGATGATGGGCGAGTTAAACTACTTCCTTGGGTTCCAAGTGAAGCAACTCAAGGACGGCACCTTCATCTCCCAAACGAAGTACACGCAAGATCTGCTAAAGAGGTTTGGGATGAAGGACGCCAAGCCCGCAAAGACGCCGATGGGAACCGACGGACACACCGACCTCAACAAAGGAGGTAAGTCCGTTGATCAAAAGGCATACCGGTCAATGATAGGGTCTTTACTTTATTTATGTGCTAGTAGACCGGATATTATGCTTAGCGTATGCATGTGTGCTAGATTTCAATCCGATCCTAAGGAGTGTCACTTGGTGGCGGTGAAGCGAATTCTTAGATATTTAGTCGCTACGCCTTGCTTCGGGATCTGGTATCCAAAGGGGTCTAACTTTGACTTAATTGGGTACTCAGATTCCGACTATGCTGGATGTAAGGTCGATAGGAAGAGTACATCGGGGACGTGCCAATTCTTAGGAAGGTCCCTGGTGTCATGGAACTCTAAGAAACAAACCTCCGTTGCCCTATCCACCGCTGAGGCCGAGTACGTTGCCGCAGGTCAGTGTTGCGCGCAACTACTTTGGATGAGGCAAACCCTCAGGGACTTTGGCTACAATCTGAGCAAAGTCCCACTCCTATGTGATAATGAGAGTGCTATCCGAATAGCGGAAAATCCTGTTGAGCACAGCCGCACAAAGCACATTGACATCCGGCATCACTTTCTGAGAGACCACCAGCAAAAGGGAGATATCGAAGTGTTTTATGTTAGCACCGAGAACCAGCTAGCCGATATCTTTACCAAGCCTTTAGATGAGAAGACCTTTTGCAGGCTGCGTAGTGAGCTAAATGTCTTAGATTCGCGGAACTTGGATTGAATTGTAGCATACATGTATTCATGCCTTTGATCATGTTCATTCTGCATTTTGTTGCTTATTATGGTACTCAAGTTGTACAAACACTCCCTGGACCTCACAAGTCCGTTGCAATGTGATGCACATGTTTAGGGGGAGATGTGTTACAACTTGACCCTTTGAGACTAACCATATGTTTGAGTTTGCTTGTGTTAGTCACAAAGGAGAATTGAAAGGGAAAAGGTGGACTTGGACCATGAAAGACTTCCACTGCACTCCGATGAGGGGTAACTTATTCCAAGTCCATCTCATGAACTCTTATTGCCATTTGCTCTTAATTGAAGATTTTGGTGAGGCAATGGGGTTAAAGGGCCAAAATTGATCCCGTTTTGGTGTTTGATGCCAAAGGGGGAGAAAATAAAGGCCAAAGCAATAAATGGATCAGCTACCACTTGAGAGATTTTGAAATTAGTAGAATAGAGCTTTTGGTTTGTCAAAACTCTTTTGTTGTCTCTCTTGTCAAAAGTTGGCTTCTTGTGGGGAGAAGTAGTAATTATGGGAAAAAGGGGGAGTTTTTGAAATCCTTGATCAATCTCTTTTTGAATGACTCTCTTTATGCTTAAACATGTGTGTTTAACTTAGAGATAGAGATTTGTGTTTGATTTGCAAAAACAAACCAAGTGGTGGCAAAGGATGATCCATATATGCCAAAATTGATTCAAAATAAATTTAAGTGTTATTTGAATTGAGTTTGCACTTGTTCTAGTGGCTTTATGTAGTGTTGGCATAAATCACCAAAAAGGGGGAGATTGAAAGGGAAATGTGCCCTTGGGCCATTTCTAAGTATTTTGGTGATTGAGTGCCAACACATGTGTTTAATTGTGAATTTGTGTACATGGATGAACAAGGTGCAAATCATGAAGTAAAGGTATGTTTCTAAGCCTTAGTACATTGGTTTTGTGGACTAACATATTTGTCTAAGTGTTAGAAACAGAAAGAAGAAAAAGAGAAAAGGGGAGAGAATGACTTGGCTGTGTGCAGCCAAGTCCCAGCTCGGTCTGGAGCACCGGACTGTCCGGTGTGCACCGGACAGTGTCCGGTGCGCCAGGCTGACTCGGCTCGAACTGGCCGCTCTCGGGAATTCGCCGACGGCGTACGGCTAAAATTCACCGAACTGTCCGGTGTGCACCGGACTGTCCGGTGAGCCAACGGTCGGCCAGGGCCAACGGTCGGCCGCGCAATCCGCGCGAGACACGTGGCCGAGCCAACGGTCGGAAGACGGCACCGGACTGTCCGGTGCGCCAACGGCTCGCAGATCTCTAACGGGCTGCAACGGTCGGCAGCGCTAGATAAGGAAACAAATCGGGCACCGGACAGTGTCCGGTGTGCACCGGACTGTCCGGTGCCCCCGACGACAGAAGGCAAGGATGGCCTTCCGGATTTGCTCTCAACGGCTCCTAGCTGCCTTGGGGCTATAAAAGGAGCCCCTAGGCGCATGGAGGAGACACACAAGCAACTCTTGAGCATTCTTGATCATCCACACAAGTTCTTTGCGCATTCGTTTGTGATTCTAAGTGATTCGAGCTCTGTTCTAGTGTGAACTCTGAGATAGTCATTCGAGCTCGAGTCTTGGCCGTGTGTGTGCGCTTTTGTTGTGGATTTGTGTGTGTTGCTTCCCTCCCTTACTCTGTGCTTTCTTTGTGATCATATACTTGTAAGGGCAAGAGACTCCAATTTGTGGAGATTCCTTGCAAACGGGATAGTGAAAGGAACAACAAAACAACGTGGTATTCAAGTGGGTCTTTGGACCGCTTGAGAGGGGTTGATTGCAACCCTCGTCCGTTGGGACGCCACAACGTGGAAGTAGGCAAGCATTGGCTTGGCCGAACCACGGGATAAACCACTGTGTCCCTCTGTGCTTGATTCTTGTGGTATTGTGTTTTGTTGAGACTTCACCTTAGCCACTTGGCATTAATCGTGCTAACGCTTAACAAGTTTTTGTGGCTTAAGTTTGAAGTTTTTACAGGATCACCTATTCACCCCCCCCCCCCTCTAGGTGCTCTCAGGGTTACCAGCTGAGAATTAGGCGTCTTGACGGTACCCCTAATTATGGTCCCCGACAAATTGAACGGGTGGCAGCGCAAACATTCCCTTCTTCATAATAAAAGCATTAAATTGCTCCCTCAAAACTTGTTGTTCCCTTGAAGAATCTGCAATTTTACTAAAAGCTTCAAGCACATTAGTCATAACCTCCTTATCTGTATTAGGAGCTTGCCTTATGGTGCCACCAGGAGCTAGGGTGTTGAGGTATTGTTGATGATAAAATTTTGTTCATAAGGCATATGCTAAGCAATGAAGGGGAAGATTCATCTTCTCCCAACGGCGCATAACGATACTTTCAACCTCAACAAAATCATCTTTATGCGGGTTATCATCTTTTGCCATTATATCTTTTATTTCACCAACCATGCAATCCATTCTCTCATAGATTTCTCCCATCTTTGGACCTTCTCCATCACTAAACCTTAATACGGAGTATATTGGCTCTGTGATAGCAATTATATTTTCAGCCTCCATCCAAAAGTTGTCATCATTTATTGTTAGGGCAATGACCCTTGCTTCGTGCTTCACATCATTAGTGCAAGTATTTACCCAATCTTTCCACTGCCTTGTGACTACTGTGGTGGCAAGTGCTTCTCTACATGTTATGAGTCTTTGAAGCAAAATGTAATGTGAAGCAAATCAAGTTTTTTTCACCTTAAGTAGGTCCAAACGAGAGTTGGTTCTAAAACATTGCCAAACAATGGCAATGATTCTAAAAAAACTTGACAATTGCTTTTCCATTCTTATATGTGTCAAGCATCCATGGAAATTTCACAGCAAAATCCTTGAATATAAGGTTTAGCGTGTGAACAACGCATGGGGCCCAAAAATGTGCTTATGCACCTGTAATCAAACAAAATATGATTAGGGAAAATCTAAGATAAAAAACACTTGAAGGACAAAATATGTGACTTACTTTTTCAATTTCCTTTCCAGCTGCTTTGCAATTAGCAGCATTGTCCATTACCACTTGAAGGACATTTCCTGGTCCAATTTCATCAATAGCCTTCAAGAGATATTGTGCAATAGCTTCACCGGTTTTTTCAACTCCAGAGAAATCTTCTGCATATAAGAAACATGAACCTCGACTATTCGACGCAATCACATTGATTAGGGGCTTGTTTTTTATATCCGTCCATCCACCGGACACAACCGAAACACCTTGTGTCAACCTAATGCATGATTAAAAGTGAGTTTTTGGAAAAAAAATCATACAATGAAAAGGCAATAAAATTAAGAACTTACCATGTACTTTTAAGTGGTGCTAAGTCGGTCTCCACACTTCTCTTGCATGCATCTAGGAGAGTTGTCCTTGCCTTTTCACTTGACGGACCCTTATAATCTTTTGGACCATTTTTTATTGCTATTATCATTTGTGAAAATTGAGGGCTCCTCAACACATTGAATGGAATACTGTTGGCACATAAAAATTTGGTAATTTCCATATCGACAGACTCCCTTTGGGCTACTCCGAACGATTTTGTCAACGGATTCGGAGTGGTCGTCCCTGATGTTGATCTCATATGAAATCCTTTACTATCAGCTTCTTTCACCTTTTCCCGCAAAGCTTTGCTCTTGTTGGGATCGTTTTGCAATGACATACAACGTGCAATTTGTACTTTTTTACCAGGTAATGGACCAAGCAAATGAACACGAACTCTAGTTAAACTACCTTTGTACGATTTCTTGCAATGTTTACACTGCCACTCCTTTGTTCCACCAACATTTTTCCACTCAGAACACCAATAATATTAATTTATCTAGAAGTGGATGTTTCGTACCAGTAGCCGCAGCCCCATCTTCGTCACCACTGTCTGCGTCTGCACCACCATCTTGGATATCTATAGGCACCTCATGGACGACTTGCACATCATCATCTTCTTTTTCATCCGCACGCTTTCTTTTGCTTGAAGAACCGAAAACCATGTCTGCGTTGAGGTTTGAGTTGGGTTGTGGTGTTGTACTGTTGTGCATCGGTGGATGGAGTTCTATTTAAATAGCAGGCAGTACGCGGCTCCCTGCCTAATCACTTAACGCGCTCCAGACATGGATAATCCCTTGCTCTTCTTAAACGCTCCATGCCTAACCCCTCAGCTTCCTGCGACCTGCGCGACTCCTCCACTGCGCGAGCACGACTGCTCTTCTCCCACCTGCGCGACTGCTCTTCTCCCACCTGCGCGATTCCTCTTCCAGTCTTCCTCTTCCCCACTGCGCGATTCCTCTTCCTCTTCCCCACCACGCGGTGTCGCATTTTAGATCCAACTCCTCTTCTACCCACTGCGCGATTCCTCTCCCTCTTTCGGTCTTCCCCACTGCGTGAACGGTGTCGATTCCTCTTCCCCAGTTGATTCCTAGCGCGGCGGTCGGACGACGCCCGCATCGTCCCAGCGCGACACATCGTCCAAGCGCGGTGGCCAGACGACGCATCGTCCCAGCGCGTCCCAGCGTCTAAGCGCGGCGGCCGGACGACGGCAGCGGCGCAGCGCGACTTCCTAAGGTAAGTGTTCCTATCTTCGATAAACGACGTTCCGCGAGCGTTTCTTGGAGTGTTCCCCTTCGTTCCCGTTCCTCGTTTCGGGACGAAATTCCGGGAACGCGGAACGCGCCATCGTTCCCCGTTCCCTGTCACTAAGCGTCGGCTACAGTGTGTTTGATTTGGCTTTAGTTTTTACTCCATAAAAACTAAAAGCCAAATTAAAAAATTGGATCTAGAAAACACTTTTTTAAAAAGCTAATTTTCTCGGTACAAAACTAAAAGCACTTCTAAACCTGTTTTTAGCGAATTTCGAATAAAACTGTGAAAGTATATATGTAAGAACTTTTAGCGGTTTTTAGTGATTTTTATCAAATGATTTTTAACTTTTTACTAGTTCATAACTCACATTAGTTTTTTTCCCGCACACAACAACTTTTTTTCACAGCCATAACCTAATCAAACACACCCTTACTGATTTGGTGACCGGAGATCCCGAGGGGAAGAAATCCTCTTGCTATTCAAAATTGAATTGCAAGGGGATTCCTTCCCTATGGATCCCCTAGGGATTCCTAATCACCAAATCAGCCCTAACCTCTCTCTCGCAGGCCCATAAGTGTTGTCGAGAATGTCCAAAGGCCGCCAAGCTGGAGCTCCTCGTCCCTGGCCCTGCTCCCCTAATTCTGGCCCATGAAAATTGATTCCAGCGTGGTGATGACGCCAGCACCAGAAATTGAATACTGCGCGCCATGGCAGGAGTGGGCTCCGGATCTCCAAACTCCGATTGCTCCTCCTCTCGCCAGTCGCCACTGCCCACTGCAGCACGTACGCGCTCAGCCATGCAGAGGAACGTGGGAAGAGGCCTTCCGGCCACCCAGTCATCGTCCCCGCGCCGCCGCGCGCGTCAGATGCTGGCGGTCTAATAAATGCTCCTCTGCGCCAGCCTGATGGGACGACGGCGCGCGCCCGATCGCGCACTCATCAGCGCCCTCCTCCGAGGCGCTGCCAAGGAGCAGGCTGTCTGCCGGCGGCGATGCAACGGAGGTACCGGACGTTGGGTTTGACGTTGCTTTGTGTCAGCGAGCTGCTGCCCATCGACCAGGCACGTGCTCGGCTCGACACAGCACCGTGTCGCTGGCGGTGTCCCTCGAGCGCTTCAACTGCAGGTATGGGTATGTCTAAATAACCACAAATAATTATCCATTGAATATGGGTATGGTGAAATTTAAATTCCGCAGGTATGGTTATAGATATAATAAGGTATCCGCGAATATTTTTTTCGCGGATATGGATATCCAGTATCCATACTCGTTACCCAATGGATATCTAACATGTGGGTCATCCGAATTTAATATATTATCCTAAATTCTATTTTTTCAATTTTTATCTATGACATGTTGATTTGTGCTGAAATTATCATTTGATGATGATAGAATGATAATTGTTATTGAAATGTGATAAAATTGTTGTTTGCTGTTGAATGCTAAAATTATAGTGGGCGGGCGGGTAACGGGTATCCGCTGGATAGCGGATACCCGGCGGGTACGGGTACGGGTATGGGTAGAGATCCATACCCACGAACGTTTATGGGTACGGGTATGGGTTGAGTTTTGTCTCGCGGGTATAGATTCACGAACTATATATCCGCGTACTACCCACCCGATTGCCATCCCTAACTGCAGCGCCCTATCTACGTCATCGTCCCTACGATCGCGGAGGCCGCCACGGCGTATGATGCCGACCTGCCGGTGTGCGCCGCGAAAGAACCTGCTCAACCGGACGCTGGAAGCTGGCCCCGGATGAGACTGGGAGACGCGGCGCCCGTCGTTGGGGAAGGTGTCCATGGACGCGTCCGTCAGGATATCGACGCCTCAGGTCCAGTTCTCCTTATGTCAACGAAGCTGTTGGAATCGGACCGCCGACACATGGCGTGTCCGTCAGGAGTGGCAATGGATACGAGTATGGGTAAATAACCGCGAATAATTATCCATTGAATATGGGTATGGTGGAATTTGGTATCCGCGGGTACGGTTATGGATATAATAAGGTATCCGCGAATATTTTTTTCGCGGGTATGGATATCCAGTATCCATACCCGTTACCCAATGGATATCTAACATGTGGGCCATCCGGATTTAATATATTATCCTAAATTCTACTTTACAATTTTTATCTATGACATGTTGATTGGTGCTGAAATTATCATTTGATGATGATGGAATGATAATTGTTTTTGCAATGTGATAAAATTGTTGTTTGATGTTGAATGCTAAAATTGTAGTGGGCGGACGGGTAACGGGTATCCGTTGGATAGCGGATACCCGGCGGGTATGGGTAGAGATCCATACCCACGAACGTTTATGGGTACGGGTATGGATTGAGTTTTGTCTCGCGAGTATGGATTCGCGAACTATATATCTGCGTACTACGCACCCGATTGCCATCCCTAACTGCAGCACGTATGATGCCGACCTGCCGGTGTGCGCCGCGGAAGAACCTGCTCAACCGGAGGCTGGAAGCTGGCCCCGGATGAGACTGGGAGACACGGCGCCCGTCGGTGGGGAAGGTGTCCATGGACGCGTCCGGCAGGATATCAACGCCTCAGGTCTGGTTCTCCTTGTGTCAACGAAGCTGTTGGAACCGGACCGCCGACACATGGTGTGTCCGTCAGGCCGCCCGCACAGCGGGCTTTAGGTCTTTTGAGCCAACACTCCCAAAAAGCTAGTCTTTTAGGGGTTACACTCTCAACCATATAAGGGCTTGTTCGGTTAGCTTTCAATCCATGTGGATTGAGTGGGATTGGATGTGTTTAAATTCCAAGCAAGTTAAAGTTCTTTTAAAATGTTTTTAATCTTATTCAATCCATGTATACTGAGAATAACCGAACAAGGCCTAAACCATGCTTTTCCACCATCACCACACAATGTGGGACTATTCTCAACAGTAGCATCGCGCATGTGGCAGAGAGAATTTCTGTGCGGACAACCCCGTGAACTAGCTTAGCTGTGTGCAACTGTGCATTAATGGAGTCGCGGGCGGCGGCATTATTAGCCTTTGAAGCCCAACTCTGTAACTCTGTTTGTCCAGCGATTCCATGTTCATTTTTCAAGACTTTTGAAGTACTTGCTATTCCTGCATGCTAAATATGAATCCAAAGTTTCACATCTATTTGAATTACTATTTGAATTAGATTTAGGAGGTGTTTGGTTTGAAAAGTCAATCATTTTAGATGAGTTAGTGTATAATTAGTTTATTACATAAATTTGATAAAATTAACTTATTTCTCGTATTATTATTAATTATTAGTCTATAAGAAATGAAATGGTTATGAATCAACTCGTTCCATTTTTCAAACCAAATAAAAACATAAAAAGTGAGAATATGATAGACTAACTTATTTTTCAAACCAAACATATTATTAGTTGGCGCTGAGTTTGTTCAAATAGGCCTGAGTGAAGAGTACCAATGCCGTGAGTTCAAACCTATCGCGCAAATAGAACCAGAACCACTGCATTCTCTCAGTGAACAAGTGATGTGGTACATACGGGGAATACAACCAGCATTTTGATTAGAATTCTGTTTTCCTTTAGTGCGATACAAGCACACCGCTCTTGCGCCAAAAAAAAACATATTTACATTTTCTCCAAGAACTAGCTCGTATTTCTTTAGTGGTGGTTAAGCAAAAAGGTAAGAAGCCGCCTCAAAACCAGGGCTTCGCAAACTCCACATCTAAATCTGGGAGTGCCGGCTCTTTTTCTCTTGGCCTTTCCTAAATTCTAAGCTCAAAAATTCAACCGCGCCAGAACAACATCATCAATAGGAGATTGACAGATTGGGCAGCTCATGCCGCTCGATTTCAGCTGATCGGCGCAGTCAAAACAGGTGCACACATGCCCACACCTGATCCATCACAAGGAATGTGGTTAGAAGCAAGTCCACACACCAATTTGTGCACTTCATACGATTGTTAGTTAGGTCTGAGGTTCTTTGTGGACAAAAATGTTACTAATCATAACGAGAATAAGATATGACTTCTTGATTAAAGTTACTCCAAGTACTAGTAGATGATCTATCCCTGCAAATCATTACCTGTAAAGTAGAGAGTCAACTTGCATTCGATGGCAGATGCAGCAGTTACCCCTTTTTGCTGCTGCTATGTCGGGTTGGCTTCGCATCAAGCCTGTTCAAGAAATGGCATCAGGAAAAAAGCGTGAAGATGCGCATCAATGATTACAAATAAAATACAGTAAAGATGGTAGCAATAGCAATAGAGGGTGGGGCACTAGCAAAGATAACCAAACGAAGTTCATAAGGTAGTGCACAGGCTTCATCACACAATCAGTTAATTCATCAAAGTGGACCAAAGGTACGATACAGAGCATTGAAGATATGCAGCGGTAGGCTGGTCCAGCCCAAGATCTAAGCAACAAGACTGCAGCACATATAGTCTTGCTTCAAAGACTAGAACAACTCCTTCCCAGTATTGCCTCCCCAAACATAGCTATACCCTTCTCAATTGAGATCTCAGCGAACTGGACTTTTAAAAGCAACCTAGCTCACTTGCCCTGACAGCTCAGAAAAAAGGCAGTGTGGCCTTGAAAGCCAAATGCAACATTTCACACCGCGACTGGCTCAGGCTCAGTGTAATAGTTATCATATTCTATCTTTTGTTTCTTTTTACAAACAGATAGGAGCAGTTCCTACTTCCTATATGGAAACTAGTTGCTTTCATAGAGCACAGTTTTTTTCTTTGTTGCATACATAAAAGACAAACTTAAAAAAAGCACAACTCACCTGCCTCACGAAGTGCACTGCACACCTCTTCTTTAATGGAGTGCTGCATCTTTACTTGGGATGCAATGCAACTTTCCACCAACTTCCGCAGTTGATATATTTCCTGATGAATCTGGGACATTTCACCCCTTACCCTGACTTCCATTTCCTAAGATAGAGAAAATATAGTAAGAATATAACTTTCCGCAGCTGACATTAAACAGCAGCTCACTTACAAGTAAATTTTGGTTATCGTGGTGTTGATGTTGACTTCCAAATGAAGAATGCTGCCAACTCTCTTGCTGATGAGCTCCAAGATGTGCGACAGGGGCTAATGAACATGGAGCAGATGCTTCCTTATCAGCATCACGAATTTCATCATTTTGTCTCCAGTACATGCGTTCATCATAGTATCCTCCAAAGTCATCCATCATCCGTTGTTGCCTTTGTTTTTGCAGAGCTGTTAGCAACAGCTGGTTCATTTTATTGCTGAAGTCACTCTCAAGAGACTTTGAGACCTTTTTTCTACAGGAAAAGAAAGAGATAGCATGGCTTGATTCAGTTAAACCAGTACAAAAAAAGTAAAGCACATGCAAAATTCTTTGATCTATATAACCCTTTTTAACAAGGTGGCAAAATTATTTTGATATTTGAACTTCTGAAACTAGCTATCATACAATAAAACTACTAATGCTAACTGGTACTTTTAAGATGAAATACCGTACTAGCAAAAGTAGAATGGCCCGTTTGCATCCCAGATTCCCAATGCTTTCATCAATGTAGGGATAACGTGTGATTAAATGCATGTGACTTTGCAAAAGCAATATGCAAAACAGTTAGACTGGGACCAATTTACCTCTCAAGAAGGTTGCAAATGTCAGCATTGTGTGACAGAGCATGATAGTCTGATTGCGTGACAACACATAGTGATCTCCACGAGTTAGGGGACTCTATCCAGGGGCGGTCATTGAATTGAATTGGATTATTATGATTCTCAATATCACCCATTGTTTCCTGATGCCAGCTATCCGGACTCATAGTATCAATTGGTGCAGGCCAACCTAGGCTGCTTATCCATAGCCCTCTCTCTTCCCACGAACCGTTTATGCTTTGGTTGTCTTCTTCGCGTAGATTATCTCCTCTGGACGATGGAGTTTCTAGTTCATGCAACGTGCTTGTAGTGCTTGGGGAGATATCTTCCACAAACTGATTCTCATCGATAGTACTATGTTCACCATACCTTGCAAAGCTTGATGCTTCAGAATAGTGTTGACTATGGACACAAAAGTTTTCACAATCTTTCTGACATGTATCCCCCTTTGCTTTCATCTGCTCATCACACTGTAGATTTCCTGAACCATCAACAAGGCCTTCAGCGGATATATCAGTTGATTTTTCCTCAGCTGGAACTCTATCGTTATAAAGTTGTTCGTCAGGCATGCACTTGCTGAAAAGAAGATTTACAAGAGGCATATATGTATATGTTAGCAATAATAAGGCATAAACCAACCATTATTTCAAATTAAGTATAACTTGCTCTACCCAAGACCCAAGCAATGTATTTTAATTATTTACCTATTATTTTGTTGACAGGAATTGTTTGCTTTTTGTAAGTCTGTGTCCCTGCTATCGTACCTGCACCCATTAATTGGAGATATAAAATCAGCTAAGATTGAGCTCTCTGGATGTCCACTTCCTGGAAGCTGAACTCATAGACATGAATGTGATAATACCTCAACTTGCCCACATGTTTTTGTTGGTGTGGCCTAACCGGCTTTAGTAGACTCCACGGTTCATCCTCAACTGTACCTCTCTGGCGTAACAATCTCAGACGAAGCATGGACTGCAAAAATGTGAAAGAGCATCTGGGGATCAGCTACAGTTGAAGACTGCACAGCCTGGTAAAGGAAGTGCAGTATCTCTCATAAAAATAAAAAAATGTAAATACTCCATGAGAGGACATCGATACAATTAATCCATCAAAAAATGACATCATCGATAGTGCACTATGCTTCAACCAATCTTTGCCTCAGGGGAAGAATATTCTTTTTGAGGAAAAGGAAAAGAATACTTGTGTCATTGAGAAAAGAATAATGACACAGAAATAACTTAGTTTTTGTTATGTTTGTTTGTGCCCTGCATATGCAGTCTCAAGCAATCAAAATACTTGAATAATACTCTGCTCAAAAAAGAGCTGCCTCTAAAACTGGCAAGACTTCTGCAACACAACATATCACTGCTGACAAGCCAACGAACATGTGCTGTGTTTTTACAGCAATTCAGCTTTCGTAGGTGCCAGTACCACGCACATCACTATTGGGAAGAGTTGGAGTAAAGAATAACCAAAAGGGTTCTAAGTGATTGAAGGTACGGTAACAACTAGACCAAACCTCAAAGGCAATGCCGAAACAGCATTAAGGATTGTTGAAATTTGCGTTGTACTTGCCCTGAACAAACCACCAAGACATTACTCGTATTTATGTGCCTCACTGCCTCAGGTACATGAGATGATATACCAGCAATGAGCCTGTCAAGTCATGTGACCTCTTGACCACAACCGTGCATCATCCACATCTCCATAACATGACAGTTTGTGGACGGAACAGAAGAGCCAGACAAACGAGGGATGTTATTCGCCCAAGACATCTCACCCACTAGATATGCAGAGTCACAACCTGTATAATAAGCTGACACACCACACCACTGCTGTCTTTAGATATACACTTCCATTTCATACGTGTTTTTGCAAAAGTCAAAGTTTGCATCATCTTAAATGACTCTTTTTTTCTCTTCTGGCCCAAAAAATGACAACCCAACAGATCTGTGAAAGTGAAGTTCGTCCATGTAGTTGCAAACAATTTCAGGATCTTTCGGTGGAACTTTCTATATAGTTGCACCAGAATCCGGACTGGCAAATAAATAAGCAAATAAGAGTAGGTGGGTCTTTTTTTCTTTGAAAAAAAAATATACTTGAGGGTAAACAATTTAGCCCTCAATTTATTTCATTTTGGTCTGTTTTGTATACTGACATGTCAACGAACCCGACGAAACAAAGGCAAGCACACGATAATGGACTCCGCACATGACATTGATCTGCAGCGCCAGTTGGGAAGAAACCGATCCACCAAACTCTCATCCGATGTGTGGGGGAGTCACCGAGTCAGAATGAATAGCTCCCACCATTTTGGCTCGCTTGAAACAAGGATTTGTGGATCGAGAGACGGAACAGTGTTCGAGTGATGATTACTAAATGTATGTACATGAGACGGTGATCAACACGGGTAATTTGATGATCGAAAACGCACATTGCGACGTGAAGTGGAGGTTACCTGGATCCTGCCCTTGTGCGCGAAGCGGGACACGGCGTGCCTCTCGGCGAGCGCGGCGACCTCGCGCCTCCGCCGGTGCGCGATGGCGGCGACGAGCTCCTCCATGGCGCGGCGGCCGCGCACCGTCCGGACGACGAGTTGCGGCGGGCGGGGGCAGTTGATCGCGCCCGACGCGTACGGCGGGTACTGCGAGGCGTCGCGCGTGGGCGCGGGCGACGGGGGCGCGGACTGCGAGAGCGAGAGCTCGGACTTGGCGGCGTCGTCGAGCTCATCCTCGGGCAGCGACGACGCCCCGCTGAGCTTCTTGACGATGCAGCCGACGCGGCCGCGCGGCGAGCCGGTGTCGGAGTCGGAGGCGGAGGCCGGGTCGGCGGCGCTGCCGGGGCGCGGCGTGGCGGGGTCGGCGGCGCTACCGGGGCGCGGCGTGGCGGGCCCGACGGCCTCGATCGCGCGCCAGCGCTGGATGAGCGACGAGGCCCGGGGCCCCGCGGGCGGGAGCTCGGAGGGCGTGGCGGCGGCGGCCACCGCCGCCGCCGCCGCCGGAGCCGCGGGCGCGGCCGTGGAGGAGGCGTCGGAGGGCGCCGGGGACGGCTCCCGGAAGACGGCGGCGCGCGCGGCGACGGGGCGCGTGGCGGACGCGAGCTCGGACAGCTCGGCGTCCCTGGCGCGGCGGCGCTGGTCGGCGGGGGCCGGCGGGGCGCTGGCCGTGACGGCGGCGGCCGCGGTCGCCCAGCGGTCGAGGATTTGGCGGTGGCGCCTGGGCGTGGGCTCGCTGGCGGAGGAGGAGGAGGAGGCCGCTGCGGCTTCGGGGGAGGGGATGAGGATGTTGAAGAAGCCTCTGGACGGGGTGGGGCGGGAGGGGTCCCTCCATGAGGCGGACTCGTGTGGCATGGCGGCCACCGAAGAGGCCATGGCCGGAAATGGGACGGGAGGCAGGGCGGGGGGAGAGGTGAAGCCGCGCCGAGGCCGAGGGGAACGGCGGGCGGACGCGTGTGCGGTGGCTCTCTGCTGGCTATTTTCGCGGAGGAGACAGTAGAGGGGGAGGGGAGGGAAACGGGAGGCGAGTGGATTTGATCAGGTGGTGGCTCCGCTGGCGGCCGCTAAATTTAGGCGCAGACCGGGGCAGGGGGGAAGGAAGGAGATCCCCGCCGTCCGCCGAGACGTGTGACTGTGTGAGCGGCGTTGCCCCTTTGCCGGGTGTGGTGTGCGTGAGTCGCGCCGGCAACGTGTTGCCACGTGGTTTACAGAGCGATCTCGTCGCGTCCAGACCGATGGTTTATTTTGTTTTTGTTTTTCTTTTTGATTTTTTGAATTTGAAAGAGAAAGTAGACCCATGATTTCGCTCGCGCCAGTCCGGATTCCGGCAACCGTGGCGGCAGAAAACCCGCCCCCACTCGGGGCCAATGGGCAAGGTCTAGGACTACTACTGCAACAGTTTAGCGTCGCGAATGTCCAGTCTTCTGAAAAGTCGTTGGCGGCTTCTGCTAAAAAAGCACCTACGCCTGACGGCGCTTTGTTCGCATTTCCAGGCACCGAGGCACGTACGTAGTTCTGCGTCTCGGTCACATAACCCTCACCTGTAGACAACTAAATGGCCCGTGTTAAATAGGTTGACACTAAGCACAAAACAATCCTTAGATATGGTGACAGTATCATGAACTGGCACGAAGAGCACCGCATGATCTAGTGGCCTCACCCAAGACGCTCAGAGACTGTCAGGAGATGCACACGCGTGTCAATTCGCCTTATGAAAAAACGGCATGATTAATTCACCGAGAGTTGCCGTCGCACGTATTGGCGCCTAACAAGTAGCCGTTGACGTGGCCGAAGTATCAGCAACGAGTAATTAAGGCAAAAAAAACCGACCACTTGATGGTGGTATATTACCCTGACCGTGAGGAAAATAAATGGAACAGTATTCAGTCAGTATCAGAAGGCGCCCGACTTGTCAAGAAGCACGTGACGTGACCTGAGCCGCGTCCATCACCGTACCCGGCCCGAAACGCTCACTGTTAACACCGCTGTTTAATATTTAACCGGTTTTTAATTACTTAACCGCATCAGTTATTAGTCGTAGTAGTCTACTAAACGTACATACTACTGCTAGCTAGTAGTAGCAGATGGCAACGAACGTTTAGATACGACATACAATCCTCCCTCCGACTTCAACGCATGTCGCCCACTCCTCCCCCATATTCAATTGTATATATCCACGTTACATACACAACACAGATCATGGGAGACTGTAACGTACGATGTCTGTGCACACTGCACAGAGTATTTCTTTATATAAAAAAAACTTGGATGCATATATATTATTATAAGAAACAATCAGTCGGACTCATTCCTCTTTAGTACCAAACGGCGCAAACAAAGCTCGCCGACGCGCGGTACGAATTTCTGGATCGAGTAGTTCACTGGTCAAAACTTCACCTAAAACGTACGTATACCCTGACCCGGCCTCTGCGAATACTACTTCTGTCTGGTCAGCTTTCTTCCCCACCACACCACCTGACCCACCCCCCACACTCAGGTCTCTAGCAAGTGAAATAGGACTAAAGGAGGTGGCATGGAGAGACTGCTGGAGCCAGCGTGTATAAATCCTTGTAGTACGTAGTACGGTGCTGGCTACGTACTCCGACGATCCAACGACTACACATAAATGAATACCCTCCGTACGTGTGTACAGTCCCTCTGGCACCTGCCTTCAACCACCATTCTGTACTGTACTGTAGTACGCACGTAGCAGTAGCCAGTACTACTACTATTGTGTGACCACCTTGTGCTGCTGCTGGTGTCCCTCCGTCTGTGCTGTGCATGCATGCCTCACGCGCGCCCAAACCCAAGAAAGAAGGTGCCTAAGCTATTGGAGCCAAGGAAATTTCGGTTTCCAAACCGAACAAAGAGCCGCACCGCGCGCATCGCATGCACGTCGTTTCAAAATCGATTCAAAAATGGGCGAGCCGAACGTAGCAGGTTTGCATGGACGCGCGCGGGGGCGGCCGGGCGGCGTTAAATTCGTTTGGTGTGCATGGCGCTCCGCTCACAACACGACCATATCTCGTGATGCAAATAAATTTTCATCGGCTTCTTGTTGCTGTATGCTTTTAATTTGGATGCATGCTGTACACATGTACAACTGGAGGAGATTATTGAAAGGGGTTGAGGAAGGTTTAGCTTTGATATAGGTTGGATTTAGGATTCATCGTCACATATCTATCTAAGGCCCCCTTTGGATTGCAGGAATTTCACAGGAAAAACGAAGGAATACTGTAGAAAACAGTTTAATTTCACAGGAAAAACGCAGGAAACGGGAAAAATTCCCGCGTTCCAAAGGGGGCCTAAAGGGGTTGAAAGGTATTTAGGAATCAGCCCCGGTCCTATGATTTTGAGGGCCCCCGCGAACTAATCGTGGTGGGCCCTCTGTACTATAAAAAAATCTATATTATGCACCAGAGCATATTAATACTTTGTAAATAAATGATGATGTGTATTAAAATTAGTTTTTTAAACAATCTAAGAAGCTAGATAATATACATCGGTACAAATTAGCACTTCACAGGTTGAAAAATAGGAACGACGATCACCGAATAACCCAAATTCTGATTGCTCGACCATGCGTGTCTGGAGGCTAGCGCAGTGGTGCCTAGCTCCGTGGAATCCTGAAGGGTTGGATCGGCGAGATGGCGAACGACGATCACATGGAGGGTATGGTCTCATAGACGCTCGAGGACGTGAGCGTGACGACTAGCCAGTGGGCAACGCGTGCCACATTGTCCGTGTGCACTGGACGTCAGTGTGCCTAGCCCTCCCGCCCTGTTGGCTACCTATACTATTTTACTACTAGCATATAACCTGTGCTAACGCTACGTTCCTATGAAGAGGAGGAGAGGGGTGGACGATGACGGTGGTGGCGCGAGGGGAGGGATTGATGGCGGTGGGGACACGGGGAGGGGAGGGCTAAAGGATGATTAAATAATATTGTTTGTTAGATTTGAGTGAGCAAAATAGATGATGTTATTCAATGATCTAAACCGTTAATTTTGATGTTATGTTAAATATGGTTGCAATTTGTTAGATGGATTTCGTAAATATTATAGGTGTGTGAGTTATTTGGTTAGATGAGTTTTGTAAAGTGTAAACTGATATATTATATAGTGTTATAGATACTAAATATTGGGCCCTTAAGAATTTTGGGCCCCCGGCCGTCGCCTCTCTAGCATAGACTTAGGGCCGGCCCTGTTTAGGATTCGTAGTACCTCCAGGCCCGGGCGGAGGCATATGCGACCGATGCACAAGAGCAGGCCCCCTCCCTCCAAAGCCCCCCTAAAATAATAGTTGAAAATAGTTTAATCAGTATAAATTTCATTAATGATTAGAAGGACTAGCTAAGTCAGCTCAGCAAGAATAAGGTCCTGTTCCAATATCGCGATATAAACTTTAGCAGTTTTTTAGCTACTTTTAGCCATTTATAATCTAAACAGGTGAGCTAATGGTGGTAATTGAAGCTAAACTTTGGCACTTCAATTCATATAGCTAAAGTTTAGTATGAAGCTAAAGTTTATCCCGTGAGATTGAAACGGGGCCTAAAACATAGTGTTTGTCGTGACAACCGAGTACTCTCTCATGCAACTCATTTTGGCTATATGCCAAAGTGCAACTAGCACATGCTGACATAACATCCAAACATTAAAATCATTTGTTATCGTTATTAAACCATTTCCCACATTAATATTTCAATCACGGTTAATAAACGAGATTAATATATACCATGTATTCTTAACAAAGAAAAAAGAAAAAAAATCGATACAAGGCCTTCGATTATGCTGGCCCGGCCCTGAGTACCTCTAGCTCTCAGACAAGCATGAAAGTTCAACTGTTCATGTAACGCTAGTGTTTATGCTGTCCTACTCCTACCCCGCGGACATCTGCTAAGGCTGTGCGCAGCGGTCACCGCTAGCAATCCCCCTCCCCTTGCATGCCGTCTGTAGGGGGCACCCTACGGCCGCAGCGATGCCCCCTACAGCGTCCCCTACGCGTCGGCACCCTTCTCTCTCCCCCAGATCTAGCGTGTCACTGTTCATCACCCTAAACACTATGCTGTGGGTCCACGAGTAATTATTAGTAGATAAAAAATTGATAGTTGATATAGAAAATGATATTTTATAGTTGTAGTGGGGTATAGGGGAGTATTTAGGGGGAACCGCTGCGGAAGATGAAAAAATATGGGGAAAAATAGGGAGGAAAAGTGATATAGGGGGAAAAATTTAGAGGTAACGGTTGCGGATAGCCTAAGAGACGACCAATCGACGACCCTACCAGGAGACCGGGATCCACAGAATCGTGCGCCGATGCAGCAGCCTACCCCGCGGCGCGCGGTTGCCGATGCATGTGTACGCATGCAATCTTCGTAGCCTTTTCCGCGTACGGCTAACGGGGTCCGTCCGTTCCGTTCGTCCCGCAAATAGACAGGCTGCAGAGGCTTCCAGCTTGTTGGCGGTTTTTAATCCGTCTGTGACTATTACCGTGGCTTTTAAAATACTTTACCTTTATAGATTAAGCTTGCTGAAGTGCAGCTCCGGTCATCCCCAATCCCCGGCCTGTATGCGAACTGTGTCTGTGGCGGGCGCGGCGCCGGCGGGCTTGCTGCCTACCCTAGCCGATTCGATGGATCGGGCACCGGGCAGTAGCCCTCCAGCCCAGCTTGGACGCACTAGCAGGCTATAGCTGCAGGCTAGTCTCCTCTGTGCTGTGCGTGCTTGAAAAGACCATGGTCGATGGGAGTAGAATCTAGGACTAAATTTCCTAGCCTGCTTAATTAGCTAGCTGAACGGCCAACTAATCTGTCTTTTCCTCGGGCCCATTCAGCGTGCACTTTCTAGTCAAGATTTGACAAAACCACAAGCACTATGATCTCGTTCCAATCCTGCCTGCCCCATCTTTTGCGCACAGCGTTCTGGTTATTTATGTAGCCCTATATCTATATGGATGTAGCCAAAAGGGCAGATGTTTATACATATCTATAATATACCATAGTACACTGTAGTGATTCTATTTAAAGTGCAGGAGCCTTTCAGAACTAGTATTGAAGGTACCTAATAAAGAGCGGCGCGCTGTGTCTGTGGCCAGGCTAGGGCCAGCCTCATCATTAGCACGTCGTCCTTAACAAATAAACGTTGCCATCAAGCTGTTTTTTTCTCCTCCCTCAACGATCCCGGCCGCTAAATGTAGCTAATGTGTGCTTATACGGAACAAAACTGAACCGGCTATGAATTATGATGCAGCATTGTCAATTACGCAGCAAGCACTGCTACTTGCATTGAACGGAAACCGATCGCTACTTGTTCGAACCATAATTGAGCCTGCGGACGGTCCGGCACTGAGGCCGAACGGTCCGCGGTCCGGACAGTCCACGCCTGGGGGCCGGACAGTCCGCGCGTGCGCAGAACAGATTAGGGTTCCGAGTTTTGTGTTACGGTTGTTAGCTAAAATCACGGGAAAAGCTCGGAAATTAGTTTGTAAAGGGTCCAACCCCCCTCCTCTATAAATAGAGAGGTATACGGCTGATTTGTAATCATCAATCGAATCAATACAACTTCTATTTCGCATTTTATCTTAGGAGTAGTTCTAATCTAGTTTAGGTTTAGTCTTCCAATCCCCAAATTCTTCGCCTCTCCTCGACTCTACGTCGATTAGAGGAGTCTAGGTCGGTCTACCCGAGCCTAGACACCACCTAGGATCTCTACTCCCCGACGGGGTCCCTCCCGGGAGCGAGATCCAGGCGCCGTCGGCGATCTTCCGCCGTCCCTGCGTACGCGCGGACCGTCCGGCCCCAGGGCGCGGACCGTCCGGCCGTCAGGCAGGAGCCTTAGCCGCGCATCAGGCCGCGGACCGTCCGGCCCCAGGCCGCGGACAGTCCGCCCTTGCGCAGAGAGCACCACCGCGCCTCGCACCAGGCCGCGGATCGTCCGACCCCTGCGCGCGGACCGTCCGCCCCTGTGCAGAAGGCACCGCCACGGTTCTTGTTGAGTGTTTGGCGCTCCGAAAAGGCGTCAACATACTTTTTGACGACTCCGCTGGGGACAACATATCTAAGCTCATCAGATCGGCCCTCAATGGCCGGTTCAAAGGATAGCTCTGATATTTCTCTAAGCAACATCATAGAGCCGACTTGGGAAACCTTGCCGGCTGACGAGCAGCTCCAGTTTGAGGAGCACAAGGAGCGGATGATCCAGGAGGCGAAAGCAAAGTTCTTGGCCAACTTCAAAGTGGACAGGAACAACAAGGTCGTCCGACATCGGACGACGGATCCGGCTTCGCTCCAACCCACGCCAGATATCCCCAATGTAAGTAATACCAACGATCTGCAATCTCTTAGAAATTATGTAGAAGATCAGCGTGAACAAATGCAGAACATCATAGGGGGTATGCAAAGCGATCTTAAGAGACTAGTACGTGCATTCGATAAATCTAGTACCGCAAATTTTCCTTCGCACGAGGTTGAGTTAGGAGATAACGCGCATAACACATCGGCTACAGGTTGTCACGACCAGTCACAACCCCTTTATGGGATGCCGATGGACACATACCCTAAGCAACCGCAAATCGGCAGCAAACCAGCCGATCTGCACATGCCCGGACCGTCCGCACGTGAGCGCGGACCGTCCGGGCCAACAGCAGTCGGGCCTATTTTTAATGAGTTACCTAGATATGCGCCCGAGCCACCACATATGACACAGAACCCAAACTACCCAGCCGGACGGTCCGCATACAATGACGGACGGTCCGCATATGACCACGGACGGTCCGGGTACGTATCCGGACAGTCCGCGCATAAGTCTTTTGAGGAGGATTATTACATGAATCCTCGCCCGTCCCAGCAACACTTCCCATCACACTATGCAATGCACCAGCCCACTAATTCAGGATCCAAAGCCCAGGAAAGCTTTCTGGCCCCACCTGGAAGGCCGGAAAGAAACAATCAAACGTATGAGCCATATAGAGCAAATGGAAATGCACCACGTAACTCAAACCAATGGGGGGAAAGACAACATGCTAATATCCAGCCAACCCCACCTATGTTTGACCAGAGAGCCGGTGGTCTCGCACCGACTGCCATTGATATAGTAAGGGAAGAAATAGCCGGGGCGTTCCGAGATAAGCTCGGAGTAAGCATGGTCCCTGGGGGGCAATCATATCGGAAACCTTATGACAGCCGATTTGATCACCACCCATACCCACAGGGAACCAGGATACCCGAATTCACAAAATTTTCGGGTGATCAAGGAAAGAACACACGTGAACACATAGGCCAATTTTTAGCACAATTAGGAGAGTTGGCCGACACAGAGGCATTTCGTGTACGTTTGTTTTCATTATCTTTAACAGGAACTGCGTTTGCATGGTACGCCACTTTACCTCCTAATTCCATTTCATCATGGGGGGATTTAGAACAAAAAATTCATGATCATTTTTTCTCCGGTGACTATGAATTGGATTTGGTAGATTTAGCGTCGTTGCGACAGACAAAAGATGAATCGGTTAATGATTACATCCGGAGATTCCGAGATACAAGAAACCGATGCTTTCAAAATCATTTAGCAGAGAAACAGCTAGTAGGATTAGCTTTTAATGGTCAGCGATATTATTTAAAAGAAAGATTAGAAGGCATCCAATTCTTTACACTAGCACAATTACACCAGAGAGCTTCGGCTTGTGAAAGCCGAAGCAAAGAAACTACTAAAACAATTCGTCACAACATACGTGTAGTAGAATGCGACCAAAGTAGCTCAGAAGACGAATCAGCAGAAGTGTATGCTGCTGAAATGGTTTGGCCAAAGCAGGCCAAATCTTCGGCTTGTGCCTCCTTACAGCCGATTCAAAAGAAACGGCAAGAGGAGGTTAAGTTTACATTTAATGTTGGTAAGTGTGATAGAATATTTGATGAATTACTCAAAAATGGCAACATTAAAATAAATCACACTGTTCCATCCGCCGACGAGCTAAAATGTCGTGCATATTGCAAGTGGCATAACTCATTTTCTCATGCCACTAATGATTGTAATGTATTCCATCGACAGATTCAATCAGCCATTAACGAAGGACGATTGAAATTTCAGGAAATGCAGGTGGACACGGAGCCCTTTCCAATGAACATGATCGACTTTGAGGGCAAGAAAGTCCTGACTCGGCCAAACACAGCCGATGAAGGCAAAGGCAAAGAAATAGTCATCGGCAATGCAAAAAAGGCCGATGAGGATCATAAAGTTTCTTGCAGGAAAGTGGTAGCCGAGAAGACTCCCGATGGAGGGGAGACCCTAAAGGTGACCATCACAGCCTCCAGTACTGGGGGGCAAACACAGACAGGGAGACAGATACAGGAACCCGTGCTGCGTATCTGTCACACCCGGTTTTAGAAGGCAAACCGAATGCGAACCATGTACGTGCCAGGATCAGTTATTCACGTACACAGCAGTTACATAACATGGACATCATCACACGGTGCTCAAATAGTATTAAAAGGGAAATAATAGTCGATTACATCATATGTCTGAGACGTCCATATAGTTCTTACAATAAATCAAAGTGCGGAAAAGAAACGTAGATAACGCGGCCTTCACAGGCAGCCGACTGGGGGTTGCCGCTAACCCACGCCTAGAACTCGTCGTAGTCTTGGAACTCCTGGAAGTCTCCTTCCACAGCTTCATCTTCTCCTGAGCAGTGGTTGCAATGCTGACAACCTGGGGGGGGGATTTGGTGTGTAGAGCAAGGGTGAGTACACATCAACATACTCAGCAAGCATCCCGTTTGGCTGTAGTGGACTAGCTTTATGTGGGGATAAGTCAAGCAGTTGCTTTTAGTTGGTCAGGTTATTACTTACTAGTAGAAAGCCAGGTTTTAACATTAACCCAAGTTATTAGCCCAATGTATCCTTTCCAAACGGAAAGAATACCACTTACCAACACCATAATCATAATCAGAATCATCAATCTCATTGCCACCTGTACCAAAGTATCTCTGATCAAGTATCACTAATCTCTGGAGCTCCCTTGGCCGCTCATAACCGCGAGCACGGCTGATATATCAGTTTCATAACACTCTGCAGAGGTTGCGCACTTTACCCACAAGCCGTGATTCCCTCTTGCCTCGGGCTGATCAAACCCTTAAACACTACCAAGGTGAATAGGCAGGGTCTCACTACGTAGCCTTTACAAAGATTCCCCGGGGCTGTAGCCACCCGTTAGGTTTCCTAAATGTACCGCACTCCTCCCCAAGGGACAAATCAACCTTGGCAGAGCGAGCCGCATACACCGAGCCCCATTGACGGCACAACGGCTAAGCGAACTACACACCGGTTCCTCTAATTATTCAGCTAAGGGCGTCCCATTCCACCCTCATGGTTGCACTGTTTTCCCGGGCGGTCATCCATTGAACAGGTCCTTACGGAGAGGCACTCGAGAAACCGCTCGAGTCCCCTTAAATGCCACAAGTACGATCATAAATAAGAAGGGGAAAACAGCGTATCATAGATAATCACATCATGTTCATTGATTAGAGTTGAGCAATAGCATCAAACTAAGCAGTAATAATCCGACCCAAATAGGTAAACAAGGACATGAATAACAAAAGCTAGTCAATCCTTAAGTATAAATGTGTAATGCGGGAGGTGAATTAAAGAATGAATAGGACAGAGATAGGTCAAAGGACACTTGCCTCCACCAACCGACTGCTGCTCAGGGGCTTCTCCTGCGAATTCCTCGGGCTCTTCGACCGGATCGTTCTCTATGCGAGCGCAAACATACATACATCCACATATTTAATACAAAAGAACAGTACACCATACAAGGGAACAAGTAAGCGAATATGCATCAAGTATGACATTCGATATCGCATTTGTTATGGTTAGAAAGAAATGGGAAAAGGTCTCGCAGGGGGTTAAAGTTTATGCACTAATGATTAGTTACAATTGGTTCTTAACAAAAGAATTCTGTTATATATATACTAATGGAAACCTAATCATTTTTAGTTGATCAACATTGCACGGGTTAAACAATTAACTACGTGAATCAATAGCATAACGGAATTTTAAATTAAACTTCCTATTTTCCATAGCATGAACAATGATCAGTCTACCTAAAATAAAGTAATTATGATCACAGAAAGTAAATAAAATAAAATAAAAAAAATTAAAAAAAACAGAGGGGGGGCGGTTGAACCGGCCCTAGGGCGGTTGAACCGGTTCTGGGCTGGGCGGCCGAGCTGGGGCGGTCGGGCGGCTGAGCTGGGGGCCGGGGCGGCCGAGCTGGCGGCCGAGGCCAGCCGAGCTGGCGGCCAGGGGCCAGGCGGGCGAGGGGGCGCGGCCGGGGGGGCTGGCCGGGAAGGGGGCCGTGGCCGGCCAGGGGGCGGCCGGGGCAGGCCAGGGGCCGGCCGGGCGGCCAGAGGGCGCGCCGGGGGCGGCCAGCGGCTGGGCTGGGGGCACGGCCGGGGCGGTGGCCAAGGAGAGAGGAGGGAGGGAGGGGAGAGGGAGGGAGGAGAGGGAAGGGGGAGGGGCTCACCGGCGATGGGCGGCCGACGGCGAGGGTTGGGGTCGGCTGTAGGGGGCGGCGGCTAGGGCAGGGAGGTAGGGCGGCGGCTTAGGGAGAGAGAGAGGGAAAATGAGAGGAAGAGGGAGAGGGGGGTTTTGGGAAAAAAAAGAAAAAGGGGATGGGGGGGCGGCTGGGCCTTGCCAAGGCCCAAGAGGGGGGCGCGCAGGGGCCTGGGCCGGCCGGGGTCGGCCCACGGCGCGGGAGAGAGAGAAAAAGAGGAGAGAGAAAGAGAGAGAAAGAAAAAGAAAAGATTATTTCCCTGTTTTCGAAATCCGATCTTTTAGATGAATGCGTTGGCACTTTCAAACAATCAAAAAATGCAAGGTTCGGCATGGTGCATCAAACAACACAAAGTATCTTTAGAGTTTTTCTTACACGGGAAATCCAAACCGAATCCCGCTAAAACTTTGGAAAAGGTCAAGGTTTAGCGAGGGAAAAAGAAAAAGAAAAGGTAACGCCCGAATTTTGGCGAGTAAAGAAAAGAAAAAATTCAACTGCAAAATTTTGGACGGTCCGGAGAGCTCTGGCGGACGGTCCGGCCATGCTCAGGACTCGCAGCGACCACGTACTTTCAAACCACGACGACCAGAGATAGGTACGTGGAAAACAAATACATTTAAAGCAGCTGGTCGGCTGATCAAGCCTGGCCCGACTTTCGATCAATTGTTGTCTAAATATGTGAAAAAGAAGGCCGGCCCTAGTGACCGGCCACCGAAGCGACCCCGCTCACCCATTCATGAGCAACGTCAGGTCAGGCCAATTGGACCACCTCACCAATCGGAAGAAATGAAAGGTCCTATTGTACAATTGAGACCTAACATGCCGACATGGACCCCTCCACCTCCTTATCCATCTATGCCATATCCATACACATACTTACCTCCACCATATGTCCCAAATCAAATATGGGGCATGCCACCATATCCATTTGGGATGCCACAGTACCCCGCCTGGGGGGCACCCCAAACATCCGTTTTTGATAGGTTGGCACCGCCAGTACAAGACCGATTGAGCACTGCTGAATCCGGTCACCAGGCACATGCCCCACAAGGTTGCCGGACTACTCGGCCTCCTAGGCCGACCAATCCGGCAGGGGGGCATATGCCTGCAGCAACTCAAAAAACAACAAAAAGGGACACCATCAAAATAGGCACCGCAGATGTTGTCATACAGGGAGACAATAAAGGGCCGATGATTTTCGGCGAATCGGCCAACACAACCGAAAAGGATACGGCTACCATCAAAATAGCCGATCCAAAATACTCCATGCCTCGATGGTGCCCAGCGGGATTGACACGATCTCAAAAGAGAAAATTACAGCGCCTAAGAGCAAAGGAGAGCCAGGAGAAGGAGGCGGAAAAGACATTTAATGACACACATCCGCTATACCCGCCACCGCAAAAGAAATGGAGACCGAAGGCCGTTGAGAAAAAACAAACGGCCACAGAAATAGAAAGTCAACCTGCACCAGGTGCGGACCGTCCGGCCCCCGCACACGGACCGTCCGCCGTTCACCAGGAAGGTTCTGGACAACCTGCACCAGGCGCGGACCGTCCGCCGTTCATCAGGAAGCCTCCAACAACACGACAACATCAATGGAAGAGGACGACCTGCTAGGAGAAGACCTGGTCGACTACGAGGCTTCTCCAGAACGCCCAGGTATGGATGTAAATATTATTACATTTTCTTCCGATTGTACTATCATTGGCGACGATGAACCTGTTGCTGCCCAGTTTGATTTTGGTCCTAAAGAAGCCGCCTTTACTAAACCAAAGGAATCGGTAAATCATTTAAAGCCGCTCTTCGTGCGCGGTCACATTGATGGAATACCGATTGCTAAGATGTTGGTGGATGGAGGGGCGGCTGTAAATCTAATGCCTTATTCATTATACAGAAAATTAGGTAAACAAGATGACGAACTTGTCAAAACCAACATGACCCTCAGCGGTGTTGGGGATAGTTCGATTAAAGCCAGGGGAGTCACGTCCGTTGAATTAACCATCGGGACTAAGACCCTTGCTGCTGCATTCTTCGTCGCTGATGTAGAAGGGAATTACAGATTAATTCTAGACAGAGATTGGATTCATGCCAATCAATGTATACCTTCTACATTACATCAAATGCTAATACAATGGGTAGGCGATGAGGTAGAACAAGTACATGCTGATGTATCGGCCTGCATCGCTGTGGCCGATGCCCCTGTACTCTGGACTTATGAGACTGCTACATGTCTCGCAGGGGTAGATTTTTCTGATTATCAGTTCATAAGTATAGATAAGAAAGGTTTCATTCCTGTAATGCTAGAGCCGATGGAGAATCGGTTGAATCCTAAATAGAGTTTAAACGATGAATACACACAAAGTTCATGAGTCTTTGATCACGGACAATTCGGCCCTCAAAGCCGGATGGTCTGGTCTATCACAGAACAGTTCGGACTTTAAGACCGAACATCTACCACAGCGAAAAGATAGTATTACGGATGATCCGGTCCCCGAGACCGGAAAGTCCGCCATCACACAAAGATCATCTGATTCCTCTGTGGGGGACATGATAGAGGAATTCAGAGATCTTGATAAACTAGGACAGGGGTTTACATCGGCTGATCCTTTGGAGGAGATTGACATAGGAAATGGTAAAACTCCAAGGCCGACTTTTGTAAACAAGACCCTGGAGACCGATTCTAGAAATGAGATGATCGGTCTATTGAAGGAATATTCAGATTGTTTTGCTTGGAATTACACTGAAATGCCTGGACTAAGCCGAGAGATTGTCGAACATCGGCTGCCCATTAAGTCTGGTTTCAGACCTTTCAAGCAGAAAGCTAGAACGTTTCGTCCAGATCTTCTCCCACGAATCAAGGATGAAATCCACCGGCTGCTAGAAGCTAATTTTATTAGACCTTGCAGATACGCAGAGTGGGTCTCCAATATTGTGCCGGTGGAGAAGAAGGAGTCAGGTAAGCTTAGAGTATGCATTGATTTTCGTAATTTAAATAAAGCAACTCCTAAAGATGAATATCCCATGCCCATAGCCGACACATTAATCAATAATGCATCAGGAAATAGAATTATTAGCTTCCTTGATGGTAATGCCGGATATAATCAGATTTTCATGGCCGAAGAAGATGCGTCTAAAACGGCCTTTATATGTCCAGGCTTCATTGGTTTATTTGAATGGGTTGTCATGACATTCGGTCTTAAAAATGCTGGTGCTACTTATCAGAGGGCTATGAATCTGATCTTCCATGAGTTGTTAGGAAACACTGTGGAAGTCTACATTGATGATATTGTAGTCAAATCGGCTGAATTTAGTTCTCATATAGCTGATTTGCGCAAAGCCTTTGATAAAATGCGTCG
Source organism: Zea luxurians (assembly GCA_029449295.1). NCBI lineage: Eukaryota > Viridiplantae > Streptophyta > Magnoliopsida > Poales > Poaceae > Zea > Zea luxurians. The sequence continues at coordinate 191,122,946 of JAOPSE010000001.1, forward strand.
GTACGGTTTGAAAATGAACCCACGTAAGTGTGCTTTTGGAGTGTCGGCTGGTAAGTTTTTAGGATTTGTCATCCATGAACATGGTATAGAAATAGATCCTGACCGAATCAAGTCTATTCGGAATGTGGGGCCTCCGACTTGTAAGGTCGAAGTGCAGAGGTTTCTCGGCAAGGTGAATTATTTACGAAGGTTTATTTCTAACCTAGCCGGGAAGATTGATGCCTTCACCCCTATCCTTCGGCTTAAGAATGATGCTGAATTCACTTGGGGGGCAGAGCAGCAGGAAGCATTTGATCTCATTAAAAAATACTTGTCTTCGGCTCCCGTGTTAAAAGCACCACAAGTAGGAGCGCCATTCAGATTATACATTGCAGCTGAAGACAAGGTTATTGGGGCTGTTCTGACACAAGAAACTGAGGGGAAGGAGCATGTGGTGACATATCTAAGCCGAAGGTTGGTGGATGCTGAAACAAGGTACACTTTTATTGAAAAGTTATGTTTATGCTTGTTTTATGCATGCACCAAATGTAGATGTTATTTGCTGTCTAGTCATTGCATTGTTTCTGGTCAAGCCGATGTAATCAAATACATGTTGCATAACCCAATTATGAGTGGTAGAATTGTTAAGTTGGCTTATGCACTCATAGAATATGACTTGGCCTATGAACCATTGAAATCTATGAAAGGCCAAGTCGTAGCGGATTTTATTGTAGAACATCGGGTTAATGATATTCATGAACTAGACATGTCATACCTCACTATTACTCCTTGAACTTTATATTTTGATGGATCGGTTTGCAATGAAGGGCAAGGAATTGGCATTGTGCTTGTTTCACCAAGTAATGTCTCCTTTGACTTCTCTAGCCGATTGAAAACTTATTGCACTAATAATCAAGCCGAATATGAGGCCCTCCTATTCGTCTTAGAACTTTTAAATGGTATGGGAGTAAAACATGTGAAGGTATTTGGTGATTCTCAGCTGGTTGTCCAACAAGTGTTAGAAGAATATCAATGTTTTGGTAGTACTCTAAATAGTTACCTTGAGAAATGTTGGAGCATAATCCATTCTTTTGACGAATTCAGTATTCGACATATCTCTAGAGTTGAGAATCATAGAGCTAACGATTTGGCACAAGATGCATCAGGTTATCGGATAAAGAGAGGGAAATTTCACAAAACTGAAATTCCGATAACCAGTGCAGAGCCAAATTCCCAGGTCGCGGACCGTCCGCGTGACGACGCCGGACCGTCCGGGGTTTCCAGAAATGTTCTCTTAATCGATTCGGCTGACAATGAAGCCGATGTAAGTGATTGGAGGACACCTATACTTAATTATTTACGAAATCCCAATATTAGGACAGATAAGAACATTCGGCGAACAGCTTTCAAGTATGTTTTGATGAGTGATGAACTTTACCGCCGAACAGTCAGTGACGTCCTGCTGAAGTGCTTAGGCCCAGATGATGCTATATTAGCCATGGCCGAAGTACATGAAGGAATTTGTGGTACTCATCAATCGGCTCCAAAGATGAAGTGGTTGTTGCAAAGGTCTGGTTTTTATTGGCCTAGTATGATAGCTGATTGTTTCAAGTACTACAAGGGATGCCAAGTGTGTCAAAAATTCGGCGACCTACAGTTGGTCCCTGCAGCCGAATTGCATCCTATCATCAAGCCTTGGCCGTTCAGAGGATGGGGATTAGACTTTATTGGAGAAATTCATCCTTCATCATCAAAGGGGCATCGGTTTGTGTTAGTTGCCACTGACTATTTCACCAAATGGACTGAAGTCGTTGCTCTGAAAAACATGACGCACAAGGAGGTAATTGAGTTCATAACTGAGCATATTATTCATAGATTCGGCATTCCCCAGACCTTGACTACAGATCAAGGTACTTCTTTTATGTCAAAGGAGGTACGTGAATTTGCTGAATTATACAGAATTAAGCTGCTTAATTCATCTCCATATTATGCTCAGGCCAATGGACAGGCCGAGTCTAGTAATAGGACATTGATTAATTTGATAAAAAAGAAGATATCTGATAATCCTAAACATTGGCATAAGATTTTGTCCGAAGCTTTATGGGCTCATAGAATATCTAAACATAGTGCTACTAAAGTATCTCCTTTTGAGCTTGTCTATGGGCAGGAAGCAGTATTGCCTGTGGAAATAAGTTTGAATGCTGTCAGGTTCGCCAGACAAAATGATTTAACTGTCGCTGATTATTATAATTCAATGATGGATAATATTGATGAGGTGACCGACAAGAGGGTGATAGCTTTGGGAGCAATAGAAAAGGACAAGATTATGGTAGCCAGGGCCTACAACAAGAAGGTCAAAGCAAAGTCATTTTAAGTAGGAGATCTGGTGTGGAAGACCATCTTACCTCTAAGGAATAAAGACCGGAAGTTTGGAAAATGGTCGCCAAGCTGGGAGGGTCCTTATAAAGTAAAACAGGTGATGTCTGGCAACACCTATTTGCTACAAACATTACAAGGCAAGGATTTGCCTAAGGCTTTGAATGGGCGTTTCCTCAAACAGTACCATCCTAGTATGTGGCAAGATGCCTAAGAGAACCGATGTGAGCACATCGAGTTAGTTGCTTTTGGTTCGCCCAGCTTCACCAAAAGGCAGGGGGGCATATGTTCGAACCATAATTGAGCCTGCGGACGGTCCGGCCCTGAGGCCGGATGGTCCGCGGTCCGGACAGTCCGCGCCTGGGGGCCGGACGGTCCGCGCGTGCGCAGAACAGATTAGGGTTCCGAGTTTTGTGTTACGGTTGTTAGCTAAAATCACGGGAAAAGCTCGGAAATTAGTTTGTAAAGGGTCCAGCCCCCTCCTCTATAAATAGAGAGGTATACGGCCGATTTGTAATCATCAATCGAATCAATACAACTTCTATTTCGCATTTTATCTTAGGAGTAGTTCTAGTCTAGTTTAGGTTTAGTCTTTCAATCCCCAAATTCTCCGCCTCTCCTCGACTCTACGTCGATTAGAGAAGTCTAGGTCGGTCTACCCGAGCCTAGACACCACCTAGGATCTCTACTCCCCGACGGGGTCCCTCCCGGGAGCGAGATCCAGGCGCCGTCGGCGATCTTCCGCCGTCCCTGCGTACGCGCGGACCGTCCGGCCCCAGGGCGCGGACCGTCCGGCCGTCAGGCAGGAGCCTTAGCCGCGCATCAGGCCGCGGACCGTCCGGCCCTAGGCCGCGGACAGTCCGCCCTTGCGCAGAGAGCACCACCGCGCCTCGCACCAGGCCGCGGACCGTCCGGCCCCTGCGCGCGGACCGTCCGCTCCTGTGCAGAAGGCACCGCCACGGTTCTTGTTGAGTGTTTGGCGCTCCGAAAAGGCGTCAACACTATTATTTTCCTCCCCGTGCCCTATATATTAATTAATTTAGTTTGCGTGGAATAGGGAGACATGAGATTAAGGATCAACAAGCGTATGATATAGTATGTTCTGTTTTTTTTCCCTTCTGACAGTTGAAATTTGTCGAGCGTTGTTGTGTAAAATATTTAATATTTGCAGCGCGCGCGCGGCCCAGCTAGATACCAATTTTCGTTTCCTTTCATCTTTCCGCTGACGTGCGTGATTTTACATTATTTAGTTTATCGTTAGGATAGCCTCACTTCAATAATATTAGATTTAATTTTAGCTTCTTCTGTCGAAAGAGCTCCAGCTCCAAGAGCTATAGCTTTAAAAATAAACTGAAACTAGAGACTAGTTTCGTGAATTTTTTTAATCTCCTCAAACGGTGCCTAAAAACACTATTTTCATGAAAATAGAGTTCGATGCTAATACGATTCGATTCTTAAATCTTATAGTATAAAATTTAGAGCCCCTTGCCCACAATGCTTCCCTATAAAATAAATTAGAGGTGCTTATGAATCCCGATCCAAATGATTCTTCACAAAATGTTAGAGTCCTAAATAAATTTTAATTAAAAATAAATAAAAATAGATCCTGATTCTAATTCGATCCAATTATTAAATCTTATAATATAAAATTCAGAGTTTATTGTCACAGTTACGCACAATGTTTCCCTACAAAAGATAAAAAGCGTAATCTTCTGTGCTTCTACCAATATGGATGATTGCTCGCGTCAAGGCAATTGATGCATGCATTGTCGCAATTGGTGGAAGTGACGTGAATGCAGAGAGTAGCTAGCGTGTTCCGAAGGGGGAATAAACTCGTGCAGACTGACGGACAGATGCTACCGGCCGATACATACAGCTGCACGGAGCATCTCTCAAATCAGCTGTAGCGTGACACTATTACGATACTGTCTCGGAGAGAAGGTTCGTCCCTTGGACCAGATCTTTGCCGCCGTCTTCTTCTCTGTGTCTTTTTTTTATCTTACGTATGCTCTGACAATATCTATACTGCATCAGACTGTCCGCAGCGGCTGCCGCGCTCGCCACCTCCCCTTGCATGCGGGCTACAGGAGCACGCGGCAGCCCGCAGCGTGGCCCTTTACGGGGCTTCCCACGGCGCGGTCTCCTTCTCTCTCCCCCTCAATCTAGAGATTCACTCTTCATCTCCTATAGCACTGTGTTATGGGTACACGATTAATTGTTAGTAGATAAAAAATTGATAGTAGATATAGAAAATGATATTTTATAGTTGTAGTGAAGTATAAGGGGAGTATTTAGGGGAAACCGCTGCGGGAGATAAAAAAAATAGGGGGTGAAATGTTGATGATGTGACGCAAAAAAGTGATATAGAAGGGAAAAAATTAGAGGGAACCGCTGCGGATAGCCTCAGACCGTCCGCAGCGCACCCCCCTCCCCTAGCACTGAATACGCGTAGAGGCCCTCTACACGCTGCAGCGCTAGGAGAGGCCGCACAGCTCCCATAGATCAAGGGGAGCACTGTAGCGCCCCCTTGCACAGTGCTCCCCTATTTAATAGTTGAAAAAAATAGTAATAAAAGATAAATATTGTTAAATAATAATATTTTATAGTTGTAGTGGGATATAGGGGGATGATAAAGGGGGAACCGCTGTGGGAGATGAAAAGTTAGGGGGTAAAATGTTAATGATGTAATGTAAAAAAAAGTGATATAGGAGAAAAATTTAGAGGTCACTGTTGCAGACCGTCTCAGTAGCTACCTAGTTCTGCATCACTGCATGCATGCATGTCTGTAGAGAACATGCATGAATAGTACAAGGTTGCATATATATGTGTGTGTTTTTCTCAACTGATATTGCTGGGCTCTCGCCTCTCGGCTGGCCCGGTTTGGCTCTCCGGTTCTATTGAAAAAGGGAAATAGCCCAGCAAACCTGTCATTGGGCCCCCATGGGTCCCTTTGTTATCCAAAAAGTCCATCAGCCAATTTATTTTTATACTAGGTAAACCGACATCTCCACACATCGTCTTGTAATAATGATAAATAATAAACTTATAAACACAAACAAGCAAAGGATATCACCAGCCTTGGGCCATTTAATTTCGTAATAAAATGGCAGGAGACGATGACGACGACGAGCAAAGCACATGTGGCCGCGTCGCATTCGTTGCTGGGCCAGCAGCGATCAACCAACCATAAAACACACGCTCTGCCCTGCGTGCCTTGCGCCGGTGGACAGAGCGGAAAGATGCATGGTGGCCGGCTTGGTTGGGTTTGGGTCCCTGTCTTTCTGCCGGCCCGCGTCCCTGGCGGCACGCCGCGTGCCCCCCTACGCCCGGCAGCCGGGTTGCTTTTGGCGAGCCCGACGAAATTCCTGCTCGTTCACCATTTTCTCCCCCCTAGAACGCATCGAGTAGCAAATGATTAAATAGAAACTTCTCGCTTCAACCAACCATAATCCATCCTAGTTATATCAATCTTATATATTTACTAAGTGAGTGCTCGTGCGTTGCAATGGGAGCATATAATACCACCGTTTGCACTTGAGTCGCCCAATTCAGACATGTTGTAAAGGTCTTGGTATTTAGTGGAGGCGTTGAGTGCACATCCACTGACTTGATAATCTCATGCAGAGCTTGTGCAACATTTGGTGGCACACAATAAAAAGGAACATAATTGTAGCAGTGCACTGGCACAAAAGCAGTATAATAGTATAGAGTAGGAATCATCACTGGATAAAGATTGGGAGTCGTGGCTCCTGGCATCACCGTCCCTGCCTCTCCAGCAATTGAACTTGGGACTTCGTAAGGATGTGTTCATCACTAAATCCACGTGCCCTTTCCAAAGGAAATACAATCGGAGAATTATATTTGTTTTATCCATTTCAATTATACCGGACCTAACCTAATAATTACCGTATCCAAATTGAAGGGAAAAATATAAAACAAATATAAAATCAATAATATCAGTCTATATCCCTTTAATTACATCCCTATCTAGTTAGGTGCTCGTACTTTTGCTACGGAGGTTTTATATAAATAGGTCTTGTTTCAAGGTTTCAAAACTTTAAAAACACTAATTCAATTGACATAGAAAGATGACTATAGAAAGGATTGAAAGGGAAATAGGGTCAAACCTTTTCCAAAATATAATTTTGGTGGTTGAATTGCCCAACACAAACAATTGGACTAACTAGTTTGCTGGAGATTATATGTTCTACAGGTGCCATAGGTTTAACACAAACCAATAAAAAGAACAAGTTATGGTTCAAAAGAAAGGAGAAAAAGAAAACCGAAGGTTCCCTAGTCTGGCGCACCGGACAGTGTCCGGTGCACCAGGGAAGATCAACTCGAACTCGCCACCTTCGGGTTTCTGGAAAAGCCGCTCCGCTATAATTCATCGGACTATCCGATGTGTCACCAGACTGTCCGGTGTGCCAGCGGAGCAACGGTTACAGCGCAACGGTCGGCTTCAACGGAAACCTGAAAAGCGCTACAGTGCGCGAACAGTTCGCGCAGAGTCAGAGCAGGCGCCAAAAGGCGCACCGGATAGTGAACAGTGACTGTCCGGTGCACCACCGGACTGTCCGGTGGCCCAAGCTGTCAGAGCTCCAACGGTCGAACTCTAACGGTTGGGTGACGTGGCTGGCGCACCAGAGAGTGTCCGGTGCACCCATCGACAGATAGCCTCCCCAACGGCCATTTTGATGGGTGGGGCTATAAATACCCCCCAACCACCACCATTCAAGGCATCCAAGTTTTTCAGACATCTCACTCAATACAAGAGCTAGTGCATTCAATACAAGACACAAATAGATTAAATCAAAGCCTCTCCAAGTCCCAATTCCACTCAAAGCAATTAGTGACTAGAGAGAGAGTTTTGCTCGTGTTCTTTAAGCTCTTGCGCTTGGATCGCTTTTCTTCTTCCTCTTTCTTGTTCTCAAGACACTTGTAATAAAAGCAAGAGACACCAAGTTGTGGTGGTCCTTGTAGGGGTCTAAGTGACTCGTTTGATTAAGGAGAAAAGCTCACTCGGACTAGGTGACCGTTTGAGAGAGGGAAAGGGTTGAAAGAGACCCGGTCTTTGTGACCACCTCAACGGGGAGTAGGTTTGCAAGAACCGAACCTCGGTAAAACAAATCACCGTGTCATCCGCTTCATTTGTCTTTGATTTGTTTTTCGCCCTCTATTTCGGACTCGATTTTAATTCTAACGCTAACCCCGGCTTGTAGTGTGTGCTTAAGTTTATAATTTTTAGATTCCGCCTATTCACCCCCCTCTAGGCGACTTTCAATTAGTATCGGAGCCCGGTACTTCATTAGAGCCTAACCGCTCGAAGTGATGTCGGGAAATCACGCCAAGAAGGAGGTCATGACCGACGAGAAGCCTGCCACAAGCCATGGGAAGACTCCATCGGGAGAGTCCGACGACAAGATGAAGGGATCTCCTTCACACGCCAAGTCGCATTGGAGCAGCGATAAGAAAAAGAAGATGAAGAAGGTGTTCTACTACGAGACCGATTCTTTGTCGCCATCTACCTCCGGCTCCAACGTGTCGTCCGTCATTTCTAAGCGCTATGAGCGCAAGAAGTATAGTAAGATGCCACTTTGTTATCCCCATATCTCTAGACGCACTCCTTTACTTTCCGTCCCACTAGGCAAACTACCCGTTTTTAGGGTGAAGATTATAACATGTGGAGTGATAAAATGAGGCATCACCTAACCTCACTCCACACTAGTATTTGGGACATTGTTGAGTTTGGAGCGCAGGTACCATCGCTGGGGGACAAAGGATATGACTCGGACGAAGTCGCCCAAATCCGACACTTCAACTCCCAAGCCACTACTATATTCATCGCCTCTCTAAGTCGAGAGGAGTATAATAAGGTGCAAGGATTGAAGAGTGCTAAAGAGATTTGGGACATACTCAAGACCGTGCACGAAGGAGATGAGGTGACCAAGATCACCAAGCGGGAAACAATCGAGGGGGAGCTCGGTCGATTCATGCTCAACCAAGGGGAGGAGCCACAAGCCATGTACAACCGGCTCAAGACCTTTGTGAATCAAGTGCGCAACCTCGGGAGCATAAAATGGGATGACCATGAAATGGTCAAGGTTATTCTAAGATCACTCATTTTTCTTAATCCTACGCAAGTTCAATTAATTCATGGTGATCCTAGATACAAGCTAATGTCTCCCGAGGAGGTTATAGAAAGTTTGTGAGCTTTGAATTGATGATCAAAGGCTCCAAACAAATCATCGAGCGAGGCGCCACCTCCACACCGGAAGTGCAACCCGTCGCATTCAAGGCGACGGAAGAAAAGAAAGAAGAGTCTACATCAAGTAGGCTCCCCATCGACGCCTCGAAGCTTAACAACGAGGAGATGGCGCTCATCATCAAGAGCTTCCGTCAAATCCTCAAGCAAAGGAAGGAGAAAGACTACAAGCCCCATTCCAAGAAAGTTTGCTACAAGCGTGGTAAGCCCGATCATTTTATTGCTAAATGTCCATTATCTAGTGATAGTGACAGGGGCGATGACAAGAAGGGAAAGAGGAAGGAAAAGAAGAAGTACTACAAGAAGAAGGGCGGTGATGCCCATGTATGTCGGGAATGGGACTCCGATGAGAGCTCCACCGACTCCTCCGACGACGAGGACGCCGCCAACATCGCCGTCAACAAGGGTCTCCTCTTCCCCAACGTTGGCCACAAGTGCCTCATGGCAAAGGATGACAAGAAGAAGAAGGTAAAATCTAGAGCCTATACAAAATATACAACATCTAGTGATGAGGCTAGCTCTAGTGATGATGAAGATAACTTGTTCGCTCTGTTTGCCAACTTAAACATGCAACAAAAGGAAAAATTGAATGAATTGATAGGAGCTATTCATGAGAAGGATGAACTCTTGGATAGCCAAGACGAATTACTAATTAAGGAAAATAAGAAGCATGTTAAAGTAAAAAATGCATATGCTCAGGAAGTAGAAAAATGTGAAAATTTGTCTAGTGAGCTTAGGAATTGCCATGATTTGATTTCCAACCTTAAAACTGAAAATGTCAATTTGTTTGCTAAGGTTGAGAAGTTAAATGCTTGTGATAATTCGATTGTTAGTCTTAGAAATGATAATGCTAGTTTAATTGCTAAGATTGACAAGTTGAATGAATCAATTGCTAGCCTTAAGATTGAGAATGAAAAATTAATTGCTAAGGCTAAAGATTTAAATGTTTGCAATGATACTATTTCCAATCTTAGAAATGAAAATGCCATGTTACATGCAAAGATTGATGAATTAAATGTTTGCAAACCCTCTACATCTAGTGTTGATCATGTTTCTATTTGTACTAGATGTAGAGACATTAATGTTGATGCTATCCATGATCACCTAGCTTTAATTAAACAACAAAATGATCACATAGCTCAACTTAGTGCTAAAATTAATGAGCATGAGATAGAAAATGAAAAATTTAAATTTGCTAGAAGCATGCTCTACAGTGGGAGACGCCCTGGCATTAAGGATGGCATTGGCTTCCAATAGGGAGGCAATGTTAAACTTAGTGCCCCTAAAAAATTGTCTAACTTTGTTAAGGGCAAGGCTCCCATGGTTCAGGATAACGAGGGCTACATTTTATATCCTGCTGGTTATCCCGAACATAAGATTAGGAGAATTCATTCTAGGAAGTCTCACTCTGGCTCTCATCATGCTTTTATGTATAAGAGTGAGGCATCTAGTTCTAGGCATTCCACTCATGATAAATTGTCTAAAAAGAAAACTTCTATTGCATCAAATGAGCCAATTATTTCATTTAAGACTTTTTATGCTTCATATGTGCTGACTAACAAATCAGGCAAAGTAGTTGCCAAATATGTTGGGGCCAAACACAAGGGCTCAAAGACTTGTGTTTGGGTACCCAAGGTGCTTGTTTCTAATGTCAAAGGACCCAAGACAGTTTAGGTACCTAAGAACAAGGCCTAAACTTGTTTTGTAGGTTTATGCATCCGAGGGCTCAAGTTGGATCATTGATAGCGGGTGCACAAACCACATGACTGGGGAGAAAAGGATGTTCTCCTCCTATGAGAAAAATCAAGATCCCCAAAGAGCTATCACATTCGGAGATGGAAATCAAGGTTTGGTCAAAGGACTTGGTAAAATTTCTATATCACCTGACCATTCTATTTCCAATGTTTTTCTTGTAGATTCATTAGATTACAATTTGCTTTCTATTTCTCAATTATGCAATATGGGCTACAACTGTCTATTTACTGATGTAGGTGTTACTGTCTTTAGAAGAAGTGATGATTCAGTAGCATTTAAGGGAGTGTTAGAGGGTAAGCTATACTTAGTTGATTTCAAAAGAGCTGAACTCGACACTTGCTTAATTGCTAAGACTAATATGGGTTGGCTCTGGCATCGCCGACTAGCCCATGTTGGGATGAAGAATCTTCACAAGCTTCTAAAGGGAGAGCACATTTTGGGACTAACCAATGTTCATTTTGAGAAAGATAGGGTTTGTAGCGCATGTCAAGCAGGAAAGCAAGTTGGAACCAATCATCCACACAAGAACATCATGACGACCAATAGGCCGCTTGAACTACTCCACATGGATTTCGGCCCGATAGCTTACATAAGCATCGGCATGAGTAAGTATTGTCTTGTAATTGTGGATGACTATTCTCGCTTCACTTGGGTGTTCTTTTTGCAGGAAAAATCTCAAACCCAAGAGACCTTAAAGGGATTCTTGAGACGGGCTCAAAATGAGTTCGGATTGAGGATCAAAAAGATTAGAAGCGACAATGGGACGGAGTTCAAGAATTCACAAATTGAAGGCTTTATTGAGGAGGAGGGCAGCAAGCATGAGTTCTCTTCTCCCTACACACCTCAACAAAATGGTGTAGTGGAGAGGAAGAATAGAACTCTATTGGACATGACGAGGACCATGCTTGATGAATACAGGACACCGGACCGGTTTTGGGCCAAGGCGATTAACACCGCCTCCTACTCCATCAACCGGTCATATCTTCACCGAATCCTCAAGAAGACATCATATGAACTCCTCACCGGTAAAAAGCCCAATGTTTCATATTTTAGAGTCTTTGGTAGCAAATGTTTTATTCTTGTTAAAAGAGGTAGAAAATCTAAATTTACTCCTAAGGCTGTAGAAGGCTTTTTACTAGGATATGATTCAAACACAAGGGCATATAGAGTCTTTAACAAGTCCACTGGAGTAGTTGAAGTTTCTTGTGACATTGTGTTTGATGAGACTAATGGCTCCCAAGTGGAGCAAGTTGATCTTGATGGGCTAGATGATGAAGAGGCTCTGTGCGTCGCGCTAAGGAACATGTCCATTGGGGATGTGTGTCCTAAGGAATCCGAAGAGCCTCCACAAACACAAGATCAACTATCATCTTCCATTCAAGCATCTCCACCATCCCAAGATGAGGAGCAAGCTCAAGATGATGAAAATGAAGATCAAGAGAATGAGCCACCTCAAGAGGAGGACAATGATCAAGGGGGAGATGCCAATGATCAAGACAAGGAAGATGAACAGGATCAAAGACCGCCACACCCAAGAGTCCACCAAGCGATTCAAAGAGATCACCCCATGAACACCATCCTCGGCGATATTCATAAGGGGGTAACCACTCGGTCTCGAGTCGCTCATTTTTGTGAACATTACTCCTTTGTTTCCTCTATTGAGCCATACAGGGTAGAGGATGCACTAAAAGATTCGGATTGGGTGTTGGCAATGCAAGAGGAACTCAACAACTTCACGAGAAATGAGGTATGACATTTAGTTCCACATCCTAACCAAAATGTTGTAGGAACCAAGTGGGTATTCCGCAACAAGCAAGATGAGCATGGTGTGGTGACAAGGAATAAAGCCTGACTTGTGGCCAAGGGATATTCACAAGTCGAAGGTTTGGATTTTGGTGAAACCTATGCACCCGTACCTAGGCTTGAGTCAATTCGCATATTACTTGCCTATGCTACTTACCATGGCTTTAAGCTTTATCAAATGGACGTGAAGAGTGCCTTCCTTAATGGACCAATCAAGGAAGAGGTCTATTTTGAGAAACCTCCCGGCTTTGAAGATAGTGAGTACCCTAATCATGTTTACAAACTCTCTAAGGCGCTTTATGGGCTCAAGCAAGCCCCAACAACATGGTATGAATGCCTAAGAGATTTCCTTATCACTAATGGCTTCAAAGTCGGCAAAGCCGATCCTACTCTCTTTGCTAAAACTATTGCAAAAGATTTGTTTGTATGCCAAATTTATATTGATGATATCATATTTGGGTCTACTAAAAAATCTACTTGTGAAGAGTTTAGTAGGATCATGGTACAGAAATTTGAGATGTCTATTATGACAGAACCTCCCAAGTCATTAGGCCCACCTACAGTTGTCCTTGTCCAACAGACTTCAGACAACCCTGCAGGTGCTCCTGAATCACTTGACAAGTTTGGTATCTGCTTTCTTTACCTTTCCCAAGAGCGTTTCACCCGTCACGCAGACATTACAAGCATCAGAGATACGAAAATGCGGAAGCAGTTACATTAACTGACCTTTATTGAAAAGTAAGACAGAGTTATATAGTTACAGACCAGAACATAATATATGAGTGCTGAGTATTATTATTACAAACCATGGGAGGCAAAACCCCCTCACGATAAGTTTTAAACAAAAGTTTTATAGAGGATCCTCTCCTCCCGCAGCTTTACTCCTGGTGCTCTTTCTTTGGTACCACCTTTGAACAGAAGCAACAAAAGTTGGTTGCTTCCTCACCTAAAAAACAACATGGGACGAAGCCCTGAGTATGGAATTACTCAGCAAGTCTTACCCGACTAAAGAAAAGACTCTCAAGGGTATGGTGGCTAGAGGGAGGCAAGGTAAGGCTTCTCAATAATCAATGACTCTGTTTGTAGAAATGCTTACTAAGAGTGGATCCTTAAAAATCTAGTTTTATTTGTCAGGTTAAAATTACCTGCAACTAGGGTTCTCTCTATCCTAGTTCAATCACTTGACCTGCACTAGCCAATTTCTTAACAACCATTCATCTTTACTGGATTTCTACGTATAGGTCAGTGACCAAGTCTTCATAACCGCGAAGGTACGGCGATCCGAATCGATTATACTCAGCTGAGGATCTCCAATCACACGACATATGTAGCACTTAACCCTTGCATATGTCAACTCGCCACCGGGGTTCTTAAGACCAGATCAGGTTCACGCCAACCGAGAGCACAGATACACCACCGTCCAGCCTCTTGCCACATAGGGTACACGCTACTCTCGCCATCTCTCCACTCCCATTGCATGGTATCTTATTCTGGTATTAGTCTGCCCGAGGCAAAGCTTACCCATGACGAGGCATGTGACCAGTTAAAGGGTCCTCGGTCATCAAGCCTACATCGACACTGTCCTTAATCGACTCAGACGGAGACACTACACCGAGACTCTCTTCTCGTGCAAGTCACCCGTCCGGTCTCAGCTTAATCATTTCAAACCCCAAAGTTTGGTACCTGGCAGAGGTACATCTTTTCTGATGTTGAACCCATCATGGACATGATGGATCCACCATCAATATTTATTTTTGAAAACAACCCACCCCCACTTTGCAACTTCATCTTTGAGAAAACAAAACATTTTGTTTTTCTAAAGCAAAGCTAAGCATAAGAAAACCTTTTGTAAAACAGGGATTAGGAAGTAATCCAAGGAAGGAGATGCAGCAATAGTTTAGCACACAACTCTTATCACCTAATGCATCAAGTAAGTGAGAAAGAGTTTAAAAGTAACAAGGAGGTGGCAAATGCACCGGGGCTTGCCTTGTTTCACTGGTGAATCAGGCTTGGTCCCGCAGATATCAAAATAAAAGCAGATACCTGCCTGATGTTCCTCAGGTGGTGGTGGTGGAGTCTTCTCTTCTTCTACTTCTTCTTCGTTTTCTAAATATAACCATACATAATAATGAATGCCCATGTAATGCTCATGAGAATGCAAAAATAATAAAAGTTTATTATCTAAAGTCTTGAATACAATTTTTCTTCACGGATCTCTGAGAACTTAGGGTTTCCGGAGTCAACAGTGAAGTTCACAGGGCAGGGGGCTAGGGTTTTGGGTTCTAAGTATCAAACATGGCCTAAATCATACCAAACTTTACACAAGGCTTCTAAATATTATTTAAAGTTTACCCTAAAAATTTAGTGAATTTTGGATTCACTGTTTATTTTTTAAAAATTCAGAAACATGATCTTAGGCTGTTTTAAATACTCTATAATTTCCCTTTTGGACTAAAAATTATGAAAATATTTTTTATTAAATACTATATGAAATTAGAAACCTAGCAAAATTAGTTTGGTATTTTTAGGATTTTTCTACAATTTTCTAGAATTGTTTTAGCTCTGGTAGAAAAAGAAAAAGAAAAAGTGTGAACAGTGTTGGACCAAATCCAGCCCAGGCGGCCCAACTCTGAGTGGAAACGCGCGCGCCCGCGCCCGCGCTGGCAGACTTGCACAGAGGCCCCCGCTGTTTAGAATATCTGTTAAGAACCCTCTCTAGTTACTATTCCCTCTCTCTCTGACAGTTACACGGAGGTCCCCTGACCTTTGTTTCTTCTCCAAATAGGTCCCTGGCCACGGCACGCTCGCCGTCGATCACCGACGCGGCATGTACTGGCCATGGCCGGCGACGGCTGCCCAGTCTAACTACAGGGGAGGCATAACCGACCCAAGGCGACCTTGGAACACTCGTTGGTTTCGACTTGAACACTTAGAGAACGGTCTGCCCATGTGCACGTCAGAAACCGTGACATCGAGCTCGTGTTCCCGCGCAATCATGCTCGAATTGGTCAAACGGTTGCCATGATGAGCTTCCTGGGCACACCGAGCTGCTAAAATGACACTCGAGAGGCGTAGAGCCTTACCAGAGTGGGCTGGCCACGGAAGAGCTATCCACGGTGGCGCAGAGATCCGAGTTGGGGGAAAACGGTATTGCGACGGCTCTGGGTGAAATTGTGGGTGAAGATTGGGGCTATACGGCCGTAAGGAGCTATAGTTTCACCGCACACACTCAATTTGAGAGGAGGGGGTAGAGACAGTGCGAATTTGGACTTTGATCAACTCACTGGGTGGAGGTGTGCATACCCCGCCGTGGATCATGGTGCTATTTATTGCCACGGCAGTCTGGCTAGCTATCCACGGCCACGGATAACTTCGTTAGCGCATGCTTACCACGTTGGGAAGAGGCACAGTGAGGGAGGAGCAAGGTATAGATGACACTGCGGCGGATTCGACTGAGTCACGGTGGCCGCCGGTGAATAACTCCGGCCACGCTCGGCTGGACTCGTGAGATGGTGCCACGTTCGAAGCTATCCTTCCCCGAATCGATTCTCATCACTGGATTGCGCGAGCCCATCTGATTCAACAGTGCCCCTAATCTTATCGCGTTCATCGGATATTTGTCAGAGTTTGATCTTCAGTGTTCTTCTGAACCGACCATCTTCCATCCCCTATAACTCCTAATTCTTGTTAAGAACAGGGTAATTATCCTTAATAAAGTTTGTTCACTAAACATTAGTCTACAAACTTATTATAGGATATATGGGCCAAAACCTAGTGAATTCAAAGATATGGCATGTCCAAATTGGCTCCATTCCACGGTGACCATTTTTGTCTTCAGTTTCAGTTATTTGATACAAGTCTGATAGAGCAACTTTGGGCTTGTTTTTCTCCAATTTTTGTATAACAACCAAAGAGGATGTCTGCATCAAAGTTATTCTCCTATAATAGCTCTACAGAATTGATGTGGTGACCTAGGGCAAAAACTTTACAATTGGGAAGTTATAAGGCTTCAAAGTTGAACCAACTACACTGAATTTTAGACTTAGTTCCATAGGGCTTAAGTGGTGCTTTTTGCATATAGGTCCAATTCACACTTTTGACTTAGGAACCCTTACCTAAGTAAACTTTATGACTTTAGGTATCCTAATACCTTGGTTTTTGCACTTGAATCCAAAAGTGCATTAATTTTGCATTTAGCCCCCTAGGGTTTGAGTCTAGGGCTTTCCAGGGTCCTTTTTGAAGTTTTTGATACTTCCAGGGTTTGGATATCCCATAAGTCTATTCAAGGTAATCTTTTATGATTATCTCTAATAAGTTTTGAAGTTTTCACTTGTTTAAACCTTGTTTGCTCTATTACACCCAATCTAAGGTTGAGTGCCCTACTCTAGGGTTTTATTTACAAAATGTCATATCAATACAACTTGTTTGAAATTTTTGCCTAGTGAATGCACTCTAGGTGTGACAAACACATGAAATGTCAATGCTTATGATGTTATGCTCAGGTTTTAGTAATAGTAACACCAGGGGTGTTATATCCTTCCCCCCATAAAAGAATCTCGTCCCGAGATTAAAATCCTGTGGTAAGTAATGGAAAAGGAAATGCTTCACATTTTTATTTCCTTATTTCTGGTACAAGGAAGGGGTGGTATGGGGCTTACTCCTTTATTACAACAATTGTATACACTTTACAAATTACATGAGGGTAAAAGGTCTGGGAAATTCTTTTCTAAAAAGTCTCGAGTTTCCCATGTAGCCTCATCTTCTGAATGTTGGTTCCACTGTATCTTGTAAAACTTGAGAGTTCTTCTTCGGGTAATTCTGTCCTTTTGATCCGAGACTTGAATAGGGTGTTCTGAATATGTCAAGTCTGGTTCTGGGGCAACATCCATCACTTCCATTGTTCGATCGGGAACCCGAAGACATTTCTTCACTTGAGACACGTGGAACACATTATGTACAGCAGACAAGGTTTCGAGTAGTTGAAGTCGGTACGCCACTGGTCCACATTGCTCAAGCACAGGGAAAGGACCAATGTATCGAGGTGCAAGCTTCCCTTTTACCCCGAAACGTGTTACCCCTTCATTGGGGAGACTTTTAGATAGACATAATCTCCCACCAGAAAATACAAGGGCATTCGTCGCTTGTCTGCATAACTTTTCTGTCGAGCTTGGGCTTTCTTCAAGTTATGAATTATTCGTTGAACTTTTTCTTCTGTTTCTTTTACCATATCTGGCCTGAAGAAATTCCTTTCACCTGGTTCAGACCAGTTTAACGGAGTGCGACACCGTTGGCCATACAAAGCTTCAAAGGGTGCCATCTTAATGCTTTCTTGATAGCTATTATTGTATGAGAACTCTGCTAATGGTAAACAATCATCCCATTTCTGTGGGAATTCTAGAACACAAGCTCGTAGCATGTCCTCAAGTATTTGATTTACCCTCTCAGTTTGACCACTTGTTTGAGGATGATAGGCCGAACTATGGAGCAATTTAGTACCCAAAGATTTGTGAAGTTCTTCCCAAAATTTGGACACAAATTGAGGTCCACGATCTGACACTATAGTCTTCAGAACACCATGCAGACTGAGAATGCGGGCAATGTATAGTACCGCATATGTGAGGACCAGGTAATATGTTTTGACTGGCAGAAAATGGGCAATTTTTGTAAGCCGATCAATTATAACCCAAATAGAGTCATACCCTTTTGCTATTCTGGGCAATCCCACAATAAAGTCCATACTAATATCTTCCCATTTCCATGTTGGTATTGGTAGGGATTGTAATGGACCAGCAGTCTTCATATGTATGGCTTTGACACGTCTGCAAGTGTCACATCTTGCCACATAGCGTGTGATTTCAATCTTCATCTTTGTCCACCAATAATGTTGTTTTAGATCATGATACATCTTAGTGCTTCCGGGATGAATAGAATAGCGACTAAGATGTGCTTCATCCAAAATTTGTTGGCGGATTTCTTCATTCTTAGGCACAACTATGCGGTTATTAAACCATACAATACCTTGATCATCTTTTCTAAAGCAATTGGCTTTTCCGGCCTCTATTTTCTCATGGATGTGCTTCATACCCTCATTATCCTTTTGAACATCCATTATCCATTGTAAAAGGACTGACTCAAGCTTTAGTTGATTTAAGGCTCCATGTTGGATCATTTCCAGGTTTAACTTCTCCATCTCCTGGCATAGTGTAATGCTAGAGATCTTCATGGTAAGACAATGACAGGAAGCCTTGCGGCTGAGTGCATCTGCCACTACATTGGCCTTGCCTGGGTGATAATGAATTTCCAATTCATAGTCCTTAATAAGCTCGAGCCATCGCCTCTGTCTCATGTTCAATTCTGACTGGGTGAATATGTACTTCAAACTTTTATGATCTGTATAGATGTGACAGATATTTCCCAGCAGATAATGACGCCAGATTTTTAGGGCATGAACCAGTGCAGCTAACTCTAGATCATGAGTTGGATAATGTTCCTCATGCCAGCGCAACTGCCTTGAAGCATAAGCTATTACTCGGCCTTCTTGCATTAATACACAGCCGAGACCACTGCCTGATGCGTCACAATACACATCAAAGGGCTTTTCAATATCCGGTTGAGCCAATACCGGAGCAGTGGTTAATAATACCTTCAATTGCTCAAAGGCTTCATTACACTTTGAAGACCAATTAAATTTAGTATCATTCTTCAATAAACTTGTGATTGGTTTCACAAGCTTGGAGAAATCTGGTATAAATCGGCGGTAATAGCCAGCTAGTCCTAGGAAACTTCGGACTTGATGTACAGTGGTTGGGGGTTTCCATTCCAAAATATCCTTAACTTTGCTGGGATCCACCGCAATCCCCTTGGCAGATAATACATGTCCCAGAAATTGGATTTCTTCCAGCCAGAATGCGCATTTACTGAACTTAGCATATAATTGGTGTTCTCTTAAGCGCGTCAACACGATCCGTAAGTGCTGGGCATGCTCCTCTTCATTCTTGAATTATATTTAGATATTGTCAATGAATACCACCACAAACTTATCCAGCTCGGGCATGAATACCGAGTTCATAAGATAGGTGAAGTGGGCAGGAGCATTTGTTAGTCCGAAAGACATAACCAAGTATTCAAATAAACCATACCGTGTAGTGAATGCGATCTTTGGTATATCTTCGGGCCGAATACGGATCTGATGATAGCCCGATCGGAGGTCAATCTTGGAGAAGACCCTCGCTCCAGTTAGTTGATCAAATAGAATGTCAATCTGTGGAAGAGGGTACTTATTTTTGATAGTAACCTCATTAAGGGGTCGATAATCCACGCACATCCATAGTGTTTGATCCTTCTTCTTAACAAAGATGGCTGGACAACCCCATGATGACGAGCTTGGCCGGATGAATCCCTTCTCAAGTAGATCTTGCAATTGGGTCTTGAGTTCTGCCAGCTCATTTGGAGGCATTCGGTACGATCTTCTAGAAATGGGAGTCGTACCGGGCTTTAACTCAATTACAAATTCTACATCTCTTTCTGGTGGCAATCTAGGCAAATCTTTTGGAAAGACGTCTGGGAACTCACATACTACCGGAATATCTTTGATCTCCTGTATGATGGCTTCATATATTCTACCAAATGGTTTAGCTGGAATGGCTATGGGGATAGTCAAGAGAACCTCTTCTTGGCCATAACTCAATTTGATAGTTCTCAATTCAGTATTGAGAATAGCTTTATGTTGGGCCAACCAATTCATGCCCAGAATTACATCTATGTCTTGGTCTTTCAGAACAATCATATTAGTAGGGAAGTCCCGTCCAGCCAATGTTACGGGCACTTGGAAAGCCACTTCTTTAGTAAATATTTGTCCCCCAGGCGAATGAATTTTAAACCCTTCCCTTGATTCATGGTATGGAATGCAATGTTGCTCCACAAATTTCTTGCTTATGAACGTATGCGAAGCACCAGAATCAAAAAGAAAAAAAATTGTGGGGTGATTGGCCACGAGAAACGTACCCATCATAACCGGTTCGCCTTCCGGTGTTGTGGCCACTTAAGTATAATAAATCCACCCCGTTTTCCTTGTATTTTTTCCCGCGGTTTTGTTTGCCGCATTTCCCTTTCCTTGAGCGGAATTCCTAGAACTCTGCTGATTACTTGATCGATTTTGCTTCTGATATGGGCAGTCCTTGATAAAGTGTCCGGACTTTCCACAGTTGAAACAGCCAGTTGAAGAGCTGGGGAGGGCAGGGAAACGAGTGCCAGGGGCACTCGACTGATTTGTTGAAGTAGGGGCAGTGGCGGGGCGAATAAAGACCGATTGCTTGAAAGGGTAGGAGGGTGGACGTGGGGAAGAGCGATTCGAATTGAAAGGTCGGATTACCAACCTTTGTCTTTTCTCGGGGCCCTGATTGGGCCTGTCGCCTCCATAACCCTTGGATTTTCCGGATCCTGCATATTTAGCCTCAACTGCTAGCGTTGTGCTGACAGCCCTTCCGTAAGTAAGATCGATACAGGTGGCCATCTTTCTTTGCATTCGATCATTCAAGCCTCTCATGAAACAATTCCTCTTTTTTATATCCGTGTTGACTTGATCGATTGCATATTGGGATAAGTGATTAAATTTATTGAGATACTGGGTAACAGTATCTCCGCCTTGTTTCAACTTCATGAACTCTTCCTGCTTCATGTGGAGCACCCCTTCAAGTATATAGTGCTCGCAGAAAGCCAACTTGAATTCATCCCAAGTTATTTGATGACCAGCCGGTTGAACGACTACAAAATTTCCCCACCACATACTGGCAGGGCCACACAATTGTTGTGCTGCGAATAGGGGCTTTTGAATCTCTGAACATCAAAGAAGTCCAAACTTCTGTTCAATAACGCGGATCCATTCATCCACTTCTAGAGGGTCCTCTGCTTTGACAAACAATAGAGGGCGCGTCTCGGAGAAATCTAGATAGGATGTTTCACGGGGGCCTTGCGGATATGCCCGCCCACCTTGTTGTTGTAATTGTTGACTCGCCATTTCCCGCAGGAAGCGGGTATTGTCGGCCGTAGCGTTAACCAAGGCAGCGATGGCCTCGGCTAACGTGAGAGGTACTGGAGGTGGGTTCGGGGTTGCTTCCCTCCCACTGGAGGTCTGAAGCGCCCCAATCCTTTGGGACTCAAATGTGATACAATTACTAGTCCCAGGAGGCTAGTAAACACATTTATACAACAGATGATTCTAGATCTTCCTAAACAAGACAAACCTATAAAGGTGGCGATCAACTTTAAGAGTTGGTCCACAACTCGGGACATATCATCAGAGTGGGGCTGAAGCAGCCCGATATACGCAGCGAAGCAAATTAGCGGTCCAACAGCCACAGACAAGGTTGGGAACAGTCGTAACTATTACCCGATCTCTTTTTTCTGAAAAACAACAAATAAGCAAGGGTGAGTACAAACGTACTCAGCAGCCCACCTTCACCCGCGGAATGGGGAAATCAGATATAATGCATGGAATATGTGGAGCTCAGGATATTTTACAGAAACAACAATATTTGATGCAGGGTTATTTTGTAAAACATTTGCATTTTTCAAAGCGCATCCTCTCCCCAAAGGAGCAGGAAGTTTTTCCATATAGAACAAAATCCCCTGGACTAAACCATCCAGGTACCTCAGCAGTTTCCCACTGGTTTTCATTTTCAAAAACAGCTACTGGACTTCCCGTCCACCATAGCTCTCGGCTCAACCGCCGGACCTTTTAAAAATCACTTTTCTCAAAAGGCACCTTTTTTTGAAAACGAAACACTAATTGCCATACCACACCAGACTCGTCCATTCCTGTGGACACAGACTATTCGAATAGGTTTTCAAACTCTATGCAGAGGTGTACACTTTACCCACTAGTCCGGCTCTGCGATCTCATAGCTAGTGAGACCCGATTCCGAATCTCTTTCTTTCCTTGCACGTCCTAACCTTAACGGTTATACCGAAAGGAGTCAAGCCATCGCCATGCCCAAACCGGACAAAACATTCCCCCTCCTTATCCTCCCGGTGCTCCCCAGCCTTCATAACCCTGGGGTTGGACCGTACGAGTTCAGATTGAGTGACTACCCACACAGTCTCGAGTGGTTGTACTTATCATGAGTACAGGTAGTGAAGGATGACAAACTGGTCCTTATACGAGGGACAATCCTTCTGCTCACGCCTAAACCAGCTGAGCCATCACCTTAGGCCCTCCCATAAACCAGGGAGTCCCTGATCATCCCTACTCAAAGGTGACAAGGGTGAAAACCCTTCATCATACACATTTTGAAAAGCATTTTCTTTTGAAAACTCACACCTTTTCTCAAATCATTTGTAAAAAATATATCAAGGATTGATTGCGGCAAGCGACTGGGTGGCCATAATAACTTGTCTCAAAATCATATCATGCATAAAATAACAGGCTGAGGGTTGTGGTTGAAAAATCATAGGTAATTTATGCATCAAAGGGATCCAGTGAGCTTGCCGTGCTTATCCGGCGAAGGGGGAAGGGGAGCTCGCGGAACTGGCTTCTAGCTCCACTGCCTGGCGTAGACTTGCAGATCTGGCCTCCATGAGACGGCACGAACGCTCCGATAACTATGCAACATGAATAAGCAAACATACAAACAAGCAAGTATACCAACAAATATTTAATATAGTGGTCAGAATAGTGATATATGGATGGGTAGAGTCTTGAGTAGAATCTGTGTTATGTGGTGTTGTGATATTACTGGTGGTGGAGCGGAGGTGCTTACCAGGAGGGTGGACTGGAGGCGAAGCGACACTATGCGTGTAGCCGGCAGAGCAGAGCAACTGAGTGGGTGGGGTGTTTGCCTTGGCTGAGGGTGTTGAGTGTGTGTGGAGAGGGAGAGGGTAGCTGGGTGTATTTATAGCTGGGTGTATGTGGTGTAGCATAGTGAAGTTCGCTGTTGGTGAGAATAGTGACGAATGAATCGTTTGACTTAGTATGAACAGGAGAGTTATAGGTAGAATATGGGACAAGAGTATTTTGGGAGTTTTCTGGAATATGAACCATGCTTAAGGGATGACATGGTTGGATAGGGAATACTTAGATAAGAATTTAGAAACAAGAATTATTGGAATCTGAGTTTGGAAGCCTGGTTCGAAGGAATCTCAAAGTTAAGCATGCTCAACTTGGAGAAACCTGGGATGGGTGACCAGATGGGAAGTTCCCACTAGAAGGAAAATCACAGTCACCGGAGTTCGTATGACTGAAACATGGGTCTGGCTGGTCTTAGGTGGACTGGACAGCATGATGGATGAGTAGTTGAAATTTGGGGTGATCGGATGACCGATGAATAGTAACGATGAATGGTAACAATGAATAGTAACGATGGTGAATAGTAATTGTGAATAGTAATGGTGAATAGTGATGACCAATAGTTCGTATGAACGAACGATGAACGATGAATAGTGGCTATGAATGAACGATGAACGATGAATAGGAACTATGAATGAACGGACGAACGATCGAATGATCGGACGAACGAACGATCGGAATTTCGGTAGCATAACGACAGGATAAAGATTATCTGGAAGAACGATGAAATAGGGACTATGAACGAATGATGAACGATGAATAGGAACTATGAACGAACGATGAACGATCGAATAGGAACTATGAACGAACGATGAACAATTGAATCGGAACTATGAACGAACGATGAACGATCGAATGATCGAACGAATGAATGATCGGAATTTCGGCAGTATAACGGCAGGACAAAGAATATCTGGAAGAACGATGAATAGGGACTATGAACGAACAATGAACGATGAATAGGAACTATGAATGAACGGACGAACGATCGAATGATCGAACGAACGATCGGAATTTCGGCAGCATAACGGCAGGATAAAGATTATTTGGACGAACGAACGGACGAACGAACCATGAACGATCGGACGAACGATTGAATGATCGGACGAACAAACGAACAAACTAAGAACAAGGGGACGAACGATCGAAGAACGACCGAACGATCCTTGTGCTAGTGTGTGCTTGTGTGGAACATGGAGTGGGTGTGTGTGGGGGGGTGGGAGAGTTGCCATGAAATGGCTTGGGGTGGGATGAGAGGAGGCCCTTGCCCCTCTGTTTATAGCCATGGTGGGGGATTAGGGGGAGGGATGAGAGGATTAGTGGGAGGATGAGAGGATTAGTGGGAGATTAGCATGTATTTGTCTTGTATAAGTGAGATTAGCTTGTAGAGCTCACCGTAGGACACTGGAGGCATACGTATACGTATGAGCCTGAGAAAAGTTATGAAGAAAATATTTATAGGGACTTGAAAAATGATTCTGAAGGTATTTCTCAAGAGGAAAATACTTGGAGATATATCGGTGGAATATTTGAGCAGTATTTCTCGAAAGAACTTGAAGGGGATCACTGGGGAAATATCTGGGCAGTATTTCTGGAAAGAACTTGAGGGGGGTCACTGGGGAAACATTTGTAGGATATTTTGAGGAGGATTTTGGAGAGAATATAGACCACTATACTTTTTTGCTGATATCAACTTGCAAACAAACATTTTGAAATGAAATTTGAAATTCATTTTGAATTTAGAGCGAGTTTGAGAAAATTTCAAGATTTGAATTTTTAGGATGCTACAAGGTCCCTGCTCCATCCTGTGAACGAGTCTTGGAAGGCATCTGAGGCAACAAACATTGAGAAGAATATAATATGCCAAAGAAATCATCCATTATACATTACTGAAAAGGGTAATGTTACAGACTCGAATTTTACAACAGGATTACATTACCTATTATACATTACTACTATTTCTACACTATACTACTCTTGCTTCTTGTCACTTCTGGTAGCCTCGCTGTCGGGCGTAGGAGACCATTCATCCACCAACTTCATATAGGGAGGGGGCCTAAAAAGGTCCAGTTCACCACCGAGTGCTTCTCCCGCTACTCCAGAAGGTCCGGCTTCCATCCCGACAGGATCCACAGGTACATTGAGATGCAGTTGGGAATACAATACATAAACTTCTTCATGTAATGTATTACAATAAACCTGCAAGTTATCTATGGCTGAGCTAAGCTCCTCCACGTGGGCTCGAGCTTTTGCCTCCTTAGGCCAGGCAAGCGAACGAGAGTTAACCGCCCAATCGAGCGCTAGATCTCGCTCTGTGAGCTGATCTTGCAGGTGGCGGATGTCTGATCTTAATTCATTTATTCTTTCACCATCCGCGACCCATATGTCGTTCCTGCGACGGAGTTCTGTTTGAAGCTGATCCACTTGGGATTTTAGATCCTCGATTGGATCGTTGCTACCACTGCTGCTATCTTCATGTCGTGGGGCAAGTTAATGACGGGGTATACCAATCGGCCCAGTAGACTTGCGTGCAGTCTTTCTTGTGCACGGTGGCATTTCTTAAGGGGGAATCTTATTAGCATAATTTTAGCATGATGCATGTGTAATTACAGAATCAACCTTAGTCGATTCACACCTTCTATACATTGCACTCTATATCTGGTCTTTCAAATAAGTTCTTCAGAAAGAAGCTAGATAAGAAAGAAGGAAATTTTCTAGGTAAGTCTTAGAAAATTCTTTTTGAAAATGCCTCGTAACCTCTGCAGAGATGGGCTTCGCTCCGATACCAGCTGTGATAGAACCTCCCAAGTCATTAGGCCCACCTACAGTTGTCCTTGTTCAACAGACTTCAGACAATCCTGCAGGTGCTCCTGAATCACTTGACAAGTTTGGTATCTGCTTTCTTTACCTTTCTCAAGAGCGTTTCACCCGTCACGCAGACATTACAAGCATCAGAGATACGAAAATGCAGAAGCAATTACATTAACTGACCTTTATTGAAAAGTAAGACAGAGTTATATAGTTACAGACCAGAATATAATATATGAGTGCTGAGTATTATTATTACAAACCATGGGAGGCATAAACCCCTCCCGATAAGTTTTAAACAAAAGTTTTATAGAGGATCCTCTCCTCCCGCAGCTTTACTCCTAGTGCTCTTTCTTTGGTACCACCTTTGAACAGAAGCAACAAAAGTTGGTTGCTTCCTCACCTAAAAAACAACATGGTACAACGCCCTGAGTATGGAATTACTCAGCAAGTCTTACCCGACTAAAGAGAAGACTCTCAAGGGTATGGTGGCTATAGGGAGGCAAGGTAAGGCTTCTCAATAATCAATGACTCTATTTGCAGAAATGCTTACTAAAAGTGGATCCTTAAAAATCCAGTTTTATTTGTCAGGTTAAAATTACCTGCAACTAGGGTTCTCTCTATCCTAGTTCAATCACTTGACCTGCACAAGCCAATTTCTTAACAACCCTTCATCTTTTCTGGATTTCTACGTATAGGTCAGTGACCAAGTCTTCATAACCGCGAAGGTACGGCGATCCGAATCGATTATACTCAGCTGAGGATCTCCAATCACACGACATATGTAGCACTTAACCCTTGCATATGTCAACTCGCCACCGGGGTTCTTAAGACCAGATCAGGTTCACGCCAACCGAGAGCACAGATACACCACCGTCCAGCCTCTTGCCATAGAGGGTACACGCTACTCTCGCCATCTCTCCACTCCCATTGTGTGGTATCTTATTCTGGTATTAGTCTGCCTGAGGCAAAGCTTACCCATGACGAGGCATGTGACCAGTTAAAGGGTCCTCGGTCATCAAGCCTACATCAACACTGTCTTTAATCGATTCAGACGGAGACACTAGACCGAGACTCTCTTCTCGTGCAAGTCACCCACCCGCTCTCAGCTTAATCATTTCAAACCCCAAAGTTTGGTACCTGGCAGAGGTACATCTTTTCGGATGTTGAACCCATCATGGCCATGATGGATCCACCATCAAGTTTTATTTTTGAAAACAACCTACCCACTTTGCAACTTCATCTTTGAGAAAACAAAACATTTTGTTTTTCTAAAGCAAAGCTAAGCATAAGAAAACCTTTTGTAAAACAGGGATTAGGAAGTAATCCAAGGAAGGAGATGCAGCAATATTTTAGCACACAACTCTTATCACCTAATGCATCAAGTAAGTGAGAAAGAGTTTAAAAGTAACAAGGAGGTGGCAAATGCACTGGGGCTTGCCTTGTTTTACTGGTGAATCAGGCTCGGTCCCGCAGATATCAAAATAAAAGCAGTTGCCTGCCTGATGTTCCTCAGGTGGTGGTGGTGGAGTCTTCTCTTCTTCTACTTCTTCTTTGTTTTCTAAATATAACCATACATAATAATGAATGCCCATGTAATGCTCATGAGAATGCAAAAATAATAAAAGTTTATTATCTAAAGTCTTGAATACAATTTTCCTTCACGGATCTTCGAGAACTTAGGGTTTCTGGAGTCAACAGTGAAGTTCACAGAGCAGGGGGCTAGGGTTTTGGGTTCTAAGTATCAAACATGGCCTAAATCATACCAAACTTTACACAAGGCTTCTAAATATTATTTAAAGTTTACCCTAAAAATTTAGTGAATTTTGGATTCACTATTTATTTTTTAAAAATTCAGAAACATGATCTTAGGCTGTTTTAAATACTCTATAATTTCCCTTTTGGACTAAAAATCATGAAACTATTTTTATTAAATACTATATGAAATTAGAAACCTAGCAAAATTAGTTTGGTATTTTTAGGATTCTACAATTTTCTAGAATTATTTTAGCTCTGGCAGAAAAAGAAAAAAAAGTGTGAACAGTATTGGACCAAATCCAGCCCAGGCGGCCCAACCCCGAGTGGAAACGCGCGTGCCCGCGCCCGCGCTGGCAGACTTGCACAGAGGCCCCCGCTGTTTAGAATATCTGTTAAGAACCCCTAGTTACTATTCCCTCTCTCTCTCTGACAGTTACACGGAGGTCCCCTGACCTTTGTTTCTTCTCCAAATAGGTCCCTGGCCACGGCGCGCTCGCCGTCGATCACCGACACGGCATGTACTAGCCATGGCCGGCGATGGCTGCCCAGTCTAACTACAGAGGAGGCATAACCGACTCAAGGCGACCTTGGAGCACTCGTTGGTTTCGACTTGAACACTTTGAGAACAGTCTGCCCATGTGCACGGCAGAAACCGTGACATCGAGCTCGCGTTCCCGTGCAATCATGCTTGAATTGGTCAAACGGTTGCCATGATGAGCTTCCTGGGCACACCAAGCAGCTAAAGCGACACTCGAGAGGCGTAGAGCCTTACCAGAGTGGGCTGGCCACGGAAGAGCTATCCACGGTGGCGCAGAGATCCGAGTTGGGGGAAAACGGTATTGCGACGGCTCTGGGTGAAATTGGGGGTGAAGATTGGGGCTATACGGTCGTAAGGAGCTATAGTTTCACCGTGCACACTCAATTTGAGAGGAGGGGGCAGAGGCAGTGCGAATTTGGACTTTGATCAACTCATTGGGAGGAGGTGTGCATACCCCGCTGTGGATCATGGTGCTATTTATAGCCACAGTGGTTCGGCTAGCTATCCACGGCCACGGATAACTTCATTAGGGCATGCTTACCACGTTGGGAAGAGGCACAGTGAGGGAGGAGCAAGGTACAGATGACACCGCGATGGATTCGACTGAGTCACGGTGGTCGCCGGTGAATAACTCCGGCCACGCCCGGCTGGACTCGCGAGATGGTGCCACGTTCGAAGCTATCCTTCCCCGGATCGATTCTCATCACTCGATCGCGCGAGCCCATCCGATTCAACAGTGCCCCTGATCTTATCGCGTTCATCAGATATTTGTCGGAGTTTGATCTTCAGTGTTCTTCTGAACTGACCATCTTCCATCCCCTATAACTCCTAATTCTTGTTAAGAACAGGGTAATTATCCTTAATAAAGTTTGTTCACTAAACATTATTCTACAAACTTATTGTAGGATATATGGGCCAAAACCGAGTGAATTCAAAGATATGGCGCGTCCAAATTGGCTCCATTCCACGGTGACCATTTCTGTCTTCAGGTTCAGTTTCAGTTATTTGATACAAGTCTGACAGAGCAACTTTGGGCTTGTTTTTATCCAATTTTTGTATAACAACTAAAGAGGATGTCTGCATCAAAGTTATTCTCCTATAATAGCTCTATAGAATTGATGTGGTGACCTAGGGCAAAAACTTTATAGTTGGGAAGTTATAAGGCTTCAAAGTTGAACCAACTACACTGAATTTCAGACTTAGTTCCATAGGGCTTAAGTGGTACTTTTTGCAAATAGGTCCAATTCACACTTTTGACTTAGGAACCCTTGCCTAAGTAAACTTTATGACTTTAGGTATCCTAATACCTTGGTTTTTGCACTTGAATCCAAAAGTGCATTAGTTTTGCATTTAGCCCCCAAGGGTTTGAGTCTAGGGTTTTCCAGGGTCCTTTTTGAAGTTTTTGATACTTCCAGGGTTTGGATATCCCATAAGTCTATTCAAGGTAACCTTTTATGATTATCTCTAATAAGTTTTGAAGTTTTCACTTGTTTAAGCCTTGTTTGCTCTATTACACCCAATCTAGGGTTGAGTGCCCTACTCTAGGGTTTTGTTTACAAAATGTCATACCAATACAACTTGTTTGGAATTTTTGCCTAGTGAATGCACTCTAGGTGTGACAAACACATGAAATGCCAATGCTTATGATGTTATGCTCAGGTTTTAGTAATAGTAACACCATGGGTGTTACATCTATGATGGGGGAGTTGAAGTATTTTCTAGGATTTCAAGTCAAGCAACTCCAAGAGGGCACCTTCATCAGCCAAACGAAGTACATTCAAGACATACTCACCAAATTTGGAATAAAGGATGCCAAGCCCATGAAGACACCCATGGGAACTAATGGGCATCTCGACCTCGACACGGGAGGTAAATCCGTAGATCAAAAGGTATACCGGTCAATGATAGGATCTCTACTCTATTTATGTGCATCTCGACCGGATATTATGCTTTCCGTATGCATGTGTGCAAGGTTCCAAGCTGATCCTAAGGAATTTCACCTTAGGGTCGTGAAAAGAATCTTGAGGTATTTAGTTTATACTCCTAAGTTTGGTGTTTGGCACCCCAAGGGATCCTCTTTTGATTTATTAGGATATTCAGATGCTGATTGGGTAGGGTGTAAAATTGATAGGAAGAGCACATCAGGGACTTGTCAGTTTCTAGGAAGATCCCTGGTGTCTTGGGCTTCAAGGAAACAAAACTCAGTAGCTCTTTCTACCGCCGAAGCCAAGTATATTACCGCAGGCCATTGTTGCGCGCAATTACTTTGGATGAGGCAAACCCTCAGGGACTATGGCTACAAATTTAGCAAAGTCCCTCTCCTATGTGATAATGAGAGTGTTATCCGCATGGCGGATAATCCCGTTGAACACAGCCGCACTAAGCACATAGCCATTCGGTGTCACTTTTTGAGAGATCACCAACAAAGGGGGATATCAAAATAACCTATATTAACACCAAAGAACAATTAGCCGATATCTTTACCAAGCCTTTAGATGAGAAAACCTTTACTGTTGGGTACCGTAATTAGGGGTACCCCCAACACTCCTAAACACGACTCGAAAATACCTTCAGAACAAACCATAAAGGTTTACAGTTCGGGTCAAAGTCAAAGCTTCGTCTACCAAGGGACGCGATCTCGCCTCGCCCAAGCCCGGCCTCGGGCGGAACAGTGGTCCCGGACAAGTTCACATCTCGCCCGAGGGTCTCCTCAGGCAGTGAGCGCACCCTTGGCTTAGCCAAAGGCAAGCCTTGTCGTGCAAGCGACCTTGGCCAAATCGCCTTACCAGCCGACCGTATTGCATGCGCATTTAATGCTGGGATCGCCTGACACCTTATCCTGACACGCGTGCCTCAGTCGGCAAGGTCGAAGTGACCGCAGTCACTTTGCCCTTTCACTGACCGATCTGACAGGAAAACAGCGCCGCCCGCCCCGCTCTGGCTGCTGTGCCAACCACCCGGGCGAAACCGACAACGGACAAGTTCAGCCTCGGGCGCAACAGGAAGCTCCGCCTAGCCCGACCCCAGGGCTCGGGCTCGACCTCAGCCTCGGGAGGAGAGCTCTGCCTCGCCCCACCCCAGGGCTCGGCCTCGGCCTCGGCCTCGGGAAGAGTCACGTCCTCGCTCGACCCTAGGCCTTGGCCCCAGCCTCGGCCTCAGAGGAGCCGCCGCCTCTCCCGACCTCAGGCTCAGATCGACCGCGCCATAAGGGATACATCATCACCCTACTCCTGGCTAGCTCAGGCTACGAAGGAACAAGACCGGCGTCCCATCAAGCTTACCCCGGTAACAGGCAATGATGGTTCCCCGCGTGCGTCCATGACGTCGGTGGTTCTCAAGCCCCCTACGGAAGCAAGGAGACGTCAGCAGGATCCATGCAGCGCCAACAGCTGTGCTGCTACAGGGCTCAAGGCACTTCTCCGATGGCCACGATACTACCTCTACAGGGCTCGAGACGCTCCCCCGACGACCACGTTATTATCAATACAGGGCTCAGGGCACTTCCCTGTCAGCCACGTTAGTTCCCAGCTACACCCCCATTGTACAGCTGGGCATCTCCTTATGTCTATAAAAGGGGGTGTCCAGGGCCCCACGAAGGGGAAGAGAAGAAAGAGGAGGAAGGAACGTACGAGCGTACGAATACACGAACGCACGGCAAAGGGACGGGAGAGGACGAGCAGGGCCAGACCCCCCCTCTCTCTCTCTCTCTCGCCCTCTCGTACTCGCCCTCTCGCAACGCTTGTAACCCCTACTACGAGCACCCTGGTGTAGGATAATACAAGGCTCATTCCCCCCTTGTGTTCCATCTCGCACCAACCCATCTGGGCAGGGACACGTAGCGACAAATTTACTCGTCGGTCCAGGGATCCCCCGGGTCCGAAACCCTGACAGTTGGTGCGCTAGGTAGGGGACTGCTGCGTGTTAACGAACACTTTCCCATTGAGTTCCAGATGGGTAGACTTCAGCAACCTCCTCAGCCCGGGACGGTGCTCCGCTTTGGGAGTCTCGAGTTCATGTCCCTCGACGGCAGCTATGACATGGTATTGCTCCCTCTGCAGCACGACGACAACGACAGTCAACGGCTCTCCCGGCGGCGGCGAACTCCATGACGGCATCTCCCCGCAGCGAAATAGGAACACCCAGGATGTCCCTGCCACCCTCCTCGCCGGAGGAGACGGAGACGGGGCAACCGTGGCCACGCAGGAGGTGGCACCTTATCGGCTGTCGGACCAGAACGAGTCGACGATGCCGGCACTCCTCCAGGGGACATGTCGGGTGTTGTCCTCGCGCCTGAGACAACGACGAGTGTCGCTTCCCCGCAACGTGCCAGCCCCAAGCGGATTGATGACGCCAGCACCCTCGCAAAGGACCTGCTGGGCGTTAGCCTCGTACCTGAGATGACGGTGCGCTCCGTCCCCGACGCGACTTCACCACCATCCATCGACCAAGAGGTACCGTCCGTATTCCACCTTGTTCCCTTTTGATTTAGCTTCGATCCACCTTGCGACCCTGCTTCGGTGAGCGCTTTCGCAAGGGCGTATCCAAACCTTCCGGGGTACCATATGTGGTCAACCTGGGACCGACTGACAGCCGTCTCAACCTCTGGACCGACGGGTTCCGAGGAAGAGGACGACCCCGACATCGGTTGGGATTTCTCTGGCCGCGGTGATCCCGGTGCCATGCGGGACTTCATGTCCGCATGTGACCACTGCCTCTCCGGTTGCTCTGACGATGGCCACGGCCTTGACGACGAGGGTTATGGCCCAAGTCGCGAATGTTTCCACGTCGATCAGGGAGATCACGACGAAGGCAACCACCTCGCTATGCCGGAGGTTGACGATCCCCCTGGGCCCGCATCTCGCGTCGACATCCCGCGGGAGCTAGCTGTGGTCCCAGTCCCTGCGGGGGGTCAGGACACACAGCTCGAGCAAATCCGCGAGATGTAGGCCAAGGTCGACGAGGAAGCAGGGCAGCTTGTGCAACCCCGACAAAACATCGAGCAGGAGTGGGTAGGCCGAACACTCGCCGGAGGAGCCTATCATCGGGCCCGGGACGTCCAGCGCCGTATCGTCGACAATGCCGGGGCAGCGCTGCCCCCGACCGTCAGTGGGTTTGGCCAGGACCTAGCTGCGGCGGCGATGCTACTTCGAACTATGCCGGAGCCATCCACCACCGAGGGACGACGTATTCAGTGCGAACTCAAGGATCTCCTGGAAGGTGCCGCAGTTCGACGAGCCAAGAGCTTTGCCTCCTGAAGGCGAGCTGACCCCTCAAAGCATCACACGGCATCCTCCCGACGCATGAGGGAGGCCTCAGTCCATCCCGAGCACACGCGGGACGACGCACCCGCCGCCCGGGATCGCCTCGGCAACGAGCATCACCATCACGACCATCGAGCCTGCCTCAAGGAGAAGGTGCGCCGAG
This sequence comes from Zea luxurians, assembly GCA_029449295.1. Taxonomy (NCBI): domain Eukaryota; kingdom Viridiplantae; phylum Streptophyta; class Magnoliopsida; order Poales; family Poaceae; genus Zea; species Zea luxurians. The sequence goes on from JAOPSE010000001.1 coordinate 191,156,495, forward strand.
GCTACCATCCTAGGCGTGGGGGACACTGCGACAGCGAGGAGGATCGGAGTCCCTCACCCGAGCCACCCGGTCCACGAGTCTTCAGCCGGGCCATACGACGAGCGTCGTTCCTCGCCCGGTTCCGAGCCCCGACTACCATCACCAAGTACTCGGGGGAGACGAGGCCGGAGTTGTGGCTCGTGGATTACCGGCTGGCATGCCAGTTGGGAGGGGCGGACGATGACAACCTCATCATCCGCAACCTCCCCCTTTTTCTCTCCGACGCCGCCCGGGCCTGGCTGGAGCATCTGCCCCCTGCGCAGATCTCCGACTGGGACGACCTGGTCATGGCTTTCGCGGGAAATTTCCAAGGCACGTACGTGCGCCCTGGGAACTCATGGGATCTCCGAAGCTGCCGCCAGCAGCCAGGGGAGTCCCTCCGAGAGTACATCTGGTGGTTTTCGAAGCAGCGCACTGAGCTGCCCAACATTACCGACTCGGATGTCATCGGAGCCTTCCTCGTCGGCACCACTTGTCATGACCTGGTGAGCAGACTGGGGCCCAAGACTCCCACCAAGGCGAGCGAATTGATGGACGTTGCCACCAAGTTCGCCTCGGGTCAGGAGGTGGTCGAAGCCATCTTCCGGAAAGACAAGCAGCCTCACGGAGAGCCGAAGGAAGACACCTCCGAGGCGTCCACCCAGCGTGGCGTGAAGACGGCCAAGAAGAAGGCGCACGCAAAGCACAACGCCGCTGACGCGAATCTCGTCGCTGCTGCCGAGCACAGGAACCCTCGGAAGCCTCCTGGAGGGGCCGGCGTGTTCGACAAGATGCTCAAGGAGCCGTGCCCCTATCACCAGGGTCTCGTCAAGCACACCCTTGAAGAATGTGTCATGCTCCGGCGCTACTTCCATAAGGCCGGGCCCCCGGCGGAAGATGGCAAGGGCCAAGGCAACAACAAGAAGGAGGGCGGCAAGGAAGAAGAGTTCCCGGAGATCCACAACTGCTTCATGATTTACGGCGGGAAGGTGGCGAACTCCTCGGCTCGGCACCACAAGCAGGAGCGCTGGGAGGTCTGCTCAGTGAAGGTGGCAGCGCCAGTCTACCTAGACTGGTCCGACAAGCCTATCACCTTCGACCGAGGCGACCACCCCGACTTCGTGCTAAGCCCAGGAAGGTACCCGCTCGTCGTTGATCCGATCATCAGCAATGTTAGACTCTCCAAGGTCCTCATGGACGGAGGCAGCAGCCTCAACATCGTCTACGCCGAGACCCTAGAACTCTTGGGGGTGGATCGGTCCGAGGTCCGGGCCGGTGCGGCACCTTTCCACGGGATCGCACCCGGAAAGCGTATCCTGCCCCTCGGGCAGATTGACTTGCCTGTCTGCTTTGGAACTCCCTCCAACTTCCGAAAGGAAACCCTCACCTTCGAGGTGGTCAGGTTCCAAGGGACCTACCACGCGGTGTTGGGAAGGCCGTGCTACGCCAAGTTCATGGCCGTCCTGAAAGTTGCCTAGAGGGGGGGTGAATAGGGCGAAACTGAAAATCTCAAAAATAATCACAACTACAAGCCGGGTTAGCGTTAGAAATATAATAGAGTCCACGAGAGAGGGCGCAAAACAAATCGCAAGTGAATAATGAAGTGAGACACGCGGATTTGTTTTACCGAGGTTCGGTTCTCTCAAACCTACTCCCCGTTGAGGAGGCCACAAAGGCCGGGTCTCTTTCAACCCTTCCCTCTCTCAAACGGTCCCTCGGACCGAGTGAGCTTCTCTTTCTCAAATCACTTGGGAATCAAACTTCCCGCAAGGACCACCACACAATTGGTGTCTCTTGCCTCAGATACAAGTGAGTGTTTGATCTCAAGAAAGAATGCCAAAGAAAAAGAAGCGATCCAAGCGCAAGAGCTCAAATGAACACTACAAATCACTCTCACTAGTCACTAGGGCTTTGTGTGGAGTTGGGAGAGGATTTGATCTCTTTTTGGTGTGCTTTGCAATGAATGCTAGCTCTTGTATAGTGGTTGGAAGTTGGAAAACTTGGATGCAATGAATGGTGGGGTGGTTGGGGTATTTATAGCCCCAACCACCAAACTTGACCGTTGGTGGAGGCTGTCTGTCGATGTCGCACCGGACAGTCCGGTGCACACCGGACATGTCCGGTGCCCCCGCCACGTCATCAATGCCATTGGATTCTGACCGTTGGAGCTGGCCCGCCTGGATGTCCGGTGCACACCGGACATCACCTGTTCATTGTCCGGTGCGCCAGTATGGGTGCGCCTGACTTCTGCGCGCGCAGAGCGCGCATTGAATGCGCCTGCAGGTGACCGTTGGCGCGAAGTAGCCGTTGCCCCGAGGACGCACCGGACAGTCTGGTGCACACCGGACATGTCCGGTGAATTATAGCGGAGCGGCTGCTGCGCGATCCCGAGGCTGACGAGTTGAGGAGGCCGCGCTTTCATGGAGCACCGGACACTGTCCGGTGTACACCGGACAGTCCGGTGAATTATAGCGGAGCGGCCTGAGAAATTCCCGAAGGTGGCGAGTTCGAGTTGGAGTCCTCTGGTGCACCGGACATTGTCCGATGGAGCACCGGACACTGTCCGGTGTACACCGGACAGTCCGGTGCCTCCAGACCAGAGGTGCCTTCGGTTGCCTCTTTGCTCCTTTGTTGAATCCAAAACTTGATCTTTTTATTGGCTAAGTGTGAACCTTTTGCATCTGTATAACTTATATACTAGAGCAAACTAGTTAGTCCAATATTTGTGTTGGGCAATTCAACCACCAAAATTATTTAGGGACTAGGTGTAAGCCTAATTCCCTTTCAATCTCCCCCTTTTTGGTGATTGATGCCAACACAAACCAAAGCAAATATAGAAGTGCATAATTGAACTAGTTTGCATAATGTAAGTGCAAAGGTTGCTTGGAATTGAGCCAATATAAATGCTTACATGATGCGCATGGATTGTTTTCTTTGTTTTTGACATATTGGACCACATTTGCACCAAAAGTTTTGTTTTTGCAAACCCATTTGTAAATTCTTTTCAAAGTCCTTTTGCAAGATAGTCAAAGGTAAATGAATAAGATTTTGCAAAGCATTTTCAAGTTTTGAAATTTTCTTCCTTTGTTCAAAATGCTTTCCCTTTGACTAAACAAAACTCCCCCTCAAATAAAGTCTCCTCTTAGTGTTCAAGAGGGTTTTAAGACATCAAATTTGAAAATACTACTTACTCCCCCTTTAGAACACAAAGAGATACCAATTTTGAAATTTACCAATTGAAAATCATCAATTTTAAAATTAGGGTGGTGGTGCGGTCCTTTTGCTTTGGGCTCATATTTTCTCCCCCTTTGGCATGAATCGCCAAAAACGGAAATATTAGAGCCCATAGAAGTACTTTCTCCTCCTTTGGTCATAAAATAAATGAGTGAAGATTATACCAAAGATGGAGAGTGATGTGGAGCGACGGCGAAGGATGAGTAGTAGAGCGGAGTGGAAGCCTTTGTCTTCGCCGAAGACTCCAATTCCCTTTCAATATACCTATGACTTGGTTTGGAATATACTTGAAAACACATTAGTCATAGCATATAAAAGAGACATGATCAAAGGTATTCTTATGAACTATGTGTGCAAGTTTAGCAAAAGAAATTCCTAGAATCAAGAATATTAAGCTCATGCCTAAGTCTGGTAAAAGATTGTTCATCAAGTGGCTTGGTAAAGATATCGGCTAATTGATCTTTAGTGTTAATGTATGAAATCTCGATATCCCCCTTTTGTTGATGATCCCGAAGAAAATGATACCGAATGGCTATGTGTTTAGTGCGGCTATGCTCAACGGGATTATCCGCCATGCGGATTGCACTCTCATTATCACATAGAAGAGGAACTTTGGTTAATTTGTAACCGTAGTCCCGCAGGGTTTGCCTCATCCAAAGCAATTGCGCGCAACAGTGGCCTGCGGCAATATACTCAGCTTCGGCGGTGGAAAGAGCGACCGAATTTTGCTTCTTTGAAGCCCATGACACCAAGGATCTTCCCAAGAACTGGCAAGTCCCCGATGTGCTCTTCCTATTAATCTTACACCCTGCCCAATCGGCATCCGAATAACCAATCAAATCAAATGTGGATCCTCGAGGGTACCAAAGCCCAAACTTAGGAGTATAAGCCAAATATCTCAAGATTCGTTTTACGGCCGTAAGGTGTGATTCCTTAGGGTCGGCTTGGAATCTTGCACACATACAAACGGAAAGCATAATGTCCGGTCGAGATGCACATAAATAAAGCAATGAACCAATCATCGACCGGTATACCTTTTGATCCACGGACTTACCTCCCGTGTCGAGGTCGAGATGCCCATTTGTTCCCATGGGAGTCTTGATGGGCTTGGCATCCTTCATTCCAAACTTGCTTAGAATGTCTTGAGTATACTTTGTTTGGCAAATGAATGTGCCCTCTTGGAGTTGTTTGACTTGAAAACCTAGAAAATACTTCAACTCCCCCATCATAGACATCTCGAATTTCTGTGTCATGATCCTACTAAATTCTTCACATGTAGATTTGTTAGTAGACCCAAATATAATATCATCAACGTAAATTTGGCATACGAACAAATCATTGTCAAGAGTTTTAGTGAATAAAGTAGGATCGGCTTTGCCGACTTTGAAGCCATTTGCAATAAGGAAATCTCTAAGGCATTCATACCATGCTCTTGGGGCTTGCTTGAGCCCATAAAGCGCCTTAGAGAGCCTATAAACATGGTTAGGGTACTCACTGTCTTCAAAGCCGGGAGGTTGCTCAACATAGACCTCCTCCTTGATTGGTCCATTGAGGAAGGCACTCTTCACGTCCATTTGATAAAGCTTGAAGCCATGGTAAGTAGCATAGGCCAATAATATGCGAATTGACTCAAGCCTAGCTACGGGTGCATAGGTTTCACCAAAATCCAAACCTTCGACTTGTGAATATCCTTTGGCCACGAGTCGAGCTTTGTTCCTTGTCACCACACCATGCTCGTCTTGTTTGTTGCGGAAGACCCACTTGGTTCCTACAACATTTTGGTTAGGACGTGGAACTAAGTGCCATACCTCGTTCCTTGTGAAATTGTTGAGCTCCTCTTGCATCGCCATCACCCAATCCGAATCTTGAAGTGCTTCCTCTACCCTGTGTGGCTCAATAGAGGAAACAAAAGAGTAATGTTCACAAAAATGTGCAACACGAGATCGAGTAGTTACCCCCTTATGAATGTCGCCGAGGATGGTGTCGACGGGGTGATCTCGTTGTATTGCTTGGTGGACTCTTGGGTGTGGCGGCCTTGGTTGTTCATCCTCCTTGTCTTCATCATTTGCATCTCCCCCTTGATCGTTGCCGTCATCTTGAGGTGGCTCATCTTCTTGATCTTCTTGTTCAACATCTTGAGCCTCATCCTCAATTTGAGTTGGTGGAGATGCTTGCATAGAGGAGGATGGTTGATCTTGTGCATGTGAAGGCTCTTCGGATTCCTTAGGACACACATCCCCAATGGACATGTTCCTTAGCGCTATGCATGGAGCCTGTTCTTCACCTATCTCATCAAGATCAACTTGCTCTACTTGAGAGCCGTTAGTCTCATCAAACACAACGTCACAAGAAACTTCAACAAGTCCTGAGGACTTATTAAAGACTCTATATGCCCTTGTGTTTGAGTCATATCCTAGTAAAAAGCCTTCTACAGTTTTAGGAGCAAATTTAGATTTTCTACCTCTTTTAACAAGTATAAAACATTTGCTACCAAAAACTCTAAAATATGAAATATTTGGCTTTTTACCGGTTAGGAGTTCATAGGATGTCTTCTTGAGGATTCGGTGAAGATATAACCGGTTGATGGCGTAGCAAGCCGTGTTAACCGCTTCGGCCCAAAACCGATCCGGTGTCTTGTACTCATCAAGCATGGTTCTTGCCATGTCCAATAGAGTTCGATTCTTCCTCTCCACTACACCATTTTGTTGTGGAGTGTAGGGAGAAGAGAACTCATGCTTGATGCCCTCCTCCTCAAGGAAGCCTTCAATTTGAGAGTTCTTGAACTCCGTCCCATTGTCGCTTCTAATTTTCTTGATCCTTAAGCCGAACTCATTTTGAGCCCGTCTCAAGAATCCCTTTAAGGTCTCTTGGGTATGAGATTTGTCCTGCAAAAAGAACACCCAAGTGAAGCGAGAATAATCATCCACAATAACTAGACAGTACTTACTCCCGCCGATGCTTATGTAAGCGATCGGGCCGAATAGGTCCATGTGTAGGAGTTCCAGTGGCCTGTCACTAGTCATGATGTTCTTGTGTGGATGATGAGTGCCAACTTGCTTCCCGGCTTGGCATGCGCTACAAATCCTGTCTTTCTCAAAATGAACATTGGTTAGTCCTAAAATGTGTTCTCCCTTTAGAAGCTTGTGAAGATTCTTCATTCCAACATGGGCTAGTCGGCGGTGCCAGAGCCAACCCAAGTTAGTCTTAGCAACCAAGCAAGTGTCGAGTTCAGCTCTATCAAAATCTACCAAGTATAGCTGACCCTCTAACACTCCCTTGAATGCTATTGAATCATCACTTCTTCTAAAGACAGTAACACCTATGTCAGTAAATAGACAGTTGTAGCCCATTTGACATAATTGGGATACGGAAAGCAAATTGTAATCTAATGAATCTACAAGAAAAACATTGGAAATAGTATGGTCAGGTGATATAGCAATTTTACCCAATCCTTTGACCAAACCTTGATTTCCATCCCCGAATGTGATAGCTCGTTGGGGATCTTGGTTTTTCTCATATGAGGAGAACATCTTTTTCTCCCCTGTCATGTGGTTTGTGCACCCGCTGTCGAGTATCCAACTTGAGCCCCCGGATGCATAAACCTACAAAACAATTTTAGTTCTTGACTTTAGGTACCCAAACGGTTTTGGGTCCTTTGGCATTAGAAACAAGAACTTTGGGTACCCAAACACAAGTCTTGGAGCCCTTGTGTTTGCCCCTAACAATCTTGGCAACTACCTTGCCTGATTTGCTAGTAAGCACATAAGAAGCATCAAAAGTTTTAAATGAAATAGCATGAGCATTTGATGCATTAGGAGTTTTCCTTCTAGGCAACTTGGCACGGGTTGGTTGCCTAGAACTAGATGTCTCACCCTTATACATAAAAGCATGATTAGGGCCAGAGTGAGACTTCCTAGAATGAGTTCTCCTAATTTTGCTCTCAGGATAGCCGGCAGGGTACAAAATGTAACCCTCGTTATCCTGAGGCATGGGAGCCTTGCCCTTAACAAAGTTAGATAAATTCTTTGGAGGGGCATTAAGTTTGACATTGTCTCCCCTTTGGAAGCCAATGCCATCCTTGATACCAGGTCGTCTCCCATTATAGAGCATACTTCTAGCAAATTTAAATTTTTCATTTTCCAAGTTATGCTCGGCAATTTTTGCTTCTAATAAGGCTATATGATCATTTTGTTGTTTAATTAAAGCCATGTGATCATGAATAGCATTGATGTCAACATCTCTACATCTAGTACAAATGGAAACATGCTCAACATTAGATGTAGAGGGTTTGCAAGTTTTTAATTCTATAACCTTAGCATGTAGTATTGAAAGGGAATTAGGCTTACACCTAGTCCCTAATTAATTTTGGTGGTTGAATTGCCCAACACAAATAATTGGACTAACTAGTTTGCTCTAGTGTATGAGTTTTACAGGTGCAAAAGGTTCACACTTAGCCATTAAAATGACCATGAGTTGAGTTCAACAAAAGGGCAAAGGAGCAACCAAAGGCCCCTCTGGTCTGGCACACCGGACAGTGTCCGGTGCACCAGAAGACTTCAGCTCAAACTCGTCGCCCTCGGGAATTTTCCGGAGCCAGCGCGCTAAAATTCACCGGACTGTCCGGTGTACACCGGACAGTGTCCGGTGCTCCAAGGAAGAGCGCTCTCAGGAACTCGCCAGTCTCGGGAATCCGCGAAGACGGCTCCGCTATAATTCACCGGACATGTCCGGTGTGCACCGGACTGTCCGGTGCAACCTCGGGGCAACGGCTACTTCGCGCCAACGGTCACCTGCAGGCGCATTCAATGTGCGCCTGAACCGCGCAGTTGTCAGGCACGCGGAAGTAGGCACACCGGACATCAAACAGTACATGTCCGGTGTGCACCAGACATCCAGGCGGGCCCAGGTGTCAGAACTTCAACGGTCAAATTGCAACGGCCGGGTGACGTGGCTGTCGCACCGGACATGTCCGGTGTGCACCGGACTGTCCGGTGCACCATCGAACAGACAGCCTTCACCAACGGCTAGTTTTTGGTTGGTGGCTATAAATACCACCCCAACCGGCCACTTCAAGGTGTGGGAGCCCAAGCAACATTCCAAGTCATCTAGTTGACATACTTAAGCCCTCCCAACCACATATATTCATTGATCCATCCTATACACAAGATTTAGACCACTACAACCAACACAAGTGCCACAAAAGAGAGAGCAAGCAAAAGAGAGCTACTCATTTGAGTTTAGCACTAGTGCCTTGTGAGATTCATTGAGAGATAGTGTGTGCTTCATCTTTGTGTTCATTTGTGCGTGGAGTTTTGACTCCCATTCGAACTTCCTCCAAAGTTTTGGAGGCTTGTAAAAGCTGGCAAGAGACACCAAAGATTGTGGTGGTCCTTGTGGGATCGAGAGTGATCCTTGAGAAGAAGAAGAGCTCACCGATCCTTGTGTGATCGGGGGAGAGAGGGAAAGGGTTGAAAAAGACCCGTCCTTAAGTGGACTCCTCAACGGGGACTAGGCCTTCGAGGGCCGAACCTCGGTAAAACAAATCACTCGTGTCCATTGTGTTTATTGCTTGTGATTTGTTTACTTTCCCTTGTTCTAAGTTTTCTTGCACCTTTATTTGCTAATATCATTTGGTGTTGCTTCAAGTTAAATTCCCATTTAGTGAAGCAACACGTTGCAAGAAAGAACTTGTCCTAGTGCTCTTCTCATCTAAGGCTTCTTGCTTTGTTATTCCATAACTTACTAGTTGTAGTGATTTATCACTTCCGCATTATTTAGCAATACTCTTCTCAAGCAAGAACTTAGTTTCTATTCTCCGATATTTGTATATCTTGTTCTAACCACTAATCAAGGGATCTAGTTGGGGGATAAAGTTTTAATTTTCAGGTTTCGCCTATTCACCCCCCCTCTAGGCGACTTTCAATTGGTATCAGAGCTAGGCACTTCATCTTGAGTCTAACAACTCGAAGTGATGGCTCGTAAAAGATCCCAAAAGAACAAGAAGACCCAGGAGACCAAGGAGGTAACTCTTGAGATATTACTTTTCGATTGTTCTAATTATGATTCTTGGTCTACTAGAGTAATAAATGCTTTTAGAACGGTAGACCCGCAATTAGAACAAATTTTAGACAAGAGTATTATCCCTCCTAACTATGCTAGGGAAAATGCCTCCGAAGAAGATTTAAGATGTATACACTTAAACTATCTAGCTTATGACATCTTAAGTAAATCCCTTAGCAAAGAAGATTATCATGCCTTCATAATAAAATATGACAAACCCATTTGTGATGTGCATGATATTTGGACTAGAATTAAAAGCAAATTTAATAAGTCCAAACATAATAGTTCTTTTTGTACTTCTACTTCCTTTGGTATTTGTGATACTAACCCTTGCAAGGAAGAAGAAGAAAATGAACGATGGAGACCAAACGATGAATCCACCTCTCCAAAAGGTCTGTCTTCCCATTTCGATTCCCACATGTGTTGTGTGGCTAATGCAAATTATAGCGGAAGGACAAATGAGGATGAGGAGGAAGAAAGAAGCTTCTTGCAACTCTACGCTCGCCTAAGCCAAGAAGATAAGGCGGTCATGCTCAAACTTCTAGAAAGAGCGAGAGAGCAAGGCGAAGCTCGTCAAAGGCTAGAAGATGTTCTCTCCATGAAAATGCTACACTTTGACGAGTTGACTAAAGAACATGAGGAGCTAAAGTGCTCTCATGTTGATTTGGTCCAAAGGTATGAAACTGTTTCAATTGAGCATGATAACGCTTTACATTGTATTGCTCAATTAGTAAATAGGAATACCTTGCTTAAGGACCAAGTAGAAAAGCTAAAAATTGAAAATCTAGCTTTTCAAGAAAAATATGATATGCTTCTATGTTCTCATGAAAATCTTATGGATGATCATATCATATTGAATTTGACTCATGAGGTTGTGATAGAAAACTTAAAATCCCAACAACCTCACTCATGCACATGCATTCAAATTGATGCTATATTACCATGTGCTAATGCTTGTTGTCCTTCGACAAGCAAATCTTCCTTTGAGTTAGAATTTGCAGGAACAAATGATGATACATATCAAAAGCTCAAAGAAGAAAATGAGAGGCTAAAGATGAGCTTGACACAACTAAAAGGGAAATGCACTGCCCGACCTTCTCAAGATAACCGTGATCACATGGTGAAGAAGCTTGAGACGGGAACAACCGAGGCATGCACTACATCCCTTGAAGAAAATGTCAAGGATTTGAGGATTGCCAAGAGGAAGAAACAAAAAATGAAATTCAACATCTCCTCCAAAAGCCTCAACCACGCCTCCACAAAAGGTAACATCCAAGGTAATGATCAAGCCACACTTCACATTAAGAGGTGTAGTGAATGCTTTGAAGAGGGGCACTTGATTAGGTCATGTCCCTACATTAAAAATGGCTTGATTATTAACAAGGATGATAGACTTTGTTTTAAATGCTCCAAGAAGGGACACTTGCTTAGATCTTGTCCCCATTTAAAACAAAAAGGCATAGGGTTAGAAAAGAAAGTTTTTACTAACCATGTAGCAAGCAAGAAACAAGGAAGGAAGAAATCTTCAAGAGTTGAAGATCGCCTATGCTACATATGCCGAAAGAAGGGACATCAATGCAAGGATTGTCCCATAGGTAAATCTTCCACTCCTAGTTTGTCAATTACTTCTCATGTAACTAGGCAACCCAAAATTGCAACTTGTGCTAGAAAGGTAATGAGGTTACCTAATGCTAACACAAAGGACTTTTGGGTTCCTAGATCTTTGTTGACTAACCGTGATGGACCCATCAAGCGATGGGTACCAAAATATACTTGACAAGCTTTGTAGGGGAAGGAGATGATATGAAGCCTTGGTGTGCTTGAGAGGGTCCACTCAAGCTATCAATTGTCAATGATCTACATACATGATTGACCCAAGGTTATTTTTTAAATTGCTATGTCTTAAACTCATATCATCTCGAGGAAGATATTATATGTTGTAGGAAGTGAAGAGATATCATATGCGAAAAATCAAGGCCTACAACATGAAGGAAAACCAAAGGATGGTAACACTTATCTTTTAAGTACAAGTATTTAAAATATCATTTCTCATGTGTCTTGTGTAGTCACATAGAAAAATTGAAGCTCTTTAAATGTCTTTAATTTGATATTACCATTCTTTGAAGAATTTCCTCTCATATGGTAGATTGCACATTCATCATTTCCATACTATGGCAATCTACATGCTTTAAATTGTTGCAAGTTTGTCATGGCATATTCTTCTTCTAATTATCTTGTTGTTGCCATGATTCTAGATATAGAGAGATATTTCATGTTCTTAAAAGAATAAGGTGTCATGTAAGGAATTCAAATCCTTAGGACACTTGTAAAAGGAAAACTCTCTCTATAACTAGAATAGTGAGACTATTGATTTTATTTAAGTAACCCAAAGTAGTCTCACTTGTAGAGAATAAGTTTCTCTTTGGAAGCATGTAATCTAACATAAAAAGAAAAATCAATCCAATAATTTATGATGTGCTTCTACTTGCTTAAATTGGATTTGATTCTTTCACATTTATCGCTTTCCATGTCATGAATTAGATTTATTCTCATAATCTTAAAGGATTATTTATGCTTGTTTTATGAGTTAAAATTGAGCATAACATCATATATGGATAATCTAGTTCATGCTATGAAGTTTCCATGTTTTAGTAATCTAGCTTTTCATTCCTTATCAAAAATGGAAACTAGTGCTTGTGTTGCTACTAACATTTCTCTTGAGTTCAATTATGAAAATCTACAAGAAAGAAAGTGCACAAGCCTCATGGGTTGATCTTCACCCAAAGGAAGAAAGGTAAAAGCAGAGGTATGGGAACTCATCTTCTTAAGTTTGGTTTCCATCTCAATGGGTATTATCATATTATACCCTTGTGAGGAATAGATTCTTTATTGGACCAAAATTAACTAAGTATGCATTCAATATCATTTTCATAAATACGCTTGTCCATTAGAATCTAATTCATGCCTTTGCTATATCCATTCTCATATTGATGCGCTTCTAAGTCATGATTATAAATTCAATATGAAAAAGTAAAATTCCTTTGATTGATCAAAAATGATTAAAAAGGTGCTCATTCCTCTTTTCTGTTAATATGCACTAACGTTAAGGAATTTACTTCATACCTATGTGACTTATGGATGATGAATTGTGCTTATTTTCTATCTAAAAGAAATCATCCTCCATTACATACTCCCTTGTGTTACTAACATCCTTCTTGAGTATTTTCAATAAGTTTGAAAGGAAAAAGAAGCCACAGCAAAGGGAGGACTCTCAAATGAAAGAAGAGAACATCAAGAACAACACAATCATGGTGTGGTTGTGAGTATTCTAAATCCTTTCATAATGAGAATACTAGGCTCAAGTTGATTATTGCAAATTTAATGAGCCTTGATCAAGATGTATAATGCTTCCCTCTATTTGTCTTTAAAAGTAAATGCATCTATTCATCTCATTCAAATTCTTGATGCATATCTTTAGGGGGAGTCTATTTCTATATCTTGATTATGTGAGACTATTGCTTTATCTTAATAATTTCATATAGTCTCTTGCATGAGAATAATGTTTCTCATATAGTGTGCTACTACACATCAATCCAACTTGTTAAAAATAATGTCGCTTTTATCAAGGATTGTTGCTTTCATTTCTAAAGTAGCATGCGTTTTGGATTCTCCTATTTTTAAGCTTGATTGAAAATCTAATGCCTATGTTGTTCTCTTGATCGCATATTAATTGATCATTGGACAACTTCAATTATCACTTATGCTTCTTAGTGCCTCATGAAATTTCAATTTGATTTTGGTAACTTTAATTGATATCTATCTTGATATGCACTAAGGTAAAAGGAGAATTCATGATACATTTATGCAACTTGTGATCCATTTGATATATGCTAACAATAACTTGAAAAGATCACTAGTTGTAGAACTCTCTCTTGTGCAAAATATTTCCATATATTGTCATTAAGAATAGGTCTTAAGCATCTAAGACTAAGGACAAAGCACAATGAAGAGAGCGTCCCTATGTAAAGGTACAAAAAGGTAAAACTATCTCCTTTCATTTAAACTTGTACCTAAATCTTCCTTTTCTATACATTCTTTGCATATCTTGTATGAAAGGAAGAGAAAGCATGTCCATGTATTATCCCTGCTTCATACCTAGTTTAATTTCCCAAAATTCATTCCTGCTTAGTGCATCTCTGGTAAAACTAGATGAAGTACTTTTATTGTCAAAGAGCTTAAAGCTTAACCTTGTAACGAGGATAAGCTGCCTTTGTTTCAAAGGTGGATGGTCCTTAAGTCTCTTTGAAATCCTTAAGGGAAAATGCTTAAATAGTTTACAACATGCTTTCGTAAGTGCATAACCTATCATGAGCATCACACTTATACTATGACACAATGCACTTCACATTCTGTATGATATAGATATGTTCTCATTTACCTAATTATGTGCAATTGGCATTTAAGACCAAAATATGTGTTCCTCTCCATGCACATACTTAGGGGGAGCAATCTATGTTATATAGAACTATGATCATGCTTAATTTGATATATCCTCTTGATCATATCTCTTTTATATACTATGACTAATGTGTTTTCAAGTGAATTTCAAACCAAGTCATAGGTACATTGAAAGGGAATTGGAGTCTTCGGCGAAGGCAAAGCTTCCACTCTACTCTATCGATATTATCTACACTTCGCCATCACTCCACAATGCCTCTCCATTTTTGGTATAATCTTCACTCATATGTTTTCTTTACCAAAGGGGAGAAAGTAGTTAGGAAAAGGGCCTATATCTCATTCCAAGTATCCGTTTTTGGCGATTCATGCCAAAGGGGGAGAAAGTATTGGCCCAAAGCAAAAGGACCGCACACCACCCTAATTTTAAAATTAATGGTTTTCAATTGGAAAATTTCAAATTGGTATCTCTTTGTGTTCTAAAGGGGGAGCAAATAGTATTTTCAAAACTTGATATCTTAAAACCCTCTTGAACACTAAGAGGAGAATTTATTTGAGGGGGAGTTTTGTTTAGTCAAAGGAAAAGCATTTCAAACAAAAGGAGAAAATTTCAAATCTTGAAAATGCTTCTCAAAATCTTATTCATTTACCTTTGACTATCTTGCAAAAGGACTTTGAAAAGAACTTACAAAAGGATTTGCAAAAACAAAACATGTGGTGCAAATGTGGTCCAATATGTTAAAAATAAAGAAACAATCCATGCATATCTAGTAAGTATTTATATTGGCTCAATTCCAAGCAACCTTTGCACTCACATTATGCAAACTAGTTCAATTATGCACTCTTATATTTGCTTTGGTTTGTGTTGGCATCAATCACCAAAAAGGGGGAGATTGAAAGGGAATTAGGCTTACACCTAGTCCCTAATTAATTTTGGTGGTTGAATTGCCCAACACAAATAATTGGACTAACTAGTTTGCTCTAGCGTATGAGTTTTACAGGTGCAAAAGGTTCACACTTAGCCATTAAAATGACCATGAGTTGAGTTCAACAAAAGGGCAAAGGAGCAACCAAAGGCCCCTCTGGTCTGGCACACCGGACAGTGTCCGGTGCACCAGAAGACTTCAGCTCAAACTCGTCGCCCTCGGGAATTTTCCGGAGCCAGCGCGCTAAAATTCACCGGACTGTCCGGTGTACACCGGACAGTGTCCGGTGCTCCAAGGAAGAGCGCTCTCAGGAACTCACCAGTCTCGGGAATCCGCGAAGATGGCTCCGCTATAATTCACCGGACATGTCCGGTGTGCACCGGACTGTCCGGTGCAACCTCGGGGCAACGGCTACTTCGCACCAACGGTCACCTGCAGGCGCATTCAATGCGCGCCTGAACCGCGCAGTTGTCAGGCACGCGGAAGTAGGCACACCGGACATCAAACAGTACATGTCCGGTGTGCACCAGACATCCAGGCGGGCCCAGGTGTCAGAACTTCAACGGTCAAATTGCAACGGCCGGGTGACGTGGCTGTCGCACCGGACATGTCCGGTGCGCACCGGACATGTCCGGTGTGCACCGGACTGTCCGGTGCACCATCGAACAGACAGCCTTCACCAACGGCTAGTTTTTGGTTGGTGGCTATAAATACCACCCCAACCGGCCACTTCAAGGTGTGGGAGCCCAAGCAACATTCCAAGTCATCTAGTTGACATACTTAAGCCCTCCCAACCACATATATTCATTGATCCATCCTATACACAAGATTTAGACCACTACAACCAACACAAGTGCCACAAAAGAGAGAGCAAGCAAAAGAGAGCTACTCATTTGAGTTTAGCACTAGTGCCTTGTGAGATTCATTGAGAGATAGTGTGTGCTTCATCTTTGTGTTCATTTGTGCGTGGAGTTTTGACTCCCATTCGAACTTCCTCCAAAGTTTTGGAGGCTTGTAAAAGCTGGCAAGAGACACCAAAGATTGTGGTGGTCCTTGTGGGATCGAGAGTGATCCTTGAGAAGAAGAAGAGCTCACCGATCCTTGTGTGATCGGGGGAGAGAGGGAAAGGGTTGAAAAAGACCCGTCCTTAAGTGGACTCCTCAACGGGGACTAGGCCTTCGAGGGCCGAACCTCGGTAAAACAAAACACCCGTGTCCATTGTGTTTATTGCTTGTGATTTGTTTACTTTCCCTTGTTCTAAGTTTTCTTGCACCTTTATTTGCTAATATCATTTGGTGTTGCTTCAAGTTAAATTCCCATTTAGTGAAGCAACACGTTGCAAGAAAGAACTTGTCCTAGTGCTCTTCTCATCTAAGGCTTCTTGCTTTGTTATTCCATAACTTACTAGTTGTAGTGATTTATCACTTCCGCATTATTTAGCAATACTCTTCTCAAGCAAGAACTTAGTTTCTATTCTCCGATATTTGTATATCTTGTTCTAACCACTAATCAAGGGATCTAGTTGGGGGATAAAGTTTTAATTTTCAGGTTTCGCCTATTCACCCCCCCCTCTAGGCGACTTTCAAGTATATCATTCTCATCTCTAAGGTTAGAAATGCAAACATCACAATCTCTAGCCTTAGCAAGCAATTTTTCTTTTTCATCTCTAAGGCTAGCAAGAGAAACATTCAACTCATCAATTCTAGCAAGTAAATCAATATTATCATCTTTAGAATTGGAAGTTGAAACATTGCAAACATGTGAATCAACCTTAGCAATTAATCTAGCATTTTCATTTCTAAGGTTGTCAATAGTGTCATGGCATGTGCTTAGCTCACTAGTTAATTTGTTACATTTTTCTACCTCTAGAGCATAAGCATTTTTAACCTTAACATGTTTCTTATTTTCCTTGATTAGGAAGTCCTCTTGGGAATCCAAGAGATCATCCTTTTCATGGATGGCACTAATTAGCTCATTTATTTTTTCTTTTTGTTCCATGTTAAGGTTGGCAAAAAGGATACGCAAATTATCTTCCTCACCACTAGCATTATCATCACTAGAAGATTCATATTTGGTGGAGGAGTTAGATTTAACCTTCTTCCTTTTGCCGTCCTTTGCCATGAGGCACTTGTGGCCGACGTTGGGGAAGAGGAGTCCCTTGGTGACGGCGATGTTGGCGGCGTCCTCGTCGGAGGAGGACTCGGTGGTGCTCTCGTTGGAGTCCCATTCCCGGCAAACATGGGCATCGCCGCCCTTCTTCTTGTAGTACTTCTTCTTTTCTCTCCTCTTTCCCTTCTTGTCGTCGCCCCTGTCAATGTCACTAGACATAGGACATTTTGCAATAAAATGACCGGGTTTACCACATTTGTAGCAAACCTTCTTGGAACGGGATTTGTAGTCCTTCCCCTTCCGTTGCTTGAGGATTTGCCGAAAGCTTTTGATGATTAAGGCCATCTCCTCATTGTCGAGCTTGGAGGCGTCAATTGGTTGTCTACTTGGTGTAGACTCCTCCTTCTTCTCCTCCGTTGCCTTGAAGGCCACCGGTTGCGCCTCGGATGTGGAAGGTTCGTCAAGCTCGTTGATCTTCTTTGAGCCCTTAATCATGCATTCAAAGCTCACAAAATTCCCGATAACTTCCTCGGGGGTCATTAGTGGATATCTAGGATTACCACGAATTAATTGGACTTGAGTAGGGTTAAGGAAAATAAGAGCTCTTAAAATAACCTTAACCACCTCGTGGTCGTCCCATTTTTTGCTCCCGAGGTTGCGCACTTGGTTCACCAAGGTTTTGAGCCGGTTGTACATATCTTGTGGCTCCTCCCCTTGGCGAAGACGGAAGCGACCGAGCTCCCCCTCGATCGTTTCCCGCTTGGTGATCTTGGTGAGTTCATCACCTTCGTGCGCCGTCTTGAGTAGGTCCCAAATCTCCTTTGCATTCTTCAACCCTTGCACTTTGTTGTATTCCTCCTTGCTTAGAGAGGCAAGGAGAATGGTTGTGGCTTGGGAGTTGAAGTGCTCGATTTGGGCCACTTCGTCCGTATCATAATCCTCATCCCCTACAGAAGGTACCTGTGCACCAAACTCAACAACATTCCATATACTTTTGTGGAGTGAGGTTAGATGAAATTTCATTAAATCACTCCACCTAGCATAATCTTCGCCATCAAAAGTTGGCGGTTTGCCTAATGGAACGGAAAGTAATGGAGTATGTCTAGATGTACGGGGATAGTGTAAGGGGATCTTACTAAACTTCTTGCGCTCTTGGCGCTTAGAAGTTACGGATGGTGCATCGGAGTCGGAGGTGGATGTTGATGAAGTGTCGGTCTCGTAGTAGACCACCTTCCTCATCCTCTTGTGCTTGTCCCCACTCCGATGCGGCTTGTGAGAAGAAGATTTTTCCTTCTTCTCCTTGTGGTGAGAAGAGGAAGATCTTTTCTCCTTCCGCTTGGAGGAGTTCTTCTTCTTCTCCATTCTCTTGGTGCGGGACTCTTCCGATGAAGTGCTCCCTTGGCTTGTAGTGGGCTTGTCGCCGGTCTCCATCTCCCTCTTGGTGTGATCTCCCGACATCACTTCGAGCGGTTAGGCTCTAATGAAGCACTGGGCTCTGATACCAATTGAAAGTCGCCTAGAGGGGGGGTGAATAGGGCGAAACTAAAAATCTCAAAAATAATCACAACTACAAGCCGGGTTAGCGTTAGAAATATAATAGAGTCCACGAGAGAGGGCGCAAAACAAATCGCAAGCGAATAATGAAGTGAGACACGCGGATTTGTTTTACCGAGGTTCGGTTCTCTCAAACCTACTCCCCGTTGAGGAGGCCACAAAGGCCGGGTCTCTTTCAACCCTTCCCTCTCTCAAACGGTCCCTCGGACCGAGTGAGCTTCTCTTTCTCAAATCACTTGGGAATCAAACTTCCCGCAAGGACCACCACACAATTGGTGTCTCTTGCCTCAGATACAAGTGAGTGTTTGATCTCAAGAAAGAATGCCAAAGAAAAAGAAGCGATCCAAGCGCAAGAGCTCAAATGAACACTACAAATCACTCTCACTAGTCACTAGGGCTTTGTGTGGAGTTGGGAGAGGATTTGATCTCTTTTTGGTGTGCTTTGCAATGAATGCTAGCTCTTGTATAGTGGTTGGAAGTTGGAAAACTTGGATGCAATGAATGGTGGGGTGGTTGGGGTATTTATAGCCCCAACCACCAAACTTGACCGTTGGTGGAGGCTGTCTGTCGATGTCGCACCGGACAGTCCGGTGCACACCGGACATGTCCGGTGCCCCCGCCACGTCATCAATGTCGTTGGATTCTGACCGTTGGAGCTGGCCCGCCTGGATGTCCGGTGCACACCGGACATCACCTGTTCATTGTCCGGTGCGCCAGTATGGGTGCGCCTGACTTCTGCGCGCGCAGAGCGCGCATTGAATGCGCCTGCAGGTGACCGTTGGCGCGAAGTAGCCGTTGCCCCGAGGACGCACCGGACAGTCCGGTGCACACCGGACATGTCCGGTGAATTATAGCGGAGCGGCTGCTGCGCGATCCCGAGGCTGACGAGTTGAGGAGGCCGCGCTTTCATGGAGCACCGGACACTGTCCGGTGTACACCGGACAGTCCGGTGAATTATAGCGGAGCGGCCTAAGAAATCCCCGAAGGTGGCGAGTTCGAGTTGGAGTCCTCTGGTGCACCGGACATTGTCCGATGGAGCACCGGACACTGTCCGGTGTACACCGGACAGTCCGGTGCCTCCAGACTAGAGGTGCCTTCGGTTGCCTCTTTGCTCCTTTGTTGAATCCAAAACTTGATCTTTTTATTGGCTAAGTGTGAACCTTTTGCATCTGTATAACTTATATACTAGAGCAAACTAGTTAGTCCAATATTTGTGTTGGGCAATTCAAACACCAAAATTATTTAGGGACTAGGTGTAAGCCTAATTCCCTTTCACGTCCCCAACTACACCTACCTCAAGCTCAAGATGCTTGGCCCCAACGGGATCATCACCGTCGGATCCACGTACCGCCACGCGTACGATTGCGACGTGGAATGCATGGAGTACGCTGAGGCCCTCGCCGAGTCCGAGGCCCTCATCACCGACCTGGAACGCCTCTCCAAGGAGGTGCCTAAAGCGAAGCGGCACGCCGGCAACTTCGAACCAGTCGAGGTTGTTAAGTCCGTCTCTCTCGACCCCAGCAACGACGCCAGCAAGAAGGTCAGGGTCGGCTCCGAGCTCAACCCCAAATAGGAAGCAGTGCTCATCGACTTTCTCCGCGCAAACGCCAAAGTTTTTGCGTGGAGTCCCTCGGACATGCCAGGCATACCAAGGGATGTCGTCGAGCACTCACTGGACATCAGAGCTGGAGCCCGACTCGTGAAGCAGTCCCTGCGCCGTTTTGACAAAGAAAAGCGCAGGGCCATAGGCAAGGACGTCCACAAGCTACTGGCTGCAGAGTTCATCAAAGAGGTATTCCATCCCGAATGGATAGCTAACCCTGTGCTTGTAAAGAAAAAGGATGGTAAATGGAGGATGTGCATAGACTACACTGGTCTAAACAAAGCATGTCCGAAGGTTCCCTACCCTCTACCTCGCATCGATCAAATTGTGGACTCCACTGCCGGGTGCGAAACCCTATCGTTCCTCGATGCCTACTCAGGCTATCACCAAATCAAGATGAAAGAGTCTGACCAACTCGCGACTTCTTTTATCACACCTTTTGGCATGTATTGTTACACTACAATGCCATTTGGTTTGAGGAATGCAGGCGCCACCTACCAGAGGTGCATGAACCATGTGTTTGGAGAACACATCAGCAGAACGGTCGAGGCTTACGTCGATGACATGGTTGTCAAGACAAAGAAAGCCTCCGACCTCCTCTCTGACGTTGAAACGACATTCAAGTGTCTGAGAGCGAATGGCGTGAAACTCAACCCCGAGAAGTGTGTCTTCGGAGTCCCCCGAGGCATGCTCCTAGGGTTCATTGTCTCCGAGCGGGGCATAGAAGCCAACCCGGAGAAAATCACGGCCATCACCAACATGGGACCAATAAAAGATTTGAAAGGAGTATAGAGGGTCATGGGATGCCTTGCGGCTCTAAGCCGTTTCATCTCACGCCTTGGCGAAAAAGGATTGCCCCTGTACCGCCTCTTGAGGAAGGCCGAGCGCTTGACTTGGACCCCCGAGGCCGAGGAAGCCCTCGGAAACTTAAAGGCACTCCTTACAAATGCACCCATCTTGGTGCCCCCCGCTGCGGGAGAAGCCCTCTTGATCTACGTAGCCGCAACCACTCAGGTGGTCAGCGCCGCGGTCGTAGTCGAGAGACGAGAAGAAGGGCATGCACTGCTCATCCAAAGGCCAGTCTACTTCATCAACGAAGTGCTATCCGAGACCAAAGTCTGCTACCCGCAGATCCAGAAGCTGCTCTACGCAGTGATTCTGACGCGGCAGAAGCTACGACACTACTTCGAGTCTCATTCGGTTACTATGGTGTCATCTTTCCCCCTGGGAGAAATCATCCAGAGCCGAGAGGCCTCGGGTAGGATAGCAATATGGGCGGCGGAACTCATGGGCGAAACACTCTCATTCGCCCCTCGGAAGGCCATAAAATCCCAAGTCTTGGCCGACTTCCTCGCTGAGTGGACTGACACCCAGTTACCGATGGCCCCAATCCAACCCGATCTTTGGACCATGTACTTCGACGGGTCGCTGATGAAAACCGGAGCAGGCGCGGGTTTGCTCTTCATCTCACCCCTCGGAGAACATGTTCGTTACGTACTGCGCCTCCATTTTCCGGCATCAAACAATGTGGCCGAGTACGAAGCCCTGGTTAATGGTCTGTGCATCGTCGTCGAGCTAGGGGTTCGGCGCCTCGACGCTCGTGGCGACTCGTAGCTCGTCATCGACCAGGTCATGAAGAACTCCCACTGCCGCGATCGAAAAATGGAGGCCTACTGCGATGAAGTTCGGCGCTTGGAAGACAAGTTCTACGGGCTAGAACTCAACCATGTTGCTTGACGGTACAACGAAACCGCAGATGAGCTAGCAAAAATAGCCTCGGGGCGAACAACGGTTCCCCCGAACGTCTTTTCCAAGGATATATATCAGCCATCCGTTCAAATCGACGACGCGCTCGAGCCTGAGGAGGTCTCGGTCCAGCCCGAGGTACCCGCGACTGCCGAGGGCGAGGCCCTGCGTGTCGAGGAGGAGCGGAATGGGGTCACGCCGGTCCCAAACGGGCAGACCCCGTACCAGAAATATCTCCTCTGAGGAGAGTTGCCCCTCGAGAAGGCCGAAGCTCGGCGACTGGCTCGGCACGCCAAGTCGTTCGTTTTGCTGGGTGATGAAAAGGAGTTGTACCACCGCAGCCCCTCGAGCATTCTCCAACGATGCATATCCATTGCCCAAGGACAAGAGCTGTTACAAGAAATACACTCGGGGGCTTGTGGTCACCATGCAGCACCTCGAGCCCTCGTGGGAAATGCTTTCTGACAAGGTTTCTACTGGCCAACCGCAGTGGTCGACGCATTAGGATAGTACGCTCCTGCCGGTTGTGTCAATTCTACGCGCGACAGACGCACCTGCCCACTCAGGCACTACAGACGATACCTATCACCTGGCCGTTTGCCGTTTGGGGTCTAGACCTTGTCGGTCCCTTGTAGAAGGCACTCGGGGGCTTCACGCACCTACTGGTCGCCATCGACAAATTCTCCAAGTCGATCGAGGTCCGACCCTTAGCCAGCATCAGGTCCGAGCCGGCGGTGGCATTCTTCACCAATATCATCCATCGCTTTGGAGTCCCAAATTCCATCATCACCGACAATGGCACACAGTTCACCAGGAAAAAGTTCCTGGACTTCTGCGAGGACCACCACATCCGTGTGGACTGGGCCGCCGTAGCTCACCTGATGACAAATGGGTAGGTGGAGCGCGCCAATGGTATGATTTTGCAGGGACTAAAACCGAGGATTTACAACGACCTCAACAAGTTTGGCAAGCGGTGGATGAAAGAGCTACCCTCGGTGGTCTGGAGTTTGAGGACGACGTAGAGCCGGGCCACGGGCTTCACGCCGTTTTTCCTAGTCTATGGGGCCGAGGCTATCTTACCCACAGACTTGAAATACGGTTCCCCGAGGATAAAGTCATACGACGACCGGGGCAACCAGATTAGCCAAGAAGATTCCTTGGACCAGCTAGAAGAGGCTCGGGACGTGGCCTTACTACACTCGGCGCAGTATCAGCAGTCTCTACGACGCAACCACGCCCGAAGGGTTTGGCCCCGAGGCTTCCAAGTGGGAGACTTGGTGCTTCGGCTGCGACAAGACGCCTGAGGGCGCCACAAGCTTACTCCTCCCTGGGAGGGGCCATTTATCATCGCCAAAGTTCTGAAGCCCGGGACATAGAAGCTGGCCAACGATAAAGGCGAGGTCTACAACAACGCTTGGAACATCGAACAGCTACGTCTCTTCTTCCCTTAAAATGTTTCAAGTCGTTCATGTTCCTTGTTTTCTTTACATACATAAATAAAGTCTAACCGTCAAGGAAGGATCAGCCTTGCCTCGGCAAAGCCCGACCCTCCCTCGGGGGCTAGAAGGGGGGAACCCCCTCTGCATCAAAATTTTCTTCGGAAAAGTTTTCCACCAAAACAACTTTCGTGCTTTTGACTATATCGATAGCGGGATCCTACAAACGAGTAAGAAAGCACGTAAGCGGCAAGGTCGACCGAGCCGAGGGACTCCTACGCCTCCGGGATACGGATACCTCACTCATCACCTTCCGCAAAAAGTGATTCTAGCTCGGATAAAGCGGTTCTGCTACCGACGAACAAGTCCAAATGCTCGAAACAAGAGGAAAGAAAACGCAGCTTTATAATCCAAACGCTAAATATGTTTAGGCCTCGGCGGTCGCAAAAAAACATACGCATGTTTCGGACAAACTGTTCCTACAAGAATCAGGCATCGGTAGGAGGAGGAGCGGCGCCCTCGGCGTCGTTTCCACCCTCGGCGGAATCTGGCCTGGCCTTAGACGACGACTCGAGCGAGAGGATCTCCACCTCGAAGGAGGACGCCAGCACCGCGCTTGGGCCCGCGACAGCCGCGTCAAGCCTCTGGACCTCAGCTAAGGCAGCCTCATCTTCGTCGGGTAGGCAATACCCCTCGCTGACCCGCTCCAGATCCACGTCGTAGTGGGAAGCAAGCACAACGAAGGCTTGCCTAACGCCATGGTGCAGCGCCCCGCGGAGTCTGCCGCGCACGTGGCCGCCCAAGGCCCACATGTGACTCTGGAGGGAGCTACCCGAGGGGACGTCATTGAGGCCGGAGGCCCGGCAAAAGGCCGAGATAGCCTCGGACATGGCCATGCGGTCGGCCTCCTTCTGCTCAGCCGCTTGGGCAAGCGCCTTGCGATCCTCGACGGACTCGCTAAGAGCCGTCTCCAACCCTGCAGACATCCAAACAATATTCTTCAGACACGAGGTGAAGAACAAAGCTAAGTCAAAGCTATAAAGCGGGCGACACATACCTTCGGCCCGAGCGGACGCCTCGGCTAGCCGCGCCACAGCCTCAGCCAGCTGACCCTTAAGGGCCTCAGCCCGGCTCAGCCTCAGCAGCTTGGCTCCAAGATTGGTCTAGCTCGCCGAGGACCTGGCTGAGCTCCAGCCGCCGCTGCTGCATCTCCTCGGCCTGGGAAGCCACCTGCTCCCGGGCCAACGAAGCCTCTGCCCGCGCTGCCGCTGCCACCGACTTTAGCTCATCGCAGAGCAGCTGAAGATCCGCCACCACGGCGCTCTGTTGGGCGAGGCACTCATTGGCCTCGGAAAGCACGGTCCTTTGGGACCACAGCAAATCCCAGACGTCTCTCTCGCGGCGGAGGAACAGCAACTTGGCGGTGCTCACGTCCGCAAGCTCCTGAGGAAAAAAACAAGGCATTACAAAGAGTGCCCTGGCCACGCAAGGTCTACACCTAAACCCTTACCTGGAAGACCCTGGGAACGTCCCTGGAAAGGGTCTCCACGGCCGACCGAAGCGACCTCGTCGTTGCCACGATATCCTCGCGGAAGTTATCCCAAGTCCTCTCCTCCAGCTCATCGTCGAGGGAAAGGAGGGGCTCCGGGTCTGAGGTGGCATGGCTCCAGAACCGGAGCGGCCGCCCACACCACTCATCGAGGTTGAGTCGCGCGTGGATAAGGCCGCTGCTCCCCAAGACGGGCCACGGTTCTGCGTGCACCTCGACCAAAGCGTCGGGTCCCCCTGCAGCCAACGCTTCGGGTACCGCCACAATCAAAGTGTTGGGCCTCTCCTCGGCTAAGGAAGCGGGTCTCCGATCACCGACCTCGGCGACGACAGCTACCCCCTCCTCATGGCCGAGAACGGGGAGGTCGGGGACGGCCACGGGCGGTGGCGCCTCAGCCATCCCGACGTCGGCGGCAACGGACGGCTCCGCGGGTGAATCAGCAACGGCCCCGGTGGGGGTCGATGCCGGCACCGGCAACAAGTCAGCCGGGCTCGAGGCCGCGGCCGCATCAGCAGCCTCCCCCGGTCTAATGACCGTCCCGGCAGAGGGGTCAGCCTGGGAGGCTAGCCCCATAGCAGCTCGTGCTGCCTGGGCCCCCCGCTCGAGGGCGTCTTGTGCGGAAGCCAGCCAACCGACATGGCACGTCGTGGCACCGGCTGCGGAGGCCAGCCCCGTCTTAAGGGCCTTCCTGGAGGCCAGACCAGCCGAGCCCTGCCTCCGCTTACTGAAAGAAGGAGAGCAAGATCAAGACACACAGGAAAGAAACCAAAACAGAGGTATTCTCATATACTTACCCACTCTGGACCAAGGCCAGTCGTGCCTGTGGGGAGGCCCCTCGGGCCCCAGTCCCCTTAGGCGCTGCCGAAGGTTGCCCCACCGCCAGTTTCGGCGCCGCTTCCGCCTTGGACGCCCGAGGCGCCGAAGGGGCGACCTGCCCAGGCGACACCACGGCTAGGGGACCAACCTCCTGCACAGCCGGCACGGGCACTTGCTCTTGGAAGACAGGCAGATCGGCCTGACTCCTAGGAGACTCCCTAGTTACCTCGGCCAAGGGGTCAAGTACCCCCTCAGCTTGCCCCCGCTCCTCGGACTGGGACCTCGGTATCCTGGCCCCAGGCACTGATGGTGCCAGCCCACTAGGAGGCTGGCTCGGCGACCCCTGGTCCAGCCTCGGGTCCGGGCTGAGGCCAAGTCGGGCTGCCATGTCATCGTCCTCATCATCATCATCATCATCATCATCATCATCATCGTCGTCGTCATCGTCGTCGTCAGGCATCTCTAGTGACGGCTCCCTCGGGAGCCCGTCCCTCGCCTGCCTCTGACGAAGCTTCTCCAAGGCGTCCCGAGCCCGCATCCGCTCGCGTGCCTGAGCCTTTTTCGCATCCTTCTCCTCCTTTTTCTTCTCCACGACGATCCTCCGCGCGGCTCGGCCCACCGCGTCATCCGGGACCGGTGGCCGAACGGGTTTATAAATCCTCAACCCCTGGGGACAGACAAAAATCCCAGTGGTAAGGATCAAAGGCGTGAAGAACTCAGCACAAAATGGAAGAGGGATCGGACACTTACCAGGGACACATACCCCTGGTCGGGGCGCATCGCGGGCTGGGAAAGGGCGCCAGCGTCCTGCTTCCCTACCGTACCTGCCACCCGCTTAAGGAGATCGTCGGCGGAGAGGGAGGTCAAGGACATCCGTGAGCCCTTCAAATCGACCCCCGGCTTCATATCCGCAAGCCGCAACGGCCGCTCCGCCAAAGGGAGCACCCTTCGGCGATGGATAGCGGCGACGACCCCCGCAGCGGTAAGGCCCCCATCTCGCAACTTCTGCAAGGCCTGCAGAATAGGCTAGAGCTTCTCCTGTTTCTCGCGCGTGGCCCCCCAGCGCCAGTTAGCACCAATGGAGGTCACCACTCGTTGAGAAAATGGCGGAAGCCTCCCGTCGTCGTTGCGGAGATAAAACCACCGGTTCTGCCACCCCTTGTTTGAAGACGCAAGGGAGGCGGGGATGTACTACTGTGCGTGCCTCGGCCTCAGCTGAAGGGTGCCGCCACCGGCCCGCACTGCCATACGGACCTTCTTCGCCTCCGTCGTTGCGGCAAAGAACTCCGCGGTGAAGAGATGAAGCCACAAATCCCAGTGGGGGTCAATCCCCAAAAAAACCTCACAAACCGCCGCGAAGATGGCCGCTTGCGCAATAGAGTTGGGGTTGAAGTTGTGCAGCTCCACCCCATAGTAGTGCAGGAGCGCCCGCATGAAGCGGCTCGCTGGCACGCCAAATCCCCGCTCATGGAAGGGGATAAAGCTGACCACATACCTCGGCGGCAGAGTCGGGCCGACCCCACTCCCGAGGGCCATCCACTCCGGCTGCGGCTCGCCGGAGAGGGGATGCAGCAAACCATCAGCGACAAGGGCCTCCAGGTCCCCCACAGAAATAGTTGAGAATGGCCACGGGTCGCGCGGCAAAACAACAGACACCTTGTCAGCCATCGCCGGACAGAAGCGGTGGCGGCGGAAGGGATGAGGTGCGCGGTTTTCTCTCCTCTGGCTACTCTCTCAGGTTGCGGAAAATGAAGCAGAAGGCGAGCACAAACGGCAGGGTGAAGAACCACCGCCAGCCCCTCTTCCGGGTATATAAAGGCCCGGGCGAGGTTCATTCAAAACTTCGCCCGAATCCGCCGTGAGATTCAAACTCAGAAGGGAAACAGTCTTTCTGTTCCTCGAACGGCCCGCGCACGTGCAACAGACGCCCCGCGAATCGCCCGTCCCATCGCATTAACTCCTTGGCAGAGCCAGCGACACCATTGGCAGGCGAAGCAGGAGACGTTTCACCTCTGTCATGATGACCGCATCAAAAAAGGTGTGCCACGATTTTTAAATTCATATCCTTTTCTGTTTCCTCTCTCTCTCTCTCTTGCCACAGGGACCGAGAAAGAGGATATTTCGAAAAGGATCCTTCTCCGCGAAGGAAACGGGCCCCCGAGCCCTCCTACTGATCAGGGGTTCAAAGGTTGCGCCCTGCGGGGTCCAGCAGTCGCCCCAGAGCACTCGGGCCCCCGAGCCCTCCTACTGATCAGGGGTTCGAAGGTTGTGCCCTGTGGGGTCCAGCAGCCGCCCTAGAGCACTCGGGCCCCTAAGCCCTCCTACTAATCAGGGGTTCGAAGGTTGCGCCCTGCGGGGTCCAGCGTCCAGCAGCCGCCCCAGAGCACTTGGGCCCCCGAGCCCTCCTACTGATCAGGGGTTCGAAGGTTGCACCCTGCGGGGTCCAGCAACCGCCCCAGAGCACTCGGGCCCCCGAGCCCTCCTACTGATCAGGGGTTCGAAGGTTGCGCCCTGCGGGGTCCAGCAACCGCCCCAGAGCACTCGGGCTCCACGCCCATTACTGATCAGGGGTTCGAAGGCTGGCCCCTCAGAAGGGTTCGACAGTCGCCCCAAAGCATGCAGAGTGAGGGATGACCCTGGGTACGTCCGTTACATGGCCAAGGCTCAGGCTACGCTCCCGAGGTACCCTAGGACATTTCTGAGACCAGCAGGAACGATTTGTAATGGAATCCCACCGGAGGGAGGCACCGAGCCCTCAGACCCTATCGAAAAGGATCTGAGTCCAGCAAATCCCCTGTAGGTACTTTTGGAGCATGCCTCTGGGCCACTAGCCGACCCCTAACGAACGAGGCACGGGCGTCCACTCAGATCACCCGTTAGCAACTCACTGGAAACACCATGATCGGTACCCTCCGAGGGTAACATGGCGCTTTCCCCCTTCCTCCTTGCGAAAAGGCGACGAAGGGACATATAATAAAAGTCGAGACAGTCCTTGATCGTCCTCTCGCTCCGTGTAGAGGCTCGGGGGCTGCCCTCGCACCCGGCTACGGCCAAAACTGTTGACAGCGTCAACAAACCAGCTCAAAAACTCGGAGCCTGACCATGCACCCGGGCTGCGGCCAGGCCGCATGAGGGAACAATCAGGCCGACCGAGGCATTACAGCACGAATTAAGACCTCAGAGTAGTCAAACACTCCTCCAAGGCCTCGGGGGCTACACCCAGCGGGTGCGCTCGCGCGCACCCACCGAAACAAAACATAACCGAGAAAGGCTAGTCCCCTCGCAAAAATCCGGCAGAGCCTCCAAGCGAGTGCTTGCACTCCCTTCGAGGCTCGGGGGCTACTGTCGGGTACCGTAATTAGGGGTACCCCCAACACTCCTAAACACGGCTCGAAAACACCTTCAGAACAAACCATAAAGGCTTACAGTTCAGGTCAAAGTCAAAGCTTCGTCTACCAAGGGACGCGATCTCGCATCGCCCAAGCCCGGCCTCGGGCGGAACAGTGGTCCTGGACGAGTTCACGTCTCGCCGAAGGGTCTCCTCAGGTAGTGAGCGCACCCTCGGCTCAGCCAAAGGCAAGCCTTGTCGTGCAAGCGACCTTGGCCAAATCGCCTTACCAGCTGACCGTATTGCATGCGCATTTAATGCTGGGATCGCCTGATACCTTATCCTGACACGCGCGCCTCAGTCGGCAAGGTCGAAGTGACCGCAGTCACTTTGCCCTTTCACTGACCGGTCTAACAGGAAAACAGCGCCGTCCGCCCCGCTCCGGCTGCTGTGCCAACCACCCGGGCAAAACCGACAACGGACAAGTTCAGCCTCGGGCGCAACAGGAAGCTCCGCCTCGCCCAACCCCAGGGCTCGGCCTCGGCCTCAGCCTCGGGAGGAGATCTCCGCCTCGCCCGACCCCAGGGCTCGGCCTCGACCTCGGGAAGAGTCACGTCCTCGCTCGACCCTGGGCCTCGGCCCCAGCCTCGGCCTCGGAGGAGCCGCCGCCTCTCCCGACCTTAGGCTCAGATCGACCGCGCCACAAGGGATACATCATCACCCTACTCCTGGCTAGCTCAGGCTACGAAGGAACAAGACCGGCGTCCCATCAAGCTTACCCCGGTAACAGGCAATGATGGTTCCCCGCGTGCGTCCATGACGTCGGTGGTTCTCAAGCCCCCTACGGAAGCAAGGAGACGTCAGCAGGATCCATGTAGCGCCAACAGTTGTGCTGCTATAGGGCTCAAGGCACTTCTTCAATGGCCACGATACTACCTCTACAGGGCTCGAGACGCTCCTCCGATGGCCACGTTATTATCTATACAGGGCTCAGGGCACTTCCCTGTCAGCCACGTTAGCTCCCAGCTACACCCCCATTGTACAGCTAGGCATCTTCTTATGTCTATAAAAGGGGGTGTCCAGGGCCCCACGAAGGGGGAAGAGAAGAAAGAGGAGGAAGGAACGTACGAGCGTACGAATACACGAACGCACGGCAAAGGGACGGGAGAGGATGAGCAGGGCCAGACCCTCTCTCTCTCTCTCGCCCTCTCGTACTCGCCCTCTCGCAACGCTTGTAACCCCTACTACGAGCACCTTAGTGCAGGATAATACAAGGCTCATTCCCCCCTTGTGTTCCATCTCGCACCAACCCATCTGGGCAGGGACACGCAGCAACAAATTTACTCGTCGGTCCAGGGACCCCCCGGGTCCGAAACCCCGACATTTACTAAACTTAGGAAAGAGCTAAACATTCTTGATTCTCGGAACTTTGATTGATACCTTGCACACATAGCTCATTTATATACCTTTGATCATATCTATTTTGTGTCTATGACTAATGTGTTTTCAAGTGTATTCTTATGCTTAGTCATAGAATTGAAAGGGAAATGGAGTATTCGGCAAAGACGACGCTTCCACTCAACTCCATCGGTATTATTTACTCTTTGTCGGTATTCCGCCATCTCTCCACATTGGTATAATCTTTCACTCATATATTGTTTGCCAAAGGGGGGAGAGAATTTACAAAAGGGCTCATATTTTACTCACTAAGTATCCGTTTTTTGCGATTCATGCCAAAGGGGGAGAGAGTATTAGCCCAAAGCAAAAGGACCGCACCACCATCTAATTTTTAATTGTGTTTTGAAAATTTTTATTGGTATATTTCAAATTGGTATTCCTCTAATGAAAATATCTCAATTGGTTTATCCCAAAACCCTCTTGAAAGCTAAGAGGAGAATTTCATTTAGGGGGAGTTTTGTTTAAGTCAAAAGAAAAGCATTTGAAACAGGGGAGAAATTTTCAAATCTTGAAAATGCTTCTTTCAATCTTATTCATACACCTTTGACTATTTGCAAAAGGTTTTTGAAAAGAATTTTCCAAAGAATTTGCAAAAACAAAACTAGTGGTGCAAGCGTGGTCCAAAATGTTAAATAAGAAGAAAGCAATCCATGCATATCTATTGAAATGATTATTTTGGTTTCATTCCAAGCAACCTTTGCTCTTACTTTATGCAAACTAGTTCAATTCTGCACTTATATATTGCTTTGGTTTGTGTTGGCATCAATCACCAAAAAGGGGGAGATTGAAAGGGAAATAGGGTCAAACCTTTTCCTAAATATACTTTTGTTGGTTGAATTGCCAACACAAACAATTGGACTAACTAGTTTGCTGGAGATTATATGTTCTACAGGTGCCATAGGTTCAACACAAACCAATAAAAAGAACAAGTTAGGGTTCAAAAGAAAGGAGCAAAAGAAAACTGAAGGCTCCCTGGTCTGGCGCACCGGACTGTCCGGTGTGCCGCCGGACAGTGTCTGGTGCACCAGGGAAGATCAACTCAAACTCGCCACCTTCGAGTTTCTGGAAAAGCCGCTCCGCTATAATTCACCGGACTGTCCGGTGTGCCAGCGGAGCAACGGCTACAGCACAACGGTCGGCTCCAACAGAAACCTGAAAAGCACTACAGTGCGCAGACAGTTTGTGTAGAGTCAGAGCAGGCGCCAGAAGGCGCACCGGACAGTGAACAGTGACTGTTCGGTGCACCACCGGACTGTCCGGTGGCCCAAGCTGTCAGAGCTCCAACGGTCGAACCCTAATGGTTGGGTGACATGGCTGGCGCACCAGACAGTGTCCGGTGGTGCACTGGATTGTCCGGTGCGCCCATCGACAGACAGCCTCCCCAACGGCCATTTTGGTGGGCGAGGCTATAAATACCCCCCAACCACCACCATTCAAGGCATCCAAGTTTTTCAGACATCTCACTCAATACAAGAGCTAGTGCATTCAATACAAGACACAAATAGATTGAATCAAAGCCTCTCCAAGTCCCAATTCCACTCAAAGCAATTAGTGACTAGAGAGAGAGTTTTCCTCGTGTTCTTTGAGCTCTTGCGCTTGGATCGCTTTTCTTCTTCCTCTTTCTTGTTCTCAAGACACTTGTAATCAAAGCAAGATACACCAAGTTGTGGTGGTCCTTGTAGGGGTCTAAGTGACCCGTTTGATTAAGGAGAAAAGCTCACTCAGTCTAGGTGACTGTTTGAGAGAGGGAAAGGGTTGAAAGAGACCCGATCTGTGTGACCACCTCAACGGGGAGTAGGTTTGCAAGAACCGAACCTCGGTTAAACAAATCATCGTGTCATCTGCTTCATTTGTCTTTGATTTGTTTTTCGCCCTCTCTTTTGGACTCGATTTTAATTCTAACGCTAACCCCGGCTTGTAGTGTGTGCTTAAGTTTATAATTTTCAGATTCTACCTATTCACCCCCCCTCTAGGCGACTTTCAAGGATACATGACAGTTTTACAAGTACCTCCTCAAAAGCCCAATCGTCATGTCTATCATTTGAATCACTTGCTTTAGGCGACGAAATTAAGCCTTCTATTATTTTATCTTAATAGACATGCTAAAAAGAAGAAATTATGTCTAAAGTAAGCTAAAGCAATATGAAGGGGTCCGTGGCTCATTTTTATATGATGTAAAATAAAGCATAGACGTAAAAGTACTATTCTTTGCATTTAGTTACCTCCATGCTCCATATCCATCAAACACGCCAAATAATGCAATGCCAATATCGAGATCAAGCAAAGCCAAGTGCTGGAAAATTATATAGTAGACTAAAAATACAATCATAATGAACTAAAATAAAAATTGATGAGATTTCATCCTCCCAATAGAAACAAATAAATCATATCACCACCATAAACAAATGCAAGGAAGCACTGAATATGATCACAAGTAAAGAGTCTCACAAACAGTTCATATATATGTTAACCACCATAATCAATGACTGATTCGTTTCTAAAAATGATGGCAAAAAATATCAAGTAAATGACAACTTTGGTGCTCTACATAGAAGTGCCCATACAAATAGACGAACTTGAACTGGACAGAGCATGAGAAGGGCGTATTTGTGACAATGTAATATTTAGTAACCTCATCCAGCAGCAACTGATTAGCTTCACCTTCAATACCCAAACTGATACTTGAGTTCACCACTCAACGTGTAATATGCCAAAATATCCACCTCTTGCACATTATCAAAACTGACAGTTGTTTCCATGATTGAATCATATAAACACATGATTGATCAAAATGATAAGAAGAAAATAGACCTCTTGTAGCTCTATTTCAGTGCCCATATCTCAACTCGTAGTGTGCTGCTTCTTCAAGTATTGGAACAGATGACACGAGCGTTGCATATATATCCGGGAATAGCCAATTAGTGGAACAAAAAGAAAATGCATCAATCTCTTACGCATCCGTGGGTGGTTTTGGATTCTTGCTCATCTCCTGAATTTGTCTTGATGGTTCCACCAATAATACTACCACCAGCTTCTTTCAACCACCAAACCTTCCCAATGCAGCCTTCATACTAAGCTTAGAAGGATCACCAACATAGACACCTTAGGTTTAAAAAGTTGTTAAATTCTTATGGTAATCGGCTAACAGTTGCAAGTAGTAGGCCAGAACAAACAGCAATAGCACACAAAAAATTATAAAGAAGTGCCTTGTTCTAAATATACCACTGTTCTGAATATATTGCATGCAAAAATATTATACAGCAGTAAAGATAATTTCATTACTGAACCATGGACTCCGCAAACTGTTGTAGATCATTCCATGGCTGCCATAATAAAATTAGTGGTATGGTCTCACTGGTTGTGTGGTACTGCTATGAGTTCCAATGAAGAGACGGACCGCAATCAGATTGTGTAAAAAACACTACAAACACTATGCTGTAATACCCATTAAGCAGCGTCTCATTGGTTGTGGCTAGAGTGCAGTTGTGTATGCTAAAACTGTTTAATCTATTATGGCAGCAACAACAGTGGCATGTGTGAATTTCTCTACAGTTATGATTTTACTCACCAATCTCACACAATAGACAACATCACAATATACTGTAGTTGTGTATGCTAAAACTGTTTAATCTATCATGCAAGTTTCATATGCAGATATCTAAAATAGACAGTCACCCACAAAATTCAGTGGCATGTGAATTTCTCTGCTCACTACACATATTGTTCATTTTACCAGAGCAGATTGTGAAATAAGTATAAAATATATCTCTTATTTTTATCTTTTTTCAAACAACTATGAAAGAGCTCATTATTCCACCTAAGTCAAAAAGCAGAAAGTCAAAAGTCTCCTCTCCTACAGTTTCTGACTTGGTCAGCGCAACGGCAGCTAGTTCAATTGAACCAGAGCGCTTTATAGATAGAACAAAAATATATATTGTAGAATAGAACCATAGAAATCCATCGAGAAACAACTGAGAAGGCCTGCAGCTGCGAGGAAGAGAGAACTCAGTGGTGAAGAAGAGGGAAATCACCATGCTAGACCATCTCGTCGGGCTGCTGAAGCTGTGCGTGGTGAGGGGGTGAACCTCGTCGTTTGTGACCTCCAATCCAGCGATCCCTACGTCGTCGTTCGCATCGGCAAACAGGTCCCGCTCCTCCTCGCACTCCACATAAAATAAGATAGTTATTAGAAAATGCAAAAACCTTTAAGAGCAAACGACTTTGTGACTTGTGCTATCTATTCCAAGGAAATCATAGGAGCTGACCAAAAATCCACATGGGCTTGGAGAATTCAGCATCAACTGAATGTAGAGGTGTTACCGCTATGCTCTTCTCAAACTGCCATACACAAATCAACACAAAACACTGATAATAGAAAGTTCAAACTTTTCTATGTTAATACTCGTGTTCTATGCTTTGTTAATGTAATACTCGTGTTACCATCTCTCTGGCCTGTGATTTTCATGGTGAATACAAACAACAAAATCGTTCGTGTCCATGAAGAATGACAGTTGTAAAACGCAGTTGCAAGAGATTAGATGTAATCACCTTCTGACAAAATGGACAACTGAAGATTAGCAAGAATACACCAACAATGAAGAAAATAAATAAGTCAGCTTAGAAATTGTCACACCATTTTGACGAAAAGGAAAGAAACCAATGGCTCTCCTACCGTCCATGAACCATCCTATGTCTGAGGATATGTATGCCTTCGTGACTATGAGCTTGAGGTCAGTGAGGACCTGCACTACCTCCAACAATATGCCATACTTGTTGGTGCTGTCCACCTATATCGTTCAAACAAAAACTATGCTAGCTTTAGCTTCAGGCACAAACAAGGAAAACACGCCAATGAGAAGCATATAATTTTTGAGGGACTCACATGAATAGCTATAGCACTTGGACATGAGGTGTTGTCGATGGTGACCCTAAACATCGATAGAGGTTAAGTAAGGAATTGATTTTTTCTGAAACAAGGAAATTGTTGAAGAAGTGGTTAGTATACCTTGGAGGGTTCATGTTTTGGATGAATTTCTGGTACTCGTCGTTACTATCCCAAGAAGAACATTCCGCCTCTTCATCTGCTAATGCTGCTTCATGAAAAGAAACAAACACTTCACTCAATATTGAATTGAACTGCAGCTGCAAACCAGAAATGCAAGAAAAAAGAAGTACGACCACATGCATACGGTGATTGCGGGCTTGCAGCTACTGGCGAAAGCAGGTAAAATGGGCTCCCCAAATCAAGCAACTGAATTTCACCAACTTATCAGAAAAGAACACGATGAAACTGATACCATCAGAATCCGGTGGAATCCTTCAATTCATCAAACCAAAGATTCCAAGAAGGGAAAACCGAAGCGGGAACCATTTCCCCGAAGGGAAACAGAACCAAAGTGGCAAACAAGGAATCAGTGGTAGTATAGGTGCAACAGGTGGTGGATCTCGCCATTGGGGACCGCATGCTCTCGGGGTCCCACGGGCCGGCACCCATGTCCACGGTGAGGTAGTTGACGAGGACGTTGGTGACGAAGTAGTCCCGGCCGAGCCCACGATCCACGGTGGTGCCTTGACCTGCCGCACCTCGATCCGCGGATAAGTAACTCCAAGTCTTAGCGGTGCGGCTCCCGGCCGCTGTTCCCTCTGGCGGAACCATAAGCAAGGAATAAATGGAGGCTTATGGTGAGGGGTGGGGTGAGATTTCAGGGCGGGGGTTGGTGGCCGCGGTGCGGACGCATCTCGCGAACGTCCCGAACCCACCGCCGATGTCCAGCCCGATGCGCACGCTCCCCCTAGGCAGGGACCCCAGCACGCCGTCGATGCTACAGTCGAGCAAGTTGTGCCTTCATCCGCGTCAAGAAATCAAGAGCGGCACCTTCCATGACGGGCGGTGGGGAGGAGGTGGGGGGATCCGCGGCAAGAAATCAACAGCATCTGCGTCACCTTCCGAATTGCGACCTCGGTTCCAGGTAATCGCGGATCAGATGGGGGAGGAGGATGGAAGCAACCGCCACTGTTTGATCCGCGGGCGGGATTTGAGGATGGGAGCCGCCGAGATTCGAGGATGGGAGCCGCTGCGGGGGTTCGAGGATGGAAGCCGCTGCGGGGGTTCAAGGATGGAGCTGCTCGATTCGAGGATGGAAGGAACCACGGTTGCTTGATCCGTGGGCGGGATTCGAGGATGCGAGGATGGAAACCGTGGGAATCTGGGATGGAGCGCGGAGGGAGGCGGAGGGAGCGCGACGGCAGAACCGTGCGCCATCCTAGACTGTGGACGCCTACGATACATACATAAGGAGTAGTAGAGAATCCAGACATTGGCCCATGCATATACCTTGTGACTGGTATATTGCGCACATCCGTCCAGACTGAGCACGTGCATTGACCAAGAAGCAGCCGCTCTTTGATTAACTGCATAGAGCCAAGCTGAGGCTGCACCTGTAGATACAGCATAGGTAAAAAAAATATTTCTTTGCTGCATGCGTGCATACGCTCCGGCGTTCAGTTTCTGGCGGGCCACCCTCGCTAGAGCCAAGCGCATCCAATCAGCCTAATAGGTATCTTAAAATATTATCTAGAAATTAAAACACTACATCATCTAACGTGTCGAAGTGTTAAACCTTGGATCATGTATTTTAAGAAATAAATTATATTATTTAAAAAAAAAGATAAAATGTTGAGAGTTATGTAGAAACAAGGATAAGGGAGTAGTATAAAGTATAGCATATTTGGGACACTTTACGGTGTGACCTGTATTTTCTAATAAAAGAAATTTGTAAAATAGAACATTGTTAATGTTGTTTTTATAAGTTAATTTCTATATTATGGTACTGTTAGAAATGCTATTAGTAATTTGCAGTCTCCAAAACTCGTGTTGCGCATGCGCTGCCCTGCTTCCGGTTTGCAGCCATACGCCCCCCTGCTGGTGCTAGGGTAGACATAATAATGAAACCGAGATTCGCTGGGCCGTTCACTGCACCATGCCACCATACATGCTCCGACACTGTTATCTACTAGTACTGTTAGCTTGTCCTTCTCTCTTTGTTGTGGGAATCATACTATGGGGGTGTTTGGTTACCCCAAACTAAAATTTAGCCCCTGTCCCATCGAATGTTTGAACCTCCGTTCCGTGTATTAAATGTAGTCGGATTATAAAACTAATTTGTCAGCCGAAGATTAAAAGACGAGACGAATCTAGTCCAGTTGGTTCGGTCTATATTTCATACTCCTATTTAAAAGTCAAACGCTTGATGTGACCCGGGCTAAACTTTAGCAGGGGCAACCAAACATCCCCTATGCCGATCCAGCCGGCCTGATACAGATCACAGCACAGGTGAGATAGCCAGCAGCTAGCTGGCGTAGACCCACATCAACACATCGCCGGCCGCCGTGTCCTATGCTGGTGTAGTGTAGCCTAGTCAGGTACTAAATTCTGATATTTGCCATCAGCAAAAAACATGTTTGTAAAATTGTTATCAGGTCTATATTTTAGACCTAGCTAGATCTATAATTTATAGACACAGTGATAATTATAAGAAGACAATATTATAAGCGGCAAAAATCCAATTATCTCACGTGTCGTATTCTCTCTCCCCCCAGGCATCGTGATCGTGTGTTCTGCTTCCCTGCAGTTAATGGGCCATGCCCATGCTTGGACGAGGCCCTGGCCTGTTTTGATCTAGTAGTAACAGTAGTTCATGGGCTGATGGGCATGGCTCTTCTGATTGTCATTCCGTTTCATTTAGCCCGCTCCGATATCTTCTCCATTTTTTTTAAGGATACAGGCCCGTTTGTTGGCGGACCCTTTCCCGTTGGGCCTTCTACGGAATTCGTGCGTTTCATTTCGTTAGATAATTAGTCGCCTGAAGAAAAAAAATCAACACTAACCCCTTCCGTTTCACTATTGCTCAACAACCTCATCACACATTGGTATTGGTAGTATCACAAAATACACATGGTTCCCAAAAAAAAAAACGTTTAACTCGCAGCCCACACTGTCGGACATGCAAGGCCCCCAACAAGCCTGAAATAGTACGATCGCTTGTGCATGACGATGGTTCATTAGTAGTTGACGGCCGAGCACTTGCGGCGGACCTCGCCCTCGTTCCCGGTGAGCACCTGCGCCTCGCCGAGGCGGCGCATGGACTTGGCGAACTGGTGGGCGAACTCCTGGGACTTCTGGTACGCGAACGACTTGACGAACCCGGCCGTCCGGGAGTCCGCCAGCAGCGCCTGGTCCGTGTCCAGGAGCCCCTTCCCGTGCAACAGGTTCTTGTAGTACTGGTTGTCGAACGCCGTGGGCGTCTCGCCGTCCAGCTCCACGTATGGCTCCGCTGCGTCGCCTCCGCCGCCGCCGCCGGCGCGGCACTTGCGCTGCAGGAAGTCGCCGTACTGCCGGTCCAGCGTGCGTGCCTTCCGGCGCTTGCACAGCCCCGGCCTCACGGATCCGCACGTCGCGCGCCCGATCGTGTGAGCTCCTGCATATATATATAGTGCATGCATGTCGTCACTGTTAGCATTAGCATGTGTGTCTCCGCGCGCGAACGATCGATCGATCGATATATGAATTGCTCGCACTCACGACTCACCGGAGAGCGCGACGAGGTCTTGGATGTTGAGACCCTTCGTCTCGAAGAAGGCGACGAGCTCGGTGACGCGCTGGCCGCCCATGGGGACGTCGCGGTCGGCCGCCTCGGCGCTGGAGTAGTCCTTCCTGTCCCTGCGCCCGTACTTGAGCGACCAGTAGGGCGCCCCGGCCGAGAAGGCGGCGTCGCGAGCGGCGGCGGTGAGGATGTCGGCGCAGGAGACGGTGGCGCGGCACTTGGCTTCCACCTCCTTCTTGATCTCCTCGATCAGCTCGAACCCGCGCAGCGTCCTGCTCGCCTCCGCGTACTTCTCGCTCTGCCCGGGCACGTCTACCAGGACCGACCCGTCCACGCCCTGCAGTACCATGTCAATTCACCGACCACAAGTTAATTAACTAGCTTATTAGTTGATAAGCTGCTAATTAATTAACCAACGAAGATATATATACGGACCCCGACGGCGAAGTCGTGGAAGAAGAGGCGGAGGATGCTGGCGGCGAGGGTCTCGTCGGCTTTCACGGCCTTCATCACGGCCGTCCCGACGATCTCCTCCATTTTCGGGCACGACTTCTCGTAGTACCGCTCGTCGAGGCCGTCCACGGGCTTCTGGTACGGCGGCACCGTGTAGCTGCCTTCCTGGCCGCCGCCGTTCGAACCGGCCGCAGCGCCGTAGCCGTTGGAACTCTCCCCCGGCGAAGCGGCGTAGCCGGTCGCGGCCACCGAGACGGCGACGAGGAGGATAAACCCGGAGAGGGCAAGGAACGACGACGAGACAGCCCGCGGCGTCCTCATCTTGCTCTGTCGATCGCCGGCCGAGGGTAGTCCTCAGGCTTCTTCTACCTCGTGATGGAGGATGGCACTGATATGGGCTTCCAATGCGCCAGGATACTCCTTGTTTATATGTACTACTGGTACACCGCGGTTACCTCCCCGTACATGCAGACACGTACTCCTAGCAGCTTACAAAGACGTGAGGAGCAACACAGCATCCATTTTGATTGACGATACATAGATGGTCTGCACGTAGGTGGTGGTGGTTGGAGCAATCCAATTATATTCTTCTTCAATCGTGTTGTCGGCATTTATTTGAAAAAGAAAGTGCGTATGAGGCCATGGCTTATGTTAGTGTTAGAGGAACTTTCCTAATTGCTATTCCTTTCATTCTTTTTTATTTATCACATTTTAGTTTAAAAATTGTCGGGAACCATAATTAGGGGTACCGTCAAGACGCCTAATTCTCAGCTGGTAACCCTGTAGAGGCCTGATAGGTGCGATTAAGTCAGGGATCAGTCCATACGAGCGACTCGATCACGCCTCGCCCGAGCCTAGCCTCGGGCAAGGGCAGCCGACCCCGAGATGCTTCCGTCTCGCCCGAGGCTCCCTTTTAATGGCAGACGCATCTCCGGCTCGCCCGAGGCCTTGCCTTCGCTAAGAAGCAACCCTGACTAAATCGCCGCGCCGACCGACCGAGTCGCAGGGGCATTTAACGCAAAGGTAGCCTGACACCTTTATCCTGACGCGCGCCCCCCGGCAGAGCCGAAGTGACCGCCGTCACTTCGCCGCTCCACTGACCGGTTTGACAGAAGGACAGCGCCGCCTGCGCCATTCCGACTGCAGTGCCACTTGACAGAGTGAGACTGACAGGCAGTCAGGCCTTGCCAAAGGCGCCATAGGAAGCTCCGCCCGACCCAGGGCTCGGACTCGGGCTAAGGCCCCGGAAGACGGCGAACTCCGCTCCGCCCGACCCAGGGCTCGGACTCGGGCTAAGGCCCCGGAAGACGGCGAACTCCGCTCCGCCCGACCCAGGGCTCGGACTCGGGCTAAGGCCCCGGAAGACGGCGAACTCCGCTCCGCCCGACCCAGGGC
The DNA here is from genome assembly GCA_029449295.1 of Zea luxurians. Classification (NCBI taxonomy): domain Eukaryota; kingdom Viridiplantae; phylum Streptophyta; class Magnoliopsida; order Poales; family Poaceae; genus Zea; species Zea luxurians. Next base: position 191,197,238 of record JAOPSE010000001.1, read on the forward strand.
TCGGACTCGGGCTAGGCCCCGGAAGACGACGAACTCCGCTCCGCCCGACCCCAGGGGTCGGACTCCGCCCTGGCCTCTGCCGAACGACCTCCGCCTCGCCCAACCCAGGAGCTCGGGCTCGGCCTCGGCCATGCAGGGCAGACTCGACCTCGGCTTCGGAGGAGCCTCCACGTCGCCCGACCTAGGACACAAGTCCGCCACGTCGACAGGAAGCGCCATCATCACCCTACCCCGAGCCGACTCGGGCCGCAGGGAACAAGACCGGCGTCCCATCTGGCTAGCTCCGCCAGATAGGCAATGATGGCGCCCCGCTAGACCCGTTACGACGGCGGCTCTCAGCTCCCTTACGGAAGCAGGGGGACGTCAGCAAGGGCCCAACCGCTCCGACAGCTGTCCCTCCGCCAGGCTCCGTTGCTCCTCCGACAGCCACGACACCACACCAGCTGGGTGCCAAGATCTCTCCGGCTGCCACACAGGCATGTACTTAGGGTGCTAGCTCACCCCCGCTAGACACGTAGCACCTTGCTACACCCCCATTGTACACCTGGATCCTCTCCTTACGCCTATAAAAGGAAGGACCAGGGCCTTCTTAGAGAAGGTTGGCCGCGCGGGGACGAGGACGGGGCAGGCGCTCTCTTGGGGCCGCTCGCTTCCCTCACCCGCGTGGACGCTTGTAACCCCCTACTGCAAGCGCACCCGACCTGGGCGCGGGTCGAACACGAAGGCCGCGGGATTCCCACCTCTCTCACGACTCGTCTCCGGCCACCTCGCTTTTCCCCCCTTCGCGCTCGCCCACGCGCTCGACCCATCTGGGCTGGGGCACGCTGAAAGTTCCCTTTGACCCGGGAACAGGATCTGGATGTCGCCTAGAGGGGGGGTGAATAGGCGAATAAAACTTATTACTTTAAAACTTAAATTCTTACTCTACTCGAAGACTTAGTACGCAGTGGAGTGAAAAGACTCTTCGAGTAGGTTGCAGCGGAATCAGAGATCCTGTCTCAAAAGTGTCCTGCACTTCAAATAAAGCTTATACCACAGATAAGTATTGAAGTGCAGATATAAAGACGAGTAAGACAGAGAGTCAGGATACAATACAGAACAGAGCACACAGACGCAAGAATTTATCCCGAGGTTCGGCCAAGCCTGAAATGCTTGCCTAGTCCTCGTTGGAGTTAGCCACACCTGGGCTTGGAGTCTATTTCAACTCCTTCCTCCGTTTGCTCAGATCTGTCAGAATGACAGATAGAGCCTTTCACTATTGAGTGGGGTTACAACAGAACCGCGGCTGCTTACAAACTTCTTGGCAGCACCCCGGCAGAGTAACGATACGCTCAAGACCTTGCTCTAGCTCTTAGCAGCACTACTCCTCTCTCTGAAGGCTTATAGCTGTGCCTTCTACACAAACTATAGAGTTACATACAAGAGGGAGAGCGAGAATTGATCCGAGTGATGTCTACACTTGTTGGCTGCACTTGTATATTGCTGGAGGCGCCTAGGGGTCCCTTTTATAGGCACAAGGAGCCTAGGAGCCGTTTGAAGCAATTCTGGAAGGCCAACCTTGCCTTCTGTCGTCGGGGGCACCGGACAGTCCGGTGCACACCGGACACTGTCCGGTGCCCGATTTCTTTCCTTAAACGGTGCTGCCGACCGTTGCCGACTGGTGCAGATCTGGAGCCGTTGGCTCACCGGACATGACCGGTGCACACCGGACAGTCCGGTGCCGTCTTCCGACCGTTGGCTCGGCCACGTGTCCCGCGCAGATCGCGCGGCCGACCGTTGGCCCCGCCGACCGCTGGCTCACCGGACAGTCCGGTGCACACCGGACAGTCCGGTGAATTTTAGCCGTACGCCGTCGGCCAATTTCCCGAGAGCGGCCAGTTCGCGCCGAGTCGGCCTGGCGCACCGGACACTGTCCGGTGCACACCGGACAGTCCGGTGCTCCAGACCGAGCTGGGTCTTGGCAGCACACAGCCAAGTCATTTTCTCCTCTTCTTTCTTCTTCTTCTTTCTGTTTCTAACACTTAGACAAATATATTAGTACACAAAACCAATGTACTAAGTCTAGAAACATACCTTCTCTTAATTATTACATCTATAGCATTTCACATGCATGAGCTTCGATGTTGGACTCATAAATCATCAAGTCTGCTTGACTTGATCTAGATTGACATTTCTTGGCTCCAACATCCTGCAAAGATCACATAGAACATCTCCAAACCTAGGAACGACCCAAACTAAAGATCAAGGTGAACTTAGCTCTTTTAGGCTGCTTCCAGTTCTGGTTTTGACACTTGTTCTCCTTCTAGTGACCTTGAACTCCTTCTTAGAGTTTGGTCTTGAGCCTTATGACTTACACCACATAACTGTAGCTGTTGCTTCATTGGTTGTAAGTCACGTCCTTATGTAGTGATCCTTGGTGTGTTATAGCTCTTCTCAACTCGATCACCCTTGACTTTGCAAGCCTTCTTCTTCACCCTTGGCTTTGGGTTCCTCAGCCTCCTTGACCTTCTCCCGTGCACTTGGTACCTCGAAGCTTCTCTTGCCTCCGTCCTTGGCTTGATCAGTTGTCTCCGAGCTTCGCACCCGAGTCTCACTTTATGCAATGTCCATCCTACTTGTGATGTCCATCATGTATCCATAATCCAGTTCTTGGACCATCACAATTGTTCACTTGTGTTGAACCCTGTAGGCTTTACCTTAAGCACCTGTTCAACACTTAGTACACTCGTTAGTCCTTTAATTGAGTTGTCATTCAAACACCAAAACTCACAAGAGAGCTTTCAATCTCCCCCTTTTTGGTGATTGATGGCAACACAATTAAAGCTTACATAAGAATAAAATTTGAAGCACAAATTTTGAATTCTAAGTTTATAGAATGCTCCCCTAAATATGTGCTTACTTCAAAAACATAATCTGCACCTCAGACGCCAATTTGCACATACTTAGGCAATTCGAAACATTTCTACACCTTAGCACTTTTTAGGATGCATTGTGTCAAGAATCAAATCATGATACTATACCACACAAATGCACATAATCAAACACACAAATGCACATAATCAGAGTTAAACACCATTCAAATTAGTGGATATATCATAGGAATATCAACCTACCACTATTCACAATTAAGATACTAATTTAAACTAAGATACCAATTTAAAGCAATCTTAAAGCACCATTAACCACATGACTGTCTATTTCAGAATGAACACAATAGATGCCAATTAATTCATAGCAACGGAAGCATTAGTCCATATGATGCAACACATATAATAACTGCAAGAAGCATATGAATATCACACTTGACAAAGCTCAAACTAACACGTCACCCCTTAGGACACGCAGGATAAGCTTTCCTCTCAGGTTGAGATAAGCTTTAATACATACAAATTCTCCCCCTTTGACATCAAACACCAAAAACTATACTCAAGCAAGAACTTAGGATGATGTCAAGGGACAACAGGGTGTTAAGGAGGAAAAGCGACCATCAAGACTCCCCCTTACTTATTGAACATATGCCCTACCAACATTTAGGTAAGATACATATATGCAAAAAGATTAATACTCCCTTTTGTACCTTTACCATATTGTAGTGTACTTCCCATCTTGAAAGTAGTTAATCTCTTGAGAGCTTCTCCATACTTGTGCCTGATTCTTTCTCCTAACTTTTTCTTGTTGCTAAGACACCAAACTTAGAACAAGTTATAGTATTGGGCACAAGAAGAAACTTCTATTCTCATGATTATCAAAAGATGTCAATTGAAGCGAACTATTACGGCTACCACTTGAAAGATACCGATTTAAAGATACCAATTGCAAAGTTCATTTATCCAATTGAAAGTTCCCTTATTATCATGGCTCATCTATTATCACCAGATATTATAGAGCATGAGCAATCTAAAGATATGCACTTACTCACAACTTGAGATACCAATTTCTTGACTTACAGAGGTACCCAAGTCCTGATTGCTCCATTTCTTGCACATCTTCTCTTTTCCACCTAGAGACTACACAAGATTGCTCAAGAAACAGTTAGTCTCACAAGTTATGTGTGCTTCCCCTCAAGTTGTGCATCAAGTATTTGAATGACTTGCACTTTGCACATTCTAGCTTCCTTAGAACTAGAGGGAATCACAACATGTCTTGGTCAAAGCCTACTTTATCACTTTTATCACACATAGATGCCAATTTGAATATCAAATGAAAAGCCACTTAACATCATTTGAAAGCTAAATGAAAGGTTGACTAAATACAACAATGCATGCCTCAGTGGCACATAAGCCAATTTGATACTCACAGGAAGTCTAACATTTACACGCAACTTAGACATGCTTAACTATCATTGGAGCACATATACCAATTGAAAGACAACACGATCATGTCTAAAGCACATCATAGTTAAGAAGGTTCTTTAGGTACACCAAAAGAAACAACATTCTAATGCATAAGCCACGATATTACCAATGAAATGCAAGAACATAGCTATGATCACTATCAATGGAATTTCAAGATAAACATTAAAATTGCACAGTTCCATTTTCCACACCTTTGCCTTTATGAGAGCACTAGTTATCACCAATTCGGGGCTCCTTTTGCTTACGCACCTCATAGCTCAAAAGGGGCACGACATGGATTTGAAATTCACACAATACTAAACTAGGGAGATCATGTGAACATGCACTAAACAAAATGTCATCTTTGCACATAGCATGACTTACAAAAAGTTACAGGTTTATCCATATACACCAAGAGAGTTGATCGTTGTGGATATAGCAAATGAAATAACTACCCATGAATGATTCAAAAGATATATCCTATATAACACCAGTCATGATTAAACAAACATCATTATGATTCATTTAACGCAGGCAATCATAAAGCATAACTACTCTAAGGACAGGTAGCACATCAAGCCAACTTAAGAGCAATACTAAATTGCAATGATGTACTTAAAATACACAGGTACCGTCCTTTGGAGAGCAGGTTTTAGATTCTCATCAAGGTCCTTTACTTGATTCACCAATAATGATTCAGGACCTACACACCTTATTTCACTTGAGATGAACATGGGATTAGTGTTTCACAATAAAGGCACCAAAACAATTAACAGCTTAAGCATAGAGTTTAAGATAACCGTCTTAAGCTCTCCCATGGTCTCCAGTCCATCTCAAGGCACCTGCATGGTCTAGTTAGCACAGTTTTGGTACCCATCTTGGGATGGGTCCATAATGATCATCTAAATGTGCCTTTGGTACCCAAATTGCCTTTGTGCTAGTTCTAGGTGATTTCGTTATAGATCTAGCACAAGTGTATGATATGGGTCTCCTACCTGAATAAGATTGACACAAATTCACTTGCTTAGGAATCTTACCTTTATAACATACCTTGGATAGATGACTCTGCTCACCACACTTGTAGCAGAAGCGTCGCTCAACTTGACACGACGCTTGCTGTGTGTTATTTTCCTTGGTGAGGGTCACCTTGGAGGATGCACATCCTTGATTCTTCATGACAGGACATGAAGTGATCGTGTGGTCCTTTTTGTTGCATCCAAAACAACTCCTTGTCCCTTCATTTTTGTCTTTGTACGGACAAGACATGATGAGGTGGCCTAACTTCTTGCACTTGAAACACCTCCTTTTTCCTTTTCCCTTTGTGTACTTGAATGACATGGAGAGAGGGTCAGTGCAAACAACATGATTAATTGAATCTTTACCTTTTTCCAAGCTCATGTTGATTTCTTCATCTTTAGGAGCATTTTTCTTATTGAGCTTGACACTTGCTGCAGTTTTTCCTTTCTCAAGCTTCTTCACCACGTGCCCGTGGATATCTTGAGAGAGTTGAGCAAAGTGTCTTCTCCTCAGTTGTCGTTGCTTCTTATTCCCACATAATTTCTTTTGTGACCCTAAAACTTGTTGCTCAATCAATGATTGGCTTTCTTTTGAGCAGCAGGGGTTAGCACATGATGACATACAATTCAAATGCGCACACGTGCGAGAATGAGGTTCACATGAATTTAAGTTTAAAATTACAACCTCATGAGCAACATTAAGCATGATATGGTCATCAACTAGTTTATTATGAGAATTTGACAACATATCATACTCTTCACCTAGAGCAAGTTTTTCTAAATTTATCATTTCCACTTGACTCTTAAGCATAGAATTCTCAGTCTTAAGTTGAGCAACATCAGATAATACATCATGATTATTTCTTTGCTCAAATAAAATAGATTCATACCGTTGGACCAAATTCCCATGAGAGTGCTTTAGCTCCTCATGTTCTTTGGTCATCTTCTCCAGGCTGCCGTTGGTTTTGATGAGAGTCTCCTCTAGCCTGAGAAGCGTTTCACCTTGTTCCTTGTTTCTTCTCAACAACTTAACCAAGAGAGATTTGTCCGCTTTGTTGAGATGGTTGTAGAAACGGTGAATCTCCTCTTCTTCCACATCATCGGTCTCATTTTCCCTGTCATTAATGTTAGTGGAAGCAATATAGGAAAATGTACCTTGTGATGATGAAGATTCATCCTCGCTGTCATCCTCATATTCTTCCTCATCATGGCTTTTGTCTCCACCATCATTGTTAGCAATAAACCATTTATCACTAGTGGAGAACAAACCTGTCGATGAGGTGGATTCATCGTTTGGGTGCCATTGTTCTTGTTCCTCTCCATCTGAATGGTTAGTAACACAAGTAATATGGGGAGTAGGAGCAACACAATTTGCCACAGAATATTTTTCTTTAATTCTACTCCATAAATCATGAGCATCGACAAATAAATCACTATCACTACTCATGATGGAAAAATAAGCACTTCTAGAAAGAGAGTCAACTAAGATGTTGCAAGCATGGTGATTGAGAGATAAACATCTTAGTTCTTCATTGGAAGGATTTTTACTAAGATCAGAGGGAAAAATACTTCTACTAATGATTTGTCTCAAATCAGGATCAATATTCATGAAAGCTTTGTAAATAGAGACAGACCAAGATTTGTAATTAGAACCATCGCCTAAAAGAAGTTCTACAGTTACCTCTTGTGACGACATCGTTATCTCCGGACGGCTAAGCCCACACTGGAGAGGCCTAGTTCTGATACCAATTGAAAGTTCCCTTTGACCCGGGAACAGGATCTGGATGTCGCCTAGAGGGGGGGGGTGAATAGGCGAATAAAACTTATTACTTTAAAACTTAAATTCTTACTCTACTCGAAGACTTAGTACGCAGTGGAGTGAAAAGACTCTTCGAGTAGGTTGCAGCGGAATCAGAGATCCTGTCTCAAAAGTGTCCTGCACTTCAAATAAAGCTTATACCACAGATAAGTATTGAAGTGCAGATATAAAGACGAGTAAGACAGAGAGTCAGGATACAATACAGAACAGAGCACACAGACGCAAGAATTTATCCCGAGGTTCGGCCAAGCCTGAAATGCTTGCCTAGTCCTCGTTGGAGTTAGCCACACCTGGGCTTGGAGTCTATTTCAACTCCTTCCTCCGTTTGCTCAGATCTGTCAGAATGACAGATAGAGCCTTTCACTATTGAGTGGGGTTACAACAGAACCGCGGCTGCTTACAAACTTCTTGGCAGCACCCCGGCAGAGTAACGATACGCTCAAGACCTTGCTCTAGCTCTTAGCAGCACTACTCCTCTCTCTGAAGGCTTATAGCTGTGCCTTCTACACAAACTATAGAGTTACATACAAGAGGGAGAGCGAGAATTGATCCGAGTGATGTCTACACTTGTTGGCTGCACTTGTATATTGCTGGAGGCGCCTAGGGGTCCCTTTTATAGGCACAAGGAGCCTAGGAGCCGTTTGAAGCAATTCTGGAAGGCCAACCTTGCCTTTTGTCGTCGGGGGCACCGGACAGTCCGGTGCACACCGGACACTGTCCGGTGCCCGATTTCTTTCCTTAAACGGTGCTGCCGACCGTTGCCGACTGGTGCAGATCTGGAGCCGTTGGCTCACCGGACATGTCCGGTGCACACCGGACAGTCCGGTGCCGTCTTCCGACCGTTGGCTCGGCCACGTGTCCCGCGCAGATCGCGCGGCCGACCGTTGGCCCCGCCGACCGCTGGCTCACCGGACAGTCCGGTGCACACCGGACAGTCCGGTGAATTTTAGCCGTACGCCGTCGGCCAATTTCCCGAGAGCGGCCAGTTCGCGCCGAGTCGGCCTGGCGCACCGGACACTGTCCGGTGCACACCGGACAGTCCGGTGCTCCAGACCGAGCTGGGTCTTGGCAGCACACAGCCAAGTCATTTTCTCCTCTTCTTTCTTCTTCTTTCTGTTTCTAACACTTAGACAAATATATTAGTACACAAAACCAATGTACTAAGTCTAGAAACATACCTTCTCTTAATTATTACATCTATAGCATTTCACATGCATGAGCTTCGATGTTGGACTCATAAATCATCAAGTCTGCTTGACTTGATCTAGATTGACATTTCTTGGCTCCAACATCCTGCAAAGATCACATAGAACATCTCCAAACCTAGGAACGACCCAAACTAAAGATCAAGGTGAACTTAGCTCTTTTAGGCTGCTTCCAGTTCTGGTTTTGACACTTGTTCTCCTTCTAGTGACCTTGAACTCCTTCTTAGAGTTTGGTCTTGAGCCTTATGACTTACACCACATAACTGTAGCTGTTGCTTCATTGGTTGTAAGTCACGTCCTTATGTAGTGATCCTTGGTGTGTTATAGCTCTTCTCAACTCGATCACCCTTGACTTTGCAAGCCTTCTTCTTCACCCTTGGCTTTGGGTTCCTCAGCCTCCTTGACCTTCTCCCGTGCACTTGGTACCTCGAAGCTTCTCTTGCCTCCGTCCTTGGCTTGATCAGTTGTCTCCGAGCTTCGCACCCGAGTCTCACTTTATGCAATGTCCATCCTACTTGTGATGTCCATCATGTATCCATAATCCAGTTCTTGGACCATCACAATTGTTCACTTGTGTTGAACCCTGTAGGCTTTACCTTAAGCACCTGTTCAACACTTAGTACACTCGTTAGTCCTTTAATTGAGTTGTCATTCAAACACCAAAACTCACAAGAGAGCTTTCACACGCGGCACACTCACTCGTCGGCTTAGGGACCCCCCGGTCTCGAAACGCCGACAGTTGGCGCGCCAGGTAGGGGCCTGCTGCGTGTTGACGAGCAGCTTCCCGTCAAGCTCCAGATGGGCAGTCTCCAACGACCTCTCCAACCCGGGACGGTGCTCCGTTTCGGGAGTCTCGAGTTCATGTCTCTCGACGGCAGCGACGACATGATACTCCTTCCACCGCCGCGCGACGACGACAATGGCGGTCGACAGCCCGCCCACCGGCGGCGGAATCGACGACGTCTTCCCCGCGTGGTGGAAGAACAACATTCGAGCTCGCCCCGTCCTCTCCCCCGCCATCGGAGGAGGAGGCGGGGCAACCAGGGCCGAGCGGGAGGCCGCGCTCCGTCGGCTGTCGAGCGAACCGACGTCCCCAGCGCCCCAACGGAGGGCGCGTCGGGCGTCAACCTCGCGTTTGAGACGAATGCGAGCGTCGTCCCCCCGCGACACGCCAATTCCGAGCAAGTGGACGACGCCAGCACGCTCGCGGAGGGCCTGCAGGACGTCGCCCTCGTACCCAAGACGACGGCGCAATCAGTCCCCGACGTGACTGTGTCGCTCCTCGTCGACCAAAAGGTACCGACTGATTCCCATCCTACGTCATTTCGACTCGGCCTCAACCCGCCTAGCGACCTCGCTTTGGCGGGCGCTCACGTTGAGGCGAGTGCAACCCCACTGGGGTTTCGTGTGCGGTCGCCTTGGGACCGATTGACGGACGTCTCGACCTACGGGCCCTCTGGGTCCGAGGAAGATGACGATCCCAGCATCTGCTGGGATTTCTCTGGATTTGGCAACCCCAGTGTCATGCGGGACTTTATGACCGCATGTGACTACTGCCTCTCCGACTGTTCCGACGGCAGCCGCAGCCTTGACGACAAGGACTGCGGCCCGAGCCGCGAATGTTTCCACGTCGAGCTAGGGGATCCCTCCGAAGGCAACCATCTCGGCATGCCGGAGGACGGTGATCTCCCTAGGCCGGTGCCTCGCGCCGACATCCCACGGGAGCTAGCTGTGGTCCCCGTTCCAGTGGGGGGTCATGACCCACAGCTCGAGCAAGTCCGCGGGGCGCAGGCCGGGCTCGACGAGGGAGCAGGAGCGCTCGAGTCGATCCGCCGGGACGTCGGGCAGGTATGGCGGGCCAACCCCCGGCCAGAGAAACACGTCATCTGCCCCAGGGTTTCCAGCACCGCGTCGCCTACGATGTCAGGGACAGGCCGCCACCGGCATCCAGTGGGGTCGGTCAGAACCTGGCAGCCGCAGCGATGCTCCTCCGCGCGATGCCGGAGCCATCAACCACCGAGGGTCGGCGAATCAAGGGGGGCTCAAGAATCTCCTGGAAGGCGCTGCGGCCCGGTGGGCCGAGAGCTCTGCCTCCCGAAGGCAGGGGTACCCCTCGGAACCTCATGTCACGACTTCCCGATTCATGCGGGAGGCCTCGGTCTACACCGGGCGCACGCACAACACCGCGCCTGCGGCCCCGGGTAACCTCGGCAACGAGCACCATCATCGCGACCGTCGGGCCCGCCTCGACGAAAGGGTGCGCCGAGGCTACCACCCCAGGCGTGGGGGACGCTACGACAGTGGGGAGGATCGGAGTCCCTCGCCCAAACCACCCGGTCCGCAGGCCTTCAGCCGGGCCATCCGGCGGGCGCCGTTTCCGGCCCGTTTCCGACCCCCGACTACTATCACAAAGTACTCGGGGGAGACGAAACCGGAATTGTGGCTCGCAGACTACCGCCTGGCCTGCCAACTGGGTGGAACGGACGACGACAACCTCATCATCCGCAACCTCCCCCTGTTCCTCTCCGACACTGCTCGCGCCTGGTTGGAGCACCTGCCTCCGGGGCAGATCTCCAACTGGGAGGATTTGGTCCAAGCCTTCGCCGGCAACTTCCAGGGCACGTACGTGCGCCCCGGGAATTCCTGGGACCTCCGAAGCTGCCGGCAACAGCCGGGAGAGTCTCTTTGGGACTACATCCGGCGATTCTCGAAGCAGCGCACTGAGCTGCCCAACATCACCGACTCCGATGTCATCGACGCGTTCCTTGCCGGCACCACCTGCCGTGACCTGGTGAGCAAGTTGGGTCGCAAGACCCCCACCGGGGCGAGCGAGCTGATGGACATCGCCACCAAGTTCGCCTCTGGCCAGGAGGCGGTCGAGGCCATCTTCCGAAAGGACAAGCAGCCCCAGGGCCGCCCGTCGGAAGATGCTCCTGAGGCGTCTACTCCACGCGGCACCAAGAAGAAAGGCAAGAAGAAGTCGCAAGCGAAACGTGACGCCGCCGACGCAGACCTTGTCGCCGCTGCCGAGTACAAGAACCCTCGGAAGCCCCCCGGAGGTGCTAACCTCTTCGACAAGATGCTCAAGGAGACGTGCCCTTACCATCAGGGGCCCGTCAAGCACACCCTCGAGGAGTGCGTCATGCTTCGGCGCCACTTCCAACGGGCCGGGCCACCCGCAGAGGGTGGCAGGGCCCGCGACGACGACAAAAAGGAAGATCACCAAGCAGGAGAGTTCCCCGAGGTCCACGACTGCTTCATGATCTACGGAGGGCATGCGGCGAATGCCTCGGCTCGGCATCGCAAGCGAGAGCGTCGGGAGGTCTGCTCGGTGAAGGTGGCGCCGCCAGTCTACCTAGACTGGTCCGACAAGCCCATCACCTTCGACCAAGCTGACCACCTCGACCACGTGCCGAGCCCGGGGAAATACCCGCTCGTCGTCGATCCCATCATCGGCGACGTCAGGCTCACCAAGGTCCTGATGGATGGGGGCAGCTGCCTCAACATCATCTACGCCGAGACCCTCAGGCTCCTGCGCGTCGATCTGTCCTCCGTCCGAGCAGGAGCTGCGCCCTTCCACGGGATCATTCCTGGGAAGCGCGTCCAGCCCCTCGGACGGCTCGACCTTCCTGTCTGCTTCGGAACGCCCTCCAACTTCCGAAGGGAGATTTTGACGTTCGAGGTGGTCGGGTTCCGAGGGACCTACCACGCGGTATTGGGGAGGCCATGCTACGCGAAGTTCATGGTCGTCCCCAACTACACCTACCTGAAGCTCAAGATGCCGGGCCCCAACGGGGTCATCACCGTCGGCCCCACGTACAAACACGCGTTCGAATGCGACGTGGAGTGCGTGGAGTACGCCGAGGCCCTCGCTGAGTCCGAGGCCCTCATCGCCGACCTGGAAAACCTCTCCCGAGAGGTGCCAGACGTGAAGCGACACGCCGACAATTTCGAGCCAGCGGAGACGGTTAAGGCCGTCCCTCTCGACCCCAGTGGCGACACCTCCAAGCAGGTCCGGATCGGTTCCGGGCTCGACCCCAAATAGGAAGCAGTGCTCGTCGACTTTCTCCGCGCAAACGCCGACGTCTTTGCGTGGAGTCCCTCGGACATGCCCGGCATACCGAGGGATGTCGCCGAGCACTTGCTGGATATTCGGGCCGGAGCCCGACCGGTCAGGCAGCCTCTGCGCCGATTCGACGAGGAGAAGCGCAGAGTGATAGGTGAGGAGATCCACAAGCTGATGGCAGCAGGGTTCATCAAAGAGGTATTCCATCCCGAATGGCTTGCCAACCCTGTGCTTGTGAGAAAGAGAGGGGGGAAATGGCGGGTGTGTGTAGACTACACTGGTCTCAACAAAGCATGTCCGAAGGTTCCCTACCCTCTACCTCGCATCGATCAAATCGTGGATTCCACTGCTGGGTGCGAAACCCTGTCTTTCCTCGATGCCTACTCAGGGTATCATCAAATCAAGATGAAAGAGTCCGACCAGCTCGCGACTTCTTTCATCACGCCCTTCGGCATGTACTGCTATGTCACCATGCCATTCGGTTTGAGGAACGCGGGTGCGACGTACCAGCGGTGCATGAACCATGTGTTCGGCCAACACATCGGTCGCACGGTCGAGGCCTACGTCGATGACATCGTAGTCAAGACAAGGAAAGCCTCCGACCTCCTCTCCGACCTTGAAGTGACATTCTGGTGTCTCAAGGCAAAGGACGTCAAGCTCAATCCCGAGAAGTGTGTCTTCGGGGTGCCCCGAGGCATGCTCCTGGGGTTCATCGTCTCCGAGCGGGGCATCGAAGCCAACCCGGAGAAAATCGCAGCCATCACCAGCATGGGGCCCATCAAGGACTTAAAAGGCGTACAGAGGGTCATGGGATGTCTCGCGGCCTTGAGCCGTTTCATCTCACGCCTCGGCGAAAGAGGCCTGCCTCTGTACCGCCTCTTAAGGAAGGCTGAGTGCTTCACTTGGACCCCCGAGGCCGAGGAAGCTCTCGGGAACCTGAAGGCGCTCCTCACCCAGGCGCCTATCTTGGTACCCCCAGCTGATGGAGAAGCCCTCTTGGTCTACGTCGCCGCGACCACTCAGGTGGTTAGCGCCGCGATTGTGGTCGAAAGGCAAGAAGAGGGGCATGCATTGCCCGTTCAGAGGCCAGTTTACTTCGTCAGCGAGGTGCTGTCCGAAACCAAGGTCCGCTACCCACAAGTTCAGAAGCTACTGTATGCAGTAATCCTGACGAGGCGAAAGTTGCGACATTACTTCGAGTCTCATCCGGTAACTGTGGTGTCATCCTCCCCCCTGGGGGAGATCATCCAGTGCCGAGAGGCCTCGGGCAGGATCGCAAAGTGGGCGGTGGAAATCATGGGCGAGACAATCTCGTTCGCCCCTCGGAAGGCCATCAAGTCCCAGGTACTGGCGGACTTCGTAGCCGAATGGGTCGACACCCAGCTGCCGACGGCTCCGATCCAGCCGGAGCTCTGGACCATGTTTTTCGACGGGTCGCTGATGAAGACGGGAGCCGGCGCGGGCCTGCTTTTCGTCTCGCCCCTCGGGAAACACCTACGCTACGAGCTGCGTCTCCATTTCCCGGTGTCCAACAATGTGGCTGAGTACGAAGCTCTGATCAACGGATTGCGAATCGCCATCGAGCTAGGGGTCCGACGCCTCGACGCTCGCGGCGACTCGCAGCTCGTCATCGACCAAGTCATGAAGAACTCCCACTGCCGCGACCCGAAGATGGAGGCCTACTATGATGAGGTTCGGCGCCTGGAAGACAAGTTCTACGAGCTCGAGCTTAACCACATCGCCCGGCGCTACAACGAGACTGCGGACGAGTTGGCAAAGATAGCCTCGGGGCGAACCACGGTTCCCCCGAACGTCTTCTCCCGGGATCTGCACCAACCCTCCGTCAAGATCGACGACACGCCCGAGTCTGAGGTACCATCGGCCCAGCCCGAGGCGTCCTCGGTTCAGTCCGAGGTACCCTCGGCCCATCCCGAGGCGTCCTCGGTTCAGCCCGAGGTACCCTCGGCCCCCGAGGGCGAGGCGCTGCGCATCGAGGAGGAGCGGAGCGAGGTCACGCCTGATCGAGATTGGCAGACCCCGTACCTGCACTATCTCCGCCAAGGAGAGCTACCCCTCGACCAAGCCGAGGCTCGGCGGGTAGCGCGACGCGCCAAGTCGTTCGTCCTGCTGGGCGATGAGAAGGAGCTTTACCACCGCAGCCCCTCGGGCATCCTCCAGCGATGCATCTCCATCGCCGAAGGTCAGGAACTCCTGCAAGAGATACACTCGGGGGCTTGCGGCCATCATGCAGCGCCCCGAGCCCTCGTCGGGAACGCTTTCCGGCAAGGCTTCTACTGGCCGACGGCGGTGGCTGACGCCACTAGAATCGTCCGCACCTGCGAAGGGTGTCAATTCTATGCGAAGCAGACCCACCTGCCCGCTCAGGCTCTGCAGACGATACCCATCACCTGGCCCTTCGCTGTGTGGGGTCTGGACCTCGTCGGCCCTCTGCAGAAGGCGCCCGGGGGCTACACGCACCTGCTGGTCGCCGTCGACAAATTCTCCAAGTGGATCGAGGTCCGACCCCTGAACAGCATCAGGTCCGAGCAGGCGGTGGCGTTCTTCACCAACATCATCCATCGCTTCGGGGTCTCAAACTCCATCATCACCGACAGCGGCACCCAGTTCACCGGCAGAAAATTCTTGGATTTTTGCGAGGATCACCACATCCGGGTGGACTGGGCTGCCGTAGCTCATCCCATGTCGAATGGGCAAGTAGAGCGTGCCAACGGCATGATTCTACAAGGGCTCAAGCCTCGGATTTACAACGACCTCAACAAGTTCGGCAAACGATGGATGAAGGAACTCCCCTCGGTGGTCTGGAGCCTGAGGACAACGCCGAGCCGAGCCACGGGTTTCACGTCGTTCTTCCTGGTCTACGGGGCCGAGGCCGTCTTGCCCACTGACCTGGAATACGGCTCCCCAAGGACGAGGGCCTACGACGATCAAAGCAACCAAGCTAGCCGAGAAGACTCGCTGGACCAGCTGGAAGAGGCTCGGGACAGGGCCTTACTACACTCGGCGCGGTATCAGCAGTCCCTGCGACGCTACCACGCCCGAGGGGTCCGACCCCGAGACCTCCAGGTGGGCGACCTGGTGCTTCGACTGCGGCAAGACGCCCGAGGGAGGTACAAGCTCACGCCCCCCTGGGAGGGGCCATTCGTCATCGCCAAAGTTCTGAAGCCCGGAACGTACAGGCTGGCCAACAGTCAAGGCGAGGTCTACGGCAACACTTGGAACATCCAACAGCTACGTCGCTTCTACCCTTAAGATGTTTCCAAGTTGTTCATATACCCCGCACCCACGCAAAGTTTAGTCAACAAGGAAGGGTCGGCCTCGCCTCGGCAAAGCCCGACCCTCCCTCGGGGGCTAAAAGGGGGGAAACCCCCTCTGCGTCAAAATTTTCCTCGAAAAAAAATCTCTTCTACCAGAATATCTTTCGTGCTTTTTGACTACTTCGAAAAGTGGGTCCTGGAAACGACGGAGTACACGTAAGCAGCCAAGGCTGACCGAGCCGAGGGACTCCTACGCCTCCGGGATACGGATACCTCACTCATCACCTTCTGCGATAAGTAACTCGCGTTCGGATAAAGTGACTCCGCGGATCGAACAAGTCTTACGTTCGGAAGCCCTTCTGCCGAAGCGATCCTTCGAGCCTTCTCGACCGAGTCGGTGACAGGGCCTCATGGACGGGTGAAAGTACGCGTAAGCGGCAAGGCCGACCGAGCCGAGGGACTCCCACGCCTCCAGGATACGGATACCTCACTCATCACCTTCCGCGAGAAGCAACTCTCGCTCGCACAAACATCCCTGTTACCGACAAAAAGTCCAGATACTCGAAACAAGAGGAAAAGAGACGCAGCTTTACAACGCAGCGAGGGTGTGTGTTCTGGCCTCGACGGCCGCACGAGACGCACGCTACAAGATAATCTGATCCTGCAGGCTCGGGTCTTGACGTTGGAAGAGGGCAGCAACACCCTCGGCATCGACGGCACCTTCGGCGAGGCCCGACCTAGCCTCGGACGGCGACGTGGTCCGAGGTTCTCCGCTCCGAAGGACGACGTCATCACTACGCCCGGGCAATCGCTGCCAGGGACTTCTCCGGGAATCCGGCCCGAGCAGGCGGCTCAGCCGGTCACCCCTGGGGCCTCGGCCAACCATCTTCCGAGGGCGCCAGCCCGGTCTGAAGCCTCAGCTGATCAACTCCGACGTCGATCCTGCCAACGGACAACCCGGCTAGGCTCCGGCCAACCAGGTTTCATTTTCGAGCCAACTCCGCCTCTGTTCATACTGATATCGCTACCCCTGGCCTCGGCTCGTCGAAGAGCGGCCGAGGGGTCTCTTTAACTAAGCTAGAGGAGCCTCGGACAGCAGGGCCGACCGAGCCGAGGGACTCCTACGCCTCCGGGATACGGATACCTCACTCGTCACCTTGACACGGGGCGACTCATGCTTGGTGAAGCGGTTCAGATAGTCAACAGACGAGTCTTAGTGCTCAAGAATGAGGAAAAAATACGGCTCTGTGCCGAAGTTACATACATGTTCAGGCCCCAAAAGCCGTAATGAACAAAAACACTGGCATTCGAAGTGCCATTACAAACGGAACTCCGGTTCCCCTCCGCAGGTACGAACAACCCCACTCGATAGGGGTGGGCCTGCGGGGCTACAGAAGACTGACGGGTGGCTCGCCGCCGCCCGCTCTGACTACGACGACAACGGCCCCCACTCCGGATGGCCGAACTGCAGCAGCGCAGGCCTCAGGGTAGGCACTGCTGCAGTCTTGCCCTTGCCCACGCCGACGCTCGAGGGGCGAGGACAAGTACAAAGAGCCGGAGGCCCGAAGCGCGGATGGTGGCGGTGATCCCGTCGGCGACGGGGGCTTCTCGAGCCGCTTCCGCCTCTGCACCGACGGCAGGAGCCATCAGCCCTCCGGCAGATCCCCACTCAAGTCCTCCCAGATGAGTGGGGCACCGGCCTCCGCGTGAAGGCGCCGTCCCGGTGCAAAGGCAGGACCGCCCCAGAACACGAACGCCGCCCTAGCAGCGCGCGGCATCTAGGGTGGTCCTCCCGTATACACGGCACGGCAGCCGCCCCCCCCTGCAGAAGGGGCCGCCGGGAGCCAAGCCGATGAACCCGACACGCTGGAGGTGACGACGCCTGCCGTCGATCCGCCCCGCGTTGTCGAAGTCCGGGCCGCCCGCAGGGCCAGTGAGCGCCCTCTCCCTCGAATGCTGCGGGAGAGGATGACCCACGAACCCGTGCAGGAGGTAGAGCGTCGGCTCAGCCCGGCACCCACCCCAGCGAGGATGATGAACATCCTTGAAGCTGAGGGTGGGACCAAGATCGCAGCCCGGCTTACTCCTCCCCACCCAGGAGCTGGTGGTCGCCGTCTCGGGTGACCACCAGCGGAGGGGAGCAACCGGGCTGCATGATGAAAATCCTTGAAGCCGAACGATGGCTGAAAGGTACCAACTCCCACGGAGTTGCGTTCCTCCAACGATGAGGCGAAAAGACGGCGGTTTCCCCCATCCGTGGGCTTGGAAGGTGGAAAGACACGGTGCATCAGGGAGGAAGAAGACATGGTCGCCTTACGGAAGGGGTCGCCCTCCTTTTAAAGGCGACTCTCCCTGCTTGCGCCCCCGACCGTCACGGGCTGAGTCTTCTCCAACAACGCTCCAAAGCCCTCCCTTGCGGCGCGGGGGCTGGGTCCCGCATGTCATGCAGACCGGCTCCAAGCAGAAGAAGCCAAACCGCCGCGCGTGGTGCACGCAACCGCCCAGCGGTTACAAGTGACCCTCCACTTTTGCCCAGACCAACGGGCGAAAGGGGCGGGCAGCCATGCAGGCGGCATGCAATCGCGCCAAGTGGACGCGCCTCTCCGACTCCCGACACGCCAGCACGGAGGCCCAGGCCCACGCGTCGCGCGACCGGCGCGTCGGATGCTGCATGCAAGCGACTGTACCGCCTGTGCCACCACCGCGCCTCCTCGATCGCGGAACCAATACCGCGACTCGAGGCAACCCAGCGCGCGACCCAGCAGCGCCAGCCTGACGCAGCGGCCAACGCGGCCAAAGGTGGGCCGGCAGTAATGACGGTGGCAGGCGCGCGGGAACAGCGGTCACGTCGTCAGCCAAGCTCACGTCCCATCCGGAGGCCGCGAGAGAACCCCCTCTCACGGCGTGAAGACAACGCGCCCGTGATCCGTTCCTCGAACGGCTCGCGCACGCGCAACGGCAGCCCCGCCAACTACTCGCCCCGTCGCATCAACTCCGCGGCAGGACAGGCGGCGCTTCTGGCAGGAGCAGCGGGCGACGCTTCGCCTTCGCCGAAACAACCGCGCCAAAAAAGGTACGCCGCGTCGTTCGGTTTCGTATCCTTTTTCCTTTTTTCCTCTTTCTCTATCTCTTGCGACAGGGACCGGGAAAGGGGGATACCCCGAAAGGGATCCTTCCCCGTGAAGGAACTAGGCTCCGAGCCTCCTTACTGATCAGGGGTTCGAAGGCTGGCCCCCCGGAGGGTTCAACAGCCGCCTCATATCGCGTGGGCCCTACACCCACTACTGGTCAGAGGTTCGAAGGCCGGCCCCCCGAAGGGTTCCACGGCCGCCTCAGGCTACTCGGGCTCCGCGCCCATTACTGATCAGGGGTTCGAAGGCTGGCCCCCGAAGGGTTCACAGTCGCCTCAGACACCGAGCGAGGGATGACCAGGGGTACGTTCGATACATAACCGAGGCACGGGCTGCGCTCCCGAGGTACCCTAGGACATTTCCGAGACCAGCGGGAGCGATTTTGTAACGGAATCCCATCGGAGGGAGGCATCGAGCCCTCGGACCCCGTCGCCAGGGGACCGGGTCCGGCATATCACCCGCAGGTACTTTTGGGCGTGCCTCTGGGCCCCTAGCCGACCCCCAACGAACGGGGCACGGACGTCCACTCGGATTACCCGCTTGCAGCTCACCGGAGACACCATGTTCGGTGCCCATCGAGGGTAACATGGCGCTCTCCCCCCCCTCCTCCTTGCGGAAAGGCGACGTAGGGGCGTATGTAAAAAAGCCGAGTCTGTCCCAGATCGCCCTCTCGCCCTGTGCGGAGGCTCGGGGGCTGCTCTCGCAAACCCGGCTCCGGCCAAACCGTTGACAGCGTCAACATACCAGCCCGAGAACTTGGGCCCCGACCGTGCACCCGGGCTACGGCCAGTTCGCATGAGGGAACCACCAGACCAGCCGAAGCATTACGCAAGGCATTAAGACCTCAAAGGAGTGAAACCACTCCTCCGAGGCCTCGGGGGCTACACCCGGCGGGTGCGCTCGCGCGCACCCACCGGAACAAAATGCAACCGAGAAAGGCTGGTCCCCTTGCAAAAAAGTGCGACGAAAGCCTCCAAGCGAGTGCTAACACTCCCTTCGAGGCTCGGGGGCTACTGTCGGGGACCATAATTAGGGGTACCCTCAAGACGCCTAATTCTCAGCTGGTAACCCCCATCAGCATAAAGCTGCAGAGGCCTGATGGGTGCGATTAAGTCAGGGATCAGTCCATACGAGCGACTCGATCACGCCTCGCCCGAGCCTAGCCTCGGGCAAGGGCAGCCGACCCCGAGATGCTTCCGTCTCGCTCGAGGCCCCCTTTTAATGGCAGACGCATCTCCGGCTCGCCCGAGGCCTTGCCTTCGCTAAGAAGCAACCCTGACTAAATCGCCGCGCCGACCGACCGAGTCGCAGGGGCATTTAACGCAAAGGTAGTCTGACACCTTTATCCTGACGCGCGCCCCCCGGCAGAGCCAAAGTGACCGCCGTCACTTCGCCGCTCCACTGACCGGTCTGACAGAAGGACAGCGCCGCCTGCGCCATTCCGACTGCAGTGCCACTTGACAGAGTGAGACTGACAGGCAGTCAGGCCTTGCCAAAGGCGCCATAGGAAGCTCCGCCCGACCCAGGGCTCGGACTCGGGCTAAGGCCCCGGAAGACGGCGAACTCCGCTCCGCCCGACCCAGGGCTCGGACTCGGGCTAAGGCCCCGGAAGACGGCGAACTCCGCTCCACCCGACCCAGGGCTCGGACTCGGGCTAAGGCCCCGGAAGACGGCGAACTCCGCTCCGCCCGACCCAGGGCTCGGACTCGGGCTAAGGCCCCGGAAGACGGCGAACTCCGCTCCGCCCGACCCAGGGCTCGGACTCGGGCTAAGGCCCCAGAAGACGGCGAACTCCGCTCCGCCCGACCCAGGGCTCGGACTCGGGCTAGGCCCCGGAAGACGACGAACTCCGCTCCGCCCGACCCCAGGGGTCGGACTCCGCCCTGGCCTCTGCCGAACGACCTCCGCCTCGCCCAACCCAGGAGCTCGGGCTCGGCCTCGGCCATGCAGGGCAGACTCGACCTCGGCTTCGGAGGAGCCTCCACGTCGCCCGACCTAGGACACAAGTCCGCCACGTCGACAGGAAGCGCCATCATCACCCTACCCCGAGCCGACTCGGGCCGTAGAGAACAAGACCGGCGTCCCATCTGGCTAGCTCCGCCAGATAGGCAATGATGGCGCCCCGCTAGACCCGTGACGACGGCGGCTCTCAGCTCCCTTACGGAAGCAGGGGGACGTCAGCAAGGGCCCAACCGCTCCGACAGCTGTCCCTCCGCCAGGCTCCGTTGCTCCTCCGACAGCCACGACACCACACCAGCTGGGTGCCAAGATCTCTCCGGCTGCCACACAGGCATGTACTTAGGGCGCTAGCTCACCCCCGCTAGACACGTAGCACCTTGCTACACCCCCATTGTACACCTGGATCCTCTCCTTACGCCTATAAAAGGAAGGACCAGGGTCTTCTTAGAGAAGGTTGGCCGCGTGGGGACGAGGACGGGGCAGGCACTCTCTTGGGGCCACTCGCTTCCCTCACCCGCGTGGACGCTTGTAACCCCCTACTGCAAGCGCACCCGACCTGGGCGCGGGTCGAACACGAAGGCCGCGGGATTCCCACCTCTCTCACGACTCGTCTCCGGCCACCTCGCTTTTCCCCCCTTCGCGCTCGCCCACGCGCTCGACCCATCTGGGCTGGGGCACGCGGCACACTCACTCGTCGGCTTAGGGACCCCCCGGTCTCGAAACGCCGACAAAAATGAATTAGCGAACAATAAATATTCGAAAATGAAGATAGTATAAATTAAGATTTTAGTAAAAAAAGTATTATTCAATATCTCTACTATCATTAAAGCATCAGTTTCAATGGTCGGCATACATCATATTTTTACAAATAACCCCTTACATCTATCTCAAATTAACTCGCTACATCTCCATGCACACAACATGCACGTCCGGCCCGTTAGCCAGTCGGGTGGTTAAATTAGCCACTGAGTGAAGCTATTTAACCAGTAGAACATCATAATTAAATATTTTTAATATTGAATATAAATTGTATATACGAGTTTTGTAAAATAAAAATATATAATCGTGCCGAACTGGATCAGTACTATGGGCCGAGGCTACGACCCAAGCACGACACGACGAATAGTGTCGGGCTAGTCTAGACACTATTAAATGAGTCGTGCCCTGGACCAGCCCGCCAAACATAGCCAATTTGGTCATCTATACCTCCACACAATAATGATGGTCCTCGCCTCAGTTGTCGCCACCTCGTTTGTCATCTTGCTTCTTTTCTCTCTCCCCTCATGCCTCCGCCTCCACGCTACCCATTCTCGACAGAGGGCGTGGGAGCAGGCGCCCCCTCCCCGTATTAGTCTGACACCAACCTCGACATCGACCCGCGTAGTGGCTTTTGCACGTCCACGAGGGTGTTTTCACAGCATGCACACACCATCATTTTCGCCGTCGTCGGACGTCCCTTTCGTCTTTCCGGCCTTCGCCCTGTTCTTCCTTACCAACCTGCTGCCCTTGCCCACGGTCACAGCCGTGAGGCAACCGACGCTCATCGATGCGGGTACGGGCGAGTCGATCTGCTTCTGGCTTTTCTTCGTGTGTGCCGCCGAGGAGGACACGATGGCGTCTGCCACGCTTAGGTTATCTTGGCAAAGACGAGTCCAGATCTGAGATATTGGACAACCAAGGCACGTAGCGCGACAACAGTCGACATATGCTACGAAGTTGGTGGTGGTGTTGTGTCGCCTCGACGGGTCCAGGGCTAGAAGGCACTCGCATTCTCTCGCTCTTTTTGGACTGACGCCTGGCGCCGGTGCCTCTCGGTTTGGAGCTACTCTGGCTAGGATTCTTTCTCTGCTTGCGTGCTCTCTCTCTCTCTCTCTGTATGTATCTAGCGGGATACTTACCCATATCGCTTCCAGATGTCCATGTCTTCGTCGTGTCTTTCTCCGGCAACAAACAGCTACGATGCATCTTCCCTTCCCTTCCTGTACTACGAAACCTTGGATGTGGGGAACTGGGGAAGGCGAGGGATGGAGGTCCCTGATTTGCTGCCTATTGTACCCATTCGATGGCTCGGCATTGCCTGTCTACATGGCGTTTCCTTTACCATGATATCGACTCGGTTAGTCAAATAAAAAAATATTATGGGGAGAGTAGAGACAATCAATAAAAAATCTTAAGATCTTTTTGTGGATAATTTATGTAGGTATTGTTATGAACCGTCGCAACGCACGAGCAATCGACTAGTAGTTTTTTAAAACAAGACTTCTCGCTAGCAAAAGATAGAAAACTAAAATGTCTCTATAGATGTTAAAGAATGAAAAGATATTGGCTGACGATGTTTATAAAAATAACACCCTAAATGATAATTTAGAGTAAACTTTAGAAAGACTCTTTTGAAATGCTGTTAGAGCTTCACTTGCATGCTGCAGCAGATCACATCGTGTCGGCAACTCCCATGTTGGCATGCTGCTGCTAAACACAAAATCAAATGCACATATATAGCCACATTGCGATTTTCTATTGGCTCCTGCAGTCTACAGACGCACAGCGTGCTAGCAGAATATTAATTCAGGGTACACAGTGCTGGTCTCACCTAGGGATGGCAATGGTCGGTTCCCACGACGAAAAAATTTCCCCGCGAGGATCCCACAAACGTTTGTGTGATACATTTCTTCCTCATCCTCGTTCCCCGTAGAGATAAATCCCTAACGGGGATCCCAATCTCCATTTAAATTATAATTAAGACATACATTCATTGTTATTAATGTTAAACATTGTCACCTATACACATTGTCAAATGTAAGAAATCATCATGCATACATCAAAATAAACACATTTGTACAATTAGTGGTCTCTTGACAAACTAATTATTTAATTTTGTTGTTAACTGGTACACAAAAACATAGTCATATGTAAGTTTAACGGGTCCCCGCGGGGAATGTGAATGGAAAATGCTTCCCCGTCCTATCCCCGTTTACCCGTCGAGAGATAAATTTTTCTTGTTTATATCCCCACAGAAGAAGTTTCTTCTTCATCCTCATCCCATAATAGAGAAATTTCCGTGGGGAATCAAAGATCAGATCCCCGTTGCCATCTCTAGTCTCACCTGAAGAGAAAAGGGGCAAGAGAATGAAATGACTAGGGGTGGGTGCTTTGGAGGTATTTCGCCGGGACTCATGAATCCAATTCAAATTTGCAGGGAATGAAATGTCAATAATGTTGTCTGGGCCAAAAGACGCTCCATCTATCTGTTGGTCAAGAAAATGGATTCGACCGATTATAGCATTCGTATATCGTCATTCGTCAGTGGAACTCTACAGTGATATTAAAACATAGGGTCAAACAAGTGGGGGAAATTATCCCCTTTGGCTTTGTTTGGGTACTATGGTATTCACCTCAATCCAAATTTATTGAGATGGATTGAAATGTAATTTAGCTTAAGTTACACCCCAATCCATATCAATACATATGGATTGAGGTGAATAAATACATATGGATTGAGATGAATAAGAGAGCATCCAAACAAGGCCTTATGAAACAAGCTGCAATAAAAGCCCTAAAACCAGCTATCAGCAAAATTCTATTCTACCAGTAGATTCATGCTTCATACTCATATCCCCCTGAAAAAAAAGTTAGGGATAATTTCTCCGGTGAGTTCTTGAGCTCTCTCAGCTAGCTCTCAAGTGCCTCGAGACTCAAAGCTAGCAAATCGTTCCATGTATCCGTTGGTCCTGGCAAACACCAATGCATGCAATCATCGTGTTTTTTCCCGCCAGTTGTTGAAGGGTGAGCATCAGCTCTGAATTCACTCATGCGAGTGATGTCCAGAATTCTGAAACTAGACTGTTGAAGAGCCTTCACCAAGTGTTGGTTTACCAAGCGTGCTTCTACATTAGTGCTGTTATTGTCCAAAGAGAAAATTTCTTCCACCTGAACAGGTTTGCCTCAATATGTTAGGCTTTTTTTAAAAAATAGATTTTCACATAAGAGCTTTGTTCCAATATGTTAATGGAATCCATTAAAGTGAGGATTAGCTTGTATGCTAGTTAGTGGATGATTATTTGGGAATGCTCTGTTTCTGTTCAAAAACTGACCGCAGAGGATAAAATATAAAACGATGCATTATTTTATTTTGTCTAATATGTTAACATTAAAAATATCAAATCCCTACAGTGCAATGTCCCATATGCAAAAAGGAAAAGGGTTTCTTATTTCTTTACATTGCGATAAAAAGATGAGGTACATAGCAGCAGGCCCAACTGAGCTTAGAACTAAGTCAATAAGCCAACCATCGTGCAATTATATTGTCTTCAATGAACGTTTTCTCATTCTTTATGTTGCAATTGCCCTACCAGATAACACAGGAACATAACAAGGAAGTATTTCAGCACATTCCCATATCCACGCATCATATTATGCATGATGTTGGAACAAAAATTTAAGAAACAGCTTGCATGAGGATATGAAAAGTTTGCTATTTTACTAAGCATATCATGTACTTAGTATCGTATCAGTACCTCTTCTGACGACAAGGGCTGATTACGTTGGCAAGATCCACCTTCATTCCAGTCACCACCTTCGAAATGTCTAGGAGATTGAGTGCGAAAGAATTTAACTGTGTTTGGTCTTGTTGCTTTGTTAGCGAAGGATATCTGATGGAAATTTTTATTCAGAGCATGGGAAAGATACGCCGAATGTCATTCACATAGACTGACATAGGTAGCATTTTTTAAGAGATAGAAATGTTATAATTCCATTTAGATCAAATTCACATGGTTAAAGAAAAATTTCCCAATCAGTTGTAGAATATCCATGTCCCATGGCAGTGTACTTTTTTCACACAGGGAAATGCCAGTCCATTGCATAGTAAGAGAAAATCAGCATTCAATTACATATGAGCTTCAGGCACAGATAAAATGGTCATCAGATATCAGCAAGTGCACTCTAACTGAAACTTTTAGTAACATGAAGAAATAAGGCTATAGACATACCATGTTTTGAAGAGCCAAATCCAGTCCAGCCGGTGGCAGTAAAGGAGGTACAACTGGTCTCCCCTTCTCAAAGAACAGCATCGGTGACTGTATTGGATCAAATTTTGAGGGTGCCCACCACCTAAGTACAACAAAGCAAATGAGGCCAAAGATAAAAGAATATATGCAGATTACATACAGAGCAAGAGAAATCAAATTTTCAGGAAATCAGGAGATAAAAGAGGTGGTATGCTGCCCTTCATTATATATCATCATGTGTGTCACAAATTTGTCTAGTTTATCGACGAAGGCAAAAACCAACATGATAGCTGTGGCAAAAATTCAATACAACTAAAATGCCCTCAGAAAGGTAAACAATGAATGTGCTGCGAAAGGGCCGCTAGCGTAAGGCTTCCGAGTAGCACCTCCAGGTCCCGGGTTCGATCTCCCTCGGGGGCGTATTTATGCCTTGGTTAAAAAAATCTCCTCGTTGTGCTCCGCCCGCTCGCAGGTTATGTCATGCGCGCCACCCTCCGGCTGGACCTTTGCAGAGTGAACGGTGACAGTCCGCTAGTGATGGGGGGCCAGGGTTCGGGGATTTTCTCGGTCGGGACATTGTTTCGGTCTTTTCTTAATATAATACCGGGAGGACGGTCTTTCCCTCCCCGATCGAGTTTTTAAGATAAACAGTGGGCTGAATCACACCTCTTCCATCAGGAACAAGTTATTTAGTACCAATTACCAATACAATCATAGGTTTCTGATGCATTAATTCTACAAACGTATATTGTGAACAATAAGTAGTTCAGTGCACTTTTGTCAAGTTTGAAGTTTGAAGAGAAACGATGGAAGATGGAACTACAATACTTAGTTTGTATAATAACACATTAATTGATCTGTCAATTAATCACGCCACTAACTTAAATCATAAAATGCCATTAGTTTGGCATCAAGCTGTAGAGCTACTAATTTAATGCTTATCTGTCTATGGATAGTGACATTCACGTACCAATGCCCAGTGTTGAAAATAAGAACATCATGGAAGCTACATGCCTCTACCCATGTTTGGTCAGGAATATCCACATCAACTCTGTAACCTTGCTTATATCCAAGAGATTCTAGAGGGCCTCCATTTGGATTCCTTGACCACCTACAAAATGAGTGACATGGGATTTGATAAAAAAAAATGACCAATAGAAGGGCAACAGTATCCCACCATGAAAGAAAATGTTCTGAATCAGCATTTAATTAACATAAAAAAGTTGAAGGAATCAAATAGGCAAAACTAAAGAAACACTGTGACTGATAAGAGCACAGCTCTATTAACATTAATCCACTATTACTTAAACCAGGTAGCGAGAATGGTTGACTGGGAGATAGTTCAATTTCAGTTCTTCCAAGTTACACCTAGAGTTGTAAACTGAAAGCAAGATATGAAAAGCTGAAATAAAGTTCTGTCATAAATAACAATACAAGCAGGCCATATGTCCGAGTAACCATTTTTTATGCTAATCCAAATGAAATGACACTTCTTACCTACCGTAGCGTACCAAGAGATTTGTTCTGTGGTATGCCACAGTGAGGTTATAGCGTAGGAAGGTGAAACCACGGTCTGCCCCAGCAGGACGCCATTTGCGAACCTCACCATTGACTCCCCTGAGCATGCAGACTAATGAGGCAAACATGTTGCGGTTCAACGAATCACCCACAAATCCTGCAAAAAAGGTATAAGGACAATCGTGAGCATAGAAAGGCAAATTTCAGAGACTCTAAACATATAAGCTCGGTACAGGCAAAAAAAATTAGTACGCTTAGTTGCCTCAGAATTTGGAAGTGTGAATGAACCTTGCTTCTACCATGGAGCAATTCTAATAATCTAATTAGAAGCATGTCGCAGAAGGCAGAATGGAAAATGGAACATGCAAACATCGCGTCACATAACATTATAACAACTCTAGTAAATGGAAACTGGAAAATATGATACACCTACGCAAATTAGTTTATTGAGATGTATAAGTAACTAATAAATGCATATCAATGTTTCGAAGGTTACTCCCATCCCCAACCACATTACTCGCGTGCTGACCATTGTAGGACGCATCCTGGTCACATTCTACATACCCGGGAACCCTAACGCCCGAATCGGTTGCTTTGAAAGCTACTCGACCACACCACAGCACATTGTCCCGACCAAGCCGCATCGCATGTCAAATTTCTCAGGTGTTTTTCAAAGACAGCGAAACGGGGGGTGACAAGTTACCGATACTGGTGTCCCTGTGGCGCTCCAGGAACCGGCGCGGGTCGAGGCGGGGGAGCTCGCACCCGGGCCCCGCGGGTGTCCACCGCCAGCTGAGCAAGTCGCGGGCGTTACCCTTGCCATTGGCGATGCAGTTCCAGCCCTTGAAGATCTCCTTGCAGGTATGGTCGTAGCGGAGCGAGGAGCCCGCGAAGGGGTCGCGCACCCAGTCGCCGGCGGAGTAATCACAGGCCTGAGACTGGGAGGGCGTGCGGGACGCGGGGAGGGGCCGAGGCGAGGGAGAGGAGGTGAGGTGGAGGAGCAGCAGCAGGGGCAGAAGCAGGATGAGAGCAAGGACGAGGGCGCGCCGCCGAGGCCCCGCTGTCGGGCTCCTCGCCGGCGGTGCCATGGGAGGCGGTGGCGGGCGCGGTTGGGCGAGCGAAGCAGATCTCGGGCATTGCACGGTGGGCCTACACTACACAGCCCGTGCCGAGGAGGCGAGGAGCTTTGCTGGCTAAAGCCCAAACAAAAACGAGACAAGTACCGGGCCTTTACAGGCCGAGTTCGGGCCTGAACGTACTAGACGTTAGTGTGGGTCAGTTTAATGAGCATCTTTCTC
Organism: Zea luxurians; assembly: GCA_029449295.1. Lineage (NCBI taxonomy): Eukaryota > Viridiplantae > Streptophyta > Magnoliopsida > Poales > Poaceae > Zea > Zea luxurians. The sequence goes on from JAOPSE010000001.1 coordinate 191,225,865, forward strand.
GGAAGGAAAAAAAAACAATTATTTAGCTGAGTTATAACTTTATTTTTACACTTATACTTGTTAACTAGTTTTAAAATATTAAAAATATGTAAAATAGTATGTGTAATCTTAGTGTCGTTGTAAGGACTTGTTCGTTTTTCCTCTTAATCCATGTAGATTGAATGAGATTGAAATCTCAAATAAGTTAAAATCTTTCATATTTTTTTGAATCTCATCGAATTTATATAGAAGTTGGATGAAAATAACCGAACAAGACCTAACGTGGATATTCTATTACAGAGAAGAGAGAACACACATTTTGTGTGTAATGGTGTTACATTGGTCGGTCTTTGTCGTTCGGAAGAACGTATGTGGCGTGCATTTGTACTGTATCCATACATGATACGTGCAGGCTACAATAATTATATTCTCTCACGTTTTCTTTTTTATTTATCGCGTTTTTTTGTTAAAAAATAAACTAGCCACAAATTACTACAAGCGTGACGCAAACGCGCGTAGGCAAAAAAAAAAAATATCGAGCGCAAGATGTTCCATCAAAGAACGACATTGCCTACCAGTTTGCCTCAGAAGGGCCTCTCAGTGCGCGTTGATTCTCCGGCGACGGCTACCGCGACGGCGGGGGGACCAGCAGCCGTGCGTCCCGTCTCTTCTTGCACTCAGTCCATTTCCACCACCTGTGCACCATGTACCAGGCCGGACCGCGGCGTGGTCGTCGTCGTCAGTCCACCCGTGCAACCAGTAGACTGCCTCTGCGAACTTGCATGGGTTCCAAGTTCCAACTCGATCCGGCTAGTCTGGAGTCTGGACCGCGAGGGACCGGTGCCTATCATTCACACCCTAGGTATTCACCGTACGCACGTAGTACCAACCAACCCTGTACTTGTAGCCGCTAGCTCTGTTTCGTGCCCGTGACACGACAGCGAAGGCGTTGAAATAATTGGACATGATTGATACGTCACAAGACAAAAAAAAAAACACAGATAACGAATATCATGAAAACAATAATATCCTTACACTAGTTGATGATGATACAGTAGCATGACTGCATGCATGACAGCATGAGGTGAAACCATCTTAAAGTTCAGGCGCACAGAGGAGTGGAAACCAAAAAAAATAAAATAAAACTGCCAGCCCTTGTCTCGTGCGTCGTCGGTCGTCGTTTCACAGTGCCCGTGTCTCCGCCCGGCGCTGCGCGCGTTTCTTTCAGCGGCGTTGTCCGGCTCCGGTCCCGCCTGCTTGCTGCATGCCGTGCGTGCTGCGTAAACATCGTTATCTTGTACTATCTAATATGCATCCACGACTTTGCTGACACCCGATAATAAGTATACAGAGGCTGATCATTGTCATATCAGCAGAATTTACCGTACGTGTTAACGAGTACACATGCGGCGCGGCGGCCAGAATTTACCGTACGTGTTAGCGACCGTTTCAACAGCCAGCCACATCAACGTCGTCGTCGTCCATGCAAATATGCAATGTTGCAGCGGAACGTTATAATCCTTCATCGCTGTACGAGATAAAGGATGAGTTAAAGTCAGCGAAGAAGGACGTGCCGTTGGCGTACGTTGAGCTAGTAACCAATCCTTCATAATTGCATGCATCGTCGATGGATATAGATCATCGACATGTGAAAGTGAAACCGAGACGACTCTGAAAACCAGCAGGCAGCATCGCATGCATGAATCCACAGCAGGGCCGGGAGGGACCATCGGCCATCGCCATCCTAGCTCCCAAATCCCAATCATACCAGTACGCGTACCAGTAGTACGGCAGTGGACGCACTCACGCGACGCGAGGACTGTGAGGCGAAGGAGCTGCAGTCTGCAGGTGAACAGCTAGAAGAACAGGAAAAGTCTTGAGGTTTTTTCATGAGCTGGCGGTGGTGGTGAATTGAGGGAGGGGCAGTCCGAGGCGCCGCATGCAGTTGCATTGCAGAGTGGCCAGAGTTTGCATCTGAGCTGCAATGCAAGCAGCAAGGTGCGAGCAGGAGGAGCACGTCCCCTGACGGAGGAGTGTCCGCGCGTCCATCTAATCTGCGCCCTTGTCACCTTGCTCGGCGAGTCAAAAGCGCGCTCACGTCGCGACGCAGTGTCGCGCGCTCACGGGATCTGCCACGATCCCCGCGTCCCTTGCCGCGCGCTCGTGACAGTGAGAGCGACACGCACACGGACACTGACAAACCGGGGCCGGTGGAGTGGACGGAGGCCGCGCGCAGACCGCCGGACATTGGCGATCTGGCAGCGGCGGGCGCGTCCGCGTCGTCGATCGTCGGTGCGGGCTCGCTGGCCGCCGCGCGCAGCTGCGCTCGGGCCATGGCTTGGCGGGACAGGCCGATCCTCGAGCTCTCCGCGTGTTGGTCTCTCTACGCGTGTCCAGTGTCCACACACGCTATATAGAGTTATTACTGAAGCGCCGGCGGCACAGGCCAGCTTGAAGCAAGATGCAGACAACACCGCCGAGGCGCCGACTGCACCTGCACGGCCCGCAGTCGGTCTACAGACTCTACACGGCGCAGGCGCTGACCTTTGTTGCAAATAAAATTCTACTCGCCCGCCCGTGGCCGTGCTTGTCTCGTGCCGTGCCGCGTCCGCACGCTGCGTTTATTTCTTCCCTTCCGTGGCGTCGTCGTCGTCGTCGTCGTCGTCGTCGTATCCGGCATCCTATTCCTGTTCCTACCTGCCGGTGCCGGACTCGGCCGCCGGATACGCCAGCGTTATCTACCCAACCCATGACAAGCCGCTCACGACCTCACGTATATTATCACCACCCACCGGAGAGACTCGGACGTCCGGGACTCCGGGTCCGGGTTCTCTCAAGCTTTCGCGGCAGGAGCAGGAGACAACTGATCCCGTCCAGGTGTAAAGTGCGCTAGCTGCCGTCAGATACGTGTGCTGGTTTTCAGTCACGGGTCTCAAGCTCTGACCTGGTTCGCATCTTTGTACTGAAAAAAATAAATAAATAAACGGGTTCTCATGGTCCAGCGGCCAGCCGGACTGGTGACTCTGATTGATGGATTTCATTTGCCTGCAGTGCAGTTGCTGTTCAAGTGTTCATATTGGGCCAGCGTTTGGCGCTCTGCATTCTCCTTGCACACACGCACACCATCCCAACGCGCAAAAAACACGCAGTCAGTAGTACTAGTAAAACGCAACAGACTACTGTACAGAGAGAGCTGATCAGCTGCCTGATTGTTAATGCTATCTGTCCGAAAAAAACGGACCTAATTAATCGTTCTGTGCCAGAATCCATCAAGCCGTCATTTGATTTATTTTTTTGAAAGAAGGAAACCCTGCAGGCCAGTTTCACCAAAAAGTGGGTAAGAAAACACAGCGTTCAGGTTACTAATAAATGACGGGGCTACGGCCGCTTCTAACAGAGCCACACGTACAATAGTCAATAGGACTCCCTTTTGTTTGGTTCGACGACAGCAAAAAGCTTTATTATGGAAGTACCAAAGCCTGCTGATAATTCTCTTTTTCCATCTGACTGCTGCTGCACTGTGCATCACCACCAGAGAGGCGTGGACTGATGGACCAAGACCAACACCCACCCTTAGCTTAGCTAGCTTGCCATGCCATGCCATGCCATGCTGCAGCTGCTGCTTCTCATACGCAACGCCCGCCTACACAGTATAACCAAACGAAAAGGACAGCACGAGGAGGGCCAGCTCTCTGAAAGCCCCCCATGCATGCAGAAGAAGAGAAGGTGAGATTATCATGCAGCAGCTGCGGTTAAGCCGTCGCTGTCAGGCCGGTGTTGGATTGGATCCATGCGACAACAGTACCCGGATGACCACCACCCAAGCCGATCGTCGAAGCAGTGCCCTCTGCGACGGCGAGCACGAACCCAAAACCACGGGCGCGACCGCGATTGCGTGATCATCCGCGGGTGAATCCGCTGTTCACGCGTCCGGCTAGTCCTGCAAGTCTGGGCCGTGCCCATTGGGCCGGCACGAGCCCGGCACGGTTTTGTAAGCACGAAGTCTGGCCCAGCACGAGAGTTAAATAGCCGGGCCAGCACGACACGTGCATCGTGCTGGGCCGTGCTTTCCATTTCGGCCCGACGGCTCATACGACCCGGCACGGGAGATTGGGCCGTGCCCGGGTCAGCACGGCACGGGAATAGGCCCGAAACGCGGACGCGCGGCGCGGTGACCCATTTCGCATTTAGGGTTACGCGCGAGCGCGACTCAGCTCAGCGGCGGCATTTACTTCCCTCCCGAGTCCCGACCTCTCCAAGTCTCCAGAGACCTCTCGTTTCTCTTGCTCGCCTCCCTCTCCGTCCCTCGTTCGCGGTCCGCCGCCGCTCCACGCGACCTGGATCCCGCCTCTAGCTAGCCCGCCGCCGTCTCTTCCAGGCTTCCAGCTGATGCGGCATGGCCGGATCTGTTCGGATCCGTTGCGCTTGCGCAGCTCCATGCACATCTCGAAACCCTAACCACGATTCCCAAGTAACGTTTCCCACTTTCCCAGGAATCGAAGCGCCGCCGTCCTCCCGCGGTCCCGCCGCGCCGAATCGCCGATGCCTGCTCAAATGCTCAAGCAGCTCAACGGACTCCTCGTCTTCGTCAAGCCCCAAGGTATGGAAAAGTGGTCTTGTTCGGCCCGTTCGCATTCGTGCCTATTCCCAAGAGTTAGCAGTAATTGCTTTACCGAATGTTTGCTGTCGTGCTCTACAAATGTTTAGTTGTTGCTGCTCATACAGTCATACTGCTCGTACTAGTTCGTACTGCTCATACTGCTCATACTGCTCGTACTAGTTCATACTGCTCATGCTGCTCATACTACTCGTACCCCGATCCAGTACCCCAGTTTTTTTTCTGCTGCTCAGTGGTACTCGCTAGTCGCTACCCCGATCCAGTACCCCAGTTTTTTTTGCTGCCGCTCAGTGGTACTCTCTACCCCGATCCAGTACCCCGATCCTGTGGTTCTGTTTCTGTGTCTGGTTCTACACTTCTACAATGGGGAGGAAGAGGTTAGTTGTTAGAAAAGCTTCTGGTCGTAGTAGGTTAGAAAAGCTTCTGGTCGTAGTAGGACCAAGTGAAAGGGAATTAGGCTTGCACCTAGTTCCTAAATAATTTTGGTGGTTGAATTGCCCAACACAAATATTGGACTAACTAGTTTGCTCTAGTGCATAAGTCATACAGGTGCAAAAGGTTCACTTTCAGTCAATAAAAAGACCAAGTGTTGGATTCAACAAAGGAGCAGCAAGGCAACCGAGGGCACCTCTGGCTTCAGGCACCGGACTGTCCGGTGTGCACCGGACTGTCCGGTGCGGCCAGAGGACTTCGACTTCAAACTCTTCACCCTCGGGATTTCTTGGAAGCCGGCGCGCTATAAATCACCGGACTGTCCGGTGTGCACCGGACATGTCCGGTGCTCCAAGGAAACGCGGCCTCCGGAACTCGCCAGCCTCGGGTTTGCTCGACAGCCGCTCCGCTAAAATTCACCGGACTGTCCGGTGTGCACCGGACTGTCCGGTGTACCAGCGGGGCAACGGCTCTCTGCGGCGCCAACGGCTCCCTGCGGTGCATTAAATGCGCGCGCAGCGCGCGCAGTCGTCAGGTACGCCCATGCCGGTGCACCGGACATCAAACAGTACATGTCCGGTGTGCACCGGACACCCAGGAGGGCCTACATGTCAGAAGCTCCAACGGTCAGAATCCAACGGCACTGGTGACGTGGCAGGGGCACCGGACTGTCCGGTGTGCACCGGACTGTCCGGTGCGCCATCGAACATCGGAGTTCCAGCAACGGTCACTTTTGGTGGTTGGGGCTATAAATACCCCAACCACCCCACATTCATTGCCATCCAAGTTTTCCAACTTTCAACCACTTACAAGAGCTAGGCATTCAATTCTAGACACATACAAAGAGATCAAATCCTCTCCAATTCCACTCAAACCCTTAGTGACTAGCGAGAGAGATTTGCCGTGTTCTTTTGAGCTCTTGCGCTTGGATTGCTTTCTTTCTTTCTCATTTGTTCTTGAGATAATCACTCAATTGTAACCAAGGCAAGAGGCACCAATTGTGTGGTGGCCCTTGCGGGGAAGCTTTGTTCCCGTTTGATTGAGAAGAAGAGAAAGCTCACTCGATCCGTGGGATCGTTTGAGAGAGGGAAGGGTTGAAAGAGACCCGGCCTTTGTGGCCTCCTCAACGGGGAGTAGGTTTGCAAGAACCGAACCTCGGTAAAACAAATCCTCGTGTCACACTCTTATTTGCTTGCGATTTGTTTTGCGCCCTCTCTCGCGGACTCGTTTCTTTATTACTAACGCTAACCCGGCTTGTAGTTGTGATTATTTTTGTAAATTTCAGTTTCGCCCTATTCACCCCCCCTCTAGGCGACTATCAATTGGTATCAAAGCCCGGTACTTCATTAGAGCCTAACCGCTCGAAGTGATGTCAGGAGAACCCGCCAAGAAGGAGATGGAGACCGGCGACAAGCCCACTACAAGCCAAGGGAGCACTTCATCGGAAGAGTCCCGCACCAAGAGAAGGGAGAAGAAGAAGATCTCCTCCAAGCGGAAGGAGAAAAGGTCTTCCTCTTCTCACCACAAGGAGAAGAAGGAAAAGTCTTCTTCTCACAAGCCGCATCGGAGTGGGGACAAGCACAAAAGGATGAGGAAGGTGATCTTCTACGAGACCGACACCTCATCGACATCTACCTCCGGCTCCGACGCGGCATCCGTTACTTCTAAACGCCAAGAGCGTAAGAAGTATAGTAAGATTCCCCTACGCTACCCTCGCATTCCTAAACATACACCTTTACTTTCCGTCCCATTAGGCAAACCACCAACTTTTAATGGTGAGGATTATGCTATGTGGAGTAATTTAATGCGATTTCATCTAACCTCTCTCCACAAAAGTATATGGGATGTTGTTGAGTTTGGTGTACAGGTACCATCCGTAGGGGATGAAGACTACGACACGGACGAAGTGGCCCAAATCGAGCACTTCAACTCCCAGGCCACAACCATTCTCCTTGCCTCACTAAGCAAGGAGGAATACAACAAAGTACAAGGGTTGAAGAACGCCAAGGAGATTTGGGACCTACTCAAGACGGCGCACGAGGGTGATGAACTCACCAAGATCACCAAGCGGGAAACGATCGAGGGGGAGCTCGGTCGCTTCCGTCTTCGCCAAGGGGAGGAGCCACAAGACATGTACAACCGGCTCAAGACCTTGGTGAACCAAGTGCGCAACCTCGGGAGCGCAAAATGGGATGACCACGAAGTGGTTAAGGTTATTCTAAGAGCCCTTATTTTCCTTAACCCTACTCAAGTACAATTAATTCGTGGCAATCCTAGATATACACAAATGACCCCCGAGGAAGTCATCGGGAATTTTGTTAGTTTTGAATGCATGATTAAGGGCTCCAAGAAGATCAACGAGCTTGATGAGCCTTCCACATCCGAGGCGCAACCCGTGGCCTTCAAGGCAACGGAGGAGAAGAAGGAGGAGTCTACACCAAGTAGACAACCAATTGACGCCTCCAAGCTCGACAACGAGGAGATGGCCCTAATCATCAAAAGCTTCCGGCAAATCCTCAAGCAACGGAAGGGGAAGGACTACAAATCCCGTTCCAAGAAGGTTTGCTACAAGTGTGGTAAGCCCGGTCACTTTATTGCTAAATGTCCATTATCAAGTGATAGTGACAGGGGTGACGACAAGAAGGGCAAGAGGAGGGAAAAGAAGAAGTACTATAAGAAGAAGGGCGGCGATGCCCATGTTTGTCGGGAGTGGGACTCCGACGAAAGCTCAAGCGACTCCTCCGACGACGAGGACGCCGCCAACATCGCCGTCACCAAGGGTCTCCTCTTCCCCAACGTCGGCCACAAGTGCCTCATGGCCAAGGACGGCAAAAAGAAGGTAAAATCAAAGTCCTCCACTAAATATGAAACATCTAGTGATGAGGATAAAAATGAAGAGGATAATTTGCGTATTCTTTTTGCCAACCTTAACATGGAACAAAAAGAAAAATTAAATGAATTGATTAGTGCTATACATGAGAAGGATGATCTCTTGGATTCTCAAGAGGACTTCCTTATTAAAGAAAATAAAAAGCATGTTAAGGTTAAAAATGCTTATGCTCTAGAAAGAGAAAAATGTGAAAAATTGTCTAGTGAGCTAAGTATTTGCCATGAGACTTTAAACAACCTTAGAAATGAAAATGCCAATTTAATTGCTAAGGTTGATTCTCATGTTTGCATTGATCCTAGAAATGATAATGTTGATTTGCTTGCTAGGATTAATGAGTTAAATGTTTCCATTGCTAGCCTTAGAAATGAAAATGAGAAATTAATTGCTAAGGCTAAGGATTTTGATGTTTGCAATGCTACTATTTCCGATCTTAGAACTAAAAATGATATGTTGCATGCTAAGGTTGTTGAACTTAAAACTTGCAAACCCTCTACATCGAATGTTGAGCATGTTTCCATTTGTACTAGATGTAGAGATATTAATGTTGATGCTATCCATGATCACCTAGCTTTAATTAAGAAACAAAATGATCACATAGCACAACTTAATGCTAAGATTAGAGAGCATGACTTAGAAAATGAAAAATTTAAACTTGCTAGAAGCATGCTCTATAATGGGAGACGCCCGGGCATTAAGGATGGCATTGGCTTCCAAAGGGGAGACAATGTCAAAATTAATGCCCCTCCTAAGAACTTGTCTAACTTTGTTAAGGGCAAGGCTCCCATGCCTCAGGATAACGAGGGTTACATTTTGTACCCTGCCGGGTATCCTGAGAGTAAAATTAAGAAAATTCATTCTAGGAAGTCTCACTCTGGCCCTAATTATGCTTTTATGTATAAGGGTGAGACATCTAGATCTAGGCAACCAACCCATGCCAAGTTGCCCAGAAAGAAAACTGTTAATGCATCAAATGATCATGCCATCTCATTTAAAACTTTTGATGCATCTTATGTGTTGACTAGCAAATCTGGCAAGGTAGTTGCCAAAATTATTGGGGGCAAACACAAGGGCTCCAAGACTTGTGTTTGGGTACCCAAAGTTCTTGTATCTAATGCCAAAGGACCCAAAACCGTTTGGGTACCTAAAACAAAGAACTAAACTTGTTTTGTAGGTTTATGCATCCGGGGGCACAAGTTGGATACTCGACAGCGGGTGCACAAACCACATGACCGGGGAGAAAAGGATGTTCTCCTCTTATGAGAAAAACCAAGATCCCCAACGAGCTATCACATTCGGGGATGGAAATCAAGGTTTGGTCAAAGGTTTGGGTAAAATTGCTATATCTCCTGACCATACTATTTCCAATGTTTTTCTTGTAGATTCCTTAGATTACAATTTGCTTTCCGTATCCCAATTATGTCAAATGGGCTACAACTGTCTTTTTACTGATACAGGTGTTACTGTCTTTAGAAGGAGTGATGATTCAATAGCATTTAAGGGTGTGTTAGAGGGTCAGCTATACTTAGTAGATTTTGAAAGAGCTGAACTCGACACATGCTTAATTGCTAAGACTAACTTGGGTTGGCTATGGCACCGTCGACTAGCCCATGTTGGAATGAAGAATCTTCACAAGCTTCTAAAGGGAGAACACATTTTGGGACTAACCGATGTTCATTTTGAGAAAGACAGGATTTGTAGCGCATGCCAAGCTGGGAAGCAAGTTGGTGTCCATCATCCACACAAAAACATCATGACTACCGACAGGCCACTGGAGCTCCTTCACATGGATTTGTTCGGCCCGATCGCTTACATAAGCATCGGCGGTAGTAAGTATTGCCTTGTAATTGTGGATGACTATTCTCGCTTCACTTGGGTATTCTTTTTGCAGGAAAAATCACAAACCCAAGAGACCCTAAAGGGATTCTTGAGACGGGCTCAAAATGAGTTCGGCTTAAGAATCAAGAAAATTAGAAGCGACAATGGGACGGAGTTCAAGAACTCTCAAATAGAAGGCTTTCTTGAGGAGGAGGGCATCAAGCATGAGTTCTCTTCTCCCTACACTCCACAACAAAATGGTGTAGTGGAGAGGAAGAATCGAACTCTATTGGACATGGCAAGAACCATGCTTGATGAGTACAAGACACCGGATCGGTTTTGGGCCGAGGCAGTCAACACCGCCTGCTACGCCATCAACCGATTATATCTTCATCGAATCCTCAAGAAGACATCTTATGAACTCCTAACCGGTAAAAAGCCCAATATTTCATATTTTAGAGTTTTTGGTAGCAAATGTTTTATACTTGTTAAAAGAGGTAGAAAATCTAAATTTGCTCCTAAAACTGTAGAAGGCTTTTTACTAGGATATGACTCAAACACAAGGGCATATAGAGTCTTTAACAAGTCCTCAGGACTTGTTGAAGTTTCTTGTGACGTTGTGTTTGATGAGACTAACGGCTCTCAAGTAGAGCAAGTTGATCTTGATGATGTAGGTGAAGAACAGGCTCCATGCATAGCGCTAAGGAACATGTCCATCGGGGATGTGTGTCCTAAGGAATCCGAAGAGCCTCCAAATGCACAAGATCAACCATCCTCCTCCATGCAAGCATCTTCACCAACTCGAGTTGAGGATGAGGCTCAAGATGTTGAACAAGAACATCAAGAAGATGAGCCACCTCAAAATGACGGCAACAATCAAGGGGGAGATTCAAATGATGAAGACAAGGAGGATGAACAACCAAGGCCGCCACACCCAAGAGTCCACCAAGCAATACAACGAGATCACCCCGTCGACACTATCCTTGGCGATATTCATAAGGGGGTAACCACTCGATCTCGTGTTGCTCATTTTTGTGAACATTACTCGTTTGTTTCCTCTATTGAGCCAACCAGGGTAGAGGAAGCACTACAAGATTCGGATTGGGTGATGGCGATGCAAGAGGAGCTCAACAATTTCACAAGGAACGAGGTATGGCACTTAGTTCCACGTCCTAATCAAAATGTTGTAGGAACCAAGTGGGTCTTCCGCAACAAGCAAGACGAGCATGGTATGGTGACTAGGAACAAAGCTCGACTCGTGGCCAAGGGGTATTCACAAGTCGAAGGTTTGGATTTTGGTGAAACCTATGCACCCGTAGCTAGGCTTGAGTCAATTCGTATATTATTAGCCTATGCTACTTACCATGGCTTCAAGCTCTACCAAATGGACGTGAAAAGTGCCTTCCTCAATGGACCAATCAAGGAGGAGGTCTATGTTGAGCAACCTCCCGGCTTTGAAGACAGTGAGTATCCTAACCATGTTTATAGGCTCTCTAAGGCGCTTTATGGGCTCAAGCAAGCCCCGAGAGCATGGTATGAATGCCTTAGAGATTTCCTTATTGCTAATGGCTTCAAAGTCGGCAAGGCCGATCCTACTTTGTTCACTAAAACTCTTGACAATGATTTGTTTGTATGCCAAATTTATGTTGATGATATCATATTTGGGTCTACTAACAAATCTACATGTGAAGAATTTAGTAGGATCATGACACAGAAATTCGAGATGTCGATGATGGGGGAGTTGAAGTATTTTCTAGGATTTCAAGTCAAGCAACTCCAAGAAGGCACCTTCATTAGCCAAACGAAGTATACTCAAGACATTCTAAGCAAGTTTGGAATGAAGGATGCCAAGCCCATCAAGACACCCATGGGAACAAATGGGCATCTCGACCTCGACACGGGAGGTAAGTCCGTGGATCAAAAGGTATACCGGTCGATGATTGGATCATTGCTTTATTTATGTGCATCTCGACCGGACATTATGCTTTCCGTTTGCATGTGTGCAAGATTCCAAGCCGACCCTAAGGAATCACACCTTACGGCCGTAAAACGAATCTTGAGATATTTGGCTTTTACTCCTAAGTTTGGGCTTTGGTACCCTCGGGGATCCACTTTTGATTTGATTGGTTATTCGGATGCCGATTGGGCGGGGTGTAGGATTAACAGGAAGAGCACATCGGGAACTTGTCAGTTCTTGGGAAGATCCCTGGTGTCTTGGGCTTCAAAGAAGCAAAATTCGGTCGCTCTTTCTACCGCCGAAGCCGAGTATATTGCCGCAGGCCATTGTTGCGCGCAATTGCTTTGGATGAGGCAAACCCTGCGGGACTACGGTTACAAATTAACCAAAGTCCCTTTGCTATGTGACAATGAGAGTGCAATCAAAATGGCCGACAATCCCGTCGAGCACAGCCGCACTAAGCACATAGCCATTCGGTATCATTTTCTTCGGGATCACCAACAAAAGGGGGATATCGAGATTTCATACATTAACACTAAAGATCAATTAGCCGATATCTTTACCAAGCCACTTGATGAACAATCTTTTACCCGACTTAGGCATGAGCTCAATATTCTTGATTCTAGGAATTTCTTTTGCTAGTCTGGCACACATAGCTCATAAATATACCTTTGATCATGTCTCCTTTATATATGCTATGACTAATGTGCTTTCAAGTGTATTTCAAACCAAGTCATAGGTATATTGAAAGGGAATTGGAGTCTTCGGCGAAGACAAGGCTTCCACTCCACTCTACTACTCATCCTTCGCTGTCGCTCCGCATCACTCTCCAACTTTGGTATAATCTTCACTCATTCATTTCATGACCAAAAGGGGAGAAACTACTTCTATGGGCTCTAATGATTCCGTTTTTGGCGATTCATGCCAAAGGGGGAGAAAATATGAGCCCAAAGCAAAAGGACCGCACCACCACTTACAAATTTTAAATTTGATTATTTTCAAATGTAAATTTCAAAATTGGTATCTCTTTGTGTTCTAAAGGGGGAGCAAGTAGTATTTTCAAAGTTAATGAAAAAACCCTCTTGAACACTAAGAGGAGACCCTATTTGAGGGGGAGTTTTGTTTAGTTCAAGGGAAAGCATTTTGGAACAAAGGGAGAAAATTTCAAAACTTGCAAATGCTTTGCAAATCCTATCCATTTACCTTTGACTATCTTGCAAAAAGACTTTGAAAAGAATTTACAAAAAGAATTTGCAAAAACAAAACTCTCGGTGCAAATGTGGTCCAATATGTCAAAAAACAAAGAAAACAATCCATGCGCATCATATAAGCATTTATTGGCTCAATTCCAAGCAACCTTTGCACTTACATTATGCAAACTAGTTCAATTATGCACTTCTATATTTGCTTTGGTTTGTGTTGGCATCAATCACCAAAAAGGGGGAGATTGAAAGGGAATTAGGCTTACACCTAGTTCCTAAATAATTTTGGTGGTTGAATTGCCCAACACAAATATTGGACTAACTAGTTTGCTCTAGTGCATAAGTCATACAGGTGCAAAAGGTTCACTTTCAGTCAATAAAAAGACCAAGTGTTGGATTCAACAAAGGAGCAGCAAGGCAACCGAGGGCACCTCTGGCTTCAGGCACCGGACTGTCCGGTGTGCACCGGACTGTCCGGTGCGGCCAGAGGACTTCGACTTCAAACTCTTCACCCTCGGGATTTCTTGGAAGCCGGCGCGCTATAAATCACCGGACTGTCCGGTGTGCACCGGACATGTCCGGTGCTCCAAGGAAACGCGGCCTCCGGAACTCGCCAGCCTCGGGTTTGCTCGACAGCCGCTCCGCTAAAATTCACCGGACTGTCCGGTGTGCACCGGACTGTCCGGTGTACCAGCGGGGCAACGGCTCTCTGCGGCGCCAACGGCTCCCTGCGGTGCATTAAATGCGCGCGCAGCGCGCGCAGTCGTCAGGTACGCCCATGCCGGTGCACCGGACATCAAACAGTACATGTCCGGTGTGCACCGGACACCCAGGAGGGCCTACATGTCAGAAGCTCCAACGGTCAGAATCCAACGGCACTGGTGACGTGGCAGGGGCACCGGACTGTCCGGTGTGCACCGGACTGTCCGGTGCGCCATCGAACATCGGAGTTCCAGCAACGGTCACTTTTGGTGGTTGGGGCTATAAATACCCCAACCACCCCACATTCATTGCCATCCAAGTTTTCCAACTTTCAACCACTTACAAGAGCTAGGCATTCAATTCTAGACACATACAAAGAGATCAAATCCTCTCCAATTCCACTCAAACCCTTAGTGACTAGCGAGAGAGATTTGCCGTGTTCTTTTGAGCTCTTGCGCTTGGATTGCTTTCTTTCTTTCTCATTTGTTCTTGAGATAATCACTCAATTGTAACCAAGGCAAGAGGCACCAATTGTGTGGTGGCCCTTGCGGGGAAGCTTTGTTCCCGTTTGATTGAGAAGAAGAGAAAGCTCACTCGATCCGTGGGATCGTTTGAGAGAGGGAAGGGTTGAAAGAGACCCGGCCTTTGTGGCCTCCTCAACGGGGAGTAGGTTTGCAAGAACCGAACCTCGGTAAAACAAATCCTCGTGTCACACTCTTATTTGCTTGCGATTTGTTTTGCGCCCTCTCTCGCGGACTCGTTTCTTTATTACTAACGCTAACCCGGCTTGTAGTTGTGATTATTTTTGTAAATTTCAGTTTCGCCCTATTCACCCCCCCTCTAGGCGACTATCACCAAGTTACTTTGATAACATATCCCATATATATTGCTTTGCAACTATTTTGGATCCTAGAAAAAAACTTGATGGGTTACAATCTGCTTTAGAAGGAATTGGTGACTTGCTAGATATGGACTATTCAGATGCTTTTAATCATGTGAAAGATGAATTATTTCGTGTTTTTGGCTTTTACTATAACAAATATAGTGAAAGTGATGTTACAGGAACAATGGATGAAACTGACATAGAACAATCAGATAGTTCTTTGACAGCCCACTTATGGAAGAGATCGAAGGGAAAAGAATCTGCTAACTCAACAGTAAATCAAAGGTGGAATCCTAATGCTGAATTGAATCATTATCTGTCTACTAACTTTGCAGCCACTGATCGCACCTTGAAGGGAGATAAGGTAAAATTACTTGAATGGTGGAGGGAACACAAGTACAGTTTTCCAGTATTATCTCATTTTGCTAGAGATATTCTTCTTGTTCCTGTTTCAACTGTTTCCTCTGAAGCAACATTTAGCACAGTGGGTAGAATTATTGAAGAAAGGAGGTCCTCTCTTTCACCTGAGACAGTGGAGGCCATCACCTGCCTTAAGGACTGGAAAAGAGCAGAAGATAGAAAGCAGCATCAACTTGAAGATCCTGAGATTGAACAAGCTTTTGCTGATTTCAGCCAAGATTAGTGTTACTTTTATCTAGTTCATATGGACTGTTATTGTAATATGGACTATGGACATTAAAACTTTATCCGATCTGTACTCTTTTCCTTACAGAGGGAGCCCCACACTGGGGTGTAAGGTTTTTAACGAGGCAGATCGAGGAATAAAAAACATTTTCCCTCTAAAATTTATTTGTGTTGTCTAATTTATTGTAACTGTTTGTTTAAATAAATGACTGTGTTCTTGTTTATGTTGGCTGTTGTTTCATGTGTGCTGTTATTTCCCCACACTGTTGTTTATTTAAATTTATCTAGTTCATGTGTGTTGTTGTTTAATTGCGGGCCGGGCCTGGGCCAGCACGGCCCGACGAAAGCCCGTCGTGCTTTAGGGCCGTGCTGGGCCTATATTTTAGGAGGGGAGCACGAGTTAGCCCGGCCCGAAAGAACTTCGTGCTAGCACGGCCCGAATCAGTTTAGCCCGAAGCCCGACGGGCCCGTGCCGGGTCAGCCCGGCCCGGCCCAACTTGCAGGACTACGTCCGGCATCCCGCCGCCCCCTCCATGCGTCAGTCGTCCCCGCCGATCCATGCCATGATCTCATCGATCGGTCGTCTGCTGTCTCATCTGATTCCGAACCGGCGGCCGGAGAGCGAGGCGACCAGAGTGAAAAGCTAGAAAGTTAGAACCACCTGACGAGTTGGACTTGGACTTGGATAGTCGTTGCCACCACTGCCACCAGGGCTGCTCTATGGCTGGTGGTGGAGCAGTCGAGTCGAGGTAGCTAGGCGGTTGGTGCATGGTCATTGCCCAGCAGCGCCGTACGTGTGTGTGCACCATATATGCACATGCATGCATGCAGATCTGGCCTAACTATTATATTTATCATCATCATCTCGTCGGCTGTTGCACAAGATACGGGCCACTGTTCCGGCATGCGATTGTTTCTGATCGTCTCTACACACTACAGTGTGTTATATATCTAGCCTAGTTTCTAGTAGGACGACCAGCAGTTCGTTCCAATAGCTAGTTAGCTACAGCTACGGCCACAGGTCACGGGATCGACTTGCTTGTTGAGGTGTCACCCGGCCGTGACCCGTGGTTGATCTAGGAAAAAAAAATTATTCACATACGGTATGCAAACTGGTTCAGGTGTAGCCATGCACACTCATATTTATATGCTGCGTGTCCACATGTACAGAAGTTACTGATTGTAACCTCTATCCATGTGGTATGCCGGGAATTTTTTTCCTCCGGCCGGTTGATCTTGTTTTGTGACTTGTGACGCTGTCTATTTATTGTTAGTATGACATTAGGTTTGACTCAAAAGTGTCAAACACTAGCATATATCTTCAGGAAGGAGAGTCCGCGCGCACCTGCACTCTGAGTGGCCTAGGTAAGCTAATAAGGCACACGAAAAGGCAGCAAAGATGCTCTACTAGCTCAATTATTTATTATAGCAACTAAGTGCACAAATGGTCTTGATAGATCATTATTATAAGCTAGCCAGGGAGGAGGATTAGCTCACCAAACTAGCTGGTAGAAGCTCAGGATCGTCCATATCTTCAAGTAACCCCAGAGAACATTATTATTGGCCCAAAACCTTAACCACAATGAAATAAGGCTAATAATGTCTTGCATCGGTAATTATTATTTCTGCGAGTAGAGTAGGGATCGTCAGATCGGAGAAGACAAAAACCGGAGAGGGAATTTGGCTGACACACACACACAGGCTTCCATGATAGGCTTGGAGTTGCATATATAACACAGTAGGCGCTACGCTATACTGCACAGTACTGTAAACGGCAAGAGGCCTAGCTAGCTAGCTAGTTGAGTTGTTGCCAGCATGCATGCACAAATCCCCCATCCGAAATTTCCAATAGCTGATGAGTTGTTGTTACCATTAGGCAGCGCCCCCGTAGTTTTTTTCCCATCCGAACTTTGAATTGGGTGAGAGATCGTAGCAGCTGAAGGACGCCGCCGAGCTGAGGCCTGAGGCCGGCCTCTACTGTGTGTTCGTTTGGTAGTCCAACTCCAGTGGGCAGTGGCCTTCCGCCAGTAGTTTCCACGTTACTCTAGCTTATTCGTCTAATGCAATTTGATCATACATTGACACACACACACACAAAAACCCCGTTCTGTGGCAAGAGTCAACAAGCTGCAGTGAGAGAGGTGTGGAGAAGACCTGCATGGTGGCTGGTGTCGTCGTCGTCATTGTCTCACTCTCACCAAGCAAGCAGCAACCGCCAACCGGCAAGGACAAAAAGTGTCAACGCTTTCCGAGCAGAAAGGAGCCTGCAACGCCTTGTGTTCCGTTCCGATCCGTTGCAAACCAAACCAGCCATGATACATTGCAGCGGTGTCTTGTGATCCTCTCCTCTCCTCTCCTCCTCTGCTTCCTCGTCCTGGCCTGGGTTTCCCCATTTTCCTCTGCCTTTTGCCCGGCCCTCCGTCTTTAATCATGCAGTCATGATACTGTTTGGAAATGAAGCGCGAGACTCGTGCTAGCTACACTGCTAGGGATGACTGACTGAGGCGCGAAGCGAACGCATCGCACGGATCAGGGGCGCTCGGACGGAAAGCATAACGGGACGGGGCCCAGGAGGTCAGCGACAGGACAGGGGGGGGGGGGGGGCTCGACTGACAGGTTGGTTGCCGGTGCACGTCTTAACCGGCCGGGTGACCCCACGCACGCTCGCGAGCCGAGCTGCCCGTCGCGTCACCTTTCCCGCCCCCCGCTCGCTGTCGTCCGAGACCGCGACGGGGCCGGGGGTGGGGGCGGCGTATGGACCCGGCCCGGTCGAGCTAGCTAGGTCGACGCGCAGCCCGCAGCTACGCTACGCCTGATCGCCTATTCGCCTCCCGCTCTGCAGCCCTCGCCGAGGGTCGGGGAGGGCTGCGCACACGCTGAACACCGCCGATCGGTGCCGAACTAAATCGAGTCCACCGCGACTCGAGGCACTTGATGAGCCGCCATGAGTATTTTGCGCTACCCTACCGGGGGCCATGGACATGGACGACGACGACGTACGTACGTACGTACGTACGTACGCAGGGGTTGGCTGGCAGGGTTGAGGCCTGTTGCGGCGTGGCACGGGGGGAAACCAGGCGTGGTGGCTGCGGCTGTGCGTGCAGATGCGAGAGATGCCATGCCAGTCGCTCGCTCACATCAGTCGATCCCGTCCGTCGTCGCGGCCGCGCCAAAAGCCAGCCACACCGGCGTTTTTTTCAATCTTCCGTACGTTGAGCCCGACGACAGAAAGCCTCACCTCACCTCGTCTCGGGTCGTGTCGTGTCGCGTGTGCTGTGAGATGATCCCACCAAAAAGGCAACCAGCCTAGCAGCGCAGGTGCTGCTGCTGCTCTGCACAGCACAGCCGGACCGGACAGCGGCAGGCACACATCCAGCCAAAGCGGCCACGCCCAAACCCAAACGTACGTACGTATGGCTACATTTTGACGCGTCAAGCGTGAGGAACCACTTGCCACGCCAACGCTATTTGCTGGAACGATGAAACATGAGATATATATACGTGATTTTTAGCTCCTTGCAACTAACTTGTCATATCTCGCTACTCGTTGAGGCTAACAGGCTACGGCGGCCTACACTGGAGCTGGAGGTAGCACGGTCCTAGACTCCTAGCATCCTACTGCAAGGCTGCAACGTTGACGTACTAGTAGGCTACACCAGTGATGATGTGAGGCCATTGGCACCGCTGGACAGAGGGTTTCGGATAAGTATTGGCACCAGTTAAATTTGAACCACTATTTGACACAAATATCTCACAGAGGTAGGACAACGTCCAAAGGGCAAGGGCGATCGATACCTGGCATAAAGCCGGAGGCTATAGTAGTCGGTGCAGAGGTATTAACTCTAATAAATGACACTTTTAGAACTAGTTTGTTCTTAATGTCTCTACACTTGGTCCCAAAATACTATACGTTCACTAGGCCTCACATGATCTATTTGTTTTTATTTTCTAATATATTACTCCTAAAATAGGTGAATTGTCAAATTAAATAGATGTATACCGGCCGTTTCGTCGATTGTGTCACGCGTCAAATTGATGGGCAAAGAGATGGTAGCAATCGTGTCGTACGTTGCTCGCATGCTTGGCCATGCATTAATTCCCAACATCCGTTTGCATGCGTATGCCTATAATAGTTGCGTACTGGAGTACTCTCTTCTTGTGTTCCGTAGGTACGTGGGCAATCGGACACGCACGCGCCTCAATCACAGTCGTCCTAGAGCTGCTCTTGTTTGGCCATGCTCTTCCACCAACTTGCCTTTTCTGTTAGTATTAAAAAACACTTGTCTTTCTTCTCTATTGTTTTAGCCATTCAATTGGATTAAAGGGCATTCGTAGACCAAAAAAAAAAAAACTACAAGATTTATATATTCGTTTATCAGAGTGTCAGCTAAACAATATAGTGGCATGAAATTGTAATTAAGAAAAAGAGAGATAGAGAAACAAGAAATGATCTCTTAGATGAGAAAGCATATTTGCATGTCTACATGAAAGCCAAGATGCGAACAAAATATACTAATAGACAGATTATACTTGGTTGGACAAATTTTACTTTAAAAACTATTCATTGAAATATGAGCGTTAAGTGGAGTGTCTATATACGGCTAAGCAATTATAGAAACTTGTAGTTTTTGGGTTGGACTATCCTAATTAAGTTCGTCCTCCTGGGGCACTCCCAATGGTATGATTATAATAACTTCCATGTTATTTAATAAAATGACATGCAAAACATTTTAGTGGTACAGGAATATTGTTAAAAGCAAGAGATGGAAACTACAAGAAAACTAGGTCTATGCAACAACAAAAAAAATGTCAGTCTTAACGAAGATTTCATAAACCCATTTTCAAGATTTCCTGGTATTAAAACGGGCCAGGCCTCTCGGTGCAAATAAGTTTCATCTTTATGAAGCTTATTTTATCTTATGAAAATTTCATCATCAACCTTTTTATTTATATTGTGCTATACCATCTTATTTAATATCCATAAAATTTTCATCGAGACTAGACTTAGGCCTTACAAAAAAAGGACTACATAAAAGCCATTGCAATATCATCACAGATACAAAGACAGAATAAAAGAACACTGAGGAAGATGATTGGGAGATATAGGACAAAAATGATTAGAGGAGTTTAATTTGTAGACATAGTTTCGTAGATGGTGTCTGTATAATCTGGCATACTAGAGAAACTTATTGCTATTGCCCTCATGGTCATGCCTCATATGACTCCTGCTCTTGCTGGTACTGGTGTATTTTAATACTCTCTCTCTCTCTCTCTAGTTTAACCAGTGCCCGACGCCCTCTTCCACGGCCGCTAGAGCCACTATACCATTACAACTACCTTTTGACGCATTAATTTCTTCCAATTTACTAACGCCCTATATATCGTGCTATACTTCTAGAGAAGCCACTTCTAAAAACTCTTTCCCTAAACCTGACTATTTCTAAGTGCTCTTTTTGCAGGGTTTAAAACAGCTTCAATTTCACCTGAAAAAAAACACTATCCATATCACGGTCCACATGATCTCTTTTTATTTCTCACCTTCAAATAAACTAGAAGCCAAAAAAGTTACATTTTTTTTTTGGTTTGCCAAGTTCGACTTTTGGCAATGACGGAAGCCGGTTGAAACCTTGCCAAATAGTTTATAAGCTTGCCAGAATAGTGGGAAACCCATCTCAACGAAAAATGCAGCAAAGGGTGGGCAGGGTTGTCATGTTTTTCCCCAATTTCTCTTCTGACAAAATACTTGGCGTATAACCTATGCGTATGATTTTTGCTTAGTATCCATTCGATTTGAAAGGACGTGCGTCTGGCCCCATGCTGAAGGTCAAATCATTCCAGCGACCAGCCACTTCATTCGTTTTCGTTCCCACACAAATCACAACGCACAACCAATCAACCATGATCCATGGTCATGGAAGGCCGCCGAAGGAACAAGGCAGGAAGGATTCTGAATCCATCATCCATAAAAGGGACGCCAACCACTCTCTTTCTACGAACTCCATCCTCTCTCCTCTGCTCCTGTATGTCCAGTCCTCACCTCTCTCTCCTCGGCCCTGCTCTGCTCTACTACTCTACTCACTCCCCCAACTGCCAGCAGCCAGCCGAATCCTCTCTCTATCTCTCTCCTCTTCTTCCTCCGTATACCGAGCTCAGCCGAGCATCTCCGCCATTCCCCAAGCACAACAACTCCTTCCAGAGGCGGACGCAGTCGGTGCCATTCAATGCCCTGACTGCCGGCTGCCCGGCCCATGCACAGAGAGACAGGGCGCCTCTGTCTTCTCTCTCTCTCTCTCTGAGACACGACGCAGTCACCGCCACCTCCTTTAACTCCCCTGCCTCGTCGCTTCCCGACGCTGACTCGCTCGGGAACCCGTGCGCCCATGCACGCACCCGCCGCCTACGTGCGCCTCCCTACTTGCCCCTGCCCTGTTCATGTACCCACCACAATCTTACACCTAGGAGGACGCTACGAGCTCAAGCTCTGGGCTGTGGCGAGCGGCGAGCATTGAGTCGAGGGGCACCGAGAAGATGGCAATGACGCGGCCGTTCTTGGCGCCGCTGATGATAGTGGCGGCTGTTCTTCTTTCACGCATGGCGGCGGCGGCAGCGGACGACGGCGACGTGCTGCTGCAGGTGAAGAGCGCGTTCGTCGACGATCCCCAGGGGGTCTTAGCGGGCTGGAACGACAGTGCTGGCTCCGGCGCCGGCTCGTCGGGGTTCTGTTCCTGGTCCGGCGTGGCGTGCGACGCGTCGGGGCTCAGGGTCGTGGGCCTCAACCTGTCCGGCGCCGGGCTGGCCGGGACGGTGTCCCGCGCGCTGGCGCGGCTCGACGCGCTGGAAGCGATCGACCTGTCGTCGAACGCGCTCACGGGCCCCGTCCCGGCGGCGCTCGGTGGGCTGCCCAACCTCCAGTTACTGCTGCTCTACTCCAACCAGCTCACGGGCCAGATTCCGGCGTCGCTGGGGGCGCTCTCGGCGCTCCAGGTGCTCCGCTTGGGAGACAACCCGGGCCTGTCGGGCGCCATCCCGGACGCGCTAGGCAAGCTCGGCAACCTCACCGTGCTCGGCCTAGCCTCCTGCAACCTCACCGGCCCGATCCCTGCGAGCCTCGTGCGGCTCGACGCGCTCACGGCGCTGAACCTGCAGCAGAACGCGCTGTCCGGCCCGATACCGCGCGGCCTCGCCGGCTTGGCGAGCCTCCAGGCGCTCTCGCTCGCCGGCAACCAGCTCACGGGCGCGATACCGCCGGAGCTCGGGACGCTCGCGGGGCTCCAGAAGCTCAACCTTGGGAACAACTCGCTGGTGGGCGCCATACCGCCGGAGCTCGGCGCGCTTGGCGAGCTCCAGTACCTCAACCTCATGAACAATCGCCTCACCGGCCGCGTCCCGCGCACGCTCGCCGCGCTCTCGCGCGTGCACACGATCGACCTGTCCGGCAACATGCTCTCTGGTGCGCTGCCCGCCGAGCTCGGCCGCCTGCCGCAGCTTACTTTCTTGGTGCTATCCGACAACCAACTCACCGGCAGCGTCCCCGGCAACCTGTGCGGCGGCGATGAAGCGGAGTCCAGTAGCATCGAGCACCTTATGCTCTCGATGAACAACTTCACCGGGGAGATACCGGAGGGGCTCTCGCGGTGCCGAGCGCTGACGCAGCTCGACCTGGCGAACAACAGCCTCTCCGGCGTTATCCCCGCCGCGCTTGGCGAGCTCGGCAACCTGACGGACCTGGTCCTCAACAACAACAGCCTCTCCGGCGAGCTGCCGCCAGAGCTCTTCAACCTCACTGAGCTCCAGACACTGGCATTGTATCACAACAAGCTCACCGGTCGCCTGCCGGACGCCATCGGCCGCCTTGTGAACCTGGAGGAGCTGTACCTGTACGAGAACCAGTTCACCGGCGAGATACCGGAGTCCATCGGGGACTGCGCGAGCTTGCAGATGATCGATTTCTTCGGGAACCGGTTCAACGGGAGCATACCGGCGTCCATGGGGAACCTGTCGCAGCTGATCTTCCTCGACTTCAGGCAGAACGAGCTGTCCGGCGTGATCGCGCCGGAGCTCGGTGAGTGCCAGCAACTCAAAATCCTTGATTTGGCCGACAATGCTCTGTCCGGGTCGATTCCCGAGACGTTTGGGAAGCTCCGTTCGCTGGAGCAGTTCATGCTGTACAACAACTCGCTCTCCGGCGCCATCCCGGACGGCATGTTCGAGTGCCGGAACATCACGAGGGTCAACATCGCGCACAACCGGCTCAGCGGCAGCCTCCTGCCGCTCTGCGGCACGGCGAGGCTGTTGTCGTTCGACGCCACCAACAACTCCTTCGACGGCGCGATCCCAGCGCAGTTCGGCCGGTCGTCGGGGCTCCAGCGCGTGCGTCTGGGGAGCAACATGCTCTCCGGACCGATCCCACCGTCACTCGGCGGCATCACCGCGCTAACGCTGCTGGACGTGTCAAGCAACGCGCTCACCGGCGACTTCCCAGCGACGCTCGCGCAGTGCACGAAGCTCAGCCTCGTCGTCCTCAGCCACAACCGCCTCTCAGGGGCGATTCCGGACTGGCTGGGCTCGCTGCCGCAGCTCGGCGAGCTGACACTCTCCAACAACGAGTTCACCGGAGCAATCCCGGTGCAGCTCAGCAACTGCTCCAATCTCCTGAAGCTGTCGCTCGACAACAACCAGATCAATGGAACAGTGCCGCCTGAACTCGGCAGCTTGGCGTCCCTCAACGTGCTCAATCTCGCACACAACCAGCTCTCAGGTCAGATTCCAACGACGGTTGCAAAACTGAGCAGTCTTTATGAGCTGAATCTGTCACAGAATTATTTGTCCGGTCCGATCCCTCCGGATATCAGCAAGCTGCAAGAGCTGCAGAGCCTGCTGGACTTGAGCAGCAACAATTTCAGTGGCCACATCCCTGCATCACTCGGCTCACTCTCCAAGCTGGAAGACCTGAACCTGTCCCACAACGCTCTGGTCGGCGCGGTGCCGTCGCAGCTCGCTGGAATGAGTAGCTTGGTGCAGCTGGACCTGTCCAGCAACCAGCTTGAAGGGAGGCTGGGCGTTGAGTTCGGCCGGTGGCCCCAGGCCGCGTTCGCCAACAATGCAGGGCTCTGCGGTAGCCCTCTGAGAGGTTGCAGCAGCAGGAACAGCCGGTCGGCGTTCCACGCGGCGTCCGTCGCGTTGGTGACTGCGGTGGTCACGCTGTTGATCGTGCTCGTGATCATCGTGCTTGCGCTGATGGCGGTGCGCCGCCAGGCCCCGGGGTCAGAGGAGATGAACTGTTCGGCGTTCTCGTCGTCGAGCTCGGGCAGCGCAAACCGGCAGCTCGTCATCAAGGGCTCGGCGCGGCGGGAGTTCCGGTGGGAGGCGATCATGGAGGCCACGGCGAACCTGAGCGACCAGTTCGCCATCGGATCCGGCGGGTCGGGCACGGTGTACAGGGCGGAGCTGTCCACTGGCGAGACGGTGGCCGTGAAGAGGATCGCGCACATGGACAGCGGCATGCTGCTGCACGACAAGAGCTTCACGCGGGAGGTCAAGACCCTGGGCCGCGTCCGGCACCGGCACCTGGTCAAGCTGCTCGGCTTCGTCACGTCCCGCGAGTGCGGCGGCGGTGGCGGCATGCTCGTGTACGAGTACATGGAGAACGGCAGCCTCTACGACTGGCTGCACGGCGGCAGCGATGGCCGGAAGAAGCAGCCGCTCAGCTGGGACGCGCGGCTCAAGGTCGCCGCCGGGCTCGCGCAGGGCGTGGAGTACCTCCACCACGACTGTGTGCCGCGGATCGTGCACCGGGACATCAAGTCCAGCAACGTGCTCCTCAACGGCGACATGGAGGCGCACCTCGGTGACTTCGGCCTCGCCAAGGCCGTTTCGGAGAACCGGCAGGCCGCCTTCGGCAAAGACTGCACCGAGTCAGGTTCCTGCTTCGCCGGATCATACGGGTACATCGCTCCAGGTAATTTCAATGGCAATCTGTAACGCTACAGAAACGCAAGAGTTAAGTTACTGATAGTAGAAGTGCCACATTATCTCTGTGCAGAGTGTGCTTACTCCCTGAAGGCGACGGAGAGGAGCGACGTGTACAGCATGGGCATCGTGCTGATGGAGCTCGTCACCGGGCTCTTACCGACCGACAAGACCTTCGGCGGAGACATGGACATGGTGAGGTGGGTGCAGTCAAGGATGGACGCGCCATTGCCGGCCCGGGAGCAGGTGTTCGATCCTGCTCTGAAGCCGCTGGCGCCGCGTGAGGAGTCGTCAATGACGGAGGTGCTGGAGGTGGCGCTCCGGTGCACGAGGGCGGCACCGGGGGAGAGGCCGACCGCGCGGCAGGTCTCCGATCTGCTGCTCCACGTTTCACTCGATTACTACCGCGCCTGCGAAAAACGTTAGGATTTCGAAACTGGGGGATGAAGTTGTCCTAGTAGCTGCTTTTCTAAGTCGTCCATTTAAGCTAGCTTAATCTTTTCATTCATGAAACTAGAGGGAAAAAGAGACTTATTTTTAGGGTTTGAAGTTGAATCGAGTCAAGAATGCCCTTCAAAATTGCATTTCTTAAGTTCAAATTTTGGGATCGCTTGTAAAAAGCACTTGGAAATGCGCAGCAACCAGGAATGCCGAAGCATCAATGATTGAGATCCTTCTGGTACTCAGCGGAAACAGAGGCGTAACAGTACTGCGATTGCGAAATGAGAGAGGCAGTACTAAAGTGCTCATCGGACGACATGATTATAGTATCACTTTAAAATAGGAAACCTTGGCAAATACAGGTCTTGCGAATTATTATGTCCGATGAGAAAAAGAGCAATGAAAGGAATGTCAGGTAGTGTACGAGAAAAGTTGACATTGCAAAAACACAATCATTTTAATTGAGTAATTTTATCAGAGAAAGCCAACCATCAGATTAAGAACCCATAATTGGTGTATTACATTGGTAATCCATGAGATCCGACATTTTATTACAAGATCACAGTTGAAATGCGGAAAGCTGAGAGAACTAAGACGATGGGGGATCATCAGTCCTGGCCATGTGTAATGACAACATGTTGCAAAAAAATACAGGTCGCTGGCAAACAAATCCGGGCATCTATTCATCATCGTCTGCACAAAAGGTGGAATGGAAAAGTTGTTAGGCCCCATGACTACCCATGACTACCCAAACAGAATGGTTAAGACAGGCACCAGCTGTTTCCAGGGCCTTTTATGTTATACTACATCCGTTCTTGAATATTTGTCGCCCGCTAGTTTATTTTTGAACTAAACCGCGACAAATAAAAAAAGAATGGATGGAGTAGTAAATACTGGTACAATGATCAACTGCTTTCAGCCACTTTATGGATTCACAACCAGGAATAGCACCATCCAGGTATAGGTTAGCCATGCAGCCACATTTTTGCAGCACCTTATAACTGTAAAATGGTAGTAAAGCCTTCCCACTTGCAGCCATAACAAATTCCTACTTGGAAACTTTGGTCCGGTTTAACCTTCAATTTACAGCCCGACTTTGTTCCGTAGCCAAATAGCAATTGGAGAAAGTACCTATTTCTTATGTACAACTACTTAATATGGTGAAGTTAGATCATGTAGGCCAACATATTACAGATATCAAGTAACATTAGAACAAAACGACACAAGCATTTAGACCCACAATCTTTTTTCTTCTGGATTATGAAGGACTTCCCATCAGTAAAGTGAGAATGAAATATAGTATGATTTTCTACACAATTAACGGTTTAAAAAATGCAATCATTTTTTGGGCTGGGAGAATGTAAGAAAGGAGAAGCAAAAATCAACAAAATTAATAAGCTGGTGCAAAATGTGTGCAGATTGAAATAAGAATATGATATTAGGTTCAGACTTTGACCAATATAAGGCCTTTTGAAAGGGACTGAATGTCACCTAATCCAAGTACTCTTTTTACAATAGAGATAGGGCCAAAGGTTGGAACTAAAACCAACTCTTGCACGGTACCAATATGGCAGGACTAAAGATTAAATGTCCTCACTCCTCAGCCCGCTACTGATGGTGTAGCACTCAGCCCGCTACTAGAGAACAACATTTACACTAAGGGACCCTTTGAATCCCTTCATTTTGATTTTTGAAGGAATTGGAATTTACTTAATAGAATATGCTATTTGGTTTGAAACTTGACATTCCACCACTTTCCAAAGATTAGATATAAGTATATCCCAAATTCATAGGATGAGGGGTGGAATTGATTTTGTGTATTACTAGTCTATGTTTCTACTCTCCAAATTATAACAAGATCTTCGGCTCGCTCCCTGACCAGCAGCGATATACAAATATATTCAGTATAAAACCATAGTAGCTTAATTGATCTATGTCTAAATTACTATTGTTAGCATATAATTCAATTCCAAGGATCCAAACTGGGCCTAATGATATTTCAAACAATCCTCAAAATACATAATTTTTTAAACCCATTAAGACAACACTTTACTCTATTAGTTTGAAAGACATCTTATTCAAATCAGATACTGTGAAAAACACAGTAAAAAAACAAACAAGTCTAAATTGCCACACTAGCCCTTTTGCACTACATTTGCAAGGATGACTGGGAATATTCACATCACAAAAAAAGAAACTCAGGAAGACTCCAACGTTTCTATGGAAGTAAAGGAATCTACTTTTTTCCTTTTGGAAGGTCTTAAGTTCACCCTTTACCCCTGATATCAGAAATGAAAGTTCTTCAAATGATTTGAAATTCATATATTTTCCTCCATTTCCATTTTCAAGCAAAGCTGAAAGGTGATTTGCCAACGTAGCTCATGGGAGATGTGTTCCATTTCCATTATATGCAAGATCCTGATACGCAAACTTAAATATTCCCATGTCTGAGCAAATTGTGATGTCACAGCTTTGTTTCACACTTAGACAGTCAAATTATAGACTTTGTAGATCTCTTTACCTGTGCTGTCAGAAAGGCAGATTGAAATATAAAATTGCAGATCAAATTAGTGTACTCAAAGGCACTACTGGAGCTCAGAAGGATCCATCTCTAAAGGGTGGCATGAACAACGAAGCCACATGTGCTGACGATGGTATATCCCTGCCATGAGGACGTCTTAGTAGATTTGCAGCTCCATAGCACAGGATGTGTATCCTAGTCTAAGAAGCTGGAAAGCCGAAAAGGTCTCTAATCTCTCTAGCATATAGCCTATAGTAACGTCCCTCAAATCAGAACTGGATCCGTTTGTGATCTAGGTCAATGCAAACTATAGCATAGAAAACTTTGACCCATTGATTAACATATAGGTCTGCGCCTATGAGAAGTCTCTATAACCCTGACAGGTAGGTGAAGGTGCTCCTCAACCTCTCTAGTCCCACTGTCTCAGACCAGAATCAAATGTGTGTGTTTTCCTCGAAAATTGCATTAAGGATAAAAGGGTTTTAGAATACAACTAAACACATTCCATTCTTCGAACACTGCCAACTAGTGCTAGAAAATAAGCTCAAAGCTCGCGAGCCTGCTCGAGCTTGGAGTGGCTCGGGTCGCGGGCCGAGCCGGTCTTTTGGGCTCGTTGGTGCAGCGAGTGGACTCGTTCCGGCTCGCGAGCCAGAGCTATGCTAGGTGTGCTAAATTAATCAAACTGCAGATTAATGATGGATAATTCTTTAGATAGATAGCTCATTCCTTAGGATATATGACAATTCATAATTTAGGTTACTCGTAATGTTGAATGACGATTCTATATTCCACATTTACATCCTGTTAATTAACTATATAGTATAATGCAATAATATTTATCTGGGTGCAACTCGTGAGCCAAGCCGAGCCGGCTTGAGCCTCCTTCAGCTCATCGAGTTACCGAGCCGATGCTCGGCTCGTTTCCAGCCCTACTGGTGGTATGACAACTTATATGTTAAAATTGGAACAAAATGATACATCTTGTAACTCTCCTAGTCATGGTTAATGGCTGATGCGAATCTGCGATATAGCAGATTATTAGCGAGAACTACCGGCAACAATAGCAAAATGAATTTGCAGACATAACATGCCAGGGCAAGTTAGCACAGTACCAATGTAGCGCTGCTCGTTGGCTAGCCTGGCGCGCTCAAGCATCTTGTCGAGGTCCTCCTTGAGCTTCTCATCAAACTTTACCAGCTGGTTCACAAACACTGCACCTAGACCCATCCCCAACAAATGCTCCCATGGATCTATAACAATTTAGACATAAGAAGCATATGAGAATGAATCGTCGTATTTAAAAGGAGACACGCAGATACTGAAATCATGAACATTAAGGGGGGAATGGTGGCCAAAAGAGAAATCTCTTCTACAGTATGACCTCCTAAATGAAGGCGAACCTAAGACCTAAATTGCGTACTTTCTAAATCAAATCGTAATATTTCACCGTAGCAGAAGACAACAATCTAGTCTGAATCTAGAGTCCACAAACCCCAAAATCAAGAATCATAGGAAGGCGCCCAGACCAACCGAAACACGACGGGGCAGGTGTACCGCAGACCAGACGGAATCGGGCGCCAGGACAACTCATGAAGCGCGGGACCAGATCATTAAACAGAGAAACGAACAGGGGATAGGAGAAAGGGGGAGGGGGGACAGAAGCATACGGCGCATGTAGGGGAGCTTGCGGAGAGCGTTTGAGTACATCTGGGTGCCCAGCCCCAGGAGGGCGCCGATGATCGTCGGCGTCGCCGGCATCCTGGTGCTCTCCTATCCCTCCTGTCCCGGCGAATGGCGCGGCTGCGGCGGGGGGAGTGGACGGCAAGGTCGGGGAGAGTTCTGTGGAGGCTTGTGACCAGAGAGGGCCTTGCCTACCTGTTGGACCTAGTTGCTGTAGTGTGTGTGGGCCGCCGCCAGTCGTGGATCTATTGAAAGGGTGGCAGAGGCCGAAAAGCAAGAAAGAAGCCCATGTGCCTAAGCACTGTTTGGGTATCCCTGTAAATAATCAGATTATAGATAATTAAATTTTAATCAAAACTCTTGTTTACCTATGTGAGACTGCTCCATCCCGGCTCCGTGCGTAAAAATAAGCTGCATTGTATAAAGTAGGGATTTGAACCATGATGTTGATTCTAATTACGGGTGTTTGGAACTGCACTAGATTCTAGCTTCAGGGTAAATATGTAATTTAAATTTAAATAGTTTTAAAATTATTTTTAATCTAAATAATTAACAAAATAACCTATATAAATGTCTTCTAAAGGTTCACAACTACAACTTCATGCTTTTTTGATGCTCCTAATGACATGCTTTATCAACTTCATCAAATTTTTTAAAACCAAAGGAGTCCCAAACAAGACTTACATATTTACATCTACCTCTCCAATATAACACACATGTTTTTTTATTGTATACTACATACATTTATGAAAAATAGGGGGAAATAAAACTAGGTCATGTCGATCCTAGTCAGTCGTGTCGCATTTATGCTATCTCCAGCAGATCTCTTATCTTATTCCCTAACTCATCTCCTATTTTAAATCTCTCTACAGACAGTGTCATTTACAGTTCAGCGTCCTTTATTTTACACACTGCTAGAGGCAGTTTAAGGCTCAAGCACGTTATGGTGATCGAGGCGGGTCGAGATGGACCCAACGGATAATGGGCCAGACTGGGCATGGGCCGGACTAAATAAAAGTCGCCTAGAGGGGGAATGAATAGATGAAACCTAAAATTTATAACTTTAAACACACACTACAAGTCGGGGTTAAGCGTTATAATTAAATTCAAGTCCAAAGAGAGAGAAAACAAATCAAACAAGAAATAAGACGAGTGAACACGATGATTTATTTTACCGAGGTTCAGTTCCAAAGAACCTAGTCCTCGTTGAGGAGGTCACAAAGACCGGGTCTATTTCAACCCTTTCCCTCTCTCAAACGGTCACTTAGATCGAGTGAGCCTTCTTCCTTAATCTCACGGGTCACTTAGACCCGTAAGGATCACCACACACTTGGTGTCTCTTGCCTCGCTTACAAAGCACTTGAGAATAAGAATGGAAAAGAAGAAAGGCCAACCAAGCAACAAGAGCAACAAAAGAACACCCTCTCACAAGTCCCAACGCACTAGAGTTGATTCGGGGACTTTGAGTGAATCAATCGCTTTGATTATGTCTTGGAGTGGAGTCTTTTGCTCTTGTATTGAGTGCAATGTTTGGAATGCTTGGATGCCAAAAGTTCTGGTGGTTGCGGGTATTTATAGTTGAGAGCACCTAGAGGGGGGGGGGTGAATAGGTGATCCTGTAAAACTTGAAACTTAATGCCACAAAACTTGATTAGGAGTTAGCACAATAATGCCAAGTGGCTAGAGAAGAGTCTTAGCAAAACACAATAACCACAAAGATATCAACACAGAGATGGCACAGTGGTTTATCCCATGGTTCGGCCAAGTCCAACGCTTGCCTACTCCATGTTGTGGCGTCCCAATGGACGAGGGTTGCAATCAACCCCTCTCAAGCGGTCCAAAGACCCACTTGAATACCACGGTGTTTTGCTTTGCTTTACTATATCCCGTTTGCGAGGAATCTCCACAACTTGGAGTCTCTCGCCCTTACACTTTGATGTTCACAAAGAAGCACGGAGTAAGGGAGGGATGAGCAACGCACACAAGACACAAAATCAGAGTGACAACACGCACACAAGTCGCAACAAGAGCTCACAACACAACCCAACGAGTTCACAACTCAAATAGAGCTCTAGTTGCTCTCACAAAGAATCAAATGCGCGGAATTGAAGTCTTGGTGCTTAGGAATGCTTAGAGAATGCTTGGTGTACTCCTCCATGCGCCTAGGGGTCCCTTTTATAGCCCCAAGGCAGCTAGGAGTCGTTGAGAGCATTCCAGGAAGGCAATTCTTGCCTTCAGTCGCCTGGCGCACCGGACAGTCTGGTGCACCACCGGACACTGTCCGGTGCGGATTTCTTTCCTTCTTTGGCGAAGCCGACCGTTGGAGATTCAGAGCCGTTGGCGCACCGGACAGTCCGGTGCCCCCTTGTGACCGTTGGCTCGGCCACGCGCCACGCGCGGAATCCTCGGCCGACCGTTGGCCCGGCTGACCGTTGGCTCACCGGACAGTCCGGTGCACCACCGGACAGTCCGGTGAATTATAGCCATACGCCGTTAATCACTTCCCGAGAGCGACGACTTCGCCTGTGAACGGCTCACCGGACAGTCCGGTGCACCACTGGACAGTCCGGTGATTTATAGCCGTACACCGTCGTCGAAGTCCCGAGAACAGCAAGTTCGCGAGAGCCAGCCTGGCGCACCGGACACTGTCCAGTGCACCACCGGATAGTCCGGTGCACCCAGACTGAGCAGACTTCGGCTGAAAGAAGCTATCTCTTTTCCAATTTGATTTCTCCTGTTTCCAGCACTTAGACACAATACATTAGTTCTCAAAACAATGTACTAAGTCTAGAAACATACCTTTAGACTTGATTTGCACTTTGTCCATCAATTGGCATATATTTTCACTCAAGCACTTGTGTTGGCATTCAATCACCAAAATACTTAGAAATGGCCCAAGGGCACATTTCCCTTTCAATCTCCCCCTTTTTGGTGATTTATGCCAACACAACAAAAAACAACTAAAAGAAGTGCAACATCAATACAAATGAGAACTCAAAATTGTTTTGATTCAAATTTGGTATATATGGATCACTCTTTGACACCACTTGGTTTTGTTTTTGCAAATTAACCTCAATCTCCTATCTCTAAGTCAAACACAATTGTAGAGACATAAAGAGAGTTGTTCCAAGAGAAATTGATCAAAGATTTCAAAAACTCCCCCTTTTTCCCATAATCAACCATTCTCCCCACAAGAGGCCAACTTTTGACAAGAGAGACAATAAGAGAGTTTTGACAAACCAGAGTTTTGACAAACCAAAAGCTCTATTCTACTATTTCAAAATTTCTCAAGTGGTAGCTGATCCATTCATTTCTTTGGCCTTATTTTCTCCCCCTTTGGCATCAAGCACCAAAACGGGATCAATCTTGGCCCATGAACCCCATTGCCTCACCAAAATCTTCAAATAAGAATACAATGACAATAAGAGTACATGAGATGAACTTGGAATAAGTTACCCTCTCTTCGGAGTGCAGTGAAAGTCTTTCATGGTCCAAGTCCACCTTTTCCCTTTCAAACCTCCTTTGAGACTAAATCAAGCAAACTCAAGCACACGGTTAGTCTCAAAGGGTCAAGTTGTAGCACATCTCCCCCTAAATATGTGCATCACTTGCAAAAGGACTTGTGAGGTCCGGGGAGTGATTGTACAACTTGAGCACCATAAATAAACAACAAAATGCATAAGGAACATGATCAAGACATAAACACATGTATGCTATAAATCAGTCCAAGTTCCGCGAATCTAAGACATTTAGCTCACTACGCAACCTGCAAAAGGTCTTCTCATCTAGAGGCTTGGTAAAGATATCGACTAGCTGGTTCTCGGTGCTAATATAAAACACTTCGATATCTCCCTTTTGCTGGTGGTCTCTCAAAAAGTGATGCCGGATGTCAATGTGCTTTGTGTGGCTGTGCTCAACAGGATTTTCTGCTATGCGGATAGCACTCTCATTGTCACATAGGAGTGAGACTTTGCTCAGATTGTAGCCAAAGTCCCAGAGGGTTTGCCTCATCCAGAGTAGTTGTGCGCAACACTGTCCTGCGGCAACATACTCGGCCTCAGCGGTGGATAGGGCAACGGAAGTTTGTTTCTTAGAATTCCATAACACCAGGGACCTTCCTAAGAATTGGCACGTCCCCGATGTACTCTTCCTATCGACCTTACATCCAACATAGTCGAAGTCTGAATATCCAATCAAGTCAAAGTTAGACCCCTTTGGATACCAGATCTCGAAGCAAGGCGTAGCGACTAAATATCTAAGAATTCGCTTCACGGCCACTAAGTGACACTCCCTTGGATCGGATTGAAATCTAGCACACAAGCATACGCTAAGCATAATATCCGGTCTACTAGATCATAAATAAAGTAAAGACCCTATCATTGACCGGTATGCCTTTTGATCAACGGACTTACCTCCTTTGTTGAGGTCGGTGTGTCCGTCGGTTCCCATTGGAGTCTTCGCGGGCTTGGCGTCCTTCATCCCAAACCGCTTTAGCAAGTCTTGCGTGTACTTCGTTTGGGAGATGAAGGTGTCGTCCTTGAGTTGCTTCACTTGGAACCCAAGAAAGTAGTTCAACTCGCCCATCATCAACATCTCGAATTTCTGCGTCATCACCCTGCTAAACTCTTCACAAGACTTTTGGTTAGTAGAACCAAATATTATGTCATCGACATAAATTTGGCACACAAACAAATCACCATCACAAGTCTTAGTGAATAAAGTCGGATCGGCTTTCCCAACCTTGAAAGCATTAGCAATTAAAAAGTCTCTAAGGCATTCATACCATGCTCTTGGGGCTTGCTTAAGTCCATAGAGCGCCTTAGAGAGCTTACACACGTGGTCGGGGTACCGTTCATCCTCGAAGCCAGGGGGTTGCTCTACGTACACCTCCTCCTTGATTGGCCCGTTGAGGAAAGCGCTCTTCACATCCATTTGGAACAACCTGAAAGAATGGTGAGCGGCATATGCTAGCAAAATACGAATGGACTCTAGCCTAGCCACAGGAGCAAAGGTCTCCTCAAAGTCCAAACCTGCGACTTGGGCATAACCTTTTGCCACAAGTCGAGCCTTGTTCCTTGTCACCACCCCGTGCTCGTCTTGTTTGTTGCGGAACACCCACTTGGTTCCCACAACATTTTGCTTGGGACGAGGCACCAGTGTCCAAACTTCATTTCTCTTGAAATTGTTGAGCTCCTCCTGCATGGCCAACACCCAGTCCGGATCTAGCAAGGCCTCTTCTACCCTGAAAGGCTCAATAGAAGAGACAAAGGAGTAATGCTCACAAAAATTAACTAATCTAGAACGAGTAGTTACTCCCTTGCTAATGTCACCCAAAATTTGGTCGACGAGATGATTCCTTTGAATCGTCACTCGAACTTGGGTGGGAGGTGCCGGTTGTGCTTCTTCCTCCATCACATGATCATCTTGTGCCCCCCTTGATCACACGCCTCTTCTTGATGAACCTGTTAATCGTCTTGAGTTGGGGGATGCACCATTGTTGAGGAAGAAGGTTGATCTTGCTCCAATTGTTCCTGTGGTCGCACATCGCCAATCGCCATGGTGCGTATTGCGACCGTTGGAACATCTTCTTCATCTACATTATCAAGATCAACAACTTGCTCTCTTGGAGAGCCGTTAGTCTCATCAAATACAACGTCGCTAGAGACTTCAACCAAACTCGATGATTTGTTGAAGACTCTATACGCCTTTGTATTTGAGTCATAACCTAACAAAAACCCTTCTACAGCTTTTGGAGCAAACTTAGAATTTCTACCTTTCTTCACTAGAATATAGCATTTGCTCCCAAATACACGAAAGTAAGACACGTTGGGTTTGTTACCGGTTAGAAGCTCATACGAAGTCTTCTTGAGGAGGCGGTGAAGGTAGACCCGGTTGATGGCGTGGCAAGCCGTGTTCACGGCTTCTGACCAAAAATGCTCGGGGGTCTTGAACTCTCCAAGCATCGTCCTCGCCATATCGATGAGCGTCCTGTTCTTCCTCTCTACCAGACCATTTTGTTGTGGTGTGTAGGGAGCGGAGAACTCGTGCTTGATCCCTTCCTCCTCAAGGTACTCCTCCACTTGAAGGTTATTGAATTCGGACCCGTTGTCGCTCCTTATCTTCTTCACCTTGAGCTCAAACTCATTTTGAGCTCTCTTTAGGAAGCGCTTGAGGGTCCCTTGGGTTTCAGATTTATCCTGCAAAAAGAATACCCAAGTGAAGCGGGAAAAATCATCAACAATTACTAAACCATACTTACTTCCCCCTATGCTTAGGTAGGCGACGGGTCCGAAGAGGTCCATATGCAGCAGCTCCAGGGGTCTCGACGTAGTCATCACGTTCTTGATGTGATGAGCACTTCCCACTTGTTTACTTGCTTGACAAGCTGCACAAGGTCTATCTTTTTCGAAATGCACGTTAGTTAGACCTATCACGTGCTCTCCCCTTAGAAGCTTGTGAAGGTTCTTCATCCCCACATGAGCTAAACGGCGATGCCACAGCCAGCCCATGCTAGTCTTAGCAATTAAGCATGCATCTAGACCGGCCTCCTCTTTTGCAAAATCAACTAAATAAAGTTTGCCGTCTAGTACACCCTTAAAAGCTAATGAACCATCACTTCTTCTAAAGACAGACACATCTACATTTGTGAATAAACAGTTATATCCCATATTACAGAGTTGACTTACAGATAACAAGTTATATCCAAGCGACTCAACTAAGAACACATTAGAAATAGAGTGCTCGGATGAAATAGCAATTTTTCCTAATCCTTTCACCTTGCCTTGGTTCCCATCACCGAATATTATTGAATCTTGGGGATCCTTGTTCTTGACGTAGGAAGAGAACATCCTCTTTTCCCCCGTCATGTGGTTTGTGCATCCGCTGTCGATAATCCAGCTTGAGCCCCCGGATGCATAAACCTGCAAGGCAAATTTAGGCTTGGGTCTTAGGTACCCAACTCATGTTGGGTCCTACAAGGTTAGTTACAATAGTCTTAGGGACCCAAATGCAAGTTTTGTCTCCCTTACATTTGGCCCCTAACTTCCTAGCAATTACCTTCTTATCCTTTCTATAGATAGCAAAGGAAGCATTGCAAGCATAATAAATTGTAGAAGGTTCATTCATTACTTTCCTAGGAGCATGAACAATATTTCTCCTAGGCATATGATGAACAACATTTTTCCTAGTCAAATTTCTATCATACATAATATAAGAACTAGAAGCAATCATGGCATGAGAGTTAAAAACATCATAACTTCTATAAACATTCCTAGAATGTCTCCTGTCATGATACATGAAAGCATGGTTCTTTTTAGCACTACTAGCCATAGGGGCCTTCCCTTTCTCCTTGGCGGAGATGGAAACCTTATGGCTTGTTAAGTTCTTGACTTCCCTCTTGAAGCCAAGACCATCCTTAATTGAGGGGTGTCTACCAATCGTGTAGGCATCCCTTGCAAATTTTATTTTATCAAATTCACTCTTGCTAGTCTTAAGTTGGGCATTAAGACTAGCCACTTCATCATTCAATTTAGAAATTGAAGCTAGGTGTTCATTACAAGCATCAACATCAAAATCTTTACACCTAGTGCAAATCACAACATGTTCTACACAAGAGTTAGATCTATTTGCTACTTCTAGTTTAGCCTTTAAATCACTGTTAACATCTTTTAAACTAGAAATTGTCTCATGGCAAGTAGATAGTTCACACGAAAGCATTTCATTCCTTTTAACTTCTAAAGCATGAGATTTTTGTGCCTCTACAAATTTATCATGTTCTTCATACAAAAGATCCTCTTGTTTTTCTAAAAGTCTATCCTTTTCATTCAAGGCATCAATCAATTCATTAATCTTATCTATTTTAGTTCTATCCAATCCCTTGAACAAACTAGAGTAATCTATTTCATCATCATCACTAGACTCATCATCACTTGAAGAAGCATAAGTGGTATTGTTTCGAGTACATACCTTCTTCTCCTTCGCCATGAGGCACATGTGACGCTTGTTGGGGAAGAGGGATGATTTGTCGAAGGCTGAGGTGGCAAGTCCTTCGTCGTCGGATGAAGAGCAATCCGAGTCCCACTCCTTGCCAAGATGTGCCTCGCCCTTAGCCTTCTTGTACTTCTTCTTCTTTTCCCCTTTCTTCTCTTGTTCCTGGTCACTATTATTATCGGGACAATTAGCGATAAAATGACCAATCTTACCGCACTTGAAGCAGGAGCGCTTTCCCTTTGTCTTGTTCTTCTTGGGATGCTCCTTGTGGCCCTTTAGCGCCGTCTTGAAGCGCTTGATGATGAGGGCCATTTCTTCCTCATTTAGTCCCGCCGCCTCAACTTACGCCACCTTGCTAGGTAGCGCCTCCTTGCTACTCGTTGCCTTGAGAGCAACGGGTTGAGGCTCATGGACTGGACCATTCAACGCGTCGTCCACGTATCTCGCCTCCTTGATCATCATTCGCCCGCTTACGAACTTCCCAAGAACTTCTTCGGGCGACATCTTGGTGTACCTAGGATTTTCACGAATGTTGTTCACAAGATGTGGATCAAGGAAAGTAAAAGACCTTAGCATTAGGCGAACGACGTCGTGGTCCGTCCATCGCGTGCTTCCGTAGCTCCTTATTTTGTTGATGAGGGTCTTGAGCCGGTTGTATGTTTGGGTTGGCTCCTCTCCCCTTATCATTGCGAATCCTAGCTCACCCTCCACCAACTCCATCTTGGTGAGCATGGTGACGTCGTTCCCCTCATGTGAGATCCTGAGGGTGTCCTAGATCTGCTTGGCATTGTCCAGGCCGCTCACCTTATTGTACTCTTCCCTGCACAAAGATGCTAAAAGGACAGTAGTAGCTTGTGCATTTTTATGGATTTGTTCATTTATAAACATGGGACTATCCGAGCTATCAAATTTCATTCCACTCTCTACAATCTCCCATATGCTTGGATGGAGAGAGAACAAGTGACTACGCATTTTGTGACTCCAAAATCCGTAGTCCTCCCCATCAAAGTGTGGAGGTTTGCCAAGAGGAATGGAAAGCAAATGTGTATTTGAACTATGCGGAATACGAGAATAATCGAAAGAGAAGTTTGAATTAACCGTCTTCCTTTTCTCGTAGTCGTTGTCGTCGTCCTTTTGGGAAGAGGAAGAATCGTCGCTGTCGTAGTAGATTATCTCCTTTATGTGCCTTGTCTTCTTCTTCTTCCCATCTTTTCGCTTGTAGCCCGAGCTCGAGTCGGTAGGCTTGTCGTCTTTCGGCTCGTTGACGAAGGACTCCTTCTCCTTATCATTGATCACAATCCCCTTGCCCTTAGGATCCATCTCTTCGGGCGATTAGTCCCTCTCTGAATAGAACGGCTCTGATACCAATTGAGAGCACCTAGAGGGGGGTGAAAGGGAAATGTGCCCTTGGGCCATTTCTAAGTATTTTGGTGATTGAGTGCCAACACAAGTGCTTTTGTGTTAATCTATGCAAAGTGGTGGACAAAGTGCAAATCAAAAGTAAAGGTATGTTTCTAGACTTAGTACATTGTTTTATGGACTAATGTATTGTGTCTAAGTGCTGGAAACAGGAGAAATCGACTTGGAAAAGAGATGGCTCTGTTCAGCCAAAGTCTACGCAGTCTGGCTGCACCGGACTGTCCGGTGGTGCACCGGACAGTGTCCGGTGCGCCAGGCTGGCTCTGGCGAACTTGCTGCTCTCGGGACTTCGACGGCGGTGTACGGTATAAATCACCGGACTGTCCGGTGGTGCACCGGACTATCCGGTGAACCGTTCACGGGCGAAGTCGTCAGTCTCGGGAAGCCATCAACGGCGTACGACTATAATTCACCGGACTGTCCGGTGAGGCACTGGACTGTCCGGTGAGCCAACGGTCAACCGGGGCAACGGTCGGCCGAGGATTCCACGCGTGACGCGTGGCCAAGCCAATGGTCACAAGGGGGCACCGGAGTGTCCGGTGTGCACCGGACAGTGTCCGGTGCGCCAACGGCTCT
This sequence comes from Zea luxurians, assembly GCA_029449295.1. Lineage (NCBI taxonomy): Eukaryota > Viridiplantae > Streptophyta > Magnoliopsida > Poales > Poaceae > Zea > Zea luxurians. The sequence goes on from JAOPSE010000001.1 coordinate 191,265,583, forward strand.
GAATCTCCAACGGTTGGCTTCGCTAAACAAGGAAAGAAATCCGCACCGGACAGTGTCCGGTGGTGCACCGGACTGTCCGGTGCGCCAGTCGACAGAAGGCAAGAATTGCCTTCCTACAATGCTCTCAACGGCTCCTAGCTGCCTTGGGGCTATAAAAGGGACCCCTTGGTGCATGGAGAAGACATCCAAGCATTCTTTGAGCATAGTTGATCACTCACACTTCGTTCTTGCGCACTTGTTCGACATTCTTAGTGATTTGAGCTCCGTTCTAGTGAGAAACTCGTGATAATCTCTTGAGCTCAAGTCTAGGTCTTGTGTGTGCGTATTTGCTGTGATCTTTGTGTCTTGTGTGAGTTGCTCATCCCTCCCTTACTCTGCGCTTCTTTGTGAACATCTTTGTAAGGGCGAGAGGCTCCAAGTTGTGGAGATTCCTCGCGATCGGGATATAGAAAAGCAAAGCAAAACACCGTGGTATTCAAGTGGGTCTTTGGACCGCTTGAGAGGGGTTTATTGCAACCCTCGTCCGTTGGGACGCCACAACGTGGAGTAGGCAAGTTTTGTACTTGGCCGAACCACGGGATAAACCACTGTGTCTATCTGTGTTGATCTTCTTGTGGTTATCGTGTCTTGCTTAGACTCTTCTCTAGCCACTTGGCGATTATTGTGCTAACGCTTAACCAAGTTTTTGTGGCTTAAGTTTAAGTTTTACAGGATCACCTATTCACCCCCCTCTAGGTGCTCTCAATTGGTATCAGAGCCGTTCTCTTCAAGAAAGGGACTAATCGCCCGAAGAGATGGATCCTAAGGGGAAGGGAATTGTGATCAATGATAAAGAGAAGGAGTCCTTCGTCAACGAGCCAAAAGACGACAAGCCTACCGACTCGGGCTCGGGCCATAAACGAAAAGATGGGAAGAAGAAGACAAGGTGCATCAAGGAGATTGTCTACTACGACGACAGTGACGAGTCCACTTCTTCCCAAAAGGACAACTACGACAATGACTACGACAAAAGAAAGACGATTAATTCAAACTTCACTTTTGATTATTCTCGCATTCCGCATAGCTCAAATACACATTTGCTTTCCATTCCTCTTGGCAAACCTCCACACTTTGATGGGGAGGACTACGGATTTTGGAGTCACAAAATGCGTAGTCACTTGTTTTCTCTCCATCCAAGCATATGGGAGATTGTAGAGAGTGGAATGAAATTTGATAGCTCAGATAGTCCCATGTTTATAAATGAACAAATCCATAAAAATGCACAAGCTACTACTGTCCTTTTAGCATCTTTGTGCAGGGAAGAGTACAATAAGGTGAGCGGCTTGGACAATACCAAGCAGATCTGGGACACCCTCAGGATCTCACATGAGGGGAACAACGTCACCATGCTCACCAAAATGGAGTTGGTGGAGGGCGAGCTTGGAAGATTCACAATGATAAGGGGAGAGGAGCCAACCCAAACATACAACCGGCTCAAGACCCTCATCAACAAAATAAGGAGCTACGGAAGCACGCGATGGACGGACCACAACATCGTTCGTCTAATGCTAAGGTCTTTTACTGTACTTGATCCACATCTGGTGAACAATATTCATGAAAATCCTAGGTACACCAAGATGTCGCCCGAAGAAGTTCTTGGGAAGTTCGTAAGCGGGCGAATGATGATCAAGGAAGCAAGATACGTCGACGATGCACTAAATGGACCAATCCAAGAGCCTCAAGCTATTGCTCTCAAGGCAACGAGGAGCAAGGAGGCGCTACCTAGCAAGGTGGCGCAAGTTGAGGCGGCAGGGCTCAATGATGAAGAGATGGCCCTCATCATCAAGCGCTTCAAGACGGCGCTAAAGGGCCGCAAGGAGCATCCCAAGAAGACCAAGACAAAGGGGAAGCGATCATGCTTCAAATATGGTAAGATTGGTCATTTTATCGCTAACTGTCCTGATAATGATAGTGACCAGGAACAAGGGAACAAAAGGGAAAAGAAGAAGAATTATAAGAAGGCCAAGGGCGAGGCACATCTTGGAAAGGAGTGGGATTCGGATTGCTCCTCTTCCGACTCCGACAATGAAGGACTCGCCGCCACCCGCCTTCAACAAGTCATCCCTCTTCCCCAACGAGCATCACACATGCCTCATGGCGAAGGAGAAGAAGGTATGTACTCGAAACAATGCCACTTATGCTTCTTCTAGTGATGATGAGTCTAGTGATGATGAAATAGATTACTCTAGTTTGTTCAAGGGATTGGATAGAACTAAAATAGATAAGATTAATGAATTGATTGATGCCTTGAATGAAAAGGATAGACTTTTAGAAAAACAAGAGGATCTTTTGTATGAAGAACACGATAAATTTGTAGAGGCACAAAAATCTCATGCTTTAGAAGTTAAAAGGAATGAAATGCTTTCTTGTGAACTATCTACTTGCCATGAGACAATTTCTAGTTTAAAGGATGTTAACAATGGTTTAAATGCTAAACTAGAAGTAGCAAATAAATCTAACTCTTGTGTAGAACATGTTATGATTTGCACTAGGTGTAAAGATTTTAATGTGGATGCTTGTAGTGAACACCTAGTGTCTATTGCAAAGCTAAATGATGAAGTGGCTAGTCTTAATGCCCAACTTAAGACTAGCAAAAGTGAATTTGATAAGTTAAAATTTGCAAGGGATGGCTACACGATTGGTAGACACCCCTCAATTAAGGATGGACTTGGCTTCAAGAGGGAATCCAAGAACTTAACAAGCCATAAGGCTCCCATCTTCGCCAAGGAGAAAGGGAAGGCCCCTATGGCTAGTAGTGCTAAAAAGAACCATGCTTTCATGTATCATGATAGGAGACATTCTAGGAATGCCTATAGAAGTTATGATGCTTTTGATTCTCATGCCATGTTTGCTTCTAGTTCTTCCTATATGCATGGTAGAGATATGTCTAGGAGAAATGTTGTTCATCATATGCCTAGGAGAAATGTTGTTAATGTTCCTAGGAAAACTAATGAACCTTCGACAATATATCATGCTTGCAATGCTTCATTTGCTATTTGTAGAAAGGATAAGAAGGTAATTGCTAGGAAGTTAGGGGCCAAATGTAAGGGAGACAAAACTTGCATTTGGGTCCCTAAGACTATTGTGACTAACCTTGTAGGACCCAACAAGAGTTGGGTACCTAAGACCCAAGCCTAAATTTGCCTTGCAGGTTTATGCATCTGGGGGCTCAAGCTGGATTATCGACAGCGGATGCACAAACCATATGACGGGGGAGAAGAATATGTTCACCTCCTACGTCAAGAACAAGGATTCCCAAGATTCAATCATATTCAGTGATGGGAACCAAGGCAAGGTAAAAGGGTTAGGGAAGATTGCTATTTCATCTGAGCACTCTATTTCTAATGTGTTTTTAGTTGAGTCGCTTGGATATAATCTGTTATCCGTTAGTCAACTTTGTAAAATGGGATATAATTGTTTATTCACAAATGTAGATGTGTCTATCTTTAGAAGGTGTGATGGTTCACTAGCTTTTAAGGGTGTACTAGACGGCAAACTTTATTTAGTTGACTTTGCAAAAGAGGAGGCCAGTCTAGATGCATACTTAATTGCTAAGACTTGCATGGGCTGGCTGTGGCATCGCCATCTAGCACATGTGGGGATGAAGAACCTCCACAAGCTTCTAAAGGGAGAACACGTGATAGGTCTAACTAATGTGCATTTCGAAAAATATAGACCTTGTGCAGCTTGTCAAGCAGGCAAACAGGTGGGAAGCTCTCATCACACCAAAAATGTGATGACCACATCAAGACCTTTGGAGATGCTTCATATGGACCTCTTCGGACCCGTCGCCTATCTAAGCATAGGAGGAAGTAAGTATGGTTTTGTTATAGTTGATGATTTTTCCCGCTTCACTTGGGTATTCTTTTTGCAGGATAAATCTGAAACCCAAGGGACCCTCAAGCGCTTCCTAAGGAGAGCTCAAAATGAGTTTGAGCTCAAGGTGAAAAAGATAAGGAGCGACAACGGGTCCGAGTTCAAGAACCTTCAAGTGGAGGAGTATCTTGAGGAGGAAGGGATCAAGCACGAGTTCTCCGCTCCCTACACACCACAACAAAATGGTGTGGTAGAGAGGAAGAACAGGACGCTCATCGATATGGCGAGGACGATGCTTGGAGAGTTCAAGACTCCCGAGTGCTTTTGGTCGGAAGCCGTGAACACGGCTTGTCACGCCATCAACCGAGTGTATCTTCATTGCCTCCTCAAGAAGACTTCATATGAGCTTCTAACCGATAACAAACCCAATGTGTCTTACTTTCGTGTATTTGGGAGCAAGTGTTATATTCTTGTGAAGAAAGGTAGAACTTCTAAATTTGCTCCCAAAGCTGTAGAAGGGTTTTTATTAGGTTATGACTCAAATACAAAGGCGTATAGGGTCTTCAACAAATCATCGGGTTTGGTTGAAGTCTCTAGCGACGTTGTATTTGATGAGACTAATGGCTCTCCAAGAGAGCAAGTTGTTGATCTTGATGATGTAGATGAAGAAGACGTTCCGACGGCCGCAATACGCACCATGGCGATTGGAGATGTGCGACCACAGGAACAAAAGGAGCAAGATCAACCTTCTTCCTCAACAATGGTGCATCCCCCAACTCAAGACGATGAACAGGTTCATCAGGAGGAGGCGTGTGATCAAGGGGGAGCACAAGATGATCATGTGAGGGAGGAAGAAGCACAACCGGCACCTCCAACCCAAGTTCGAGCGACGATTCAAAGGAATCATCCCGTCGACCAAATTTTGGGTGATATTAGCAAGGGAGTAACTACTCGTTCTAGATTGGTTAATTTTTGTGAGCATTACTCCTTTGTCTCTTCTATTGAGCCTTTCAGGGTAGAAGAGGCCTTGCTAGATCCGGACTGGGTGTTGGCCATGCAGGAAGAGCTCAACAACTTTAAGCGTAATGAAGTTTGGACACTGGTGCCTCGTCCCAAGCAAAATGTTGTGGGAACCAAGTGGGTGTTCCACAACAAACAAGACAAGCACGAGGTGGTGACAAGGAACAAGGCTCGACTTGTGGCAAAAGGTTATGCCCAAGTCGCAGGTTTGGACTTTGAGGAGACTTTTGCTCCTGTGGCTAGGCTAGAGTCCATTCGTATTTTGCTAGCATATGCCGCTCACCATTCTTTCAGGTTGTTCCAAATGAATGTGAAGAGCGCCTTCCTCAACGGGCCAATCAAGGAGGAGGTGTACGTGGAGCAACCCCCTGACTTCGAGGATGAACGGTACCCCGACCACGTGTGTAAGCTCTCTAAGGCACTCTATGGACTTAAGCAAGCCCCAAGAGCATGGTATGAATGCCTTAGAGACTTTTTAATTGCTAATGCTTTCAAGGTTGGGAAAGCCGATCCAACTCTTTTCACTAAGACTTGCGATGGTGATCTTTTTGTGTGCTAAATTTATGTCGATGACATAATATTTGGTTCTACTAATCAAAAGTCTTGTGAAGAGTTTAGCAGGGTGATGATGCAGAAATTCGAGATGTCGATAATGGGCGAGTTGAACTACTTCCTTGGGTTCCAAGTGAAGCAACTCAAGGATGGCACCTTCATCTCCCAAACGAAGTACATGCAAGACTTGCTAAAGCGGCTTGGGATGAAGGACGCCAAGCCCGCAAAGACGCCGATGGGAACTGACGGACACACCGACCTCAACAAAGGAGGTAAGTCCGTTGATCAAAAAGCATACCGGTCCATGATAGGTTCTTTGCTTTACTTATGTGCTAGTAGACCGGATATTATGCTTAGCGTATGCATGTGTGCTAGATTTCAATCTGATCCAAGGGAGTGTCACCTTGTGGCTGTGAAGCGAACCCTTAGATATTTAGTAGCTACGCCTTGCTTCGGGATCTAGTATCCAAAGGGGTCTAACTTTGACTTGATTGGATATTCAGACTCCGACTATGCTGGATGTAAGGTCGATAGGAAGAGTACATCGGGGACGTGCCAATTCTTAGGAAGGTCCCTGGTGTCATGGAACTCTAAGAAACAAACTTCCGTTGCCCTATCCACCGCTGAGGCCGAGTACGTTGCCGTAGGACAGTGTTGCGCGCAACTACTTTGGATGAGGCAAACCCTCCGGGACTTTGGCTACAATCTGAGCAAAGTCCCACTCCTATGTGACAATGAGAGTGCTATCCGAATAGCGGAAAATCCTGTTGAGCACAGCCGCACAAAGCACATTGACATCCGACATCACTTTTTGAGAGACCACCAGCAAAAGGGAGATATCGAAGTGTTTTATGTTAGCACCGAGAACCAGCTAGCCGATATCTTTACCAAGCCTTTAGATGAGAAGACCTTTTGCAGGCTGCGTAGTGAGCTAAATGTCTTAGATTCGCGGAACTTGGATTGATTTATAGCATACATGTGTTTATGCCTTTGATCATGTTCCTTATGCATTTTGTTATTTACTTGTGGTGCTCAAGTTGTACAAACACTCCTCGGACCTCACAAGTCCTTTTGCAAGTGATGCACATATTTAGGGGGAGTTGTGCTACAACTTGACCCTTTGAGACTAACCTTGTGCTTGAGTTTGCTTGATTTAGTCTCAAAGGAGGTTTGAAAGGGAAAAGGTGGACTTGGACCATGAAAGACTTCCACTGCACTTCGATGAGAGGGTAACTTATTCCAAGTTCATCTCATGTACTCCTATTGCCTTTGTATTCTTATTTGAAGATTTTGGTGAGGCAATGGGGTTAAAGGGCCAAGATTGATCCTGTTTTGGTGCTTGATGCCAAAGGGGGAGAAAATAAGGCCAAAGCAATAAATGGATCAGCTACCACTTGAGAAATTTTGAAAATAATAGAATAGAGCTTTTGGTTTGTCAAAACTCTCTTGCTGTCTCTTTTGTCAAAAGTTGGCCTCTTGTGGGGAGAATAGTCGATTATGGGAAAAAGGGGGAGTTTTTGAAATCTTGAATCAATTTCTCTTGGAACGACTCTCTTTATGTCTCTACAAGTGCGTTTGACTTAGAGATAGGAAATTGAGGTTGATTTGCAAAAACAAACCAAGTGGTGGCAAAGAGTGATCCATATATGCCAAATTTGAATCAAAACAACTTTGAGTTTATATTTGCATTGATATTGCACTTGTTCTAGTTGCTTTATGTTGTGTTGGCATAAATCACCAAAAAGGAGGAGATTGAAAGGGAAATGTGCCCTTGGGCCATTTCTAAGTATTTTGGTGATTGAGTGCCAACACAAGTGCTTTTGTGTTAATCTATGTAAAGTGGTGGACAAAGTGCAAATCAAAAGTAAAGGTATGTTTCTAGACTTAGTACATTGTTTTATGGACTAATGTATTGTGTCTAAGTGCTGGAAACAGGAGAAATCGACTTGGAAAAGAGATGGCTCTGTTCAGCCAAAGTCTGCGCAGTCTGGCTGCACCGGACTGTCCGGTGGTGCACCGGACAGTGTCCGGTGCGCCAGGCTGGCTCTGGCGAACTTGCTGCTCTCGGGACTTCGACGGCGGTGTACGGTATAAATCACCGGACTGTCCGGTGAGCCGTTCACGGGCGAAGTCATCGGTCTCAGGAAGCCATCAACGACGTACGGCTATAATTCACCGGACTGTCCGGTGAGGCACCGGACTGTCCGGTGAGCCAACGGTCAGCCGAGGCAACGGTCGGCCGAGGATTCCACGCGTGACGCGTGGCCGAGCCAACGGTCACAAGGGGGCACCGGACTGTCCGGTGTGCACCGGACAGTGTCCGGTGCGCCAACGGCTCAGAATCTCCAACGGCCGGCTTCGCCAAACAAGGAAAGAAATCCACATCGGACAGTGTCCGGTGGTGCACCGGACTGTCCGGTGCGCCAGTCGACAGAAGGCAAGAATTGCCTTCCTACAATGCTCTCAACAGCTCCTAGCTGCCTTGGGGCTATAAAAGGGACCCCTTGGCGCATGGAGAAGACATCCAAGCATTCTTTGAGCATAGTTGATCACTCACACTTTGTTCTTGCGCACTTGTTCGACATTCTTAGTGATTTGAGCTCCGTTCTAGTGAGAAACTCGTGATAGTCTCTTGAGCTCAAGTCTGGGTCTTGTGTGTGCGTATTTGCTGTGATCTTTGTGTCTTGTGTGAGTTGCTCATCCCTCCCTTACTCCGCGCTTCTTTGTGAACATCTTTGTAAGGGCGAGAGGCTCCAAGTTGTGGAGATTCCTCGCGATCAGGATATAGAAAAGCAAAGCAAAACACCGTGGTATTCAAGTGGGTCTTTGGACCGCTTGAGAGGGGTTGATTGCAACCCTCGTCCGTTGGGACGCCACAACGTGGAGTAGGCAAGTTTTGTACTTGGCCGAACCACGGGATAAACCACTGTGTCTATCTGTGTTGATCTTCTTGTGGTTATCGTGTCTTGCTTAGACTCTTCTCTAGCCACTTGGCGATTATTGTGCTAACGCTTAACCAAGTTTTTGTGGCTTAAGTTTAAGTTTTACAAGATCACCTATTCAAACCAAAACAAATATAAAGTACAGAAATGTAACTAGTTTGCATTTATGATGAATGTGCATAGGTTACTTGGAGTTAAACCAATTGAAAATCTCACTAAGTATGAATGGATTGCTTTTCTTTTTATTTAACATTTTGGACCACATTTGCACCACATGTTTGTTTTGCAAATCTTTTTGGAAAATCCTTTCAAAGTCCTTTTTGCAAATTGTCAAAGGTATATGAATAAGATTGCAAGAAGCATTTTCAAGATTTGAATTTTCTCCCCCTGTTTCAAATGCTTTTCCTTTGACTAAATAAAAGCTCCTCCTGAATGAAATTCTCCTCTTATCTTTCAAGAGGGTTTTGAAATAGATATCAATTTAAAATTTTACTTTCACAAATCAAGTGAAACAAAGATACCAATTGATACCAATTCAGAATACATTAATTGAAATTTTACCTTTGAAGATACCAATTGAAAGTTCATACTAATTTAAAATTGCCTTGAATACCAATTGAAAGACAAACATTTGTGAAATTTTTGAAATTTGAAATGGTGGTGCGGTCCTTTTGCTTTGGGCTTAATACTCTCTCCTCCTTTGGCATTAATTGCCAAAAACAGAGAACTTGAGAGCCCTTTAATACTTTCTCCCCCATTGGTAAAAGAAATATGAGTGAAAGATTATACCAATTTGAGAGATTGTGGAGTAATGACAAGAGGTAAATGATACCGTTAGAGTAGAGTGGAAGCGTTGTCTCTGCTGGATACTCCATTTCCCTTTCAATCTAAGACTAATACAAGAGATACTCATGAAAACATATTAGTCTTAGCCTTGGCACAAGAAGAAATAAGAATTATGCAATTGTACCAAGTGAAAGAGACATGATCAAAGGTATATAAATGAGCTATGTGTGCAATGTTTTAATCAAAATTCCAAGAATCAAGAATATTTAGCTCATTCCTAAGTTTGCTAAAGGTTTTCTCATGTAGTGGCTTAGTAAAGATATCAGCTAATTGGTTTTTGGTGTTTACATAAGCTATTTCGATATCTCCCTTTTGTTGGTGATCCCTTAGAAAGTGATACCGAATGTCTATGTGTTTAGTGCGGCTGTGTTCAACGGGATCATCCGCCATGCGGATTGCACTCTCATTATCACATAGGAGAGGGACTTTGCTCAATTTGTAGCCATAGTCCCTAAGGGTTTGCCTCATCCAAAGTAATTGCGCACAACAATGACCTGCGGAAATGTACTCGGCTTCGGTGGTGGAAAGAGCTACGAAGTTTTGTTTCTTTGAAACCCAAGACACCAGTGATCTTCCCAAAAACTGACAAGTCCCTGATGTGCTCTTTCTATCAATTTTGCACCATGCCCAGTCGGCATCGGAATATCCTATTAATTCAAATGTGGATCCCTTGGGATACCAAAGCCCAAACTTAAGAGTGTAAACTAAATATCGCATGATTCTTTTAACGGCCTAAGGTGAACTTCCTTAGGATTTACCTGAAATCTTGCACACATGCATACAGATAGTGTAATGTCGGTCGAGATGCACATAAATAGAGTAAAGATCCTGTCATCGACCGGTATACCTTTTAATTTACGGATTTACCTCCTGTGTCGAGGTCGAGATGCCCATTGGTTCCCATGGGTGTCTTGATGGGTTTGCAGTCCTTCATTCCATACTTTTTAAGTATGTCTTGAGTGTACTTAGTTTGAGAGATGAAGGTGCCATCTTGGAGTTGCTTGATTTGAAATCCTAGAAAATACTTCAACTCCCCCATCATTGACATCTCGAATTTTTGAATCATGATCCTACTAAACTCTTCACATCCTCTTAGTAGACCCAAATATAATACCACCAACAAAAATTTGGCATATAAACAAGTCTTTTGTAATAGTTTTAGTAAAGAGAGTAGGATCGGCCTTTCTGACTTTGAAGCCATTAGTGATAAGAAAATCTCGCAGGCATTCATACCATGCTCTTGGGGCTTGCTTGAGCCTATAAAGCACCTTTGAGAGTTTATACACATGGTTAGGATACTATCTTCAAAGCCAGGTGGTTGCTCAACATAGACCTCTTCCTTGATTGGTCCATTGAGGAAGGCACTCTTCACGTCCATTTGATAAAGCTTGAAGCCATGGTAAGTAGCATAGGCAAGTAATATATGAATTGACACAAGCCTAGCTACGGGTGCATAAGTTTCATCGAAATCCAAACCTTCGACTTGTGAATATCCTTTTGCCACAAGTTGGGTCGGGCTTTGTTTCTTGTCATCACACCATGCTCATCTTGTTTGTTGCAGAATACCCATTTGGTACCTAAAACATTTTGATTAGGATGTGGAACCAAATGCAATACCTCATTCCTTGTGAAATTGTTGAGCTCCTCTTGCATTGCCATCACCCAATATGGATCTCTTAGTGCATCCTCTACCCTGTATGGCTCAATAGAGGAAACAAAAGAGTAATGTTCACAAAAGTGTGCAACTCGACATCTAGTGGTTACCCCCTTATGAATGTCACCAAGGATGGAGTTGATGGGGTGATCTCGCTGAATTGCTTGGTGGACTCTTGGGTGTGGCGGTCTTTGACCCTATATTTCTTGCTCATCTTCCTTATCTTCATTATCTTCATCTCCCCCTTGATCATTTTCCTCTTCTTGAGGTGGCTCATCCTCTTGATCTTCATCTTCATCATTTTGAGCCTGATCCTCGTCTTGAGTTGGTGGAGATGCTTGCATGGAAGATGATGGTTGATCTTGTGCTTGTGGAGGCTCTTCGGATTCCTTAGGACACACATCCCTAATGGACATGTTCCTTAGCGCGATGCACGGAGCCTCTTCATCATCTAATTCATCAAGGTCAACTTGCTCCACTTGGGGGCCATTAGTATCATCAAACACAATGTCACAAGAAACCTCAACCAATCTAGTGGATTTGTTGAAGACTCTATATGTCCTTGTGTTTGAGTCATAACCAAGTAAAAAGCCTTCTATTGTCTTAGGAGCAAATTTAGATTTTCTACCTCTTTTAATAAGAATAAAGCATTTACTCCCAAAGACTCTAAAATATGAAACATTGGGCTTTTTACCGGTGAGGAGTTCATATGATGTCTTCTTGAGGATTCGGTGAAGGTAGAGCCGATTGATGGAGTAGCAAGCAGTGTTGATTGCTTCCGCCCAAAATCGGTCAGGTGTCTTGCATTCATCAAGCATGGTTCTTGCCATGTCTAGTAGAGTTCTATTCTTCCTCTCCACTACACCATTTTGTTGAGGTGTGTAGGGAGAAGAGAACTCATGCTTGATGCCCTCATCCTCAAGAGATCCTTCTATTTGTGAATTCTTGAACTCCGTCTCATTGTCGCTTCTTATCTTTTTGATCCTTAATTCAAACTCATTTTGAGCCCGTCTCAAGAATCCCTTTAAAGTATCTTGGGTTTGTGATTTTTCCTACAAAAAGAATACCCAAGTGAAGCGAGAATAATCATCCACAATAACTAGACAGTACTTACTCCCGCCGATGCTTATGTAAGCGATCGGACCGAATAGATCCATGTGGAGTAGCTCGAGTGGCCTGTCCGTTGTCATGATATTCTTGTGTGGATGGTGAATTCTAACTTGCTTCCCTGCTTGGCATGCGCTACAAACCCTGTCTTTCTCAAAACAAACATTGGTTAGTCCTAAAATGTGCTCTCCCTTTAGAAGCTTGTGGAGATTCTTCATCCCAACATGGGCAAGTCAGTGATGTCAGAGCCAGCCCATATTACTCTTAGCAATTAAGCAAGTGTCAAGTTCAGCTTTGTTATCATTAAAATCAACTAAATATAGCTGACCCTCTAACACTCCCTTAAATGCTACTGAATTATCACTTCTTCTAAAGACAGTAACACCTACATTAGTAAATAGACAATTGTAGCCCATTTTACATAATTGAGAAACAAAAAGCAAATTGTAATATAAAGAATCTACAAGAAAAACATTGGAAATAGAATGGTCAGGTGATATAGCAATTTTACCCAAAGCTTTGACCAATCCTTGATTTCTATCCCCGAATGTTATAGCTCGTTGGGGATCTTCATTTTTCTCATAGGAGGAGAACATCCTTTTCTCCCCTGTCATGTGGTTTGTGCATCCGCTATCAATTATCCAACTTGAACCTCCGGATGCATAAACCTGCAAAACAATTTAGGTCGTGTTCTTAGATACCCAAACGATCTTGGGTCCTTTCATGTTAGAAACAAGCACCTTTGGTACCCAAACACAAGTCTTTGGATTCTTGTGTTTGCCCCCAACATATTTGGCAACTACTTTGCCTGATTTGTTAGTAAGCACATATGAAGCATCAAAAGTTTTAAATGAAATGTTATGCTTATTTGATGCAGTAGGAATTTTCTTTCTAGGCATTTTAACATGAGTGGTATGCCTAGATCTAGAAGCCTCATTTTTATACATAAATGCATGATGAGATACAGAATGCGGTTTCCTAACATGAATTTTCCTAATTTTGTGCTCATGATAGTTTGCAGGATATAAAATGTAGCCCTCACTATCCTGAACCATGGGAGCCTTACCCTTAACAAAATTGGATAATTTCTTAGGAGCATTAAGCTTGACATTGCTCCCCTATTGGAAACCAATGCCATCCTTAATGCCAGGGCGTCTTCCATTATAAAGCATACTACGAGCAAATTTAATTTTTTCATTTTCTACTTCATGCTCGGTAATAATAGCAGTTAATTTAGCTATGTGATCATTTTGCTATTTAATCATAGCAAGGTGATCATCCATAGCTTCAATGTTAACATCTCTACATCTAGTGCAAATGGAAACATGCTTAACAGTAGATGTAGATGGTTTGTAAACATTTAATTCTTCTATCTTAGCATTTAATCTAACATTCTCATCTCTAAGACAGGAAATAGAATCATTACAAACATTCAATTTTTCAATCTTAGAAACTAAACTAGCATTCTCAGTTCTAAGACTAGAAATTGAATCTTTACACATGCTTAGCTCCTTAGACAAATTTTCACATTTTTCTACTTCCTGAGCATAAGCATTTTTCAACTTAACAATTTTTTTGTTTTCTTTAATGAGGAAGTCCTCTTGGCTTTCTAAGAGTTCATCCTTCTCATTAATGGCTTCTATTAATTCATTTAATTTTTTTCTTTTTGTCCATGCTAAGGTTGGCAAAGAGAGACATTAGATTATCTTCATCATCACTAGAGCTACCATCATCACTAGATGTTGTATATTTGGGGGTGGCTCTAGAGTGTACCTTCTTCTTGCCGTCCTTAGCCATGAGACACTTGTGGCCGATGTTGGGGAAGAGGAGGCCCTTGTTGACGGTGATGTTGGCGGCGTCCTCATTAGAGGACGAGTCGGTGGAGCTCTTCTCGGAGTCCCATTCCCAACATATGTGGGCATCGCCGCCCTTCTTCTTGTAGTACCTCTTCTTCTCCTTCTTCTTCCCCTTCTTGTCGTCATCCCTGTCACTTTCACTTGACATTGGACATTTAGCAATAAAGTGACCGGGCTTACCATATTTGTAGCACACCCTTTTGAAGCGGGGTTTGTAATCCTTCCCCCTCCTTTGTTTGAGGATTTGGCGGAAGCTCTTGATGATGAGCGCCATTTCCTCGTTGTCGAGCTTGGAGGCGTCGATTGGAAGCCTACTTGGTGTAGACTCCTTCTTCTCTTCTCCCGTTGCCTTAAATGCAACGGGTTGCACCTTAGGTGTGGAGGTGGCGCCTAACTCCAAGTTGACAATGTGTTTGGAGTCTTTGATCATAAGTTTAAAGCTCACAAACTTGCCAATAACCTCCTTGGGAGACTTCTATTTATATCTTAGATCTCCACGAATTAGTTGCACTTGAGTGGGATTACGAAAAACAAGAGATCTAAGAATAACCTTAACCATTTCATGGTCATCCCACTTGGTGCTCTCGAGGTTGCGCACTTGGTTCACCATGGTCTTGAGCCGATTGTACATTGCTTGCGGCTCTTCTCCTTTGTTGAGGACGAATCGACCGAGTTCTCCCTTGATCGTCTCGTGCTTGGTGATCTTGGTCACCTTGTCCCCTTCGTGCGCTGTTTTGAGGACGTCCCAAATTTCTTTGGCATTCTTTAACCCTTGCACTTTGTTATACTCCTCTCTACACAAGGAGGCGAGGAGTATAGACGTGGCTTGGGAGTTAAAGTGCCTAATTTGGCTGGCCTCGTCCGAGTCGTAATCCTTGTCCCCCACCTTAGGTACCTGCGCTCCATACTCAACAATTTCCCATATGCTTTCGTGAAGTGAGGTTAGATGATGCCTCATTTTATCACCCCACATAGAATAATCTTCACCATCAAAATATAGTGGTTTGCCTAAGGGAACGGAAAGTAGAGGAGCACGCTTTGAAATACAGGGATAGCGAAGGGGCATCTTACTATACTTCTTGCGCTCATGGCGCTTAGAAGTAGTCGACGATTCGGAGCCGAACGTGGAGGGTGACGAAGAGTCGGTCTCGTAGTAGACCACCTTCTTCATCTTCTTCTTCTTGTCACCTCTCCGATGTGACATGATGGAGGAAGAGGATTCCTCCTTGTGTTTGTTGTCGGACTCCCTTGAGAGAGTCCTCCCCGAGCTAGCGGCTTGTCGCCGGTCACGATCTCCCTCTTAGCGTGTTCTCCATACATCACTTCGAGTTGGTTAGACTCTTAATGAAGTATTGGCTCTGATACCAATTGAAAGTCACATAGAGGGGAGGTGAATAGGCGAAACCTGAAATTTATAACTTTAAACACACACTACAAGACGGGGTTAGCGTTAGAATTAAATTCAAGTCCGAAGAGAGGGAAAACAAATCAAACAAGAAATAAGGCGAGTGAACATGATGGTTTGTTTTATCGAGGTTCGGTTCCAAAGAACCTAGTCCCCATTGAGGAAGTCACAAATGTGGCGGAACTGCCCGAATTATTCCGACTTAAGTGCCTAAGTCCGACCTTAGAGGCTAGACCACACTTAAATGGGAATAACCCGTCAATCCCTCGGATCTAGTCCGACACGGCCACTGACAGGATCAAGTACCACAGTCTCACTCGATGGTGAGTCACAGAGCAAATACAATAAAGCATAAAACCATGCATGGAAGAGTATTAAATTATTACATCATCATTGTCATCATCGGAGTTTTCGCAAAAGTAACCATCATTGTTTTTGGAATGCAGCGGAAATTAAACTAACGGTAAATAAATGGAGGGATGGGGAAGCCTGTCCCATCACTCCTCATGCTCCTCCTCAGCCGAGGCGGGGTCCCACTCGACAGTCCAACCCGGTGGCAGGGTGGATGGCCAAGTCACTCCAGCAACCATGTCCTCCAGAGAACCTGTAAAAAAAATTATGCCACAAGCAAGGCTGAGTATACTAATACTCAGCTAGACTTACCCGGTGTGAGGAGTCTATACTCCTCTACCTCTAGACATGCAGCTGTTTGGCTGTGGAGTTTGGTTGCAAAAAGCACTAGCTGAGTTTCTAAATCAAGATTTTAACTTAATCAAGTTAAGTGTGACTCTCTTAAGGCTAAAAGTGTACTATCTATTCATACATAGTAGCAAGCATTATTAGCAATCAACAGTTTGTATCATCTCAACCAGTTCCACTTGTTACTCAATGTAGCAGCATGGATCAAGCAGTCTCATTAGCTGCGAGAAGCAGACGATTCGAATCGAGTTTTATCCTTGCAAGGTAAACCTAAACACACGACATGTAGGGGCACTCCGTCCCCACACACATCAACCGTCCCCATCGATTCCCCGTCAGCAGATCAGGTCTCACCGCCTTGGCGTACAATGCCTCACTGACCCCGACTGGCCGTCGTGCAGTGACCGCACTTGTACCCACCATAACCGGAATGGGAGACTACGTCTCAGGTCGCGTGAGGAGGTATGTCTACTGCCAGGTTCAATCAGGTACTAGGCTTACCGATTTACCATATTTCTCGGTATGTGTTTAGTACGTTCAAACGCTTGACTCACGGTACCACACCTTAATCCTTAATCAACTGTTTATCCCGTGAACAACCAATCCCCATGGATTGTTGCCCACAAACCAACCTCAATATGATAAGAAGGTGGATACAACCAATTCCTGACCTCGCGCGAGTGCTAGAAAAATCACTCGACTTCTACCGAGATCCTAATTAATAAAGCAGCTACTCGACCTAGCATACTAGTATTCATTTCAAAAGGATTCCTGAGATCATGCAACTAGGGTTTCACACAATTCCTACACTTAAGTGCACAACCAATCCTACAATCATTAAGTGAAGTAAAATAGCGTAAATAACAGGTTATGCATAAAACCGGGGCTTGCCTTCCAAAGCAGTGGCAGGCAGGTCCTCTGGTGCAGGCTCTGGGGCAACCTCCTGGGCAGCTCCTTGCTCCGGCACGAGGACGTACTCTCCGTCAGCAAGATTACAGTCTATCGAAATGCAATGAACATGTATGTCATGATTATGCAAAATTTAAGAACATTAAGCTACAGAATTCAAGTTAAGAATTTAACTTAGGGCTTCTTGGTTACGAGGGTCTTCTAGTGGTATTCGTAGACTTATTACCTTTTAGTTTTAGGTTTTCTTTCTAAAACCACTTATTGGATTTGTATGGCCTTTATAAATTTCAGTGGACAATTATAAAGGCCTTAGGGGGACATTAAGTTCCATCATCCTTTTTCCTTTCTGAATTTCCACCTAGGGTTTCTAGTAGGGTTTGAACTATGATAGTAGTTTAAAAATTTCCAAAAATTCTGTAAAAATTACAGTGGGTTGTCACTGGCTATACTAGCTTGTTTTGAAAATTTGAGGCTTAAAGTATAAAAGCTAATCTCTAAACAAAAATAACAATGGTTAGGTAATTGGGGCCACTTTACACTACAAGTCCTTTATTAAAGTGGTTTCTGACTTAATGGTTATTTTTGCTGGCCTCTAGTAGTGATGAAAAGCCCTTGTGCCAAAAATGACAGAGAGCTACATGGTGGTTAATTAATGGTGAATTTCTAAACTTGGGTGCAAAAAGAGTGATTAGAACTAACTTGTCATTTGAAAAATATCAAACAACAGATTTCAGATTTTTCTTAAGTTCTCATTATCAACACATTAGTTATCCTAAGGTTTGGGGAGGTTTCACCTTAGGGGTATTTTTGTAGGGTTTTTCTAAGTTATCCCTATTTTCTTCACTAAAAAGGTATCTTGCTTATTTTACACTACAACAAGGTATGACACATTTTTCCAGTGAACTATATTGACTAAGTATCTCAACAAAAATAGGTGTGCCCTCTGGTTCATCATTTATATTACCTTTTCTATTTTCCTCAAACTTAGGCATATTATAGAATGAGGGGTTAAAATTATCTTAATGTAATAGACAGAGAGGTTTAATATTTTTAACTAAGTTAGTGAGTGAATACAAACTTCTCCAAATTTTTCTAACCCTAGTTAAACAGTGCAACTATTTTTCTTGCTATTTTTAAGCTTTTGGCCAAAACTGAAAATAAATCAGAACCTTGTATTTTTCTCTAGTTCATATGGGGTTTTATATTTTTCTTAGACAGGTTACATTATTCAGAGTCTGGCAAAATTGGTTTGACTAAATTTGGATGATTTAAACAAAAGTTATGCATTTTCAAAGTTGATGTCCAATTTAAAAACAGATTTACTTAAGGTTTTCTGGAAAAACCAGTTTGCACCGAGACCCCTGGGGTTAAACGGATTCAAAACTCGCAGATCTACCCTCGGGTTACTATTCACCTGAGTCTTTGGCTTTGCACTTAACCCCCTGGGTTTCTCTCCCTCTCACCCGCGGTCCCTCCCCTAATCCAAACAGTGGCCGTAGAAAAGAAAGGACGGCGCGGCTTACCGGCGACGAGGGAGGTCCGGCGAGGTGGTCAGCGACACTCGGGAGGTTGCGGCGGTCACGTCGATGTGCGGGTCGCCGCTGGAGGTGGTCGGAGCTGCTTGGTTCACGTGCGCAGGCGGGCGAGCTCGCCGGCGGCGTGCGCTCCGGCCTATCCACGGCGGTATGGTTCAATCCAGGGGTACGAGAAGCATCACGGGATGACGCAGAGGCCATACACGCAAGGAATCGAGAAATGGTGGAGGGATTTACCCGGTCCACGCGCGCCGGCGGGTTCTTGAAGTCCGGCGAGCGCGATTCGGCCACTCCGGTGACGCAGGCTCTCGGTTCAAGCTTGAGCAAGGCTCACGGCTTCACCAGGAAGCTTACTTAAGGCTTGGATCGAACGGAGGGAGGCTGGAGAGGGGTTGGTCACGATGGTGGTCTTCGGCCGGCACTGGCGGGCCGCGGGGAGGTCGCCGGAGGCGAGGGCTGGCTCGGGCAAGTCCGGCGAGGTACGGACGAGGTACTGGGGGAAACAACCGAGCGCTGGGGCGGGTTTTATAGGCACGGCTCGGGCGTGGTCACGGGCGACCGCGGGCGCGCGGGGGTTCGCGCACGGGCGTGCTCTGAGCGCGCCCCCGGGTGCCAGCTCGCGTCGAACACGTGGAGGGTTGCGTCTGCCAAGGTTCAACGGCCGATTCGAGCGCCATGGCGTGCATATCTCGGCAAAGTCACTGTGTACGGTCACTTCTCTGCTCCAAATCCTACCTTTTTGCTGTGAGTTCCAAGTCGAGATATGGTCAGGGCAGGGAGATAGAGAGGGGAGAAGTTTGCTGTGTCAGCTGGGTCCAAACCGAGACAAAAGGGGTGTCAAGTCGTGTCTAGCGCCCTAGGGTAGGTGTCACCTCTTGCCAGGGTGTTCTAGGGTTAATTTGGCGCCATTTTGTTAATTGGGTCGACTGGTTTTGAAAAGGAGATCAAGGTGAACATGAGGGATCTTTGCTTAAGGGTTGGTTTTTGACTTAGGCAAAATCTGAATTCTTCCCTAGTGTTCAAACTTGGGTGATCTTTTTAGGGCCTTTCTGAAAACTTTTTGGGGGAACTTCCTTACTATTAAACACAGGTTATTAAGTATATTACAACTTTTATATTTGGCCCAAACCATGATCATGATGTTTACATTGTCTTTTGATCATGGCTTCAATTAAGGTTATAATTACCTATGGGGGTTTTGTTCTAGGTTTTTGGGAGGTCTTCACTTAGGTGTGCATTACAAGCTAGGGCATGACATCCAAGATAGTTTGCACTTGATTAGGACCTTGAATTCCAAGATTGGAGTGCTATGCCCACAAATCTTCATGTAATTATGGGCTAAAAAGGGGTAACCCTGGGTGGACACCCTGAGTAACACCTAGGGTGTTACAGCCCTCCCCCCTTAAAGGAATCTCGTCCCGAGATTTCAGGTGGAGTCCCTTGGAGGGATGCTTTGAAGGCGTGTTGGTGCTACTTTCCCCTTATACTCAAGTTTTACCTTTATAACTGCTCTTCGAATGTCATCCTCTTTGCAACTTCAGAAGGAAGCCCTTCTTAAGTTAAGTCCATAACTTAGACTATCCTTATTCTCTAAGTTTTTCTTATAATTGTATTCAAAGGGCAGGTGGGGGTGGGGTCTTGGGGTTACGTACCGGCTTCTTTGGGTAGAAAGTCGGGGAAGCGAGAGCGTAGAAAATCATCCGTCTCCCATGTAGCCTCCTCTGCTGAATGATGACTCCACTGAACCTTATACATTCTGATTGACCTTGCCCGAGTTGATCTTTCCTTCTGATCCAATACCTTGACGGGGTACTCCTGGTAGGACAAGTCTGATTCTATCTCAATGTCTGGTTCTGGTAGCACTTCAGTGGGTAGACGAACACATTTTCGCAGTTGAGATACATGGAACACATTGTGAATTGCTGACATATGGGGTGGTAGCTCCAATTGGTAAGCTACGGGTCCACAACTTTCCTTGATCTTATAAGGTCCAATGTAGCGAGGGGCCAACTTGCCCTTGATCCCAAATCTCTGGATACCCTTGGTTGGTGATACCTTAAGATAGACATGATCTCCCACCGCAAACTGTAGAGGCTTCCGCCTCTTGTCATGATAACTCTTTTGTCTGGCCTGAGCAGCTTCCAAGTTCTTCCTGATAACTCTAACCTTTTCCTCTGCTTCAATTACCAAATCTGGCCCAAATATTTCCCTTTCTCCTGCTTGAGACCAATTTAGCGGGGTTCTGCATCTTCTTCCATACAAAGCCTCGAAAGGTGCCATTTTCAGACTAGACTGATAGCTGTTATTGTAAGAAAACTCTGCCAAGGGCAGACACTTGTCCCAGTCCTTTCCATAGTGTAGTGCACATGCTCTCAACATGTCTTCTAAAATCTGATTTACCCTTTCTGTCTGACCATCTGTTTGAGGGTGATATGCTGAGCTTCGGATTACATGGGTCCCAAGTGATTCCTGTAATTGCTCCCAAAATCGTGCCACAAAAGGTGCTCCTCGGTAAGAGACTATGGTCCTTGGTATCCCATGCAGACGAACTATCTGGTCGATGTAAATTTCCGCATACTTCTCCGTCCGGTGGGTAGTGTGCACTGGCAAGAAATGAGCCGTCTTGGTCAATCTGTCCACAATAACCCATATGGAATCATGGTGTCGGGAGGTATTGGGTAATCCCACTATGAAATCCATGCAAATGTCCTCCCATTTCCAAGATGGTATGGGAAGGGGTTGCAAAGGGCCTGCTGCTTTCAGATGACTAGCTTTTACCCTCTGACAAGTGTCACATTCTGAAACGTATTTGGCAATTTCCCTCTTCATCCTGGTCCACCAATAAAGAGGTCTGAGATCATGGTACATCTTGTTGCTACCAGGGTGCATGGAGAACTTAGAAAGGTGAGCTTCATCTAATATCTTCTTTCTGAGCTCTGGATTCTTGGGAACAACCAATCGATCTTCAAACCATAAAATTTCCTTGCTGTCCTGACGGAAACACTTGTATTTCTCGGCCTTTTGCTTGATCATATCCTTGATGATCTGAACACCCTTATCCCCAAACTGTGCCTGAGCTATTTGTTCTTGCAGTGTAGGCTCCACCGCAATATATCCCAATTCACCGGAAGGAACAACTTCCAGGTTCAGCTTGCACAACTCATCACACAAGGTGATGATTCTTGCATCCATGTTCATGCAATTACATTGGGCTTTTCGGCTCAAAGCATCTGCCACAACATTTGCCTTGCCAGGATGGTAATGTACCTCCAAATCATAGTCCTTGATTAATTCCAACCATCTCCTCTGCCTCATATTCAGATCTGCCTGAGTGAAAATGTACTTGAGGCTCTTGTGATCAGTGTAAATATTACAGTGAGCTCCCATCAAGTAGTGCCTCCATATCTTGAGGGCATGATCTACTGCTGCCAACTCCAGATCATGTGTCGGGTAATTCTGCTCATGAGGTCTGAGGGCTCGGGAAGCATAAGCAATTACTCTGTTCTCTTGCATCAACACACAACCCAATCCCGTACCAGAAGCATCACAATAAACCTCAAATGGCTTGGTGTTGTCGGGTTGAGCTAGCACTGGAGCTGTTGTCAAATATTGCCTCAGGGTATGAAAAGCATCTTCACACCTTTGGTTCCACTCAAATTTGGCTCCCTTCTTCAACAGTTCAGTCATTGGCTTGGCAATTCTAGAGAAATCCGGAATAAATCGTCGGTAATACCCTGCCAATCCCAGAAAACTCCTAATCTGCTTCACCGTAGTCGGGGGTTTCCAGTCCATCACTTCTTGCACCTTCTCAGGGTCAACTGATATCCCATCCTGAGAGATAGTGTGACCCAAGAATTTTATTTCCTTCAGCCAGAACTCACACTTAGACAACTTAGCATACAACTGATGGTCACGAAGCCTTTGAAGTACAATATGCAGATGCTCCGTGTGTTCATCTTCATTCTTGGAATAAACCAAAATGTCATCAATGAAGACAACCACAAACTTGTCCAGCTCTGGCATGAATACTGAGTTCATCAAGTACATGAAATAAGCCGGGGCATTGGTTAGCCCAAAAGACATCACCAAAAACTCATAGAGCCCATATCTGGTAGAGAAAGCCGTCTTGGGAATATCACTGGTTCGAATCTTGATCTGATGGTAGCCCGAGCGAAGGTCTATCTTGGAGAATACTTTGGCTCCTACCAACTGATCAAACAGAACATCGATGCGGGGTAACGGGTACTTGTTTTTGATGGTCACCGCATTGAGAGGGCGGTAATCAACACACATCCTCAAACTCTCATCCTTCTTCTTCACGAACAAGGCGGGACATCCCCATGGTGAAGTGCTTGGTCGAATAAATCCCTTGTCCAACAATTCTTGCAGTTGCTTCTTCAATTCCGCCAACTCTGCGGGAGGCATCCTATAAGGTCTCTTGGAGATAGGAGCAGTCCCGGGTTGCAATTCAATGGCGAACTCAATATCTCTGTCAGGTGGCATTCCTGGCAATTCCTCCGGAAAGACATCGGGGTAGTCGCAGACTACTGGGATCTGCCTTACTGGAGACTCTGCCATAACAAAGGCACAAGACTGGGTACCACCCTGGTTGGGTAAATACAAAACAGTCTCGCCATAAACAGGGGAGTGAATTTCAATGGCTCTGGCCGCAACGTCCAGTATTGCCTGATGTCTGGTCAACCAATCAGTCCCCAAGATGATATCCACACTATCCAGTCCCAAAATAAGGAGGTCAGTTTTAATTATCAAACTACCAAACTTTAGAGGTACCTTCATGCTGATTTGGTTAGTGGCAATCCTGCCTCCCGGGGTGGAAATGGTAATAGCCCCGTGGGTGTGGCAAAAAGGCAACTGGCACTTGACACTAAATTTGGCACTGACAAAACTATGCGATGCACCAGAATCAAAAAGGACAGTAGCAGGAAAATTTAAAACTGTAAAGATACCAGTCATGACGGGTGCTCCCTCCGGAATGTCAGCCATTGTAGTGAAGTTCAGCTTGCCCTGCCTCACTTGCACTTTCTGCCTCTTTCCCTGGTTCTGGTTGACATTTTGCCCCTGCCTCTGCTGATTCTTGGGACAATTCTTGGCATAGTGCCCAGTACTGCCACAAGTGAAACACCGGTTATCATTAGCCTGGCGGTACTGCTGCTGCTGGTTGTTCCTCTGAGCCGGGAATTGGGCACGGTTGGGTGCCTGCTGCTGTTGCTGCTGCTGCTGCTGTGGTGGCCTGATCACCCACCTTCCCTGCTGCTGCTGGGGTCCCTTGCTCTGGGAGTCAGACACAATCCTGAAGCGCTGGGGCTGTGACGAGGGTCCTGCCACAGGGGTCTTCCTCTTCTTCTCCGCCTGTCGAGCCAAGATGCAGTCTTCCTGGGAGATAGCCATGTTGACCAACTCATTGTAACTGTTGGCCCTGACGGTGTTGAGACGGTCACGGAGCTTGGTGCTGAGCCCCCTCCTGAACCTGTCTCGCTTCTTCTCATCCGTATCTGCATGGTATCCGGCATACTGACACAAATCGTTGAAGGCCTGGGCATATTGCAACACTGTCCTGCTGCCCTGAGTGAGTGCCAGAAACTCATTGAGCTTCCGGTCCATGATGCCAGCTGGAATATGATGCCCTCTGAAAGCGGCCTTGAACTCCCTCCACTCCACCTCTCTACCATCTGGCTGCATGGCAAGAAAATGGTCCCACCAAGTCCTTGCGGGTCCGCGAAGCTGCTGGGTGGCAAACCTGACCTTGGCGACCTCTGAGCAAGCCCCATGGAGCAGTGGGAACTTGGATTCTACCACCCTCAACCACACATCTGCATCAAGTGGGTCCTCCGACCTGGTAAACAATGGTGGCTGGGTGCTGAGAAACTCCTGGTAAGTAGCAGCGGCGGGGTGACGCTGATGGTCTCCACCATAATGCTGAGGTAGTGGCTGACGCTGAGCTAACTGCCTCAGAATCTCATTCTGCTGGGCCATGAGCTCCTGCAGAGTGGGAGGCGGTGGCGGTGGAGGAACGTGCTGATTCTGTTCACGGCGCGCTCTCCTAGCCATCTGAAAAAGCCACATGGTTGCTTAATAACATATCTCCAAGCTTAAGGTTCGAACATGGTAGGGAGTCAAAGTAATTGATAGATTCCAAATAAAACAAATGAAAACATGATCCTTTCATCCGAATCTTAATTACCATCAGTCATCCCTAAACATCCAAGAGAGTTTTTCCACTGGTTACATCAAGGAAGCAAAAGACTCAACTCTACCTGGCCTAGTACCCTAAGGGTGCAAAAGCTAAGCTAGCGGCGAGGAGTCCAACTATCACCAATTTCTAACATTAGTCTGGCCTCTACTGAGCGAACGAGGCGACGCTAGACTCGGGGGAAGGGGGTCTCCCTGAGCCAGCGGTGTCTACACTGGAGGCAGACTCATCTCCTCCCTCGATGTCGACGTCCTCGTCAGCCTCCGCATCATGGATCTCTTGGTGATGCATGTCCAGATGCGCATTAGCCTCTGCTAACTGCTGCTGAGTGTTGAGGAGCTGATCCTCGAGGACCTCTATGGTATTCTCCCTGGTACCCACCAGCTCTTCCAACTCATGAATCTCATCAGTCAGCTGCTCCACCTGTAAATCTTTCTCCACCAGCTCCTGGGATAAATCCACCACGAGCTCCTCCCTGCTATCCAGGGTGATCTTGGTGGCCTCCAACAATGCCATCAGGTGGGACATGGCCTCCCCACGCATCACTTGCAGACGATACAGAGCATTCATGCATCGTACAGACAAGTGGGCGGTGTGGCCTGGGTAGAGAGCCCAGATGTCCTTGGCATGCTCCACCCGATCCTTCCACATCGGGTCGTCCTCCTTTTCCGCGGGGAACAACCCAATGGGGTGGGTAGCCAACTCCAAGGGATGGAATCCGCAGAAGGTAGTCAGCCCATGCAGAGCGATGGCCTCAATAGTGTCCTCAGCCCGGTATCCATAGGACTCGGAGTCCAGTGAACGCCAGCCTGGCTGCAAGGGATGAGGCTCCAAGGTCATCCTCACCCTACAGCGAGGTACCCGGTGCTTCTCGAATAGCTGCACCGCGTACTGAGGGGGTGTCGAATATCCTGCCCCCTGAAGCACCTCCCACAAGATGCGGGGAAAACCCTCTCGCGCAAGTCCGTCAGTGTGGGTCAGTGCATCTCCATCCTCGGAGGATCCGTGGGAAGTCATCTGTGCACGGTTAAGCGTAAGTAAAGAAAAAGAAGTAAAAAGAACAGGGAAAACAAAACTCAACCTGCCTCTGGTTAAAAGAAAAAGGTAGTGAGGACCTAGTTGGCTGCGATTTCACTTTTAAGTCTTTTTATTTAATCAATTATTTACTTAATTAAGAATGCATGCATGCACGTCCTGAACGACCTCACAAGAAAATAAGAGGAATAGGGAAGAACTCCCATCCTGTAAAAGTGGCCTGTAGGGCCTAATCACTTAGCCACCTAGCTACCCTTCTATTATCCTAAGGCTTCACGTCCTAGGTCTATCCTGCTCGCCCTACTATCTATCCAACATTGTTTCTATCCAGTTTTACTTTTAGAAAAGGGATGGTGTTTAGGATTTATTGATTCCTCTGTGGTGGTACAAGCTCCGATACCAGCTGTGGCGGAACTGCCCGAATTATTCCGACTTAAGTGCCTAAGTCCGACCTTAGAGGCTAGACCACACTTAAATGGGAATAACCCGTCAATCCCTCGGATCTAGTCCGACACGGCCACTGACAGGATCAAGTACCACAGTCTCACTCGATGGTGAGTCACAGAGCAAATACAATAAAGCATAAAACCATGCATGGAAGAGTATTAAATTATTACATCATCATTGTCATCATCGGAGTTTTCGCAAAAGTAACCATCATTGTTTTTGGAATGCAGCGGAAATTAAACTAACGGTAAATAAATGGAGGGATGGGGAAGCCTGTCCCATCACTCCTCATGCTCCTCCTCAGCCGAGGCGGGGTCCCACTCGACAGTCCAACCCGGTGGCAGGGTGGATGGCCAAGTCACTCCAGCAACCATGTCCTCCAGAGAACCTGTAAAAAAAATTATGCCACAAGCAAGGCTGAGTATACTAATACTCAGCTAGACTTACCCGGTGTGAGGAGTCTATACTCCTCTACCTCTAGACATGCAGCTGTTTGGCTGTGGAGTTTGGTTGCAAAAAGCACTAGCTGAGTTTCTAAATCAAGATTTTAACTTAATCAAGTTAAGTGTGACTCTCTTAAGGCTAAAAGTGTACTATCTATTCATACATAGTAGCAAGCATTATTAGCAATCAACAGTTTGTATCATCTCAACCAGTTCCACTTGTTACTCAATGTAGCAGCATGGATCAAGCAGTCTCATTAGCTGCGAGAAGCAGACGATTCGAATCGAGTTTTATCCTTGCAAGGTAAACCTAAACACACGACATGTAGGGGCACTCCGTCCCCACACACATCAACCGTCCCCATCGATTCCCCGTCAGCAGATCAGGTCTCACCGCCTTGGCGTACAATGCCTCACTGACCCCGACTGGCCGTCGTGCAGTGACCGCACTTGTACCCACCATAACCGGAATGGGAGACTACGTCTCAGGTCGCGTGAGGAGGTATGTCTACTGCCAGGTTCAATCAGGTACTAGGCTTACCGATTTACCATATTTCTCGGTATGTGTTTAGTACGTTCAAACGCTTGACTCACGGTACCACACCTTAATCCTTAATCAACTGTTTATCCCGTGAACAACCAATCCCCATGGATTGTTGCCCACAAACCAACCTCAATATGATAAGAAGGTGGATACAACCAATTCCTGACCTCGCGCGAGTGCTAGAAAAATCACTCGACTTCTACCGAGATCCTAATTAATAAAGCAGCTACTCGACCTAGCATACTAGTATTCATTTCAAAAGGATTCCTGAGATCATGCAACTAGGGTTTCACACAATTCCTACACTTAAGTGCACAACCAATCCTACAATCATTAAGTGAAGTAAAATAGCGTAAATAACAGGTTATGCATAAAACCGGGGCTTGCCTTCCAAAGCAGTGGCAGGCAGGTCCTCTGGTGCAGGCTCTGGGGCAACCTCCTGGGCAGCTCCTTGCTCCGGCACGAGGACGTACTCTCCGTCAGCAAGATTACAGTCTATCGAAATGCAATGAACATGTATGTCATGATTATGCAAAATTTAAGAACATTAAGCTACAGAATTCAAGTTAAGAATTTAACTTAGGGCTTCTTGGTTACGAGGGTCTTCTAGTGGTATTCGTAGACTTATTACCTTTTAGTTTTAGGTTTTCTTTCTAAAACCACTTATTGGATTTGTATGGCCTTTATAAATTTCAGTGGACAATTATAAAGGCCTTAGGGGGACATTAAGTTCCATCATCCTTTTTCCTTTCTGAATTTCCACCTAGGGTTTCTAGTAGGGTTTGAACTATGATAGTAGTTTAAAAATTTCCAAAAATTCTGTAAAAATTACAGTGGGTTGTCACTGGCTATACTAGCTTGTTTTGAAAATTTGAGGCTTAAAGTATAAAAGCTAATCTCTAAACAAAAATAACAATGGTTAGGTAATTGGGGCCACTTTACACTACAAGTCCTTTATTAAAGTGGTTTCTGACTTAATGGTTATTTTTGCTGGCCTCTAGTAGTGATGAAAAGCCCTTGTGCCAAAAATGACAGAGAGCTACATGGTGGTTAATTAATGGTGAATTTCTAAACTTGGGTGCAAAAAGAGTGATTAGAACTAACTTGTCATTTGAAAAATATCAAACAACAGATTTCAGATTTTTCTTAAGTTCTCATTATCAACACATTAGTTATCCTAAGGTTTGGGGAGGTTTCACCTTAGGGGTATTTTTGTAGGGTTTTTCTAAGTTATCCCTATTTTCTTCACTAAAAAGGTATCTTGCTTATTTTACACTACAACAAGGTATGACACATTTTTCCAGTGAACTATATTGACTAAGTATCTCAACAAAAATAGGTGTGCCCTCTGGTTCATCATTTATATTACCTTTTCTATTTTCCTCAAACTTAGGCATATTATAGAATGAGGGGTTAAAATTATCTTAATGTAATAGACAGAGAGGTTTAATATTTTTAACTAAGTTAGTGAGTGAATACAAACTTCTCCAAATTTTTCTAACCCTAGTTAAACAGTGCAACTATTTTTCTTGCTATTTTTAAGCTTTTGGCCAAAACTGAAAATAAATCAGAACCTTGTATTTTTCTCTAGTTCATATGGGGTTTTATATTTTTCTTAGACAGGTTACATTATTCAGAGTCTGGCAAAATTGGTTTGACTAAATTTGGATGATTTAAACAAAAGTTATGCATTTTCAAAGTTGATGTCCAATTTAAAAACAGATTTACTTAAGGTTTTCTGGAAAAACCAGTTTGCACCGAGACCCCTGGGGTTAAACGGATTCAAAACTCGCAGATCTACCCTCGGGTTACTATTCACCTGAGTCTTTGGCTTTGCACTTAACCCCCTGGGTTTCTCTCCCTCTCACCCGCGGTCCCTCCCCTAATCCAAACAGTGGCCGTAGAAAAGAAAGGACGGCGCGGCTTACCGGCGACGAGGGAGGTCCGGCGAGGTGGTCAGCGACACTCGGGAGGTTGCGGCGGTCACGTCGATGTGCGGGTCGCCGCTGGAGGTGGTCGGAGCTGCTTGGTTCACGTGCGCAGGCGGGCGAGCTCGCCGGCGGCGTGCGCTCCGGCCTATCCACGGCGGTATGGTTCAATCCAGGGGTACGAGAAGCATCACGGGATGACGCAGAGGCCATACACGCAAGGAATCGAGAAATGGTGGAGGGATTTACCCGGTCCACGCGCGCCGGCGGGTTCTTGAAGTCCGGCGAGCGCGATTCGGCCACTCCGGTGACGCAGGCTCTCGGTTCAAGCTTGAGCAAGGCTCACGGCTTCACCAGGAAGCTTACTTAAGGCTTGGATCGAACGGAGGGAGGCTGGAGAGGGGTTGGTCACGATGGTGGTCTTCGGCCGGCACTGGCGGGCCGCGGGGAGGTCGCCGGAGGCGAGGGCTGGCTCGGGCAAGTCCGGCGAGGTACGGACGAGGTACTGGGGGGAAACAACCGAGCGCTGGGGCGGGTTTTATAGGCACGGCTCGGGCGTGGTCACGGGCGACCGCGGGCGCGCGGGGGTTCGCGCACGGGCGTGCTCTGAGCGCGCCCCCGGGTGCCAGCTCGCGTCGAACACGTGGAGGGTTGCGTCTGCCAAGGTTCAACGGCCGATTCGAGCGCCATGGCGTGCATATCTCGGCAAAGTCACTGTGTACGGTCACTTCTCTGCTCCAAATCCTACCTTTTTGCTGTGAGTTCCAAGTCGAGATATGGTCAGGGCAGGGAGATAGAGAGGGGAGAAGTTTGCTGTGTCAGCTGGGTCCAAACCGAGACAAAAGGGGTGTCAAGTCGTGTCTAGCGCCCTAGGGTAGGTGTCACCTCTTGCCAGGGTGTTCTAGGGTTAATTTGGCGCCATTTTGTTAATTGGGTCGACTGGTTTTGAAAAGGAGATCAAGGTGAACATGAGGGATCTTTGCTTAAGGGTTGGTTTTTGACTTAGGCAAAATCTGAATTCTTCCCTAGTGTTCAAACTTGGGTGATCTTTTTAGGGCCTTTCTGAAAACTTTTTGGGGGAACTTCCTTACTATTAAACACAGGTTATTAAGTATATTACAACTTTTATATTTGGCCCAAACCATGATCATGATGTTTACATTGTCTTTTGATCATGGCTTCAATTAAGGTTATAATTACCTATGGGGGTTTTGTTCTAGGTTTTGGGAGGTCTTCACTTAGGTGTGCATTACAAGCTAGGGCATGACATCCAAGATAGTTTGCACTTGATTAGGACCTTGAATTCCAAGATTGGAGTGCTATGCCCACAAATCTTTATGTAATTATGGGCTAAAAAGGGGTAACCCTGGGTGGACACCCTGAGTAACACCTAGGGTGTTACAACAAAGACCGGGTCTATTTCAACCCTTTCCCTCTCTCAAACGGTCACTTAGACCGAGTGAGCCTTCTTCCTTAATCTCACGGGTCACTTAGACCCTGTAAGGATCACCACACACTTGGTGTCTCTTGCCTCGCTTACAAAGCACTTGAGAATAAGAATGGAAAATAAGAAAGGCCAACCAAGCAATAAGAGCAACAAAAGAACACAAGAGATCCTATCACAAGTCCTAACGCACTAGAGTTGATTCGGGGACTTTGAGTGGATCGATCGCTTTGATTGTGTCATGGAGTGGAGTATTTTGCTCTTATATTGAGTGCAATGTTTGGAATGCTTGGATACCAAAGGTTGTGGTGGTTGGGGGTATTTATAGCCCCAACCATGGTAGCCGTTGGCCAAGGCTGCTGGCGATGGGCGCACCGGACAGTCCGGTGTGCCACTAGATAGGTACTGTGCGCTGTCCGGTGCACCGCCACGTCAACCAACCGTTAGGGTTCTAAGTTGGTCGACCGTTGGAGGCTTTGTACTCTTGTGGCACCGGACAGTCCGGTGCCCCTCTGACTTCGCTGCTCTGACTTCTACGCGACACTGTTCTTCATTGTAGCACTTTGTAGAGTCAACCGTTGGCGCAGGGAGCCGTTGCTCGGTTGGCTCACCGGACAGTCCGGTGCCACACCGGACAGGAGGGCACCCTGGAATTTCCGAGAGTAGTTGGTTTGGAGTTGTACGGCCTGGTGCACCGGACATCCGGTGCGCCATTCTTCAGCACACTCGAGTCCTTTTGCTCCTTTAAAATTGTATCCCTAACTCGATTCTTTTATTGGTTTCTGTTGAACCTTATGCACCTGTAATACATGAATTCTAGACAAACTAGTTAGTCTATAGGTTTACGTTGGTCGTCAACCACCAAAATTAATTATAGGAAATGGTTACCCAATTTCCCTTTCACTAAACCGTGTTGAACCACGGGCTGCCCAACAGATCTCGACCATTTAGACATGTACTATGTTTGGTTATATGCTTAAGGCACCAAAAACTGCCACATTTTCTGCCATACTTGTTTAAGGTTAGTCACTTAAATTCTGCGCCATAACTGTGGAATGTCTAAGGAAATTTGCTACACTTTTACGAGTCAATGACAAGTAGGACCTACGCAACATGAAAAAACCTTATCACAATTTGCAACGAACTAAACACACCCTTATACCCATACAATAGTGACGCGCCAGTGCAGGCAAGCAGCAACACAAACAAGACAACAACACATGTACGTGGGGCTACCAATTGTGAGCACAATAGAGCTGTCATGTAATTAATTAAGGTATTTGAGTTTTTGATTTGATAAATTTAGGATTAGTTATGTTTACTTTTAGATTGTAATTGTTTGATTGAGGAGATGAGGGACACCGGCGCAAGCACCCGTCGTGGCGCCACCGCTCGCGACACCTGCGAGGCTTGAAGTCACAAGGAGGACCGCTGCAGCTATAATCCTCGCAAATTTCTCGAGACTTTCATCTACTTACTCTGGTGGTGGCAAAGCGAAGAGAGGAGGAGGAAGGGGCAGTGACCAGGTTTGGTGTTGTCTGAGCCACCTCAGGGAGACAACGCGGGGATTGGAATTGGAATTTCTCATTTGGCATATAAAATATGTTGGGTTAATACTTTATTTGCCCTTGTTTTTGAACTCTATCCTTTATATGTCCCTGACTAAACATGTTTTCCCTGCATTTCCAGAGTTTCAAACAGTTTCCCTTTAATTTTGTACCATTTTTCTATTACTGTAGTTACTTTTTAGCATTTGAACATGTATACCCTTAGGAGCATATCTCTTATTTGTCCATGTTTACTCTTTAAATATGAGATTTTTCTCTTTTTCAGATTGAACATGATAAATTTACCAATATTTTTTGACAACATAATTTTATGTAAAGAAATTATTGGAATATGGATTAAGAAAATTTGACATCTAGCAAGTTCAAATTTCGATTACATTCCATCGAGCAAGTAATCTTAAAACAAAATAGAGTTTAGCACATTCCTTTCACGAAGCAGTTTTGGAGGAAATAAAATTCATTACACCTAACAAATACTTTTAATTCTACTACATTCCTTCCATCGATCACTTTTGGAGCAAAATAAAATACACAAACCCGACACATTTTGGGCTATTGACGCATCAAGCACCCTCCAACTTGTTGGAGACATCAACCATCGATCCGACAACTTGTAACTAATTAGATTCAGCAACATTCGATGACCCACCCTCCAATTGATTTGTGACAACAACATTTGATGTCTTTGTGTTTGTCCTTCTATGTGCAACATGGTAAAAAGTAGTTAGGAAAAAGTATAAGCACACATCATCATTGCAAATTTATAAGCTCAACCGAAAGAAAAGAATGTTTCTATACCTCTTGTTTGGTTCATCATCTACATCAGGTTGGCATCTTTTGCATGTTCTCCATTAATGACCTGTACCTTGGCATATAGAGCATTTTGATGGTGTCCTCTTTCTATACCTCATAACTTCCATTGTATTTTTGGCCTTCCTGCAATTCTCCTTAGTATTGGTGGGCGTAGCTTAAATCCAAGATTCACTTTGGGCCAACGAGCTTGATCAATAAGTGGTGGAATGACTCCAACATAGAACAACTTGAACTTCTCAACGTCATAGTGTGGATGCACAAAATCAACAATTTTGTTGTTTGAAAGTGAAGTGATGAAAGTCCATGATTTTAGATCAAGTATATGTCTAAAATGTCCTTACCACTTACTTCAGCCATTGTGTTGCTACTAGACTCAACATATATTGCAAATTCTTGCTCTTCTCATTGAGGTTGCTCATGATACATGGAAGAATAATGCATGCTATCGAGTTGCCAATTCTCCTTTTTCTAAATTTTATCATGAGCATTTTCCTTATCTTGTCAAGCAGATCAGCAATCAACAAACACTTATATTTCTTAATCCTCAATTGTTGAAGCACTCAGCCATGTTGTTAGTAACAAAGTAAGCTTTGGAACCTTCTCCAAACTTACTTCTACTCCACAACCTTTTATGCAATACAAAAAAATCCTTAACATCAGGTCTAGCTGCTTCCATTGGTGCCATGTGGGTCTAAACTCCTCTCAAGTACATGAATAAAGGCTGGCCATAGATGGTCATCAAACACCTTACCCACAAATTTCATGCAGTCTCCTTTCTAATTTACTTGCACCAACTGTACCATCTTTCGTTAGCCAATCCATAACTCTTTCACATATCCATGCCTTTGTAGCATTCTTTGCCTTCTCATTTCTTTGTGTGCTTACACAATTATGCTTGATCCTATGCCTTTAAAACTATAATCAAAAGGAAATGAGAACAAATACAATGGAATATAAAAAATAACATGACAATCCTATGCTTGCACATAAAATGGAATATAAAAATATATAGTACCTGAAATGTAGTTTTGTCCATCATTGGTCTTGCATAAATATGCCATCCGCATCTCAACACAATGAGCTATAAACATCCCCTGTTCATTCTTGTCAATGTTAAATTTAAATTCCTTTTTAATTGCCTATTGACAAGATTTCCCTTATCATGTACAACAATAGGAATGATAATATTGTCATCTTCGGTACCTTCCCAATTAGCATCATCAATATCCTCCTCTCTACCATCCTCATGACTGCCCCACCATATTTGTTACTATAACAACATCAATAGGGGTTTCAACACCAGTAGAGCTACAACATCCTAAACAACATTATCATCCAAATAAATTCCCTCATCGTCCACACCAACATATTTAGGCTCGTAAGTCAGACCTAATAATGCAAGCTCATGGACATGTTTTTCAACATCATCTCCTTCAACAATTAGGGCAGGGGTGACTGTACATTGCCCTTTATTAGATGGTGTTGCTTTAGTTAAGGAGGTACACATAACTATAGCATTTTTAAGTTCATCTAGATCATGGACAATTGCTTGCTATGTAAGCCTCCATATATCCCAGTATTGACAAAATGCAATAGATCGCTTTGTTTAATTCAAGATTTATTTTAGTTAGCCGTTGTGATTAATTTTTAAAATGACTATTTACCCCTCTCTAGTCAGCTCCTTGAACCTATCAGCGTGATAGTCTATAGATTTAGTGATAGATGATGTGTGAGTACCCTTTATATATAAACATCTGCATCTGTACACGATCTTGAAAAAAAAGGTATGGTGATCCACCAATAATGTGCCGATTAACATTTAAAGATGCTCGGGTTTTTCAGTCTATATTTGGAATGAATCCACAAATAGATCGTGGTGAGGAACTAATAAAATGTAATCTCTCCATTTCAAATTACAAGTCGTTTCAACTTTTTTCGAAGGATGAAATTTCCTGAAATTTGATGGAAATTATGAAAAAATTATAAAGTTTTTTTATATCGAACCATGTCGGCGTTTCGGACCCGGGGGGTCCCTGGACCGACGAGTGAGATTGTCGCTGCGTGCCCCTGCCCAGATGGGTTGGCGTGGGATAGAACACAAGAGGTGGACAAGCCTTGTATTATCCTGCACCAGGGGTGCCGCTCGTAGTAGGGGTTACAAGCGCGTCGCGAGAGGGAGAGAGAGAGAGGGAGAGAGCCTGTTCGTCCACTCCTTCCCCCCACGCGAACCCTCCTCCAGGATGGCCCTGGACCTCCCTTTTATAGGCGCAAGGAGAGGATCCAGACGTACAATGGGGGGTGTAGCTATGCGCTAACGTGTCGGCAGAGAAATGCCTAAGCCTTATGTACATGCCAATGTGGCTGTCGGGGGAGAGCTTGAGCCCTGTACACGTGATAGCGTGGCCGTCGGAGGAGCGCCTGAGCCCTGTAGAAGCACAGCTGGTAGCGCGGCAAGGATCCTGCTGACGTCTCCTTGCTGCCGTAAGGGGCTGAGAGCCACCGGCGTCATGGTTGCACGCAGGGCACCATCATTACCCATCGCCGGGGTAAGCCAGATGGGACGCCGGTCTTGTTCCTTGTAGCCTGAGCTGGCTAGGGATAGGGTAATGATGTATCCCCTGTTGGCACGGTCGGTCCGAGCCCAAGGTCGGGCGAGGCGGAGACTTCTCTTGAGGCCGAGGCCGGGGTCGGGTGAGGACGCGATTCCTCCCGAGACCGAGGTCGAGGCCGAGTCTGGGGGTCGGGCGAGGCGGAGACCTACTCCCGAGGCCAGAGCCTGAGGTCAGGCGAGGTGGAGCTTCCTGTTGCGCCCGAGGCCGAACTCGGTGGTTGATTGTGACTTGTTTTCAGCTTCGCCTGGGTGGTTGGCATGGCAGTCGGAGCGGGGCGGGCGGCGCTGTTTTCCAGTCATATCGGATAGTAAAAGAGAGGGGCGACGTGACTGCGGTCACTTCGGCCTGGCCGACTGAGGCACGTGTGTCAGGATACGGTGTCAGGCGTCCCCTGCATTAAATGCGCCTGCGAAGTGGTCGGTTGGTGAGGCGGTCCGGCCAAGGTTGCTTCACAACGAAGCCTGCCCGAGCCGGGCTTCGGGAGAGCCGAGGAGGCGCCCGCTGCCTGAGGAGGCCCTTGGGCGAGGTGTGAACTTGTCTGGGACTACTGCTCCAGCCCGAGGCTAGGCTCAGGTGAGGTCACGTCCCTTGGGTAGACGAAGCCTTGACTTGAACCGCGCCCGTCAGTTGGTCAGAGGGTGTTTACCAGCCGTGATTAGGAGCGTTGGGGGTACCCCTAGTTATGGTACCCGACAGTAGCCCCCGAGCCTCGAAGGGAGTGTTGGTACTCGCTTGGAGGCTTTTGCCGCATTTTCGGTGAGGGGACCGGCCTTTCTCGGTTTTTGCTTTGTTCTGGTGGGTGCGCGTGAGCACACCCGCTGGGTGTAGCCCCCAAAGCTTGGAGGAGTGGTTTGACTCCTCTGAGGTCTGAATGCTTTTGTGGTGCCTCGGTCGGTCTGATCAATCCCTCATGCGGCCTGGCCGTAGCCCGGGTGCATGGTCAGGTTCCAAGTTATCAAGCTGGTTTGTTGACGCTGTCAACGGTTTGGCCATAGCCGGGTGCGAGAGCAGCCCCCGAGCCTCTGCACGGAGCGAGAGGATGATCAAGGACTTTCCCGACTTTTATCATACGCCCCTGCGTCGCCTTTCCACAAGGAGGGGGGAAAGCACCATGTTGCCCTCGGAGGGCGCCGAACATGGTGTTTCCAGTGAGCTGCAACGGGTGATCCGAGTGGACGCCTGTGTCCCGTTCGTTAGGGGTCGGCTGGTGGCCCAGAGGCGCGCTCCAAAAGTACATGCGGGTGATTCGCCGGACCCAGACCCCTTCGACAAGGTCTGAGGGCTCGATGCCTCCCTTCGGTGGGATTCCGTTACAAATCGTTCCCGCCGGTCCCAGAAATGACCTAGGGTACCTCGGGAGCGTAGCCCGAGCCTCGGCCATGTATCGGACGTACCCAGAGTCATCCCTCACTCTGCATGCTCTGGGGCGACTGTCGAACCCTTCCGAGGGGCCAGCCTACAAACCCCTGATCAGTAGTGGGCGTGGAGCCCGAGTGCTCTGGGGCGGTTGTCGAACCTTTCCGAGGGCCAGCCTTCGAACCCCTGATCAGTAATGGGCTTGAAGACCGAGTGCTCTGGGGCGGCTGTCGAAACCCTTCCGAGAGGCCAGCCTTCGAACCCCTGATTAGTAGGAGGGCTCGGGGCCCGCTTCCTTCGCCGAGAAGGATCCTTTCCTCAACATCCCCTTTCTCGGTCCCTGTAGCAAGAGAGAGAGAGAGAGAGGAGGAGGGGAAGGATACGAATTCAAATAAGGTGGCACACCTTTTTCGACGCGGTCGTCATGGTGGAGGTGAAACGACGCCCGCCTCGCCTGCCAGAGGTGTCGCTTGCTCCGCCGGGGAGTTAATGCGACGGGACGGACGATTCGCGTGGCGCCCGTTGCGCGTGCGAGCCGTTTGAGGAACGGAAAGATCGTTTTACCTTCGAGTTTTGAATTTCGCGGCGAGCTCGGGCGAAGTTTTGAACGGTTCTCGCCTGGGCCTTTATATACTCGGAAGGGGGGCCGGGTGTGGTTCGTCACTCTGCCATTTGCGCCTGCCTTTTGCTCTGGTTTTTGCAACCTAAGAGAATAGCTAGGGAAAAGGAAACCGCGCACCTCATCCCCTCCGCCTCCACCACCTCCGTTCGGTGATGGCTGACAGGGTGACCGTTGTCCCGCCTCACGACCCGTGGCCCTCCTCCACCGTCGTCGTGAAGGATCTGGAGGCCCTCGTCGCCGATGGTCTGCTCCGTCCCCTCTCTGGTGGGGCGCAGCCAGAGTGGATGGCCCCGAGCGAGGTCGTCCCTTCCTCGTCGCCGGGGTACGTGGTTAGCTTCATCCCCTTCCATGAGCGGGGGTTTGGAGTGCCAGTGAGCCGCTTTATGCGGGCGCTCCTGCACCACTACAGGGTGGAGCTGCACAACCTCAACCCCAACTCCATTACGCAAGCGGCCATCTTCATGGCGATTTGTGAGGGTTTTCTGGGATCTGTGGACCCACCTCTTCTCCGCGGAGCTCTTTGCCTTGACGACAAATGCGAAGAAGGTCCGTATGGCGGTGCGGGTCGGTGGCTGCACCCTCCAGCTGAGGCAGGGGTGCGCGCAGCAGTACATCCCTGCCATCCTTGTGTCTTCGAACAAGGGGTTGCGGCGCCGATGGTTTTATCTCCGGAACGACGATGGGAGGCTTCCGCCGTTTTCTCAACGAGTGGTGACCACCACCGGCAGCAACTGGCGCTGGGGTGCCACGCGCGAGAGATAGGAGAGGCTCTAGCCTATTCTATAGGCTTTGCAGAAGCTACAAGATGGGGGCCTTACCGCTGTGGGGGTTGTTGCCGCCATCCATCGCTGGAGGGTGCTCCCTTTGGCAGAGCGGCGGTTGCAGCTCTCGGAGATGAGACCGGGGGTCGATCTGGAGGGCTCGCAGATGTCCTCGACCTCCCTCCCCGACGACAACCTCCGCAAGCGGGTAGCAGGTACGGTAGGGAGGCTGGATGCCGGCGCCCTTACCCAGCCTGTGATGCGTCCCGACCGTGGGTATGTTTCCCTGGTAAGTATCCGATCCTTCTCCCGTACTGCGCCGAGTTGCCTTCGATTCCCACTGTTGGAATCTTCGCTCTTCCAGGGGTCAAGTTTTTATAAACTCGCCCTGCCGCGGGTCCCGGAGGACGCGGTGGACCGAGCCGCGTGGAGGGTCGCCGTGGAGAAGAAGAAGAAGGACGCGGAGAAGGCTCGGGCTCGCGAGTGGATGCGAGCTCAGGACGCCTTGGAGAAGCGTCGTCGGAGACAAGAGAGGGACGGGCTCCCGAGGGAGCCATCGCCGGAGACGCCCGACGACGATGATGACGATGATGATGACGAGGATGACGACATGGTGGCCCATCTTGGCCTCAGCCTAGACCCGAGGCCGGACCAGGGGTTGCCATGCCAGCCTCCAAGTGGGCTGGTACCATCAGTGCCCGAGGTCGGGACATCGGGGTCCCAGTTCGAGGAGCGGAGGCAGGCCGAGGGGGCACCTGACCCCTTGGCCGAGGTGGCTGCGTTGACTCCGGGGAGTCAGGCCGACCCCTCTGTCCTCCAGGGGCAAGCGCCCGTGCCGGCTGTGCAGGAGGTCGATCCTCCGGCCGCTGTGGCGACGCCTGGGTAGGCTGCTCCTGGCGCCTCGGGCGCCCGAGGTGGGAGCGGCACCGAAGTCGGTAGGGTGGCAACCCTTGGCAGCGCCTACGGGGACCGAGGCCCGAGGGGCCTCCCCGCAGGCACGATTGGCCTTGGTCCGGAGTGGATAAGTGTCTGAGAATGCCTCTGTTTTGGCTTCTTTCATCGCATGTCTTGAACTTGCTTTCTCTCTTCCTTTCAGTAAGCAAAGGCAGGGCCTGACCGGTCTGACCCCCACGAAGTCCCTTAAGATAGTGCCGGCTTCTGCAGCCAGTGCCACGGCGCGCCATGCCGGTTGGCTGGCCTCCGCACAGGATGCTCTCGAGCAGGGGGCCCAGGCGGCACGAGCTGCCATGGAGCAAGCCTCCCAGGCCGACCCCTCCGTCGGGGCGGTCGTCGTGCCGGGGGAGGCTGCTGACGCGGCCGTGGCCCCGAGCCCGCCTGACGTGTCATCGGTGCCGGCGTCGACTCCTGCCACGGTCGTTGCTGATTCGCCCACAGAGCCGTCCATCGCCCCCGACGTCGGGATGGTTGGGGCGTCGCCGCTCGCGGTCGTCCCAGACCTCCCCGTTCCTGGCCCTGAGGAGGGGGCTAACGCTGTTGCTGAGGTCGGCGACAGGAAACCTACCACCTTAGCCAAGGGGGAGCCCAGCGCGTCGGTGGCGAGGGTGCCCGACGTGTTGACTGCAGGGGAACCCGACGCCTTGGCGGAGGAGCGCACAACACCGCGGCCCTTCTCGGGGGGCGGCGTCCTCATCCCCACGCAGCGCAACCCCAATGAGTGGTGTGGGCAGGCGTTCCGGTTCTGGAGCTGCGGCGCCTCGAAACCCCTCCTCGTCCTCAACGATGAGCAGGAGGAGCAGTCTCAGGATGAGCTCCGCGAGTATGCCGAGGCGGCGATGGGGTCGCTTCGGTCGACCA
The DNA here is from genome assembly GCA_029449295.1 of Zea luxurians. Classification (NCBI taxonomy): domain Eukaryota; kingdom Viridiplantae; phylum Streptophyta; class Magnoliopsida; order Poales; family Poaceae; genus Zea; species Zea luxurians. The sequence goes on from JAOPSE010000001.1 coordinate 191,305,562, forward strand.
TGGAGATCCTTTCCAGGGACGTAACCAGGGTCCTCCGGGTAAGGATTTCAGGTGCATACCTTGTGTGGCCAAGGCATTCTTTGTAATACCTTGTCTTCCTTGCTCAGGAACTGGCGGATGTAAGCACCACCAAGTCGTTGTTCATCCGCCGCGAGAGCGGCATCTGGGGTTCGCTGCGGTCCTAGAGGGCCACGCTTGCCAAGGCTAATGAGCGCCTTGCCCGACAGAGCACCGAGCTAGCGGACCTTCGGCTGCTCTGTGATGATCTGAAGGCGGAGGCAGCGGCGGCGTGGGCAGAGGCGGCGTTGGCACGGACGGAGGCACAGCAGCGGCTGCTGGAGCTTGACCAGGCCATCGACGAGCGGGACCAATCTCAGAGCCAAGCTGCCCAGGCTGCGGGCCGGGCTGAGGCCCTTGAGGGTCAGCTGGCCGAGGTGTCTGCTCGGGCCAGGGCCCTTGCGGTGGACCTAGCCGTGGCCGTCGGATCTGCCCAATCTGCCCAAGTCGTGGCCTCGCAAGAGCGTGCCCGGGCTGAAGGTATGTTTCGCCTGCTTTGCGACTTCAATTCAGCTTCATTCTTCAACTCGTGTCTGAAGAATTTTGATCGGCTATCTACAGAGCTCGAGACGACTCTTAATGAGTCTGTCAAGGCGCATGCCCGGGCGGCTGAGCAGAATGAGGCCGACCGTGTGGCTATGTCTGAGGCTATCTCGGGCTTTTGCCAAGCCTTTGACCTTGACGACGTCCCCTTGGGTAGCTCCCCCCAGAGTCATCTGCGGGCCTTGGGCGGCCATGTGCGCAGCAGACTCCGCGGGGTGCTGCACCACGGCGTTAGGCGAGCCTTCGCCGTGCTCGCTTCCCACTATGACGTGGACTTGGAGCGGGTCAGCGAGGGGTACTGTCTACCCGACGAAGACGAGGCTGCCTTAGCCGAGGTCCAGAGGCTTGACGCGGCCGTCGAGGGCCCGAGCGCGGTGCTGGCCTCCTCCTTCGAGGTGGAGATCCTTCCGCCCGTGTCGTCGTCTGAGGCTTTGCCAGGCCTCGCCGAAGGCGGAAACGGCGCCGAGGGCGCAGCTGCTTCCCCTGCCGATGCCTGATCCTGCTGGAGCAGTTTATTTGTAGCATGCGTGTGTTCTTTGCGGCCGCCGAGGCCTAAACACTTTCATCGTCGTATCATAAAGCTGCGTTTTCTTTCCTCTTGTTTCATGCGCCATGACTTGTTCGTTGGTAGCAGAACCACTTGTCCGAGCGAGAGTTACTTTTTGCGGAAGGTGATGAGTGGGGTATTCGTATTCCGGAGGCGTAGGAGTCCCTCGGCTCGGTCGGCCTTGCCGCTTACGTGTACTCTCGTTGTTTTTAGGATCCCGCTATCGATACAGAAGTCGAAAGCACGAAAGGTCGTTTTCGTAGAAAATTTTTTCCACGGAAAATTTTGACGCAGAGGGGGTTCCCCCCTTCTAGCCCTCGAGGGAGGGTCGGGCTTTGCTGAGGCAAGGCCGACCCTTCCTTGACGGTTAGACTTCATGTATGTAAAGAAAAACGAGGTACATGAATGACTTAAAACATCTTAAGGGTAGAAGCGACGTAGCTGTTGGATGTTCCAAGGCGTTGCTGTAGACCTTGCCTTGGTCGTTGGCCAGCTTATATGTTCCGGGCTTCAAAATCTTAGAGATGATGAAGGGCCCTTCCCAGGGAGGAGTGAGCTTGTGGCGCCCTCGGGCATCCTGTCGCAGATGAAGCACCAAGTCTCCCACTTGGAAGCCTCGGGGCCGAACGCTTCGGGCGTGGTAGCGTCGCAGCGACTGCTGGTACCGTGCCGAATGTAGTAAGGCAACGTCTCGAGCCTCTTCGAGCTGGTCCAGCGAGTCCTCTCGGCTGGTCTAGTTGCTTCGGTCGTCGTACGCCCTGGTCCTCGGGGAGCCATATTCTAAGTCCATGGGGAGGACGGCCTCGGCCCCATAGACTAGAAAAAACGGCGAGAAACCCGTGGCACGGCTCGGCGTCGTCCTCAGACTCCAGACCACCGAGGGTAGCTCTTTCATCCACCGCTTGCCGAACTTGTTGAGGTCATTGTAGATCTTCGGTTTGAGTCCCTGCAAAATCATACCGTTGGCACGCTCCACCTTCCCATTCGTCATGGGGTGAGCTACGGCGGCCCAGTCCACACGGATGTGGTGGTCGTCGCAGAAGTCCAGGAACTTTTTTCCGGTGAACTGCGTGCCATTGTCGGTGATGATGGAGTTTGGGACTCCGAATTGATGGATGATGTTGGTGAAGAACGCCACCGCCTGCTCGGACCTGATGCTGGTCAAGGGTCAGACCTCAATCCACTTGGAGAATTTGTCGATGGCGACCAGTAGGTGCGAGAAGCCCCCGGGTGCCTTCTGCAAGGGACCGATGAGGTCTAGACCCCACACAACAAATGACCAGGTGATGGGTATCGTCTACAGGGCCTGAGCGGGCAGGCGTGTTTGCCTCGCGTAGAATTGACACCCCCGGCAGGAGCGTACGTCGGCCACCGCGGTTGGCCAGTGGAAACCTTGTCGGAAGGCATTCCCCATGAGGGCTCGAGGTGCTGCATGGTGGCTGCAAGCCCCCGAGTGTATTTCTTGCAACAGCTCTTGTCCCTGGGCGATGGATATGCATCGTTGGAGGATGCCCGAGGGGCTGCAGTGGTAGAGCTCCTTTTCATCACCCAGCAAGACGAACGACTTGGCGCGCCGAGCCAGTCGCCGAGCTTTGGCCTTGTCGAGGGGAAGCTCTCCTCGGAGGAGATATTCTAGGTACGGGGTCTGCCAGTTCGGATCTGGCGTGACCCTATTCTGTTCCCCCTCGACGGGCAAGGCCTCTTCCTCGATGGCCGAGGGTACCTCGGGCTCGGCCGAGGCCTCCTCGGGCTCGGTCGAGGCTTCCTCGGGCTTGGGCGTGTCATCGATCTTGACGGATGGTTGATGTAGGTCTTTAGAGAAGACGTTCGGGGGAACCGTTGTCCGCCCCGAGGCTATCTTCGCCAGCTCATCCACAGTCTCGTTGTACCGTCGGGCGATGTGGTTGAGCTCCAGCCCGTAGAACTTATCTTCTAGGCGCCGGACTTCGTTGCAGTAGGCTTCCATCCTCCGGTCGCGATAGTGGGAGTTCTTCATGACTTGGTCGATGACAAGCTGCGAGTCGCATGAGCATCGAGGCGCCAGACCCCTAGCTCGGCGGCGATGCGCAGCCCGTTAACCAGAGCCTCGTACTCGGCCACATTGTTTGATGCCGAAAAATGGAGGCGTATGACGTAGCGAAGATGCTTTCCGAGGGGTGAAACGAAGAGCAAGCTAGCGTCTGCTCCTGTTTTCATGAGTGACCCATCGAAGTACATGGTCCAGAGCTCGGGTTGGATTGGAGTTGTTGGTAACTGGGTGTCAGTCCACTCAGCCAGGAAGTCTGCCAAGACCTAGGATTTTATGGCCTTCCGAGGGGCGAATGATAGCGTTTCGCCCATAAGTTCCACCACCCACTTCGCTATCCTACCGGAGGCCTCACGACACTGGATGATCTCCCCCAGGGAAAGGATGACACCACAGTCACCGGATGAGACTCGAAGTAGTGTCGCAACTTTCGTCTTGTCAGAACCACTACGTAGAGCAGCTTCTGGATCTGCGGGTAGCGGACTTTGGTCTCGGAAAACACTTCGCTGATGAAGTAGACTGGCCTCTAGACGAGGAGTATATGCCCTTCTTCTCGTCTCTCGACTACGATCGCGGCGCTGACCACCTGAGTGGTTGCGGCTACGTAGATCAAGAGGGCTTCTCCTGCAGCGGGGGGCACCAAGATGGGAGTGTTTGTAAGGAGCGCTTTAAGGTTTCCAAGGGCTTCCTCGGCCTCGGGGGTCCAAGTGAAGCGCTCGGCCTTCCTTAAGAGGCGGTACAGAGGCAAGTCTTTCTCGCCAAGGCGTGAGATGAAGCGGCTCAGGGCCGCAAGGCATCCCATGACCCTCTGTACTCCTTTCAAATCTTTGATCGGTCCCATGTTGGTGATGGCCGCGATTTTCTCCGGATTGGCCTCGATGCCCCGCTCGGAGACGATGAATCCCAGGAGCATGCCTCGGGGGACTCCAAAGACACACTTCTCGGGATTGAGTTTCACGCCTTTCGCTCTCAGACACTTGAATGTCGTTTCAAGGTCAGAGAGGAGGTCAGAGGCTTTCTTTGTCTTGACAACGATGTCATCGACATAAGCCTCGACCGTTCTGCCGATGTGTTCTCCGAACACGTGGTTCATGCACCTCTAGTAGGTGGCGCCTGCATTCCTCAAACCAAATGGCATTGTAGTGTAACAGTACATGCCAAAAGGTGTGATAAAAGAAGTCGCGAGCTAGTTGGTCTCTTTCATCTTGATTTGGTGATAGCCTGAGTAGGCATCGAGGAATGACAGGGTTTCGCACCCAGCAGTGGAGTCCACAATTTGATCGATGCGAGGTAAAGGGTAGGGAACTTTCGGACATGCTTTGTTTAGACCAGTGTAGTCTACACACATCCTCCATTTCCTATCCTTCTTCCTTACAAGAACAGGGTTAGCTAACCATTCGGGATGGAATACCTCTTTGATGAACCCTGCCACGAGTAGCTTGTGGATCTCCTTGCCTATGGCCCTGCGCTTTTCTTCGTCAAAACGGCGCAGGGTTTGCTTCACGAGTCGGGCTCCAGCTCCGATGTCCAGTGAGTGCTCGGTGACATCCCTCGGTATGCCGGGCATGTCCGAGGGACTCCACGCAAAGACTTCGGCATTTGCACGGAGAAAGTCGATGAGCACTGCTTCCTATTTGGGGTCGAGCTCGGAGCCGATCCGGACTTTCTTGCTGGCGTCATTGCTGGGGTCGAGAGAGACGGACTTGACTGCCTCGACTGGTTCGAAGTTGCCGGCGTGCCGCTTCGCGTCGGGCGCCTCCTTGGAGAGGCGTTCCAGGTCGGCGATGAGGGCCTCAGACTCGGCGAGGGCCTCAGCGTACTCCACGCACTCCACGTCGCATTCGTACGCGTGGCGGTACGTGGATCCGACGGTGATGATCCCGTTCGGGCCCGACATATTGAGCTTGAGGTAGGTGTAGTTGGGGACAACCATGAACTTGGCGTAGCACGGCCTTCCCAACACCGCATGGTAGGTCCCTTGGAACCCGACGACCTCGAAGGTGAGAGCTTCCTTTCGGAAGTTGGAGGGAGTCTTGAAGCAGACGGGTAAGTCGATCCGCCCGAGGGGGAGGATACGCTTTCTAGGTGCGATCCCGTGAAAGGGTGCCACACCGGCCCGGACCTTGGACCGATCAACCCCCAAGAGTTCCAGGGTCTCGGCGTAGATGATGTTAAGGTTGCTGCCTCCGTCCATGAGGACTTTGGAGAGCCTAACGTTGCCGATGATCGGATCGACGATGAGCGGGTACCTTCCTGGGCTTGGCACGAAGTCGGGGTGGTCGCCTTGGTCGAAGGTGATAGGCTTGTCGGACCAGTCTAGGTAGACTGGCGCTGCCACCTTCACCAAGCAGACCTCTGGGCGCTCCTGCTTGCGATGCCGAGCCGAGGCGTTCGCCGCCTGCCCGCCGTAGTTGTGGACCTCCGGGAACACCTCTTCCTTGCTGCCCTCCTTCTTGTTGTCATCATGGCCCTTGCCCTCTTCCGCCAGGGGCTCAGTCTTATAGAAGTAGCGCCGGAGCATGACACATTCTTCGAGGGAGTGCTTGACGGGCCCCTGGTGATAGGGGCACGACTCTTTGAGCATCTTGTCGAACGCGCCGGCCCCTCCAGGAGGTTTCCGAGAGTTCCTGTGCTTGGCCACAGCGACGAGATTCGCGTCGGCGGCGTCGCGTTTCGCTTGCGACTTGTTCTTGGCCTTCTTCTTCGTGCCCTGCTGGGCGGACGCCTCGGGGGCGTCTTTCTTCGGCTCTCCCTGAGGCTGCTTGTCTTTTCGAAAGATGGCTTCGACCGCCTCCTGACACGAGGCGAACTTGGTGGCGACGTCCATTAGTTCGCTCACATGGGTGGGAGCCTTGCGCCCCAGTTTGCTCACTAGGTCTCGGCAAGTGATGCCGGCAAGGAAAGCCCCGATGACATCCGAGTCGGTAACGTTGGGCAGCTCGGTGCGCTGCTTCGAAAACCGTCGGATGTACTCTCGGAGGGACTCCCCTGGCTGCTGGCGGCAGCTTCAGAGATCCCACGAGTTCCCAGGGCGCACGTACGTGCCTTGGAAGTTTCCTGCGAAAGCCTTGACTAGATCGTCCCAGTCGGAGATCTACGCAGGAGGCAGATGCTCTAGCCAGGCCCAGCGTCGGAGAGGAAAAGGGGTAGATTACGAATGATGAGGTTGTCATCATCCGCCCCTCCCAACTGGCATGCCAGTCGGTAGTCCACGAGCCACAGCTCCGGTCTCGTCTCCCCCGAGTACTTGGTGATAGTAGTCGGGGCTTGGAAACGGGTAGGGAACGGCGCTCGTCGTATGGCCCGACTGAAGACTCGCGGACCGGGTGGTTCGGGCAAGGGGTTGCGATCCTCCTCGCTGTCGCAGCGTCCCCCATGCCTGGGATGGTAGCCTCGGCGCACCTTCTCGTCGAGGTGGGTTCGACGATCGAGATGGTGGTGCTCGTTGCCGAGGCGATCTCGGGCGGCAGGCGCCTCATCCCGCGTGCACTCGAGATGGACCGAGGCTTCCCACATGCGTCGGGAGGACACCGCGTGATGCTCCGAGGGGTCAGCTCACCTCCGGGAGGCAGAGCTCTCGGCTCGTCGAACTGCGGTGCCTTCTAGGAGATCCTTGAGTTCGCCCTGGATACGTCGTCCCTCGGTGGTGGATGGCTCCGGCATGGCTCGAAGTAGCATCGCCGCTGCAGCTAGGTCCTAGCCGGACCCGCTGACGGTCGGGGGCAGCGCTGCCCTGGCATTGTCGACGATGCGGCGCTGGACGTCTTGGGCCCGATGACAGGCTCCTCCGGCGAGTGTTCGGCCTGCCCACTCCTGCTCGATGTTCTGTCGGAGCCGCACAAGCCGGCTTGCTTCCCTGTCGACCCGGGCCTGCACCTCACGGATTTTCTCGAGCTGTATGTCCCGACCCCCCGCAGGGACTGGGACCACAGCTAGCTCCCGCGGGATGTCAACGCGAGATGCGGGCCCAGGGGGATCGTCAACCTCCGGCATACTGAGGTGGTTGCCTTCGTTGTGATCTCCCTGATCGACATGGAAACATTCGCGACTTGGGCCGTAACGCTTGTCGTCAAGGCCGTGGCCATCATCGGAACAATCGGAGAGACAGTGGTCACATGTGGACATGAAGTCCCTCATGGCACCGGGGTCATTGAGGCTAGAGAATTCCCAACCGAAGTCGGGGTCGTCCTCTTCCTCGGAACCCGCCGACCCAAAGGTTGAGATGGCTGTCACTCGGTCCCAGGTCGACCACATATGGTACCCTGGAAGGTTTGGATACGCCTTTACGAAGGCGCTCACCATAGCGGGGTCGCTAGGTGGATCGAAGCTGAATCGAAAGGGTACGAGATGGAAAACAGACGGTACCTCTTGGTCGATGGACGGTGGTGAAGTCGCGTCGGGGGCGGAGCACACCGTCATCTCAGGTACGAGGGTAACGCCCAGCAGATCCTTTGCAAGGGTGTTGCACGTCATCAGTCCGCTTGGGGTTGACACGTTGCGGGGAAGTGACACCCGCCGTCGTCTCAGGTGCGAGGACAATGCCCGACATGTCCCCCGGGGGAGTGCCAGCGTCGCCGACTCGCTCTAGTGCAACAGCTGACAAGGTGCCGCCCCCTGCGTGGCCATGGTTGCCCCGTCTCCGCCTCCTCCGACGAGGAGGGTGGCGGGGACGACCGGAGTGCTCCTCTTCTGCTGCAGGGAGATGCTGTCGCCGAGCTCGCCGCCGCCGGGTGAGTCGGAGACCGTCGTTGTCGTCGCGCCGCAAGGGGAGGAGTACCATGTCGTAGCTGCCGTCGAGGGACATGAACTCGAGACTCCCGAAGCGGAGCACCGTCCCGGGCTGAAGAGGTTGATGAAGACTCCCCATCTGGAACTCAACGGGAAGGTGTTCGTTAACACGCAGCAGGCCCCTACCTGGCATGCCAACTGTCGGCGTTTCGGACCCGGGGGGTCCCTGGACCGACGAGTGAGATTGTCGCTGCGTGCCCCTGCCCAGATGGGTTGGCGCGGGATGGAACACAAGAGGTGGGACAAGCCTTGTATTATCCTGCACCAGGGGTGCCGCTCGTAGTAGGGGTTACAAGCGTGTCGCGAGAGGGAGAGAGAGAGAGAGCCTGTTTGTCCACTCCTTCCCCCCGCGCGAACCCCCCTCCAGGATGGCCCTGGACCTCCCTTTTATAGACACAAGGAGAGGATCCAGACGTACAATGGGGGGTGTAGCTATGCGCTAACGTGTCGACAGAGAAATGCCTAAGCCTTGTGTACATGCCAACGTGGCTGTCGGGGGAGAGCTTGAGCCCTGTACACGTGATAGCGTGGCCGTCGGAGGAGCGCCTGAGCCCTGTAGAAGCACAGCTGGCAGCGCGGCAAGGATCCTGCTGACGTCTCCTTGCTGCCATAAGGGGCTGAGAGCCACCGGCGTCATGGTTGCACGCGGGGCACCATCATTACCCGTCGCCGGGGTAAGCCATATGGGACGCCGGTCTTGTTCCTTGTAGCCTGAGCTGGCTAGGGATAGGGTAATGATGTATCCCCTGTTGGCGCGGTCGGTCCGAGCCCAAGGTCGGGCGAGGCGGAGACTTCTCTTGAGGCCGAGGCCGGGGTCGGGCGAGGACGCGATTCCTCCCGAGACCGAGGTCGAGGCCGAGTCCGGGGGTCGGGCGAGGCGGAGACCTCCTCCCGAGGCCGGAGCCTGAGGTCGGGCGAGGCGGAGCTTCCTGTTGCGCCCGAGGCCGAACTCGGTGGTTGATTGTGACTTGTTGTCAGCTTCGCCTGGGTGGTTGGCACGGCAGTCAGAGCGGGGCGGGCGGCGCTGTTTTCCCATCATATCGGACAGTAAAAGAGAGGGGCGAAGTGACTGCGGTCACTTTGGCCTGGCCAACTGAGGCGCGTGTGTCAGGATACGGCGTCAGGCGTCCCCTGCATTAAATGCGCCTGCGAAGCGGTCGGTTAGTGAGGCGGTCCGGCCAATGTTGCTTCACAACGAAGCCTGCCCGAGCCGGGCTTCGGGAGAGCCGAGGAGGCGCCCGCTGCCTGAGGAGGCCCTCGGGCGAGGCGTGAACTCGTCTGGGACTACTGCTCCAGCCCGAGGCTGGGCTCGGGTGAGGTCACGTCCCTTGGGTAGACGAAGTCTTGACTTGAACCGCGCCCGTCAGTTGGTCAGAGGGTGTTTACCAGCCATAATTAGGAGCGTTGGGGTACCCCTAATTATGGTACCCGACAAACCATATATTTATTCGATGCCGTAAATCTTTGTAATTCTATCTATAATTTTGGACAAGTTTGATGTCATAGATCTTTATAATTTCCTCTATTATTTTAGTTAACATAAAAATATTTTGATTCTCCAATGCAACAGGGTTAAATTGTCTTGTGGATTTACGATGGAGTGAGTATCAAAGAACTCCCCTCCCGTACGTGATCAATTGATGTGTATCTTACGGTTACATTCAATGATTAAAACATCCTGGTGGGTCTATATAATAAACTAGTTTGAAGTTGCAAGCTGCTGCATCACACGTGGCTGCAGCTTCCACGACATGTCATGAAGCACACCTTCAGTTATCTTTTGAGTGTGATATGGGGTCGCACCGTCACACTCACAAGACGTGCGTGCGTCATGACACAGAGTGTGCACCTTTATTTTATGTAACATATCGGCTCGATCGAGACAAAACTGAAAATTGTGTAGGGCCCGGAGTTGCATGCTTGCAACAAGATGAGACGTTTTTAGTGACGACGATGGGGAGAAGAAATGGGTAACCCTCCTCCCCTTGCATTGGCGGCTTAAAGCACAAGGTTTTCCTTTTGCCTTTGTTAATTTAGCTAGAGGCTAGGACGGGAAGATAGGGCTAGCTGCGGCGTGCGGGTGCAATTAGTTTCGTGTGCACACACTGTTCCAGGAGCTAGATAAAAGGACGTCACGCACTAAAAAGGTATTTGGAAAAGGAAGGATAGGGAGTGAGTAGAGGTAAAATTGGACTCTAAACTTTACACTATATAATTTAAGGATTAGACTAAATTAAAATCAAACCCTATTTTTATTTATTTTTAAACTAAAATTTATTTAGTGTCCTAACATTTTGTGAAAAATATTTGTATCGCGATCTATTACGAACCTAGAAGTGAAACCAAATGGAAAGCATCTTCAAATACTTGGCATGCCAGGTATGTACCATATGTCACTACGCAAGTGCGACTGTTGAGATGTTTAGTTTTCTTATTCTTAGTGTCAGGTCAAACACTCAAACCAATTTCTTTAGTGTCAAGTCAAACACTCAAACCCATGACGATTTGTTCATGGTTTATGTGAGAATCACTTTAAAGTAAAATATTAATATCTCACTAGCCGAGTGCCACTCTCAGCGAAATAAGACTCGGTAAAGACCTCGTTTACTGAGGGCGAGACACTCAGCAAAGGAGGCTTTGCCGAGTGTCAAGCTCTCAATGAAACGTGAGGCTCGGCAAAGGGTCGTCAGCAGCTGTCTATAGTTGACGACCGTTAACTTGCCGAGTGTCAGGCGTTGACACTCGGCAAAATAGCTTCTTTGTCGAGTGTCACATGACAAACACTCGACAAACATATATTTTGCCGACTGTCTTCTTTGACACTCGGCAAAATATGTTTTTCCTTTTTCCCTAAATTTTTTGTGGTGTGTTCCTACAATATGTGGACCTATATGTTTAATTTTGGCACAATTATAAAAGCGTTTGCTATAATTATTAGATTTAATTCATTTAAATAAATTTTCTCGAATAATTCAAATTTGAACTGTAAGTCACTCAAAAAATGGAAAACAATGAATGAAAAAATGATATTCATGTTATTTAGAACAAGTTACGGTCTATTTCAGGAATAGGTCAGAATTTTCGAACACCATGCTCATAAAACATGACCGTGAACTTGCGATCTAGTTGTTTTAAAATTGTATAAAACACAAACAAATTCAGAAAATCATGGAACTTGTCAACATGTCATCATATCATATGTAGAGACTAATAAAAATTTGACAGTGTTTCGTGAAAGTTGTCACACACTATGTGTAGAAACCTAACCGCCCTTTACATGAAATCATAAAACTTAAATGTAGATCGTGGCCAGCCACGCTCCACCTTCTCGGCGTATGCTATGACCCACAAAGGCAAGGCGACGTCCGACGTCACATACAACCCGAAGAATGGGCCCAAGGCGTACAACAACCCCGCCATCCACATCTGCCTCAGTAAGTACACTGCCATGGCCATGGAGGTCCATGGGCCAGATTGCGTTCCGAGGACCGAGGACATCGACAAAGATGTCCTCATGAGGGTCGGAAGAGGCAAGAGGCACGGGCGGGTGGTACTGGATTGCCGATGGTGCAATCGACTCGTCCTCCACTCCCACTCTGTCTCAGGTGCGAGCAAGGAGCACAAGCGCGAGCCCAGCGATACGACCTCGACAGGACAACTCACATCATCGGATAAAGCAACTCCAAGTTATTACTTATCTATTCATCATTCATTGATTATTATATATCTTGTCTTTTCATTATCGTAACATTAGGGCGAAATATTACAGACTCCGCTAGATGATGAGAGGATGCAATGTGAGTAGATGGAGAAGAGTACGACATAGATGTTTCAGTACATGCAGAGCCTTGACATCGCATCCGGTTTTGCTCCTACATCTCCGTTTTTCCTTGCTCTTCCACCTCCGTTTTTGCTCCTCCATACTCCTGTGAGTATCAACATTTTAGTCCTGCATGATATATATTCATCTGGTCTCACACATGCAATCTCTTCTCTGTGCAAGGACAATCGGTGGCATCGAACAACCCTCATGCTTCACCGAGCCCTTTGCTGAACCAGTCCAGCCGCCCACCTCACCGATGACATTGTGTTGGTGACATGTTTGAGAAACTTGTGAGATACTTGGTGAGATGCTTTTTGTGAGATAATTTTTTTGTGAAAACGTTGTTGAGATACTTGGTGAGACCTATGTTTGTGAAACTTGTTTAATGTGCTGATATTTGTGAGATATATGGTGTTGTGATGTCACTTTGTCGAGTGTAACACTCGACAAAGAAGGCACACCTGGGAACCGGTAAAGCTTCTTTACCGAGTGCTGTGGTCCAGACACTCAGCAAAGGGACTGTCAAAGGGGGCCACTGGAGCCTCCTTTGCCAAGAGCCTGTCCATCAGGCACTCGGTAAAGGGACTGCCAAAAGGGGCCCACTAGATCCTTCTGTGTCGAGTGCCAGGGTAGCAGATGCTCAACAAAGGATGCCGGACACTCGGCAAAGACTCTATCACCATCACTTGGCGCCATAATGATGAATTTTCTTTGTCGAGTGCTTGACAAAAAGTACTCGGGAAAGAAGTTGTGCATGGCTTCGAAGCATAATTTTTAAGGGGTACTATGCTCACCCCGCGAGAGACACAAAGGACAACACTAGTAGAGCAAAATGCGAAGAGCACTAAGTGGTCCAGCTAGGTCAAATACTAGAGCTCGATTGCGAGCACTCTATGTGAGAGATTGTGACTTGCGAGTCACCACTAGCAAGAGGGTCAACATCAATCTTGGGTCTGCCTTAATAAGGAGCAAGTGATTGGCAAACTATTGAACCTCGAGAGAGAAATCACCATGTTAATATATGTGTATATATATATATATATTCACATTGGTTTGCAACTCCCTAACACTAGCTTATTCATATTTGAGCTATTGTTATATGTTGTTCTTATTGTAACCGGTTTACTTATGTTGTAAAGTTGTTGTTCTCTTGTGCTAGTAAGCTTGTGTAGCTTAGTAGCTTTGTTTAACTTGTGTAGTTAAGTTGTTTACTTATGCAATTTAGCTTGTCTAGCTTTGCTAGTTGAGTAGTGCTAATGTTCTTAGGTTTTATGCACTTTAGTCACTAGTATGTGTAGGAGCTCTTGATTTTATAAAGTGTTAGTTGTATAGGTTTGTGTAACCTTGCTAACTAGAGTTTTTAGGTGAACTCTTATTTAGGTCGGCGCCTTAGTTGTTTAACTAAGATATGTATAGGGTGCAAGTGAAATAAAGAGGGTTGTAGTCTTGGTTAGATCAATTAGTTTAATAGTATTTGTTTCTGTCAAGTGTTGTGTCTAAGTTTTAGAAAAGATTGTTTCACCCCCTCTAGTTTGTCATCTAGTTTTTTTTCAATGAGACAATGACAGAGCCTATGCTACACTCCCGCAAAAGGAAGAGAAGTCGATGGTATGTGCACCATTATTCGGAATAGGAGGAGGAGTTTCCTTCCAGGAGCTCAGGCTCTTAGTTTTGGGGTTTTTCGGACAAAGGTAAGTGGCGGAGCTAAAAACTTTTAGGAGGCCGACTTATTCTTATTACACAAAAATGTTTAACTAGATAAATACAATGATCCTCTTTGATATAAAAAATCGTTTTCGCTTCACTAACAAGCACGAAATAGCTAGCTCATCTCGAATGTGGTGGGGGGAGGGATATAAAACATGAGTGCCAGTTAATTGGATACCTATATTCAATTTAGCTTTCCCCAGAATATCACATTTGTAATAACATCCTAACATGCGTGTAATCCCAATACATTTATAGCTTAGTAGATTTCGATTTTCTGTTTTTTTGTTAGGACCAACCTTCACAAAGGTTCCCTTTGGTACCACTTATATAATATAATAATAATAACTTTTGGACTGTGAAAAAAAAATCAAAGTGCTATAGAATTGTGAACAAAGTTAGATTTTTAAACTATGTTATACGGTAGTGCACGATCTTTTTTCCTTTTCCAAGTTGAAGTATACAAGTTGTGGTAACGGACCTCTAAAACTATACATAGTAACGAGAAAGAAGGCAGCAAGCCGTTGCTTCTTGCCCCACCACTACCGGAATCAGCTTCTTTGCCGTGTGTCTGAGACACACGGCAAAGGCTATTTTACACTCGGCAAATGCTTTGCCGAGTGTAACACTCGGCAAAGAACGCTCGGCGAACTGTACATCGGCAACAGCATCTTTGCCGAGTACTTTTTGTCGGGCACTCGGCAAAGACTTTGCCGAGTGCCATTTGGCACTCGGCAAAGAAAAGTCACCGTCACGGCGCCAAGTGACGGTGACAGATCCTTCGCCGAGTGCCCACGGCGACACTCGGCAAAGGTGGTTTATTTGCCGAGTGTCTGGTGGACTGGCACTCAGCAAAGAACCCTCCAGTGGGCCCCTTTGCCAGTCCCTTTGCCGAGTGCCTTGGCAGTGGCACTCGGCAAAGACATCTTTGCCGGTTCCCAGGTTTCCTTCTTTGCCGAGTGCCATTTTCAGCACTCGGCAAAGATGTCTTTGCCGGTTCCCAGGTTGCCTTCTTTGCCGAGTGCCGTTTTCAGCACTTGGCAAAGACGGCTTTACCGGTTCCCAGGTTGCCTTCTTTGCCGAGTGCCATGGTCAGCACTCGGCAAAGATGGCTTTACCGGTTCCCAGGTTGCCTTCTTTGCCGAGTGCCATGGTCATAGCACTCGGCAAAGAACCCTTTGCCGAGTGTTACACTCGGCAAAGTGACCAGGATGTCCCTTTTTTATTTGTTTTTGCTGTTCCATCCAAACAAACAAAAGATATATATCATTCACATCACATTATATATCAATCGCATCACAGAATGAACACATTTATCATCAACACCATATATATCACAAAGTGTCACTAATATAAGTCTCACAAATATAAGTATGTGTATTTACCAAGTCTGGATCACTAGCCAAACATCACCAACCGTCACATATATATCACAAAGTGTCACTAGCCAAACATCACCAACACTCACAAGACCAAGTCTGGATCATCAACGAGGTGGGCATCTGGACTGGTTCGGCGAAGGGCTGGACGAAGCATGAGGGTTGTTCGACGCCGCCGATTGACCCTTCATAGAGAATAGATTGTATGTGTGAGAACATATGAATATATATCATGCAGTACTAAAATTTTGATACTCACAGGAGTAGTGAACTCAGCAGGGTCAGTTGCAGGGAACAACGGAGGTGGTGGAGCATGACCCTGTGCGGCGCCAAGGCTCTGCATGTACGCGAACATCTCCACCATCCTCTTCTCCAGCTCCTCACGTTGCCTCCTCTCATCATCTAGCTGAGTCTGTAATATTTCGCCCTAATGTTACGATAATGCAAAGAGAAGATATATAAAAATTAATGAACGGTGAATAGATAAGGAATAACCTGGAGTTGCTGGATACGATGCTGTGAGGTGTCCTGCCGAGGTCGTATGGCTGGGCTCGCGCTCGTGCTCCTTGCTCGCACCTGAGAGAGAGTGGGAGTGGAGGACGAGTCGATTGCCCCGTCGGCAATCCAGTACCGCCCATGCCTCTTGCCTCCTCCGACCCTCATGAGGACATCTCCGTCGATGTCCTCGGTCCTCGGATCGTAATCTGGCCCATGGACCTCCTTGGCCATTGCGGTGTACTCACTGAGTCGGCTGTGGATGGCGGGGTTGGTGTACGCCTCGGGCCCGTCATCCGGGTTGTAGGTGACGTCGGACGTCGCCTTCCCCTTGTGGGCCATGGCATATGCCGAGAACGTGGAGCAAGGCGCGCCACCATGTGCCGCCGACTGCGAGAAAACCAACGATATGGTTAGAAATCATGTCTAATCGAAAGTTATATACCTAAATAAAAAAGAGCGCGTACCCATGCTTCCGCGTATTTGCCCAGGCTGCGGCTGCCTTAATGGTGGGAGGGACCTTGCATCAGCAAACGCCGTTCTCGGCTAGCGTTGTGCGCCTCGTCCCACTCAGCCGAGCACCACCTCTGCACCATCTTCTCCCAGCACTCAGGATGCGCGGCGCACCAATGAGGAATCATCTAAAAAAATATAAGTACACCGCATTTCAGAAGATAAGAATAAGCATATTTAGTACCAATAATAAAGTTTTGTATTTACCTGCAAGTACTGGTCCGCAGTCAATGACATGGTTCGGGCGTCCTTCTTGTTCACCTTCTCCCCAAGGACGGAGCCGTGGTAAGTGACGATGGCCTGGATGCGCGCCTCGTAGTGCATGTCCACGACGAGCTTCTTACAGCACGTCGTAGACACCACATCCGCCCTGGCCTCGTATCCAGCATCGCACCTGAAGAAATCCTACATACAAAGACGATGTATCCATACATTATTTAAAGAATATGCAACAAATGCGACTTATTAAACAATATAGTGCGAGGAAGACTTACCCACAGCTCTTGCTTGACCCGCTCCGCCTTGTTGTTGAATTGTCTGCCGTCCCGATCTACTGCATCGGGGGCGACGGCGTAGTGGTCGAAGGTGTATGCTGGGCTCGTCACTCCGGCGTACTCGACAAGCCCAGGGAAGTGTTCCCGGCATAGAAGGCCGAGGATGCCATTGGGGTTGCGGCCGTGACCCCCTACAGTCTCCAAAACCATCCAAGACCTGTCGAAGTGATTAAGATGAAGTATTAGTTTCTATTATTAATTTGAACATATAATATGAAAAAGCAGCAACAACATCTAAAGTTACCTACCTCTCTCCACCGGGTCGTATGAGCGGACGTCTGTCACGAAGTATGGGTCGCTTAGGTAGGCTCACGGGACCTCGCAGGTAGATACTCCTCGAACCTGAGGAGCCAGAACCTGAGACGTCCTGCTGAGCGGCGTCGTCGTCGTCGTCGTCCTGCTGCGCCGCATCGTCGTCGTCCTGCTGTGTCGCATCGACAGCGGCTTGCTGCTCCACCTACTGCTGTACGGCGTCGTCCTGCTGCGCCTCCTCCTCCGTCCTACGGGTGCTCCTCCTCCCCCTCCCCCTCCCCCTCCTCGTCCTCGTCCCACCGCCCACCATCTTTGTCCAACAACCTGCAATTAAGAGTAAACAATTAAGCACAGATAAAAAAATATGTATTTAGAAACATATGCAAAATAAATGAAATATAGCATTACATCGATTAAAAATAATCTTCATATGTGTCCGGGTTAGCCGGATCATAAGTATCATCATCACTATCAACCATTTCATAGTCAACATCATCTGAAGGCGCAACTTCGTCATTGGCATTGCCTTCAAGTATTTCTAAGTCATTCTCATTTTGCACCTCATCATCCTCGTCATCAACAACCATTTCAATATCTACTTCCATTCCGATCGCTTCGGTTAAGTCTATCTCAAATTGCCCTTCGAGCCCATCTTCTTGGAAGAACTCTCCGTCATATGTGTCCGGGTCTAAGTTATAATCTTCATCGTTTGGAACAGGTAATTTAGCGTGCGGTGATACCTTATACACAACATCCCAACCCTTAAGATGTTGTTTCGTTTGGCACGCATATGGAAGATAATACACTTGTGTGGCCTGTTGGGCCACAATGTAGACATCGTCTCCTGTTAAGGTGGAATCCTGTCGAATTTCGACTATCCCAAGATTAGAATGTGTCCGTCTCGTAACTTCAGGGTCAAACCAATGACATTTGAATATCACTGGAGTAAGAGGTTTGGAACCATAAAAATTGAGTTCATATATTTCTTCAATTCTTCCATAATACTCGACCTCGTCAAGCCCGGGCGTAAAGACTCCAGAACACGTGGTTTTTCGATTGGGCCGACTTTGGTCGTAGCTTGTTGTGCGAAAACGGTATCCATTGATGTCATACCCAGAAAATTTCCTGACCCTATAGGCAAAGCCATTGGCTACTTGTCTCAACTCGGCACTCATAGACGGCTCTCTTTGGCCCTGCAAGTTCAAACACGCTAGATTGTTATATTATTCGCACGTAAGAGCAACTTGGAATAACAAACTAAGCACGTACCTTATGTTTAAACCAGGAAATGAAATCGGGCAATCCATTTCCCGCACCCTTTCTAAGAAGGGTATCATATTCCTGTGGAGTTGGGTCCCTTGATCGACGCCAGAATTCATGAAGAAATTGCTCCATGTATGGCGTCACCTCTTCAAGGTTGGTCAATACATATAGCATGATATGGCGCCACTCTTCATGTCTCAGGGTCTTGGTGGTCGAACCACTCGCGCTTCCGAGTTGCCCTCGAAAAATGCTGAGGTTCGATTCATTGCCGCCATCATTGTAACGAGGGGGTGGATTATGCACGCTCGGCAGTTTGTCACCATAGTAAGTTGTTGTGAAGTTTGACACCTCCTCCAGTATGTATGCCTCTGCAATGGAAGCCTCGATTTTGCATTTATTTCTACATTTCTTTCGGATACTCTTTAGACATCTCTCGATTGGATAGCACCAACGTCCCTGCACGGGCCCCCCCCATTCGTGCCTCATATGGGAGATGAATAATCAAATGCTGCATCGGATTGAAGAAGCCGGGTGGAAAGATCTTCTCCAGCTTACACAGTAACACGGGTGCCATCCTTTCCAAGTCTGCAATCATGGTCCGAGCTAACTCTTTTGCACAAAGCTGGCGGAAGAAATAGCTCAACTCTGCAAGCGCTAGCCAGACATGCTCAGGGACATAGCCTCGAACCATCGCCGGAAGAATTCGTTCAATCCATATGTGGAAGTCATGACTCTTCATCCCTAAGACTCGCAGAGTAGATAAGTTCACCCCCCTACTAAGGTTAGCTGCATACCCATCAGGGAACATTAACATCTTGATCCACTGTAGTACTTCCTTCCTCTGGGCCCTGCTCAGGACGAAATCGGCCTTAGGCCTTCTCCATGTCTTACCACCACTAGGCGGCTTCATCTCTTGGTTTGGTCTATCACATAACTCTGCCAGATCCACTCTTGCCTTTACGTTATCCTTTGACTTATCAGGAATCTCCATAATTGTCGTCCAAAGTGCCTCGGCGACATTCTTTTCAGTGTGCATCACGTCAATGTTGTGTGGAAGGAGCAGGTCATCATAATAGGGGAGCCGAGTCAAGCCCGACTTATGTGTCCACATATGTTGCTCACCATATCCCACAAAACCACCTTCTGGGTTGGCCACGAGACCATCTATCTGTTCGCGAACTTCGGCACCAGTCATCATTGCAGGTGGGCGGTCTGTCACCACGACACCTTTCGTAAAGTTCTTGATGTCTTGTCGGAATGCATGGTCAGGAGGGAGAAATTGTCGATGTTTATCGAATGACGAATATTTGCCACCCTTCTTCAACCAAATGAACCTAAGAGCTTCCTTGCAAACTGGGCATGGGAACTTACCGTGAACACACCAGGCGCAAAATAGCCCATACGCCGGAAAGTCATGCATGGAGTACTGGTACCAAACATGCATTTTGAAGTTTGTCTTCGTAGCTCGGTCGTACGTCCATACCCCTTCCTCCCAAGCACGGACCAATTCATCAATCAAAGGCTCCATGTACACGCCCATTTTATTCCCCGGGTGTCCAGGAATTATCAACGACACGAATATGTTCTGTCTTTGAAAGCATACGCCGGGGGGGGGGGAGATTGATGGGGATAACGAACACGGGCCAACATGTGTATGGGGCAGCGGTCATTCCATAGGGATTGAACCCATCTGTGGCCAGCGCAACACGAACATGTTGAGCCTCTTTGGCTTTCTCATGGTGAATGGCATCAAAGTGGGTCCATGCTTCACCATCGGATGCGTGAACCATCTTGTCAGGATTGTATCGTTTGCCTTTTTTGTGCCATGTCATCTGTTTCGCGGATTCCTCTGTCATGTATAGATGCTGGATCCTCGGTATGAACGGAAGGTGGCGTAGGATTGTCACGGGGATGTCGAGCTGCCTCTTCTGTCCATCACCAGAGTCTACCTCCATGAACCTAGACGATTTACACTTCGGACAGTACTTTGCCTCAGTGTGTTCTTTCCTAAATAGGACGCAGCCCTTCGGACAAGCATGTATCTGCTCATACGTCATCTTGAGTGCACGAAGGAGTTTCTGTGCCTCGTACATGCTCTTTGGCAGAACGTGATCCTCCGGAAGCAGGCTGCCAATAACTGTCAACAAACCATCGAAGGCGTCTCGACTCATGCTATACTGCGACTTGAACGCCATTATACGCCCAATGGCATCCAGTTGAGAAACCTTTGTCTTGCCGTGAAGGGGTTTCTGTGCCGCGTCAAACATGTCGTAGAATGCCTTTGCGGTCGCCTCTGGCTCGTCCTCCGTACGTCCTTCGGCGAACTGTGCCTCGTGATAGTCGTTCAACATGTCCGCTACCCCGGCATCAGCATCGTAATCCTCGACGCGTTGTCTCACCACCTCCTCTCTCTTGCGATGCGCTTCACCATGGAAGATCCACCGAGTATAGTCCGGCGTAAATCCATTCTTCCAAATATGTTCTACCATGGCCTTCTTTGGTTTTCTTTTCCGGTTGTCACATTTGCTGCACGGACAAGGGACTAGGCTAGCTCCTTTAGCAGCTTCGCCATATGCCCGTTCCACGAAAGCATCGGTCTTCCTAATCCATTCTGGGGTGACATCATTACGTCGAACGCGGCCCGTGTACATCCACTCACGGTCCTCCATCCTCTAACATATATAACCGAGTATAGTTTAATATAGACATGTAATGCATGTACACTACGTTCCTACCTTCTAATAGGTGATGATAGGTCCTAATCCCACCCGCGGTTGCGTAGATGGAGTTAGTTTCCATCCTCTAACATATGAAACCTTTGTCTTGCCTTGAGGTTGGGTCGAGGACTTTATCCCGCGCCAATCGAACCTAGGTGTTCAATTAAGAGTTCTGTTGCACGCAACCAATCTTCAAGGGTTTAGTCGGGGACTTTGTCTCATGCTGGCAAGGTTAGACTAGTTCAGTGTGCCAAGGCTGAGCCTTAGCCTTAATCCGCTGGTTCTCAAGAGGTTTGATGTTAGTGTCTATATTTTTAAAGGATAATTTAGGGAACACAAGTGCACCCATAGGGTGTATCCTTAAGCGATTTTGTGAAATTTGATTAGGGTTTTTGCTGTTGTCTGGGTTATTTTTCTTTGGGGCGATGAACTCATTTTTGGTCAAAGCTAGGCTTGATTGTGTTACTATTAGTGGTCATTTTTATTTTTAGTCAATGAGCTCATTTTAGGCCAAAGCAAAGCTCTATGCTCAATTTACACTAGAGCAAGGCTCCGAGATCATTTTAGGTTATAGCATGGCTCAATTGTGCTACTGTTAGTGGCATTTTGGGTGTTGCACCTAAGCCCTTAGGTGATTTTGGAATCGATCGGAGTTTTGCTACTACCAATGATGTTTTTCCTTCTGTGGCCTTTAGACTAGAGCTTGGATTTTGTATCTATTTTAGGGACTTAGCAAGGCAACAATTTACCATTCCACTGTAATCATACGCCTTGTCTACAAGTCATGGAGCATAAGAGGGTGAGCATGCTAGCACATGCTCAATCGAGCTGCTAAGGCTATGGCTAACAGATCATGCATAAGGACGTACCAAATGTTGTTTTGCACTTTAGACAGACTGCGCGGCGCGGGCGGACGGCGGGCGCGACGGCGGGCGGCTCGAGCGCCGCGACGGCGGACGACGGCAGTGGCGCCGCGACGGCGGCCGACGGCGGGTGGCGCCGCGACGGCGGGCTCGACGGCGGGCGCGACGGCGGGCTCGACGGCGGGCGCGACGGCGGGCGCGACGGCGGTCGCGACGGCGGGCTCCGGCGGGCGACAGCGGGTGCGGGCGCTGAGAGTGAGAGAGAGTGAGAGTGAGAGAGAGTGAGAGAGAGACAGGGAGTGCGGGCGCGGTATGGCTATTAAAACGTTCTTTGCCGAGTGCCCGCGATCCGGCACTCGGCAAAGATTTTTTAAAAATTAAAAAATAAACTTTGCCGAGTGCTGGATCTCGGGCACTCGGTAAAGTCGCCTTTGCCGAGTGCTGGATCTCAGGCACTCGGCAAAGTCGCCTTTGCCGAGTGCTGGCTGTAGAGCACTCGACAAAGATGTGTTGTACAGACATTGCCGAGTGCCCAAGGACAGACACTCGGCAAAGTTGTCTTTGCCGAGTGTGAACTGGACAGCACTCGGCAAAGTATTTTTTATTTTTTTTATTTTTGGCAACCAAACTTTTTGTGGTGTGTTCCTACACTATGTAGACCTACATGTATCATTTGTGGACAATTTTAACAGAGTTTTCAATCGTTAGTATATTTAGTTCGTTTATTTGAATTTCTTCGGAAAATTTAGATTTGAACTGTAGGTCACTCGAAACTTGGAAAACCGTGCATGCAAAAATGATATTCATGTTACTTAGCATAAGTTACGACCGATTCCAGGAGCGGACCGGAAAATTCGAGCAACATGCTCACTAAACATGGCCGTGAACTTGCCATACACATGTTTAAAAATTGTATAAAACACAAACAAAGTCAGAAAATCCTAAAACTTGTCCACGTGTCATGATATCATATGTACAGGCTGCGATAAAAATTTTAGAATGTTTGGAGAAAGTTGTGGGACACTATGTGTAGAAACCTAGGAGAACTACATTGAAACTCTATGATTTCATGTGTAGTTCTCCTAGGTTTGTACACATAGTGTCCCACAACATTCTCCAAACATTCTAAAATTTTTATCGCAGCCTGTACATATGATATCATGACACGTGGACAAGTTTCAGGATTTTTTGACTTTGTTTGTGTTTTATACAATTTTTAAACATGTGTATGGCAAGTTCACGGCCATGTTTAGTGAGCATGTTGCTCGAAGTTTCCGGTCCGCTCCTGGAATCGGTCGTAACTAATGCTAAGTAACATGAATATCATTTTTGCATGCACGGTTTTCCAAGTTTCGAGTGACCTACAGTTCAAATTTAAATTTTCCAAAGAAATTCAAATAAACGAACTAAATCTACTAACGATTGAAAACTCTGTTAAAATTGTCCACAAATGATACATGTAGGTCTACATAGTGTAGGAACATACCACAAAAATTTCGAGAGACAAAATAAAAAAAATAAAAATATACTTTGCCGAGTGTCCAGAGATGACACTCGGCAAAGTATGCTTTGTCGAGTGCCTACTATGTGGCACTCGGCACAGAACCTCTTTGCCGAGAGCCAACGGATGACACTCGGCAAAGACTAACGGCCGTCAGCTTTGGGACGGCCGCTGACGGCCGTTTGCCGAGAGCCCCCTTTGCCGAGTGTTTGACACTCGGCAAAGTTGTCTTTGCCGAGTGCCGTTCTGTGCCGAGTGTTCAGCTCTCGGCAAAGCTTTCTTTGCCGAGTGCCTAACTTTACCGAGTGCGGCACTCGGCAAAGCTTTCTTTGCCGAGTGCCCGACAAAAGACACTCGGCAAAGAAGCCAACACTCGGCAAAGCCTCGGATTCCGGTAGTGCACACACGTACGAATGCACCCCCCCCAAACAAGTTTTTATAAACTATTGCGACACTTGCGTGGTTTAATTGATGTATACACGTAGAAGCATGCATGCATGCGTCATATATAACTACCAGCTGCTGTATTTCTAGTAGTTCTGGGTGACAAGAAAACGAAGAAGACTGTTACTCATACTTACGATTTGTTGAGTTCTTCCATTTAACCGTACTAGTGTGTGATAGCTGCCTAGCTGGTGTCTCAATTACAAACAGTGTATTATGTAGCCATCAAGGTATACCGGCCCTGCAGCAGGTCAATGTATAAGCAGGCAACCTGACTGAGTCGATCGGTCGGTCACTCTATAGTCTATACGCGGTGGTTCAGAAATTAAAGAGACGGGGGTACGTATCGAGAACACAGTTTAGACCGACCTCCACACGCTTCATCAGCCCAAGAAACTTCTCCCGTCGTCGTTCCCTTTTCGATCGACTCATCGATTTGTTCATTTTATTCTATATATATATATATATATATATATATATATATATATATATATATATATATATATATATATATATGCAGGAATATAATATAGAGGATCTGTGCAAGAACATAATATAGAGATAGATGTTGGAGGGTTGAGCAGCAATGCAATGCAATGCAAGGACACCTAGACGACGTACGGCACCACCAGCAACGACACAAGGACGGACGAGTTGCACGCATGCATGCACACCGACAGTGAGCTTGCATCCGAGCGCATATATATATATATATACCAATTCCATGCTGTCTTGTGCTTCAAGAGTTGAGGCCGGCCGGCAGCTTCCCTGCGACGCATGCATGCATCCTCCCAACTGGACTTGGACTCTCACAAGTTTTAGCAAATGATTAGCTAGGCGGCAATTAACACTAATCGTTTGGTACTCGATCTTATGGCTAGCAAGCAAGCAAGCTAGCTAGGGCAAAGGTCCAAGAATTAACACTTGGAAGATCCCCCCAGCTGGCCGTTCTTGATTGAGTACAAACGACGCCACTCACGCATGCATTTCCAGCTGCTAATAATTTCAGATCATCCGCCATTCACTCCTTCAGTTCTCGAGGCAAAACATGGTCTTTTTTACTAATTTGTTGGAATTTCATTATATAGTAACGTAATTATATACAAAGATGGCATCTTCCACTTACGAGATAAATATTTCAAATAAATAAATAAATAAATAAATAAATAAATGGTGTTTCATAGAGGCAGAGCAGAACATCTTCCTTCTACACACAAAATAATGTATTCAAGAGTCAAAACGTGCGTGGACTAATTAGTCTTAATAGGTTCGTTTTACCATTTAGTCATTATCTATGTAAATGATTTTATAATTAGACTACATTTAATACTTGTAATTGATATTAAATATATAATGTGACATCGACTAAAATTCAGCAAGGGAAACTAAACACTCCCTAAATTATCCTTGGTTAGAATCACCCCTCTACCAAAAAAAAAACAAAGACTTTTTTTATTGTAAATGCAATTAGCTTCCAAATGACTATTTTTTAGTCGGGAACGTCTACATGAATCAGAACTAAATAACATGATTTCTGGGAGAAGCTTACGGAAATTAGTAATTTAGTCTTATCCTCCAAAGTTTTTTTATCGGAATATTCTCCAAAGTCATTAGAAAATATTAGAGGCCTTCAAGTAGCACCTTGTAGGAAACGGGTGACGCCTAAGAGAGGGGGTGAATTAGGACTTCTAAAACTTCTACTAAACTAAGCCACAATTAAATCCCTAGAGCAAAACCTATGCAAATAATCAAAACTAGAATGTGCAAACTAGGTTTTGTCTAAGTGTTGCTATCTCTACCGCAAAGGCTAAGTTTCAATCTACACTAAATAAGTATAACTACAAGATTGAAACTTAAATGCTTAATATAAATGCGGAATGTAAAGAGCTAAGTAGAGAAGCAAACTCTCGTGGATGACGCCGGTATTTTTACCGAGGTATCCGGAACCACGCAAGGTTCCGACTAATCTTCGTTGGTGCCCCTACGCAAAGGGAAGCCCACGCGAGGGCCAAGCACCACGGTCGAGTAACTCCGTAGAGAGCCACGGGCCTTCTCCACGCGCAAGTGGTGCTCCGCTTCCGGCTCCTCTCGGACGCTCCCCGCCGTCTCCACTATCGAGCTTCCGGCCGAAACGCCGCGGGCCTCGTTCCCTCCGGTATACGGTGGCGGCCGTGACACAAACGCGGTTGTCACGGTCTCGCAAGACTCTCGCCCCACTCGGTACAATTACAACGACTCACGCAAGAGCCGAGGGGTTGTGTGGTTTTACAAAACTCACTCAACTAACTAGGGTTCACCTAGAGCAAGCGCTAAAGCGGTCTAACTAACCTAAGCACTTCGCAAAGCACCTACGCTAATCACCGAGTGATTCTATTAAGCACTTGGGTGTTTGAGCTCTTGGAAATGTGCACTATATGCCTTGGTATGTTGCTTGGGCTCCCACACTTGAGAATGGCCGGTTGGGGTGGTATTTATAGCCTCCACACCCCCAACTAGCCGTTGGACAGAAAGCAGCAGCTTTCTGTCGTCGGGTGCACCGGACAGTCCGGTGCACCACCGGACACTGCACAGTAGATGTCCGGTGCACGCCACGTCAGCCGACCGTTGGCGCCTGTAGCAGTCGACCGTTGGATCCGACCGTTGCCGTCTGCCCATGGTACACCGGACAGTCCGGTGCACACCGGGCAGTCCGGTGCACACCGGGCAGTCCGGTGCTACAGCCAGAGAGCGCCTGTCTGCGGCCTCTCTGCGCAGACTGTCCGGTGCCTTACCGGACAGTCCGGTGCACACCGGACATCAATGTCCGGTGCGCCACCAGGCGCTGGCTGACAGCCCTCATCTTGGATTTCTTCGCTGATTTCTTCGGGCTTCTTTTGTTCTTGAGTATTGGACTCCTATGCATCTTTTTATGTCTTCTTTTGAGGTGTTGCATCCTCATTGCCTTGGTCCAATTCTCTTTGCATCCAGTGAACTATAATCATAAACACTAGCAAACATATTAGTCCACAGGTTGTGTTAATCATCAAACACCAAAACTCAATTAGCCAAATGGCCCGGGGTCCATTTTCCTTACAATCTCCCCCTTTTTGGTGATTGATGACAACACAACCAAAGCAAGCAAATAATACAAGTATTTGAATTAAAATATGCAATCTACTTGCTAAGATGCATTATTGTCCCCACAATGTGATATTATGGACTTAAGCCTCCCCCTAACTCCATAATTCACTTACTTCCTATTTTTGGACCAAATAACCAAAACCACTTGAAATACCATTTGTAGATATAAAATTTTAAATTTGTGGTGTTTGGTGTTTGATATAGTTTTCATTGCTTTGGTCCCTAAACTTCTCCCCCTTTGGCATCAACCACCGAAAAGGAAGACATTAAAAGCATGTAGGAAGTAAATAAAAGCTTGTCCTCAAAAGATTACTCCCCCTAAATGAGTATTCTCCTTTAGAAAGAGTTTTTCTCCCCCTTTAGAGATGAAGAAAAGCTCCCCCTGACAGAGATCTTAGGAAAAAGCATGTGAAAATTAGAGGTGCAAGACATGATTTGAAAAGACTAACTTCCCTTATGCATAGGTAACAGAATATGAGTTAACCACTTATGCATTTTTAGCAACATGGAAGTATATGATATGAAATATAGTCTAATCAAATATTGGAGAAGACATGTAAATGATACTAGATGCAGTCTCAAAAGATACTGATTGAAATTCAATGGCGAGCTTGAGAGACATGAGAGTTCTTGGAGATTTTGCAGTGGAAGATTGTTGTCTTTCTCCGGGGACCTCATTTTCCTTACAATGAGACTATCACATGAAATAGACTTGAAAAGGTGTTAGTCTCAAAGTGTTAGATTATAGAGTAATCTCCCCCTAAAGGTGTGCATACAAGTTTTGAATACTTGTAGGAGACATGCACTTTGATTTGATATCAAGAGGGGCAAATTATCCATAATCCAAACTTTGGCACATATAAGTTAAATGATACAACTTGTGGAAATCAACATTTTCAATTGATGCATCATTTACTATGGAGTGATATAGAAGCTATGTGCCGTGCTTAAATAAACTTTTTAAGCCATGTAGGTTTGCTTAAGTATATGAATTAAAAACAAGCAATCCTACCATATGATTTACCTAGTATGCATGATTTTAAACAAAATTACATAACAAATGTAATACTAGGCAAGAAAGGTAAACTAGATAAAAGGTAAATAGATACGCATATCTAAAAACGAGAAATACAATAAAACTAGTTACCTTAGTCATGGGTGGGAAATTTGGGTCCAAAATTTTCACTAACCCACTTGGCAATAAACTTGATCCAATATGATGTATCCCATGATATACATCCCAATTTTGCCAAGTCTCCAAATTTCCCGAAGACCTTTGGTCCACTCACTTCCCTTTCGGGATCCAAACCTTCTTGGTGCTTTTCATGGTTAAAATTATCTCCTTTGGCACCCAGATGCGTTTGGCCCCTTTTCCTTTGTTGGCTTGCTTGTTGGCCTTGATTGCTATCACCTTTCCATTCTTTTTCTTCTTGATCAAATATGGTGTAGCAGTCTTTTTATCCACCTTTTTGATGTAGGTGTTGGAGATTTTGCTTGATGGCTTTTGCTTGAGCTTTTGCCTTTGTTTATCCCCGGTCATCGCCTTGCATTGGAAAGACTTGTGGCCTTCCTTGTGGCATAGCCTACAAATCACAGTTTCTCCCTCTACAGGCTTGTTCACTCCCGCAGTGGTGTTATCCTGTGGAGGTCGGATTTGTTTGGCTTTGCCTTTCTTGTCATACAAAGCCTTGCCAAGGCGAGCCACTTCTTGCTTTAATTGTTCATTTTCCTTTGCAACCTCATCTGAACATGTCTCTACAACAATATTCTCAACAACGACTTGGTTGCAGGGGTTAGAATCATCAATTAAATCAAAGCAGGAAGTAGAAGCATCTTTCTTAATTATTTCAGGTATTTCAACTAAAGATGCTGCTGGGGTGCTACCAATGTTTTCTAGCTTAGTAGTTAGCTCATTATTGTGAATGCTAAGAATTTCCATTTTCTCTAGCAAATTTTCAATAGCTTCTTGGGAGCTAGCTAACTTAGCTTTCAGTTTTTCATTCTTTTTAATAAGGCTATTATCGGTAGCAGTGGATGGAGCACTAGATTCTAATAGCTCAATTTTAGTTGATAGCTCACTATTTAAGTTTGCAAAAGTTTCAAATTTTTTAAGCAAACCTTTGTAATCATTTTGAGAGCTAACCAACTTATTTTTCAAAGTTTTAAGTTGAGCTTTTTGCTTAGTGCAGACATCCTGGAAAAATTCTACGGCTTTCGCAAGCTCATCTACAGAGGGCTTTCCCTCACCTTCATCATCACTACTACTTTCATCACTAGAGGATGGAATGCTTTTGTTACCTCTTGCCATAAGGCATTTGTGTGATGACCGTGATGATCGTGACGAGGACAGGTGGCTGTGCGTCCTTGGAGGTTCATCTTCACTTGAAGAATCATCCCAAGTTCTAACACTTGTTAGCGCCTTGCCTTTGCTCCTCTCCTTTTTGGGTTTGGCCATATTTGGACAGTTGTCCCTGAAGTGGCCCTTCTCCCCACATGCGAAGCATCCTCTCTTCCTTTGCTTTTTCCTGCCAATGTTAAAGAGAAGATCCTCGACCTGCAGGGGCACACCCATTAGATTAATCTTGTAGATCATCCTCATTACCTTTCTGACGCGTCGGATTGTTTCTTCGTCCTCGGAGGATGATGTGCATGGTTGATTATCTTCATCATCATCACTTTCTTCTTCTTCTTCTTCTTCGCTTGAGGAACTTGGAGTGGGAGCCTTCTTTTTGCCCTTCCTTTCATCACATGCAAAAGCATATGGTCTTGAGGAAGTTGGATCCTCTCCCCGACTCATTTTTCGCGACATCTCAAAAGCCGCGATTTTCCCAATCACGATGGTCGGGGTCATGTTGCTCAAGTCCTCCATGTTGTGAAGGATGGTGATGATGCTCCCATATCTTTGTTGTGGTAGCAGGGAGATAATCTTCCTCACAATGTCCGCATCACCTAGCTTATTAATGCCAATAGAATTGAGCTCATTGATAATTAGATTCAAACGAGAATACATGTCTCTAACAAGCTCATCATCTTTCATAGCAAAAGAATTATACTCATTTAAGACTAGGCAATGTTTTTGCTCACGGACATTGGATGTGCCGTCATGGAGCTCATGCAATTTTAGCCAAATCTCATTAGCAGTTTTCAAGGTAAATACTTGATTAAAAATATCCATGCTAAGAGATTCATACAAGCAATTTTTGGCTCTAGCATTTAAATGAATTTCTTTTTCCTCACTCGTGGTGGGTTTCTCGGGATTCTTGAGGGGTTTCATCCCGTCACGAGTGACTCTCCAAACACCTAGATCAACGGCCTCTAGGTAACAAGCCATTCTAGCACTATAATATGGGAAGTTAGTGCCGTCGAAATGTGGTGGCCTATGGGTATCCATCCCTTCCTCTAAAAAGCGTCGGCTCTTTTAGCGGTGAAGCTAAAGCGATTCAAATGAGCCAAACCTGGCTCTGATACCACTTGTAGGAAACGGATGACGCCTAAGAGGGGGGGAGTGAATTAGGACTTCTAAAACTTTTACTAAACTAGGCCACAATTAAATCCCTAGAGCAAAACCTATGCAAATAATCAAAACTAGAATGTGCAAACTAGGTTTTGTCTAAGTGTTGCTATCTCTACCGCAAAGGCTAAGTTTCAATCTACACTAAATAAGTATAACTACAAGATTGAAACTTAAATGCTTAATATAAATGCGGAATGTAAAGAGCTAAGTAGAGAAGCAAACTCTCGTGGATGACGCCGGTATTTTTACCGAGGTATCCGGAACCACGCAAGGTTCCGACTAATCCTCGTTGGTGCCCCTACGCAAAGGGAAGCCCACGCGAGGGCCAAGCACCACGGTCGAGTAACTCCGTAGAGAGCCACGGGCCTTCTCCACGCGCAAGTGGTGCTCCGCTTCCGGCTCCTCTCGGACGCTCCCCGCCGTCTCCACTATCGAGCTTCCAGCCGAAACGCCGCGGGCCTCGTTCCCTCCGGTACACGGTGGTGGCCGTGACACAAACGCGGTTGTCATGGTCTCGCAAGACTCTCGCCCCACTCGGTACAATTATAACGACTCACGCAAGAGCCGAGGGGTTGTGTGGTTTTACAAAACTCACTCAACTAACTAGGGTTCACCTAGAGCAAGCGCTAAAGCGGTCTAACTAACCTAAGCACTTCGCAAAGCACCTACGCTAATCACCGAGTGACTCTATTAAGCACTTGGGTGTTTGAGCTCTTGGAAATGTGCACTATATGCCTTGATATGTTGCTTGGGCTCTCACACTTGAGAATGGCCGGTTGGGGTGGTATTTATAGCCTCCACACCCCCAACTAGCCGTTGGATAGAAAGCAGCAGCTTTCTGTCGTCGGGTGCACCGGACAGTCCGGTGCACCACCGGACACTGCACAGTAGATGTCCGGTGCATGCCACGTCAGCCGCCGTTGGCGCCTGTAGCAGTCGACCGTTGGATCCGACCGTTGCCGTCTGCCCATGGCACACCGGACAGTCCAGTGCACACCGGACAGTCCGGTGCTACAGCCAGAGAGCGTCTGTCTGCGGCCTCTCTGCGCAGACTGTCCGGTGGCTCACCGGACAGTCCGGTGTGCCACCAGGCGCTAGCTGACAGCCCTCATCTTGGATTTCTTCGCTGATTTCTTTGGGCTTCTTTTGTTCTTGAGTATTGGACTCCTATGCATCTTTTTATGTCTTCTTTTGAGGTGTTGCATCCTCATTGCCTTGGTCCAATTCTCTTTGCATCCAGTGAACTATAATCATAAACACTAGCAAACATATTAGTCCACAGGTTGTGTTAATCATCAAACACCAAAACTCAATTAGCCAAATGGCCCGGGGTCCATTTTCCTTACACACCTCTAAGTCTCGGGTTCGATTTCTTTTTCGGCTTAGTTAAAAAAATCTTCTTGCTCTACCTTATCCACTCTTGGATTATGATGTCTTGTGTGGCAGCCTCCGATTGGGCCGTTGCATAGTAGACGCTTGACGCTGGCCCGCTAGTAATTGGAGGCCATAGTTTTGAGGACTTTCTTGATCGGGACCATTGTTTCGATCTCTTCTTAGTATAATAGTGAGAGGACAGTCATTCCATTCCCGATTGAGTTTTTTTAAGTTAATTAGATTGAGTATTTTAGCAGTAACTAGTATAGGTATTTTATATCAAAATGTTTAGATATAATATTTTTTATTAATAGTATAAATATTAATAAACCTAAAATATATTAAATATTGATTCATTACTTTAGTAAAAACATAGTAAGATAAAAGTAATAATTAGTTGTTTAAGTCAATTACTTTGAATATTTTAAATAAAATATGTTAGTATAAAAAAATTAAAAACAACGTAAAATTTTGGTAGGTTTACAAAAGGTATGTTTCACTCGTTTTGATTTGTACTTCTCACATGTGTTTTGTATGTGAGATGTGATGCTCTGGAATATACCCTTTTAGGTATTCTTGAAGTAGTCCATAGTGGAATTTTTATGATAGTGGGATTTTTATGATGAGCCACAAGGTTGATAACTTTAATTTGTTGTTCTTTGTTGCACCATAACTAGATGTGAGATGGACAACAATAAGGTTATACTGCCAAAATCTTGTCATAAATTCATGCTTTCTCAGTTGCTCTTGGGTGGGTTTAGGACCTATTCGTTCTCATAAATATTGGGTTGTGATATATCTAACGAAGAAATCTCACCATCCATCTTTAGTCTTTAGGATCAAATATGGGTGACGATTGTCGATGGATGTATGATGGTTAAAGTAACAGTTGAGCTTATTCAAATTAGTGGTTGGTTAAGACTTAATTAGGAATTTATCATTTGTGCATTCTCTTTGTCAGTCACTGGTATTGTAAGGTATCCATGCAACAAGTGCCAAAATTATCCATGACATGACAAGAGAAGGATGTTAGTGGACCTTTAGTTTCATGCTAAGTTATAACATATGTGTGCACCATGATAAGTCAAAACATCAACTTGCAGAAGTGGAAGGGTGTGATACGACAGACGATGATAGGATGGTCGAGATGCTTGATGCTATGTGGTCGGAGTTTAAACTAGAGTTTGGGGTTCTTCCACCTACATTGTATGTTTAAAAGATCTCTAACCTTTTGAAAGCTTTAAAAGAGCCATTGTATGAATACACGATATTGACAATTCTTATTTTTGTGACCCAACCTATGGCTATTAAGTTTAAGTTTGCATTCTCAAACAATTGCTATAGGCCCTGTTTGGGACAGCTGCTGCTTGTTGAAAAAGCAGCTTATCTGATAAGCTGGTAAAAAGCAGCTTCTGCTTGTTGGCTGCTTTTAGTTCATTTTGAGAAGCAGCTGAATTGATAAGCTGCTGCAGAAGCTGCCTGTTTGGCAGAACTTCAGCTTAAATTTGTGAAGAAGCTGAAAATAAGCTGTGCCAAACAGGGCCATAGAAGGCTGGTGAACTTGATCAGTGATGTCCTCCCAATGAATCATAAAATGCCCAAAGATATGTACCGGTCAAAGAAATTACTTTCAGATTTCAGTGTAGATTATAAGAAGATTGATGTTTGCCAAAATAATTACATGCTTTTCTAGAAGGTACATAGTTGTCCTTGAAATACAAACAATCTAGGTTTATAGAGGTTGCAAACAAAGAGGTGAAAAAGGTAACAATATAAATTGCACACAGTAAACTTCGTCACATGAATTTTACACCTTAGATAAAACGTTTTTTATCTTAAAGAAAATAGCTAGGCAATTGAGATGCATACAAAAGCTGTATGTGAGAACAACCAAGTGAAAGTACACCCATTTGATGGTGACTCTTGGAAGGCTCTAGATAACTGTCGGTGTTTTGGGTCCGACCGCACACCCGGGGTTGCCCCTCAAGGTGTTTTAGGAGTAGGACGGTGTCGACAACTGTAGCAAAATGGTTCGCGCTGATCGCACGAGGGACAGTGGACAAGTTTTACAGGTTCGGGCCGCTTAGAGATGCGTAACACCCTACGTCCTGATGAGTGTGCTTGGTGGATGTGGTTACAAGAGAGCTCTCTGGATCGAGAATACAGAGAGTTGATGTGGGTGGCTAAGTAAAGGGTCGATCGATCTGAAGGGGTGCCCCCTAGGCCTTATATACTCGACCGTGGGGCAGTACACGTGGATATGATAACAACAAGTAGCTAAAAGGTAGTGAACCTCTTGAGTTTATCCCTACGTGATCCTCGCCGACTTATCCTCGCATGGCTCCATTGCATGGGGGCTTTAGCGCGGGAAAGTCGGGTCTCTGTTGCGATTTACTTGCTCGACATTGTGGGCCGTCCGGGTTTGCACCAATCTGGTTTCACATCGCTCTGCTTTGTTGGTTGTTTCTCCCCAGGCCCACGAAAGAATGACCTTACGATTTATTGGGCCCTTGGGCCTTTCGTGAGGTCTTTTACTCCTTTAGTGGACCCGGGGGACATCTATCCCCCACAAGCCCCCGATCTTTAGGTTAATTTAGAGGTAATCAGCCCAAAGATCCCAGGTCCAACTTGCGGGTGTTTTGAAGAAAAATGATTTCCTGCTGTCTTCTCTTGCTCCGATCATTCATTTGACTGAAGTTTAGTTTCGAGTTTGTGCCTTAGAGGTCGACATTCCAATTTGTAGGATTCTGAACTTCATTGAGTGCACCGGAGGTGCACCCAATGGGTGTAGCCCCCGAGCTTCGAGTAGATTTTAGAAAATAATCTACTCGAAGGTCTTCAGTATGGGTTGTTTCCATTTGTGTTCCTTCATTTTGGTTGAGGGTTGGCTTCTTTAATCTAGTCCCATGCTTTAGAAATCGGCTCTATCTCAATCTTGGAATGATAGTCCATGGGGTGCACCGGAGGTGCACCCAATGGGTGTAGCCCCCGAGCTTCGAGTGGATTTTTGAGAATAATTCACTCGAAGGTCTTCTTTTTATGTCCTTTTGCTGAAGATTATCCTTTCTGCCTGTAAAAAAGTTGGCATGATGTCATCCGCGCTATGTCATCGATATTATGCTTCAGAGGTCAGCATGTATTTTGTCTTTTGCAGCCTAGTTCGCAATCCATCCATATCTTGCTAGGTAGTGTAATTTATTTGCTCTGTGACTGATTGGACATTTGATGGACGTTCTCTGTCTAGTCTTCAAGTCGTGTCTGTCGACCATATTCTGCACTCTACTGGCTATATTTGGCTTCCCTCTAACTCTCGTTGATATCTCATTTTTGTCTTGAGGCATTCACTGCGTGCCCTGCACAGATGTGACCATTTTGAAAAATATACTGATAATTCCTGGGCGTTCCCCCCCCAATGGGTGTGGGCAAGGGACGGCTTGGTACGCTGAGTGTTTTAGCCGGCTGCTTCTGAGTAGTAATGTGATGGGACGGCGAGTGTAATCATATCCTTTGAGCTGTTGACTGGAGTCCCAATGGGTGTAGTGTTGCATGAAACGGCGTCAGCCGCCTGACGTGTCTCCAGACGGGTGGAAGTGCTTATTGAATGCTTTGCGACTGTTCAGTGACCGCGGTTGGAGGTGAGCGGTTGCCTTTCCCTTCTGTAAATAACGCTGTTGCCCCTCTGATTTTTTCACATCTCTTCGCTGTTCTTTACTGCTTCCTTCTCTTCTCTCCCGTCTGCTTCCGCCATGGGCAAGAGCAACAAGCGCAAGCGCGAACCGACTCCTCCATCGGAGGATTTCGGTGACTCGGAATACTCGGAGGAGGAGTTCTCCTCCGAGTCCGAGGGATCTCCGGCTCCCGTCTCTCCCCCAGCGTCGTCCGATGACTCGAACGACTCCCAGGGGATAGCCGCGGAAGTCTGGACATACATCTGGGCCGTCGAGCGCTCCGGGCTCGAGGGCTCGGATGAGTCGGAGTACTCCTCGGATGAGGAGGACTCGGACGGCGGCGGCGAGGACGAGGACGACGACGATGACGACGGCGACGACGGCAGCGACGGCGACGGTAGCGGCAGTGGCAGGGGCAGCGGCGACGGCGGCAGGGACGGTGACGGCGGCGGCAGCAGGGGCAGCACCAAGGGCGGCAGCAGCAAGGGCAGCACCAAGGGCGGCGGCGGCGGCAGCAGCAGCAAGGCCAGTGGCTAAACGCCACTGGTCTTTAGATATTAGTATAGTGTAGTTAGAATAATGTAGTAGTAATGTAGAGTAGTATAGCATAGTATAGTAGTAGTAGTAGTAGTAATGTAATGTAGTAATAGTAGGGAAGCATCAACTCGCAAAGAGTTGATTTGTAAGCTTATTGTCTTCCCTTAATGAAAGAATGACGTTGGCTTCTTCTTGATGACTTGCTTTGCTTGATTATGAAACTGATTCTTTTGATACAGTAGACGAATAACTTGGACATCATACTGACGCTTCCAGAAGTAGCTGCCGAGTAATCTTGTAGTCTGTATCGACGTTTTAGAAGTAATGCCGAGCGACTGAACGCTATACCAGCGTCTTAGAGGCAATGCCGAGTGATTGAAGGTCGACGTCGGCACTTTAGAAGTAATGCCGAGCGATTGAACACGAGATCAGCGTTTTAGAGGCAACGCCGAGTGATTGAAGGTCGCCGTCGGCATTTTAGAAGTAATGCCGAGCAATTGAACACGAGATCAGCGTTTTAGAGGCAACGCCGAGTGATTGAAGGTCGCCGTCGGCATTTTAGAAGTAATGCCGAGCGATTGAACACGAGATCAGCGTTTTAGAGGCAACGCCGAGTGATTGAAGGTCGCCGTCGGCATTTTAGAAGTAATGCCGAGTGATTGAACACGAGATCAGCGTTTTAGAGGCAACGCCGAGTGATTGAAGGTCGCCGTCGACATTTTAGAAGTAATGCCGAGCGATTGAACACGAGATCAGCGTTTTAGAGGCAACGCCGAGTGACTGGATGGTGACGTCGGCACTTTAGAGGTAATGTCGAGCGACTGAATATAAAATCAGCGTTTTAGAGGCAACGCCGAGTGATAGCAGGCCGCATGAGCTATTTTGAGGATGATAACCGAGTGATGAGGTGGCCCCTCGGCTTTTTGGAAATAACTGCCGAATGACCACGTGGCATGCTGAGGTTTTGGAAATAACCGCCGGGTGATGACTGGGCACTTTTTGAAACGGTATCTGGTTCGAGAATATCCCATAAGAGCTGCGCTTTTAGCCGCCTTTGCTTTCCGTGCCCTAGTTCTTGCATTCCCGCTTCCGAATCCTCTCTGCCGCTCGCCTCCACTCTGCTCGCCGGTAGAATCGAGATGGCGCCCAAGAGGAAAACCGCGAGCTCATCCGCCGTGGTGATTCCTCCCATCGATCCCAACAGCCAGTTGCCTTTTGCAGGTAACCACATGTCCATCATTTCCGAAGCTGAGCTTCTCCACCTCGTGTCCATCGGGGTTCTTCCTCCACGGGAACTCTGTTCTTGGCGGATTTGCCACGGGACTACTGTCCCGACAGAGGATACCCACGAGTCTGTAGTTTACGCTCCTTTTCTTCTTCGCGGCCTTGGCCTTCCCATCTCTCCCTTTTTCTGCGGTCTCCTTGATTTCTACCACATTAACCTGACCCATTTGAACCCTAACTCAATTCTGCAAATCTCCATCTTTGTTCACTTATGCGAAGCCTTTCTGGGCGTGCTGCCGCATTTCGGCTTATGGAAATATCTGTATCATTGTCGCCCTGGGATGGCCGGGGGACAACATCAGTTGGTCGGAGGTGCCAGTTTGGAGATGCGCCGGGGACGGAAGACTGAATATCTTGAGATTCCCCTTAAAGACAGCATTAAGGGATGGCGTCTAGAGTGGTTCATAGTTGACAATTATGGAAATTCTCTCCCCCCCCGGTCGGGAAGACAGCCAGACGTTCGCACCCCAAGCTGGACCGAGTCCCCCACAGATGAGGAGGTAGCTGAAGCGGGTGTGTTGCTAGCTGAAGTTGGACTGCTGAAAGAGAGAGGTCTAACTGCTGAAGCTGTGGTTGCTGACTTCGTTTTCAAGAACATTCAGCCACTGAAAGATAGGGTATACCCAGCTTATCTGTATCGAGGGCTAGCCGACTCAACTCGGGTTACCAACAGGAGAATCCCTTCTGCAGACTTGGTGAGCCGACTGGAGATGATTCTCAGGGGCAAGGTGTCCAATGTTGGTGCTCCTGTGGCGTACTCGGCCTGGAATTTGCCTCCTGCCAAAGTCTTCACTCTTTTCGTGTCAAATCCACCTGCGACTGATGGCAATTTGGGCCTTAGAACGCGACCCTCTGATGAAGAAGTCAGTGCTTTGGTTGCCTCGCTTGGGGAGATTCCTGATGACGAACGACAAGTCCATTTTGAGGTGCCTTTGGATCCTAATGATGCAGAAATAAGTGCTATGCTTGATATGCTAGCTGAAGATTCTTCTGATGCTACTCCTGCTGGGACATTGGCGGTGGCGCCTCTCACAGAAGCTGGTACAACCTTGGATGTTCAGAGACCTGTCCGTGTTCGCCCGAGACGTCCTTGCCGAGCCCATCAAACTGATCTTTCTGCTGATGAGCAGAAAAAGAAAAAAAAACGTCTTCGGCAAGTATCTAGTTTGGATCAGGGCGCTGGTCCCTCGGTTCCTGCTGCTGAGGAGGTTCCCGTGCCTGAATTTATTGATGCTGATCCCAATGGGTGTGGTATGTCTGTTGTTGATCCCAATGGGTGTACTCCATCTGTCGCTGATCCCAATGGGGGTGTTGCCTGTGTTGCTGATGAAGACGACAGGGAGGAAGAGAATGAGGTCCCTCTGACTCGGAAGAACAGTCGGCAATTCCTCGCCAGTGGTGAAAGTAGTGGAGTTCCCTCTCCTGCTTTGTCTGCCCTCATTGGTCTGCAAGAACTGTCCCTGGCCAACTTTGATCAAACTCTTGAGGATATGGTCCCAGAGGACTTGTTATCAGAGCCAGTGGATGATGATGCGATGGAGGCTTGCGCTGCCGTGCCTGATACTGGGTTGAGGTCATCCCGTGCCTCGTCGACCTTAGAGCGCGATCTCGAGGGTCGGGATGCTAACTTGGATTGTCCTGGTTCCATGGAAGTGGCTGAAGGCCCGTCAACCTTAGAGGTGGTTACTGCGGAGAGTCTGGACCTCAAGAATGGTGCTAACACATGCCCAGCCCCCGAGGATGTCGCCGGGGATGACTTAGCTCGGGTGAAGAGTGTAAGCCACTGCCCAGCCCCGAGGGTGCTGCCGGGGATGATCCGGCTCAAGTGGGCAGTGCCAACTATGACCCAGCCCCCGAGGGTGCCCAAGCAGGGTCTCCTTCCTGCACTTCCATGGACGTTCACGCGGGATCACCTCCACACTCTGGCTGCATGGTGGTAGCCCAAACTTTGGGCCAGGGGGTCGCTTTAGAGGACAGCGTCCCCGCTGATCGGGCGTTCGGCTCTGTTGAAGGCGCTGAGCTGATTCCTACTGGTCCGTTGCAAGCTGCTTCGGGTGGTGGCCTTGCGCCTGGTTATCAGCTGATTTCTCCTGATTTGGGGATCCCTTCGTTCTTTTCCAACCTCCAGGTACTGTGCTGTTTTTTAGCTTGATCTTTACATTGCATGAACTTTTGTCATTATGCTCATCTGTTCTTCTCATCAGGTTTTGGTGGATGGGATGGCCAGCCAGCTGAGATCGCAGGGTGCTTCCGTCCCAGAAGTGGCTTCGTCTCTTACGTGTTGGAATCCAGTGTCACTTCATCGTCGTGTATCCGAGTTGGAGGCAACTAACGCTGGTTAGTGCCCTTTTTTCTTTTTTTCGCCTTTGTTGTGGACTGTTCTACCTTCTGACCTCGTTTTGTTTGATTACCTCTTGCTAGGAATGACTCGGCAGATTGCAATTCTTGAGGAAAAACATTCTCGAGATCAGGCTGAATTGGCCCAGCGATGCACTGATTTTGAGGAAAAGTACTCTCAAAGTCAGATTGAACTGAGTCAGGTCTCCGCTGCCTTAGATGATGCCAATGCACTGAGTTCTTCTCTTCATGCTCAGCTCGACTCTGAAAAGGTGATATACGAAACTGTGCTTTGCCTTGCTGTGCTCCTATTACTTGCTTGGTTTTTTTTTGAAGGAACTGACTTGTGCTTGCAGGAAGAAAAACATATCCTTGCTGCTTCTCGTGACAATCTTGACAGGTTGTATCGAGATTCTAGCAATTCGCTGACTATCTTGGAGAGAAGTCATCGCTTCACCATGGAAGAATTAGACCTCCAACGTCGTAAGCTGCAGGAATCCATGGGTGAGGTAACCCGACTCAAGCAATTGATATCCGCAAAGGATGCTACTATCAAAGAACTCTGAGCTTCCAAAAAATCTGTTGCCCAGGAGTTAGAGAGCGCTCGACTGGCTGCTAAAACTGCTGAAGAAACTTCTGTTACTCTCAAGGCCCAACGCGACAAAGCCCTGGACAAGGCTATTCGGGCGGGACGAATCTTGATGAGGAGACCCGGCGTGGTTGTTCCTGAAGACATAAGGGCTGACGTGAACGCCGCCCCTGATTCCTCGAGTCGCCCTTCTTCGTCGGTCGCCCCTGAGAAAGACGTTGCAAAATAGAAAAACATTTTGCGTGCTCCAAGCGCGCGGTTTGCATGATCGAGTATTTGTTAGAGGACACCAGTTTACCATTCGAATAACATAATTACTCTCTCATTGTATCAGAATTTATTAGTTAATGAGTTGGTAATAATGACGCATGATGATTATGAAATTTGTTTGCGGGATATGGAAGTCATCCCCTGAATTATATAGGCGCGAGCATGTTGCACCGGTCTTAAGTTGCTGCCAACTTAAGTCAATCGCTGCGTTTGTAGGGCATAGTGGTCACCCTAAGTTAAGTAAGCGTGAGCATGTTGCACCGCCTTAAGTCGTTGCCGACTTAAGTCGATTGCTCCATTAGCAGGGCATAGTGGTCACCCTGAGTTAAGTAAGCGTGAGCATGTTGCACCGCCTTAAGTCATTGCTGACTTAAGTCGATTGCTCCGTTGGCAGGGCATAGTGGTCACCCTGAGTTAAGTAAGCGTGAGCATGTTGCACCGCCTTAAGTCATTGCCGACTTAAGTCGATTGCTCCGTTAGCAGGGCATAGTGGTCACCCTGAGTTAAGTAAGCGTGAGCATGTTGCACCGCCTTAAGTCATTGCCGACTTAAGTCGATTGCTCCGTTAGCAGGGCATAGTGGTCACCCTGAGTTAAGTAAGAATGCAAGTCAGTCGTAAATGAATTGAGTATTCTTGAGACCTCTTTTTTATTGATGACGTATTTCCACTTTACAGAGTACATCATCATCATCCCAGCAGTTTTGAGGTACAGCTAGGGATAAAACTTTCTGAGGTGTTCTATGTTCCAGGAGTTCCTAACTTCTGTGCCATCCATCTGAGTGAGGCGATACGATTCGGGCCGAGTGACTTCTGCTACCACGAAGGGTCCTTCCCATAAGGGTGATAACTTGTGTCGTCCTTCTCCCGTTAGAAGTCGGCGGAGGACGAGATCTCCTACTGAGAAGAATCGTTGTCGCACAGCCTTGTCGTGATAGCGCCTTAGAGTCTGCTGGTACCTTGCTGATTGGATTACTGCGTTTAACCGTTCTTCCTCGAGTACATCTATGTCCTCCAGCCTGGTGGTCTCAGCTTCTGCTATGCTTTCAAAGATCAGCCTTGGCGCCCCAAACTTGAGATCAGCAGGTAGCACTGCCTCCGACCCATAAACCATGAAGAAAGGAGTGTTTCCGTGCAAAGCTCGGCTAGGTTGGGTTCTTAGGCTCCAAACAACATAGGGTAATTCCCTTATCCACTTTCCTGCGAATTTTTCATTCTTATCGAAGATCTTTTTCCTGAGTGCATCCAATATCATTCCGTTGGCTCGCTCAACTTGCCCGTTGGCTCTTGGATGGGCTACGGATGCATACTTGATCTGAATGCTCTTTTGCTCGCAGAAGTCAAAGAATTCTGAACTTGTGAAGTTGGATCCTAAATTAGTTATGATGCTGTTTGGTATCCCGAATCTGAATATTATGTCTTGTATGAATTCCACGGCCTTAGCAGAGGTTAAGGAGGCAATGGGCTTGAATTCTATCCATTTAGTGAACTTGTCAATTGCTACCAATACATGAGTGTATCCCCCTTGAGCTTTCTTGAAAGGTCCAATCATATCCAGTCCCCAGCATGCAAAAGGCCAAGTTACTGGTATGGTCTACAGTTGCTGTGCTGGCATGTGTTGTTGCCTTGACAAGTATTGGCAGGCTTCGCACCTCTGAACTAAC
Source organism: Zea luxurians (assembly GCA_029449295.1). Lineage (NCBI taxonomy): Eukaryota > Viridiplantae > Streptophyta > Magnoliopsida > Poales > Poaceae > Zea > Zea luxurians. The sequence goes on from JAOPSE010000001.1 coordinate 191,347,389, forward strand.
TCAACTGCATCGTTCTTTGCTGTTGGCCAATAGAATCCTGACCTGAAGACCTTCCCGACTAGTGTTCTGGAGGCTGCATGTATTCCACATTGCCCAGCATGGACTTCCTCCAGAAGTTGCTTCCCAGTGGATGGGAGAATGCACTTCATGAAGACGCCTGATGCTCCCCTTCTGTATAATGTCTCTCCAATAAGTGTATAGTGAGCCGACTGTCTTGTAATGCGCTCTGCCAAATTTTTGTCGTCTGGTTCTTCTTCATTCTTTATATACTTAATGATCGGCCTTCTCCAGTCATCAGGGTCTGACTCGGGTTGATCTATGATGTTGCACTCTTCTGTTTGATCCATTGAGATACTTGGATGCAGAATTTCTTGCACGAAAACTCCGGGTGGGACCTGAGTTCGACTGGACCCTAGCTTGGACAGTACATCGGCTGCTGTGTTCCGATCTCTTTCTACATGATGAAATTCTAGACCCTCGAATTTATCTTCCAGCTTTCGGACGGCAGTGCAGTATTTTCCCATTGAATCGCTTGAGCAATCCCACTCCTTGTTTATCTGGCTGATGACTACCAGAGAATCTCCGTATACCATTAATCTTTTGACGCCCAACGATATGGCAATGTTCAATCCATGGATCAAAGCTTCATACTCGGCTGCATTGTTGGAAGCTGGGAATAGCAACTGGAGGGCGTATTTGAGGTGTTCGCCTCCAGGCGCAGTGAAGAGAATCCCTGCTCCTGCTCCCTGCAGCTTCAGTGAGCCATCAAAATACATTCGCCATACTTCTGTAGTCTCCGGATTGTCTGGTACTTGCTGTTCAGTCCATTCTGATACGAAATCAACCAGTGCTTGAGTTTTGATGGCAGTTCGAGGTCGGAACTCGATGTCATGAGATCCCAGCTCACAGGCCCACTTGGCTATTCGACCGATGGCTTCCTTGTTGTGAAGAATATCCCCTATTGGAAAACTTGTAACTACTATGACTTTGTGGTCGTCAAAGTAGTGACGCAGCTTGCGGGCAGTTAGAAGTACTGCGTACAATAGCTTCTGAACTTGAGGGTACTTTTTCTTCGAGGGGCCTAGGACTTCACTAATGAAGTAGACAGGATGTTGTATTGGATAGGCATGTCCTTCTTCTACTCGCTCGACTACGAACGCGGTGCTTACCACGTGAGTCGTGCAGGAGATATACAGTAGCAAATCTTCAGCTGGTTGAATTGATGTGGCTCGCCGAGGTGGTTTCAGTACTGGTGGTGTTGTCAAGAATTTTTTCAGAGCATCTAGAGCTTCTTGCGCTTCTGAAGTCCATTGAAACTTATCCACCTTTTTGAGTAACTTGTAAAATGGTAGACCTTTTTCTCCCAGCCTGGATATAAATCTGCTTAGAGCTGCCATACATCCAGTAAGCCGCTGAACCTTCTTCTGCGATCGAGGTGCTTCCATCTTCATGATAGCTTCAATCTTATCTGGATTAGCCTCAATTCCCCGGTGGCTGACAATAAACCCGAGCAACTTTCCGGCTGGTACCCCGAAAACACATTTCTCGAGATTAAGCTTCCATCTATACCGCCTCAGACTGTTGAAAACCAGTTGCAAGTCTTCGATGAAGTCTTTTGAGTCCTGTGTTTTGATTACCACATCATCCACATAGGCTTCCACACGCTTGCCCTAGTGATCGGCTAAGCATGTTTGAATGGCTCTCTGGTAAGTTGCTCCAGCGTTTTTGAGGCCAAACGGCATGGAGGTATAACAGAAAGCACCAAACGGAGTAATGAATGCCGTTTTTTTCTTCATCTTCCTTTGCCAGACTAATCTGATGGTATCCAGAATAGCAATCCAGGAAAGATAGCATAGAACATCCAGCGGTGGAGTCCACCACCTGATCTATCCTCGGGAGCCCGAAAGGATCCTTCGGACAGTGTTTGTTGAGATCAGTATAATCAACACACATGCGCCAATCCACTTTATTCTTTTTGAGTACAAGAACAGGGTTGGCTAACCACTCGGGATGTAATACTTCTCTAATGAATCCAGCTGCGACCAAGCGAGCTAACTCAGTGCGAATGGCCTCTCTCTTGTCAGGCGTGAAACGACGTAGTTTTTGCCGAATCGGCCTTGCCTGGGGATAAACCTTCAGTTTGTGCTCGGCCAGTTCTCTTGGGACTCCCGGCATATCCGCAGGTTGCCATGCGAATACATCTCGGTTATCTTGCAGAAACCGGACGAGCGCGCTTTCCTATTTGTCATCCAAGCTGGAGCTGATGATGGCCGTCCTGCGCTCATCAGCGAACCCCAGGTTGATCCTCTTGGTTTCTTCAGTCGGCCGCATAGAGGTCGCGGTCTGAGCTTCACTTGCTGGTACTGCAAGGTCCTCCTCAGGCTTAGAGTTCACCAGTGTGGAGGGAGTCGTCGATGGCTTGGCGATGAGGGCTGCCTGGATAGCCACTCGAAAACACTCTGCGGCGCCTTGGAAGTCGGCGCGCACGGTTATGATCCCTTGCGGTCCTGGCATCTTCAGTATCATGTATGTGTAATGCGGAATGGCCATGAACTTGGCTAATCCAGGCCTCCCGATGATGGCGTTGTACCCGCAGTCGAAGTTCGCCACTTCAAACCTCAGGAACTCGGTTCTGTAGTTCTCCGGAGTTCCGAAGGTGACTGGCATGTAGATGTGGCCCAGCGGGTATTCCCCTTCCGTCGGCACGATGCCGAAGAAAGGAGTGTCCGACTCGTGGAGCTCTTTGAGGTGAACTCCCAAGCCTTGGAGTGTCCGGGGGAAGGTGACGTTGATGCTGCTCCCCCCGTCCACTAACACCTTCTTCACCCGGGTCTCTCGGATCACCGGATCGACGAGAAGCGGGTATTTGCCCGGATGGTCGAAGTTGAGCCATTGATCTGCCCGAGTGAAGGTGATCGGGTGCTCCGACCACCGGTATGGGGCAGGAGGGCCGGTGGTCGCCACCAGTATCTGGCGATCGTTGAGCTTTTGCTGTCTTCTGTTCTCCTGCGATCCGTGTCCGCCGAAGATGACGTTGACCTCCCTGTCAACGCGTGGGAAAGCTCCTCCTCCTCCCTCCTCCTGCCGATGGGGTTGTCGTGGTTCATCTGGTCCTCCCCTCGGCGGAGGAGGAGGTAGAGGTTGGAAAGGTCGGCCGTGTCCGACGGAATGCTTGAAGTCTCGGTAGTTTCGAAGAGTGTGGCGCATGTCCTTGTGGTACGGGCACTGGGCGTCGAGGATGTCGTCCAACGTGCGTTCGCCTCCATGAGGTCCTCCTCGGGCGCGAGAGGCAGGTGGTCCGGCAGCGTGCACTTCTTCGCGAGGCCTCTTCTCCCATCGCTTGTCGGGTTGCTGGTTCGTGTCGCGTCGTGGTGCTGCCGGTGCGGGCTTTGCTCCTCCGATGAGGTCCTGGGCTCGCTCGTCGGCGGTGATGTAGAGGTCGGCTTCCCGGAACAGCTCCTCGGAGGTAGTCGGTGCCCTCTGTAGTATGGCTCGGACGAAAACCGAGTCATTGGAGCCTCTGTAGAAGTCCTCAATCACGGCCGCCTCCGTGACCTCAAGGATACGATTTCTCATGGTCTGAAACCTTTTGAGGTACGACCGGAGAGTCTCGTCCCCCCGGCGCTTGATGGATTTGAGGTCCCACGGTTGCGCCGGCTTGTCGGAGAGGGACTGGAAGTTGGCGGTGAAGCGTCGACTGAAGCCGCCCCAGACGTCGATGCAGTGTCGGGGTAGATGTCGCAGCCATTGCAGCGCGTCTTGCCCGAGGACAATGGGTAAGTACGCGGTCATCACGTCTTCGGACGCCCCGGCAGCTCGAGCAGCGGTGGTGTAGACGGCTAGCCAGCCCCATGGATCCTGCTTAGGTTCATATTTGTCAACATTGGATACCTTGAAGTTGGGAGGCCATTGGATGGCCCTAAGGCGCGGAGTAAGAGCGGACACTCCTCATGTGTCCTCCTGTCGTCGGGGACGATGTCTGTCCCGGGGAGGGGAGTTGTGATTGTGGTTCCTCGACCGCCCCGGGTGATTCCGCTAGTTGAGGCCGTTGCTGACTCAGTTCTGGTAGCTTGGCTCTGAGTCGGGATGCCGTGATCCCGATCATACTCCTCCCGATGGCGAATCTCGTTCTCATGCCGCCGCTCGCGTGAAGCATTGTTGGAGCTTCGCGCGTCTCGGCGACTGTTGATGGCGTGTCGTAGATCGTTCGGCGGGTGAGCAAGCGGTAGAAGATGGTTGGCCGCCTGGGTGAACAGCCGTCGGTAGCCATCGGCGTCAGGAGTCCGTGGAAGTCCCTCAGCTATCCGAGCTAGTACCCCTCCGACTTCGCTCGGCGTGTTCATAGCTCGGGCGAAGTCGGGGTTCAGGTTGCGTCCGAAGAATGGATTCTCCCGACGCTGTCTTGCATCTTGCTCAGCCTGTTCCTGAGCTCGTCGGCGATCACGTCGTCGGGAGTTCCTTCGTTCTCTGAAGACGCGTTCTTCCGGGGTTTCTCCTACCTCCGAGACCTCGTCTCGTGAGACAGGCTGTTCCGGATTCCGCTCTCCGGCTGCGTGATGTCGTCGAACGTTCCTGCGCCGGTTCCTCCGTCGACGGGACTCTCGTTGAGGCGGTTCTTCCCCGGGTATAGTCGGCTCGTCGTCGGAGACGATAGGCGACTCCGCTCTCCCGATGAAGAGGACGTCGGGGTAGAATGGTGCTGCTGTCGTGGTGACCTTCTTCCCGTCCCCCTTTGAGGCATGAGGGACAGAAAGAGCAACTTGCTTCTCCCTGGTTACCTTCTTTCTTACGATTTGTGTCCATTCTTTTGTCGGAGAAGTAGGCAGCGGAGTTTTCCGGGTCAGCGAGCCCTCGGCCCCCGGCTTTCCGGAGACGATCCTCATCTGGAGAGCTGGAGGTTGTGCTTCTCCGGTATTTTCGGAGTTTGTTGGGGGAGACTTCTTTTCCGGCGGATCCGCGATACGGTGCAAAATTCCTTCTTCATCCGCTACAAATGAGATTGTTCCGAAGCAGAACACGAATCCGGGACGCAGGGTGATCTTGCTGTAGAAAGTGTCGGCCATTGAGCTAGCTTGGATTATCAACACACCCCCTACCTGGCGCGCCAGCTGTCAGTGTTTTGGGTCCGACCGCACACCCGGGGTTGCCCCTCAAGGTGTTTTAGGAGTAGGACGGTGTCGACAACTGTAGCAAAATGGTTCGCGCTGATCGCACGAGGGACAGTGGACAAGTTTTACAGGTTTGGGCCGCTTAGAGATGCGTAACACCCTACGTCCTGATGAGTGTGCTTGGTGGATGTGGTTACAAGAGAGCTCTCTGGATCGAGAATACAGAGAGTTGATGTGGGTGGCTAAGTAAAGGGTCGATCGATCTGAAGGGGTGCCCCCTAGGCCTTATATACTCGACCGTGGGGTAGTACACGTGGATATGATAACAACAAGTAGCTAAAAGGTAGTGAACCTCTTGAGTTTATCCCTACGTGATCCTCGCCGACTTATCCTCGCATGGCTCCATTGCATGGGGGCTTTAGCGCGGGAAAGTCGGGTCTCTGTTGCGATTTACTTGCTCGACATTGTGGGCCGTCCGGGTTTGCACCAATCTGGTTTCACGTCGCTCTGCTTTGTTGGTTGTTTCTCCCCAGGCCCACGAAAGAATGACCTTACGATTTATTGGGCCCTTGGGCCTTTCGTGAGGTCTTTTACTCCTTTAGTGGACCCGGGGGACATCTATCCCCCACAATAACTTTGACATTAACTTTTTCAGGGATGTGAGAAATGTTTGCATAAGGTTGGTGATAGATGGCTTCATGCCTTCTGATGAGGACATCGCACCGTACTCTTGTTGGCACATCTTTGCTATACCATATAATGTACCACCTTCTCTTTGCATGAAATATAAGTTTATGTTTCTACACCTCATCGTACTAGGTGTGGATCATTCGGGACTGTAGGAAATAGGTGACGCCTAAGAGGGGGGGGGGGAATTAGGACTTCTAAAACTTTCGCTAAAACTAGGCCACAAATAAATCCCTAGAGCAAAACCTATGCAAATAATCAAACTAGAGAGCAAACTAGGTTTTGTCTAAGTGTTGCTATCTCTACCGCGATGGCTAAGTTTCAATCTACACTATATAAGTATGAATACAAGATTGAAACTTAAATACTTAATATAAATGCGGAAGCTTAAAGAGCAAGGTAGAGAATGCAAACTCTCATGGATGACACCGGTATTTTTACTGAGGTATCCGGAACCGCGCAAGGTCCCGACTAATCCTCGTTGGTGCCCCTACGTAAAGGGAAGCCCACGCGAGGGCCAAGCACCTCGGTCGAGTAACTCCGTAGAGAGCCGCGGGCCTTCTCCACGCGCAAGTGGTGCTCCGCTTCTGGCTCCTCTTGGACGCTCCCTGCCGTCTCCACTATCGAGCTTCCGCCCGAAACGCCGTGAGCCTCGTTCCCTCCGGTACACGGTGGCGGCCGTGACAGAAACGCGGTTGTCATGGTCTTGCAAGACTCTCGCCCCACTCGGTACAATTACAACGGCTCGCGCAAGAGTCGAGGGGTTGTGTGGTTTTACAAAACTCACTCAACTAACTAGGGTTCACCTAGAGCAAGTGCTAATGCATCTAAATAACCTAAGCACTTCGCAAAGGACCTATGCTAATCACCGAGTGATTCTATTAAGCACTTGGGTGTAAGAGCACTTGGGAATGTCTACTATATGTCTTGGTATGTCTCTTGGGCTCCCACACTTGGAAATGTCCGGTTGGGGGTGTATTTATAGCCCCCAACACAATTGTAGCCGTTGGAGGAAAGCTGCTGCTTTCTGCGGTCACACCGAACAGTCTGGTGGTGCACCGGACAACATACTTTTCCTAGTCCAGTGCGCCTAGCCGTTGGTCTATCAGAGCAGGTGACCGTTGGCGTGCAGACCTTTTCACACCGGACAGTCCGGACTTCACACTAGACAGTCCGGTGGTCTTCCCTCTGGGTGCCACCTGGAACTAGCCGTTGGGGCTATTGTTCCTGGTGCACCGGACAGTTCGGCGTGTGGGCACCTAAAAGGGAAATAGGGTCAAACCTTTTCCTAAATGATTTTGGTGGTTGAATTGCCCAACACAAATTATTGGACTAACTAGTTTGCTCTAGATTATGAGATCTACAGGTGCCAAAGGTTCACAACAAACCAATACAAAGTCCAAGAAAGGGTTCAAATAAAAATGAGCAAAAGACAACCGAAGGCTGCCCTGGTCTGGCGCACCGGACTGTCCGGTGCACCAGGGTGGATCAACTCTGAACTTGCCAGCTTCGGGTTTTCGGGGAGCCGATCCACTATAATTCACTGGACTGTCCAATGTGACACTAGACTGTCCGGTGTGCCAGCGGAAGCAACGACTACTTAGCGCCAACGGTCGTCTGCAAAGGAACAGTGAAACGCTATAGTGCGCGCCTGCGCGCGCAGAAGTCAGAGCAGGCGTTAGAAGGCGCATCGGACAGTGAACAGTGACTGTCCGGTGCACCACCGGACTGTCCGGTGGCCCCACATGTCAGAGCTCCAACGGTCGAACCCTAACGGTTGCGTGACGTGGCTGACGCACCAGACAGTATCCAGTGGCGCACCGGACTGTCCGGTGCGCCATACGACAGCAGCCATCCCCAACGGCCACTTTGGTGGTTGGGGCTATAAATACCCCCCAACCACCACACTTCAAGCCATCCAAGTTTTCAGCCATTGCATTCAATACAAGAGCTCTAGACTTCACTCCAAGACACAAACAAAGCGATCAAATCCTCTCCCAAGTCCAAAGATCATTCCAATCAAATAGTGATTAGTGAGAGAGTGATATTTGTGTTCCTTTGAGTTCTTGCGCTTGGATTGCTTTCTTCCTTCCTCATTTCTTGTTCTCAAGTGTTTTGTAACCAAGGCAAGAGACACCAAGTGTGTGGTGATCCTTGCGGGGTCTAAGTGACCCGTGAGATAAGGAGAAAGCTCACTCGGTCTAAGTGATCGTTTGAGAGAGGGAAAAGGTTGAAAGAGACCCGGTCTTTGTGACCACCTCAACGGGGAGTATGTTTGCAAGAACCGAACCTCGATAAAACAAATCACCGTGTCATCCGTTCTTATTTGCTTGTGATTTGTTTTCGCCCTCTCTTTCAGACTCGATTATATTTCTAACGCTAACCCCGGCTTGTAGTTGTGCTTAAAGTTTATAAATTTCAGATTCCGCCTATTCACCCCCCTCTAGGCGACTTTCAATTGGTATCAAAGCCCGGTACTTCATTAGAGCCTAACTGCTCGAAGTGATGTCGGGAGAACACGCCAAGAAGGAGATGGTGACCGGCAAGAAGCCCGCTACAAGCCACGAGAAGGCTCCATCGGGAGAGTCCCGCAACAAGAAGAAGGAGGAATCACCTCCTCACAAGTCGCATCGAAGTGGTGACAAGAAAAAGAAAATGAAGAAGGTGGTTTACTACGAGACCGATTCTTCATCGCCATCCACCTCCGGCTCCGACGCTCCGTCCATCACTTCTAAGCGCCATGAGCGCAAGAAGTTTAATAAGATTCCCCTACGCTATCCTCGCATTTCCAAACGTACTTCTTTACTTTCCGTCCCATTAGGCAAACCACCCATGTTTGATGGTGAAGATTATAATATGTGGAGTGACAAAATGAGGCAACATCTAACCTCACTCCACACTAGCATTTGGGATGTTGTTGAGATTGGAGTACAGGTACCATCGCCGGGGGATGAAGACTATGACTCGGACGAGGTTGCCCAAATCCGGCACTTCAACTACCAAGCCACCACTATACTCCTCGCCTCTCTAAGTCGAGAGGAGTATAATAAGGTGCAAGGGTTGAAGAGCGCCAAAGAGATTTGGGACGTGCTCAAAACCGCGCACGAAGGAGACGAGGTGACCAAGATCACCAAGAGGGAAACGATCGAGGGGGAGCTCGGTCGTTTTATGCTCAACTAAGGAGAAGACCCGCAAGCCATGTACAACCGGCTAAAGACCTTGGTGAACCAAGTGCGCAACCTCGGGAGCACCAAATGGGATGACCATGAAATGGTCAAGGTTATTCTAAGATCACTAGTTTTTCTTAATCCTACTCAAGTTCAATTAATTCGTGGTGATCCTAGATATAAACTAATGTCTCCCGAGGAAGTGACAGGAAAATTTGTGACCTTTGAATTAATGATCAAATGCTCCAAGAAAATCATCGAGCAAGGCGCCTCCTCCGTACCCGAGGCACAACCCGTCGCATTCAAGGCGACGGAGGAGAAGAAAGAAGAGTCTACATCAAGTAGACTTCCCATTGACGCCTCCAAGCTCGACAATGAGGAAATGGCGCTCATCATCAAGAGCTTTCGCCAAATCCTCAAGCAAAGGAAGGGGAAAGATTACAAGCCCCGTTCCAAGAAGGTTTGCTACAAATGTGGTAAGCCCGGTCATTTTATCGCTAAATGTCCATTATCTAGTGATAGTGACAGGGATAACGACAAAGAGGGGGAAGAGGAAGGAGAAGAAGAGATGTTACAAGAAGAAGGGCGGGGATGCCCATGTTTACCGAGAGTGGGACTCCGACGAGAGCTCCACCGACTCCTCCTCCAACGAGGACGCCGCCAACATCGCCGTCAACAAAGGTCTTCTCTTCCCCAACGTCGGCCACAAGTGCCTTATAGCAAAGGACGACAAAAAGAAGAAGGTAAAATCAAGATCCTCCACTAAGTATGCATCCTCTAGTGATGAGGGTAATTCTAGTGATGATGAGGATAACTTGCTTACTCTTTTTTCCAATCTTAACATGCAACAAAAAGAGAAATTGAATGAATTGATTAGTGCTATTCATGAGAAGGATGAACTCTTGGATAGCCAAGAGGACTTCCTTATTAAAGAAAACAAAAAGCATGTTAAGGTTAAAAATGCTTATGCTCTAGAGGTAGAAAAATGTGAAAAACTAACTAGTGAGCTAAGCACTTGCCATGACACTATTTCTAGCCTTAGAAATGAAAATGCCAAATTAATTGCTAAGGTTGAGAAATCAAATATTTGTGATGATTCAATTGTTAATCTTAGAAATGATAATGCTAGTTTAATTGCTAAGATTGGCATGTTGAATGAATCTCTTTCTAGCCTTAAGATTGAAAATGAAAAATTAATTGCTAAGGCCAAAGATTTAAATGTTTGCATCGATGCTATTACCAATCTTAGAGATGAGAATGCTATTTTACATGCTAAAATTGTTGAATTAAATGATTGCAAACCCTCTACATCTATTGTTGATCATGTTACTATTTGTACTAGATGTAGAGACATTAATGTTGATGCTATTCATGATCACCTTGCTATGATTAAACAACAAAATGATCATATAGCTAAACTAGATGCAAAAATTGCCGAGCATGAATTAGAGAATGAAAATTTTAAATTTGCTCGAAGTATGCTTTATAGTGGGAGACGCCCTGGCATTAAGGATGGCATTGGCTTCCAACAGGGAGACAATGTCAAGCTTAATGCCCCTTCTAATTTTGTTAAGGGCAAAGCTCCCATGCCTCAGGATAACAAGGGTTATATTTTGTATCCTACTGGTTATCCTGAGGATAAGATTAGGAGAATTCATGCAAAGAAGACTCATTCTGTTTCTCACCATGCTTTTATTTATAAGAATGAGGCTTCTAGCTCTAGGCATTCTACACATGTTAAAATGCCTAAGAAGAAAACTCCTATTGCATCAAATGATCATAACATTTCATTTAAGACTTTTGATGCTTCATATGTGCTTACTAACAAATCAGGCAAAGTAGTTGCCAAATATGTTGGGGGCAAACACAAGGGTCAAAGACTTGTGTTTGGGTACCCAAGGTGCTTGTTTCTAATGTCAAAGGACCCAAGACCGTTTGGGTACCTAAGAATAAGGCCTAAATTTGTTTTGTAGGTTTATGCATCCGGGGGCTCAAGTTGGATCATCGATAGCGAGTGCACAAACCACATGACTAGGGAGAAAAAGATGTTCTCCTCCTATGAGAAAAACCAAGATCCCCAAAGAGTATCACATTCGGGGATAGAAATCAAGGTTTAGTCAAAGGATTGGGTAAAATTGCTATATCACCTGACCATTCTATTTCCAATGTTTTTCTTGTAGATTCATTAGATTACAATTTGCTTTCAGTTTCTCAATTATGCAAAATGGGTTACAACTGTCTTTTTACGGATATAGGTGTTACTTTCTTTAGAAGAAGTGATGATTCAGTAGCTTTTAAGGGAGTATTAGAGGGTCAGCTATACTTAGTTGATTTCAATAGATTTGAACTCGATACTTGCTTAATTGCTAAGACTAACATGGGTTGGCTCTGGCACCGCCGACTAGCCCACGTTGTAATGAAGAATCTTCACAAGCTTCTAAAGGGAGAGCACATTTTGGGACTAACCAATGTTCATTTTGAGAAAGACAGGATTTGTAGCGCATGCCAAGCAGGAAAGCAAATTGGTGTTCCTCATCCACACAAGAACATCATGACGACTGACAGGCCAGTGGAGCTACTCCACATGGATTTATTCGTCCCGATAGCTTACATAAGCATCGGCGGGAGTAAGTACTGTCTATTTATTGTGGATGATTATTCTCGCTTCACTTGGGTATTCTTTTTGCAGGAAAAATCTCAAACCCAAGAGACTTTGAAAGGATTCTTGAGACGGGCTCAAAATGAGTTCGACTTGAGGATCAAGAAAATAAGAAGCGACAATGGAACAGAGTTCAAGAACTCTCAAATTGAAGGCTTTCTTGAGGAAGAGGGCATCAAGCATGAGTTCTCTTCTCCCTACATGCCACAACAAAATGGTGTAGTGGAGAGAAAGAATAGAACTCTATTGGACATGGCAAGGACCATGCTTGATGTGTACAAGACTTCAGATCGGTTTTGGGCCGAGGCGGTCAACACCGCTTGCTACGCCATCAACCGGTTATATCTTCACCGAATCCTCAAGAAGACATCATATGAACTCCTCACTGGTAAAAAGCCCAATGTTTCATATTTTAGAGTCTTTGGTAGCAAATGCTTTATTCTTGTTAAAAGAGGTAGAAAATCTAAATTTACTCCTAAGGTTGTAGAAGGCTTTTTACTTGGTTATGACTCAAACACAAGGGCATATATAGTCTTTAACAAGTCCACTGGACTAGTTGAAGTTTCTTGTGACATTGTGTTTGATGAGACTAACGGCTCTCAAGTAGAGCAAGTTGATCTTGATGAGCTAGATGATGAAGAGGCTCCGTGCGTCGCGCTAAGGAACATGTCCATTGGGGATATGTGTCCTAAGGAATCCGAAGAGCCTCCACAAGCACAAGATCAACCATCTTCCTCCATGCAAGCATCTCCACCAACCCAAGATGAGGATCAAGCTCAAGATGATGAAAATGAAGATCAAGAAGATGAGCCACCTCAAGAGGAGGACATTGATCAAGGGGGAGATGCCAATGATCAAGACAAGGAGGATGAGCAAGATCCAAGGCCGCCACACCCAAGAGTCCACCAAGCAATCCAACGAGATCACCCCGTGAACACCATCCTCGGCGATGTTCATAAGGGGGTAACCACTCGATCTCGTGTTGCTCATTTTTGTGAACATTACTCTTTTGTGTCTTCTATTGAGCCATATAGGGTGGAAGATGCATTAAGAGATTCAGATTGGGTGTTGGCGATGCAAGAGGAGCTCAACAACTTCATGAGGAATGAAGTATGGCATTTAGTTCCACGTCCTAACCAAAATGTTGTAGGAACCAAGTGGGTTTTCCGCAACAAGCAAGATGAGCATGGTGTGGTGACAAGGAACAAGGCACGACTTGTGGCCAAGGGATATTCACAAGTCGAAGGTTTGGATTTTGGTGAAACCTATGCACCCGTAGCTAGGCTTGAGTCAATTTGTATATTACTTGCCTATGCTACTTACCATGGCTTTAAGCTTTATCAAATGGATGTGAAGAGTGCCTTCCTCAATGGACCAATCAAGGAAGAGGTTTATGTTGAGCAACCTCTAGGCTTTGAAGATAGTGAGTATCCTAACTATGTATATAAACTCTCTAAGGCGCTTTATGGGCTCAAGCAAGCCCCAAGAGCATGGTATGAATGCCTAAGAGATTTTCTTATCACTAATGGCTTCAAAGTCGGCAAGGCCGATCCTACTCTCTTTACTAAAACCATTGCAAATGATTTGTTTGTATGCCAAATTTATGTTGATGATATCATATTTGGGTCTACTAACAAATCTATTTGTGAAGAGTTTAGTAGGATCATGATACAAAAAATTGAGATTTCTATGATGGGGGAGTTGAAGTATTTTCTAGGATTTCAAGTGAAGCAACTCCAAGAGGGCACCTTCATCAGCCAAACGAAGTACATTCAAGACATACTCACCAAGTTTAGAATGAAGGATGCCAAGCCCATCAAGACACCCATGGGAACCAATGGGCATCTCGACCTCAACATGGGAGGTAAATTCGTAGATCAAAAGGTATACTGGTCAATGATAGGATCCTTACTCTATTTATGTGCATCTCGACCAGATATTATGCTTTCCGTATGCATGTGTGCAAGGTTCCAAGCCGATCCTAAGGAAGTTCACCTTACGGCCGTGAAGAGAATCTTGAGATATTTAGTTCATACACCTAAGTTTGGTCTTTGGTACCCCAAGGGATCCTCGTTTGATTTATTAGGATATTTCGATGCTGATTGGGCAGGGTGTAAAATTGATAGGAAGAGCACATCAGGGACTTGTCAGTTTCTGGGAAGATCCATGGTGTCTTGGGCTTTAAAGAAATAAAACTCAGAAGCTCTTTCTACTGCCGAAGCCGAGTATATTGCCGCAGGCCATTGTTGCGCGCAATTGCTTTGGATGAGGCAAACCCTTAGGGACTATGGCTACAAATTTAGCAAAGTCCCTCTCCTATGTGATAATGAGAGTGCAATCTGCATGGCAGATAATCCTGTTGAACATAGCCGCACTAAGCACATAGCCATTCGGTATTACTTTTTGAGAGAACACCAACAAAAGGGGGATATCGAGATAGCCTATATTAACACCAAAGATCAATTAGCCGATATCTTTACCAAGCCACTAGATGAGAAAACCTTTACCAAACTTAGGAATGAGTTAAATATTCTTGATTCTAGGAATTTTGATTGATTCTTTGCACACATAGCTCATTTATATACCTTTGATCATATCTCTTTTATGCTTATGACTAATGTGTTTTCAAGTGTATTCTCATGCTTAGTCATAGAATTGAAAGGGAAATGGAGTATTCGGCAAAGACGACGCTTCCACTCAACTCCATCGGTATTATCTACTCTTTGCCGGTATTCCGCATAGTTCTCCACTTTGGTATAATCTTCACTCATATTTAATTGTTTACCATTGGGAGAAAGTAAAGGGGCTTATATTTCACTCACAAGTATCCGTTTTTGGCGATTCATGCCAAAGGGGGAGAAAGTTTTAGCCCAAAGCAAAGGGACCACACCACCATCGAATTTTAAAAATGAAGTTTTTTAAATTGGTATCTTATTGTGTTCAAAAAGGGGGAGAAAGTACTAGTATCTTGAAAAATTCGTAAAACCCTCTTGAACACTAAGAGGAGAATTTCATTTAGGGGGAGTTTTGTTTAAGTCAAAGGAAAAGCATTTGAAACAGGGGAGAAAATTTCAAAACTTGAAAATGCTTCTTTCAATCTTATTCATATACCTTTGACTATTTGCAAAAGTTTTGAAAAGAATTTTACAAAGAATTTGCAAAACAAAACTAGTGGTGCAAGCGTGGTCCAAAATTTTAAATAAGAAGAAAACCATCCATACATATATAATAGAAATAATTATTGGTTTAATTCCAAGCAACCTTTGCACTTCTTTATGCAAACTAGTTCAATTCTGCACTTTTATATTTGCTTTGGTTTGTGTTGGCATCAATCACCAAAAAGGGGGAGATTGAAAGGGAAATAGGGTCAAACCTTTTCCTAAATGATTTTGGTGGTTGAATTGCCCAACACAAATTATTGGACTAACTAGTTTGCTCTAGATTATGAGATCTATAGGTGCCAAAGGTTCACAACAAACCAATACAAAGTCCAAGAAAGGGTTCAAATAAAAATGAGCAAAAGACAACCGAAGGCTGCCCTGGTCTGGCGCACCGGACTGTCTGGTGCACCACCGGGCAGTGTCCGGTGCACCAGTGTGGATCAACTCTGAACTTGCCAGCTTCGGGTTTTCGGGGAGCCGATCCACTATAATTCACTGGACTGTCCGGTGTGCCAGCAGAAGCAACGACTACTTAGCGCCAAAGGTCGTCTGCAAAGGAACAGTGAAACTCTACAGTGCGCGCCTGCTCGCGCAGAAGTCAGAGCAGGCGTTAGAAGGGCATTAACCATTGACATTTTGTGTTGCCTTGTTCTTAACTCATAGCATTTGAGAACAAGTGACCAACATGCCATATTTGGACAGTTGTCCCTGAAGTGGCCCTTCTCCCCACATGTGAAGCATCCTCTCTTCCTTTGCCTTTTCCTATCAATGTTAAAGAGAAGATCTTCGACCTGCAGGGGCACACCCATTAGATTAATCTTGCGGATCATCCCCATTACTTTTCCGACGCGTCGGATTGTTTCTTCGTCCTCGGAGGATGATGTGCATGGTTGATTATCTTCATCATCATCACTTTCTTCTTCTTCCTCTTCTTCACTTGAGGAACTTGGAGTGGGAGCCTTCTTTTTGCCCTTCCTTTCATCACATGCAAAAGCATATGGCCTTGAGGAAGTTGGCTCCTCTCCCCGACACATTTTTCGCGACATCTCAAAAGCCGCGATTTCCCAATCACAATGGTCGGGGTCATGGTACTCAAGTCCTCCATATTGTGAAGGATGGTGATGATGCTCCCATATCTTTGTTGTGGTAGCAGGGAGATAATCTTCCTCACAATGTCCGCATCACCTAGCTTATTAATGCCAATAGAGTTAAGCTCATTGATAATTAGATTCAAACGAGAATACATGTCTCTAACAAGCTCATCATATTTCATAGCAAAAGAATTAAACTCATTTAAGACTAGACAATGTTTTTGCTCACGGACATTGGATGTGCCGTCATGGAGCTCATGCAATTTTAGCCAAATCTCATTAGCAGTTTTCAAGGTAAATACTTGATTAAAAATATCCATGCTAAGAGATTCATACAAGCAATTTTTGGCTCTAGCATTTAAATGAATTTCTTTTTCCTCACTCGTGGTGGGTTTCTCAGTATTCTTAGGGGGTTTCATCCCGTCACGAGTGACTCTCCAAACGCCTAGATCAACGGCCTCTAGGTAACAAGCCATTCTAGCACTATAATATGAGAAGTTAGTGCCGTCGAAGTGTGGTGGCCTATGGGTATCCATCTCTTCCTCTAAAAAGCGTCGGCTCTTTTAGCGGTGAAGCTAAAACGTTTCAAATGAGCCAAATCAGGCTTTGATACCACTTGTAGGAAACATGTGACGCCTAAGAGGGAGGGGGTGAATTAGGACTTCTAAAACTTTCGCTAAAACTAGGCCACAAATAAATCCCTAGAGCAAAACCTATGCAAATAATCAAACTAGAGAGCAAACTAGGTTTTGTCTAAGTGTTGCTATCTCTACCGCGATGGCTAAGTTTCAATCTACACTATATAAGTATGAATACAAGATTGAAACTTAAATACTTAATATAAATGCGGAAGCTTAAAGAGCAAGGTAGAGAATTCAAACTCTTGTGGATGACGCTGGTATTTTTACTGAGGTATTCGGAACCGCACAAGGTCCCGACTAATCTTCGTTGGTGCCCCTACGCAAAGGGAAGCCCATGCGAGGGCCAAGCACCTCGGTCGAGTAACTCCGTAGAGAGCCGTGGGCCTTCTCCATGCACAAGTGGTGCCCCGCTTCCGGCTCCTCTCGAACGCTCCCCACCGTCTCCACTATCGAGCTTCCGGTCGAAACGTCGTGGGCCTCATTCCCTCCGGTACACGGTGGCGGCCGTGACACAAACGCGGTTGTCACGGTCTCACAAGACTCTTGCCCCACTCGGTAAAATTACAATGGCTCGCGCAAGAGCCGAGGGGTTGTGTGGTTTTACAAAACTCACTCAACTAACTAGGGTTCACCTAGAGCAAGCGCTAATGCGGTCTAACTAACCTAAGCACTTCGCAAAGCACCTATGCTAATCACCGAGTGATTCTATTAAGCACTTGGGTGTAAGAGCACTTGGGAATGTCTACTATATGCCTTGGTATGTCTCTTGGGCTCCCACACTTGGAAATGGCCGGTTGGGGGTGTATTTATAGCCCCCAACACAATTGTAGCCGTTGGAGGAAAGCTGCTGCTTTCTGCGCTCACACCGGATAGTCCGGTGGTGCACCGGAGAGCGTACTGTTCCTTGTCCAATGCGCCTAGCCGTTGGTCTGTCAGAGCAGGTGACCGTTGGCGCATAGACCTTTTCACACCGGATAGTCTGGACTTCACACCGGATAGTCCGGTGGTCTTCCCTCCGGGTGCCACCTTGAACTAGTCGTTGGGGTTGTTGTTCCTGATGCACCGGACAGTCCGGCGTGTGGGCACCGAACAGTCCGGTGTGCCACTGGAGTCCGGTGCTCCACGCACAGACAGTCCACAGGCAACACACATCTTCATTCTTGGACTTTTCTTGGATCTTTTTAATGTCTTCTTTTGAGGTGTTGCTTTCCTCAATTCCTTAGTCCAAGTAATTCTAGCATCCTGTGAACTACAAACACAAACACTAGGAAACTTATTAGTTCACTGATTGTGTTAATCATCAAACACCAAAACTCAATTAGCCAAATGGCCCGGTCCATTTTCCTTACAGAGACCATGTTTTAACATGATGTTGAAACCATTGATTGGTGACTTGAAACAATTGTGAGAAGGTGTCAAAGCATATGATTGTTACAACAAGAAGAAATTTAACCTATGTGTTGTGTATTTGTGGTTGGTCCTAGCTTGATTTCATGGCATATGCTTTTTTAGATGAATTGTTCATGGAATTTGACATGTCTGATATGTGGTAAGGATAGTGACTATTTTAGCCTACGTTATACGGTCCAATGACCCAAAATAGGGTGACATAGTACCTTGATGGGTTCTGGATGCTAACTTGTTTTGGCGATTTCTGTTGTTTCTTATGCAATTTTGATGTCAAACCGAAGTTATCAGTTAGTTGATGAAATTATCTTCTCATCTATATGTGTATCATAAAAATCTAGACCATATATGTATGGATCATCTATTTTACTACAAACTGTTCATAGATTTAGAGAAGGACATGAACTTGACACGAATTAGGCTTCCAACTTTGCTTAGACGCCCTTTCTAACCTTTAAAGGAGGACTAATAACTTTTTTAGTGTATTCCTCATCTTATTGAGTATGCTCCAACTTAAGCTAGAGTCCCAAGGATGAAAATCAGGCCTACAATTATGTAACAGCTCTCGATAGAAATAATAGCAAATTATGATGATTGTTTGGAAGCCTTGCTGACATGATCTTAAGGTCAAACCAAATTCATTTGAAATATTATAAAATAAGCTTTTCATTAAGTGCTCATTGACCTCAATTGCACCTCAGATGGATGAGTTAAGACCTTCTCAATGAAGTACTATCAGTCTGTCTGTTGGGGGCTTGTTCTCAAATGCTATGAATCAAGAACAAGACAACATGAAAGTGTCAAATGTCGAACCCCTTCGCCCTTAGAAACGTTATACCCCTTCGGGTATAACGAATCTCGGACGAAGGTTACGGAAGAAAAGACCTTCGTTAGGTTGACAAATGATTATAACAGAGCAACTAAATAAAATGTGGAAGTAATAATACCAGTATAACCATCGATGTATTTCCATTATTAAATTTATAAAAATGAATTACAAATGTACCTTCAGATTGATGAAGAGTAAAGGTACAAAGGTGATGCGAAAAAGCATATGCCAAGTCAGCGTGAACAGTACGGGAGTACTGTTCACCTATTTATAGACTCGGGGGTCGCAGCCCGTGTAAAATTACATAGATGCCCTTTACATTTATCAATAACTACAGTAATTCTTTGAGGTCCAATTTGGCTTTTCATCTTTAAGTCGGTTCTTCTTTTCTGTTGTCGTGCCGAAGCCTTTCTGCACATAGCTTCGTGATCGCCTCATCCTTCGTCATGATCGTTTTTCATTCCATTCAAGCTTCGTCTTAACCATGCTCTTGTATATTTGCAACCTGACTCCGAAGGTGCCTGTTCACATATTACACTTGGAAAATATTATCAAATTATGTTTCTTGAGGACCTTCGGGAGCCGAAGGCCCCCAACAGTAGCCCCTCGCAATATCAATTTATTGTCAAGATAAATTCATATTGCGACATGGACGAAGGCTTTAAGCCGAAGGTCCGAAAAAACACCTTCCTTTTGCTAGAATAGCAACAGTCATTGACAAGCGGGGCCCTCCAGTTTTCGACATACTGGGTGTATAAATACAAGCTCACCGCGAGTTTATTTGGCACGCCCTTTTGCCACCTGCTTTTTCTCACCCAGCTATTAGCCTACGCACCCAGCTTTCAGCCTGCGCGCGTCAGCGTTTGCTCGGTCTTAGATTTTTAAGCTTCGGCGTCAAGCCTGGTTTGCTAGCATTCGCGAAAATGTCTGAGGAAAAGATAGCTGCTGGTGCTTCGAAGCTAAGCCTTTCGGAGGAGATGCACCTGGGTTTTCTTGAGTCGATGTCGAAGACCAATACGGAAAAGATTGTCAAGGAAACTTTGGAGGGTTTATCTGAAGATACTGGCGACAGTGATAGCTATGATGTGGATAGTGGTGGGGAGGACTCCGAAGATCGCCCGTGGCGACCTAGTCACTCAAACTTCGGAAAATCAACTATAAAGCAGAGTCACCTTGAAAATATGAGGGGGAGATACTTTCGGGATATATCCATCGTGAGGGCAGATGACGGAGAAAAAACTACACCGACCCCCGAAGATAATGAGGTCGTGATTTTCCGAAGCTTTTTAAAGGCTGGGTTACGATTCCCTCTAAGCAGGTTTGTGGTAGAAGTTCTGAAAATATATCAAATTTACCTTCATCAACTTACCCCCGAAGCAGTGATAAGATTGGGAATCTTCGTCTGGGCCGTGAGGAGCCAGAGCTTGGAGCCAAGTGCAAAAAGCTTTTGCAATATACACGAGCTAGTATATGAGACAAAACCCTGGGGTAAGGAGCAGTATCATAATAATTTTGGTTGCTATAGCTTCGGTGCCCGGTCTGGGTCAAGCTGTCCCGTGCCAACCTTTCGGAAGAGATGGCCCGGGGAATAGATGAAGGAATGGTTCTACGTGAAGAATGATTTGAAGGTTCGGGAAGATATCAAAGACATCATCATGCGCCCTATCTGGCAGCGCTTCGGACTCCGGAAACCAAATGTAGAAATGGACGAAGCAGCTGAAGAATGCCAGAGGGCCTTCGGCGTAGTGTGTTCTTTTATTGGGACCAGGGATTTAATGCAAGAGCATATTGCGTTTAGAGTGTGGCCACTTGTAGATGACTGGGAAATGCCGAAAGAGACCGTTAAAGAAGCTGACGAGGGTGGATTAATCAGGCTGAAATATACATTCAAGTATGGAGATAAGTTTGTTGAACCGGATGATGATTGGCTGAAAAGCATTGAGAATGTAAGTGATGAATTTCTTGGGGCATACTCGAAGGCCGAAAACACTGCATTATCAGTGGCTTTCGGAGGCCGAAAAAAGAAGAGACTCAATCGAGTATTTGATGCAATTGGATTTATCTATCCCGACTACTATTATCCAATGCGAGGTCAAAAGAGAAAAAATGCTTCTCCTGCAAAGGACACTGCTTCGACTGCTCCCGGGGAGCCAGCGCCGAAGAGGAAGAAAGTAAAAGTGTCCACACACCCTCCACGCTATATTGAGCCGGCCATAGTGCCCGAGTTTATTGGAGAGGCCTCTTCGGCTACCGAAGCCAGAGAACCAACTGCAGCGCTAAAATCCGAAAACATGGCCGAAGCACCAGCAATAAGAGAAGAGAAATCTGAAGAAAGAAAAACTCTAGATGTTATAAGTCCTTCGTCAAAAGTTGAGACAGCTAAGAGCCAGAAGGGGCCAGCAGCGACCCCGAAAAGAAAAAGGATGGTTAATGTGCTGGATGTTTTGGAAACAATTAAATCTTCAAGCACAACTCCAAAGAAAACTGTTGAAGTGTCTACTGAAGCCTTTGCTGCCGAAACTTCGAAGCAGCAGTTTGAAACTGAAAAAGCAAAAATAGCAGAGCCAATTCTGACTGAGGAAATTGGCACTGCGACCCCCGAAGCATCTTCCAAAATACATGATTATATTGTGCGACATGCTTCGGGGAAGAAACTATCTGAAGAAGAGATTTTTGAAGCCAACCACTATGCCCGAGAACTGAAATATCCGAGGGGGGCCGTAGTGTTCAATGGGACAAACGAAGATGATTTCTTGTACTGTCTCCCAGAGAATAAAGAATTATCCGTGTGCCAGGAGATGGCTAGAAGCATGTGTAGGAAACGGGTGACGCCTAAGAGGGGGGGGGGTGAATTAGGACTTCTAAAACTTTTACTAAACTAGGCCACAATTAAATCCCTAGAGCAAAACCTATGCAAATAATCAAAACTAGAATGTGCAAACTAGGTTTTGTCTAAGTGTTGCTATCTCTACCGCAAAAGGCTAAGTTTCAATCTATACTAAATAAGTATGAGTACAAGATTGAAACTTAAATGCTTAATATAAATGCGGAATGTAAAGAGCTAAGTAGAGAAGCAAACTCTCGTGGATGACGCCGGTATTTTTACCGAGGTATCCGGAACCACGCAAGGTCCCGACTAATCCTCGTTGGTGCCCCTACGCAAAGGGAAGCCCACGCGAGGGCCAAGCACCACGGTCGAGTAACTCCGTAGAGAGCCGCGGGCCTTCTCCACGCGCAAGTGGTGCTCCGCTTCCGGCTCCTCTCGGACGCTCCCCGCCGTCTCCACTATCGAGCTTCCGGCCGAAACGCCGCGGGCCTTGTTCCCTCCGGTACACGGTGGCGGCCGTGACACAAACGCGGTTGTCACGGTCTCGCAAGACTCTCGCCCCACTCGGTACAATTACAACGACTCACGCAAGAGCCGAGGGGTTGTGTGGTTTTACAAAACTCACTCAACTAACTAGGATTCACCTAGAGCAAGCGCTAAAGCGGTCTAACTAACCTAAGCACTTCGCAAAGCACCTATGCTAATCACCGAGTGATTCTATTAAGCACTTGGGTGTTTGAGCTCTTAGAAATGTGCACTATATGCCTTGGTATGTTGCTTGGGCTCTCACACTTGAGAATGGCCGGTTGGGGTGGTATTTATAGCCTCCACACCCCAAACTAGCCGTTGGACAGAAAGCAGCAGCTTTCTGTCGATGGGTGCACCGGACAGTCCGGTGCACACCGGACATCTACTGTTCAGTGTCCGGTGCCTGCCTTGTCAGCCGACCGTTGGCGCCTGTAGCAGTCGACCGTTGGATCCGACCGTTGGATTCGACCGTTGCCGTCTGCCCGTTGGCACACCGGACAGTCCGGTGCTACAGCCAGAGAGCGCCTGTCTGCGGCCTCTCTGCGCAGACTGTCCGGGACTTCACCGGACAGTCCGGTGCACACCGGACACTGCGCTGTAGCATGTCCGGTGCGCCACCAGGCGCTGGCTGACAGCCCTTTTCCTTGTAATTCTTCGCTGATTTCTTTTGGGCTTCTTTGTTCTTGAGTATTGGACTCCTACGCATCTTTTTATGTCTTCTTTTGAGGTGTTGCATCCTCATTGCCTTGGTCCAATTCTCTTCGCATCCTGTGAACTACAAAACACAAACACTAGAAGACTTATTAGTTCACTGATTGTGTTGTTCATCAAACACCAAAACTTAATTAGCCAAAAGGCCTGGGGTCCATTTTCCTTACAATCTCCCCCTTTTTGGTGATTGATGACAACACAACCAAAGCAAGCAAATAATACAAGAATTTGAATGAAAATATGCAATCTACTTGCGAAGATGCATGATTGTCCCCACAATGTGATATTATGGACTTAAGCCTCCCCCTAACTCCATAATTCACTTACTTCCTATTTTTGGACCAAATAACCAAAACCACTTTAAAAGCCATTTGTAGATATAAAATTTTAAATTGGTGGTGTTTGGTGTTTGATATAGTTTTCATTGCTTTGGTCACTAAACTTCTCCCCCTTTGGCATCAACCACCGAAAAGGAAGACATTAAAAGCATGTAGGAAGTAAATAAAAACTTGCCCTCAATAAGAAATCTATCAAATGATACCACAATTGTAGGATATTAATTTAAACAATATGAATGATACCACATGAAAGAGTCCTCAAAAGATTACTCCCCCTAAATGAGTATTCTCCTTTAGAAAGAGTTTTTCTCCCCCTTTAGAGATGAAGAAATACTCCCCCTGACAGAGATCCTCTACTTAGGAAAAAGCATGTGAAAATTAGAGGTGCAAGACATGATTTGAAAAGACTAGCTTCCCTTATGCATAGGTAACAGAATATGAGTTAACTACTTATGCATTTATAGCAACATGGAAGCATATGATATGAAATGTAGTCTAATCAAATATAGGAGAAGACATGTAAATGATACTGGAGGTAGTCTCAAAAGATACCAATTGAAGATCAATGGCGAGCTTGAGAGACATGAGAGTTCTTGGAGATTTTGCAGTGGAAGATTGTTGTCTTTCTCCGGGGACTTCATTTTCCTTACAATGAGACTATCACATGAAATAGACTTGAAACGGTGTTAGTCTCAAAGTGTTAGATTATAGAGTAACCTCCCCCTAAAGGTGTGCATACAAGTTTTGAATACTTGTAGGAGACATGCACTTTGATTTGATATCAAGAGGGGCAAATTATCCATAATCCAAACTTTGGCACATATAAGTTAAATGATACACTTTGTAGAAATCAAAATTTTCAATTGATGCATCATTTACTATGGAGTGATATAAAAGCTATGTGCCGTGCTTTAACTAAACATTTTAAGCCATGTAGGTTTGCTTAAGTATATGAATTTAAAAACTAGCAATCCTACCATATGATTTACCTAGTATGCATGATTTTGAACAAAAGTACATAACAAATGTAATACTAGGCAAGCAAGGTAAACTAGATAAAAGATAAATAGATACGCATATCTAAAAAACGAGAAGTACAATAAAACTAGTTACCTTAGTCATGGGTGGGAAATTTGGGTCCAAAATTTTCACTAACCCACTTGGCAATAAACTTGATCCAATATGATGTATCCCATGATATACATCCCAATTTAGCCAAGTCTCCAAATTTCCCGATGACCTTTGGTCCACTCACTTCCCTTTCGGGATCCAAACCTTCTTGGTGCTTTTCATGGTTGAAATTATTTCCTTTGGCACCCAGATGCGTTTGGTCTCCTTTCCTTTGTTGGCTTGCTTGTTGGCCTTGATTGCTATCACCTTTCCGTTCTTTTTCTTCTTGATCAAATATGGTGTAGCATCCTTTTTGTTCACCTTTTTGATGTAGGTGTTGGAGATTTTGCTTGATGGCTTTTGCTTGAGCTTTTGCCTTTGTTTATCCTCGGTCATCGCCTTGCATTGGAAAGACTTGTGGCCTTCCTTGTGGCATAGCCTACAAATCACAGTTTCTCCCTCTACAGGCTTGTTCACTCCCGCAGTGGTGTTATCCTGTGGAGGTCGGATTTGTTTGGCTTTGCCTTTCTTGTCATACAAAGCCTTGCCAAGGCGAGCCACTTCTTGCTTTAATTGTTCATTTTCCTTTGCAACCTCATCCGAACATGTCTCTACAACAATATTCTCAACAACGACTTGGTTGCAGGGGTTAGAATCATCAATTAAATCAAAGCAGGAAGTAGAAGCATCTTTCTTAATTATTTTAGGTATTTCAACTAAAGATGCTGCTGGGGTGCTACCAATGTTTTCTAGCTTAGTAGTTAGCTCATTATTGTGTATGCTAAGAATTTCCATTTTCTCTAGCAAATTTTCAATAGCTTCTTGGGAGCTAGCTAACTTAGCCTTAAGTTTTTCATTCTTTTTAATAAGGCTATTATCGGTAGCAGTGGATGGAGCACTAGATTCTAATAGCTCAATTTTAGTTGACAGCTCACTATTTAAGTTTGCAAAAGTTTCAAATTTTTCTAGCAAACCTTTGTAATCATTTTGAGAGCTAACCAACTTATTTTTCAAAGTTTTAAGTTGAGCTTTTTGCTTAGTGCAAACATCCTGGAAAAATTTTACGGCTTCCGCAAGCTCATCTAGAGAGGGCTTTCCCTCACCTTCATCATCACTACTACTTTCATCACTAGAGGATGGAATGCTTTTGTTACCTCTTGCCATAAGGCATTTGTGTGATGACCGTGATGATCGTGACGAGGACCGGTGGCTGCGCGTCCTTGGAGGTTCATCTTCACTTGAAGAATCATCCCAAGTTCTAACACTTGTTAGCGCCTTGCCTTTGCTCCTCTCCTTTTTGGGCTTGGCCATATTTGGACAGTTGTCCCTGAAGTGGCCCTTCTCCCCACATACGAAGCATCCTCTCTTCCTTTGCTTTTTCCTGTCAATGTTAAAGAGAAGATCCTCGACCTGCAGGGGCACACCCATTAGATTAATCTTGCGGATCATCCTCATTACCTTTCCGACGCGTCGGATTGTTTCTTCGTCCTCGGAGGATGATGTGCATGGTTGATTATCTTCATCATCATCACTTTCTTCTTCTTCTTCCTCTTCTTCGCTTGAGGAACTTGGAGTGAGAGCCTTCTTTTTGCCCTTCCTTTCATCACATGTAAAAGCATATGGTCTTGAGGAAGTTGGCTCATCTCCCCGACTCATTTTTCGCGACATCTCAAAAGCCTCGATTTTCCCAATCACGATGGTCGGGGTCATGTTGCTCAAGTCCTCCATGTTGTGAAGGATGGCGATGATGCTCCCATATCTTTGTTGTGGTAGCAGGGAGATAATCTTCCTCACAATGTCTGCATCACCTAGCTTATTAATGCCAATCGAATTGAGCTCATTGATAATTAGATTCAAACGAGAATACATGTCTCTAACAAGCTCATCATCTTTCATAGCAAAAGAATTATACTCATTTAAGACTAGGCAATGTTTTTGCTCACGGACATTGGATGTGCCGTCATGGAGCTCATGCAATTTTAGCCAAATCTCATTAGCAGTTTTCAGGGTAAATACTTGATTGAAAATATCCATGCTAAGAGATTCATACAAGCAATTTTTGGCTCTAGCATTTAAATGGATTTCTTTTTCCTCACTCGTGGTGGGTTTCTCGGGATTCTTGAGGGGTTTCATCCCGTCACGAGTGACTCTCCAAACACCTAGATCAACGGCCTCTAGGTAACAAGCCATTCTAGCACTATAATATGGGAAGTTAGTGCCGTCAAAGTGTGGTGGCCTATGGGTATCCATCCCTTCCTTTAAAAAGCGTCGGCTCTTTTAGCGGTGAAGCTAAAGCGTTTCAAATGAGCCAAACCGGGCTCTGATACCACTTGTAGGAAACGGGTGACGCCTAAGAGGGGGGGGGGTGAATTAGGACTTCTAAAACTTTTACTAAACTAGGCCACAATTAAATCCCTAGAGCAAAACCTATGCAAATAATCAAAACTAGAATGTGCAAACTAGGTTTTGTCTAAGTGTTGCTATCTCTACCGCAAAAGGCTAAGTTTCAATCTATACTAAATAAGTATGAGTACAAGATTGAAACTTAAATGCTTAATATAAATGCGGAATGTAAAGAGCTAAGTAGAGAAGCAAACTCTCGTGGATGACGCCGGTATTTTTACCGAGGTATCCGGAACCACGCAAGGTCCCGACTAATCCTCGTTGGTGCCCCTACGCAAAGGGAAGCCCACGCGAGGGCCAAGCACCACGGTCGAGTAACTCCGTAGAGAGCCGCGGGCCTTCTCCACGCGCAAGTGGTGCTCCGCTTCCGGCTCCTCTCGGACGCTCCCCGCCGTCTCCACTATCGAGCTTCCGGCCGAAACGCCGCGGGCCTTGTTCCCTCCGGTACACGGTGGCGGCCGTGACACAAACGCGGTTGTCACGGTCTCGCAAGACTCTCGCCCCACTCGGTACAATTACAACGACTCACGCAAGAGCCGAGGGGTTGTGTGGTTTTACAAAACTCACTCAACTAACTAGGATTCACCTAGAGCAAGCGCTAAAGCGGTCTAACTAACCTAAGCACTTCGCAAAGCACCTATGCTAATCACCGAGTGATTCTATTAAGCACTTGGGTGTTTGAGCTCTTAGAAATGTGCACTATATGCCTTGGTATGTTGCTTGGGCTCTCACACTTGAGAATGGCCGGTTGGGGTGGTATTTATAGCCTCCACACCCCAAACTAGCCGTTGGACAGAAAGCAGCAGCTTTCTGTCGATGGGTGCACCGGACAGTCCGGTGCACACCGGACAGTCCGGTGCACACCGGACATCTACTGTTCAGTGTCCGGTGCCTGCCTTGTCAGCCGACCGTTGGCGCCTGTAGCAGTCGACCGTTGGATCCGACCGTTGGATTCGACCGTTGCCGTCTGCCCGTTGGCACACCGGACAGTCCGGTGCTACAGCCAGAGAGCGCCTGTCTGCGGCCTCTCTGCGCAGACTGTCCGGGACTTCACCGGACAGTCCGGTGCACACCGGACACTGCGCTGTAGCATGTCCGGTGCGCCACCAGGCGCTGGCTGACAGCCCTTTTCCTTGTAATTCTTCGCTGATTTCTTTTGGGCTTCTTTGTTCTTGAGTATTGGACTCCTACGCATCTTTTTATGTCTTCTTTTGAGGTGTTGCATCCTCATTGCCTTGGTCCAATTCTCTTCGCATCCTGTGAACTACAAAACACAAACACTAGAAGACTTATTAGTTCACTGATTGTGTTGTTCATCAAACACCAAAACTTAATTAGCCAAAAGGCCTGGGGTCCATTTTCCTTACAGCATGGGTTTCCCGAAACTCGAAGCTGGCCTTTGCGCCATGACGAAAGAGGATCTTGCGGATAGCTTGGCGTACAATTTTCTGAAGGTACAAAAATTGTGAATTTTGAAGTTTATGAATTTTGAATTAGTTTTTTGTTCTTATGTTAAATCATTCATTCTTTTGAATAGGGCTTGATACTTAGCAATGCCCTGAGGGCTCAGAAGAATGCCGAAGATGAGAGCTGCACCATTGCTCTCAACAACCTTCGAACAGAGGTTATCAGGCTAAGAAATGAAGCCTTGGAGAAGGACAAAATTCTGCTTACATTAGTGGAGAAAATGAAGGAAGACGAAGCTAACTCTAAAACTCAAGCCGAAGCTCAAAAGCGTGAAATTGAAGATCTTCGTAAACAACTAGCCCGAGCCAAAGAAGAACGCACTCTTGAAGAAACAAGACGAGAATTAAGCGATCAATGGGCAGATCATTTGGAAGTTAATGTTAAAGAGCTTCGTGCTTCTCAGAGAAGATGCTATGTTAAATCCATAGAGTGCGTTAAAAAGATAAAATCCAGCTTTGCCAATGTTGGTGCATTCTCTAGCGAAGAGAATTTCTCAAGGGGCAATCCCGAAGGTCCGATGGAGTGGATCAGTAACAAAGCTGAGGCCTTCGAAGAAATCCTGAATAGCCGCGGAGACATATGCGCTTTTTCGGGTGCTAGAGGAATTGCTACTGTTTTGGAGAAGAGAGGTTGTGAGCATGTAAAATCTTTAGCGCAATCCGAAGCTACTTTGTCCTCCGAGGACATTAAAGACCCCTCAGCCGAAGCAAGCATGATCGACGGAAAATTTTTTACCGATATCTGGGACAACAGCGGCCGAGAAATGGCGCAAGATATTATTCAAAAGAGTGAAAAAGGCATCCATGATGCTAGAAAAGTAGCGGTGGCTGCCGAAAAAAGTACAGAGCCCGAGGGGCAAATAGGTATTAATTAGTGATTTTTATTATGTTGTAATTTTTGACTCCAGACTTTGTTCACGGTTTGTAATAGTAATATAGCCGTATCTTCTCTTCGCTCAGAACCTGCTGAGGCATCTCCGGGCCCCCACCCGAAGGGGGACGATGAAATTAGAAAAATGGCCGAAGCCATTATGGACAAGGTTGTCGACCAGCTACTGAACGAAGCTGCAGAAATAGTTCTTAAAGAGGATTGAATGCTACTGTAAAAACATTTGGAACGTAACGTATGTAATATATTGTAACTTTGAATGTAATATATAATCCATGTACAGTTTTAATTCTTTACGATGCATGAAATCTTGCATACATACCATTTTTTGAGCCTTCGGCGAAAAAACACCTTCCCTTCTTTTCATGCTTCGTGAAGAAAATCTTATATTCATAAGAAATTGCATACTTCGCTGGTGAAGATTATCCAAGCTTCGTGAAATATTCTCCGACGCTATAAAAAAGTTTTTTGTTGCCTCTCTAATGAAGCTACATTTCTTCTCAACTTATCTTGTGTTTTAGTACGATTTTCTCTTCCAAAATATTCTCCAAAGATCAAGACTGTACCCCCTTCTTGTTCCACATGCAATATGCTGTATGATGCTGATGTTATGCAAAATGATGTGATGATGTTATGTTATGCAAAATGACATTTTTGCCACAGATACATATCCCTGTAATAGAGCACACACACTTTTTATATCAGCGTTGACTTTTCGCTGTAAGCCTCCCTTAGGAGCTTCTTCGCCTTTTACTTTCAGCGGAATCAGCGTTTATTTTTTGCTGTAAGCCTCCCTTAGGAGCTTCTTCGCCTTTTACTTTCAGCGAAATCAGCGTTTATTTTTCGCTGTAAGCCTCCCTTAGGAGCTTCTTCGCCTTTTACTTTCGGCGGAATCAGCGCTGACTTTTCGCTGTAAGCTCAGAAAACTTACTCTACGCTCCTTTAGGAACGACTTTTCACTGTTTCGAACAATTTGCACTGTGTCTGTTATAAAAAACTTTTGACAATACAACGGTCCTTCATGCCACCATAAATTCGTATGCTTCGGCAACAATTTGCACTGCCACCATGGAGAAAGTGTTACAAGAAATTGAAAACGATAAAAGACACTTAAACTTCCCATAATTGTTCCTTATTAACAAAAAAGTAATACTGAATGTAACAATGCGAAAAAAGTGCTGTTTTGGTAGGATATTTATCAATAAATGTGCTTCGACTCTGGCATAGTGCTATTGACTGTGCGAGCTTCGGATTCTTCTCTGAAGTCCCTCTGGGGGTGAGAGTGCTGGCTCCCTTCTGGCTGCGAAGCTCGTTGTATTAGTGGTGGCGGTGGAAGCTGTTGCCAGGAAGCTTGGGGTTGGCTTGCCGAAGCAACAGAGGCTGCAGGGTGATTGCCTACATATTCTGGAATGTAAGGCGAATGGTACGAAGCAGTATGCATGACCTGCTTCGGCTGATTCTGTTGTGCAGCAGCTTCTGCTAACTCCTTTTGCTTCTGGATGGTAATGTGACACATCCTGGTGGTGTGGCCCTTACCTTCACCACAGAATATGCAGTATATTTTTCTTGGTTGATCCCCAAATCTTCCCCCGAAGCCCCTGGCGCCTCTGCCCCTTGGCGCTGGCGGTCGGAAGGAGCTTTGCTGTTGCCCTGAAGCTTGCGAGGAGCACTGTGGCCTTTGCTGTTGACTCGCTTTGTCGTCATTTTGAGTAGAATTGTGAATTGACCTGACGTGCCTTGGATAAAATCTTCCTTCGAAGCCCCTAGTCATTTCAGAGAACCTGAGAGCTTCCTCCCTTCTTTGGCGAAAATCATTGTCAGCTCGAATGTACTCGTCCATCTTCTGGAGCAGCTTCTCCAGTGTCTGAGGAGGCTTCCTAGCAAAGTACTGAGCTGCAGGTCCTGGCCGAAGCCCCTTGATCATGGCCTCAATGACAATTTCATTGGGCACTGTTGGTGCCTGCGCTCTCAGACGTAGGAACCTTCAGACATATGCCTGAAGGTATTCTTCGTGATCCTGGGTGCACTGGAATAAAGCTTGAGCAGTGACTGGCTTCGTCTGAAACCCTTGGAAGCTGGTTATTAGCATATCCTTCAACTTTTGCCATGAGGTGATTGTCCCTGGCCTAAGGGAAGAGTACCAAGTTTGTGCAACGCTCCTGACAGCCATGACGAAGGACTTTGCCATGACCGCCGTGTTGCCACCGTACGAAGATATGGTTGCCTCATAGCTCATCAAGAATTGTTTCGGGTCTGAATGACCGTCATACATGGGGAGCTGAGGCGGCTTGTAAGATTGTGGCCAAGGAACAGCCTGCAGTTCTGTTGACAAGGGAGAAGCATCATCAAAAGCAAAATTTCCATGATGGAAATCTTCATACCAGTCATCCTCGTTGTAGAAACCCTCTTGATGAAGCTCTCTGCGCGGGGGCCTTTGATTTTGGTCATCTTGAGCGAGATGTCGAAGCTCTTCAGAGGCTTCATCTATCTGCTTTTGAAGATCAGCTAGACGAGCCATCTTCTCCTTCTTCCGTTGAACCTGTTGATGGAGCATCTCCATTTTTTGTATTTCTTGATCCAAGTCGTCTTCCGGAGGCGTTGGGCTGATGGCCTTCCTCTTCTGGCTTCGGGCCTCCC
This sequence comes from Zea luxurians, assembly GCA_029449295.1. Lineage (NCBI taxonomy): Eukaryota > Viridiplantae > Streptophyta > Magnoliopsida > Poales > Poaceae > Zea > Zea luxurians. The sequence goes on from JAOPSE010000001.1 coordinate 191,379,048, forward strand.
TAAGAGAGACGACATCTTGGTTGGGGTCCAGCGGCTGCAGAGTGGCAGCCCCTGTCGTTGAAGCTTTTTTCGGCGGCATGACGAAGGTGACGCTTGCCAAAGGTTATCAAAACCCAAAAAGTGGAAGTGAGTTGACCGGAGGTGGGCGCCAATGTTGGGGGCTTGTTCTCAAATGCTATGAATCAAGAACAAGACAACATGAAAGTGTCAAATGTCGAACCCCTTCGCCCTTAGAAACGTTATACCCCTTCGGGTATAACGAATCTCGGACGAAGGTTACGGAAGAAAAGACCTTCGTTAGGTTGACAAATGATTATAACAGAGCAACTAAATAAAATGTGGAAGTAATAATACCAGTATAACCATCGATGTATTTCCATTATTAAATTTATAAAAATGAATTACAAATGTACCTTCAGATTGATGAAGAGTAAAGGTATAAAGGTGATGCGAAAAAGCATATGCCAAGTCAGCATGAACAGTACGGGAGTACTGTTCACCTATTTATAGACTCGGGGGTCGCAGCCCATGTAAAATTACATAGATGCCCTTTACATTTATCAATAACTACAGTAATTCTTTGAGGTCCAATTTGGCTTTTCATCTTTAAGTCGGTTCTTCTTTTCTGTTGTTGTGCCGAAGCCTTTCTGCACATAGCTTCGTGATCGCCTCATCCTTCGTCATGATCGTTTTTCATTCCAGTCAAGCTTCGTCTTAACCATGCTCTTGTATATTTGCAACCTGACTCCGAAGGTGCCTGTTCACATATTACACTTGGAAAATATTATCAAATTATGTTTCTTGAGGACCTTCGGGAGCCAAAGGCCCCCAATACTGTCTATGAACTGAACGTTGGACTTTGATGAGATTGAACACCAAGTTCAATCTTGTGCATGTTGTATCCTGAAAGTAGCCTAGAGAGGGTGAATAGGCTAAACCTGAAAATTATCACCACAAACTTCAAGATAATGTCAAATGAGTAGTTCAACTAGTGCAGGCCGGTTCAACTGCTATAGAGGCGAGTTGAACCACTCTGAACCAGTCCAACTGCTAGAGTAAATATAGGCTTTGAACTACGTGGAAATACAATAAGAGATTCCTTTAGAACGAGAACACAAGGGATAAACTAAGTGTGGATGGTGAGAAATACAAGAGTGAATCCACCACGATATCCACATGAAGAACAACTCTATATGCCTTTCTTGCCAACTACAAAACACAATCACGAATCCAAGCAAGAGCACAAGACATAAGATTTATCCTGAGGTTTGACCACACCACAAAGGTGTCCTACTCCCTATTGAGGAGCCCACAAATCTCTGGGTCTTTTCCAACCCTAATCCTCCATAACCCGACCACAAAGGTCAAGGGAAATCTTTCCTCAAATTGGCTCACAAGAGCGAGTGATACAAGTTTGGAGACTCCCAAGCAACCTCAATCCGTCAAGGAACTCGAAGGTTCCAAGAACAACAAGTTCGCACAAGAGGTGTTTGCAACAAGCTCAAGAGATGAGAAAGGGAGGGGAGAGGAAATCAAATCTAAAAGTCACAAGCACAAACCTCACACCAAAGGGGCTCCTTCAATTGATCGATTTGAGAGTGAGATCGAGTGAGAGAGAGTGAGAGGAGTGATTTGTCTCAAGTTAGGTGAGCAATAGGTGTGGGAGGTGACAAGTGTACATGAGGAGAGAGGTATTAGGGGGTATTTATAGAGTCTCCTCAAAAAGAGTTGTTGGGCAAAACTTTTCTACGTGAGGCCGGTTGAACTGCCCCAACCCCCAGTTGAACTAGTTTTGACCTAGTTCAAAACAGGGTAGTTTAATTGTGGTCAATGGTATAGGATCGGTTAACCACCCCTAGGGGCCGGTTCAACCACCTGGTGGTTAGACTGACAGTCAGTCTACTAGTCAGACTGGTAGACAGGAAGTCAGACTGGTTAGCTGACCCTCACACCGGTTGAACCGCCCCTAGGGTCAGTTCAACTGGTTTTGACCAGAGAGGTTTGGAGAGAAAACCCAAGTTGATCTGGCTCTGAGGCAGGTTCAACAGGTTTTGACTAGAGAGTTTCACAGTTGAAGTCAAGTTGAGCTGTCCTAGAGAAAAGCTCAACTCAGCTCAAGTTAACTTCAACTAACTGAAGACAAGTTCAACTTAACTGAAGTCAAGTTAAACTTTTCTGAAGGAAAGTTTAGCTGCTTTTCAACAGAAAGGATCTCCGTCTCTCAAACCTAACATCAGTCGAACTCACAGAGTGTCCAAATAATTTGGTTTTCAAAATAGCTTTTGAATTTTGAGGCTTGAGCAATAGCAAACACCATTACCTGTGCGAAAACTACTAAGGAAGAAATAAATCCTATGACTCAAGAAATATAGAAAGTTTTGCATGATCGTCATATGGAATCTTTTCAAGGCACCACATGATGTATTTCCTTTGTCCTTGATAATTCCTTTTTCTTTTCCCAAATAAAGTTGTTACTCCTTTTATCTTTACAGAAACTAAATATACACTAGGAGCAAACTTTGTTAGAAACTTTATTTGTTTTATCATTTAATCAACAAAACCCTCTATTGGGGTTGATTGCACTTACATCCGTACCCCATCTTTTGTGAGATAATAGAAAGTGTCTTTCCTAAATACACCATCATCATTATTCCTAAAATATTAAAAGAAACTGAAAGGATCACGATGCCCAAGAGGAGGGTGAATTGGCCTTTTCTAAAATTCTTACAAAAGATTAAACCCTAAAGAAGAGCCTAACTTCACCCAATCTACTAGCAAGAAATAAAAGCTATGAAATGGAGAACAACCCTAAGTCATTATGGAAAATACTACCAAAGTAAATACACAAAGTAAAATGCTCAAAGTAAATGCAGAATTAAAGTAGGGACAAGAAGACTCTTCTAATTTTTCCCGAGGTATCGAAGAGTTGGCACTCTCCACCCGTCCTCGTTAGAGCACCCGCGCAAGGGTATTGCTCCCCCTTGGTCCTGCATGAACCAAGTGATCACTATGAGATGATCCTTTGCCTCTTCGGCGTGGTGGATCCCTCATGACCGTGTACAGCTATCGAGTCGGGTCACCAACAAATCCTCTGGGGGTGATCACCGTACTCCAATCACCACCGAGTCGTTTAGATGATACCGATCACCAATAGTAATAAGCCATAGACTTTCACTTGACCAAGAGAAGCCTAATGCATGTGTTGTGTGCTCTAGGTGGCTCTCATGCGCACTAATGAGGTCCTAACATGGGATTATGATTTTGGTAATCACCTCACTAGACTTTGTGGACTTGCAATGCTCTAGCAATAAGTTATAGGTGGTTGGGGCAGCAAGACATTCAATATGGCTGGTGGAGAGGGTATAAATATCCCACCCATTGCAACAGACTGCTGCGCATGAGCGCACAGGATAGTCCGGTGCGCCACCAGTGCACCAACTATGTACTCCCAATGGCTAGTTTTGACAACTAGCCGTTGCTATGGAGTTGCACCGAACATAGCACAATACCCGTCCGATGCCCACCGGACAGTCCGGTACCAGGCTAAAAATCAATTGTTATGAACTGTTCGCTCTTGGGTTGCTGTTCACTCAGGGTTCGCTCTTGGTCGCTCTCGGGCCGGCTCACCGGACAATTCGGTGTCCATGGGACAACAACACTTTCTTTTCTTGAGATTTTCTAAACTGATTTCGATTCTAACTTGTGAGTGAGTTCTAGAGTGACACCTAACACTAGTTGTGAGTGTGAACATGCATCGACATTACACTAGTTATCTCTTGGTAAAATAAAATTCATCCACAACTCCTCTTTATAGTACGACTAAAATGAAAATAGAAGTCCTAACTCTATACCAAGTATCCCACAACTCCTTCTACACTTAGGATATGAAGACCTTCATATTTTGATTCGCCTTTTTCAGTTGTCGCTTCAAGTTCTCATCAGAGGGATTGTTTTCACGGTTATGACGCAACTTCCTATATTGTGACCTAACTTACCATTTGCTCTACAAAACACACGTTAGTCACAAGTAATCTTACGTTATCATTAATCACTAAAACCAACCAGGGGTCTAAATACTTTCAGCAACAATATTAGATAGCAATAAACTTTTACTTATGTTTGCTGTGCAAATATAAAAACGAGCTCATCTTATCTTTCCCTTTTCTAGGAGTATATATAAGTGTCTTGTTCTCATCATTTATCCTCCCAAAATCTCACTTGGGTTTATCTTTGATAATGAAGGACCCAGAATAGAGAAAATTGTATCTTAACTTCATAAGACTAGCCTAAAAAATATGAGTATCCGTTCTTTCAATAAACTTGAGATGATGTCTTGGAGCCTAAATATTTATTCTGAATTAATTGTTGCCAAGTCTCATATGTTGTAAGTAACTTGAAAAGCCATTTTAAGCACTACTGTAAGTCTAGATTCCATTTCTTTGCCTATTGTCCTAGACACTAGCAAAGGCTTTGACAAGTAAGCACATGACAAAAAAAATATTCCAACTTGTGACCTCCCTTGCCGTGACCTACTCTACCACTATCACATTTGTGTTTATATTACGTTTTCCTTCTCCATGTATTATAACAAACCAAGTGTAAATTGATTGTTTGAGACACTAAATGAATTCAAATGAAAAAGTTATCAACTACAAAATGTCATAAATTTTCTAGATATACAACTTTCATTTTGGTAGTTTCTTCATCGGTGGTCGTTTACAAAATTTGATTTTTTAAAGATTCAAACATATTTTCCTATAACAAGATAATTTCAAATCAAAAAGTTGTCAACTGCAAAGTTAAATAACTTTTTAAGACCTACAACTTTCAGTTTGGTGGTTTTTTTATCAATGTCGTTTGAAAAAGTTAAATTTTAAAATTCAAACATAGTTTTGCATGACAAGATGATTTAAAATAAAAAAAGTTGTCAAATATAATTTTGCGAATAAATATAATTTTATTTTGTCATATGAAGAAACGACCAATGCAAATAGAAACTGTACATCTTAATTGAGTTATACAACTTTATAGTTGAAAACCTTTTTATTTGAATTGATTTAAAATGTGGTTCGAAAATTGTTTTTGTCTAGTCGTGTTGGAAAAAAAAACACTCGGTGAAAAAACTATTTGCATAGTGTAAAACAACACTCGGCAAAGAGCGGCAAATAAGCTCTTTACTAAGTGTTTTTTTACCAAGTATTTTTTTATGTGGTACTCAATAAAAAAATTTTTGTCGGGTGCCAAAAAAAACACTCGTAAACCATTGGCACTCCAAAGAACCAGATTTTAATAATGAGGTCATGGATTCCTAGCCCCGTCTAAGTTTTTGGTTGACAAGTATACTCCATTATATTTGACCATATATGTGTGTGTTTACAAAGCCATATTTCTATATGTATATGCATGGCTTATGTCCAATCTAGTTTTGGAATTTCTTTTGACGTATCAGTTAAAAGGGAACCAGAAGTAGAAGAGTGTGCTGCTTGCTTAGTGGCCTAATTGCAATAATAAATCTACCATTGTGAGAGATCGGACAACTTTATTTGGTGTATTTCCTTCTCCCCCACACAGAGATGCATAAAGGTCAATTCACCAGCAAAAGGGGTGTGCCTTTTGTGCGTGTGCTTCAGGCTTTACATACACTGTTGGGAGATAGGAGGTAGGGTGAGGAGAGGGTGAGAGCAAGGGGAGCAGCGGTCGGGCAGCCATGGGGCACCACTGCTGCAGCAAGCAGAAGGTGAAGCGTGGGCTGTGGTCGCCGGAGGAGGACGAGAAGCTTGTCAAGTACATCACCGCCCACGGCCACAGCTGCTGGAGCGCCGTCCCCAAGCATGCTGGTATGCTCCGGCCACCCATCCTAGCCAGTAATTCAAAGAAGAAATTGGATTTGTTCACGTCCTGACAGAGGCGTGCTGTGCTGTTGCCAAATCGGCCACAGGGCTGCAGCGCTGCGGCAAGAGCTGCCGCCTCCGGTGGATCAACTACCTCCGGCCGGACCTGAAGCGCGGAACCTTCTCCGACCACGAGGAGCGCACCATCATCGACGTCCACCGCATCCTCGGGAACCGGTACGTACGGGCATACTTCTTGCCGTCTCTCTCGCTCCCTGCTAACTGGTGACTCACCGGGGCCATGGCGCCATGCCTCGTCTGGTCTGTGCGCGGCGCGCATGCCAACTCCGATCCAACTCACAGATGGGCGCAGATCGCCAAGCACCTGCCCGGGCGCACGGATAACGAGGTCAAGAACTTCTGGAACTCGTGCATCAAGAAGAAGCTCATCGCGCAGGGCCTCGACCCCAAGACCCACAACCTCCTGCCGGCCTCCAGGACACTCCTCCACGGCAACGGGGCAAACCCTAGCAGCAACAATCCTGCCCACTTCAACTCAAACGGCGGCGCTGCTGTCGTCTCCGTCGCCACGACGCCCTTCACCATCAGCTCCCCGACCAAGGCCGCCGCCTACGACACCGTCACGGTCACGCCGCCGCCGGAGACGATGGCACCGGCAACGTACGACGTCCCTAACCCTGACGGCATGTTCATGAGGCATGACCAGGCAGCCACGGCGGCTGCGATTCCGGGATACCCGTACCACCCCGGAAACGGCGGCGGCGTGCTGATGAGCTTCAGGGACCAGAATGCTGGTCTCCAGACATCTGTGGACTTCGTGAACGGCTCCTCGTCCTCCTCCTCCATGGATCACGCCGCCGGCATGCCTAACGGCAACGGCTTTAGCCAACAAGGCATGGGCGCTGCCTTCATGGACGTGACGGCGGGAATGTGGACCACCGCCGCCGTGGATTCTGGCATGTGTGCAGGGATGGAAGTGGCTCAGCCGCCGCCGCCGCCGCAGCAGCAGCAGCCGCTGCCACCACAAGGGCTGGTGCAGGGGGAGCTGCTCGTCGGCCGACAAACTGTGATGAACGGTGGCGGTGCAGTTGCTGACAAGGGCATGGACATGATGGACGTCTCTTCCGTGTATGGCGGCGCCGGTGCAATGGCGTTCGATCTGGAGCTAATGGAGTCATGCGCGTTGTTTTGCGGCAGCACCGGCAACACCATGGAGCAGCTGCAATGGGACTGCTAAGCTCACTATCGTCCTTACCCCTAATTAGTTTGTTGTCTTCCATGCTTCATCCATGTCTTTATTTTTCCTCTTAATTTTGATGTTCGATTTACTGGGTTCTTGATTCAGATCGTCCTTTTAAAGCAAGAAATCCATGCTGAACTTAGTGACGAACTCGATCTAATTCAGATTTCAATAAAGTTATCTCAAATTTTATTGATTGCATACGCTCATTAGTCATTATTTGTTGATTTCTTCACCGTGTGGTCGTCTAGCTCATCTGAAATTTTACCTTTGCAAGCAAACTGGCAACGAACGGAAGCAGAAATCACATTTCTGAGCTCTGAGCACTACACACACACCAATCTTTATCTTTCTGCAGTCTTTTCTTGCACTGCAGTCAACTCATGCAAGAGGAACAAGTCAGTTACCAGTTGGCAGCAACAACATATACGTTTCAACCTTTTAGTGCAAGGAAAGTTGTTGAAATTTGTCAATTTATGAAGAGGCACACAAGTTTCTCCAACAAAAAATGTACTTTACATATACTGCTTGCAACAACACCTTTCGTCTCATCCAAGTATAACCCTATGTTATTTCAGTGATTTTGCAAAGCATATATATGCATGCATTGCACAAAGAAACAAATTACTTCAATTTAAAAGGAAAAAGGAGAAGTACTTCAAGCATGAATTCACTAACAAACATTGCATGCACATCATTGCAACCTTTCATAATATACAACTGACCTTCCATCTACGATGATCCTGCAAATTAGTGGACAAGATGCAACTATAATGCAAATGCAGTGAAATATGAGCGGTTTCCATATATACTAGAATGTGAACTAAGAACTAAATGAAAATGCCAGTCAAATTTTTGAAAGGTTTGCCTATATCCAATTAAATTAGTCCATGCATTACAAAAGATGATGTACCAAAAGGCAAAAGCAATAATGAATGGCACATAAAATACTGTTGAATTCAGTAATCATATCTGTATATATAACTATACTGCTAGTAGAAGAATGTGTTCGTTCATCAGCCGTGTGTGTGTGTGTTGTGTGGGTGGGGGGGGGGGGGGGGGGGGGCGCTATACTGATTTTGTAAAGCTTATGCCATGCATGCACCTACTCTTTTAATTTTATCTGGACAATAGAAGAATGTGGTGCAAAAAGTATATAATATATATGGATGGGCACTACCAGAATCGACGGAACACTCGGCAAAGCCTTAAAAACACTCGGCAAAGTCTTTGCCGAGTGTCGTACTCGGCAAAGAGGGCTCGGCACACAGTGTATCGACAAAGCCTTCTTTGTCGAGTACTTTTTCTCGGGCACTCGGCAAAGTGGTTTGCCGAGTGCCAAAGAACACTCGGCAAAGAAAAGCAGCCGTTACGGTGCTGGGTGATGGAGACGGCGTCTTTACCGAGTGTCCCAGGTGACACTCGGTAAAGGAGTTACCTTTACCGAGTGTCTGCCTGACAGCACTCGGCAAAGAATCCGCCATAGGGGTCCCCATGTCAGGTACTTTGTCGAGTGCTTGGTATGGCACTCGGCAAAGCGTGCTTCTTTGCCGAGTGCCAGAGCCATTACACTCGGCAAAGAACCTATACTGGTGCGGCGGTGCCCAGGTTTTGGTTCTTTGCCGAGTGTTACACTCGGCAAAGTGACCAGTACACACCTTTTTTATTTGTTTTCCCTATTCCATCCAAACAAACAAAAAATATTTCACAGATATCACACTCAGTAAAGAGGGCTTTGCCGAGTGCCAGATATTTGGCACTCGGCAAACAAAAGACATTACCCTCGGTAAAGAGGGCTTTGCCGAGTGCCAGATATTTGGCACTCGACAAACAAAAGATATTACACTCGGTAAAGAGGGCTTTGCCGAGTGCTAGATATTTGGCACTCGGTAAAGAAGCCTCTTTGCCGAGTGTCGACCTTAAGCCCTCGGCAAAGGCTCACTCGGCAAACGCGTCTTTGCCGAGAGTTTTTCTGTACCGAGTGTCCTGTACTCGGTAAACCAGCTCGTTACCGAGAGCAGGACTTTGCCGATGCTGGCTCTCGGCAAAGGCTGCTTTGCCAAGTGCCCGAGAAAAAGCACTCGGCAAAGAGGTTGGCACTCGACAAAGGCCCGGATTCCGGTAGTGGGGATACGCACATATGTATGTATCTACATAAAGTTTTGCATAGCTAGTAGACTTAGTGCAAGTAGCTGCATTTCGCAAGTGCAGGATAACAAGCTACTTGATCCAAGAGTGCCAGACTAAGGCCTGTTTGAATGGTTCGTGGCTAAATGTACCACACTTTATCTAAGGTTAGTTGTTCGAATTAAAGAACTAATCTTAGACAGAAAAGTTAAGCAAAGTGTGGTAAGTTAGCCAGCGAACCAAACATGCCTTAGATCAATTAGATTAGGCAAACGAACTTGTATGTTGAATGGTACCTATTACCGAGTGGTATAAATGTGTGTAATCCCTCTTATAAATACTTGCATGTTGAGCATCCATGCATGTCAAAGAGTCCAAGCACACAATCAATGAATAATTCTCGGAGCTGCAAGTCATTAAGGGGTGTTTGAATGCACTAGAACTAATAGTTAGTGGCTAAAATTAGTTGAGACATCCAAACACCCTAGCTAATAGTTCAGCTATTAGCTATTTTTGGTAAATTAGTTAATAGTTAGATAGTTATTTGTTAGCTAGCTAATTTCACTAACAATTTTTAGCCAGCTAATTATTAGTTCTAGTGCATTCAAACACCCCCTAAGTCATCCATGTGACAGTGGAGCAACCTACGAGTGTCTGCCTGACAGCACTCGGCAAAGAATCCGCCATAGGGGTCCCCATGTCAGGTACTTTGTCGAGTGCTTGGTATGGCACTCGGCAAAGCGTGCTTCTTTGCCGAGTGCCAGAGCCATTACACTCGGCAAAGAACCTATACTGGTGCGGCGGTGCCCAGGTTTTGGTTCTTTGCCGAGTGTTACACTCGGCAAAGTGACCAGTACACACCTTTTTTATTTGTTTTTCCTATTCCATCCAAACAAACAAAAAATATTTCACAGATATCACACTCAGTAAAGAGGGCTTTGCCGAGTGCCAGATATTTGGCACTCGGCAAACAAAAGACATTACCCTCGGTAAAGAGGGCTTTGCCGAGTGCCAGATATTTGGCACTCGACAAACAAAAGATATTACACTCGGTAAAGAGGGCTTTGCCGAGTGCTAGATATTTGGCACTCGGTAAAGAAGCCTCTTTGCCGAGTGTCGACCTTAAGCCCTCGGCAAAGGCTCACTCGGCAAACGCGTCTTTGCCGAGAGTTTTTCTGTACCGAGTGTCCTGTACTCGGTAAACCAGCTCGTTACCGAGAGCAGGACTTTGCCGATGCTGGCTCTCGGCAAAGGCTGCTTTGCCAAGTGCCCGAGAAAAAGCACTCGGCAAAGAGGTTGGCACTCGACAAAGGCCCGGATTCCGGTAGTGGGGATACGCACATATGTATGTATCTACATAAAGTTTTGCATAGCTAGTAGACTTAGTGCAAGTAGCTGCATTTCGCAAGTGCAGGATAACAAGCTACTTGATCCAAGAGTGCCAGACTAAGGCCTGTTTGAATGGTTCGTGGCTAAATGTACCACACTTTATCTAAGGTTAGTTGTTCGAATTAAAGAATTAATCTTAGACAGAAAAGTTAAGCAAAGTGTGGTAAGTTAGCCAGCGAACCAAACATGCCTTAGATCAATTAGATTAGGCAAACGAACTTGTATGTTGAATGGTACCTATTACCGAGTGGTATAAATGTGTGTAATCCCTCTTATAAATACTTGCATGTTGAGCATCCATGCATGTCAAAGAGTCCAAGCACACAATCAATGAATAATTCTCGGAGCTGCAAGTCATTAAGGGGTGTTTGAATGCACTAGAACTAATAGTTAGTGGCTAAAATTAGTTGAGACATCCAAACACCCTAGCTAATAGTTCAGCTATTAGCTATTTTTGGTAAATTAGTTAATAGTTAGATAGTTATTTGTTAGCTAGCTAATTTCACTAACAATTTTTAGCCAACTAATTATTAGTTCTAGTGCATTCAAACACCCCCTAAGTCATCCATGTGACAGTGGAGCAACCTACGATTGCAACCTGCAGCGTGCATGTTTAGTTATAACAATATGAGTTTTTAACAAAGTCATTAATTATGTCATATAAATATGTAGCCACCTGTTCTTCCAAGGCCGAAGGTTCATCTCATTCCTCCCTTAGCAATGAAAGGCACAGATACCTTAATCACATTATTTCAGCATTTTTAACTTGGTGATTAGTATAATAATTTTTGCATCATCTCAACTTCATGCATAGAGCATATGTTTCCAAACTATAGCGCATTAATATTTCGTTTTTGTTAGAAAACACATTTTACTATATCAATACTCTAATTGCATTTATTTTTTCCTTTTTTGAATGAATGTATTGCTAAACTTTAGCACCGTGTACCCAAAAAGGCCGTCATTATACTTTGTAAAAAGTAATACCATTATTTGTTAACATTCATGAGGAGTAAAAAATAACAAACTTATTCTACATATGTTTAATTTGGGACATGTTAGACCATGCTAGCGTGCAAATAAACCTTGAGCGCAGCATCATCACTTGCATCTAGATAACTATAGATTATACTTCCTATAACACAACATAGTGGAGACTTGATCAAAGGCGTGTAGTCTATGTAGTCTATATGAGAGTAGTCATAAGTCGTGATGTACCAGTCAAACCAATAGCACCTGCTTTATGAGAGGCCACATTGGCACGAAATTAACACCATTTATAGATGTACTATAGCATCTCGCATTTGGTCATGGTATGGAGATGGTTGATGGAGGTGGCGTGGCTAGGATTTCTACCATACAACTCTTGCAAATTGTTCATCTAAATGGATGATTAGACCATATAGACACTATTTAAAGTACACCATTTTTGTTTAGTTGGTCGGTTAACACAATTAAATGGAAGTTTAGCATGAATAATGGCTAAACCATAAGTGATTCATCGTTTAATGTTCAGAAAAACATTTACCTTACACGAGTCAATACACCTCCATAATTAGTAATTGATGGAATAGAGACTTCTCTATCATCATTTCCATATCCCTTTTCTTATGTACACTACCGAAATTGAGCGCTTTGCCGAGTGCCTGAAACACTCGGCAAGCATGAAAAACACTCAACAAAGTCTTTACCGAGTGTGACACTCGGCAAAGAGATCTCGGCGAATAGTACATCGGCAACGGCTTCTTTGCCAAGTACTTTTTATCGGGCACTCGGCAAAAAAAAGCTGCCGTCACGGCGCCTGGTAACAGAGACAGCGCCTTTGCCGAGTGTTCTAGGTGACACTCGGCAAAGAAATTGCCTTTACTGAGTGTCACCTAATACACTCGGCAAAGAGATTACCTCTTTGCCGAGTGTCTACCAGTCTGCACTTGGCAAAGGGTCCACCAGCGGGGCCCTTTATCAGCTTCTTTGCCCAGTGCTCTAGGAAGCACTTGGCAAAGCTTGCTTCTTTGCCGAGTGCCAGGGCCACAGCACTCGGCAAAGAAGCTTTATCGGTGCCCAGGTGTTGCTTCTCTGCCGAGTGCTATGCCCTGGCACTCGGCAAAGCACCTCTTTGCCGAGTGTTACACTCGACAAAGTGACCAGTATATAACTTTTTTATTTGTTTTTGCTATTCCATCCAAACAAACAAAAGATATCACATATACATCATAGATATCACATAATCATCACAGATATAACATATACATCACATATCTCACAAACACCATAAATCAAACAAGTTCTCATAGCATTACCAACATGTTCGGACACAAACATAAGTATTCAACACTCAAAACATAAGTCCCAAGTATCTCACAAAGCAATACCAATATCTAACAACATAAGTCTCAAGAACATAAGTCTCAAGAAAGATAATATCTCATCGAGGTGGGCGGCTGGACTGGTGCGACGATGGGCTGGGCGATCCATGAGGGTTGTTGGATGCCGCCCCAGATTGTCCCTGCACAGAGAAGAGATTGTATGTGTTACACCAAATGCATTACCAACATCTAACTAGAATTTTGATACTCACAGGAGTATGGAACAGAGCAGGGTCAACTGTAGGGAACAATGGAGGTGGTGGAGCGAAACTCTGTGCGGCGCCAAGGCTCTGCATGTACTGAAACATCTCCGCCATCCTCTGCTGATCTACGAGGTGGGCCTCCCGCTCCGCCATCATCCTCGCCTCCATCTCCTGACGTTCCCTCCTCTCTGTTTCTAGCTAGGTCTGTAATATTGAGTGCACCTAGACTCCTAGAGGGGGGGGGGTGAATAGGTGATCCTAGGAAATTCAACACTTAATAGCCAATACTTGGTTATGAAATGTTAGGGTGATTAAACCAAGTTGCTAGAGTGTGAACTTCAGAAGAAAGCCAATCACAAAATAAGATGGACACAAGACACAGTGATTTATCCCGTGGTTCGGCCCATGCCTACTTCCACATTGTGGTGACGTCCTTCGGTCAAGGATTGCACTCAATCCCTCTCAAGTGATCTAATGATCAACTTTGAGTACCACGACTATCTTCCTTATAGTCTTTCTCCCGTTTGCGAGGAATCTCCACAGATTGGAGCCTCTCGCCCTTATAAGTTTATCACAAAAGAAGCACAATAGTAAGTGAGAGAGAGTAACACACGCAAGACTCAAATCCGCAGCACACACACGCACACAAGCCAAGACTTGAGCTCGAAACACAGCACAAAGAGTTCACAACTCAAACGGAGCTCAAATCACTAACACAATCGATCAAATGCGTGGAGGCGGAGTCTGGGAGTCTTAGGATGTTTAGTGAATGCTTGGTGTACTGCTCCATGCGCCTAGGGGTCCCTTTTATAGCCCCAAGGCAGCTAGGAGCCGTTGGAGATCAACTTGTTAGGCAATTCTTGGCTTCTGCCGAGTGGCACACCGGATAGTCCGGTGCACCACCAGACAGGTCCTGTAGCTGTCCGGTGCTTGATTCACTTCCTTGTCTGGCACATCCGACCGTTGGGCCGGCGGTCCCGTTGGTGCACCGGACACTGTCCGGTGCAGACCGGACAGTCCGGTGTGCCCAACCGACCGTTAGCGCGGGCCACGTGTCGCCCGCTGATTCCGCTACCGACCGTTGGCTCGGGCGGCTCTGACTCACTAGACAGTCCGGTGCACCAACGGACAGTCCGATGATTTTTAGCCGTGACGCTTTTTGGTTTTCTCGAGAGCGACGAGTTCGTCGCTGAAGGACTTGGGCGCGAGCACTGATGGCTCACCGGATAGTCCGGTGATTTTTAGCCATGTCGCCCGCCAATTCCCGAGAGCGGCTAGTTGGTCGACGAGCCAGCCTGGGGCACCAGACAGTCCGGTGTGCCAGGCTGGTGCTGGTTTTGGCTGTCCTTAGCCAACTCTTCTCTAATTCCAATCTTCTTTTCTTGGCACTGTTTCTAGCACTTAGATAAACATGTTAGTATTCAAAAACAATTTACCAAGTCTAGAAACATACCTTGTTCTTTGATTTGCACTTCTCACTCATTTAGCACATAAGAACTCAATCAATATGTGTTGGGCATCTAATCACCAAAACACTTATAGAAATGGCCCAAGAGCACATTTCCCTTTCAATCTCCCCCTTTTTGGGGATTTATGCCAACACTTTTAAAAGCAACATGAGAAGTGCAACATTAATGCAAATTGAAGACCAAATTCGCTTTACTTAGTATTTGGCATATTTGGATCACTCTTTGCCACCACTTGGTTTGTTTTTGCAAATCAAATTCTTTTTCTGTCTCTAAGTCAAACACACTTGTTTGGGCAAATCGAGAGATATTCCAAGAGTAAGATTGATCAAGTGCCAAAAACTCCCCCTTTTTCCCATAATCAAAATTCTCCCCCATAAGAGACCAAATTTTGCAATAAGAGTATTTTGGACAAAACACAAATTCTAACTCTTACTATTTTCAAAAATCACAAGTGGTTGGCTGATCCATTTGCTTTTGCCTTAGTTTCTCCCCTTTAGCATTAAGCACCAAACGAGATAACTTTTGGCCCTTTAACCCCATTGCCTCACCAAAAAGTCAAATAAGAGCAAAAAGGCAATGAGAGCATAAGTATGAACTTGGAATTAAATACACTAATACCGGAGTGCAGTGGAAGTCTTTTCGTCGTCCAAGTTCACTTTTCCTTTCAATGGTCCTTCGAGGCTACTTCAAGTGTACTCAAACAAACAAGTTAGTCTCAAAGGAGTCAAGTTGTAGCACATCTCCCCCTAAACATGTGCATCATTTGCATACGGACTTGTGAGGTCCGGGAATGACTTGTACAACTTGAGCACCACAAATAAACAATAATGTAAACACTCAAAGTAACATGATCAAAGGCATATACTACATGTATGCTCTAGATCAATCCAAGTTACGCGAATCTAAGACATTTAGCTCACTATGCAACCTGCAAAACCTTTTCTCATCCAAAGGCTTGGTGAAGCTATCAGCTAGCTCGTTCTCGGTGCTAATGTGGTAAACATCGATATCTCCCTTTTGCTGGTGGTCTCTCAGGAAGTGATGCTGGATGTCTATGTTCTTAGTGCAGCTGTGTTCAACAGGATTACCCGCCAAGCATATTAGACTCTCATTGTCACATAGGAGTGGGACTTTGCTCAGATTGTAGCCGAAGTCCTGGAGGGTTTGCCTCATCCAAAGCAGTTGCGCGCAACACTGTCCTGTGACAACGTACTCGGCCTCAGCGGTGGATAGGACAACAAATGTTTGTTTCTTGGAACTCCAGGACACCAGGGACCTTCCTAGAAATTGGCACGTCCCTGATGTGCTCTTCCTATCAACCTTGCACTAGGCATAGTCGGAGTCTGAGTATCCAATTAAGTCAAAGGTAGACCCCTTTGGATAGCAGGTACCAAAGCAAGGCGTAGAAACTAAATACATAAGAATTCGCTTAATGGCCACAAGGTGACATTCCTTGGGGTCAGATTGAAATCTAGCACACATGCATACACTAAGCATAATGTCCTGTCTACTAGCACAAAGATAAAGTAGTGAACCTATCATTGACCGGTATGCCTTTTAATCAACGGACTTACCTCTTTTGTTGAGGTCAAGATGCCAGTCAGTTCCCATCGGTGTCTTTGCAGGCTTGGCATCCTTCATACCAAGCCTCTTGAGAAGATCTTGAGTGTACTTCATTTGGGAGATGAAGGTACCGTCCTTGAGTTGCTTCACTTGGAATCTAAGGAAGTAGGTCAACTCGCTCATCATCGACATCTCGAACTTTTGAATCATCACCCTGCTAAACTCCTCACAAGACTATTAGTTAGTAGAACCAAATATTATGTCATCGACATATATTTGGCAAACAAAAAGATCACCATTGCATGTCTTTGTGAAAAGAGTGGGATCGGCTTTCCCAACCTTGAAAGCATTAGAAATAAGGAAATCTCTAAGGCATTCATACCATGCTCTTGGGGCTTGCTTAAGTCCATAGAGCGCCTTAGAGAGCTTATATACATGGTCGGGATACCTATCATCCTCAAAGCCAGGGGGTTGTTCCACGAATACCTCCTCCTTGATTGGCCTATTGAGGAAAGCGCTCTTTACGTCCATTTGGAATAGCCTAAAAAATGGTGAGCGGCATAGGCTAATAAAATTCGAATTGACTCTAACCTAGCCACAGGAGCCAAAGTCTCCTCGAAATCCAAACCTGTGACTTGGGCATAACCTTTTGCCATTAGTCGAGCCTTGTTTCTTGTCACCACTCCGTGCTCGCCTTGCTTGTTGCGGAACACCCACTTGGTTCCCACAACGTTTTGCTTTGGACGTAGCGCCAGGCTCCAGACTTCATTCCTTTTGAAGTTGTTGAGCTCTTCCTGCATGGCCAACACCCAGTCTGGATCTTGCAAGGCCTCTTCTACCCTGAAAGGCTCAATAGAAGAGACAAACGAGTAATGCTCACAAAAATTAGCTAGACGTGAGCGAGTAGTTACTCCCTTGCTGATGTCACCCAGAATTTGATCGACGGGGTGATGTCTTTGGATCGTCGCTCGGACTTGGATTGGAGGAGCCTGTGGTGCTTCTTCCTCCATAACCTGTTCTTCCTGAGCTCTCCCTTGATCTTGCCCCTCTTCTTGAGGTACCTGTTCATCGTCTTGGGTTGGAGGATGCACCAGTGTCGAGGAAGAAGGTTGATCTTGTTCCTGCAGTTCCTGTGGCCGCACATCTCCTATCGCCATAGTTTGCATCGCGGCCGTCGGAACCTCATCTTCATCTATATCATCAAGATCAACTTGCTCTCTTGGAGAGCCATTAGTCTCATCAAATACAACGTCACTAGAGACTTCAACTAATCCTGATGATCTATTGAAGACCCTATACGCCTTTGTATTTGAGTCATATCCTAGTAAAAACCCTTCTACTACCTTGGGAGCAAATTTTGAATGTCTACCTTTCTTCACCAGAATGTAGCATTTGCTCCCAAATACACGGAAATAAGTACATTGGGTTTGTTACCAGTAAGGAGTTCGTAGGAGGTCTTCTTGAGGAGGCGGTGCAGATAGAGCCGGTTTATGGCATGGCAGGCTGTGTTCACAGCTTCCGACCAAAACCGCTCAGGTGTCTTGTACTCTCCAAGCATCGTTCTTGCCATGTCGATTAGCGTCCTATTCTTCCTCTCTACCACACCATTTTGTTATGGTGTGTAGGGAGCGGAGATTTCGTGCTTGATGCCTTCCTCCTCTAGGAATTCTTCAACTTGAAGATTCTTGAACTCGAACCCATTGTCGCTTCTTATCTTCTTCACCTTTAGCTCAAACTCATTTTGAGCTCTCCTTAAGAAGCGCTTTAGGGTCCCTTGGGTTTCTGATTTGTCCTGCAAAAAAACCCAAGTGAAGCGGGAAAAATCATCGACTATTACAAGACCATACTTACTTCCCCCGATGCTGAGGTAGGCAACAGGTCCGAAGAGATCCATGTGAAGAAGCTCCAGTGGTCTTGATGTCGTCATCACATTCTTGCTGTGATGAGTGCTTCCCACCTGTTTCCCTGCCTGACATGCTGTACAAGGTCTTTCTCAAAACAAACATCGGTTAGTCCTAACACATGATCTCCCTTTAGAAGCTTATGAAGGTTCTTCATCCCAACATGTGCTAGACGGCGATGCCAAAGCTAGCCCATATTAGTCTTAGCTATTAAGCATGCATCTAGATTGGCATTCTCTTTCGAAAAATCAACTAAATAGAGCTTGCCATCTAATACACCCTTAAAAGCTAATGAACCATCACTTCTTCTAAAGACAGAAACATCAATATTTGTGAATAGACAATTATAACCCATGTTACATAATTGACTCACAGACAACACATTATATGTAAGGAAAATGGACCCCGGGCCTTTTGGCTAATTGAGTTTTGGTGTTTGATGAACAACACAATCAGTGAACTAATAAGTTTTCTAGTGTTTGTGTTTATAGTTCACAGGATGCGAAGAGAATTGGACCAAGGCAATGAGGATGCAACACCTCAAAAGAAGACATAAAAAGATGCATAGGAGTCCAATACTCAAGAACAAAGAAGCCCGAAGAAATTAGCGAAGAAATCCAAGACGAGGGCTGTCAGCCAGCGCCTGGTGGCGCACCGGGCATCGGTGTCCGGTGTGCACCGGACTGTCCGGTGAGGCACCGGACAGTCTGCGCAGAGAGGCCGCAGACAGGCGCTCTCTGGCTGTAGAACCGGACTGTCCGGTGTGCACCGGACTGTCCGGTGTGCCAACGGGCAGACGGCAACGGTCGGATCCAACGGTCGACTGCTACAGGCGCCAACGGTCGGCTGACGTGGCGTGCACCGGACATCTACTGTGCAGTGTCCGGTGGTGCACCGGACTGTCCGGTGCACCCGAAGACAGAAGGCTGCTGCTTTCTGTCCAACGGCTAGTTGGGGGTGTGGAGGCTATAAATACCACCCCAACCGGCCATTCTCAAGTGTGAGAGCCCAAGCAACATACCAAGACACATAGTGCATATTTCCAAGTGCTCAAACACCCAAGTGCTTAATAGAAACACTCGGTGATTAGCGTAGGTGCTTTGCGAAGTGCTTAGGTTAGTTAGACCGCTTTAGCGCTTGCTCTAGGTGAACCCTAGATTGTTGAGTGAGTTTAGATAAACCTCACAACCCCTCGGCTCTTGCGTGAGTCGTTGTAATTGTACCGAGTGGGGCGAGAGTCTTGCGAGACCGTGACAACCGCGTTTGTGTCACGGCCGCCACCGTGTACCGGAGGGAACGAGGCCCGCGGCGTTTCGGCCGGAAGCTCGATAGTGGAGACGGCGGGGAGCGTCCGAGAGGAGCCGGAAGCGGAGCACCACTTGCACGTGGAGAAGGCCCGCGGCTCTCTACGGAGTTACTCGACCGTGGTGCTTGGCCCTCGCGTGGGCTTCCCTTTGCGTAGGGGCACCAACGAGGATTAGTCGGGACCTTGCGCGGTTCCGGATACCTCGTTAAAAATACCAGCGTCATCCACGAGAGTTTGCTTCTCTACTTAGCTCTTTACATTCCGCATTTATATTAAGCATTTAAGTTTCAATCTTGTAGTCATACTTATTTAGTGTAGATTGAAACTTAGCCTTTGCGGTAGAGATAGCAACACTTAGACAAAACCTAGTTTGCACATTCTTGTTTTGATTATTTGCATAGGTTTTGCTCTAGGGATTTAATTGTGGCCGAGTATAGTAAAAGTTTTAGAAGTCCTAATTCACCCCCCCCCCCTCTTAGGCGTCACCCGTTTCCTACAAGTGGTATCAGAGCCCAGTTTGGCTCATTTGAAACGCTTTAGCTTCACCGCTAAAAGAGCCGACACTTTTTAGAGGAAGGGATGGATACCCATAGGCCACCACACTTTGACGGCACTAACTTCCCATATTATAGTGCTAGAATGGCTTGTTACCTAGAGGCCGTTGATCTAGGTGTTTGGAGAGTCACTCGTGACGGGATGAAACCTCTCAAGAATCCCGAGAAACCCACCACGAGTGAGGAAAAAGAAATCCATTTAAATGCTAGAGCCAAAAATTGCTTGTATGAATCTCTTAGCATGGATATTTTTAATCAAGTATTTACCTTGAAAACTGCTAATGAGATTTGGCTAAAATTGCATGAGCTCCATGACGGCACATCCAATGTCCGTGAGCAAAAACATTGCCTAGTCTTAAATGAGTATAATTCTTTTGCCATGAAAGATGATGAGCTTGTTAGAGACATGTATTCTCGTTTGAATCTAATAATCAATGAGCTCAACTCTATTGGCATTAATAAGCTAGGTGATGCGGACATTGTGAGGAAGATTATCTCCCTGCTACCACAACAAAGATATGGGAGCATCATCACCATCCTTCACAACATGGAGGATTTGAGCAACATGACCCCGACCATTGTGATTGGGAAAATCGCGGCCTTTGAGATGTCGCGAAAAATGAGTCGGGGAGAGGAGCCAACTTCCTCAAGACCATATGCTTTTGCATGTGATGAAAGGAAGGGCAAAAAGAAGGCTCCCACTCCAAGTTCCTCAAGCGAAGAAGAGGAAGAAGAAAGTGATGATGATGAAGATAATCAACCATGCACATCATCCTCCGAGGACGAAGAAACAATCCGACGCGTCGGAAAGGTAATGAGGATGATCCGCAAGATTAATCTAATGGGTGTACCCCTGCAGGTCAAGGATCTTCTCTTTAACATTGACAGGAAAAAGCAAAGGAAGAGAGGATGCTTCGCATGTGGGGAGAAGGGCCACTTCAGGGACAACTGTCCAAATATGGCCAAACCCAAAAAGGAGAGGAGCAAAGGCAAGGCGCTCACAAGTGTTAGAACTTGGGATGATTCTTCAAGTGAAGATGAACCTCCAAGGACGCGCAGCCACCGGTCCTCGTCACGATCATCACGGTCATCACACAAATGCCTTATGGCAAGAGGTAACAAAAGCATTCCATCCTCTAGTGATGAAAGTAGTAGTGATGATGAAGGTGAGGGAAAGGCCTCTCTAGAAGAGCTTGCGGAAGCCGTAAAATTTTTCCAGGATGTTTGCACTAAGCAAAAAGCTCAACTTAAAACTTTGAAAAATAAGTTGGTTAGCTCTCAAAATGATTACAAAGGTTTGCTAGAAAAATTTGAAACTTTTGCAAACTTAAATAGTGAGCTATCAACTAAAATTGAGCTATTAGAATCTAGTGCTCCATCCACTGCTACCGATGATAGCCTTATTAAAAAGAATGAAAAACTTAAGGCTAAGTTAGCTAGCTCCCAAGAAGCTATTGAAAATTTGCTAGAGAAAATGGAAATTCTTAGCATACACAATAATGAGCTAACTACTAAGCTAGAAAACATTGGTAGCACCCCAGCAGCATCTTTAGTTGAAATACCTAAAATAATTAAGAAAGATGCTTCTACTTCCTGCTTTGATTTAATTGATGATTCTAACCCCTGCAACCAAGTCGTTGTTGAGAATATTGTTGTAGAGACATGTACGGATGAGGTTGCAAAGGAAAATGAACAATTAAAGCAAGAAGTGGCTCGCCTTGGCAAGGCTTTGTATGACAAGAAAGGCAAAGCCAAACAAATCCGACCTCCACAGGATAACACCACTGCGGGAGTGAACAAGCCTATAGAGGGAGAAACTGTGATTTGTAGGCTATGCCACAAGGAAGGCCACAAGTCGTTCCAATGCAAGGCGATGACCGGGGATAAACAAAGGCAAAAGCTCAAGCAAAAGCCATCAAGCAAAATCTCCAACACCTACATCAAAAAGGTGAAGAAAAAGGATGCTACACCATATTTGATCAAGAAGAAAAAGAACGGAAAGGTGATAGCAATCAAGGCCAACAAGCAAGCCAACAAAGGAAAAGGGGCCAAACGCATCTGGGTGCCAAAAGAGATAATTTCAACCATGAAAAGCACCAAGAAGGTTTGGATCCCGAAAGGGAAGTGAGTGGACCAAAGGTCTTCGGGAAATTTGGAGACTTGGCAAAATTAGGATGTATATCATGGGGCACATCATACTGGATCAAGTTTATTGCCAAGTGGGTTAGTGAAAAACTTTGGACCCAAATTTCCCACCCATGACTAAGGTAACTAGTTTTATTGTATTTCTCGTTTTTAGATATGCGTATCTATTTGCCTTGTATCTAGTTTACCTTTCTTGCCTAGTATTACATGTGTTATGTACTTTTGCTTAAAATCATGCATACTAGGTAAATCATATGGTAGGATTGCTTGCTTTTAATTCATATACCTAAGCAAACCTACATGGCTTAAAATGTTTATTTAAGCACGGCACATAGCTTTAATATCACTCCATAGTAAATGATGCATCAATTGAAAATTTTGATTTCTACAAAGTGTATCATTTAACTTATATGTGCCAAAGTTTGGATTATAGATAATTTGCCCCTCTTGATATCAAATCAAAGTGCATGTCTCCTACAAGTATTCAAAACTTGTATGCACACCTTTAGGGGGAGGTTACTCTATAATCTAACACTTTGAGACTAACACCTTTTCAAGTCTATTTCATGTGATAGTCTCATTGTAAGGAAAATAAGGTCCCCGGAGAAAGACAACAATCTTCCACTGCAAAATCCCCAAGAACTCTCATGTCTCTCAAGCTCGCCATTGATTTTCAATTGGTATCTTTTTGAGACTACATTCAGTATCATTTACATGTCTTCTCCAATATTTGATTAGACTATATTTCATATCATATGCTTCCATGTTGCTAAAAATGCATAAGTAGTTAACTCATATTCTGTTACCTATGCATAAAGGAAGTTAGTCTTTTCAAATCATGTCTTGCACCTCTAATTTTCACATGCTTTTTCCTAAGTAGAGGATCTCTAAAAAGGGGGAGAAACTTCTTTCTAAAGAGAACACTCATTTAGGGAGAGTAATCTTTTGAGGACTCCTTCAAGTGGTATCATTCACAAAGTTTAATTTAATATCCTTCTAGTGATATCATTTGATACAATTCTTGATGAGGGCAAGCTTTTATTTACTTCCTACATGCTTTTAATGTCTTCCTTTTCGGTGGTTGATGCCAAAGGGGGAGAAGTTTAGGGACCAAAGCAATGAAAACTATATCAAACACCAAACACCACCAATTTAAAATTTTATATCTACAAATGGCTTTTTAAGTGGTTTTGGTTATTTGGTCCAAAAATAGGAAGTAAGTGAATTATGGAGTTAGGGGGAGGCTTAAGTCCATAATATCACATTGTGGGGACAATCATGCATCTTAGCAAGTAGATTGCATATTTTCACTCAAATACTTGTATTATTTGCTTGCTTTGGCTGTGTTGTCATCAATCACCAAAAAGGGGGAGATTGTAAGGAAAATGGACCCCGGGCCTTTTGGCTAATTGAGTTTTGGTGTTTGATGAACAACACAATCAGTGAACTAATAAGTTTTCTAGTGTTTGTGTTTATAGTTCACAGGATGCGAAGAGAATTGGACCAAGGCAATGAGGATGCAACACCTCAAAAGAAGACATAAAAAGATGCATAGGAGTCCAATACTCAAGAACAAAGAAGCCCGAAGAAATCAGCGAAGAAATCCAAGACGAGGGCTGTCAGCCAGCGCCTGGTGGCGCACCAGACATCGGTGTCCGGTGTGCACCGGACAGTCTGCGCAGAGAGGCCGCAGACAGGCGCTCTCTGGCTGTAGCACCGGACTGTCCGGTGTGCACCGGACTGTCCGGTGTGCCAACGGGCAGACGGCAACGGTCGGATCCAACGATCGACTGCTACAGGCGCCAACGGTTGGCTGACGTGGCGTGCACCGGACATCTACTGTGCAGTGTCCGGTGGTGCACCGGACTGTCCGGTGCACCCGAAGACAGAAGGCTGTTGCTTTCTGTCCAACGGCTAGTTGGGGGTGTGGAGGCTATAAATACCACCCCAACCGGCCATTCTCAAGTGTGAGAGCCCAAGCAACATACCAAGACACATAGTGCATATTTCCAAGTGCTCAAACACCCAAGTGCTTAATAGAAACACTCGGTGATTAGCGTAGGTGCTTTGCGAAGTGCTTAGGTTAGTTAGACCGCTTTAGCGCTTGCTCTAGGTGAACCCTAGATTGTTGAGTGAGTTTAGATAAACCTCACAACCCCTCGGCTCTTGTGTGAGTCGTTGTAATTGTACCGAGTGGGGCGAGAGTCTTGCGAGACCGTGACAACCGCGTTTGTGTCACGGCCGCCACCGTGTACCGGAGTGAACGAGGCCCGCGGCGTTTCGGCCGGAAGCTCGATAGTGGAGACGGCGGGGAGCGTCCGAGAGGAGCCGGAAACGGAGCACCACTTGCGCGTGGAGAAGGCCCGCGGCTCTCTACGGAGTTAATCGACCGTGGTGCTTGGCCCTCGCGTGTGCTTCCCTTTGCGTAGGGGCACCAACGAGGATTAGTCGGGACCTTGCGCGGTTCCGGATACCTCGGTAAAAATACCGGCGTCATCCACGAGAGTTTGCTTCTCTACTTAGCTCTTTACATTCCGCATTTATATTAAGCATTTAAGTTTCAATCTTGTAGTCATACTTATTTAGTGTAGATTGAAACTTAGCCTTTGCGGTAGAGATAGCAACACTTAGACAAAACCTAGTTTGCACATTCTAGTTTTGATTATTTGCATAGGTTTTGCTCTAGGGATTTAATTGTGGCCGAGTATAGTAAAAGTTTTAGAAGTCCTAATTCACCCCCCCCTCTTAGGCGTCACCCGTTTCCTACGTTATACTCGAGCAATTCAACTAAAAACACATTAGAGATAGAATGCTCGAAAGTGATGGCGATCTTTCCCAACCCTTTGACCTTGCCTTGGTTCCCATCTCCAAAGATGATCGTGTCCTGGGAATCCTTGTTTTTGACGTAGGAGGTGAACATCTTCTTCTGCCCTGTCATGTGGTTCGTGCATCCGCTGTCGATAATCCAGCTTGAGCCCCCGGATGGATAACCCTACAAGGAATTTTAAGCTTGGGTTTTAGGTACCTAACTCTTGTTGGGTCCTACAAGGTTAGTCACAACAGCTTTTGGAGCCCAAATGCAAGTCTTGTCTCCCTTGCATTTGGATCCCAATTTCCTAGCAACTACTTTTGCATTTTTACATGAAAGTACAAAAGAAGCATTGCAAGCATGGTAAACAGTAGTAGATCCATTGTAAACTTTCCTAGGTGCATGAGAAGGAACATAATTTCTCCTAAGCCTACTTCTATCATGAACAAAAAAGGAACTAGATGCGAACATAGCATGAGCATTATGAGAAATAATATGATCATAGTATCTTTCATTATGAGCACGACTAGTGAATTTTCTATCATAAATATAGGCATGGTTCTTTTGAGAACTACTAGCCATCGGGGCCTTCCCTTTCTCCTTGTTGAGAACTGAAGTCCTTAGGCTTGTTAAGTTCTTGGTTTCCTTTCAAAAACCAAGTCCATCCTTAATTGAGGGGTGTCTACCAACAGTGTAGGCATCCCTAGCAAATTTTAATTTATCATGATCATCTTTGCAAGTCTTAAGTTGAGCATTAAGGCTTGCAACCTCATTGTTTAATTTAGCAATAGTGACAGCATGTTCATCAAAATTTACATCTTTACACCTATTGCAAATAACTACGTGTTCTACACAACTGGTTGTATTTGCTTTTTCTAACTTAGTATTCAAATCATTATTTAAATCCTTTAAGCTAGCAATAGATTCATGACAGGAAGATAACTCAGATGACAGTATTTCATTATTCTTAATTTCTAAAACAAGAGATTTTTGAACACTAACAAACTTGTCATGTTCCTCATACAAAATATCCTCTTGCTTTTTCTAGCAGTTTATCTTTTTTATTAAGAGCATCAATTAATTCATTAATTTTGTCTACCTTAGCTCTATCTAGTCTATCGGAGAGAAAATCCTCCGGCCGGGTGGCGGAATGCACCCGCCCTAATCCTAAGATGACGAGGGGGCCTAAGCAGTTGCCTGTTTGGTGAATTCGGGATGAACACAAGGACACTCGAGGGTTTATAGTGGTTCAGGCCGCAGGAGCGTAATACCCTACCTCGACTATGTGTAAGTTGTATTGAGTGTGTGTCGAGCGTGTGTCCTTTGTAACGCTGTGTGCCTTCCCTTTTATAGTTTAAGGGAGGCACATACAAGGATGCTAAGCCCCGACATGCGGGTCCAGAAGCATAATGGTAGGAATACATTATGTGAATAGTAACAAAGATCCTCCGCCTTAGTAACGCATGAGTGATCAGCGGAAGTCATGATGACCGCAGTCCATGCAGCATTGATAGTCAGTAACCCTTTTCTTGGAAACGTGCGAGTAATGGTGAGTAACAGCACGGCCCATGCAATGTGGACTGGGCGCGCCGCCTGTCACTGGAACGGACAGGCGCACATCTTATCCGTAATAAATGCAAAGACACGCGTAGTCCAGAGGCTTTATGCCAGGTTCTGTCCATTGGCTTACACCGCGCGCAGTAAGCCACGTGGCAGCATTGGGCCTCCGCCTGGGCAGGGAGCAGGAGTATATGCGATTAGGTCCGGATCCCACCAGACAGGAGTATATGCGATTAGGTCCGGATCCCACCAGACCAGGTCTGGACACGTGTCGGCATCGGACACCCGCCTGGGCCCTGATTAAGGCTCGGGTATGTTCTGTCCTGGAACCGGGGACCCCACCGTGGGCGGCCCGGACCCCATACAGGGAGGTCCGGATCCATTCTAGGGGTCTGGTTCGCACACGTAGAGGTCCTGGACCAAACTTGGAGGCCCGGACCATATATACAGGGGTCTGACACCTTCCCATGGGGGTCCGGACATGTGGCGGCACCGGACCCGCCCATGTGGTGGGGTCAGACGCTGTTGCTGGCCTAGAGTAGTCACCCGAGGCTGGGGCGAGTCATGGCCTAGTCCTACATACAACTCTTTCACCACACGACTAAAAATAGCCGCGTGGATACTGCGTCTTTATACAGTAGTAAGGTGTACCCTAGTGTAACACCCCTGGTGTTACTGTTACTAAAACTTGAGCATAACATCATCAACATTAGCATTTCATGTGTTGGACACACCTAGAGTGCATTCACTAGGCAAAAATTTCAAACAAGTTGTATTGATATGACCTTTTGCAAATAAAACCCTGGAGTAGGGAACTGAACCCTAGATTGGGGGTAATAGAGCAAACAAGGCTTAAATAAGACAGAACTTCAAAATTCAATTGAAAAAGTCATAAAGTGTCTCCATGGATGAACTCAAGTGGGATACAAACCCTAAGAGTGCAAGAAACCCTAATTGGAACCCTGGAAAGCCCTAAACCTAAACCCTAGGGGGCTAAGTGCAAAATTAGTGCACTTTTGGATTAAAGTGCAAAAACTATGATAATAAGGTGTCTTAAGTCATATGTTTCACAATTATGAAGATTTTCAACTTAAACCCTAGGTTTTGGGCCTATTTGCAAAAGCACCACATTTGTAACCATATGGCTAAGTCTGATTTTGCAGAGAATAGGTTCAACTTCGGGGCCTTGTAACTTCCAAACAAAAAGGATTTTGCCCTAGATCACCACATCAATTTTGTAGATCTACTAAAGGAGAAAAACTTTGTTAAAGGCACTAAACTGTGGTTACATGAAGAAATTGGAGATAATTAAACCTAAAGATGGGCTATCAGGCTACTCGGAGACTGAACATTGTCTGACAGTATAATCAGACAGTCTTTAAACCTAGATTTGATCATGATCCACTAAGAAATTGAGCATGGTTCCCATAACAATGTTGTAGCTGAATCATAGGACTATAGCTTTGATACAGAGAGTTGAACCGATTGATACATGAAATCGGGAGGAAATTGAGCTTCAAGTTGCTCTGTCAAGTCAACTGAAGATGAATGCGATGGTACATTACGCCCAAACTGAATCAGACCACGGGTTGATTCCCCCCCTCGCCGTCGATGATCTTTACGCCGTGATTCACGCTGTCGTCACGATTCGTGTTCACCGGCGAGGGGATAACTACGGTGAAGTAAAGATCTGGGCGAGGGATCAGCTCGAGCTCGATTGCGGCTAAGCCCGCCGTACCCCCTTGCTCATCGGTTGATCTGGATAAGACCTCGCTGCCGTTGATCGATCACTGCCGTGCGCCACGTGTCCAGACACTTTACCACGTCGCGATTAGTCACGTTAGGGGATCCAGTGATTGCCGGAGGGAGCGCCACGGTGAAAACCACTAAGCACTTGCGCTAGTGCTCCTCTCCTTCTCCGACCGTCGTGCGTCATCATCCAAATTCCCGGCCACCGCTCTCGCTTGCTATAAATTGAGCCCGCCGTAAGCTCCGTAGTGTAATCACGCACCAGGCCATCCAAACTGTGCCCTCAATCGATCACCTGAGCTCACGGATTTCTATGTTCCCCCAATCTCTGTCTCCGCCACCATAAAAGCACCTCACCGCGACTAGCTTGTTCCAGGTTAGTTCAAGCTTCTCAGTCGTTTGTTCTAGCATCCTTAAGTTCTCCGCAAGCTCCTCGACCCCTCAGATTGAACTAGACCGCCATGGATCACCGGGAACACGTTGTTCCTTTGATTTTCCCCGCTGCCACCGTGGCCACGGCAAACCGGGTAGCCATTCTTGGAATTAGGTGAGGGGAAATGATCACTAGATCTCGAATTTGGTTTCGGCAAAAGTAGGATGCCAGTCCTTGAGCGAGTCAGCCGGTATACGGGCTCGCCAGAGTTCGGTTCCCCGCCATGCGGCGTCGTTGACATGTCGCTGTGAAGGATTAGAAGTTCAAGGGCCTTTCTGCAAGTGTCAGTGAGACAGTGAATAGTGGTTGTAGGTTCTTAACGAATATTCAAAATAGCAAGGGCCTCTATGTAAATCTTCCAGCGTGGGCACGGGCGCGCGCGTTTTCCACCCGAGATTGGGCTGCCTGGGCTGGATTTGGCCCAAGACTGTTCATTCCTTTTCTTTTAATTTTTCTACTAGAGCTAAATAAATTCTAGAAAATTGTAGAAAAATGGTAAAAATACCAAACCAATTTTTCTAGATTCCTAATTTCCTATAGAATTTAATAAAAATAGTTTCATGATTTTTAATCCAAATAAAGAATTATAGAGTATTTAAAATAGGCTAAAATCTTGTTTCTAGATTTTTAGAAAATAGATAATGATTCCAAAAATCTCCAAACTTTTTGGATGACCCTTATATATTATTTAGAAACTTTGGGTAGAGTTTGGTATGATTTGGGCCTTGTTTGATACTTAGAACCTAAAACCCTACCCCCTGCCCTATGAACTTCACTGTTGACTCCGGAAACCCTAAGTTCTCAGAGGTCCGTGAAGGAAAATTGTATTCAAGACTTTAGATAATAAACTTTTATTATCTTTGCATTCTCATGAGCATTACCTAGGCATTCATTATTATGTATGGTTATATTTAGAAAATGAAGAAGAAGTAGAAGAAGAGAAGACTCCACCACCACCACTTGAGGAACATCAGGCAGGCAACTGCTTTTATTTTGATATCTGCGGAACTGAGCGTGATTCACCAGTAAAACAAGGCAAGCCCCGGTGCATTTGCCACCCCCTTGTTCCTTTTTAAATCTTTCTCACTTACTTAATGCATTAGGTGATAGGAGTTGTGTGCTAAACTATTGCTGCATCTCCTTCCTTGATTTATTTCCTAATCCCTGTTTTACAAAAGGTTTTCTTATGCTTAGCTTTGCTTTAGAAAAACAAAATGTTTTGCTTTCTCAAAGATGATGTTGCAAAGTGGGTGGGAAGTTTTCGAAAATAAAACTTGATGGTGGATCCATCATGGCCATGATGGGTTCAACATCGGAAAGGATGTACCTCTGCTAGGTACCAAACTTTGGGGTTTGAAATGATTAAGCTGAGACCAGGCGGGTGACTTGCACGAGAAGAGAGAGTCTCGGTGTAGTGTCTCCGTTTGAGTCGATTAAGGACCGTCTCGATGTAGGCCTACTGACCGAAGACCCTTTAACTGGTCACATGCCTCGTCATGGGTAAGCTTTGCCTCGGGCAGACTAATACCAGAATAAGATACCACGCAATGGGAGTGGAGAGATGGCGATAGTAGCGTGTACCCTCCATAGCAAGAGGCTAGACGGTGGTGTATCTGTGCTCTCGGTTGGCGTGAACCTGATCTGGTCTTAAGAACCCCAGTGGCGAGTTGACATATGCAAGGGTTAAGTGCTACATATGTCGTGTGATTGGAGATCCTAAGCTGAGTATAATCGATTTGGATCGCCGTAACTTCGTGGTTATGAAGACTTGGTCACTGACTTACATGTAGCAATCCAGTAAAGATGAAGGGTTGTTAAGAAATTGGCTAATGCAGGTCAAGTGATTGAACTAGGGTAGAAAGAACTCTAGATACAGGTAATCTTACTTAACCTGACAAGTAAAATTGAATTTTTAAGGATCCACTCTTAGTAAGCATTTCTGCAAACAGAGTCATTGACTATTGTTAAGCCTTACCTTGACTCCCTGAAAGCTAGCATACCCTTGAGAGTCTTTTCTTTAGTCGGGTAAGACTTGCTGAGTAATTCCATACTCATGGCTTTGTCCCATGTTGTTTTTAGGTGAGGAAGTAACCAACTTTTGTTGCTTCTGTTCTAAGGTGGTACCAAAGGAAGAGCACCAGGAGTGAAGCTGTGGGAGGAAAGGATCCTCCATAAAACTTTTGTTTAATACTTATCAGGAGGGGTTTTTGCCTCCCATGGTTTGTAATAATAATACTCAGCACTCATATATTATATTTCTGGTATGTAATATTCTAATTTCGTCTTACTTATCAATAAAGGTAAGTTAGTGTAATTGCTTCTGCATTTTTGTATCTCCGATGCTTATAATGTCTGCGTGACGGGTGCAATGCTCTTGGGAAAAGTAAAGAAAGCAGATACCGAACTTGTCAAGTGATTCAGGGGCACCTGCAGGGTTGTCTGAAGTCTGTTGGATAAGGACAACTGTAGGTGGGCCTAATAACTTGGGAGGTTCCGTCACACCTAGTTTCTAGGTACCGATAGTGGCCCCCGGGCCCACCTCAGGGGAGGATGCGAGCCTGCAGGTGGGGCCAAAGCTTGTATTTTGCCTTAATATGGCCTGATCGGTGATTGGTGCGCTGATTTAGCTTGTCTGCTGACGCGCCCACTATTAATCCGCCTTAGGTCACATCAACTGCCATATCTGTCCCCACGGTTGACTGACCCACAGCCCCACACCTGGTGGTTTCGTCGGGCCACGCGTGGGGCGCCTTGTTGCCGCTGCGTTGGTTTTAAAAACAACCTTTTGCCTCCTGCGGCGGCCCCGAGGAGGTGCGCTACCATGTGCGGGGGTTCACCCTTTCCGCACCCGAAATCTGGCACAAAAACTATATGACTTGTGGACCCGGGCCCCCGTGTCACAGACTGGGCTGCCTGTGTCCTAGGTGCCCGTCGAACGGGATTTCCTGCGGCAATTCAGGGGTGCGCGGAAGGGTTTCCCTGAACAAGGATTCAGGTTTCCTTGAAAAAGGATTCACCCCGTGTGCAGCAGTTACCTTTTCGCATTCTCTCCCAACCGGCTGCGCCCCTTTGCCTTTGTGCTCTTCTGCTCTACGCCCGCGCCGCCGCACACACCATGGCTTCTCTTGGTCATCCCGACCGCTTTTAGTGTGAGGCAACACTTAATCTGGTGCGTGGCCTGCTTGGGTGGAGCGCGCCAGGGCTCGCCGGAACAATCCGTGCCGGCGCTGCCCCCCTTGGCGATCTCGCCGCCGGGGAGTTCGTGCTGTTCACCTCCTACATTTCTTGCGGGTTGGCGCTGCCGATTTTTCCCTTCTTCCTACTGCTGCTGGAGGAGTTCGGGCTTTAGCTTCAACACCTCACGCCCCACTCCATCCTCCAGACAGCCATCTTTGTCCACCTCTACGAGATGTTCGTAGGTGTGGCCCCCTGCACCTCCCTCTTCCGCTACTTCTTCATGTTGGTCAAGTCCAGGAAGACTAGGGACCAAATCAGTGCCTACTACTTCCAGACGAGACCAGATCCAGCCGTAGTCTACATCCCCACCTTTGGTAGTGCGAGGTGGGAAAACTAGCGCAGTGACTGGGTGATTGCCAGCACCAAGGCCAACGACCACCTCGTCTTGCCATCCAATGGGCCAGCACTCGACCACAAGCAATGGAGGACCAAGTCGTCCCTCTCGCCATAGTTCCTGCCCGTTTTGGACAAGATCAAGGCCTTGGCCACGAGCGGCCTAACATCAATGCACATGGTTAGCGAGTTCCTGAAGCGCCGGATCATGCCACTGCAGAGGAGGCCATACATGTGCTGCTGGTTCACCGGCTCGAACGACATCGGCAGGATCCAGCGCGGGCCGGGCACCGATCTGTCCTGGGATGAGTTGGAACTCCTGGCAAGGGGATTACTGGGGAGACTTTTGTCCCTGAATCCCTGATACTCCCCCAGGCGATCCCAGTGCTCTGTGATGACCCAGGCCTGAGGACGGCGATCTTGGCCACGCGGCCGACCCTCAACGACAGCGGCGTGGCGGTTTGCCAGACCGGTGGCCAGGACCCCCTTCACAGGATCCAGATCTTCGATGCACTGGCTGGAGGTCCCCAGCCCACCGGTGTGGCTCCTAGCGCTAATCCCGCCATGGCCCCTAGCCCCTTGGACAAGGGCAAAGGGGCTGCAAGCAGTGCCTCCGCCCTAGGTAGCTCTAGGGGGTCAGAGGAGGAGAGGCGACGCAGGTTGCGTCGCGCTGACGGGTTGCTCATTTTGGAGCCCTCTCAGAAGCGCTAGAGGACTGTCGGTGGGGCCAAGGAGGCCAGCTCCTAGGCCCACGACGCGCAGTGGTGCGTCAGTCCTCCTGTCCCACCGCCACCACCACCATCTAGGGGTGATCACCCCCAGGGGCACCAGCAGCAGCAACAGTAGGAGCGGCGATCGCCCCACTTCCAGGGTCACTAGAAAGTCCAGGGCCCCAAGTAAGTGTAGTCCCTTTTTATTTGAGCCTAATCATCATGCTGACAAGTCTTAACCCATCATCTGTTTTCCAGGGCTTCTTCCTCCGCTTCTCCCAAGGCCACGCCTCCTCCACCAGATACTAGGCCCACCAACGGGTCTGGCTCTCAGCAGCAGGAATCTGCTGAGGGTGGTTCCAGCGGTATGCCCTGAGCTGCTGCCAAGACAGCGCCAGCGGCTTCCCATGCCCCAGCCAGGGGTCCGGCGGCAGCAGCGCCAGCATCAGGCGGCGTCGCTGTGGTGGAGGAGGTCCCAGCTGGGGGATTCACGCCCACTCCCGACACTGGGAGTGATATAGGAGGCGCGTCCAGCTCCAACCCCCCACCTGCTCCGGAGGAGATGGAGGTGGTGTTTGGGCGGCGACTCCAGTCGGGTGCTGAGCAAGAGGCGACGCTAGTCCCCCTGTCCCGTGCCCACCAGGTCCTTAGTGAAACTGAGGCAGCAATTTTGCAGGAGTGGGAGGCGCTTGAGGCTGAGCACCAGCGCCTCAGTGACTGGCGCACCCAACTGGAGGAGCGCACCAAGTCGGCGTCCCGACAGTTTACCTCCGAGCAGTCCCAACTCGAGCAGGACCGCAAGGAATACAAGAAGGACCTCCAGAAGGTGTGTGCCAGGGAGCTAGAGGCGCACCGAAGGGAGAAGAAAGTGGCCAGGAGGGAGGAGGCCGTGACCCAGAGGGAGGCCCTCGCAATATAGTACCAGGCCAAGCTGAGTGCCCTAGACCAGACTCTGGAAGCCTAGCGGGCCTAGCAGGTCAAGGCTATGGAAAGGCTGTAGAAATGGCGGCAAGAGCTTGAGGGCAAGGCCAGCGACGCCGCCCTCGTCGAGGAAAATCTTAAGGTGAAGGAACAGTCCTTGGATAGGCGGGAGACGGACCTCGCCAGGTGAGAGATGGATCTCGCCTTCAGGGAAGAAATGCTCACCCAGTGAG
The DNA here is from genome assembly GCA_029449295.1 of Zea luxurians. NCBI lineage: Eukaryota > Viridiplantae > Streptophyta > Magnoliopsida > Poales > Poaceae > Zea > Zea luxurians. Next base: position 191,413,148 of record JAOPSE010000001.1, read on the forward strand.
GCGAGTTGCTGGCTGAGCATGAGCTCGAAGCGGAGGAGAAAGAGAGGAAGCTGGAGAAGCAGATCCGCCAGTTTAATGCAGAGCAGGCGGCACCGGGTCCCCAGGCGATGGAGGCCACCAGGAAGGCCCTTGAAGTCTCCAGGCAGAGCACCGCGCCGGGGTCTAGCGCATTGTCGAGTGGGCCGGCGAGGCGAGCATGGCACTGGTGCCACTAGGGATGAGCCCCATCCTAGTGTCGGAGCTGCCTGTGTCGATCTCCGATGCCCTCCCGGTGCTGGACTCCACCGCCGATCACCTCCGACGCCTGGATCAGATCCTCGGGGCCCGCCTGGAGGCAGAGGGCAGCAAGCTATGCCGGGCGGTGGTGGAATACGTCCTCACGTGCTTCCGGAGTCATGACCCTGCCATGTCCTTGGCGCCGGTGATCACTGGTCTGGTAGCCGCTACAGAAGATGCCGCCCGGGAGAGTGTACAAGACGCTGTGGAGATGGTGGCCGAGCGCTTCCAGCGTGATCCTGTCGACACTGAGTAGCTGAATCTACAGAGACAAGGCGAGGGTTCCGCTGGGAGGCGATTGTAATAATTTTTGGCCATGTAATATACTCTAAAAACTGTTTAATCAAGTAGCATTAGAACTTATCTATATGTTATTTGTCCTTGCTGTGTGTAGCGTCATCAACTTCCCTTGGTACTTGGCCCCCCTGGGAGGTAGGCTCGACGTGTCAAGGCTGGATACCAGTATACCAAAGCGAAAATTGGTTGCCCGGTCCCTAGGAGGTAGTCTCTACGGTTTGAGACTACCTACCTCTAGACTAGGACCTGGACCTGCACACAACTTCGGCTTTGAAGTGTTAGGAGCACACCCATAGGACCCATCGTCTGGTATCTGTCATCCTTTGATTTATGCTATAGGACCTGCAGGATTTAGCCTGGGAAGCCAAGCCATATGCCCGGACCCACAGGATCACAGTTCCAAATACTAGGGTACCCGTTGCAGAGTGGTGGATCATGCAGGCTTAGGGTACGAAACCAAGCTAAGTGGCTACACAGCTCTAGACCACTCCAGGAAACGAGCGCCCATTCTCTAGAACTGGTTTGCAGGTTGCCGGACCCCCTGTAGCAGTAGAGGGGTCCTGAACTGCAAGCCTGGCTACTCAATACGGATGTCCTCATACCAGCAAGGGTGGGAAACTGTATGGGTGGGTTAGATAAAAAATAATGCTTGTAAACTGAAGTAGAATGAAACCATCACAAAAGCACATCTGGGGGGTAAATCCTTTCCTTATAACTTGATATACATGGGTGCAGACCAACATGCTGGGCTTACGAGGGCGGACCTCACCGGATTGACATACACATATGCGCAACCTAGTTACAAAGGAAGAAAACTCAACCCCCTAGTTTTGCTTTTATGGATAGAACTTACGGAGATTCTCTATATTTCAGGGATTGGGAAGAGGTACTCCTTCTGTTGTGGTAAGGCGGACACACCTGGGTCGGCATATTTCCATCACCTTGAAGGGTCCTTCCCAACTGGGGGAGAGTATGTGGAGCCCTTCTCGGTTCAGTACTCGCCTTAGGACTAGGTCCCCGACCCTGAGCTCCCTACTATGCACAAACCGCTGGTGGTAGCGCCTGAGCGCTTGGTTGTACCGTGCATTTCGGATCGCCGCTCGCCATCTACGTTTGTCGATGAAGTCCACGTCCTCACGCCGTAGCTATTCCTGCATAGATTCATCGAAAGACTGGACCCATGGCGAGCCCATAATGATTTCCGGGGGAAGACAGGCTTCAGCCCTGTAGACCAGGAAGAACGGGGTCTCCCCGGTAGCTCGGCTGGGTGTGGTCCGGTTCCCCCATAGTACGCTTGGAAGCTCGTTGACCCAATTTGCACCATGCTTTTTTAAGCAGTCATAGGTGCGTGTCTTGAGTCCCCTGAGGATTTCTGCGTTTGCCCTCTCCACCTGGCCGTTGCTCCTAGGATGCGCCATAGACGCAAAGCAGAGCTGGGTGCCGATGCCCTTGCAATACTCCTGGAAGAGCCGACTTGTAAACTGGGTCCCGTTGTCTGTAATGATACAACTTGGGACCCCAAATCTACAGACAATCGACTTGAGGAAGGCAACAACAGCACCCTGGGTGATACTGACCACAGGGGTGGCCTCTGGCCACTTTGTGAATTTGTCGATAGCGATGAAGAGGAAACGGTACTCGCCGATAGCCCTGGGGAATGGTCCCAGGATATCCACCCCCCATACGGCGAATGGCCAGGAGGGTAGAATCATTTGCAGAGCCTGAGCCGGTGTGTGTATCTGCTTTGCATGGAACTGACATGCCTTGTAGGACTTTACCAACTCAGCTGCATCCTGGAGAGTGGTTGGCCAATAGAAGCCGTGCCGAAGGCCTTACCAACCAGTGTGCGGGATGATGAATGACTTCCGCACTCACCTCCATGGATCTCCGTGAGCAACTCACGACCCTCCTCCTGGGTGATGCACCACATGAGAATGTCGTTGGCGCCACGGCGGCATAGATCCCCTTCTACCACCGTGTATCGTTTAGCCAACCGCACTATACGCTCTGCGGACACATGATCTTCAGAAAGGATATTTTCTTTCAGGTAGTCCTGGATCTCGGAGATCCATGCATCGGGACCACTCTGACACTACTACAGTAAACCTCTGTATAGGCGGTTCGGTTAGCCTCTACACAGGCGGTTCCAGGAACCGCTTGTGGTGCACCGCTTGTGATGTAAAACAACATCACAGGCGGTCAATCGAAAACCGCTTGTGATAGACACACATCACAGGCAGTCCAATTTAAAGGAACTGCCTGTGATAGACACACATCACAGGCGGTTTCTAATCCTAGCCGCTTGTGTTAGCCACACATCACACGCGGTTTTAAATATAAGTCCGACTATATTTCAATATACAGATTCTAGATTCATATTTAGATTCCAGATTCATATACAGAATTAATAACAGATTCAAACACAGATTCAAACACAGATATGTTGCATAACAAGTTCCATACACAGATTCATCCACATATCAAGTTCCATCATACACAGATTTATACACATATCAAGTTGCATAACAACTCAACATCTCAAAGTTCCATAGACAACTAAACATCTAAAGTTCCTAACTAAAGATCTAAACACTGTGTGATATCGTGTACAAACTTAGTTCTGGGAATTGTTGCAAATTTCCATTTGTATTGTAGAATAGCCCTTGTTGATGAAGAACTTCACGGCACATAAAGTAAAGCAAGTCTTTTACAACCTTAGCCACGCCGACGGAAACCATATCTCTTTCTAACCATTCAGCATTGATCTTGGATTTAGGAACCTGCAATGAAAGCAAAAAGCAAGCAGTGCTAAGAGTAATGTGATGAGCAACAATATAACATAAAAATTGCAACATAGACAATGATAGCGAACTTACATCCTCACGATTGACCATGTAATGGAAGGTGACACGACACCATTCGCATACATAATAACCGCACAGGACAGTACCTGGAGGTTGTTTGTCACCATATGGAAATAATGATATTGACAAATTAGGCTTGTCCTCTAGATGTTCGCCGCCAAGATCTTTCCAATAAAAACGGTATGCACTGCATATAAGAATAGCATTGTGAGATTAAGAATACATTTGTTAAGTTGTAATAAGTACAAGTGTGCAATAATAATCATACTTCTCTAAAATCTCCAAGAAGTCATTATACGTAGCCTTTTCCATTCTCAGTGAGTCGAAGACCACGACTTTACCATGCTTTGGAAAGATCATGATACAAATGTAGTGGTCACTATATAGACATAGACGAAAACACATGTTAAGATCACGATTGCCATAATTTGTAGTTCAAAACCATGTCGAGAACTTACTTAAAGTGGTGCAGAGCTATTATTAAGTCCTTGCCATGTTGTACATGATTATACATGGCTCGTCCAATGTATGCCGCCATTACCTTCATTTTCTTTCTCTGATTCTGTTTGGCGGCTTTCTCAAATTCAGCATCATCCAAGTCTTTGTATTCTTCTCCATGTCTCCGAGCAACTTCTTTGTAGCGAGCTTGGGATATCATCAACGGGTCAAGAAACCCTGTCTTAAGTTGTTTCTTCTTATCATCCATGTATTGCATCCTACGTGTAAAAGTGTTAATCATTAGACTCTCATTTATGTGTGCGTGTACAAAACTAACAAATATGAAAGTTTAGAGGTACTTACAAGCAAAAGAGGGTTAAGTAGTTGGTTTCCATCCTTTGTCGGTGGTACAACGACCAGAGATCGTCAAAGAATAAATGCTGCACAGGATCTATATTATCTTTGCTCCAAAATGCATCTTCTGGCACAACAAATGTGAAGTCCTCGAGTTTGTATTTGTTGCTAGCCACCATGTACCACTCATGCATTCTGATCTCTAGAGTCGACAACTTAGAAAGTTGCACCGTCATCAAGAACGGCCTCCCATTCACAAATTTAGGAGGAACATCCTCCTTCTTGTATATCGGGATATTGATTTTAAGACGTAATGATTCTCGAGTATGAATCATTCCATCTTCCTCCCATACTTCGAAATTGTCTATTTGGGACCATGTGCGTACTCCACGAGATGTTGATTCTGCTTTTGATTGATTTGTCATAACTCTCCACAATTTATGCAGGTAGCGTGCCACTGATTCTAACGGTTTCTTGACATCGTCAGTGGCGATTCGCTGATGAATTTTCTTTGAAATAGTTGGCCCTTCAACATTGGTGTCAACCTTTGCTTCCTTTTTGATGTTTGCGTCGACATTCTGAGGAACAATTTTGTCTACGTCCCCCTCGTCGAGTTCCTTCGCAAGAGGTGATATGATTGTTTCAACAATTTTTGTGGAGGTCGGTGCCATATTTTCCTGCACCATGGGGTATGGAATGATCGAACTATCTTTCTGTTGCATTGGTGTTGAATTCGGCGTTGGTGACTTATGACGCGATACACGGCTTAAGATCGGCTCATCACCCAACTTGATGTCGCGTCGATGCCAAAGGACCAACTCGTTCATTGCCTCCTGCAAAGTTATGATCCCCTCAACTGGAAAGTCTATCTCCCAATCTTCACAACCACTGTCTGTGATCTCTAGAACTTGGACCACAGCATAGTGTGGTGGGACAGGATTATCCTTGTAGTTAACAAGTCCTGGTTTTACCAAACCAGTAGTAGCTTGTTTTGTTTTTGTCCCAAATCGATTGATTGGAATATAAAGAAAGCAAGGCTTGTCCTCAACAATATCGTCTATAGGGTACTTGGTGCCCAATACGAATTCTTGCACAGATCCTACGCTGCTAGGGACTATAGGTGGACTCATGTAGCCTATCTTGAGTTCAAATGATATGCATTCTGTTTTCTTTATTTTGTTCATCACGTCATTAATAGCCTTTTGTACCCTTTCATCAATAGTCTCTTCAAGGGTCCTTTTCGACTTCTCGTGTTTCCTATCTAATGCCGCATACTCTGGAAACGCCTCTCTCCAGGAAATCTTAGAAGAGATTCCTCGAGCCCGTCCAGTGTGTTTAGGATTGCCTAGTGCTGCAGTTAGTATGTCATTCTCCCAACGAGGCTTAAATTCGCCCTTCTTTCTCTTATCTGCATATTCTTGAATTTTTGTCGAAACTTCGCCTACCAATTCTGGATGCAAAAGTTTGCCGTCCTCACTCAAACCTGCCCGACCTAAGATCCAACGAATAGCTCGCTCATCGATATCTTTTAATATTGGGTCCAAAGTGCCGTTAGCTACAGCTTCCTCGATTATCCTGTTCCACTGCACAACTTTATGGTGATATTCGGTTGACCCCAGGCGATGGGGGTGTTTGTTCATCTTCGCTCTCTGAGAATTAGTTTCGCCCATTTCTTTGGCCTTCAGTTCGGTCTTCTGACGAACAAATTCCTCCCACTGAGCTTGAGTGATTTTCCCCATTTTCTTGGGCGGAGGAACCTTATTCTTCTTAACAAATTCCCTATTCATCTCGGCCTTCCACCCACGAAACATCTTGGCCATAGCAGAGAGCATCGACTTCCTTACTGCATCCTCTGTGCCTTTTGGGAACTTGAATGACTCAGACAACTTAGCCCATAGCTTATTGCGGGTGTCTTCATCTAAATCCTTCCATTTTTGAAGTGTGATTGGCACTATATCTCTAACAGTAGACCCGCAGGAATTTCGAAACTTTGTAACCACGTCAAGTGGTTCTTCAGGAAACCCCTCTGCATTTAGTTTTGTTACGTACATAACTGCACCTTCTTTCATCTGATTCGGACCTCGTCGCCCTCATTTCCGCTTATGTGAAACTGATGATTCAGGCATCGGAGCATCCTCTGTGTTTCGTGTAGAACATGCATCCTCTTTCTTCTCTTCATTTGAAATCTATATACTAAAACAATTAATGGCCTTTCATATATGAACATTATTTTAGAATATAGTTGGCATATTTCTATTTACCTCTTCATCGTTGGGAATATAGTCGGCATCAAGCTCATCTGATGTTTTTTTCTTCCTTGGAGGTATAGGAGGACAAGGATTGTCGTCACTAGAACTATCCTCCCCGCTTCCTTCACCGGAGCTGCTCGTTGTCTGCCATTCAAGTTTGGTCGCGTCTTCATCAACTTTGTTAGATGCACCGGTGCAGACCACATCCATCCTAGTAGGTACCTAGTGCACACAGCTGGTTCCATCAATAAGGGGGTCGACCGAGGATATACTGTTAGTTTGATATACTGGTTCCATCAATAAGGGAACTTGGAGAAAAGGTGATTCAAAAGAAATCGAGCCCAAACCCGCCTCCGCGTCCCTCCTTTCCTCCCTAAACAGAAAGCCCAAACCCGCCTCCGGAGCAGGATTGGGCCGGGAAGCACAGAGCAGATAGAAGTGCACTTTCCAATGCAGTTAGACAGAGAAGGCATGGCTGTGATGTTATAATGCTGAAGGACCCCAAGAAGAGATTATGGCCTGTCGTTTACCACCACTGCCCGTTATTTGTGGGCTTCACCGAGGGCTGGAAACTTTTGGTGAGAGCAAACGACCTTCGGACTGGGGACGTCTGTGAGCTTGTTAAGGTGCCAGACGATGGTGAGCCGGTGTACTCTGTCCGGATGTGTGGTCACAAAATTTAAAGCCGCCCCGGCTTCATCTGTGTGCTTCTCTTCTCTTATGTCGGCTGGCTCACCATCGTCTAGCCCCTTAATAAGCTCGCAGATGTCCCTAGCCCGAAGGTCGTTTGCTGCCACCAAATATTTCTAGCCCTCGGTGAAGCCCACAAATAACGTGCATTGGTGGTAAATGACAGGCCATAATCTCTTCTTGGGGTCCTTCAGCATTATAACATCACAGCCATGCCTTCTCTGTCTAACTGCATTAGAAAGTGCACTTCTATCTGCTCCGTGCTTCCCGGCTCGATTCAGGCATTCAACCGATGCCATTCTCCATATAAGTCCCAAACAGAGAATAGGGATGTGGTAGTCAAGATTGTAGACGCTAGTGCTCAACTACTAGCATCTATAGATATATATGGACACAAGTCCAAATTTGGTGCTACTCGGCACCATCGATATCACTAGGGAAAACAAATACATCAAAGAGATCCACTTCCCAATAGTACTCGAAGATAGTTCATTGACTTGACACTCTCTAAGAGGTTCATACAAAATACATTATCTCTAAGAGTGAAACCTACGATACTCATATCGTGTTGTTTGGGACTAAACATCAACAACCCCTTGACTGGTCGCTATCATACTCAATTCCAAAATATTTTTCCAATATGTCGGCTTGAGTAAGGAGATCTGGGCTTGGGAGTACCTCCAAATCATCTGCAGCTTCATCATCTTCAGCATATTGCAGGGCTTCACCTTGAATAATTTTAGCCCTCTTGGAGTCAGCATACTTTTTGATGGATAGAGCACACTTCTCAAGCATGTCGCATACATATGCAATTTGAAACAAAGTGGTCTTAAGTGTGTACACTGATTCCGGTTCACTAGTATCCACAACCTCATCAGTCACTAGACTGCGAATGATGTCGACATGTGTCTCGATGACTCGAACTGAGCTCTCAACCATGTCAAGTGTCTATTTTTCCATCTCTGAAACTGAAAATGACCAAGTCTCACAATCAAAATTGAGATCGCAACAAAGGCAGGGATCAGAGGGAAAACAAGGATGTGGCTTATAGGGCAAAAAGAGGGTAGCAGCAGATTATGATCTCCCTATTTAAGATTAATGAGTAACTTTGCTTTAAAAGGATGGAGAAGTTGCTTTTGATATGTGGATTAGAAGTGGTGAAGCACTTAGGGTGGTTGAGTATCTATAAGCAGATTATGATCTCCCTATTGACAGATTTTCCAGTTTTCAGACTTAAAACAGTAGTCTGAACATGAGTTTCAGTATTTTGAGATGTTTTTGGAGCCCATTTGTACCTAATCCATGAGTAGTCTGAACAACTTTATGAAAGGATGATGGACATGATCGCACATAAAAAGTGAAGTAACAGCTGCTCAAAGGTTGGACTGTCAGGTGGCTAGTGACTTAGTCTACTCAGGATTAAGTCTGAAATCAGTAGTGATGCAAAGTTTAGAGCCCTATTATGACCAACCCTTGTGTTTTTGGACTATGAACTATGTGGCAAAGTTGGAGCCCATAGTACAGAGAATATGTTCTATAAAGAGGTTTGGACTTGGTTCTACATAAAAGTGGGAGTAAAACACCTCTAAACTTGCTCTATCAGCCAAAAGGTATGCAGATTTAGTTGACTGTTTCTAAGTAATTTAGTGTGTTTTTACCCACATTTGGAGCTCTCTGGTAATTAATATATGGAGTATGAGCCCTACTTCATGTACAAAAGTTAAATACCATTGTCATCATTGTCACGGGATTCCAGACACTACAAGCTCAAGCGATCGATCGGTGATCCTTGGGTTGTTAGCTATTCTGTGTGTGAGTACAGTTATGGGTTTCCCCCCTTTTCTCTCTATGGAGGACACCCTAACATTGTCCACTTATATTGTAGTGTGATACGATTGATCGATCTGAAGATATGAAAAATTTTGGGACTACAACTATAGTGTTATATTTCACTACAATACTCTAGAAAGTGCAGTTAACGTGTTCCACGAAGTACCCTACGTGAACATATTGAGTAGGCCATAAAATAAGCTTTATTGTCTTGTTAAATGAAATGCCATGAATCACTTAACAAAATATGGACCTTATTACCATGTTAAATTAAATAGTTGAATCTCTTAACAAACAAATGGACTCGACTACCATGTTAAATAAAATACCATGAATCTCATGTAAAAAGTAGACTTCATTATCCCACTAAATCAAATACCTAAAATCTGTTATACCATCCTCAATGGAGAGTTTTGTAGTGTTGTTTACAACAATACGATGTAAGAGAGAACAAAATGATACAAGAATGAAATAATTACCCTTAATGCATTGGTTCGTTCTATTATTTGATGATAATTAAATCCATGCATCAGAAGTGAACCAAGTAAAAAGTAAGTAGTAGCTAGGCGGCAGCGAGCCACTCGGCCCAATCCGGCCGAGCAAGTACGCCGGAGCTGAGCTAGCCGGCTGGCCGGCTCGAGGTCCGCAGAAGACGAGGACGAAGTTCCTAGGCGGTCGTCTTCTTCCTCCCCACCACCGTGTGGGTGGTGTGCGGCGATTGACAGGGTGCTGGCAAACGGTGTGTGCGTGTGTGCGTACCTGGAGGAGGTGGTGGTGGCGGTGCGCGGCGGCGTTGGGCTCGGGGACGGCGGCGTGGCGGGCGCCCAGCTCGGAGACGGTGTCGCTTGGGCTTGGGCTCGGCGACGGCGTGGCGGGCGCTCACAGCTCGTGCACCGCGCACCCCACGAAGAAGCGTTGGGCTCGAGGATGTCGGCGTTGGGCTCGCGGACGGTGGCGTGGCGGGCGCACAGCTCGGAGACGGTGCAGTATCAGCCTAGCGGCGCAGTATCAATCCGGGCGAGAGTTAGGGTTCCTGCTGGAACCACCGAGGCTTTTATACTATATACACATCATAGGCGGACTTTTAGAAAAACCGTTGTGATGTATAACATCACAAGCGCTTTTCTATTTCGACCGCCTGTGATATGTAAACTTCACAGGCAGTCAAAATAGAAAACCGCTTGTGATGCTACACATCACAAGCGGTTTTTATAAAAATCCGCCTGTGATGTGTATGTAGTATAAAAGGCTCGATGGTTCCAGCAGGAACCCTAACTCCCGGAGCCCGACACGCCGCCAGGCTGCGCACTGTAGCGGCGGCGGATTTTTTTGATCTACGGGGAGAAGGTTTTGTTTTTGAGTTTATTGATTGATTTCAAGAGTTTATGCATATATATGATCTCCGTTTGTTTTCTTTCTCATTTTGATATGATTTTTTGCCTCAATTTTGTAATATAGACCAGAATTGAAGAAAAACTCAGGAATTCCAAGATTTGGACTTGTAGTTGATCTAATTTAAAGATTTTTTATAAATAGTTGTCTCACCTCAAGGTACCTATATTGCTGCAATTTTGTTTCATTTTCATGCACATTAATTCGTTCATGATTTAGGGATTAAATTCAATTAATTAGGGATATTTTAAATTTTTTTTGTATCATGTGCTAGGTACATCTCGATATGATCTTGTTTAACTTTCATGTACATTTATTTTTTCATGTTACATCTCGATATTGACGTTAATCAATATAGGGATAGATAATGGACCGAGGTTGGATGTACAATGTGCCAAGACCACATCCGTCGTACATTCCAAATTTGAGAAGCTTTATTGAAGCGGCCAACAAGCACGCGAATTTGCGAAAGAGTAAGGAGATATTATGTCCGTGCATCGATTGTGATAATAAGATAGCTTGGAGAGATATAGGAGTAATCCAAGCACATCTGCTAAAAAGAGGGTTTAAAAACAATTACACGATATGGTCAGAACATGGTGAGTTGGATCCGAGTGAAGTGCCTGGTAATGACGAGAGAGTTGTCGGAATTTTAGATCTTAAAGTTGATGGTAAAGTGGATTATGTGGATGCTAATCAAGATTTTGAAGAATTTGATTGAGAAGAGATGTTGCGCCATATGGAACCAGAAATGTTGAGTTCTGTGGGATCACAGAAAGGGCTATATAAAATGGAGAGACTAGAAAGTGCCTCAAAAGAACCTTTATATGATGAATCAAAGGGTTGTAACAAAGAGTTAACTACACTGTGTACAGTTCTAGAACTTCTTAAGTTGAAGGCTAGCGTCGGATGGTCTGATACTAGCTTCACAGATCTTTTGAATTTTCTATCCCAATTACTACCAAAACCCAACAAACTACCAACAAGCACTTATAAAGCGAAGAAGCTTATATCTCCCATAGCTCTGGGTGTGCAAAAAATTCATGCATGTCCGAACCATTGTATTCTGTATCATGGCGATTTTGAGAACGCAGCAAGATGCCTAGTTTGCAATGTCAGTCGATACAAGAAGAGCTACAATCAAGACTGTGTAAAGAAATTCCCGAAGAAAAATAAAAACAAGAAATCCACTATTGGACCTGAAAGTGACGATGACACTTTTGATGACATGGATGGGAAAAAGAAGTCAAAAATCCCAGCTTTGGTGATGTGGTATCTTCCAGTAATTGATCGTTTAAAACGTTTGTTCTCAAATCCTAGGGAGGCTGAGCTTATGCGTTGGCATGCTGAAAATCGCAAGCAGAATAACAAACAGATTCGACACCCTGCTGATGCATCACAATGGAAAAATTTCGATCTTATGTATCCTGAGTTTGCCAAAGAAACCAGAAATGTAAGATTTGCTTTGGGTACAGACGGAATGAATCCATTTAGTGAAAAAGAAGTGTACATAGCACCTGGCCCATGACTTTAACGATGTACAATCTTCCATCATGGCTGTGTCACAAAAGAAAGTACATTATGTTGACTATTCTTATTCAAGGTCTGAAATCAGCTGGTGTTGATATTGATGTGTTCCTAGAACCTCTTATGAAAGATATGACAAAGCTCTGGAATGAAGGAGTTAGAATATGGGATGAGTATTGCCATGAGTATTTCAACTTAAGAGCAATTATATTTGTTACCATCCATGATTCTCCCGGTGGCGCCACACTATCAGGGCAAAAGACTAAAAGAAAGAATGGTTGTGTAGTGTGCGTCGATGGAACTGCTTCCATGTACCTTAAATCATCCAAGAAGTTGGTGTTCATGGGACACAGACGGTTCTTGATGAAGCAGCATAAGTACCGAAAGATGAAAGAGGAATTTAACAATGAACTGGAAAGTGAAGGTGCACCAAAGCCTTATAGTGGGAAACTTGTTTTCGAAATTGTAAAGAACATTCATGTTGTATTCGGAAAGGGAAAAAACAAAGGAGAAAAGAGAAAGAGAACTGACCCTTCAACTTACACAACTTTCAAGAAGCTATCAATTTTTTTCAAGTACCTCCCATACTGGAAGGATATGGAAATTTGCCACATCATTGATTTGATGCATGTAACAAAGAATGTTTTTGACAGCATCATTGGAACCTTGCTGGGCATGCCAAGTAAGACAAAGTACGGACTTAAATCACGCAATGATCTAGTAGATCTTCAAATCAGACCGGAACTTCATCCAGTGGATAGTGGCAAAGGGAAGCCTTACCTCCCCCCAGCTAGCTACAACTTGTCAGTTGAGGAGAGAACAAAGATTTGCAAATGTTTGCGTGGGGTCAAAGTGCCTACAGGTTTCTCTTCCAATATCAGCAAACTAGTCAGGATGAAGGACTTGTCTCTATTTGGCTACAACTCTCATGACTGCCATGTGATGATGACGGTGTTCCTCCCAATTGCGGTAAGAGCCCTCGAAACAGAGCATGTCAAAGTTGGCATCACACGCCTGTGTTACTTTTTCAATGCGGTTTCACAAAAAGTAATAGCTTTAGAAGACTTGGACTATCTAAAGGCATACATCATCAAGACTATGTGCAAGCTTGAAATGTGTTTTCCTCCATCATTTTTTGATATGCAAGTACACCTAATCATACATCTCGTGGATCAGATAAAAATATTAGGGCCACTATATTTACATCATATGTTTCAGTTGGAGCGATACCTGGGAGTATTAAAAGGTTATGTGCGAAATCGCGCTCACCCAGAGGGTTCAATCATGGAGGGATACACTACAGAAGAAGTGATTGAGAGCTGTATAGATTACATCAGTGACAGAACAATGATAGGTGTGCCTGTACCTAAACATGAGGGTAAACTATGTGGGAGAGGGAGAATGGGCAGGAAAACTTTTCGTGTTGAGGATTACAAGCTAGTACATTGTGCTCATGGTAGTGTACTACAACATCTCACGATAGCCGAGCCTTACATAGAGGAACACCTGGATGAGCTTCGTAAAGAAAATCAGAACCGCATAGAGGACTGGATCATGAGGGAGCACAAACATCGTTTCAGAGAATGGTTAATGGACAAAAACATCCCATTCGGAGACTCTATGGAAGAGAAAACAATGAAGAATTTGGCTTCTGGGCCATCGTGTTTTGTGACATCATGGCAAGCATATGACATCAATGGGTACACATTCTACACTAAATCAAAAGACATGAAAAGTGTTGCACAAAATAGCGGTGTTCGTATCGATGCTTTTGACCTACATGGACAGAAGACCACATATTTTGGATTCATAGAGGAAATATGAGAACTTGATTATGGCCCAAGCATGAAAATACCCTTATTTAAGTGCCAATGGGTATAACATCCCGTAGGGGTGATAGTGGATAACTACGGACTCACACTGGTAGACTTAAAGAAAGTAGGATATAAAGATGACCCGTGGGTTCTCGCCGAATGTGTTGCACAAGTGTTCTATGTACTCGATCCAGCAGATGAGAAGATGCATGTAGTTATTTCTGGAAAGCAAAAAATTGTTGGAGTTGAGAATGTGGGAGACGGAGATGAGGAATACAATAAGTATGAAGAGATGTTCGTCTTTAACGGTCCAGAGAGAATCAAGCGTGTGGAAAAGAAAATTGATAAGAACTTAAAGCCATACATGCGGAAAAATGGTAGTTCATGAAAAATTATATGAATCAAATTGTATTTGTTAGCATGTATGATCGACTATGCATTGTGGTTGCCAATTAATTTAAAATCTCTCTAGTTATCTATTTGTGCTATTAAAATTCATTTAAATTGTATTTGCATATTTCTGTTAAAAATTAAATATTAATTCATTTAAATTGTATTTGCATATTTCTGTTAAAAATTAAAATATTAATTCATTTAAAATGTATTTGCATATTTCTGTTAAAAATTAAAATATTAATATGGTAATCAAATCACAATCACAGGCGGTTTTTCATTACGGTCCGTTTATGAAAAGAATAGAGAACCACAAGCGGTCCGATACAAAAACCGCTTGTGATACTAATACATCACAGGCGGTCCAAATAGCCTGGGACATCCCAGGCGGTTTTCTAACCAAACCGCCTATGATGTAAAAAGCCTACCGCTTGTATTGAGCCAAATTGTACTAGTGTGAGCTACTGGCTGTGGCGCTAAGAGGTTGGCAGGACCCCCTGTAGCACACACAATCCTTGGTGGGTTCTGCAGATGGAACGCCACTGGGACCGCTAGCTTCGAGGTGCCAGGCTCACCCCCTTTGAAAGGTGCCTAGAGAGGGGGGGTGAATAGGTGGAATCTGAAATTTATAAACTTTAAGCACAACTACAAGCCGGGGTTAGCGTTAGAAATATAATCGAGTCCGAAAGAGAGGGCGAAAACAAATCACAAGCAATTTTACCGAGGTTCGGTTCTTACAAACCTACTCCCTGTTGAGGTGGTCACAAAGATCGGGTCTCTTTCAACCCTTTCCCTCTCTCAAACGATCACTTAGACCGAGTGAGCTTTCTTCTTATCTCACAGGTCACTTAGACCCCGCAAGGACCACCACACACTTGGTGTCTCTTGCCTTGATTACAAGGATGTTGAGAACAAGAAATGAGGAAGGAAGAAAGCGATCCAAGCGCAAGAGCTCAAAAGAACACGACAAAACTCTCTTCTAGTCACTATTGCTTTGAGTGGAATTGGGACTTGGAGAGATTTTGATTCACTCTAATTATGTCTTGTATTGAATGCTATAGCTCTTGTATTGGATGTGTTGGATGAAAACTTGGATGCCTTGAAGTGTGGTGGTTGGGGGGTATATATAGCCCCAACCACTAAAGTGGCCGTTGGGAGGGGCTGCTGTCGTATGGCGCACCGGACAGTCCGGTGCGCCACCGGACACTGTCCGGTGCGCCAGCCACGTCACCCAACCGTTAGGGTTCGACCGTTGGAGCTCTGACTTGTGGGGCCACTGGACAGTCCGGTGGTGCACTGGACAGTCACTGTTCACTGTCCGGTGCGCCTTCTGGCGCCTGCTCTGACTTCTGCGCGCGCAGTTGCACTGTTCACTATTCACTGTAGACTTTTGTAGACGACTGTTGGCGCAGTTAGCTGTTGCTCCGCTGGCACACCGGACAGTCCGGTGTTGCACCGGACAGTCCGGTGAATTATAGCGGAGTGGCTCCCCAAATTCCCGAAGCTGAGCAGTTCAGAGAGGATCTCCCTGGTGCACCGGACACTGTCCGGTGGCACACCGGACAGTCCGGTGCGTCAGACCAGGGCAGCCTTCGGTTGTGTTTTGCTCTTTTTATTTGAACCCTTTCTTGGACTTTTTATTGGTTTGTGTTGAACCTTAGCACCTGTAGAACTCATAATCTAGAGCAAACTATTTAGTCCAATAATTTGTGTTGGGCAATTCAACCACCAAAATCATTTAGGAAAAGGTTTGACCCTATTTCCCTTTCAATCTCCCCCTTTTTGGTGATTGATTCCAACACAAACCAAAGCAAATATAAAAGTGCAGAATTGAACTAGTTTGCATAAAGAAGTGCAAAGGTTGCTTGGAATTAAACCAATATATTATTTCTACTAGATATGCATGGATTGTTTTCTTCTATTTAACATTTTGGACCACATTTGCACCATGAGTTTTGTTTTTGCAAATTCTTTGGTAAATTCTTTTCAAAATCCTTTTTGCAAATAGTCAAAGGTATATGAATAAGATTGAAAGAAGCATTTTCAAAATTTGAAATTTTATCCCCCTGTTTCAAATGCTTTTCCTTTGACTTGAACAAAACTCCCCCTCAAGGAAATTCTCCTCTTAGTGTTCAAGAGGGTTTTACAAATTTTTGAAGATACATTCTCCCCTTTTGAAAACACATTAAGATATCAATTTGAAAACTTCATTTTAAAATTTGGTGGTGGTGCGGTCCTTTTGCTTTGGGCTAATACTTTCTCCCCCTTTGGCATGAATCGCCAAAAACGGATACTTTGAGTGAAATATAAGCCCTTTTACTTTCTCCCTAATGGTAAACAAATAAATATGAGTGAAGATTATACCAAAGTGGAGAGATCGCGGAATACCGGCAAAGAGTAGATAATACCGATGGAGTTGAGTGGAAGCGTCGTCTTTGCCGAATACTCTATTTCCCTTTCAATTCTATGACTAAGCATAATAATACACTTGAAACACATTAGTCCTAGACATAAAAGAGATACAATCAAAGGTATATAAATGAGCTATGTGTGCAAAGTATCAATCAAAATTCCTAGAATCAAGAATATTTAGCTCATTCCTAAGTTTGGTAAAGGTTTTCTCATCTAATGGTTTAGTAAAGATATCGGTCAATTGATCTTTGGTGTTAATATAGGCTATCTCGATATCCCCCCTTTGTTGGTGATCTCTCAAAAAGTGATACCGAATGGCTATGTGCTTAGTGCGGCTGTGCTCAACGGGATTATCCGCCATGCGGATTGCACTCTCATTATCACATAGGAGAGGTACTTTGCTAAATTTGTAGCCATAGTCCCTGAGGGTTTGCCTCGTCCAAAGCAATTGCGCGCAACAATGGCCTGCGGCAATATACTCGGCTTCGGCGGTAGAAAGAGCTACTGAGTTTTGTTTCTTCGAAGCCCAAGACACTAGGGATCTCCCCAGAAACTGACAAGTTCCTGATGTGCTCTTCCTATCAATTTAACACCCTATCCAATCAGCATCTGAATATCCTAATAGATCAAAATAGGATCCCTTGGGGTACCAAAGACCAAACTTAGGTGTATGATTAGGTCCGGATCCCACCAGACCAGGTCTAGACACGTGTCGGCACTAGACCCCTGCCTAGGCCCTGATTAAGGCTCGGGTATGTTCTGTCCTAGAACCGGGGACCCCACCGTGGGTAGCCCGGACCCCATACAGGGAGGTCTGTATCCATTCCAGGGGTCTAGTTCGCACACGTGGAGGTCCTGGACCAAACTTGGAGGCCCGGACCATATATACAGGGGTCCAGTACCTTCCCATGGGGGTCCGGAGACGTGGCGACACCGGACCCGCCCATGCGGTGGGGTCAGGCGCTGTTGCTGGCCCAGAGTAGTCGCCCGAGGCTGGGGCGAGTCATGGCCTAGTCCCACATACAGCTCTTTTACCACGCGAATAAAAATAGCCGCGTGGATACTGCATCTTTATACATTAGTAAGGGGTACCCTCGTTTCTGGGTATCGACATAGTCCTTTAAACAAATCAGTGTAATCTACTTCATCATCGGAAGATTCCTCATCGCTAGAAGAAGAGTACTTGGGGGTATCTCGAATACGTACCTTCTTCTCTTAGCCATAAGGCATGTATGGCGTTCATTGGGGAAGAGCAAAGATTTGTCGAAGGCCAAGGCAGCTAGTCCTTCATCCTCAGAGTTGGAGGAGGAGCAATCGAAGTCCCATTCCTTCCCGATGTGCGCCTCGCCCTTGGCCTTCCTGTAGTTCTTCTTCTTCTCCCTCTTCCCGTGCTTTTCTTGTCCCTAGTCATTATCATTATCGGGGCATTGAGCTATGAAATGACCAGTCTTACCACATTTGAAGCAGGAGCACTTTCCCCTTGTTTTATTCTTGTTGGGGTACTCCTTCCATCCTTTTAGCGCGGTCTTGAAGCGCTTGATGATAAGCGCCATCTCATCCTCGTTGAGCCCGGCAGCCTCCACTTGTGCTACCTTGCTCGGTAGCGCCTCCCTGTTGCTGGTTGCTTTTAGAGCAACAGGTTGTGGCTCGTAGACGGGTAGTGGACCATTTAGTGCATCGTACACGTATCGTGCCTCCTCCACCATCATGCGCCCGCTCATGAATTTCTCAAGGATTTCCTCAGGCGTCATCTTGGTGTACCTGGGGTTTTCACGAATAAGATTCACAAGATGAGGGTCAATTACTGTAAATGACCTGAGCATGAGTCGGACAACGTTATGATCCGTCCATCTTGTGCTTCCACAGCTTCGGATTTTGTTGGCCAGTGTTTTGAGCCTGTTGTAGGTCTATGTTGGCTCCTCTCCCCTGATCATCGCGAACCTCCCTAGCTCGCCTTCCACCAGTTCCATCTTGGTGATCATAGTGGCGTCGTTACCCTCATGTGATATCTTAAGAGTATCCCAGATTTGCTTAGCGTTGTCCAAGCCACTCACTTTATTGTACTCATCCCTGCAAAGAGATGCTAGCAAAACAGTAGTAGCTTGGGCATTTTTATGAATTTGTTCATTTATAAACACAGGATTATCCGTACTATCAAAATGCATCCCATTTTCCACAATTTCCCAAATGCTAGGATGAAGAGAAAATAGGTGACTACGCATTTTATGACTCCAAAATGAGTAATCCTCTCCATCAAAGTGTGGGGGTTTTACAAGAGGAATAGAAAGTAAATGGGCATTTGAATTATACCGAATACGGGAATAATCAAAGGATTAGTTTTGATTAACCGTCTTTTTCTTGGACGAGGAGTCGTCGTCGTCATCCCTTGGTGAAGAAGAGGAGGCGTCGCTGTCGTAGTAAATGATCTTCTTGATGCACCTCTTCTTCTTCTCGTCCCTCTTTTTGTGACTCGAGCCTGAGTCCGTGGGCTTGTTGTCTCTTGGCTCGTTGAAGAGGGACTCCTTCTCCTTGTCATTGACCACCATCCCCTTACCCTTAGGATCCATCTCTTCGGGTGGTTAGACCTTTAAATGAAGAATACGGCTCCGATACCAATTGAGTGCACCTAGAGGGGGGGGTGAATAGGTGATCCTGGGAAATTCAGCACTTAATAGCCAATACTTGGTTATGAAATGTTAGGGGTGATTAAAACCAAGTTGCTAGAGTGTGAACTTCAGAAGAAAGCCAATCACAAAATAAGATGGACACAAGACACAGTGATTTATCCCGTGGTTCGGCCAATGCCTACTTCCACATTGTGGTGACCTCCTTCGGTCAAGGATTGCACTCAATCCCTCTCAAGTGATCCAATGATCAAATTTTTGAGTACCACGACTATCTTCCTTTTAGTCTTTGTCCCATTTGCGAGGAATCTCCACAGATTGGAGCCTCTTGCCCTTACAAGTTTATCACAAAAGAAGCATAATAGTAAGTGTGAGAGAGTAACACATGCAAGACTCAAATCCGCAGCATACACACGCACACAAGCCAAGACTTGAGCTTGAAACACAACACAGAGAGTTCACAACTCAAACGGAGCTCAAATCACTAACACAATCGATCAAATGTGCGGAGGCAAAGTCTGGGAGTCTTAGGATGCTTAGTGAATGCTTGGTGTACTGCTCCATATGCCTAGGGGTCCCTTTTATAGCCCCAAGGCAGCTAGAAGCCGTTGGAGATCAACTTGGAAGGCAATTCTTGCCTTCTGCCGAGTGGCGCACTGGACAGTCCGATGCACCACCGGACAGGTCCTGTAGCTGTCCGGTGCTTGATTCCCTTCCTTGTCTGGCGCATCCAACCGTTGGGCCGGACAGTCCCATTGGCGCACTGGACACAGTCTGGTGCACACCGGACAATCCGGGGTGCCCAACCGACCGTTGGCGCGGGCCACATGTCGCCTGCTGATTCCGCTACTGACCGTTGGCTCGAGCGGCTCTGACTCACCGGACAGTCCGGTGCACCACCGGATAGTCCCGTGATTTTTAGCCGCGGCGCTTTTTGGTTTTCCCGAGAGCGACGAGCTCGTCGCTGAAGGACTTGGGTGCGGGCGCTGATGGCTCACCAGACAGTCCGGTGCACCATCGGACAGTCCGATGATTTTTAGCTACGTCACTCGCCGATTCCCGAGAGCGGTTAGTTGGTCGACGAGCCAGCCTGCACCACGGGACACTGTCCGGTGCACCACCGGACAGTCCGGTGCACCACCGGACAGTCCGGTGTGCCAGGCTGGTGCTGGTTTTGGCTGTCCTTAGCCAACTCTTCTCTAATTCCAATCTTATTTTCTTGGCATTGTTTCTAGCACTTAGATAAATATGTTAGTATTCAAAAACAATTTACCAAGTCTAGAAACATACCTTGTTCATTGATTTGCACTTCTCTCTCATTTAGCACATAAGAACTCAATCAATATGTGTTGGGCATCTTATCACCAAAACACTTATAGAAATGGCCCAAGGGCACATTTCCCTTTCAAATATTCCAAGCCAATGTTATAGTAACTCAAAGAAAAGTTATATATCTCAAGGAATGATGAGTTACAGAAGCACTAACCTTGAGTTGTTGTATGCGATGATGTGAGTTGTCCTGCCGAGGTCGTATGGCTGGACTCGAGCCCATGCTCCTTGCTCGCACCTGAGACAGAGTAGGAGTGGACGATGAGTCGATTGCCCCATCGGCAATCTAGTACCGCCCATGTCTCTTGCCTCCTCCGACCCTCATGAGGATATCGGGGTCGATCTGCTCAGTCCGTGGATCGTATTCTAGGCCATGGACCTCCTGTGCCATGGAGGTGTAGTCATGAAGGCGGCTGTAGACGGCAGGGTTTTTGTATGCCTCAGGTTCATCATCTAGGTTGTAGGTGGCATCAGACGTCGCCTTGCCCTTGTGGGCCATAGCATAGGCCGAGAAGATGGAGCAAGGCTGGCCACCATGTGACGCCGACTGCAAGAAAACCAACGAGATATTTAGAAATAATATCTACCTAAATAAAAAAGATGGTGTACCCATGCTTCTGCATATTGGCCTAGGTTGTGGCTGCCTTGGTGGTGGGAGGGACCTTGCATCGTTAGACGTTGTTCCTGGCTAGCGTTGTGCGCCTCGTCCCACTCACGCAAGCACCACCTATCCACCTTCCGCTCCTAGCTCAGAGAATGTGCGGCGCACCAATATGGAATCATCTACAAAGTAAACATGCACACTGCATATCAGAAGATAAAATTAAGGAAAATTAAAGTGTTGTATATTGAAGTGTTGTATTTACCTGCAGGTACTGGTCCCTGGTTAATGACATGGTTCAGACTTGCTGCTTGGTCACCTTCTCCCCAAGGACGGAGCCGTGGTAGCTGACAATGGCCTAGATTCGTGCCTCATAGTGCATGTCCACAACGAGCTTCTTTTAGCTCGTGGTGGCCACCACATCCGCCCTAGCCTCGTATCCAGCCTTGCATCTGAAGAAATCCTGCATACTCAGATAATGTATCCATACATTATTTCGAGAATATGCAACAAATGCGACATATTTTACATTATAGTAAGACTTACCCACAGCTCTTGCTTCACCCGCTCCGCCTTGTTGTTGAATTACCTGTCATTCCGGTCTACTGCATCGGGGGCAACAGCATAGTGGTCAAAGGTGTAGGCTGGGCCCATCACTCCGACGTACTCAACCAGTCCAGGGAAGTGTTCCCTGCACAGCAGGCTGAGGATGCCATTCGGGTTGCGACCATGACCCCCAACATTCTCCACGACCATCCAAGACATGTCCAAGTGATAAATAAAAAGTATTAGTTTATATTATGATTTTGAACACATGATATGAACAAGCATGGAGAACATAAATTTACATGCCTCTCTCTTCTGGCCGAATCAGCGCCCGCCTGTCTCGAAGTATGGGACGGTGAGGGAGACTCACGGGACCTCGCAGGTAGATGTTCCTCGAACCTGAGGCGCCAGAACCTGAGGTGTCCTGCTGAGCGTCGTCGTTGTCTTGCTGCGTCGCCTGCTGCTAGTCGTCGTCCTGCTGCGTCACCTGCTGCTGGATGTCGTCGTCCTACCGTGCCTCCTCCGTCGTCCTGCTCCTCCCCCTCCTCCTCCTCAGCCAACCGCCCACCATCTTTGTCCAACAACCTGTAATTAAGAGTAAACAAATAAGCACATATAAAAGATGTATTTAGAAACAGGTACGAAAAAACTATAGCATTAAATCGATTAAAAATAATCTTCATATGTGTCGGGGTTAGCCGGATCATAACTCTCATCATCCCTATCAACCATTTCATAGTCAACATCATCTGAAGGCGCAAGTTTGTCATTAATTTCACTTCCTTCAAGGATTACTAAGTCATTCTCATTTTGCACTTCCTCATCCTCCTCATCAACAACCATTTCAATATCTATTTCCTTTCGATAGCTTCGGTTAAGTCTATCTCAAATCGCCCTTCTATCTCATCTTCTTGGAAGAACTCTCCATCATATGTGTCTGGGTCTAAGTTATAATCTTCATCGTTAGGAACAGGTAATCTATCGTGCGACGATATCTTATACACAACATCCCAACCCTTAAGATGTTTTTTCGTTTGGCACACATATATGGAAGGAGCAAGTTGTCATAATAGGGGAGCCGAGTCAAGCCCGACTTATGTGTCCACATATGTTGCTCACCATATCCCACAAAACCACCTTCTGTATTGGCCACAAGCCCATATCTGTTGACGAATTTCGGAACCAGTCATCGTTGTAGGTGGTCGATCTGTCACTACGACACCTTTCATAAAGTTCTTGATGTCTAGGCGGAAAGGATAGTCAGGAGGGAGAAATTGTCGATGTTTATCGAACGACGAATATTTGCCACCCTTTTTCAACCAAATGAACCTAAGAGCTTCCTTGCAAACTAGGCATGGGAACTTACGGTGAACACACCAGGCGCAGAATAGCCCATACGCCGGTAAGTCGTGCATGGAGTACTAGTACCAAACATGCATTTTGAAGTTTGTCTTCGTAGCTCAGTCATACGTACATACCCCTTCCTCCCAAGCATGTAACAATTCATCGATCAAAGGCTCCATGTATATGCCCATTTTATTCCCCGGGTGTCCGGGAATTATCAACGACACAAATATATTCTGCCTTTGAAAGCATACACCGAGGGGAGATTGATTGGGATTACAAACACAGACCAACATGTGTACGGAGCAGCGCTCATTCCATAGGGATTGAACCCATCTGTGGCCAACGCAACACGTACATTACGAGCCTCTTTGGCTTTCTTACGATGAATGGCATCAAAGTGTTTCCATGCTTCACCATCGCATGCGTGCACCATCTTGTTAGGACTGTATCGTTTTCCATTTTTGTGCCATGTCATCTGTTTCGTGAATTCCTCGGTCATGTATAGATGCTGGATCCTCAGTATGAACGGAAAGTGGCGTAGGATTGTTAAGGGGATATCGAGCTGCCTCTTCTATCCATCACCAGAGTCTACCTCCATGAACCTAGATGATTTACACTTGGGACAGTACTTTGCTTCCGCGTATTCTTTCCTAAATAGCATGTAGCCCTTCGGACAAGCATGTATCTGCTCATACGTCATCTAGCTTGAGTGCGCGAAGGAGTTTCTGTGCCTCGTACATGCTCTTTGGCAGAACGTGATCCTCCGGAAGTAGGCTGCCAATAACCGTCATCAAGCCATCGAATGCGTCTCGACTCATGTTGTACTGTGACTTGAACGCCATTACACGCCCAATGACATACAGTTGAGAAACCTTTGTCTGTCTGTGAAGGGGCTTTTGTGCCGCGTTAAACATGTTGTAGAACACCTTTGCAGTCGGCTCTGGCTCGTCATCTGTACATCCTCCGGCGTATTGTGCCTCGTGATAGTCGTTCAACATATCCGCTACCCCTGCATCAGCATCATAATCCTCGACGTGTTGTCTCGGCACCTCCTCTCTTGTACAATGTGCTTCACCATGAAAGATCCACCGAGTATAGCCGGCGTAAATCCATTCTTTCTAATATGTTCTACCATGGACTTCTTTGATTTTCTTTTTCGGTTGGCACATTTGCTGCACGGGCATGGGACTAGACTCGCTCCTTTAGTAGCTTCGCCATATGCCCGTTCCACAAAATCATCGGTCTTTCTAATCCATTCAGGGGTGACATCATTCCTTCCTACACAGCCCATGTACATCCACTCACGGTCCTTCATCCTCTAAAAAATTAACAAAAGCCTATCAATAAAAAATTTCAGCAGCACCTCCCCTGCACGGGGAGGTGTCCAAAACTTGCAAATAAAAGTAGCAGCATGATGGCTGACATCCACACATATTTCAACGACATGATGGCTGACAATCATATCTATGTATATTCAATCCACAAGAGATAGCACAACAAGACTACATAACTACATAAAAACATGAAAACTACATTTATATTATAATGAGATGCCTCTAGCTAGCTCTGACAAACACCCTAATCATTTCATATATATCATGCATGTAATATACCTAGCTGACTGTGAAAAAGATGAACAAACACTACTGACTGTGAATGATCATACACATATATAATTTTAACTCAATATTAAACCTAATCATTTCATATAAATCATACACGTAGAATAAAGAAGTTTTTTAATTAGGATATCACAAAATGGAAGGAAACAATCACCTCAGGGCCGTGGGCGTGACAGCGGGTCGCGAGCAAGACAGCGGGGCACGGGGGTGGTGTTGAGGCCGCGGCCGCGACCGGCGGCGTGGAGGGTGGAGGCGGGGGAGGCGGCCGGCGTGGAGGTGTGTGGCGGGGGCGGCGGCCGGCATGGAGAGGTTGTGCGGCGGCGTGCTAAAAGTGAAGATGAATTCCCGTGCTAGGTAGCTTAAGTAAATGTTCTTTGCCGAGTGCCAGATCGCGGGCACTCAGCAAATATTTTTTTTAATTTAAAAATACACTTTGCCGAGTGTTCTGCATCTGGCACTCGATAAAAACCTCTTGTCGAGTGCCCGCTGACAAGCACTCGACAAAGAATGGCTTTAGGGTTTTTAAAAAAACTTTGCCGAGTGCCCCCCGCTTGACACTCGGTAAAAGATGTCTTTGCCGAGTGCCATTCTCTGACACTCGGCAAAGTATATTTTTAATTTTTTTCTTTTCACAACCAAACTTTTTGTGGTATGTTTCTACACTATGTAGACCTACATATACCATTTTAGTACAATTATAAGAGTGTTTTCTATAACTACTAGATTTAGTTCGTTTAATTGAATTTACTCGGATAATTCACATTTGAACTGCAAGTCACTCGAAACATGGAAAACCGTGCATGCAAAAATTATATCCATGTTATTTAACAAAAGTTACGAATGATTTCAGGAACAGACCAGAATCTTGGAGCACCATGCTCACTAAACATGACCGTGAACTTACCATCCAGTTGTTTAAAAATTGTATAAAACACAAAAAAGTCAGAAAATTATGAAACTTGTTCATATATCATGATATCATATATAGAGACTGTGATAAAAATTTGAGAATGTTTTGAGAAAGTTGTGACGCACTATGTGTAAAAACCTAGCCGGTTTACATTGAAACTCTATGATTTCATGTGTAGGTCACTTAGGTTTCTACACGTAGTGCATCACAACTTTCTCGAAACATTCTTAAATTTTTATCACAGCCTCTACATATGATATCATGACATGTGGACAAGTTTCATAAATTTCTGACTTTGTTTGTGTTTTATACAATTTTTAAACAACTAGATGGCAAGTTCACGGTCATGTTTAGTGAGCATAGTGCTCCAAGATTCCGATCTGCTCCTGAAATTGGTCGTAACTTGTGCTAAATAACATGCATATCATTTTTGCATGCACGGTTTTCCATGTTTCGAGTCACTTGTAGTTCAAATGTGAATTTTCTGAAGAAATTCAAATAAACGAACTAAATCTAATAGTTATAGGAAACACATTTATAATTGTGCCAAAATGATACATGTAGGTCTACATAGTGTAGGAACATACCATAAAAAGTTTGGTTGGCAAAATAATAAAATAAAAATATACTTTGCTGAGTGTCCAAGGAAGGCACTCGGCAAAGCTTGCTCTGCTGAGTGTCAAACGAGGGGCACTCGGCAAAGAAGCTTCTTTGCCGAGTGCCAGAACTCGGCTCTCGGCAAAGATAACGGCCATCAGCTTTAGACGGTGGCTGACGACCCTTTGCCGAGTGTTGCCGTTCGCGAGTGTTTGGCACTCGGCAAAGATGTCTTTGCCGAGTGTTTTCCTGTGCCAAGAGTCCTGCTCTCGGTAAACGTGGTCGTTACCGAGAGCAAGACTTTGCCGAGTGCCCGACAAAAAACACTCGGCAAAGCGCCGAGCACTCAGCAAAGAGCCGAATTCCGGAAGTTGTTGGGGACTTGTTCTCAAGTGTTATGAATCAAGAACAAGGCAACACAAAATGTTAAATGTTAAAGCCCTCCATCCTTCGAAGCATTATCTCCCTCAGGATATAATGATCTTCAGACGAAGGTTATGAAGGACATACCTTCATCATCATAACACATTTGTATAAAAGACGAAGCATATGAAATATGAGAAACAACATGAATAATTATATGATATCATAATATATATATATTTCTTATTACATAATCATGAATAAATATGAACAATATTGAATTACATTTATACCTTCGGCTTGACAGAAAGTGATAATACAAGCGTGCCGCGAAAGCAAATGCCAAGTTAGCCTGTCTAGTACATGGGTACTGTTCATCTATTTATAGGCACAGGGCGCAACCTGTGAGATATTACAATCATGCCCTTTACAAAAGATTACAATTATGACATAGACCCTCATGGACAAAACAGTCATCTCATCTTTAAGTTGGTTTCACCCTTTGTCTTGAGACATTTCATAATGCCGAAGCTTCATAAGTGGTAGCTTCGGTGTTGCTTTTAGGGGGATCTGCCGAAGGTGTTTCTTCTTACAGGATCTTCGGCGACGAAGCATGCCCCCAATAGTAGCCCCTTCGCGGTGCTAGATCGTTTTTCGTAACGAGCTTGATCTGTGAAAAAGTCTCTTAGGCTTCGGGAAGCCAAAGATCCGAAAAACACCCTCCCTGAGCTCGTTGCTGAGAAACGATAAAAATTCTTCAAGCGTGAAACAATCCCACCATGCAGCGGGTTCACGCATCCTAGCAATTCACCTTCTCAGGTTCTGTGGCCCACCATTCAGTGGGTGCGGGCGACTGTTCGTTCGGTGCGGAAGACTTGTCGACTCACCTTCCCACCTACGACATTATATAAACAGATAGGTAGGTGTGATGTTACCATAGCATTCATTGCTATTGCACTGTTTTGCTGCCAAAAAATTAAACATAGCCGAAGCTTGTTCATCGTACGCAACCGAAGCATCGCTTTTGCTCCTGCTTCGTCACAAGAGGAAGAGTTTCGAGGAACACAAAAAAGTCACCAACTTCAAAAAAAATTGTAAGGAATTCATCATCAAATGGCGAGAGTACGCTCCACTGCCAGGGTTGGTCGTGGGGGAGATGAAGCCGAAGCTGAGACCGCTCCCATTTCTGAAGTGATGAAGCGGTCAGGGCTGGTGGTACCGGAAGAAACTTCCGACGAAGGTGTACCTGCTACCGAAGCTGAGCAGGTTGATGCTGGAGAGGATGAATATGAAGATGAATATGGTGCCACGCCATCTAAACCGAGCCACCTAGAATTTGGGAAGTCTACTATTACTGAAGGTGATATGCCCAAGATGTTGAAGCTTGGCTATTTCAGTGAAACCAAAAAGAAGCTGATTCGTTTCGGCGGAGAGGAAATTATCCTGAAGCCGGAAAAAGATGAGGTGGTGGTATTTAAAAGCTTTTTTAAAGCGGGATGTTTTGGAGAGATTTAGGATTTATCTTCACCAGCTAACTCCTAATGCCATTGTTAGGCTTAGTATCTACATTTGGGCTCTCCGGAGCCAGGGGGCAGAACCGCTTGCCGAAGGTTTTTGCCGGGCACACGAGCTTCATTATCAGACCAAAGCTAGAGAAGATGGGCTGCATGATAACTTCGGCTGCTATAACTTTGCTTATCGCAAAGATGCAAAATATCCAGTTATTAGCTATCGTACCAAATGGCCATCTGGCTGGAAGACTGAATAGTTTTATGTTAAAGTGGATGAGAAGAAGGAGAAGCTAGTTCAAAGCCCTTTGAGTTTAATCTTCGGAGAAACTAGGCCCCAATGCGACATGAAACCAGATAGTCCATGCCAAATTGCACTGGGTGAATTTCGGGTTATTGCAGAGCATATTGGCACTAGAGATCTGGTGCAAGAGTTCTTAGCCTTTAGAGTATTTCCAACTTTGAAGGAATGGGACATGCCGAAGCTAAAAGAGGAAAAGAAGAAGAAAGAGCTTGTTCGACTTCCTTATTATTATAAATTCAAGAAGCATTTCAAAGAACCTTGCCAGGAGTGGTTGGACACAATCGAAGTTATGTGCAACGAGATCCTTGGCAATTATTCTAAAAAAGAAGATCAGTTAATGACTGCAGCCTTCGGCACTCGTCCGAAGCGAAGATTGAACCGGGTGATGGATGCTTTAAATTTTGATTATCCTAACTATGAACGACTGGACAGAGGTGCCGAAGGGCAAAAAAGAAAAAGAGTTGCTAGTGTCCTTGATAGGGAAACTGATAAGTTGGTGAAAAAGGACGAAGAAATTTTGAAGAAAAGAAAATTAAGCCCTAAGCCGAAGATAGCTGCTCCAAAGAAAAGAAAAGCTACAGTTCCGAAACAAAAGACAATTGATATAGAGGAAGAAGCTCCTGCGACACCTCCTGCGGCCGATGTGGAAGAAATTTTAAAGGTAATGACTGAATCCTTGCCTATCAAGCTAAGTCCACTAGGGCCGCATCTGACAAAGCTTTTTCAGAAAGAGAAAGAGTCTTCGGCAGCGGAGAAGCCTGCTGAGCCGAAGAAACATAGGATTATTCAAGTGGACGAAGTCATCCAGCAGACACCGCCGCGGGCATCGGCGTCAAAGATACCACCTATTGAGAGCATTGGTGCTGCCGCCACCGAAACTGAAGGTGCCGAAGCTGAAACCGTTGAAAATGTGAATCTAGAAGCCGCACTTGGTGAAATTGATACCATGCTTCTGGAAGCGGCCGTGGAAGAAGCTACCGTAGTTGCTGGGAAAGGAAAGGGTAAAGCCGAAGATACTTGGAAAGAAGAAGAATTCAATTTCTAAGATATACTTGGGCAAGAATTATCAGAAGCTGAAAAAGGAGAACTGAAGGAATATGCTATATCTTGTGGATACAAACCGGGGGCTCTGCTTTTTGGCGGAGTTAACGAAGGGAGGTTAGGATGTCTTCGGGACCGGACCGGGGCGAAGGTCGTCAGCACTCTATCAAAGAGTGTTGGCCTTCCGAAGATCGAGGCGAACCTTTGCAGGTACCAGCGACAGCATATCGTCGGTAGCCTGTTTTATGCTAACTTTAAGGTAAAAGTCTTAAACTTTTTCTTTTAAATGTTTTATGATGAAAGTTGTTTTTGGCAGAGTTTACTACTAAGCAAAGTCCTGAGGATGCAACAAGACCTCGAGGACAAGAAAAATGAAGCTATAATTGCAGATCTAGAAAAGAAAATTAAAGATTACGAAGCTGTTTTGGAGAAAAGGACTTTGTACTCCAAGCTATGGAAGGTTCACTGGCAGAAGCCCAAGCTGAAATTGCTAAATTGAAGAATGAACTTTCCTCAGAAAAGAAAAATTTTGAAGCCAGACTCGAAGTTGAAGTTGAGAAGAGTTCAAATTTGCAAAAAACACTGAAGGACCTTCAGGAAAAATGCTTAAACTTCGTCAACTGATGCCTACAGCGGCTGAAGCAGGTGTTCAACTCGGTTGGAGCAAGCACTGAAAAATTTAGTCCTTCGGTTGAAAACCTGACAAAAACTTTGGAACACATTGAGGGTGAAGTTGATGCTCTCGATGAAGTTATAGGTGGACATGCTGATTTCTACGCTTTGTTAGCTTCTCGAGGCACAGCTGTCGCCTTCATGAAATCTGGCTGTACACACAGAAAAATTGTCAATAGACCCAATTTTAGCTTGTCACCGGCGAATTTAATTGATATCCCTAGCCTAGCTCGAAGTATAGGAAACAGGTTCATAACTCAAATTTGGATAGAGGGCGGGCGAAAAATGGCTGGCGACGAAGCTCGAAGCCATCTTAAACCGGTAAGAAACTAGTCTATTACCTTACCTTCGCCTTGAACCTTGCACTTGCCTCATATCGTCTTAATATGTAGAGGATGACGAGGCTGAGGAACAAAGAGCCGAAGCTTGACCAATGATCTGAAGCTTAGATGATCTGAAGCTTAATGATACGAAAATTGAAGAATTTGCTGAAAAAATTCTATGGAAAATCTAGTAATATCGTTGTAAAAAAGTATTGTAATTTTAGGAATCAGATACTCTGTGAATTTGTGCATACCTTGTAATATAATTTTACCTCTTCGTTCATGTATGAACTGCTTTGATGTGGACGAGACTTGTATTTTTTGAGCCAAAGGCGAAAAACACCTTCCCTTCTTTTCGTACGCAACAAAGCATGAAACTTCTTCTTTTTCTTTTTGCCAAAGCCTTATCTTTATAGGCGAAGCATCTGCCTGTGCATGTTATGATGATGATGATCCTAGTATGTCTAAGTGAATGTTTATGAATGCAAATGTATAATGTAATGTGTCGTGCAAATGAATGCCCAAACACACACGTCCGAAGCCACAACCATAGCCTTCATTCCCTTGGGAATGACCGAAGTCTCTTTGCCGTTTATTTTTCGGCTTCACCGCTTATTTTTTGGTGTATCAGCGCTGACTTTTTGCTGTAAGTTCTGCATCCCCTTAGGAACGTCTTTTAAACTTCTTTGCCTTCTATTTCGGCGGTATTGCGTTGACTTTTCGCGCTTCGCCTTATATTTCGGCAGTATCAGCGTTGACTTTTCGCTATAAGCTCTGCATTCCCTTGGGAACAACTTTTGAGTAGAAAACTTACGCTGCGCTCCCTTAGGAACGACTTTTTGTAGCTTCGTCATGCTCTGCATCCCCTTAGGGACGACTTTTGAGCTTCTCCCTGTTTTTTTTCTCTCTGCACTCGATGGTGCATGCTCAGTTTTTACATTTACATTTTTTGGGGGTTTTGCTCTCGTAGAGCTGAATAAGACAAGGAAATTACATGCTATGGCCCCATTAAAAACCTTTCTCCCCCTTTGGAAAGGAAATGGGTGCCATAGGAAAAGAAAAAAATAAGAGATTACATCAGGTTAGACATAATATCGCCGAAGCTCATCCGCATTCCAAGATCTAGGAATGTCGTTGCCGTCCATGTCCTTCAATCTGTAAGAACCGGGTCTTGACGAATATACTACCAGAAAAGGTCCTTCCCATTTCAGCTATAGCTTGCCTACTATGTCTGGGTTGGCCACTCTCCGAAGTACCAAATGCCCTGGCTTGATGTTCTTTAGCCAAACTTTTGTGTCCCGCCATTTTATTGTTTCGGCTTGGTATTTATTGATATTCTCCACAGCCTGAAGCATGATCTCTTCTATAGCATCTTTTGCCACGGAAGAATCAGCTTCGTGCTCTACCGAAGCCACTGTTCTTATTGACCCTGCCCTAGCTTCTTCTGGGGTTATTGCTTCGTCACCAAATAACAGTTTGAATGGTGTAAAACCTGTTAACCTTGATATTGTTGTGTTGTGGCTCCACACCACTTTGATCAATTCATCTGGCCATTTTCCTCTAGGATGATTGAAGATTAACTTCATTATTCCCGTCATTATAATGCCATTAGCTCTTTTAACAAGTCCATTTGACTCCGGATGCCTGACCGATGCAAAATGAATCTTCGTGCCAATCTGTTCACAGAATTCCTTGAAGGCTTAGGCATCAAACTGTGTTCCGTTGTCTACAGTAATAGCCTTCGGCACTCCGAAGCGACAAACAATGTTTTGCCAGAAGAATTTCTGGACGGTAACCGAAGTCATTGAGGCCAAAGGCTTCGCCTCAATCCACTTAGAAAAATACTCTACCGCCACCACAACATATTTTAGATTTCCTTGTGCTGGTGGAAGTGGACCTAGCAAATCAAGGCCCCACCTTTGCAACGGCCAAATGGGCTGTATTAATTGAGTGAGGGACGAAGGTTGTTTCTGGTCTCTCGCACATTTTTGGCAGCCATCGCATTTTTGAACTAATTCTGCTACATCTGAAGCTGCCTTCGGCTAGTAGAATCCTTGTCGAAAAACTTTTCCCAACAGAGGTCTAGACCCAATGTGAGATCCACACAGACCCGCATGTATCTCCTTCATTAATTCAATTCCTTCGGTTCTTGATGAACACTTGAGGAGTGGGGAACAAACCCCGTATCTATACAATTCCCCTCTATTATCACATATGGTCTTGTCCTTGCCTCCATTCTTTTGTTATAAACTTCGTCATCGGAGAGACAGTTGCCTTGGAGGAAGGATATGATTTCAGTTCTCCAGTCCTCACTGTGTATTGGAGAAATGTTAAGTATAGCTCTTTCCATAAGTTCAACCGAAGGTGCCTTTATTGTTTCGAAGAATACCTCCGAAGGTATAGGGAGCCCCTGGGCCGCTGATTTGGCTAACAAATCTGCATGCTCATTTTCACCTCTTGGAATATCCTTGACAGAAAAACCTTCGAAAGAAGCTTCCAACCTTTGAACTGCATCCAGATATTTTTCAAGCTTCGGATCTCGTGCCTTGCTGCTTTTGTCCACGTGGCCAGCAATAACTTGAGAATCGGTCTTCAGAATAGCCCTTCTTATTCCCATGGCCCTTAGTTTTTGAAGTCCCAACAAAAGTGCTTCGTACTCAGCAATATTATTTGTATAACTGAAATTCAATTTGATCGCATAGCATGTTTTAACTTTTGACAGTGCCACTAACACCGCAGCTGCTCCTGCACCAAAGGTTCCCCAAGAACCATCGCAGAACACCGTCCAAGCTTCGGTATCCTTGCCTGTCCCTTCTTCGTGAGCCCCTGGCGTCCAGTTAGCGATGAAGTCTGCTAGCGCCTGGGATTGAATTGAAGATCTGTGTACATAATCGATGGTGAATTCATTGAGCTCCGCAACCCACTTTCCAACCCTTCCAGTGGCTTCTCTGTTCCTTATAATATCCTTTAAAGGCTGTGATGAGGGAACAATTATATGGTAAGCTTGAAAATAGTGCCAAAGCTTCCTGTAGGCCATTAATATAGCATACAACACCTTCTCCAATTCTGTGTAATTTTTCTTTGATAAAGTTAATACTTCGGAAACAAAGTATATTGGGACTTGCTTCTTAATTTGTCCTTCAAGCTTCTCCTATACTATTGCCGCACTCACTGCAGAGTGCGAAGCTGCCACATACAATAGCAAAGGAGCCCCTGGCGTAGGTGGGGTTAGTGTTGTTAGATCAATCAGATATTGCTTCAGCTCTTCGAAGGCTTTCTGCTGAGCTAAACCCCACTGAAAGACTTCGACCGACTTCAGTACTTCAAAGAATGGTAAATTTCTTTCTGCTGATCTAGATATGAATCGATTCAAAGATGCCAATCTTCCTGTCAGCCGCTGATCCCCCTTCTTTGTGCTTGGCGGTTCCATCCGAAGGATAGCTTCGATCTTGTTTGGGTTAGCTTCGATTCCCTTCATTGAAACCAGACAACCAAGGAACTTGCCCTTCTTTACTCCGAAGACACATTTTTCTGGGTTTAATTTCAGGCCGGCCTGCCTAAAGTTAGCAAATGTTTCCTGCAGATCAGCGATGTGATTTTCCTGCTTCGTGCTCTTTACTATGATATCATCAACATATGTTTGCACATTTCTACCTATCTGAGAGTGAAGTACTTTGGCTGTCATTCTGCTGAAGCTTCCTCCAGCATTCTTGAGCCCCTCAGGCATCCGAAGATAACAATATGTACCACTGGGGGTTATGAAGCTGGTCTTCGGCTCATCTTCCTTCTTCATACAGATTTGGTGGTAGCCTGAGTAACAGTCTAGTAAACTCATAAGCTCTGATGAAGCTGTTGTATCTACTAGAGAATCTATTCTTGGCAATGGGAACTCATCCTTTGGACAAGCCTTGTTAAGATCTGTAAAATCGATGCACATTCTCCATTTACCATTTGCCTTCTTCACCATAACAGTGTTAGCTAGCCACTCTGGGTATTTGACCTCTCTGATAACACCAGCACTAAGAAGTCTCTTCACTTCGTTTCGAACACCTTCGGCTTTGTCATCGGACATCTTTCGAAGCCTTTGTTTTCTTGGCCTGAAAGATGGATCCACATTGAGTGAATGCTCAATGACATCTCTATTGACACCGCAAAGATCATTAGCTGACCAAGAAAACACATCCTTGTTGTTGAATAAAAACCTTATCAAGGTTTTCTCCTGCTCTTCGGATAACTAGGAACCCAGCAATACCTTCTGCTCTGCTATATCTTCACACAGAAGCATAGGCTTTGGCTGATCAGCCGAGGCAGCCTTCTCTCTTCTGTACTTATACTGTTCACAAGCCTCATTTCCATCTATGTTGTGGATTGCTTTTGAATCTGTCCAGTTTCCTTCAGCTTTTCTAGCAGCTTCCTGACTGCCATGAACAGCAATAGGTCCTTGTTCCGAAGGTATCTTCATGCATAGATATGCTGGATGAAGTATTGCTTCGAAAGCGTTGAGTGTCCCACGACCAATGATTGCATTGTAGGGGTATTCCATGTCAACAATATCAAATGCAACCTGTTCAGTCCTCGTATTGAGGTCACTGGCATTGTGATTTTGCCAAGTGCTACAATCTGCCTTCCTCTGAAGCCACAAAGAGGGTGTGTAGCATCATGAATCTTGTCCTCTGGCTCTTGCATCTGTCTGAAAGCCTTAGCAAATATGATGTCGGCTGCGCTGCCTGTATCAACCAAAATATTGTGGACGAGAAATCCCTTGATGACGCAAGATATAACCATAGCATTATTATGAGGATAATCCTTGAGCTGAAGGTCCTCCTGAGAGAAGGTAATTGGGATGTGGGACCATTTTGACTTGATGAAGGGTCCCTGCACCCCAACATGCTGCACCCTTCTCTGAGCCTCCTTCTTCTGCTTCTTGTTGGCTGGTTCTGAGCATGAACCGCCTGTTATTGGGAGCACCAGCTTCGTAGCCGAAGCAGCTTCAGCTTGGATGTTGGACGAAGCCATCAGCTCAATAGTGGAAGTGAGTTCATCGGAGGTGGGCGCCAATGTTGGGGACTTGTTCTCAAGTGCTATGAATCAAGAACAAGGCAACACAAAATGTTAAATGTTAAAGCCCTCCGTCCTTCGAAGCATTATCTCCCACAGGATATAATGATCTTCAGACGAAGGTTATGAAGGACATACCTTCATCATCATAACACATTTGTATAAAAGACGAAGCATATGAAACATGAGAAACAACATGAATAATTATATGATATCATAATATATATATATATTTCTTATTACATAATCATGAATAAATATGAACAATATTGAATTACATTTATACCTTCGGCTTGACAGAAAGTGATAATACAAGCGTGCCGCGAAAGCAAATGCCAAGTCAACCTGTCCAGTACATGGGTACTGTTCATCTATTTATAGGCACAGGGCGCAACCTGTGAGATATTACAATCATGCCCTTTACAAAAGATTACAATTATGACATAGACCCTCGTGGACAAAACAGTCATCTCATCTTTAAGTCGGTTTCACCCTTCGTCTTGAGACATTTCATAATGCCGAAGTTTCATAAGTGGTAGCTTCAGTGTTGCTTTTAGGGGTATCTGCCGAAGGTGTTTCTTCTTATAGGATCTTCGGCGACGAAGCATGCCCCAACAGTAGTGGTAGAAATTTATAATAAGCCTCTAGTGTGGCTCCATCAGGGCTCTATATATTACCCTAATGGGTCGTAGCCTCATTATTAGATTAAATCTGCATAACTCTATTGCATATATATCCAACAATTTTTCACTTGCACTAGAGTTAATTATATGCAAGTAACTCAATATTCTAACCCCTTAAGTTTTCTAATCAATTGGGTTCATGCAACTAATTAATAGACATGGCCTAGAATCTATTTTCAGACCATAGTCAACATTGTCCTCTAGCAGGGAATACTAACTCTCCTAGATGTTCACAAAGATCATATATTACATAACCTATGGCACTCATCACATACTACTATGTGCTTCCACCACACGTCACAGACCAAGTAAAAAGACAAGTGGAGTGCCACACGAAGCATTTGCTTTTCTGACTAATTAACCTCTAGTCAAGGGTCGTGCAATTTTAGTTCTAACATATCGAGAGGGAAAGTCCCTCCAAAATGTTATAGGGCTATGTTCTTTATTGATTTAGCTCACCCTACAACTTGCTTCATATCACACCCGAAAGCTACAAACTACATATAAAATCATACGTACACTTCAACTTTCAGTACTCCCTATATTTCAATGTATAAGTTATTTTAGTGATATATAATTTTTATTTTATACCTTTATATATATTGTTTTTAGATATATAAAAATATATACCTAGCTAGAAAAAATAAGATAGCTTGTAATTAAAAATGTAGGGAGTGATCGATTCTCTAAGGTAGTGTTTGGTTGAGAAGCCAAGTAGAACGGAGTTGTTTCATTCCTGATTCTAGGAATGGAGCCGCTCTGTTCTGTGTTTGGTAATCTGGAACGGGGCGGCTCTGTTTTTTGTTTGGTTGCAGAGTGAACGGAACGGAGCGTGACTGTGAGAGCGGGATGAGAACGGAGCGGCTCCGTCCGGTTGATTTTTTGGAGCGGAATGGTTCCGGATCTAAGGAGAATATTCCCTAATTAGAGTCATTCCGTTCTAGTTCCTTTGTAACCAAACAGCAACAAAACTGGGACAGAACGGCTCCGTTCTACTTGGCTCTTCAACCAAACACTACCTAAATCTGCTGCAGACGTGCTCGTTATTTAGCTAAGCTATATATAAACTGGTGGAGTGTCGCCATGATTGGGTGATTATATTGGTTACGAAAGCGATGCAGGATGCAAATGATAACCACCACGTCGTGTTTGTGAATATTGTTGAACACACAGCTCGATCTGTGCAGGTTGGGATATCTCAATCGGTGTGTTATTCCCCACCAGAGCTTGAGTGTGGTAGCCATTCATGATCCATGCAGTCATGCAGATGCGAAAAACTTTATTTGTTTGATTTTCTGGTCTCCCAAATGTTCAGTAAATTGTGGAACTCAACTAACTGTGACAGCTTAACAGCCTTGAATTAAACAACTGTTCGTCGTTAATTACCGACCGGCTACGAGAAAGCTATGTGCTTGACCTAGTACCTTGTGATGTAAAAAACAAAGGTGTAAAAAAACTATGCTGCTGCATGTATGATGTTGATGAAGCTGGGTCAGCAATGGTTGGGTGAGGGGGGGGGGTTGTTAGTGCTTGAATGTTCACCTATATAATCCACCAATTTAAACTTTGTAAAAACTCACCCAACTAAATCACTTGCACACGTATAACCTTCTCTAAATCTATCAAACAAATTACACCCACCTAACATATCATTAAAACCAACGATTCAGATCGCTTATCTCTTACTCACTTAAATCCAACGGCCAATATTATTTGGATCATCTTTCCTCTTGCATCCCTCACTCGCGCCTCTGCTTTCCCCTACGACCCCGTCGCCCGATCCCCTCCCCTTCCTCCCACTCACATCGTCGCCGTCGCTAGCCATTCCTCCTCCTGACCCCTTCTCCCCTCCCATTCTTTAGCACTGTAGCGTTAGCACAAGTACTAGACCAGAAATAGAATAAGAAGCGCATTCTCAAGCGCTATATCGTTTATTATGTACTTCTCGAACAAAAAGATGATGTTGTCTTACGAATAAATCATTCGCGAGGAACTATAAAGGTGATCGACCTATCATTTCTCCTTTTTTTCTCTACCATTTCACAGAAGCAGAAATTTATAATTCAGGGCACATCTTTCCCATCCATTCTTGTTTCTTGTCCAAGGTCTTTCCTTCCCAATAGGGGCGGAAGGCTCAGTATAGCCCAGTATTGCCTAAGGAATACCTTTGGCCGGCCCAGTAAGAGAACCAGATAAAAAAAACCCTGCCATTTTGCCCCCCACTCGCCCGCTCGAGTAGGAGCAGTGAACGCCGTCGGCCGCCTAGCCGCCTCCAAGTCCGACGCTCGAGCTACGAGCTCCACACAACCGTGCCTCCACAAAGCACCTAGACGACGAGACCGAGCACCTACTCGGTTGCTCCACCCTCCGAGACCGAGATCCACTACTCCAACAGACCAGCACATCATGGACGCGGACCTCGGCGGTTCGGTGCTTGCTACCCGTTCTCGGTGTCGGTGCCTCGGCCACTGCCACCTGGAGGCCCGGAGCCCACCATGCCTGCCGCCTCCGACCACCGCCCGTAGTCCCGCTCGGCCACTCCCGCCCGCAGTGCCGACTGAGACCTGAGGAGCAGGTAGTAGCAGCGGCGCAAATGAGTAGGAGGAAGTAGTAGCCATCGCCCTCTGTTTCAGTTCTCTGTGCTCGAGTTGCGGTAATTATTGTTTGATATCTGGATGTCTGCTTGTGTTGTGTGAGACTAAAGATGTTTAATCTAATTTATTTGTCAATGTGCAGATTTATTTTGGTAATTTGATTCCTATTCCAACAAGTAGCAGTCAATAGACATGAATGGAAACAAAATCAAGGAAAAAAAGACTGCCCAAGGAGTATCTCTCTTTAGTATGCACAAATGATTATGTGAACACTCATTATTGTAATATCTTCTAATTATCTAATACATGTTATATGCTTTGTAAAATGATAGATTTGAAGAGCTATTTTAATCAAGGTTCTAGTGGAAGTGGACCAAGCACTCGTGCTAGTGGAGTTCACAATGAACCCGAAATACAAGTTCAAGAGAATAATAGTGAAGAAGCTGCACTTCTTCAAGAAGGGAACGCACCTATTCTAGATGTCAATGGTGAAGATGTTAATGGTATAAATCAGTTCAACCCGGATCACATTGTTTCTGGTCTGGGACTCGTATTCCAATTGATTTTTTTACTCCTAATATTAGAGATGAAATTAGGACTTTCATAGGTAAAGGTCTAACTCAACCAATTGGACATAACTTTCCTCGGTCACATGATAAAAGAAGCTTTCAAAAATATTGGTTCAGACAACATAGTTGGTTGGAATATAATGTGGAGAAGAATAAGGCTTATTGCTTATATTGTTACCTTTTTAAGTATGATCGAATGGATAATAAATTTTGCCATGATGTATTTACAAAAGTTGGCTTCTCACAGTGGAGAAATGTTTGTACAACATTTCCAAAACATGTTCGCAGTATTATGAATGATGAGGTGGTCATCACTCGTCCCCCCGAGTTAACAGGCCAGCTGGTAATCAGCGAGCCATAGCTCTAGTTTGGTCTCCCCCGAGTACTTGGTGATAGTAGTCAGAGCTCGAAACCTAGGAGGGAACGGCACCCTGTGGATGGCTCTGCTGAAGACCTGCGAACCTATAGGCTTAGGAGAGGGGCTTCGATCTTCCCCACTGTCGTAGTGACCACCCTGCCGGGGATGGTAGCCATGTGTCGCGTGTCCTTGGTTGTGGTGATGGATACGTTTGTCGAGGTGGTCGTGAACCCCTCGATGCTGGCGGTTGTCTTAGAGGCGGTCTTGCACCGTGGGGCTCTCTCCTTGGTGGGCTTAGGATGGATCGAGGCCTCCCTCTCGAAGCGAGAGGGTCTTGCTCATTTTTCCGAGGTGAGCTCCCGAAGCCGAGAGGTCGAGCTCTCGACCTGCTGGACTGCAGCGCACTCCAGGAGTCCTCGAATTTCACCGTGGATTCAGCGTCCCTCAGTGGTGGATGACTCTGGTATGGTGCGGAGCAAGATTGCTGCTGCGGCGAGGTTTTGACTGGCCCTATGAAAGATCGGGGGTGCTTCGGCTTCGTCGTCTTCCATGATGCGATGATGAAGGTCGCATGCCTTGGCGCGTGCACGCTCATCAAGAACTTTGCTAGTTGCTTCCCTCTTGAGGACCTGCCAAAGTTGTTGCAGTCATCGTTGCACTTCTCTGAGCTTGGTGTGCAACTCGCAGAGCTGTTCGAGGTGGGCCATGTGACTCCCTGGAGGGGGCTGGGCCTCACCCGGCTCTCTTGCTTCCCTAGTGTGTGGGGGTGGCACGTCATTCTCCCGAGGCATGACAAGCCGGTTCCCTCTGTCGTGATCCGCGTGGAAGCACTCTTGAGTTGGGTCATAACCCTCCTCGTCGGTGTTGTAGTCATCCGAGCCATCAGAGAGCAGTTTGTCACTCACAAACAGGAACTACAACATGGACATAGGGTCGCCAAAGCCCAGAGAAATCCAGGCTAGGGCCCAGACCATCTTCATCCTCGAAGTCAATACATCGTGAGGGGAAGCGAAGACCAGCATACAAGTTGGTGAGAGTGCTGGTGTCGAAACTAGGCTGAAAGGGATGGGGTTGAACACAGATGGTTCTGAGAGCACCTAGAGGGGGGTGAATAGGTGATCCTGTAAAATCAAACACTAAATAGTCACAAACTTGATTATATAAATGTTAGTGCGAGTTAATCAAGTTATTATGAAGCGATCTCTTGCAAACAAAACAATAACAAAGAAAAGCAACACAAGAGACATGTAGCGGAACCTCCCAAATTATAAGACCCACATGCACCTATCTTTGTCTCAAAGACCTCAAATAGCTATGCATGTGTGCCCGATAACTTAACAAGATCTGTCCGAGTATCCCATGGATCTCAGATAAACCACTTCATAACCAAGATCGCAAGATTAAGTAAACACAAATCACATACCAAAGTTTTTGCCGCAGAATTTCTATTACAAAGCTTCCAAATCACAATAAGTTTACATTATCAGAGTGATTACAAATGTGATTAAAATATTATACTTTGAAATGTTATAAAATATTTGTAAGTTTGGATTACATGCTAGCATAAGTGACAATCATCAAAAAGAAGATAAAGATGGGATATACTTATATAGGAAGGCCGAGCCCACCGGCACTTAGCACCATCAACAGTAGCACAAACCTAGTACCTGCAACAACATGGGTTCGAAAACCCTGAGTACGAAGTGTACTTTCGCAAGTCTTACCCGACTAAGGAAAAAGACTCTCAAGGATATGCTGGCTGATTAGAAATCAAGGTAAGGCTAAGCAATAATCAAGGACTCATTTTGCAGAAATGCTTACTAATAGTGGATCCTTAAGCCATTTTTTAATTATTAACTTAAGTTCTTATCTGATTCTAGATTTTCCTGATCTTGAGCATTCACTTGTTCTATCTAGCTTTCTTTTAGCCAATTCATGTTTCACTTATTAACTACGATGAGTGGTCAGTGAGTCGAGTCTCCATAACCGAGGAGCAACGACGATTCGAACCGATTATACCCAGCTGGGGATTCCTAACCACACGACATATGTAGCACTTAACCCTTGCATATGTCAACCGTTCCCACAGATCCTTCACAACATAAATCGGTCCGCGCTATCCGGGAGCACAGTACTCCTCCGTCCAGCCTCTAGCCAGGAGGGTACATGCTACTCCCACCATCTCCCACGCCCAGTGCGCGGTTGTCTTTTCATGTATGGAATAGCCGAGTTCAGGCTTACCAGAGCATGTGGCTAGTTGCAAAGTCTCACCTCATCAGGCCTACATCGAACGGTCCTTAATTGACACAGGCGGAGCAGTACACCGACTCATTTCACGATGCAAGCCACCCGTCCGGTCTCATATTAATTATCTAACTCAAGTTCATTCACACATAACAATAACCAGTAATCAAAATAAATTTCAAAATCTTATCACCTTAAGCAGGGCTAAGTGGCACTAGTTTTCATAAAATAGGTATCAAGGAATGATTATTCAAATTCTCAAGGATGGTAATGCATCAAATTTTTAATCACACAACTCCAATCACATAATGCATCATATCAAGTGATAAAAGTTTTGCGAATAACAAGGAAAGTGGTGAATGCACCGGGGCTTACCTTTGTTGCAGAGAAGCCGAAGACTAAGAAAATAAAAT
The DNA here is from genome assembly GCA_029449295.1 of Zea luxurians. Classification (NCBI taxonomy): domain Eukaryota; kingdom Viridiplantae; phylum Streptophyta; class Magnoliopsida; order Poales; family Poaceae; genus Zea; species Zea luxurians. Next base: position 191,455,390 of record JAOPSE010000001.1, read on the forward strand.
GTCACGAGTCTTCGGGGTGATGACCAACCTCTAAAAAAATTACTCCACCAAGCGATTGATCCACAGACAACGTGATCTACTCGTAAAATAAAGATGCATGCTATGATCATGATGTGATGATGAAATAGACACAGATGCAATATAAAAAAATTTAAACGATAAACCCCTTGTGTACAACTTTCTTTCACGAAAAAGTTGCACATAACTATCGGTATAAAATCTAATTATTCTACCAAGCGATTAAAGTAAGACCGTCAAAAATATCTTACACATGCTATGGACCAACTTAAGAATTATGGCCCAAGGACTTTACATACACCCAAAAATAAGAGCAGACAATTTAATTATTTTATTACTTTTATTAAGTTATTTATTCCACTAACGGTAAAAGTATTTATAAGTAAGCAAATATTTGAGGACCAAATGAATACGCTCCAAAATGAATTAAACTTTACAGTGAGCGAATCTAAGCCAACGTAATACCAAAGTCGAGTAGAAGTTCGCCAACATACTGACGAAATTGACTTCGGTAACACACCAAGCATCAGGCGAAAATCGCCCAAAACTTTATTTTTTTACACAAACTAGTTTCTTTCTTTGCCGATCCACCACGCACCAACATAAAATATCGGATGATAGCGCTAATGACAGCTGACCACAATCACACAAGAACCTATTTCCCTCAGAATTTATCCCGCATCCACAAATACGTCCGAACCAAATAACCATACCTGCTCTACCACCCGACTAGCGGATGAAGTGAGAGGAACGCGCACACAGAGGAAACACGCCAAGCGTAACAGCTTGTTGGGCGCGAGGAGCTGCAGGAGATGACGACACCAATAAAACTAAGTACTCGGCCAACCGTTCTAAATAAATAACAGTCAACTACGAACCGGCAGATAGACGGCGAGGACGACGATAGTGAACAATGACAACATAGCGAGACGAGCAGGGAGTCGATGGCGGGGCTGCAGAACGGTGGTGAGTTCAGGGCGCTCAGCATTTGGGCGATGATGACTCGGCTACAGCAGCAGCGAAAGGCAAGGCATATAGCTTCACGGTGACGCGGCAATCTGGTGCAGCGAAGCTGGACGAGGTGCAGACGAGGTTAAAGCCGAGCCAGAGCAGTACGCCGGACCTGGGCGAGCTCGCCACCGCGCCGAGTCATGGGGCCCCGGTGTCCAGGCGTCGGGAAGGTCGAGCTCGGACCAAGGACAGGAGAAACAAGCAGCAGCGGAGAGAGGTGTTGATGAGCAGAGGGATAAACGGTGGAGAAGAAGCTGAGCATCAGTGAAGTGAAGGCGCGAGGGAGACTAAGTCCGATCACTACAAAACACAAACATAGCTGCCGGCGCGGCGTTTGTGTGGAATGCTGGAGATGAGAGTGCGTTCACAATAAAGGAAAAGGAGCATTGTACATGGACTAGATGAAGCGGTGGGGATAAGGCTTCAGGAAAATATCACGCCAGCAGAAAGCAAGTGGCGGCAAGGATAACGAAGAGAGCGTTCACGTGAGAAGAAGAAAAAGAAATAAAATGCATAGGATATTTCCTGTATGTGAGGATTAGGAAGAATAAAGTGAAAATAGAGGTGAACGGTTGGAGGTTAAGTAAGGAATTTTTCTTCTTCTTTCAATCTTTAATAAAATTAAAATGTAGATATTTCAACATTCTAATATTATGGTCTAAAAGATGTATGAAATTATCGAATCAAAATAAGATCGATAACAATATTTGGACAGGATTTAATTTGGTTAATACTTCGGAGTCAGCTGAATTTTCACCTGTTATTTATATCCGAAGTTTTGGATCTGGACGAGAAATACATGGGCCAAACCAAACGAGATCACCTTCGATATTGTAGACTGTATTAGATCTGGTTGAATTCAGATAAATATCACCCAAATTCGACATTCCTAAGTTGCTCGGTACGAGCTGACACAACCAGACCCCTTTCTAAATTTTATAATTACTTAAATAACAACTCCCTAATTCCTTGTGGCTTAGAAATCGAAACGCTTAGTCGTAAATCTAGTTTTGATCCTTATTAGCCCACTTTGGCAATTGTTAGTGACTTGTCCCTTGCTACTCGGCCAAACACATTATTTGTACCAAAGTACACATTTTAAGCCCAGAAATAAAAGTTTTCCCCAATTTTTTTTATTTACTCGATAGTGCCAAATCCAAATCCTAAGTCGAGTTTTTAACAAAAATCAAAACACAACTTCACCCCAAATCATGCATAAGCATTACAAGTTATATTATTTTAAAAGTGAATGCAACATATGTTGGGGGCCTTCGGCATCCGAAGGTCCTCAAAAACAGGATTTAACAGTGTTTCTGGAGTATAATGTGTGAACAGGTATCTTCGGACTCGAGTCGATATCACAGTAGGAGAAGTCCAAGTAATACGAAGGTTGATACAACGCCGAAGATGTGAGCGGGAAAGCTTCGGCGTGATAGCGGAAGAAGAAACCGACTTAAAGATGAAAAGACTATTCAGACCTCGATAGATTACTATAGAATTATTATCAAATGTAAAGGGCATGAATGTAATTTTGTATGGGCTGTGTCCCGTGCCTATAAATAGGTTCACGCTGACTGGACATTTGCTTTTGGCGTCACGCTTGTACTTTTGCTGTCCTTCAAGCCGAAGGTACATTTGTAATCTGCAATCATTTCTATTTTTCTATATCAATAAAATAGAAATGATCTAATAATAATGTTTATGTTAAATTTCATATTCCGTATGAATTCTTCATCATTATCTCTTGTGTTTACGAAGGTATGCTTGCCAGGACCTTCGTCCGAAATTCATTATATCCCGAAGGGAAATAATGTTTCAGAGGACGAAGGACTTTATCATTTAACACCTTCTATGTTGCCTTGTTCTTAAGCCGAAGCATTTGAGAACAAGTCCCCAACATTGGCGCCCACCTCCGGTGAACCCACTTCCACTCTTTGAGTTTTGAATACCTTCGGCAACCATAAACCTTCGCTTTGGCGCCGAAGAAAGCTTCAGCAACTGGGGCTGCACCTCTGCAACCGCTGGACCCCAATCAGGAGACTCTCTCTCTTCGGGAGGCCCGAAGCCAGAAGAGGAAGGCTGTCAGCCCGACACCGCAAGAGGATGAGCTAGATCAAGAGATCAGAGACATGGAGATGCTTCATCAACAGGTGCAGAGGAAGAAGGAAAAGATGGCCAGGCTAGCTGAACTGCAAAGGCAGATAGACGAAGCTTCTGAAGAAGTTTGCCATCTTACTCACGATGAGCAGAACCGAAGGCCTCAGAACCAAAACCTTCATCAGGAGGGTTTCCTCAACGAAGATGACTGGTATGACAACTTCCATCATGGAAATTTTGTTTTTGATGATGCTTCTCCTCTGTCCGCTGAGCTGCAGGCTACACCTTGGCCTCCGTCCTACAAGCCGCCCCAGCTTCCCATATTCGATGGTGTTGGGGGCTTGTTCTCAAATGCTAAGAATTAAGAACAAGGCAACACAGAAAATGTTAAATATTAAAGTCCTTCGTCCTCCACTTCGTTATATCCCTTCAGGATATAAAGAATCTTCGGACGAAGGTTACGAAGGACATACCTTCGTAAACATAAGAACGAGAGATGAATTATTTATATAAATCATGAGGTATAAAATGAACATTCAAATGTTAGCATAAAGTCATTTCCATTTTTATTAACATGAATGAATATATATGACTTCAGATTACAAATGTACCTTCGGTCTTGAGGAAATCAAGGGTACAAGCGCGATGCGAAGACAAGATGACAGGTTCGGGTGAACAGTACAGAGGTACTGTTCATCTATTTATAGGCACAGGTCGCAGCCTGTGACAAATTACAATTATGCCCCTCACAAATGTTTACGACATTGACTCAGACTTATATGAATAAAAAGGTCATTCTATCTCTATGTCGGTTTAAAACGCCGAAGCTCCATGAAAAGGAACCTTCGGCCATCTCTTGAAGACGACTTCAGCCGAAGCTGCTTCTTCGTGTGAGACCTTCGGCGCACCGAAGCACGACCCCAACAGTAGCCCCTTTCGCGGTGCTAGATCGTTCTTCGTAACGAGCTTGACCCGTGAAAAAAGAGCCTCTTCAGCTTCGGGAAGCCGAAGGTCCAAAAAACACCTTCCCTGAGCTCGTTGCGGAGAAACGATCCGGATTCCGGGCACGTGCCAGGCCCACCTTGCAGAGTTACTGTTTGATCTTTGCGGTCCACTGCTCAGCGAGTACAAGTGACCGCCCGTCTGGTGTAAAAATCTTGCCGCTTCGCCTTCTTACCTGCAGCACTATATAAACAAGCGGGTAGGTGTGAAGTTACCACAGCATTCATTGCTATTTGCACTGTTTTTCTGCCAAAATTTTCCACCATAGCCGAAGCTTGACTCTCATAATCGAACGAAGGTCCGTCTCGACGCTTGCTTCGTCAGAAAGGAGAGCTTCGGAGAAAAGAAAAAAGAAAAAAGTTTCTAACTTCCCCAAACTAAGAATTACATGGCACGAGTGCGATCTACTGCCAAAGTTGTGCGCGAGGGAGACGAAGCCGAAGGTTCAGACACTGTGCCCATCTCCGAAGCGATGCAGCGCTCCGGTCTAGTGACTGCGGAAGAGAGGCCTGCTGCCGAAGCAAACCCGACAACAGCCGAAGAAGAAGAAGAAAACATTGATGGGACTGACTCCGAAGATGACTACCACATTGCTACGCCCAGCAAGCCCAGTCACCTGGATTTTGGGAAATCGACTGTTTCAAAAGCTGATCTTTCGAAGATGGTGAAAGCAGGTTATTTCAATGAAGATCAGAAGAAGCTACTCCGCTTCGGGGGAGAAGAATCCACCCCGAAGCCAGGGAAGGATGAGATTGTTATCTTTAAAAGCTTTTTAAAGGCTGGGCTGAGATTTCCTCTGCACAATATTATTGCAGAGATATTGAGGAGGTTTGGTATCTATTTTCATCAACTAACTCCTAACGCCATCGTTAGGCTCAATGTTTACATCTGGGCCCTCCGAAGCCAAGCTATGGAACCTTTTGCCGACAGCTTCTGCCGAGTTCACGAATTACACTACCAGACAAAGGCCAGAAAAGATGGGCTACATGATAATTTCGGTTGCTATAATTTTGCCTACCGGAAGACAACAAAATGCCCCGTCATTAGCTACCGAAGCAAATGGCCAGCAGGCTGGAAATCTGAATGGTTTTATGTGAAAGTTGACGAAGACAGGGAAAAATTGGTACAAAGCCCTCTGGAGTTAATCTTCGGAGAGACGAGGCCACGCTGCCGCATCGGCGACTTAAAGGGTCCTACCTGGGCTGCTCTGGGTGAGTTTGAAATCATTTCAAAACATATTGGCACCAGGGATCTAGTTCAGGAATTTTTGGCATTCAGAGTTTTCCCTACTTTAAAAGAGTGGGAAATGCCGAAGCTGAAGGGAGAAAAGAAGAAGGGGGAGCTGGTCCGTCTGCCCTATCACTTTAAATTCAAGAAGTACTTTAAGAAACCCTGCAAAGAGTGGTTAGACACAGTTGAGACAATGTGCAATGAAATCTTGGGGAATTACTCCAAAAAGGAGGATCAATTAATGACAGCGGCCTTCGGCACCCGACCGAAGCGAAGGCTGAACCGAGTATTTGATGCCCTGGGCTTCGAGTACCCAGACTACGAGCAGTTGAACAAGGGTGCCGAGGGCCTCAAAAGAAAAAGAGTAACTGAAATTCTGACAAAGGATGAAGAGCAACCAGCAGCAGAGAAGAAAATCCCGAAGAAAAGGAAAATATCAAGTCCGAAACGGAAAATATCCGAAGAAGAGAGGACCCCCACACCGCCTTCTACCAGCGACGTGGAAGAAATTTTAAAGGTAATGACTGAACCTATGCCCACGAAGCTAAGTCCATTAGGGCTCCAACTGACGAAGCTTTTTCAAAAGGTGGACGAGCCGGATCAGGCGAAGATGAGCAAACCCAAACGGCAAAGAATCATTGCGGTAACTGAAGTTATCGATAAGACACCGCCAAGAGGGTCAGCTCAGAAAACAGCAGCTGCCGAAAGCACCAAGAACGTCGAAGTCGCTCCTTCGGAGGTCGCGGCTACCGAAGCCGCTACAGCCGAAGATGTTAATTTAGAAACAACCATTGAGGATATTAACAAAATTTTGGAAGACATAGATGCAGAAGAAGCCGATGTTGCTACTGAAAAATCCATGGCCACAGTGCCTGAAAAAGGAAAAGAAATAGCCGAAGATACTTCGGATGACGAAGCCTACTCCTTTCAGAATTTAATTGGGCAAAAACTGACAAAGGACGAAATGGAAGAACTTAAAGAGTATGCGAAATCTTGCGGCTACAAACCAGGTGCTCTCCTATTTGGAGGTGTGGATGATGAAAAGCTAGGCTGCATTCGAGACCAGACTGGAGCTAGGGTAATCGGTACTCTATCAAAGAGTATCGGTTTTCCGAAGCTAGAGTCAGACATCAGCCGCTACCGACGACAACATGTCGTTGGTAGTTTATTTTACTCCAACTTCAAGGTGAACAACTTGCCACTTAGCTTTTGTTGCTTCTAATAAAAACATGTCTGACGAAGGTTGTGTTCGTACAGAGTATGCTGCTGAGCAAAGCCTTGCAAATGCAACAAGATCTTGAAGATAAAAAGCATGAAGTTGTAATTGGAAATTTGGAAAACAAAATAAAGGAGCAATCAGATGCTTTCGAGAAAAAGAACTTTGAGCTCCAGGCAACCGAAGGTTTATTGGCGGAAGCTGAAGCAAAAATATCAGAACTGAATACAAAGCTTCTCCACCAGTCTGAGCAGTTCGAACGAGAAAAACGAGATCTTAGTGCAAAACTTGAAGCCGAAGCTCAGCAAAATTCAGATTTGAGAAAACTACTGACAAGTCTTCAAGAAAACTGCTTGAAATTTAGCAACAAGTGCATTCAACGACTAAGAAAGATTTTTTACTCAGTTGGAGCCAGCAGTGAAAAATTCACCCCCTCAGCTGAAGATCTACCGAAGACCTTCGAACATATTGAGGGGGAAATTGACGAGCTCGACGAAGTCATAGCTGGGCATGGTGACTTCTGTGCCTGGGTGGCTTCTCGGGGCACTGCTGCTGCATTTCTGAAGGCCGGCTGCGAACACGGAAAAATTGTCAATAGGCCCAACTTCACCTTATCTCCATCAATCCTGGATGATATGCCTGACCTCGCCCGAAGTATCTCCAATAGATTTATAAAAATGGTATGGACAAAAGGCGGGCGGGAGAAAGCTGGAGACGAAGCACGAAGTCATCTTGAACCAGTAAGAAATGATACTTCGGAGTTACCTTTCCCTTTGCTCTTGATTTTTACTTATAATCTCTTAATTTATGTAGGATGACGAAGGTGAAGATGATGCCTAAGTTGTGTCGCCGAAGCTGTTGCCGGAGCTGAAACTTAATGAAGATCAGAAGAAATGTACTGTAGAAAAACTCAGGATATTTGTATAACAATTCTTGTAAATACAATTAAACTGTCTTCAAGGAACTTTGTACATACCTTGTAATATATTCTTACCCTTTGCTTGAGGCGCTTTGATGTGGACGAAATCAGTATTTTGAGCCGGAGGCGAAAAAACACCTTCCCTTCTTTTCGTACACAACGAAGCCTAAAAGACTACTTCTCCTTTCTGCCGAAGCTTTTCTTTACATAACAAAACATAAAAAGACTACTACTCTTTTCTGCCGAAGCTCTCCTTTACATAACATAAAAGACTAACTCTTTTACACAACGATTCATAAAAAACCACTTCTTCGAAACTTTTCTTTTACATAACGAATCATAACAAACCATTTCTCCGAAACTTTTCTTTGTGCCGAAGCAACCACTTAGGAACACAAATGCTATGAATGAATGCTTATGCATGCACATGCCATGATGTAATGTAATGTGCAAATGAATGTCCGAAGTGTATGTCCGAAGCCACATTCTCAACGATTACTCCTTTAGAATCGACCACACTTCAGCTCTGCATTCCCTTGGGAACGACTTTGGAGCATCTTTGCCTTTTACTTAGGCAGTATCAGCGTTGACTTTTCGCTGTAAGCTCTGCATCCCCTTAGGGACGTCTTTGGAGCTTCTTCGTCTTTTACTTAGACGGTATAAGCTCTGCATTCCCTTGGGAACGTCTTTGGAGCTTCTTCGCCTTTTACTTTCGGCGGAATCAGCGTTGACTTTTCGCTGTAAGCTCTGCATCCCCTTAGGGACGTCTTCGGAGCTTTTTTTTTTCTCTTTTTCAGTTTCGGCACTCGATGGTGCGCTCTCAGCTTTTACATTTACATCTTTTGGGGGATTTTACTCTTATAAAACTAAAAAGGAAAATTACATATGATGGCCCCATTAAAAACCTTTCTCCCCCTTTAGAAAGGAAAAGGGTGCCATAAAAAAGAAAAGAAAAGATAAAATTACATCAAGTTATACATAGAACCGCCGAAACTCATCGGCATTCCAAGATCTTGGAATTTCATTGCCATCCATGTCTTTCAGTCTGTACGAACCAGGCCTTGACGAAGATGCTACTAAGAAAGGCCCTTCCCATTTCAGTTGCAACTTGCCCACTGCATCCGGGTTGGCCACTCTCCGAAGCACCAAGTGTCCTGGCTCAATATTTTTTAGCCGGACTTTTCTATCTCGCCATTTGATTGTTTCAGCCTGGTATTTGTTGATGTTTTCCACGGCCTGAAGCCTGATCCCTTCTAAGGCATCTTTTTCCACAAGAGAAGTATCTTCGGCACCTGATTCTGCCGAAGCTACCACTCTTATTGATCCAGCTTTAGCTTCTTCTGGAGTTATTGCTTCGTCACCAAATAATAACTTGAATGGGGTAAAGCCTGTAGACCTTGATGTTGTTGTATTGTGGCTCCACACCACTTTGGTCAACTGATCTGGCCATTTTCCCCTTGGTTGGTTAAAAATTAGCTTCATTATTCCTGTCATTATGATGCCGTTGGCCCTTTCAACAAGTCCATTCGACTCCGGATGCCTTACTGATGCAAAGTGGATCTTCGTGCCAATTTGATCACAGAAATTTCTGAAATCTTCGGAGTCGAACTGTGTTCCATTATCTACAGTGATAGCCTTCGGCACTCCGAAGCGACAGACAATACTCTGCCAGAAAAATTTTTGGACGGTGGCCGAAGTTATTGTGGCTAATGGCTTCGCCTCAATCCACTTGGAAAAATACTCCACAGCTACTATAACATATTTTAGGTTCCCTTGGGCCGGTGGCAATGGACCCAACAAGTCAAGGCCCCACCTTTGCAATGGCCAGATGGGTTGTATCAGTTGTGTTAACGACGAAGGTTGTTTTTGATCTCTTGCACATTTTTGACAACCTTCGCACTTTTGGACTAACTCCGCTGCATCCGAAGCTGCCTTCGGCCAATAAAATCCTTGGCGGAACACTTTTCCAAGTAACGGCCTGGATCCAATGTGGGATCCGCACAGGCCTGCATGTATCTCCTTCATCAACTCTATACCTTCGGCCCTAGACAAGCACTTGAGCAGCGGGGCACAAACTCCATGCTTGTATAACTCCCCTTCTATCATAACATAGGGACGAGCTCTTGCCTCTATCCTCTTATTATAAGCTTCGTCATCTGATAGAAAGTTTCCCTGAAGGTAAGAGATTATTTCTGTTCTCCAATCTTCACTGTAGATAGGAGAAATGTTAAGGACTGCTCTTTCAAGTAGCTCCACTGAAGGTGCCTTTATTGTTTCAAAGAACACGTCCGAAGGTAACGGCAGCCTCTGTGCTGCAGACTTGGCCAGCAAATCAGCATGTTCATTCTGCCCTCGAGGGATATTCTTAACAGAAAATCCTTCGAAGGAAGCTTCGATCCTTCGGACCGTGTCTAGGTACTTTTCAAGCTTCGGGTCTTTAGCCTTGCAACTTTTGTCAATATGACCCGAAACAACCTGAGAATCAGTTTTAAGGATCGCCCTTCTGACTCCCATTGCCTTTAGTTTCCGAAGACCCAGGAGCAAGGCTTCGTACTCAGCAATATTATTTGTGCAGCTGAAGTCAAGTCTTGCTGCATAGCAAGTTTTGACCTTGGACGGAGAGACCAACACAGCAGCTGCGCCTGCTCCGAAGGTTCCCCAAGAGCCATCACAAAACACTGTCCATGCTTCGGCATCTTTATTCGCTTCCTCGTCCTGAGCCCCTGGCGTCCAGTCGGCAATGAAATCTGCCAATGCTTGAGACTGAATTGAGGACCTATGCACATAATCAATGTAAAATTCATTGAGTTCCGCAACCCATTTTCCAATACGCCCAGTAGCTTCTCTGTTCCTCATGATGTCCTTCAACGGCTGCGAAGAGGGAACAATAATGTTGAATGCCTGAAAGTAATGCCGAAGCTTCCTGGATGCCATTAAAACGGCATACAACACCTTCTCCAGCTCTGTATAATTTTTCTTTGAGACACTGAGGACCTCAGATACAAAATACACTGGGACCTGCTTCTTGGCTTGTCCATCAAACTTTTCCTGAACAAGCGCCGCACTTACCGCTGAGTGCGAAGCTGCCACATACAACAGCAGAGGAGCCCCTGGCGTTGGTGGAGTTAATGTTGTGAGATCTATTAGATATTGCTTCAGCTCTTCGAAGGCTTTTTGTTGACTTGGGCCCCATTGAAAGACTTCAGCTGACTTCAGCACCTCGAAGAATGGTAAGTTTCTTTCTGCTGATCTGGATATAAATCTGTTGAGAGATGCCAGCCTTCCTGTCAATCTTTGGGCCCCCTTTCTTGTGGTTGGTGGCTCCATCCGAAGTATAGCTTCGATTTTATTTGGGTTAGCTTCGATTCCTTTCGTTGAAACCAGACATCCAAGAAATTTGCCCTTCTTCACTCCGAAGACACATTTTTCTGGATTCAGCTTCAGACCAGCCTGTCTGAAGCTGGCGAAGGTCTCCTGCAAATCAGCAATATGATTTTCTTGCTTCGTGCTCTTTACGATAATGTCATCAACATAGGTCAACACATTTCTGCCTATCTGAGATTGGAGAACCTTCGCAGTCATTCTGCTGAAACTCCCTCCAGCATTCTTGAGCCCCTCAGGCATCCGAAGATAGCAATATGTACCACTTGGGGTTATGAAGCTAGTTTTCGGCTCATCTTCTTTCTTCATCCAGATTTGATGATAGCCTGAGTAGCAGTCCAGGAGACTCATGAGCTCCGAAGAAGCTGCTGCATCAACTAAAGAATCTATTCTTGGCAGCGGGAATTCATCCTTCGGACAAGCCTTGTTGAGATCTGTGAAATCAATACACATTCTCCATTTGCCATTGGCCTTCTTTACCATAACAGTGTTAGCTAGCCACTCTGGGTACTTCACTTCTCTGATTACTCCTGCACTGAGGAGTCTTTTCACTTCATTGCGAGCCCCTTCGGCCTTATCATCAGACATTTTCCGAAGCCTCTGCTTTCGGGGTCTGAAGGATGGATCAACATTAAGCGAATGTTCAATAACATCCCGATTTACTCCGCAGAGATCATTAGCTGACCATGCAAAGACATCTTTGTTATTGAATAAAAACCTTATCAAGGTTTTCTCCTGGTCCTCAGATAATTGCGAGCCCAACAACACCTTCTGCTCTGCTACATCTTCACACAATAACATAGGCTTCGGCTGATCCGCTGAAGCTGCCTTCTCCCTCCTGAACTTGTACTGTTCACAAGCTTCAGCTCCATCTATATTATGGATTGCCTTGGAATCAGTCCAGCTTCCTTCGGCCCTCCTAGCAGCTTCCTGGCTTCCATGAATAGCAATAGGTCCTTGGTCCGAAGGTATCTTCATGCAGAGATAAGCTGGGTGAAGAATTGCTTCGAAAGCATTAAGAGTTCCACGACCCATGATAGCATTATAAGGATACTCCATGTCAACAATGTCAAACACAATTTGCTCAGTCCTTGTGTTGTTGACAAATCCGAAGGTTATCGGCATGGTAATCTTCCCAAGGGCCACAATCTGCCGCCCTCCGAAGCCACAAAGAGGGTGCGTAGCATCATGAATCTTGTCCTCGGGCTCTTGCATTTGTCTGAAGGCTTTAGCAAATATAATGTCAGCTGCACTGCCTGTGTCAACTAGGACATTGTGGACCAGAAATCCTTTGATCACGCAAGAGATAACCATGGCATCATTGTGGGGATAATCCTTAAGCTGAAGGTCTTCCTGAGAGAAGGTAATTGGAATATGGGACCATTTTGACTTGATGAAGGGTCCCTGCACTCCAACATGCTGCACCCTTCTCTGAGCCTCCTTCTTCTGCTTCTTGTTAGCCGGTTCTGAGCAAGAACCGCCTGTTATCGGGAGCACCAGCTTCGTGGCCGAAGCAGCTCCAGCTTGGTTGTTGAACGAAGCCATCAGCTCAAAAAAGTGGAAGTGAGTTCACCGGAGGTGGGCGCCAATGTTGGGGGCTTGTTCTCAAATGCTAAGAATTAAGAACAAGGCAACACAGAAAATGTTAAATATTAAAGTCCTTCGTCCTCCACTTCGTTATATCCCTTCAGGATATAAAGAATCTTCGGACGAAGGTTACGAAGGACATACCTTCGTAAACATAAGAACGAGAGATGAATTATTTATATAAATCATGAGGTATAAAATGAACATTCAAATGTTAGCATAGAGTCATTTCCATTTTTATTAACATGAATGAATATATATGACTTCAGATTACAAATGTACCTTCGGTCTTGAGGAAATCAAGGGTACAAGCGCGATGCGAAGACAAGATGACAGGTTCGCGTGAACAGTACAGAGGTACTGTTCATCTATTTATAGGCACAGGTCGCAGCCTGTGACAAATTACAATTATGCCCCTCACAAATGTTTACGACATTGACTCAGACTTATATGAATAAAAAGGTCATTCTATCTCTATGTCGGTTTAAAACGCCGAAGCTCCATGAAAAGGAACCTTCGGCCATCTCTTGAAGACGACTTCAGCCGAAGCTGCTTCTTCGTGTGAGACCTTCGGCGCACCGAAGCACGACCCCAACAGATGGCCATTCAGACCCGAAGCAGTTTTTGATGAGCTACGAAGCAACAGTATCTTCGTATGGTGGCAATGCTGCAGTCATGGCAAAGTCTTTTGTTATGGCTGTCAGGAGTGTTGCTCAAACCTGGTATTCCTCCCTTCGACTAGGAACGATCACTTCATGGCAAAAACTGAAGGACATGTTGTTAACCAGCTTCCAAGGGTTTCAGACGAAGCCGGTCACTGCTCAGGCCCTGTTCCAGTGCACACAGGATCACGAAGAATATCTTCAGGCGTATGTCAGGAGGTTCTTGCGTTTGAGGGCGCAGGCGCCAACGGTGCCCAACGAAATTGTCATTGAAGCCATGATCAAGGGGCTTCGGCCTGGACCTTCAGCTCAGTACTTTGCTAGGAAGCCTCCTCAAACTTTGGAGAAGCTGCTCCAGAAGATGGACGAGTATATTCGTGCCGACAATGATTTTCGCCAAAGAAGGGAGGAGGCTTTCAGGTTTTCCGAAATGACCAGGGGCTTCGGAGGAAGATTCTATCCGAGGCATGTCAGGTCAATCCACAACTCTACTCAAAATGATGATAAGGGGAGTCAGCAGCAAAGGCCACAGTGCTCCTCACAGGCTTCGGGGCAACAGCAAGGCTCCTTCCGACCACCAGCTCCAAGAGGCAGAGGCGCCAGGGGCTTCGGCGGAAGATTTGGAGATCAACCAAGAAGAATTTTTTGCTTGTTTTGTGGTGAGAACAAAGGCCATACCACCAGGATGTGCCATGTTACCATCCAGAAGCAAAAGGAAATAGCCGAAGCTGCAGCACAACAGGCTCAGCCGAAACAGGTCATGCACACTGCTTCGTATCATTCGCCTTACATCCCAGAATATGTAGGCAACCACCCTGCAGTTTCTGTTGCTTCGGCAAGTCAACCTCAAGCTTCCTGGCAACAGCCTCCGCCTCCACCACCGCTGCAACAAGGCCAACAGCCAGAAGGGAGCCAATATGCTCCACACCAAAGGGACTTCAGAGCACAGTCCGAAGCTCGCACAGTCAATAGCACTGTGCCAGAGTCGAAGCACATCTATTGACAAATATCCTACCTTGATAGCAGTCTTTTTCATTCAGTTTTATTTTCTGTGTAATGAAGGACATTTTTTAGTTTTCATGTAATAGTTTCGTTGTTTGCCACAAGGAAAATGTATTTTCTCCACAGGCTTAAGTTGCTGAAGCTTAAAGATTTGCGATAACAAGGAGGACCTTCGAATTATCAAAAATCCTTCGAAGCAACAAAAAGTCGTTCTAAGGAACGCAGAGTAAGTTTGCTGAAGTCACAAAAAGCCGTTCCAAAGGGAGCGCAGTGTAAGTTTTCTGCTCCAAAGTCGTTCCAAAGGGAATGCAGAGCATACAGCGAAAAGTCAACGCTGATACCACCTAAGTAAAAGGCGAAGCGCGAAAAGTCAACGCGAATACCGCCGAAAGTAAAAGGCGAAGAAGCTCCAAAGTCGTTCCTAAGGGAATGCAGAGCTTACAGCGAAAAGTCAACGCTGATTCCGCTGAAGTAAAAGGCGAAGAAGCTCCTAAGGGAGGCTTACAGTGAAAAGTCAACGCTGATTCAAAAAAGATTATGTATTTTATTGCAGGGATGTGTGTGTAGCTTCGGAACGAATACCTTTTCTCATAGCATAACATCATCACATCATTTTGCATAGCATAAGCATCATACATCATTCTGCATATGGCACAAGAAGGGGACACAATATTGATCTTCGGAAGAATGCTTTGAAAAAGTGAAAATCGTGCTAAGTCACAAGGAGATACAATATTGATCTTCGGAGTATAGCTTCGGAGAATGTTTTCACGAAGCTTGGATATTCTTCATCAGAGCACTATGGACATTGTTGTGATGCATAAAAGTTTTTTTTCTCTTCACGAAGCATGAAAAGAAGGGAAGGTGTTTTTTCGCCGAAGGCTCAAAAACGGTATGTATGTAAAGTTTCATGCATCGTAAAGAATTGAACCATAAAAAGCAAATATATTACATTCAGGGTTACAAGATACCACACATATTACATTTCAAATGTTTTCACAATAACACCTAGTCTTCCCTAAGTACTACTTCAGCAGCTTCGTTCAGAAGTTGATTGACAACTTGATCCATGATAGCTTCAGCCATCTTTTTAATTTCATCGTCATCTTTTGGGGGAGGACCCGGAGACGCTTTAGTAGGATCTGAGGGAGGACAGGATACAGCTACATTGCTATTACAAATTGCGAACGAAGTTTAAAATTAAAAATTACAACACAATAAAAACCACTAGTTAATACCTATTTGCCCTTCGGGCTCCACGCTCTTCTCAGTAGCCTCTGCTACTTTTCTAGCATCATGGATGCCCTTTTCGCTTTTTTGGATAATTTCTCAGGCCATTTCTCGGCCACCATTGTCCCAGACATCGGTAAAAAATTTTCCTCCAACCATGCTAGCTTCGGCTGAAGGATCCTTTGTATCTTCGAAGGGCAAGGTAGCTTCGGATTGCGCTAAAATCTTTACATGCTCACAGCCCTTTTTCTCCAAAATGGTGGCAATTCCCCTGGCACCCGAAAAAGCACATATATCTCCGCGGCTATTTAAAATTTCTTCGAAGGCCTCAGCTTCGTGGCTAATTCATTCAATGGGGCCTTCGGGGTTGCCTCTCGTAAAGTTTTCCTCACTCGAAAATGCGCCAACGCTGGCGAAGCTAGTTTTCATTTTCTTAACACATTCAATAGATTTGTTATAGCATCTCTTCTTGGACGCACGAAGCTCTTCAACAGTTCCTTCTAAATGATTTGCCCATTGGTCGCTAAGTTCTCGCTTTGTTTCTTCAAGTATGCGTTCTTCTCTAGCTCTGGCTAGTTGTTTTCGAAGATCTTCAATTTCACGTTTCTGAGCTTCAGCTTGACCTTTAAAAGTAGCTTCGTCTTCTTTTATTCTGCTTATCAATGAATGCAATATTTTGTCTTTTTCGAGACCTTCCTTCCGTAGTTCAATTACTTCGGAACGAAGATTGCTCAGGGCCATAGCAAACCCTTCGTCTTCAGCATCTTTCTGGGCCCTGAGGGCGTTGCTAAGTATCAGGCCCTGCAAAGAAAAATATGTGTGCGTCAATAGATTTAAGCAAACGAAAAATTTTGGTCTCAACAAAAAATACAAAGATCCCATTTGTTGCACCTTTAAGCTATTATATGCCAGGCTGTCGGCCAGATCGTTCTTTGACAGCACCGAGAGCCCGTCTTCTAGTGTTGGGAATCCGAAGCTTTTGCTCATCTCCCGACAGACAGAAATCTCCTTGCTGTCAGGGAGACAATACAAAAAGTCTTCTTCTCCACTGCCATTGAATATTAACGCCCCCTTTGGATACTTCAGTTTTTGGGCGTAAAGCTGGGCCTCTTGTTTTTCCTTTCCTGATAATTGTTTCCCCGAAGCATGACGAACAATATAATCAAGGACTTTGGGGGATGCTTCGGGGGCAATGACACTGATTTCTTCAACAAAAGCTGGCTCTGTTATTTTTTCTTCCTCGGTTTCCAAGGATTTTATCTTCGTGGCCTCTGAGGACCCAGCTTCGGCTTCAGTTTCTTGCTCCGGAGCTTTAGTATCAGAAATTTCAGTTTTCGCTTCGGGAATGGCAACAGTCTTCTTCGGAGGTGTGCTTGAAGATTTAATTGTTTCCAGAACATCTAGCACATTAGCCATTCTCTTTCTTTTCGAAGTCACTGCTGACACCTTTTGATTTTTTACTGTCTCAACATTTGCTGCAGGACTCAAAACTTCTGATGTTTTTTCTTCAGTTGGTTTTTTCACTTCTTCCATTTTTTCTGTGGATGGCGCTTCGACCATCTCTTTGGTTTCTGGTAACAAAATCTTCGGTTCTTCCAATTCCATCTTTGTTGGCCCTTCGGCCATTTCTGCGACTTCTGGCAGCAAGGTTGGTTTGGTTGGCTTTTCAGCTTCGGTGGCTGAAGAAGTTTCTCCGGTGAACTCAGGCACCGAAGCTGGTTCAATATAGCGTGACCGATGTGTGAGGACCTTTATCCTCTTTCTTTTCGGTTCTGGCTCGCTAGGAGCAGTTGCAGCTTCTTCTTTCGCAGAGGTTGTGTTTTTTCTTTTCTGCCCTCGAACGGGATAACGATAGTCAGGGTAGACGAACCCGATTGCATCAAACACCCGGTTCAGCCTTTTCTTTTTTCGGCCTCCGAAGGCTGCTGACAGTGCAGTATCTTCGGCCTTCGAATAAGCCCCAAGCAGTTCATCACTTAAATTTTCAATACTCTTTAACCAGTCATCATCTGGCTCAACGAATTTATCTCCGAACTTGAAAGTATACTTCAGCCTGATAAGTCCACCTTCGTCGGCCTCCTTTATGGTTTCTTGCGGCATTTCCCATTTTTCCGCGAGCGGCCACACTCTGAAGGCAATATGCTCTTGGACCAAATCTCTCGTTCCAATAAAAGAACAAATAACTCCGAAGGCTCTCCGGCATTCTTCGGCAGCATCATTCATTTCAACCTTCGGCTTTCGCAGGCCGAAGCTTTGCCAAATAGGGCACATAATTATACCTTTAATATCTTCCCGTGCTTTCAGGTCATTTTTCACATAAAACCATTCTGTCATCCAGTCGCCGGGCCATCTCTTCCGAAAGGTTGGTACGGGACAGCTTGACCCAGACCGAGAAACAAAACTGTTGCAGCCAAAATTATTGTGATATTGTTCCTTACCCCAGGGTTTTGTCTCGTATGATAATTCGTGTATGTTGCAGAAACTTTTTGCATCAGGTTCCAGACCTTGGCTTCTTACGGCCCACACGAAGATATTCAGCCTTATAATTGCTTCGGGGGTAAGTTGATGAAGATAGATTTCAAACGTTTTCAGTACTTCTACGATAAAGCTGCTCAGGGGAAATCGTAGTCCAGCTTTCAAAAAGCTTCGGAACACTACGACTTCATTTTCCTCAGGGGTCGGGCAAGTTTTCTCTCCTTCGTCAACCCTCACAATGGATAAATCCCGGAAGTATCTTCCCCTCATGTTGACAAGATGATTTTCTTTGATACCTGATTTGCCAAAAACTGAATGGCTTGGTCGCCAGGGGCGATCTTCGGAGTCTTCACCACCACTATCCACATCATAACTGTCGCTGTCACCAGTATCTTCAGACAAACCTTCCAGAATCTCCTTGGTGATTTTTTCCGTATTGGTCTTCGACATCGCTATAAGAAACCCCAAGTTCTTCTCTTCGTCGAGTCTCAGCTTCATCTCAGCAGCAGCCTTCTTATCTTCAGACATCTTCGGAACCACTAAAAAACTGTTTTCAACGCCGAAGCTTAAAAACTTAAAAAGCTAAGCAAATCTTGGTGCGCAAGAGCTAAAAATTGAGTGAGCGAGAACGAATGGCAAGAGAACGTGCCAAATGAGCTCACGGTATGCTCTTATTTATACGCCCAGTGCGTTAAAAATTGAAAGACCCCGCCTGTCATTGAATGTTGCTATTCTAGCAAAGGGAAGGTGTTTTTTTCGGACCTTCGGCTTAAAGCCTTCGTCCATGTCGCAATCTAAATTTATTATTTTAACAAATCAATATTGCGAGGGGCTACTGTTGGGGGCCTTCGGCATCCGAAGGTCCTCAAAAACAGGATTTAACAGTGTTTCTGGAGTATAATGTGTGAACAGGTATCTTCGGACTCGAGTCGATATCACAGTAGGAGAAGTCCAAGTAATACGAAGGTTGATACAACGCCGAAGATGTGAGCGGGAAAGCTTCGGCGTGATAGCGGAAGAAGAAACCGACTTAAAGATGAAAAGGCTATTCAGACCTCGATAGATTACTATAGAATTATTATCAAATGTAAAGGGCATGAATGTAATTTTGTATGGGCTGTGTCCCGTGCCTATAAATAGGTGAACAGTACCCCCGTACTATTCACGCTGACTGGACATTTGCTTTTGGCGTCACGCTTGTACTTTTGCTGTCCTTCAAGCCGAAGGTACATTTGTAATCTGCAATCATTTCTATTTTTCTATATCAATAAAATAGAAATGATCTAATAATAATGTTTATGTTAAATTTCATATTCCGTATGAATTCTTCATCATTATCTCTTGTGTTTACGAAGGTATGCTTGCCAGGACCTTCGTCCGAAATTCATTATATCCCGAAGGGAAATAATGTTTCAGAGGACGAAGGACTTTATCATTTAACACCTTCTATGTTGCCTTGTTCTTAAGCCGAAGCATTTGAGAACAAGTCCCCAACAACATATGATTAACCTTTTAGGAATAATCACATGGAATGTTGATGCTCAAGATGATATCATGCTTAAATTTTAGTGGCGCTTAACACCTCGGGTGTTACAAGACACGCGATTTTTATCCCGTGGTTCGGCCAAGTAACACTTGCCTACTTCCACGTTGTGGCGTCCCAATGGATGAGGGTTGCACTTAACCCCTTTCAAGTGATCCAATGATTAACTTTAATACCACGGTCTTTTCCTTCTAGAGTATTCTTCCTGTTTGCGAGGAATCTCCAAAAGTTGGAGCATCTCGCCCTTACAGTGATGATCACAAAAGAGGCACATAAGTAAGGGAGGGAAAAGCAACACACACAAGACTCAATCCGCAGCACACACATGCACACAAGTCAAGACTTGAGCTCAAAACACGGCGCAGGGAGTTCACAACTCAAACGGAGCTCAAATCACTAACACAGTCGATCAAATGCATGGAGGCGTAGTCTAGATGTCTTTAGATGCTTAGAGAATGCTAGGTGGTGTGCTCCATGCGCCTAGGGGACCCTTTTATAGCCCCAAGGCAGCTAGGAGCCGTTGGAGACCAACTTGGAAGGCAATTCCTGCCTTCTGTCGAGTGGCGCAGCGGACAGTCCGGTGCACCACCGGACAGCTACTGTAGCAGTCCGGTGCGTGATTTCTTTCCTTTCCTGGCGCATCCGACTGTTGAGCCGGCGGTCCCATTGGCGCACCGGACACTGTTCGGTGCACACCGGACAGTCCGGTGTGCCCAACTGACCGTTGGTGCGGGCCACGTGTCGCCCGCTGATTTTGCTGCCGACCGTTGGCTCGGGCGGCTCTGACTCACCGGACAGTCCGGTGCACCACCGGACAGTCCGACGAATTTTAGTTGTGACGCTATTTGTTTTTCCCGAGAGCGACGACTTCGTCACTGAAGACTTGGGCGCGGGCGCTGATGACGTACCGGACAGTCCGGTGCAACACCGAACAGTCCAGTGATTTTAGCGAAGTCACCCAGTCGATTCCCGAGAGCAGCCAGTTCACCGTCGAGCCGCCTAGGGCACCGGATACTGTCCGGTGCACCACCGGACACTGTCCGGTGTACCAGGCTGATGCTGGTTTTGGCTGTACTTAGCCAACTCTTCTCCAATTCTTTTCTTCTTTTCTTGTTACTATTTCTAGCACTTAGATAAACACGTTAGTATTCAAAAACAATTTACTAAGTCTAGAAACATACCTTGTTCTTTGATTTGCACTTCTCACTCATTTAGCATATAAGAACTCAGTCAATATGTGTTGGGCATCTAATCACCAAAACATTTATAGAAATGGCCCAAGGGCACATTTCCCTTTCAATCTCCCCCTTTTTGGTGATTTATGCCAACATATCAAAAAGCAACATAAGAGGTGCAACATCAATACAAATGAAGACCAAATTCTTTTTACTTAGGATTTGGCATATTTGGATCGCTCTTTGCCACCACTTGGTTTGTTTTTGCAAATCAGATTCTTTTCTCTATCTCTAAGTCAAACACGCTTGTTTTTGCAAATATAGAGATATTCCAAGAGTGAAATTGATCAAGTGCCAAAAACTCCCCGTTTTTCCCATAGTCAAATTTCTCCCCGTAAGAGACCAAATTTTGCAATAAGAGGATTTTGACAAAATACACATTCTAACTCTTCTATTTTCAAAATTCACAAGTGGTTGGCTGATCTATTTTGCTTTGGCCTTAATTTCTCCCCTTTGGCATTAAGCACCAAAACGGGATCTTTTTTTGCCCTTTAACCCCATTGCCTCACCAAAATGTCAAATAAGAGCAAAAAGGCAATGAGAGCGTTGGTATGAACTTGGAATTAAATACACTAATATCGGAGTGCAGTGGAAGTCTTTTCGTCGTCCAAGTCCACTTTCCCTTTCAATGTACTTTTGAGACTACATCAAGTGTACTCAAACAAACAAGTTAGTCTCAAAGGGATCAAGTTGTAGCACATCTACCCCTAAATATATGCATCATTTGCATACGGACTTGTGAGGTCCGAGGATGACTTGTACAACTTGAGCATCATAAATAGACAACAAATGATGTAAATGCTTAAGGTAACATGATCAAAGGCATGAACTACATGTATGCTCTAGATCAATCCAAGTTACGTGAATCTAAGACATTTAGCTCACTACACAACCTGCAAAACCTTTTCTCATCTAAAGGCTTAGTGAAGATATCAACTAGCTGGTTTTCGGTGCTAATGTGGTAAACCTCGATATCTCCCTTTTGCTGGTGGTCTCTCAAGAAGTGATGCCGAATGTCTATGTGCTTAGTGCGGCTGTGTTCAACAGGATTATCCGCCAAGAGGATTGCACTCTCATTGTCACATAAGAGTGGGACTTTGCTCAAATTGTAGCCAAAGTCCCGAAGGGTTTGCCTCATCCAAAGCAGTTGCACGCAACACTGTCCTGCGGCAACGTACTCGGCCTTAGTGGTGGATAGGGCAACAGATGTTTGTTTCTTGGAACTCTAGAACACCAAGGACCTTCCTAGAAATTGGCACGTCCCTGATGTGCTCTTCCTATCAACCTTGCACCCGGCATAGTCGGAGTCTGAGTATCCAATCAAGTCAAAGGTAGACCCCTTTGGATACTAGATTCTGAAGCAAGGCATAGAAACTAAATACCTAAGAATTCGCTTAACGTCCACAAGGTGAAATTCCTTGGGGTCAGATTGAAATCTAGCACACATGCATACACTAAGCATAATGTCCGGTCTACTAGCATAAAGATAAAGTAATGAACCTATCATTGACTGGTATGCCTTTTGATCAGCGGACTTACCTCCTTTGTTGAGATCGAGATGTCCGTCAGTTCCCATCGGTGTCTTCGTGGGCTTAGCGTCCTTCATCCCAAACCTCTTGAGAAGATCTTGAGTGTACTTCATTTAGGAGATGAAGGTGCCATCCTTGAGTTGCTTCACTTGGAATCCAAGGAAGTAGGTCAACTCGCCCATCATTGACATCTCGAACTTTTGCATCATCACTCTGCTAAACTCCTCACAAGACTTTTGATTAGTAGAACCAAATATTATGTCATCGACATAAATTTGGCAAACAAAAAGATCACCATTGCATGTCTTTGTGAAAAGAGTGGGATCGGCTTTCCCAACCTTGAAAGCATTAGAAATAAGAAAATCTCTAAGGCATTCATACCATGCTCTTGGGGCTTGCTTAAGTCCATAGAGCGCCTTAGAGAGCTTATATACATGGTCAGGATACCTGTCATCCTCAAAGCCAGGGGGTTGTTCCACGTATACCTCCTCCTTAATTGGCCCATTGAGGAAAGCGCTCTTCACGTCCATTTGGAACAGCCTAAAAGAATGGTGAGCAGCATAGGCTAATAATATCCGAATTGATTCTAGCATGGCAACAGGAGCAAAAGTCTCCTCAAAATCTAAACCTACGACTTAGGCATAACCTTTTGCCACAAGTCGAGCCTTGTTTCTTGTCACCACTCTGTGCTCATCTTGTTTGTTACGGAACACCCAGTTGGTTCCCACAACGTTTTGCTTTGGACGTGGCACCAGGCTCCAAACTTCATTCCTTTTGAAGTTGTTGAGCTCTTCCTGCATGGCCAGCACCCAGTCCAGATCCTGCAAGGCCTCTTCTACCCTGAAAGGCTCAATAGAAGAGACAAACGAGTAATGCTCACAGAAATTAGCTAATCGTGAGCGAGAAGTTACTCCCTTGCTGATGTCACCTAGAATCTGATCGATGGGGTGATGTCTTTGGATCGTCGCTCGGACTTGGGTTGGAGGGGCCCGTGGTGCTTCTTCCTTCATAACCAGTTCTTCCTGCGCTCCCCCTTGATCCTGCCCCACTTCTTGAGGTACCTGTACATTGTCTTGAGTTGGGGGATGCACCATTGTTGAGGAGGATGGCTTATCTTGTTCCTGTAGTTCTTGTGGCCGCACATCACCTATTGTCATCGTGTGCATTGCGGTCGTCGGAACCTCGTCCTCATCTACATCATCAAGATCAACTTGCTCTCTTGGAGAGCCATTAGTCTCATCAAATACAACATCGCTAGAGACTTCAACTAATCCTGATGATTTGTTGAAGACCCTATACGCCTTTGTATTTGAGTCATATCCTAGTAAGAAACCTTCTACTGCCTTGGGAGCAAATTTCGAATGTCTACCTTTCTTCACTAGAATGTAGCATTTGCTCCCAAATACACGAAAATAAGAGACATTGGGTTTGTTACCAGTAAGGAGTTTGTAGGAAGTCTTATTAAGAAGACGGTGCAGGTAGAGCCGATTTATGGCATGGCAAGCTGTGTTCACAGCTTTCGACCAAAACCGCTCAGGCGTCTTGTACTCTCCAAGCATTGTTCTCGCCATGTCGATTAGCGTCTTGTTCTTCCTCTCTACCACACCATTTTGCTGTGGTGTGTAGGGAGCGGAGAACTCGTGCTTGATGCCTTCCTCCTCAAGATACTTTTCAACTTGTAGATTTTTGAACTCGGACCCATTGTCGCTTCTTATCTTCTTCACCTTTAGCTCAAATTCATTTTGAGCTCTCCTTAAGAAGCGCTTTAGGGTCCCTTGGGTTTCTGACTTATCCTGCAAAAAGAATACCCAAGTGAAGCGGGAAAAATCATCAACAATTACAAGACCATACTTACTTCCCCCGATGCTGAGGTAGGCAACGGGTTCGAAGAGATCCATGTGAAGAAGCTACAGTGGTCTTGATGTCGTCATCACATTCTTGCTGTGATGAGTGCTTCCCACCTGTTTCCCTACCTGACATGCTGCACAAGGTCTGTCTTTCTCAAAACAGACATCGATTAGTCCTAACACATGATCTCCCTTTAGAAGCTTATGAAGGTTCTACATCCCAACATGTGCTAGACGGCGATGCCACAGCCAGCCCATATTAGTCTTAGCGATTAGGCATGCATCTAGATCGGCATTCTCTTTCGAAAAATCAACTAAATAGAGCTTGCCATCTAATACACCCTTAAAAGCTAATGAACCATCACTCCTTCTAAAGACAGATACATCAACATTTGTAAATAAACAATTATAGCCCATGTGTCACAATTGACTTACAGATAGAAGATTGTACCCGAGCGACTCTACTAAAAATACATGTTGGAGACTTGTTCTCAAGTGCTATGAATCAAGAACAAGGCAACACAAAAATGTTAAGTATAAATGTCCTTCGTCCGCTGAAGCATTATCTCCCCAAGGATTTAATGAGCTTCGGACGAAGGTCAGGAGTAGGTCATTACGAAGATGTGACTTTCGTAATCACACTTGTAAAACAACGAACAATAGGAAACGAAATATAAAATATAAAGTGTATTTGAATATTTTATCATTTGAATATATAGGTATTAAAATATAATATTTGCGCACATTTATACCTTCACCTTGGCGGAAAGCAATAACTCAAGCGCAACGTGCCAGAGATTACAAGATCGTGTGAACAGTAAAGAAGTACTGTTCATCTATTTATAGGCACAGGGCGCAACCTGTGAGAAATTACAGTCATGCCCCTTACAAAAGATTACAATTATGACTCAGACCCTTATGGACTATGAAGTCATTTCATCTTTAAGTCGGTTCAAACCTTCGTCTTCAGATACGTTATAGTACCGAAGCTTCATGAGTGGTAGCTTCGGTACTACGTTTAAACGGGTTTGCCGAAGGTGTTTCTTCTTGCGGGACCTTCGGCGACGAAGCATGGCCCCAACAGTAGCCCCTTCGCGGTGCTAGATCGTTTTTCGTAACGAGCTTGATCCGTGAAAAAGTCTCTTAGGCTTCGGGTAGCCGAAGGTCCGAAAAACACCTTCCCTGAGCTCGTTGCCGGGAAACGATAAAACTTCCGAGCGCGGAGTAGTCCCACCATGCATATTTACCTTCTCGGGTTTTGTGGCCCACCGTTCAGTGGGTGCGGGCGACTATTCGTCTGGTGTAGGAGACTTGACGATTCACCTTCTTACCTGCAGTACTATATAAACAGACGAGTAGGTGTGAAGTTACCACAGCATTCATTGCTATTGCATTGTTGTGCTGCCAGGAATTTAACCATAGCCGAAGCTTGACCCTTGCACTCAAACGAAGCACCACCTTGGATTCTGCTTCGTTATAAGAAGAGCTTCGGAAAAAAGGTTATTAATTTCAAAAAACTTTAGGAATTCATAATCAAATGGCTAGATTGCGTTCCACTGCCAGGATTGAGCGTGAGGGAGACGAGGTCGAAGCCACTAAATCTGTTCCTATTTCCGAAGCAATGAGGCGGTCTAGGCTGGCAACATCAGAGGATATATCTGCTGCCGAAGCAAAACAAGCTAACGTTGAAGAAAATGAATCTGAGGATGAGTACGGTGCGATGCCATCTAAACCCAGCCACCTAGAGTTTGGGAAGTCTACTATTACTGAGGGTGACATTGCTAAGTTACTGAAGTTAGGCTATTTCAGTGAAGATAAAAAGGAGCTGATTCGCTTCGAGGGGGAAGAGATTACCCCGAAGCCTGAAAAAGATGAGGTAGTGGTTTTTAAGAGCTTCTTCAAAGCGGGGTTAAGATTTCCCCTTCATGGGATGATTGCAGATGTTTTAGAGAGATTTGGGATTCACCTTCATCAATTAACTCCTAATGCCATTGTTAGGCTTAGTGTTTACATCTAGGCACTTCGAAGCCAGGAGGCAGAGCCACTTGCCGAAGGTTTTTGCCGGGCACACGAGCTTCATTACCAGACAAAAGCTAGAGAAGACGGGCTGCATGATAATTTCGGCTGCTACAATTTTGCATATCGGAAAGATGCCAAGTATCTAGTTATCAGTTATCGTACAAAATGGCCAGCTAGCTAGAAGAGTGAATGGTTTTACGTCAAAGTAGATGAGAAGAAGGACAAGCTAGTTCAGAGCCCTTTGAGTTTAACCTTCGGAGAAACTAGGCCTCAATGCGTCATGGATCCAGATAGCCCATGCCAGATTGCGCTGAGTGAATTTCGGGTTGTTGCAGAGCACATTGGTACCAGGGATCTGGTCCAAGAATTATTAGCCTTCAGAGTATTCCCAACTTTGAAGGAATGGGACATGCCGAAGCTGAAAGGGGAGAAGAAGAAGAAGGAGCTTGTTCGGCTACCTTATTATTACAAGTTTAAAAAATATTTTAAAGCACCCTGCCAAGAGTGGTTGGATACAATTGAGGTTATGTGTAACGAGATCCTTGGTAACTATTCTAAGAAAGAAGATCAGTTAATGACTGTGGCTTTCGGTACACGTCCGAAGCGAAGAATGAATCGGGTGCTGGATGCCTTGAATTTTGATTATCCTGACTATGAGCAATTGGGCAGAGGTGCTGAAGGCCAGAAAAGAAAAAGAGTTGCCAGCGTCCTTGACAGAGAAGTTACCAAATTGGCTAAAAAGGACAAAGAAATATTTGAGAAAAGAAAACCGGGCCCTGAGCCGAAGATATCTACTTCAAAGAAAAGGAAAGCTACGGTCCCGAAACCAAAAACGTCGGGCCAAGAAGGAGAAACTCCTGCGACGCCTTCTGCTGCCGATGTGGATGTGGAAGAAATTCTAAAGGTAATGACTGAACCTTTGCCTATCAAGCTAAGTCTGCTGGCACCACAACTGACAAAGCTTTTTCAGAAGGAAAAGGAGCCTTCGGCAATGATAAGTCCTGCTAAACTGAAAAAACGGAGAATTATCCAAGTGGCCGATGTTATTCATCAGACACCACCACCGGCATCGGCGTCGAAAATACCAATTACTGAAGGCGCTGGCACTGCCGAAGACGCAGCCACCAGAGCCAAAGGTGTCACAGTCGAAACCGCCGAAGGTTCTAATCTAGAAACCACACTTGGTGATATTGACAACCTGCTTCTAAAAATGGCTGAGGAAGAAGCTGTTGCGGCCGCGGTGGATACAACAATTGAGAAAGGAAAAGAGCAAATTGAAGATACATTGGAAGAGGAAAACTTCAACTTTCAAGATATACTAGGGCAAGAGTTATCAGAAACTGAAAAAGAAGAACTGAAGAAAAATGTTGTATCCTGTGGATACAAACCAGGGGCTTTGCTGTTTGGTGGAGTCAATGAAGGGAAATTGAGATGCCTTCGGAATCAAACCGAGGCAAAGGTCGTTAGGACTTTTTCTAAGAATGTTGGCATGCCGAAGGTTGAGGCGGATCTCTGCAGGTACCGGCGACAGCATATCGCCGGTAGCCTGTTCTATGCTAATTTTAAGGTAAAAATCAACTTTTTATTATTATTTTTTGAATTAAAATGTTTTCTAACGAAGGTTGTTTTGGCAGAGTATATTACTGAGTAAAGTGCTGAGGATGCAACAAGATCTCGAAGACGAGAAAAACGAAGCTACAATTAAAGATCTAGAAAATAAAGTTAAAGATCACGAAGCTGCTTTAGAGAAAAAGGACTTCGTCATCCACTCTATGGAGGGTTCGCTGGCAGAAGCTCAAGCCAAAATTAACAGATTAAACAGCGAATTACTCATAAAATCAGAAAAATCTGAGCAAGAAAAGACGAATCTTGAAATGAATCTCAAAACCGAAATTGAGAAGAGTTCAAATTTACAGAAATCATTGAAGGAGCTTCAGGATAAATGTTTAGACTTCGGCAACCAATGCGTGCAGCGGCTGAAGATTGTCTTTCACTCAATTGGAGCTGTTGGGGACTTGTTCTCAAGTGCTTCAGATTAAGAACAAGGCAACATAAAAAGTGTTAAATGTTAAATTCCTTCGTCCTTATAAACATTATGTCCCTTCGGATATAATGAATCTTGGACGAAGGTTACAAAGGAAAAGACCTTCGTAAGATTGATAGATGGTAAAAGAGAACACATATATAAAACACGAGTAATGATATGAGTATTATCATCAACTTATTTTTATTACCAAATTCATAAAAACAAATTACAAATGTACCTTCAGATTGATGGAAAGTAAAGGTATAGACGTGATGCGAAAAAGCATATGCCAAGTCAGCGTGAACAGTACGAGAGTAATGTTCATCTATTTATAGGCACGAGACGCAGCCCGTGTGAAATTACATTGATGCCCTTTACATTTGTCAATAACTTTATAGCAATCCTTCGAGGTTTAATTTGACTTTTCATCTTTAAGTCGGTTCCTCTTTTCTGCCGTCATGCCGAAGCTTTTCTGCACGTAGCTTCGTGATCGTCTTATCCTTCGTCGTGGTCGCTTTCCACCCCAGTCAAGCTTCGTATTAACCATGCTCTTGTACACCCGCAACCTGACTTCGAAGATGCCTGTTCACATGTTTCACTCGGAAAATAATGTCAAATCATGTTTTTGAGGACCTTCGGAAGCCGAAGGCCCCCAACAGGAGCCAGCTCTGAGAAGTTTACACCTTCAGTTGAAAACCTGCCAAGCACCTTTGAATATATTGAGGGCAAAGTTGATGCACTTGACGAAGTTATCGCTGGGCATGCCGATTTCTGCGCCCTGTTAGCTTCTCAAGGCACAGCTACTGCTTTCCTGAAGACTGGTTGTACACACGGGAAAATTGTTAATAGGCCAAACTTCAGTTTGTCACTAGCAGATTTGATTGACATCCCCAGCCTAGCTCGAAGCATAGGAAACAGGTTTATGACTCAAATTTGGATAAACGGCGGTCGAAAATGGCTGGTGACGAAGCTCGAAGCCACCTTAAGCTAGTGAGAAACTTATACTCGTTACTTTTACCTTCTCCTTGAACTCTGCACTTTTCTCATTTTGTTTTAACATGTACAGGATGATGAAGCTAAAGAATGATGAGCTGAAGCCTTAACAGATGCTCCGAAAGGCTTTGCTGCAGAAGATTCTAGAGAAAATTTTGTAATATGATTGTAAAGATTTTTATGTAAACTTGTGCGTACCTCGTAATATATCTTTACCCCTTTGTCCGTGTATGATCTACTTTGCTGTGGACAAAATTAATTCTTTTGAGCCGAAGGCGAAAAACACCTTCCCTTCTTTTCGTTCACAACGAAGCATAAAATTGCCTCTTTTTTCCCTCTTTTCCGAAGCCTTCTCTTTTAAAGCCGAAGGAAGTTTGTATGTTATGATGATGATGATCCTATGTATGTCTAAGTGAATGTTTATGAATGCAAATGTATGATGTTATGTGTCGTGCAAATGAATGTTCGAAGACGCTTACGAAATCATAATCACAACTCTTATTCACTTGGGAATAACAAATCTTTACCGTTTATTTTTCGGCTTCACCGCTTATTTTTCGGTGTATCAGCGCTGACTTTTTGCTGTAAGCCTCCCTTAGGAGCTTCTTCGCGTTTTACTTCAGCGGAATCAGTGTTTATTTTTCGCTGCAAGCCTCCCTCAGGAGCTTCTTCGCCTTTTACTTCAGCGGAATCAGCGTTTATTTTTCGCTGTAAGCCTCCCTTAGGAGCTTCTTCGCCTTTTACTTCAGCGGAATCAGCGTTTATTTTTCACCGTAAGCTCTGCATTCCCTTAGGAACGACTTTTGAGCAGAAAACTTACGTTGTACTCCCTTAGGAACGACTTTTTTGTAGCTTCATCGTGCTCTGCATCCCCTTAGGGACGTCTTTCGAGCTTCTCCGTGTTTTTTCTTTTTCTCGCTGCACTCGATGGTGCATGCCCCAGTTTTTAGATTTACATCTTTGGGGGATACTGCTCTTGTAGAGCTGATATGAGAAAAAGAGAAATTACATGCTATGGCCCCATTAAAAACCTTTCTCCCCCTTTGGAAAGGAAAAGGGTGCCATAGGAAAAAAATAAAAATAAAAAAGATTACATCAGGTTACACATAATACCGCCCAACCTCATCCGCATTCCAAGATCTCGGAATGTCGTTGCCGTCCATATCCTTTAACCTGTAGGAACCAGGTCTTGACGAAGATACTACCAGAAAAGGGCCTTCCCACTTCATCTGTAGCTTGCCCACTGTGTCTGGGTTGGCCACTCTTCGAAGCACGAAATGTCCTGGCTTAATGTTCTTCAACCGAACCTTTCTATCACGCCATTTTATTGTTTCGGCTTGGTATTTATTGATGTTTTCCACAGCCTAAAGCCTGATCCCTTCTATAGCATCTTTGTCCATAGAGCAATCAGTTTCGTCTTTTGCCGAAGCCACTGTCCTTATTGATCCTGCCTTAGCCTCTTCTAGGGTTATTGCTTCGTCACCAAACAGCAATTTGAATGGTGTAAAACCTGTTGACCTTGATATTGTTGTGTTGTGGCTCCACACCACTTTGATTAATTCGTCCGGCCACTTCCCCCTGGGCTGATTGAAGATTAGCTTCATTATTCCTGTCATTATGATGCCATTAGCTCTTTCAACAAGTCCATTTGACTCCGGATGCCGAACTGATGCAAAATGGATCTTCGTGCCAATTTGTTCACAAAACTCTCTAAAAGCTTCGGAATCAAACTGCGTTCCGTTGTCCACGGTGATGACCTTTGGCACTCCGAAGCGACAAACAATATTTTGCCAGAAAAACTTTTGAACCGTAACCAAAGTTATTGTGGCTAAAGGCTTTGCCTCAATCCATTTAGAGAAATATTCAACTGCCACTACAACATATCTTAAATTCCCTTGTGCTGGTGGAAGTGGGCCTAGCAAATCAAGGCCCCATCTTTGTAATGGCCAAGTGGGCTGTATTAATTGAGTTAGAGACGAAGGTTGTTTTTGATCTCTTGCATATTTTTGACAACCTTCGCATTTTTGGACTAATTCTGCTGCATCCGAAGCTGCCTTCGGCCAATAGAATCCTTGACAAAAAACTTTACCCAATAAAGGCCTAGATCCGATGTGAGATCCACACAGACCTGCATGTATTTCTTTCATCAGCTCTATTCCTTCAGTTCTGGATAAACATTTGAGCAATGGAGAACAGACTCCACGCTTGTATAACTCCCCTTCTATTATTACATATGGACGAGCTCTTGCTGCTATTCTTTTTTGATAAGCTTCGTCATCTGACAGGAAATTGCCCTGGAGAAAAGACATGATCTCAGTTCTCCAATCTTCGCTGTAAACAGGAGATATATTGAGCACTGCTCTTTCAAGAAGGTCAACCGAAGGTGCTTTTATTGTTTCAAAGAAAACTTCCGAAGGTAGTGGCAGTCCCTATGCCACTGACTTGGCTAATAGATCAGCATGTTCATTTTCTCCTCATGGAATATTCTTAACAGAGAACCCTTCGAAGGAGGCTTCAAGTCTTCGAACTGTATCCAGATATTTTTCAAGCTTCGGATCTCTTGCTTTGCAACTTTTGTCAATATGGCCAGAAATAACTTGGGAATCAGTTTTTAGGACCGCCCTTCTTATCCCCATTGCTTTCAACTTCCAAAGACCCAAAAGCAAAGCTTCATATTCAGCAATATTATTTGTACAACTAAAATCGAGTTTCACTGTGTAGCATGTTTTAACTTTAGAAGGTGCAATTAAAACGGCAGCTGCACCTGCTCCGAAGGTTCCCCAAGAACCATCGTAGAATACTGTCCAAACTTCGGCATCTTTACTTGCTTCTTCCTCCTGAGCCCCTGGCGTCCAGTCAGCAATGAAATCTACTAACGCCTGGGACTGAATCGAAGATCTGTGCACATAATCAATGTAGAACTCATTGAGTTCCCCAGCCCACTTTCCAACCCTTCCAGTAGCTTCTTTATTTCTCATAATATCCTTCAATGGTTGTGAAGAAGGAACAATTATATGGTATGCTTGAAAATAGTGCCGAAGCTTCCTGGAAGCCATCAAAACAGCATACAGCACCTTCTCCAATTCTGTATAATTTTTCTTTGATAAACTAAGGACTTCGGAGACAAAGTATATTGGGGCTTGCTTTTTGGCTTGCCCTTCAAGCTTCTCTTGGACGAGTGCCGCACTTACCGCTGAGTGCGAAGCCGCCACATATAACAACAGAGGAGCCCCTGGCGTTGGTGGAGTTAATGTTGTTAGATCTATCAAATACTGCTTCAGCTCATCGAAGGCTTTCTGCTGAACTGGTCCCCATTGAAAAACTTCGGCTGGCTTGAGCACCTCAAAAATGGTAAATTTCTCTCTGCTGATCTGGATATAAATCGATTCAGAGATGCAAGTCTCCCCGTCAGTCGCTGAGCCCCCTTTTTTGTGCTTGGTGGTTCCATTCGAAGAATAGCTTCGATTTTATTTGGATTAGCCTCAATACCTTTTGTTGAGACTAGGCAACCAAGGAATTTCCCCTTCTTTACTCCGAAAACGCACTTTTCTGGATTCAACTTTAGACCAGCTTGTCTAAAATTGGCGAATGTCTCATGCAGATCATCGATGTGATTTTCTTGCTTCGTGCTTTTTACTATGATATCATCAACATAAGTTAGCACATTTCTGCCTATCTGAGAATGAAGAACCTTCGCTGTCATTCTGCTGAAGCTTCCTCCAGCATTCTTAAGCCCCTCAGGCATCCGAAGATAACAATATGTTCCACTAGGGGTTATGAAGCTGGTTTTTGGTTCATCCTCCTTCTTCATCCAAATTTGATGATAACCTGAATAACAATCTAATAGACTCATAAGCTCTGATGAAGCTGCTGCATCAACTAGGGAATCTATCCTTGGTAGTGGAAACTCATCTTTCGGACAAGCCTTGTTAAGATCAGTAGAATCAATACACATTCTCCATTTACCATTGGCCTTTTTTACCATAACAGTGTTGGCTAGCCATTCTAGGTATTTCACTTCTCTGATGACTCCGGCACTGAGGAGTCATTTCACTTCATTCCGAGCACCTTTGGCCTTGTCATCAGACATCTTCCGAAGCCTCTGCTTTCTGGGTCTGAAGGATGGATCAACATTGAGCGAGTGTTCAATAACATCCCTGTTGACTCCGCAGAGATCATTAGCTGACCATGCAAAAACATCTTTGTTGTTGAAAAGAAACCTTATCAAGGTTTTCTCCTGTTCCTCGGACAATTGCTATGTCATCACATAAGAGCATGGTCTTCGGCTGATCGGCCGAAGCAGCTTTCTCCCTTCTATACTTGTATTGCTCACAAGCTTCAGCTCCATTTATGTTATGGATTGCTTTTGAATCTATCCAATTTCCTTCGGCCTTCCTGGCAGCTTCCTGACTTCCATGAATAGCAATGGGCCCTTGGTCCGAAGGTATCTTCATGCAAAGATATGCTAGATGAAGAATTGCTTCAAAAGCATTGAGAGTACCACGACCAATGATTGCGTTGTAAGGATACTCCATGTCAACAATATCAAACACGACTTGCTCAGTCCTTGTGTTGTTGATAAATCCGAAGGTTATCGGCATCGTGATCTTGCCAAGTGCTACAATCTGCCTTCCTCCGAAGCCACAAAGAGGATGTGTGGCATCATGGATCTTGTCTTCGGGCTCTTGCATCTGTCTGAAGGCTTTGGCAAATATAATATCCGCTGCACTGCCTGTATCAACCAAAACATTGTGGACGAGAAATCCTTTGATAACACAAGAGATAACTATAGCATCATTGTGAGGGTAATCCTTAAGCTGAAGATCCTCTTGAGAGAAGGTAATCGGAATGTGAGACCATCTTGACTTGATGAAGGGTCCTTGCACCCCTACATGCTGTACCCTTCTTTGTGCCTCCTTTTTCTGCTTCTTGTTAGCCGGCTCTGAGCATGAACCGCCTGTTATTGGGTGCACAAGCTTCGGAGCCGAAGCAACTCCAGCTTTGAACGAAGCCATCAGCTCAGCAAGTGGATGTGAGTTCACCGGAGGTGGGCGCCAATGTTGGAGACTTGTTCTCAAGTGCTATGAATCAAGAACAAGGCAACACAAAAATGTTAAGTATAAATGTCCTTCGTCCGCTGAAGCATTATCTCCCCAAGGATTTAATGAGCTTCGGACGAAGGTCAGGAGTAGGTCATTACGAAGATGTGACTTTCGTAATCACACTTGTAAAACAACGAACAATAGGAAACAAAATATAAAATATAAAGTGTATTTGAATATTTCATCATTTGAATATATAGGTATTAAAATATAATATTTGCGCACATTTATACCTTCACCTTAGCGGAAAGCAATAACTCAAGCGCAACGTGCGAGAGATTACAAGATCGCGTGAACAGTAAAGAAGTACTGTTCATCTATTTATAGGCACAAGGCGCAGCCTGTGAGAAATTACAGTCATGCCCCTTACAAAAGATTACAATTATGACTCAGACCCTTATAAACTATGAAGTCATTTCATCTTTAAGTCGGTTCAAACCTTCGTCTTCAGATACGTTATAGTACCAAAGCTTCATGAGTGGTAGCTTCGGTACTACGTTTAAACGGGTTTGCCGAAGGTGTTTCTTCCTGCGGGACCTTCGGCGACGAAGCATGGTCCCAACAATACATTTGATATTGAGTGCTCGTTAGTGATGGCTATCTTGCCCAAGCCTTTGACCTTGCCTTGGTTCCCATCTCCAAAGACAATAGTATCCTAGGAATCCCTGTTCTTGATGTAGGAGGTGAACATCTTCTTCTCCCCCGTCATGTGGTTTGTGCATCCGCTGTCAATAATCCAACTTGAGCCCCTGGATGCATAAACCTGCAAGGAATTTAAGCTTGGGTTTTAGGTACCCAACTCTTGTTGGGTCCTACAAGGTTAGTCAACAGTTTTTGGGACCCATATGCAAGTTTTGTCTCCCTTGCATTTGGATCCCAGCTTCCTAGCAACTACTTGAAAGGGAAATGTGCCCTTGGGCCATTTCTAAGTATTTTGGTGATTGAATGCCAACACAAGTGCTTGAGTGAAAATATATGCTAATTGATGGACAAAGTGCAAATCAAGTCTAAAGGTATGTTTCTAGACTTAGTACATTGTTTTGAGAACTAATGTATTGTGTCTAAGTGCTGGAAACAGGAGAAATCAAATTGGAAAAGAGATAGCTTCTTTCAGCCGAAGTCTGCTCAGTCTGGGTGCACCGGACAGTGTCCGGTGCGCCAGGCTGGCTCTGGCGAACTTGCTATTCTCGGGACTTCGATGGCAGTGTACGGCTATAAATCACCGGACTGTCCGGTGGTGCACCGGATTGTCCGGTGAGCCGTTCACAGGTGAAGTCGTCGCTCTCGGGAAGTGATTAACGGCGTACGACTATAATTCACCGGACTGTCCGGTGGTACACCAGACTGTCCGGTGAGCCAACGGTCAGCCGGGCCAACGGTCGGCCGAGGATTCGGCGCGTGACGCGTGGCCGAGCCAACGGTCACAAGGGGGCACCAGACTGTCCGGTGTGCACCGGACAGTGTCCGGTGCGCCAACGGCTCTGAATCTCCAACGGTCGGCTTCGCCAAAGAAGGAAAGAAATCCGCACCGGACAGTGTCCGGTGGTGCACCGGACTGTCCGGTGCGCCGGGCGACTGAAGGCAAGAATTGCCTTCCTGGAATGCTCTCAACGGCTCCTAGCTGCCTTGGGGCTATAAAAGGGACCCCTAGGCGCATGGAGGACACCACCAAGCATTCTCTAAGCATTCCTAAGCACCAAGACTTCGATTCCGCGCATTTGATTCTTTGTGAGAGCAACTAGAGCTCTATTTGAGTTGAGAACTCGTCGGGTTGTGTTGTGAGCTCTTGTTGCGACTTGTGTGCATGTTGTCGCTCTGATTTTGTGTCTTGTGTGTGTTGCTCATCCCTCCCTTACTCCGTGCTTCTTTGTGAACATCTTTTGTAAGGGCGAGAGACTCCAAGTTGTGGAGATTCCTCGCAAGCGGGATATAGAAAAGCAAAGCAAAACACCGTGGTATTCAAGTGGGTCTTTGGACCGCTTGAGAGGGGTTGATTGCAACCCTCGTCCGTTGGGACGCCACAACGTGGAGTAGGCAAGCGTTGGACTTGGCCGAACCACGGGATAAACCACTGTGCCATCTCTGTGTTGATATCTTTGTGGTTATTGTGTTTTGCTAAGACTCCTCTCCAGCCACTTGGCATTATTGTGCTAACACCTAATCAAGTTTTGTGGCATTAAGTTTTCAAGTTTCACAGGATCACCTATTCACCCCCCTCTAGGTGCTCTCAATTGGTATCGGAGCCGTTCTCTTCACAAAGGGACTAATCGCCCGAAGAGATGGATCCTAAGGGCAAGGGGATTGTGATCAATGATAAAGGGAAGGAGTCCTTTGTCAACGAGCTAAAAGATGACAAGCCTACTGACTCGGGTTCGGGCCACAAAAGAAAAGACAGGAAGAAGAAGAAGACAAGGCGCATCAAGGAGATAATCTACTACGACAGCGACGAATCTTCGTCTTCCCAAAAGGACGACGACAACGACTACGAGAAAAGGAAGACGGTTAACTCAAACTTCTCTTTCGATTATTCTCGTATTCCGTATAGTTCAAATACACATTTGCTTTCCATTCCTCTTGGCAAATCTCCACACTTTGATGGGGAGGACTACGGATTTGGAGTCACAAAATGCGTAGTCACTTGTTCTCTCTCCATCCAAGCATATGGGAGATTGTAGAGAGTGGAATGAAATTTGATAGCTCGGATAGCCCCATGTTTATAAATGAACAAATCCATAGAAATGCACAAGCTACTACTGTCCTTTTAGCATCTTTGTGCAGGGAAGAGTACAATAAGGTGAGCGGCTTGGACAATGCCAAGCAGATCTGGGACACCCTCAGGATCTCACATGAGGGGAACGACGTCACCATGCTCACCAAGATGGAGTTGGTGGAGGGCGAGCTTGGAAGATTTGTAATGATAAGGGGAGAAGAGCCAACCCAAACATACAACCGGCTCAAGACCCTCATCAACAAAATAAGGAGCTACGGAAGCACGCGATGGACGGACCATGACGTCGTTCGCCTAATGCTAAGGTCTTTTACTGTCCTTGATCCACATCTTGTGAACAATATTCGTGAAAATCCTAGGTACACCAAGATGTCACCCGAAGAAGTACTTGGGAAGTTTGTAAGCGGGAGAATGATGATCAAGGAGGCGAGATACGTGGACAACGCGTTGAATGGTCCAATCCATGAGCCTCAACCCGTTGCTCTCAAGGCAACAAGTAGCAAGGAGGCGCTACCTAGCAAGGTGGCGCAAGTTGAGGCGGCGGGACGAAATGAGGAAGAGATGGCCCTCATCATCAAGCGCTTCAAGACGGCGCTAAAGGGCCGCAAGGAGCATCCCAAGAAGAACAAGACGAAGGGAAAGCGCTCCTGCTTCAAGTGCGGTAAGATTGGTCATTTTATCGCTAATTGTCCCGATAATAATAGTGACCAGGAACTAGAGAAGAAAGGGGAAAAGAAGAAGAAGTACAAGAAGGCTAAGGGCGAGGCACATCTTGGCAAAGAGTGGGACTCGGATTGCTCTTCATCCGATGACGAAGGACTTGCCGCCTCAGCCTTCGACAAATCATCCCTCTTCCCCAACGAGTGTCACACATGCCTCATGGCGAAGGAGAAGAAGGTATGTACTCGAAACAATACCACCTATGCTTCTTCAAGTGATGATGAGTCTAGTGATGATGATGAAATAGATTACTCTAGTTTGTTCAAGGGATTGGATAGAACTAAAATAGATAAGATTAATGAATTGATTGATGCCTTGAATGAAAAGGATAGACTTTTAGAAAAACAAGAGGATCTTTTGTATGAAGAACATGATAAATTTGTAGAGGCACAAAAATCTCATGCTTTAGAAGTTAAAAGGAATGAAATGCTTTCTTGTGAACTATCTACTTGCCATGAGACAATTTCTAGTTTAAAAGATGTTAACAATGATTTAAATGCTAAACTAGAAGTAGCAAATAGATCTAACTCTTGTGTAGAACATGTTGTGATTTGCACTAGGTGTAAAGATTTTAATGTTGATGCTTGTAGTGAACACCTCGTGTCTATTGCAAAGTTAAATGATGAAGTGGCTAGTCTTAATGCCCAACTTAAGACTAGCAAAAATGAATTTGATAAACTAAAATTTGCGAGGGATGCCTACACGATTGGTAGACTTTCCTCAATTAAGGATGGGCTTGACTTCAAGAGGGAAGCCAAGAACTTAACTAGTCATAAAGCTTCCATTCCTGCCAAGGAGAAAGGGAAGACCTCTATGGCTAATAGTGTTCAAAAGAACCATGCCTTCATTTATGGTGATAGAAAATTTTCTAGAAATGCGTATAGGACCTGTGCTTATGATTCATATGCTATGATTGCTTCTAGTTCTTCCTATATGCATGGTAGAGACATGTCTAGGAGAAATGTCATTCATCATATGCCTAGGAGAAATGTTGCTCATGTTCCTAGGAAGATTAATGAACCTTCTACAATTTATCATACTTGCAATGCTTCCTTTGCAATTTGTAGAAAGGATAGAAAGGTGATTGCCAGGAAATTAGGGGCAAAATGCAAGGGAGATAAAACTTGCATTTGGGTCCCTAAGGATATTATCACTAACCTTGTAGGACCCAACAAGAGTTGGGTACCTAAGACCCAAGCCTAAATTTGCCTTGCAGGTTTATGCATCCGGGGGTTCAAGCTGGATTATCGACAATGGATGCACAAACCACATGACAGGGGAGAAGAAGATGTTCACCTCCTACGTCAAGAACAAGGATCCCCAAGATTCAATAATATTCGGTGATGGGAACCAAGGCAAGGTGAAAGGGTTAGGAAAAATTGCTATTTCATCCGAGCACTCTATTTCTAATGTGTTTTTAGTTGAGTCACTTGGATATAATTTGTTATCCGTTAGTCAATTATGCAATATGGGATATAATTGTTTATTCACAAATGTAGATGTGTCTGTCTTTAGAAGGTGTGATGGTTCACTAGCTTTTAAGGGTGTACTAGACAACAAACTTTATTTAGTTGATTTTGCAAAAGAGGAGGCCGGTCTAGATGCATGCTTAATTGCTAAGACTTGCATGGGTTGGTTGTGGCATCGCCGTTTAGCACATGTGGGGATGAAGAACCTTCACAAGCTTCTAAAGGGAGAACACGTGATAGGTCTAACTAACGTGCATTTCGAAAAAGATAGACCTTGTGCAGCTTGTCAAGCAGGTAAACAGGTGGGAAGCTCTCATCATCCCAAAAATGTGATGACCACATCAAGACCCTTGGAGATGCTTCATATGGACCTCTTCGGACCCGTCGCCTATCTAAGCATAGGAGGAAGTAAGTATGGTCTTGTTATAGTTGATGATTTTTCCCGCTTCACTTGGGTATTCTTTTTGCAGGATAAATCCGAAACCCAAGGGACCCTCAAGCACTTCCTAAGGATAGCTCAAAATGAGTTTGAGCTCAAGGTGAAGAATATAAGGAGCGACAATGGGTCCGAATTCAAGAACCTTCAAGTGGAGGAGTACCTTGAGGAGGAAGGGATCAAGCACGAGTTCTCCGCTCCCTACACACCACAGCAAAATGGTGTGGTAGAGAGGAAGAACAGGACGCTCATAGACATGGCGAGGACAATGCTTGGAGAGTTCAAGACCCCCGAGCGGTTTTGGTCGGAAGCCGTGAACACGGCTTGCCACGCCATCAACCGGGTCTACCTTCACCGCCTCCTCAAGAAGACTTCGTATGAGCTTCTAACCGGTAACAAACCCAATGTGTCTTACTTTCGTGTATTTGGGAGCAAATGTTATATTCTATTGAAGAAAGGTAGAAATTCTAATTTGCTCCCAAAGCTGTAGAAGGGGTTTTATTAGGTTATGACTCAAATACAAAGGCGTATAGGGTCTTCAACAAATCATCGGGTTTGGTTGAAGTCTCTAGCAACGTTGTATTTGATGAGACTAATGGCTCTCCAAGAGAGCAAGTTGTTGATCTTGATGATGTAGATGAAGAAGACGTTCCAACGGACGCGATTCGTACCATGGCGATTGGAGATGTGCGGCCACAGGAACTCGAGGAGCAAGATCAACCTTCTTCCTCAACAATGGTGCATCCCCCAACTCAAGACGATGAACAGGTTCATCAAGAAGAGGCGTGTGATCAAGGGGGAGCACAAGATGATCATGTGATGGAGGAAGAAGCACAACCGGCACCTCCAACCCAAGTTCGAGCGACGATTCAAAGGAATCATCTCGTCGACCAAATTTTGGGTGATATTAGCAAGGGAGTAACTAGTCGTTCTAGATTAGCTAATTTTTGTGAGCATTACTCCTTTGTCTCTTCTATTGAGCCTTTCATGGTAGAAGAGGCCTTGCTAGATCCGGACTGGGTGTTGGCCATGCAGGAGGAGCTCAACAACTTCAAGCGTAATGAAGTTTGGACACTGGTGCCTCGTCCCAAGCAAAATGTTGTGGGAACCAGTGTGACACCCCAGTGTCACTCAGGGTTTTTCTCAAAAGCCAAACCTAGAACCATTATTTTATGTGAACCAAAGTAAGCATGAGCATCAAAATAACTTAAGTAATTAAGAAGTCACCAAGTATATACTTAAGAGTGTCATGATCAAAGTAATTGAGTCCCTTAAAAGATAAGATTGTGCAACCCTAATTAAAAACCCTAAATGAACCCCATGAGCAAAATTCAAGAGAATAAGAAAAAGGTAATGAAAAGTTTAAAATTTTGAGTTGAGCCAATTATATAAGTTAAAGTATGTTTATTAAGCAACAAGAAAGATTGAGAAGGCTTAGCCAAAATACTTCAATTAAATCCCCAAATCAGCCCTTGATCTATGAACCCTTGGGAAATTCAGATTTCTGAATTTCTAAATTTCAGACCTCCTTCCAAAGATCATCTGTGTTCTCTGCTTTTCAAAACTCAAAGCCAGAAGATCCAAATATCAAAGTCGTGCCAAATTACCTTGAACACATTCTGGGAAAGTTTGAATTCAAACCAAATTCATTTGACACGATTTTGGCGTAGCTTAACCTCGGGACCAGGCATTCTGACACTGGCACCTTGGTGACGCTACAACTCCCTGTCCCTAGCCTAAAACCGCACGTCGTCCATACACAAAAGACAAAGCTTGGTCTGGTGAACAAATCCCTTGCAGTGATCTTGCCCAAATTCGCGAAGATTTGCTCCCAATCGGCGCTTGAACAGGGGCAGAAGCAACGGGAACACGTGTTCGACCGTGGCTGACACCCCGGTTCACGCCCGTTCGCGCACCGCGCCTTCCCAGTGCACGCCCGCGCGCACTCGCTGGTCCACGACCGCCCGTGCACCGCGCCGTGCCTATAAAGCCTCCCCAGGCGCACCTCACTTCGCCCCGCACTCACCCTCACCGGCCAGCCACTTTCCCTTAGCTCCGGCGAGCTTAATTCCGCCCGCCATTGCCGCCAGAGCTTCGGCCACCGTGGCCAGCCCACTCCAGCCATCCTCTGGGCAAGCCAGTGCTTTGGCTAGCTCCGCCAGTAGCCCGTGAAGCTTGCCAAGCCCTCGGACCCGGCCGGACTTCACCGGAGGCCCGAGATTGACTTCACCGGACTTCGGTCTTCCGCCGCCGCGCGTGGACCGAGCTATCCAGTGAGTCTCCGCCCAATTCCTTGCGCTCATGTCTTCTCTGGCATCCCATGGACCTCCCTGACCCATTTGATTGAACTATCTCGCCGTGACCAGGCCGGTCTCCTCGCCGCCGACGAGCATCCCCGCCTGCGCGCGTGGACCGACCGACTCCGGCCATCTCCGACGGCGTTCCGCACACCGTTGTGATCCCCGAGACCTCCCCTTCATCCTCGACCACTTCACCGGAACAGTCTCGCCGCCGGTAAGCCCCTCCGCCCTTTTCTCCGCCGCGACTACTGTTTAAGGTAGAAGAAGGACCTCGGGTTAGGTTTTTGTAGAACCCGAGGGGTTTTCTGTAATGTCAGAGACTCATGTGAATAGTAGCCTGAGGACTGATTCGCGAGGAAAACTTAGAAAACCGCCAGGGACCCCAGTGCAAAGTAGATTTTCATTTAAATCAATTCTGTTATTCATTTTAAATAACCAGAGAACTTGTAAAATTCATAACTCGATGAATTTTTAATGAAAAGAGGTCAAACCAATTTTGCTAGCTCCTATATATTATAATCTATCATTTAAAAATAGTAGACCCTATACTTTCTGTTCAAAATTTTAGAGTTTAAAATTAAAAACAGAAACCCACTAAACCTTATTTAATCAAGGAAAATTTGTTTTTCTTCTGTACTAGACTTAGGAAAATTTATGGGTATTCAAACCACTTTTAGACACTGTTTAAAAATAGTAGGGACCCCAGCATTAGAAATTATGATGTAGTTTCTCATTTAAAGATGTTTTGTCCAAAACTTAGAGAAAATCAGAAAGACATTAGAAATTAATGAACAGTGATTAATATTATTTTTCCTAGTTTACTTATGTAACAGAGAACCTAGGAAAAATACAGAGACCATTAATTTGGACCAGTTTTAAATTAAAATGATTTGTTTAGCCTAAATAAGACTGAAAATCAATTATTCAAGAGGCAAAACTATAACCAAAATGCTTAACAAAAATCCAGTGGACTTATAACCACCAGAACCCCACTACAAAAATACAGAGCACCTCAGTCCAACTTTTTAAGTAAGGAAAATAAATACAAGGTGGAAATAAGGCATTTTCCCAATAATTCTTGAACAACCTCAAATAATGTGATAATGGGCAACCAAAAATTAGCTAAGTCCTTGATGAGGTAAACTACCAGAGAAAAATGCAAACCCATGAAAAAGAAGCAAACTCATACCAATTGCTAATGACTTAAGAGAAAAGCCATTTAATTCAAATAATGCATACCACCCCTTCACTTAAGCAAAAAGATGCCAAACTTCAGAATGATTGCTCTTGCACAAAACCATAACTAAGAAAAATGAGAACTCTGTTGTTTGATATTTTTCAAATATAGTGGTAGTAGAAAGCACCCATTTGGCTAGAAACTTGAGAAAACCATAGTAAAATAACTAAAAGGTATTAATGGCTAGAAATTTGTATCAAGTCATGTTACAACCCCTAAAAGCCAGCAAAAATAAGTTCTGAAGAATTACCCACTGTTAAATCATAATTGTAGTTCAAAGCACCCTTTCTACCCTAGAGTTTAATAATTTTGTGCAGCAAAAACTATTCACTTTCTGATCCCCAAATTTTAAGACAAAGCAACACACACCAGTAGCAAGCCACTGTAAT
Organism: Zea luxurians; assembly: GCA_029449295.1. Lineage (NCBI taxonomy): Eukaryota > Viridiplantae > Streptophyta > Magnoliopsida > Poales > Poaceae > Zea > Zea luxurians. The sequence goes on from JAOPSE010000001.1 coordinate 191,498,793, forward strand.
TTTTGCAGAATTTTTAGAATTTTATAAAAGCAACTTGTAGTTCAAACCTACTCCAAAACACTAAAGAGAATAAAAGAAAAGGAAAGAAGAAATAAACCCCACTTCAATAAGTCTAACTTGAGTACTTATCATTATCCCTAAGACTTAAAAAGAATTCAGTGGAACCCCAAAATTAAACCTACCACTTGCCTTAGCTAAATTTGAACCAGTTTACCAAATATACCACCCAAGGGTCTTGCATAAGTAAAGTTAACTTTGTTTAACTCAAGAAAGATCATACACCTTTAAAGTTGTGATTTCTAAAAACACATATCATATCATGCATATATCTTACGCATTGCATTCATTAGATTGTAATCTTGCCGACGGAGAGTACGTGCTCATCCCCGAGCAAGGACCTGTCCAAGAAGAGGACCAGGAGCAGGCTTCAGAGGCTGCTATTGAGGATCTCCCCGCAGCCCCAGCAATTGAAGGAAAGCCCCGGTCTTATGCATAACCATGTTATTATATACTACTTTACTACACTTAATGCTTGTAGTTTTGTGATGTGCACTTAAGTGTAGGAGTTGCTTGAAACCTCTAGTTGCATGAACTTAGGACTCCTTTTTGAGATGAATACTAGTATGCTAGGTCGAGTAGCTGCTTGCTAATCAGGATCTCGGTAGAAGTCGAGTGATTTTTCTAGCACTCGCGCGAGGTCAGGAATTGATTGTATTCATCTTGATAACGGGATATGTATTGGTCTATGGACTTGGATCCAGGGAGGATGCCTTGTCTATGAGACGGGAAAATGAATTAAGGATTAATGTGTGGATACCTGAGTCAAGCTTTTGAACGTACTAAGCACATGCCGGGAAAAATGGTAACCGGTAAACCTAGTACCTGAGTGAAGCCGGGCGCGGACTTTATCCCTCATGCGACCTGAGACTGGATCTCCCATGCTAGCTATGGTGGGTACAAGTGCGGTCACTGCACGGCGGCAGCCGGGGTCAGTGGAGCATTGTATGCCAAGGCGGTGAGGCCTGGACGCGAACGGGGAATCGATGGGGACGGTTGTCATGTGCAGGGTCGGAGTACCCTGACATGCCGTGTGTTTAGGTTTACCTTGCAAGGTTAAAAACTCGATTCGAATCGTCTGCTTCTCGCAGCTAATGAAACTGCTTGATTCCTCGTACTGCATCGAGTAAGAAGTGAAATGAGGTTACATGAGATAACTTGTTGATTGATCTAAATGCTTGTTACCATGTATGCTTAGAATAAGTAAATCTAGCTAAGTAATGATGATAGAATTTGAAAAGCTAAAAGTTGATTTTAGAAACAGCTAGTGCTTTTGGCAAACCAAACCCCTCAGCCAAACAGCTGCATAGTCTAGAGGTAGAGGAGTAGACTCCTCACACCGGGTAAGTCTAGCTGAGTATTAGTATACTCAGCCTTGCTTGTGGCACCATTTTTGCAGGTACCATGCAGGAGTTGGTTGATGGTGTGACTTGGCCTACCACCCTGCCACCGGGTTGGACGATCGAGTGGGATGTTGCTCCGGCAGGAGAGGACCAAGAGGAGTAGCGTGGCCAGGCTTCGCCATGTTACTCGGTTTTCTCCGTTAGTTATTCCGCTGCATTAAAATTTATGATTATTATTTCTGAAACTCCGATAATGTAATCACTATTGATACTTAATAAATTTGTGGTATTATGTTTTATTGTATTTCTCTGTGCCTCACCTTCGAGTGAGCTAGTGGTATTCGATCCTGGATAAGTGGCTTTATCGGACTAGATCCGAGGGACTGACGGGTTATTCCGATTTAAGTGTGTTGCTACCTTTAAGGGAGCGACTTGGGCACTTAAGATGGAATAATTCGGGCGGTTCTGCCACACCAAGTGGGTGTTCCGCAACAAACAGGATGAGCACGGGGTGGTGACGAGGAACAAGGCTCGACTTGTGGCAAAAGGTTATGCCCAAGTCGCAGGTTTGGACTTTGAGGAGACTTTTGCTCCTGTGGCTAGGCTAGAGTCCATTCGTATTTTGCTAGCATATGCCGCTCACCATTCTTTCAGGTTGTTCCAAATGGATGTGAAGAGCGCTTTCCTCAACGAGCCAATCAAGGAGGAGGTGTACGTGGAGCAACCCCCTGGCTTTGAGGATGAACGGTACCCCGACCACATGTGTAAGCTCTCTAAGGCGCTCTATGGACTTAAGCAAGCCCCAAGAGCATGGTATGAATGCCTTAGAGACTTTTTAATTGCTAATGCTTTCAAGGTTGGGAAAGCCGATCCAACTCTTTTCACTAAGACTTGCGATGGTGATCTTTTTGTGTGCCAAATTTATGTCGATGACATAATATTTGGTTCTACTAATCAAAAGTCTTGTGAAGAGTTTAGCAGGGTGATGACACAGAAATTCGAGATGTCGATGATGAGCGAGTTGAACTACTTCCTTGGGTTCCAAGTGAAGCAACTCAAGGACGGCACCTTCATCTCCCAAACGAAGTACACGCAAGACTTGCTAAAGCGGTTTGGGATGAAGGACGCCAAGCCCGTGAAGACTCCAATGGGAACCAACGGACACACCGACCTCAACAAAGGAGGTAAGTCCGTTGATCAAAAGGCATACCGGTCAATGATAGGGTCTTTACTTTATTTATGTGCTAGTAGACCGGATATTATGCTTAGCGTATGCATGTGTGCTAGATTTCAATCCGATCCAAGGGAGTGTCACTTAGTGGCCGTGAAGCGAATTCTTAGATATTTAGTCGCTACGCCTTGCTTCGGGATCTGGTATCCAAAGGGGTCTAACTTTGACTGGATTGGATATTTAGACTCCGACTATGTTGGATGTAAGGTCGACAGGAAGAGTACATCGGGGACGTGCCAATTCTTAGGAAGGTCCCTGGTTTCATGGAATTCTAAGAAACAAACTTCCATTGCCCTATCCACCGCTGAAGCCGAGTATGTTGCCGCAGGACAGTGTTGCGCACAACTACTCTGGATGAGGCAAACCCTTCGGGACTTTGGCTATAATCTGAGCAAAGTCCCACTCCTATGTGACAATGAGAGTGCTATCCGCATAGCAGAAAATCCTGTTGAGCACAGCCGCACAAAGCACATTGACATCCGGCATCACTTTTTGAGAGACCACCAGCAAAAGGGAGATATCGAAGTGTTTTATATTAGCACCGAGAACCAGCTAGCCGATATCTTTACCAAGCCTCTAGATGAGAAGACCTTTTGCAGGTTGCGTAGTGAGCTAAATGTCTTAGATTCGCGGAACTTGGATTGATTTATAGCATACATGTGTTTATGTCTTGATCATGTTCCTTATGCATTTTGTTGTTTATTTATGGTGCTCAAGTTGTACAATCACTCCCCAAACCTCACAAGTCCTTTTGCAAGTGATGCACATATTTAGGGGGAGATGTGCTACAACTTGACCCTTTGAGACTAACTGTGTGCTTGAGTTTGCTTGATTTAGTCTCAAAGGAGGTTTGAAAGGGAAAAGGTGGACTTGGACCATGAAAGACTTCCACTGCACTCCGATGAGAGGGTAACTTATTCCAAGTTCATCTCATGTACTCTTATTGCCTTTATATTCTTATTTGAAGATTTTGGTGAGGCAATGGGGTTCAGGGGCCAAGATTGATCCCGTTTTGCTGCTTGATGCCAAAGGGGGAGAAAATAAGGCCAAAGCAATAAATGGATCAGCTACCACTTGAGAAATTTTGAAAATAGTAGAATAGAGCTTTTGGTTTGTCAAAACTCTTGAGAAATTTTGAAAATAGTAGAATAGAGCTTTTGGTTTGTCAAAACTCTCTTATTGTCTCTCTTGTCAAAAGTTGGCCTCTTGTGGGGAGAATGGTTGATTATGGGAAAAAGGGGGAGTTTTTTGAAATCTTTGATCAATTTCTCTTGGAACAACTCTCTTTATGTCTCTACAATTGTGTTTGACTTAGAGATAGGAGATTGAGGTTAATTTGCAAAAACAAAACCAAGTGGTGGCAAAGAGTGATCCATATATGCCAAATTTGAATCAAAACAATTTGAGTTCTCATTTGTAATGATGTTGCACTTCTTTTAGTTGCTTTTTGTTGTGTTGGCATAAATCACCAAAAAGGGGGAGATTGAAAGGGAAATGTGCCCTTGGGCCATTTCTATGTATTTTGGTGATTGAATGCCAACACAAGTGCTTGAGTGAAAATATATGCTAATTGATGGACAAAGTGCAAATCAAGTCTAAAGGTAAGTTTCTAGACTTAGTACATTGTTTTGAGAACTAATGTATTGTGTCTAAGTGCTAGAAACAGGAGAAATCAAATTGGAAAAGAGATAGCTTCTTTTAGCCGAAGTCTGCTCAGTCTGGGTGCACCGGACAGTGTCCGGTGTGCCAGGCTGGCTCTGGCGAACTTGTTGTTCTCGGGACTTCGACGGCGGTGTACGGCTATAAATCACCGGACTGTCTCGTGGTGCACCGGACTGTCTGGTGGTGCACCGGACTGTCCGGTGAGCCGTTCACAGGCGAAGTCGTCGCTCTCGGGAAGTGATTAACGGCGTACGACTATAATTCACCGAACTGTCCGGTGGTGCACCGGACTGTCCGGTGAGCCAACGGTCAGCCGGGCCAACAGTCGGCCGAGGATTCCGCGCGTGACACGTGGCCGAGCCAACGGTCACAAGGGGGCACCGGACTGTCCGGTGTGCACCGGACAGTGTCCGGTGCGCCAACGGCTCTGAATCACCAACGGTCGGCTTCGCCAAAGAAGGAAAGAAATCCGCACCGGACAGTGTCCGGTGGTGCACCGGACTGTTCGGTGCGCCAGGCGACTGAAGGCAAGAATTGCCTTCCTGGAATGCTCTCAACGGCTCCTAGCTACCTTGGGGCTATAAAAGGGACCCCTAGGCGCATGGAGGACACCACCAAGCATTCTCTAAGCATTCCTAAGCACCAAGACTTCGATTCCGCGCATTTGATTCTTTGTGAGAGCAACTAGAGCTCTATTTGAGTTGAGAACTCGTTGGGTTGTGTTGTGAGCTCTTGTTGCGACTTGTGTGCATGTTGTCGCTCTGATTTTGTGTCTTGTGTGTGTTGCTCATCCCTCCCTTACTCCATGCTTCTTTGTGAACATCTTTTGTAAGGGCGAGAGACTCCAAGTTGTGGAGATTCCTCGCAAGCGGGATATAGAAAAGCAAAGCAAAACACCGTGGTATTCAAGTGGGTCTTTGGACCGCTTGAGAGGGGTTGATTGCAACCCTCGTCCGTTGGGATGCCACAACGTGGAGTAGGCAAGCGTTGGACTTGGTCGAACCACGGGATAAACCACTGTGCCATCTCTATGTTGATATCTTTGTGGTTATTGTGTTTTGCTAAGACTCCTCTCCAGCCACTTGGCATTATTGTGCTAACACCTAATCAAGTTTTGTGGCATTAAGTTTTCAAGTTTCATAGGATCACCTATTCACCCCCCCCCTCTAGGTGCTCTCACTACTTTTGCATTCTTGCATAAGAGTACAAAGGAAGCATTGCAAGCATGGTAGACAGTAGTAGGACCATTGCACACTCTCCTAGCCGCATAAGACACAACATGATTATGCCTAGGCCTATTTCTACCATAAGCATAAGTAGAGCTAGAAGCAACCATAGCATGAGAAATATGATGACAAGGTAAAACAACATGATCATAGCATCTATCATTATGAGCACAACTAGTAAATTTCCTATCATAAATATAGGCATGATTCCTTTGAGGACTACTAGCCATAGGGACCTTCCCTTTCTCCTTGTTGAGAACGGGAGTCCTTTGGCTTGTTAAGTTCTTGGTTTCCTTTCGAAAACCAAGTCCATCCTTAATTGAGGGGTGTCTACCAACAGTGTAGGCATCCCTAACAAATTTTAGTTTATCATAATCAACTTTACAAGTCTTAAGTTGAGCATTAAGACTTGCCACTTCATCGTTTAATTTTGCAATAGAAGTAAGATGTTCATCACAGGCATCAACATCAAAGTCCTTACATCTATTGCAAATAATGACATGCTCTACACATGAACTAGTTTTATTAACTTTCTCTAGCTTAGCATTTAATTCTACATTTAAATCTTTTAGACTAGAAATGGATTCGTGACAGGAAGACAACTCAGATGATAGTATTTCATTTTTCTTTATTTCTAAAGCAAGAGATTTTTGAACGCTAACAAACTTGTCATGTTCCTCATATAAAATATCCTCTTGCTTTTCTAGTAGTCTATCCTTTTCATTAAGAGCATCTATTAATTCATTAATTTTCTCTACTTTAGCTCTATCTAACCCCTTAAATAAATCAGAGTAATCTACTTCATCATCGGAAGATTCCTCATCGCTAGAAGAAGAGTACTTAGGGGTATCTCGAATACGTACCTTCTTCTCCTTAGCCATAACACATGTATGGCGTTCGTTGGGGAAGAGCGAAGATTTGTCGAAGGTCGAGGCAGCTAGTCCTTCATCCCCAGAGTCGAAGGAGGAGCAGTCGGAGTCCCATTCCTTCCTGATGTGTGCCTCGCCCTTAGCCTTCTTGTAGTTCTTCTTCTCCCACTTCCTGTGCTTCTCTTGTCCCTGGTCATTATCATTATCGGGGCATTGAGCTATGAAATTACCAGTCTTACCGCATTTGAAGCAGGAGCGCTTTCCCCTTTTTTATTCTTGTTGGGGTACTCCTTGCGTCCTTTTAACGCGGTCTTGAAGCGCTTGATGATAAGCGCCATCTCATCTTCGTTTAGCCCGGCAGCCTCCACTTGTGCTACCTTGCTCGGTAGCGCCTCCTTGCTACTAGTTGCATTGAGAGCAATAGGCTGCGGCTCGTAGATAGGCAATGGACTATTTAGGGCATCGTCCACATATCATGCCTCCTTTACCATCATGCGCCCGCTCACGAATTTTCCGAGGTTCTCCTCGGGCGCCATTTTGGTGTACCTGTGATTTTCACGAATAAGGTTGACAAGATGGGGGTCAATAACGGTAAATGACCTCAGCATGAGTCGGACAACATCATGCTCCATCCATCTTGTGCTTCTGTAGCTTCAGATTTTGTTGACCAGGGTCTTGAGCCTGTTGTAGGTTTGTGTTGGCTCCTCTCCCCTGATCATCGTGAACCTCCCTAGCTCGCCCTCCACCAGTTCCGTCTTGGTGATCATGGTGGCATCATTTCCCTCATGTGATATCTTGAGGGTGTCCCAGATTTGTTTTGCATTGTCCAAGCCGCTAACCTTGTTATATTCATCCATGCACAGAGATGCTAGCAAAACAGTAGTGGCTTGGGCATTTTTATGAATTTGTTCATTTATAAAAACAGGATTATCCGTACTATCAAAGTGCATCCCATTTTCCACAATTTCCCAAATGCTAGGATGAAGAGAAAATAGGTGACTACGCATTTTATGACTCCAAAATGAGTAATCCCCTCCATCAAAGTGTGGGGGTTTTCCAAGAGGAATAGACAGTAAATGGGCATTTGAATTATACGGAATACAGGAATAATCAAAGGAGTAGTTTTGATTAACCGTCTTTTTCTTGGACGAGGAGTCGTCGTCGTCCCTTGGTGAAGAAGAGGAGGCGTCGTTGTCGTAGTAGATGATCTTCTTGATGCGCCTCTTCTTCTTCTCGTCCCTCTTCTTGTGACTTGATCTAGAGTCAGTGGGCTTGTCGTCTCTTGGCTCGTTGAAGAGGGACTCCTTCTCCTTGTCGTTGACCACCATCCCCTTTCCCTTAGGATCCATCTCTTCGGGCGGTTAGTCCCTTAGATGAAGAGTACGGCTCTGATACCAATTGAGAGCACCTAAAGGGGGGTGAATAGGTGATCCTATAAAATCAAACACTAAATAGCCATAAACTTGATTATAGAAATGTTAGTGCGAGTTAATCAAGTTATTATGAAGCGATCTCTTGCGAACAAAACAATAACAAAGAAAAGCAACACAAGAGACACGCGATTTTTATTCCGTGGTTCGGCCAAGTAACACTTGCCTACTTCCATGTTGTGGCATCCCAATGGATGAGGGTTGCACTCAACCCCTTTCAAGTGATCCAATGATCAACTTGAATACCACGGTCTTTTCCTTTCAGAGTATTCTTCCCGTTTGCGAGGAATCTCCACAAGTTGGAGCCTCTCGCCTTTACAGTGATGATCACAAAAGAGGCATAGAAGTAAGGGAGGGAAAAGCGACACACACAAGACTCAATCCGCAGCACATACACGCACACAAGTCAAGACTTGAGCTCAAAACACGGTGCAGGGAGTTCACAACTCAAACGGAGCTCAAATCACTAACACAGTCGATCAAATGCGTGGAGGCAGAGTCTAGATGTCTTTAGATGCTTAGAGAATGCTTGGTGGTGTGCTCCATGTGCCTAGGGACCCTTTTATAGCCCCAAGGTAGCTAGGAGCCGTTGGAGACCAACTTGGAAGGCAATTCCTGCCTTCTGTCGAGTGGCGCAGCGGACAGTCCGATGCACCACCGGACAGCTACTATAACAGTCTGGTGCGTGATTTCTTTCCTTTCCTGACGCATCCGACTGTTGAGCGGTGGTCCCATTGGCGCACCGGACACTGTCCGGTGCACACCGGACAGTCCGGTGTGCCCAACTGACCGTTGGTGCGGGCCACGTGTCGCCCGCTGATTTTGCTGCCAACCGTTGGCTCGAGCGGCTCTCACTCACTTGGACAGTCCAGTGCACCACCGGACAGTCCGGTGAATTTTAGCCGCGACGCTATTTGTTTTTCCTAAGAGCGACGAGTTCGTCGCCGAAGACTTGGGCACGGGCGCTGATGACACACTGGACAGTCCGGTGATTTTTAGCGAAGTCACCCAGTCGATTCCCGAGAGTAGCTAGTTCACCGTCGAGCCGCTTGGGGCACCGGACACTGTCGGGTGTACCAGGCTAATGCTAGTTTTGGCTGTACTTAGCCAACTCTTCTCCAATTCTTTTCTTCTTTTCTTGATACTGTTTCTAGCACTTAGATAAACACGTTAGTATTCAAAAACAATTTACTAAGTCTAGAAACATACCTTGTTCTTTGATTTGCACTTCTCACTCATTTAGCACATAAGAACTCAGTCAATATGTGTTGGGCATCTAATCACCAAAACTTTATAGAAATGGACCAAGGGCACATTTCCCTTTCAGGTTCTCCCCTAGCTCTTGACTTGTCCTGCCATGGAGTGACCGATTCCTCCCAACCCGTAGGTGGGAGGTCAGACGTGGCTGGCACGACCTCTCTACGGCGTGGAGAGCTGATACTTCCGAGGCCATAGGAGGAGGAGCCAGAATAGTTGGAGCTAAGGATGCGCGTGTCACCGGTGATGCTCCATGCATGATACTAACGTTAGCCAGGTCCCTTGCAAGGGAGTCTATGTCATTAGCCATCCTGGTAGCTTCATCAGCGTATAGGGCACCATGGGTGACATGGTTGCGGTTGTTCCATCTCCGCCTCTTGCGGCGAGAAGGGCGAGACGGATGTCTGGTTGTGCCGAAGTGTTAGCTAGGGGACCAGGTGGGAGGAGCACTATGTCATACTCGATCTCAAGTGACATGAACTCCAGACTCCCAAACCTAATCACTGTACCGAGCCTCAAGGGGTGGTGAAAGCCAACCATCTAGGGTCTTGATGGAAACTAGATGTATGCACGCGACTAGCCCCTACCTAGCACGCTAATTGTTGGTGTTTGGATCCGTGGACCTAACCAATTAGTGAAATAATGCTGGTTGACAAGTCTTTTATCCTGGTTCGGGCTAGGAGATGCCCTACTTCCAACGGAGGGGATGAGACTTATATTCCTCGCACCCAAGTTCCTGGGGTTTACAAGCAAAGCAGGAGAGGGAAGGATCCCAAGTCCTAGGGGGTGATTGAGTCAGGTGGCAGTATCGAGTGGAGGAGAAAACTTGTGAAGTGTTTGCCTGCCTTTTTTAGAAGTCATATACTACCCTATTTATAGGCTCAAGGGAGCTCCCTGGGGACGGGAGTTAGATATATCCTGTAGAGGGTATGGCAAGTGGTATGGTCTTATACTTTGTTGTTGACTTGCGCTCGCTTGTTTTTGGCTGAGAGTCGAGGCTGAGACCAAAGGCTTGGTCACGTACCTGAGCCCCCCTGGCGAGGGGTTGCCCATACCGCAGTGGTTGACACAGTGCTTAGCATGGGAAAAGCTTCTTAAGGAGTGCGTCAGCTCCACTATAACTGGTGATGTTGGGGCGTCCTTTATCACTGAAATCGAGGGTAGAACCGGCCTCAGGCGAGGCAGAAGTCCGCCCGAGGTCACGACCGAACCCTTCCTGGCATTCGATGACGTGCGCCACAGTCGACGGAGTGGCCTCCCGTGGGATTCGCAGGGGAGCAGGTAGGCGAGGCCGGGCTCGGTCCAGGTAGAGTTCGCGCTCGAGGGTGAGCTCTACGTCGGGCGAGACAGAGTTTGTGCCAGAGGGCTGGTTCGTGCCCCTGTCGTATTACATGTCCCATTAGGGGCACGCAAACGACATGCATGTACAGTGGTCACATGCATAATCATGGTTGGTGAAACTTTGACAAGACTGCGGTCTTGTTTCCACTGTGCACTTGTAGCCCTGCGTGGGATAGGTACACGCATTGAATGCAGCTATCTCCCAGCAGAGTTCGGGTGAGCCTTGCCACAGGTCTTGTCCTTCTCGCCCGAGATGGGCTCGGGCGAGCCGAACATGGCTATCCTAGGGTGAGGGGGCCTCGGTCTGGACGGATATTCTACTGAGCTCGTGCCCCATCTAAGATCGAGCTTGGGTGAGGCGGGGTTTTGGGAAGACCCCTGAGGGGGACCTTAGGCAAGGCAGAGTTTTGGGAAGATCCCTGAGGGAGACCTCGAGCGAGGTTGAGTTCTTGATTCCTTGATATCGGGGGACGCACTTTGATGTTGTCCTTAGGGTTTTAAGTGCGAATTAGGGGTGTAGTCTGGGTTCCCCTAATTATCATACCCAACAGATACCAACATATTCTCAATTATATCATTGCATAAACATAGAACAAGTGTACCTCGTGATCAACTAAGTTGGTTGTATCCTATGGTGGGATTCCCTCATTGGTATATATATTATCTAAATTACAAAATACTATGTGCCATATATAGAAGAAAACAGGTACGTTATGCATTAGCATATCTATTGCATCAAACCAAGATAACATGCAAGTATATGATTATGGACGTTACCACTAGATGAGCAATGAAAGAAGAGTGGGACAGTATAGTGGAAGTAGTCATGTGTCTTCGTGTACCAATAGTAGTGACACGTACTCCCATGCTACTCAAGTTCATGTCTATCAACATCACAACAATAGTAGCGTTTGTAGATTATCCACACGTGTGGGGATGAAATGTTGTGATGTCGATGTGCTAGCACTAGCGACCATAGCTTGATGCACACAATCCTAGGAAGAGAAATGATGGCTAGGTTGTGATAGAGATTGCAATGGGTACCCGAAACCTGATGGGTTTTTACCCCATTAGGGCACAGGTTTGGGTCAGTTTTCATACCCACGGGTTTGTTAATCGGCATAAATCTATACCCGGTGGGTTCATGGGTACGGGTTTGTTCCTACAGTAGCCAAACCCGTGAACCCATGAGTTTTTAAAACCCGACCAAACCTAGTGCGTATTGTCATTTTATTTTATAAACAAACAACAAACTTGCTATCTCCCTATTTACTTCCTAATTTTTAGCAAATGGTGAATGTATAAGTAGTTAGTGAGAGTGTTGCTTGCTTGCTATTATAATTTTAACTAGCATTATATATGTGGTGTATGGATAACTTAGTGCAAGGTCACTTGACTATACAACTTATTATTTGTATCTCATTCTCTCTACTAATAACTTTTATACCAAATCATGAACTTGTTGTTCATCACATAAATTTTGGATCATGATCTCAATAATCATTATGATACTTATTGATTATGAGAAAAACAAGCATATTGGAGATAAAACCCGCGGGTAACCCATGGATACCCACTAACCTGATGGGCATGGGTTTGGGCAAAATTTCAAACCCGTCATGGGTACCGGTTTTTTAATGGGTATAGATATTTTTCATGGGTACGAGTTTGGGATGGCAAAACCCAGCGGGTTTGTACTTGTTGCCATCTCTAGTTGTGGGATGTCTCTCTAACCCTAGCACATGAGTTCCTCCATATACATAGACCTTTGCTAATGAGCTTTTATCCTAAAGGCTCATTAACATTCTCATGGATCATGATTCTCTCTTGTGCATATAATCAACAATCTCCCATTTGCATTAGAGTTAACCATATGTATGATAGTTCTAATCCCTTAAGTGTGTGGCCCATTAGGTTTACGAGTAGACGACTGAAAGTCGCCTAGAGGGGGTGAATAGGCGAAACCTGAAATTTACAAACTTTAAACACGCACTATATGTAACACCCCAGGTGTTACCATGGTTAGAACCCACCTTGGCACTAAGGGCTGTGATCATATGTGGTAGAGACTTAAGGAACTACATAAGAACTTTGGAGCTCATGTGTTAATCAAAGTTTGTTAATGACCTAAGAGGTATTACTCAAATCTTTGTGCACTTACTACCTTGGATAAGAGGGGGGGAAAACCCTAGACCTCTCTTTAACCCTATATCTCAAGGCCATGAATAAGAGGGGGAGAGAGAGTGAGCAAATGTGCAAAACATGGGTAATCTTCAACCAAACCTTAAGTAACCTTATAACCAGCAATTAGGGGAAGGAATATTGCAAAAAGACCCCTAGAGAAACCCCAAATCAAATCTCCAAGTGGAGAGAGAGCTAGAGCTCCCTAATTCTCTCTAAGTTAAAAACTACACCTACACCAAAGATCAGCTGTGTTCACCTCGAAGCTGGCACCAAATCCACCTGTGTTCAATACCAAAAATGTGGCATACCTTCTAAGGCACCCACTGGAAAAAGCTGAGCCCGAGACTTGGACGTTTGACATGCCTTGGCATGGTTTTTGTCGCGAGGTGGGCAGAGAGACACACCCGATTTGGCGACCCAAGATCTCCCTCCGTAGGCCATATCTGCCATGGCGTCTCACAGTTGAGTGATAGCCCTAGGTGCCAGGAAAAGACTCGCGCCGGATTTATGCCAAGATTCGCACGTTTGCGACTTGCGTGAGCTGTGGAACAAGGGCAGAAGAAAAGCTCCACGTGTTCGACGCGCTCTGCCGCGCCAGAGCACGCCCGCGCCCGACCCCGCGCCGCGCCGAGCCGCGCCCGTGTCCCTTGTGTGCGCCCGCGCCTATAAAACCCACTAAGGCATCGGCCACACTTCTCCGCGCACGCTCAAGCCTCACCGAAGCTCAACTCACCGTCGTTTGCCCGTGCACGGCGTGTCTGCGGCCACCCGAGCCCCTGCCATCGTGGACCGGCCAGCATAGCCCTTCCCAGCCCCGTCCAACCCTCGGAGACGACTAAGTACACCCCCGTGAAGCTCCCCGAGCGAGGAATCGAAACCTACTTCGCCGGAGAGGCCAGTTGAGGGTCACCGGAGTTCGCAACCCCGCCGGAGTACGTGGACCAGGTAATCCACTCAACCATTTTCCAATTCTTTGTGCACACAGTCTCTACATCACCCCGTGAAGCTCACCGTGCCCTTGGATTGAACCAGATCACCGTAGTTTGGCCGGTACACTCGCCGCCGACGAGAACACCCGCCTGCGCACGTGGACCGGACGATTCCAGCCATCCCCGCCATCGAGCCGCACCTCGCTGTGACCGCCAGAGCCTCCCCGAGCCAACCCTGCCCCTCGCCGGACCTATCTCGCCGCTGGTAAGCCGCGCCACCCTTTTCTTTCTAGTGGGCACTGTTTAAACCTAGGGAAGGACCGCGGGGGAGAAGGAAAGAAGTATGGGGGGTTTTGTGAAATGTCAGTGACTCAAATGAATAGTAGCGCGGGGGTATAACTGAGAGAGTTAGTTTGGAAATACCCCAGGGTCCTCGGTGTAAACTGCTTTTCCAGAAAACTTTTATTAAATCTGAATTTAAATTGAACAGAAACTTTAATAATTCATAACTTCTGTTTAGTTCATCCAAATTTGGTCAAACCAATTTTGTCAGACTCTAAATAATATAACCTACTTAAGAAAAATATAAAACCCCCTATGTACTATAGAAAACTTTAGGGTTCTAAATTAATTATTGTTTTGGCCAAAAGCTAAATAATGGGGATAAAAATAGTTGCACTTTTTGACTAGGGTTAGAAAAATTTGGAGGAGTTTCTATCCACTCAGTGACCTGTTTAAAAATGTTAAACCTCTCTGTCCACCCCATTAAATTAGTTTTTGCCATTCATTTTACAATATGCTTAAGATTAAGAAAAATAGAAAAGATGATTTAAATAATGAACCAGAGGACACCCTTATTTTTGTTAGAGTACTTATTCCATGTAGTTTACTAGAAAAATCTATCATACCCTGGTGTAGTATAAAATAAGTAAGATCCCTTTTATTTTAAGAAAACAAGGAAAGCTTAGAAAAACCCTACAAAAATAACCCTAAGATGAAAACACCCCAACCCTTGGGATAACTAATGTTTTGTTATTATAAACATAAGAAAAATACAAAATCTGTTGTTTGATATTTTTCAAATGACAAGTTAGTTATAAGCACCTTTTTGGCATAAAACTTTAGAAAATCACAACTAAATAACCACCAACTAACTTTCTGTGAATTTTGGCACAGAGGTTTATTATTACTGTTAGATGCCAACAAAAATAACCCCTAGGAAGGAACTCACCTCTAATAAAGAGATGTAGTGCAAAGTGGCCCATTTGACCCAACTTTGTCATTTTTGTCTAAAGCATAGCCTTTTTATTTTAAGCCCCAAATTCCTAGAACAGGCTATAATGACCAATGGCAACCCACTGTAATTTTTACAGAATTTTTGGAAAATGTTAAATCACCGTCGTAATTCAAACCTACACTAGAAACCATAAGTAGAAAATGAAGGAAGGGGAAAAGTGAATAACGGGAAATTGATGTCATCCTAAAAACTCTTTATAACTTGTTCACTGAAGTATATAAAGGCAATACCAATTCCCTATACTTATCCTCAATAAAAACTTAAACCTAAAGGTAATAAACATAAACCACCAAAGGCCGTGTATGACTAAGAAAACCCTAAGATACGGATTAACTTAGTTCTTCTTCCTTAACATAATGTTATTAAATCTTGCATAATCATGACATACATATTCATTGCATTTCAATAGACTGTAATCTCGCTGACGGAGAGTACGTCCTTTTGCCGGACCAAGGAGCTACTCAGGAGGTAGCCCCAGATCCAGCACCCGAGTCTGCACCAGAGGATCTGCCTGCCACAGCCTTGGAAGGCAAGCCCCGGTTTTATGCATAACCTGTTATTTATGCTATTTTACTACACTTAATGTTTGTAGGCTTGTATTGTGCACTTAAGTGTAGGAGTTGTTTGAAACCCTAGTTGCATGATCTCAGGAACCCCATTGAGATGAATACTAGTATGCTAAGACGAGTAGCTGCTTTATTAAATAGGATCTCGGTAGAAGTCGAGTGATTTTTCTAGCACTCGCGCGAGGTCAGGAATTGGTTGTATACACTTTCTTATCATATTGATGTTGGTTGTGGGCAACAATCCATGGGGATTGGTTGTTCACGGGACAAAAACAGGAATAAGGATTAAGGTGTGGTACCGTGAGTCAAGCGTTTGAACGTACTTAGCACATGCCGAGAAATATGGTAAATCGGTAAGCCTAGTACCTGAGTGAACCTGCCCGCAGATTGCCCTCCTCACGCGACCTGAGACGTGGTCTCCCATTCCGGTTATGGTGGGTACAAGTGCGGCCACTGCACGACGGCAGTCGGGGTCAGTGGGGCATTGTACGCCAAGGCGGTGAGCCCCTTTCTGTTGCCAGGGAATCGATGGGGACAGTTGATGTGTGTGGGGACGGAGTGCCTCGCCACATCGTGTGTTTAGGTTTACCTTGCAAGGTTTAAAACTCGATTCGAATCGTCTGCTTCTCGTAGCTAATGAGACTGCTTGATCCATGCTGCTACATTGAGTAACAAGTGGGAATATGATGAGATAATACAAGATGTTGATTGCTAAAAATGTTTGCTACTATGTATGAGTATATAGTACATATTTAGCCTTAAGAGAGTCACACTTAAATCGGACAAAATTAAAACTTGATTTAGAAACTCAGCTAGTGCTTTTGGCAAACCAAACCCCACTACCAAACAACTGCATGTCTAGAGGTAGAGGAGTAGACTCCTCACACCTGGTAAGTCTAGCTGAGTATTAGTATACTCAGCCTTGCTTGTGGCACAATTTTACAGGTTCTCTGGAGGACATGGTTGCTGGAGTGACTTGGCCGTCCGCCTTGCCACCGAGTTGGACTGTCGAGTGGGACCCCGCCTCGGCTGAGGAGGAGCATGAGGAGTGATGGGACAGGCTTCCCCATCTCTCTGTTTATTTGCCGTTAGTTTTATTCCGCTGCACTTCGAACAATGATGGTTACTTTTGCAAAAACTCCAATGATGATGATGTAATAATTTAATACTCGCACATGCATGGTTTTATGCTTTATTGTATTTGCTCTGTGACTCACCATCGAGTGAGATTGTGGTACTTGATCCTGTCAGTGGCCGCGTCGGACTAGATCCGAGGGATTGACGGGTTATTCCCATTTAAGTGTGGTCTAGCCTCTAAGGCAGGGCTTAGGCACTTAAGTTGGAATAATTCGGGCAGTTCCGCCACAGCTGGTATCGGAGCTTGTACCACCACAGAGGAATCAATAAGATATGAATACCATCCCTTTTCAAAATAAAACTTGATAGAAACAATGTTGGATAGATCGTAGGACGAGCAGGATAGACCTAGGACGTGAAGCCTTTGGATGATAGAAGGGTAGCTAGGTGGCTAAATAATTAGGCCTCACAGGCCACTCTAGGGGATGGGAGTTCTTCCCTATTTTCCCTTGATATCGATGAGAGGTCGTTCAGGACGAGCACGCATGCATTTTTACATTAAATAAAACAAGAGGAAAATTTGGCAAGGACTTGAATACAAAATGATGACCAACTAAGTGCCTCAGTACTATTTTATAAATGGAGAGAAGCTGAGTCTCATTCTTTTTCTTGATTCTTTTTATAATTCTTTTTCTTTCACTTACGCTTCCCCATACACAGATGACTTCCCACGGATCCTCAGACGACGGGAATGCACTAACCCACACTGACGGGCTTGCACGTGAGGGCTTCCCCCGTATTTTGTGGGAGGTACTTCAGGGGGCCGGGTACATGACACCCCCTCAGTACGCGGTGCAGCAGTTCGAGAAGCACCGGGTGCCCCGCTGTAGAGTGAGGATGACCTTGGAGCCTCATCCCCTGCAGCCAGGCTGGCGTTCACTGGACTCCGAGTCTTTCGGATACCGGGCGGAGGACACGATCGAGGCGATCGCTCTGCACGGGTTGACTACTTTTTGCGGATTCCATCCCTTGGAGCTCTCTACCCACCCCATTGGCTTGTTCCCCGCGGAAAAGGAGGACGACCCGATGTGGAAGGATCGGGTGGAGCATGCCAAGGACATCTGGGCTCTCTACCCAGGCCACACTGCTCACTTGTCGGTACGATGCATGAACGCCCTGTATCGTCTGCAAGTGATGCGTGGAGAGGCAATGTCACATCTGATGGCATTATTGGAGGCGACCAAGATCACCCTGGATAACAGGGAGGAGCTCGTGGTTGATTTGTCCCAGGAGCTGGTGGAAAAAGATTTACAAGTGGAGCAGTTGTCTGATGAGATCCATGAGCTGGAGGAATTAGTGGGGACGAGGGAGAACACCATTGAGGTTCTCGAAGATCAGCTCCTCAACACCCAGCAGTAGCTCGCAGAGGCTAATGAGCACCTAGACATGCATCATCAGGAGATCCATGATGGGGAGGCTGACGAGGACGTCGACATTGAGGGAGGGGAGGAGCCTGCTTCCAGCGTGGACACTGCTGGCTCAGGGAGGCCACCTTCCCTCGAGTCGAGTGTTGCCTCGTTCGCTCATTAGGTGTCGGGGGTTAGGGTTAGAGGTTGGTAATGTTAGGACTCCTTGCAGCTAGATTGGCTTTTGCACCCTTGGGGTACTAGGCTAGTTAGAGTTGAGTCTTTTTGGGACCATTGATGTAACCGTGATAAACTCCCTTGGAAGTTGGTTCATGAATGATGTCAGTTTTAAATTTGAACGGAAAGTTATGTTTTTGGTTTATGTCGGGATCTATCAAATTGCTTTTGACTCTTTCGCCGCGATTAAACATTGAACTTGGAGATATGGTGTTAAGTATATATGTGATTTTTCAGATGGCTGGGAGAGCACGTCGTGGCCAGAATGAGCGCATTCCTCCACCGCCGCCACCACCTCCCACTCTGCAGGAGCTAATGGCTCAGCAGAATGAGATCTTGAGGCAGCTAGCTCAGCGTCAGCCACCACCTCAACACTATGGTGGTGGAGATCATCAGCGTCACCCCGCAGTAGCCACTTACCAGGAGTTCCTCAGTACCCAGCCACCATTGTTCACCAGGGCGGAGGATCCACTTGATGCTGATGTATGCTGAGGGTAGTGGAATCTAAATTCCCACTACTCAATGGAGTTTGTTCCGAGGTGACTAAGGTCAGGTTCGCCACCCAGCAGCTCCGCGGACCCGCACGGACATGGTGGGACCACTATCTCGCTATGCAACCAGCTGACCATGAAGTGGATTGGAGGGAGTTCAAGGCAGCTTTCAGAGGGCACCATATCCCACCTGGCATTATGGACCGTAAGCTCAACGAGTTTTTGGCACTCACTCAGGGCAACAGGACAGTGTTGCAGTATGCTCAGGCTTTCAATGATCTGTGCCAGTATGCTGGGTACCATGCAGATACGGATGAGAAGAAGAGGGACAGGTTCAGACGGGGGCTCAGCACTAAGCTCCGTGATCGTCTCAACACTGTCATGGCCAACAGCTATAATGAGTTGGTCAACATGGCCATTTCCCAAGAGGACTGTATCACAGCTCGTCAGGCAGAGAAGAAGAGG
The DNA here is from genome assembly GCA_029449295.1 of Zea luxurians. NCBI lineage: Eukaryota > Viridiplantae > Streptophyta > Magnoliopsida > Poales > Poaceae > Zea > Zea luxurians. The sequence goes on from JAOPSE010000001.1 coordinate 191,517,861, forward strand.
AAGACCCCTGTGGCAGGACCCTCAGCTCAGCCACAGCGCTTCAGAATTGTGTCCGACACTCAGAACAAGGGACCCCAACAGTAGCAAGGGAGATGGGTGATCCGACCACAGCAGCAGCAGCAGGCACCCAACCGCACCCAGTTTCCCGCTCAGAGAAACAATCAGCAGCAGCAGCAGTATCGCCAGGCAAATGACAACAAGTGTTTCACATGTGGCAACACCGGGCATTATGCCAAGAATTGCCCCAGGAACCAGCAGAGGCAGGGGCAGAATGTCAATCAAAACCAGGGCAAGAGGCAGAAGGTGCAAGTGAGGCAGGGCAAGCTAAACTTTACCACCATGGCTGATATTCCAGAGGGAGCACCCGTCATGACTGGTATCTTTACCGTTTTAAATTGTCCTGCTATTATTCTTTTCGATTCTGGTGCATCACATAGCTTTATTAGTGCCAAGTTTAGTGCCAAGTGTCAATTACCCTTTCATCACACCAATGGGGTATCACAATTTCAACACCAGGAGGCAGGATTGCCACTAATCAAATCAGCAGGCAAGTGCCTATAAAATTTGGTAGTCTTGTGATTAGAACCACCCTTCTCATCTTAGGATTGGATAGCGTGGATATTATATTGGGAGCTGACTGGTTGACCAGGCATCAGGCAGTATTGGACATTGCAGCCAGAGCAATTGAGATTCATTCCCCTGCTTATGGCAAGACCGTTTTATATTTGCCTGATCAGGGTTGTACCCGTTCTTGTGCCTTCGTTATGATAGAATCCCCAGTGGGAAAGATCCCAGTAGTCTGTGACTACCCAGATGTTTTTCCGGATGAGTTGCCAGGAATGCCACCTGACCGAGACATTGAGTTCACCATTGAATTGCAACCCGGGACTGCTCCTATCTCCAAGAGACCCTATAGGATGCCTCCCGCGGAACTGGCAGAACTGAAGAAGCAATTGCAAGGATTGTTGGACAAGGGGTTCATTCGCCCAAGTACTTCACCTTGGGGATGTCCTGCATTATTTGTGAAGAAAAAGGATGAGAGTCTGAGAATGTGTGTTGACTACCGCCCTCTCAATGCGGTGACCGTCAAGAACAAATACCCACTGCCCCGCATTGATGTTCTGTTTGATCAGTTGGTAGGAGCCAAGGTATTTTCCAAGATAGATCTTCGCTCAGGCTACCATCAGATCAAGATCCGTGCCAGTGATATTCCCAAGACGGCCTTCTCAACCAGATATGGGCTTTATGAATTTTTGGTGATGTCTTTTGGGCTGACCAATGCCCTGGCTTATTTCATGTACTTGATGAACTCGGTATTCATGCCAGAATTGGACAAGTTCGTGGTCGTTTTCATCGATGATATCCTAGTCTATTCCAAGAATGAAGCCGAGCACACTAAGCATTTGCATACTGTACTTCAGAGACTGCGTGACCATCGGTTGTATGCCAAGTTGTCTAAATGTGAATTTTGGCTGAAGGAGATTAAATTCTTGGGTCACACAATTTCTCAGGAAGGGATATCAGTTGATCCTGAGAAGGTACAAGAGGTGATGGACTGGAAACCCCCAACTACAGTGAAGCAGATTCGGAGTTTTCTAGGATTGGCCGGGTATTATCGACGATTCATTCCAGATTTCTCCAGGATTGCCAAACCAATGACTGAACTATTAAAGAAGGGAGCCAAGTATGATTGGAGCCAAAAGTGTGAAGATGCCTTTCATACTTTGAGGCAGCATTTGACAACAGCCCCAGTGCTGGCTCAACCCGATAACACCAAGCCCTTTGAAGTTTATTGTGATGCTTCTGGTACGGGATTGGGATGTGTCTTGATGCAAGAAAACAGAGTGATTGCTTATGCTTCCCGAGCACTCAGACCCCATGAGCAGAACTACCCTACACATGATCTGGAGCTGGCAGCTGTGGTTCATGCCCTTAAGATATGGAGACACTACTTGATGGGAGCTCACTGTAACATCTACACGGATCATAAGAGCCTCAAATACATCTTCACTCAGGCAGATCTAAACATGAGGCAGAGAAGATGGTTGGAGTTAATCAAGGATTACGATTTGGAGGTGCATTACCATCCTGGCAAGGCCAATGTTGTGGCAGATGCCTTGAGCAGAAAGGTCCAGTGTAACTGTATGAGCGTGGATGCAAGAGTTACCACCCTATGTAATGAGTTGTGTAAGCTGAACCTGGAGGTTGTTCCCTCCGGTAAATTAAGTTATATCTCGGTGGAGCCCACACTACAAGAGCAAATAGTCCAAGCACAGATTGGGGATAAAGGTGTTCAAGTTATCAAAGACATGCTCAAGCAGAAGGTAGAAAAATACAAGTGCTTCCGTCAGGATAGTAAAGGAATTTTATGGTTTGGAGATCGATTGGTTGTTCCCAAGGACCCTGAGCTCAGAAAGAAGATACTGGATGAAGCTCACCTTTCCAAGTTCTCCATGCACCCTGGTAGCAACAAGATGTACCATGATCTCAGATCCTTGTACTGGTGGACCAGAATGAAGAGAGAAATTGCCAAGTATATATCTGAGTGTGACACCTGCCAAAGGATCAAAGCTAGTCATTTGAAGGCAGCAGGTCCTCTACAACCCCTTCCCATACCATCTTGGAAATGAGAGGACATTTGCATGGACTTTATCGTGGGATTGCCCAACACCTTCAGGCATCATGATTCCATTTGGGTTGTTGTGGACAGATTAACCAAGACTGCTCATTTCTTGCCAGTACATACCACCCACAGGACGGAGAAGTATGTGGAAATTTACATCGACCAGATAGTTCGTTTGCATGGGATACCAAGGACTATAGTCTCAGACCGAGGAGCACCGTTTGTGGCACGATTTTGGGAACAATTGCAGGAATCACTTGGGACCCATGTGATACGAAGCTCAGCATACCATCCTCAAACAGATGGCCAGACAGAAAGGGTGAATCAGATTTTGGAAGACATGTTGCAGGCATGTGCACTACACTACGGAAAGGATTGGGACAAGTGTCTTTCCTTGGCAGAGTTTTCTTATAATAACAACTATCAGTCCAGTCTGAAGATGGCACCTTTTGAAGCCTTATATGGGAGAAGATGTAGAACCCCGCTGAATTGGTCTCAAGCAGGAGAAAGGGAAATATTTGGGCCAGATTTGGTTCTTGAAGCAGAGGAAAAGGTCAGAGTCATCAAGAAGAACTTAGAAGCTGCTCAAGCCAGGCAAAAGAGCTATCATGATAAAAGGCGGAAGCCTCTACAGTTCGAGGTGGGAGATCATGTTTATCTTAAGGTATCACCCACCAAGGGTGTCCAGAGATTCGGGATCAAGGGCAAGTTAGCTCCTCGATACATTAGACCTTATGAGATCCAGGAGGCTTGTGGACCTGTAGCATATCAATTGAAGTTGCCACCCAGCATGTCAGCTATTCATGATGTATTCCATGTATCTCAGCTGCGGAAATGTGTTCGCCTACCCACCGAAGTGCTACCGGAACCAGAGATTGAGATAGAACCAGACTTGTCCTATCAAGAGTACCCCGTCAAGATACTGGATCAGAAGGAGAGATCAACACGGACAAGATCAATTAGAATGTACAAAGTTCAGTGGAGTCACCATTCAGCAGAGGAAGCTACGTGGGAGACGGAGGATTTTCTACGCTCTCGCTTCCCCGACTTTCTGCCCAAAGGAGTCGGTACGTAACCCCACCCCCACCTGCCCTTTGAAAACAATTATAAGAAAAACTTAGATGGTAAGGGTAGTCTAAGTTGTGGTTTTAACTTAAAAGGGACTTCCTTCTGAAGTTGCAAAAGGATGACATTCGAAGAACAGTTAACCAAAGAAAACTTAAAGGAAAGCAGAAACCACACACCAGCACACCTTCTTGGCACCCTCCTGAGGACTCTACCTAAAATCTCGGGACGAGATTCCTTTAAGGGGGGAGGGCTGTAACACCCCAGGTGTTACCATGGTTAGAACCCACCTTGGCACTAAGGGTTGTGATCATATGTGGTAGAGACTTAAGGAACTACATAAGAACTTTGGAGCTCATGTGTTAATCAAAGTTTGTTAATGACCTAAGAGGTATTACTCAAATCTTTGTGCACTTACTACCTTGGATAAGAGGGGAGGGAAAACCCTAGACCTCTCTTTAACCCTATATCTCAAGGCCATGAATAAGAGGGGGAGAGAGAGTGAGCAAATGTGCAAAACATGGGTAATCTTCAACCAAACCTTAAGTAACCTTATAACCAGCAATTAGGGGAAGGAAATATTGCAAAAAGACCCCTGGAGAAACCCCAAATCAAATCTCCAAGTGGAGAGAGAGCTAGAGCTCCCTAATTCTCTCTAAGTTAAAAACTACACCTACACCAAAGATAAGCCGTGTTCACCTCGAAGCTGGCACCAAATCCACCTGTGTTCAATACCAAAAATGTGGCATACCACCTAAGGCACCCACTGGAAAAAGCTGAGCCCGAGACTTGGACGTTTGACATGCCTTGGCATGGTTTTTGTCGCGAGGTGGGCAGAGAGACACACCCGATTTGGCGACCCAAGATCTCCCTCCCTAGGCCATATCTGCCATGGCGTCTCACAGTTGAGTGATAGCCCTAGGTGCCAGGAAAAGACTCGCGCCGGATTTATGCCAAGATTCGCACGTTTGCGACTTGGGTGAGCTGTGGAACAAGGGCAGAAGAAAAGCTCCACGTGTTCAACGCGCTCTGCCGCGCCAGAGCACGCCCGCCCCCGACCCCACGCCGCGCCGAGCCGCGCCCGTGTCCCCTGTGTGCGCCCGCGCCTATAAAACCCACTAAGGCATCGGCCACACTTCTCCGCGCACGCTCAAGCCTCACCGGAGCTCAACTCACCGTCGTTTGCCCGTACACGGCGTGTCTGCGGCCACCCAAGCCCCTGCCGTCGTGGACCGGCCAGCCCAGCCCTTCCCAGCCCCGTCCAACCCTCGGAGACGACTAAGTACACCCCCGTGAAGCTCCCCGAGCGAGGAATCGAAACCTACTTCGCCGGAGAGGCCAATTGAGGGTCACCGGAGTTCACAACCCCGCCGGAGTACGTGGACCGGGTAATCCACTCAACCATTTTCCAATTCTTTGTGCACACAGTCTCTACATCACCCCGTGAAGCTCACCGTGCCCTTGGATTGAACCAGATCACCGTAGTTTGGCCGGTACACTCGCCGCCGACGAGAACACCCGCCTGCGCACGTGGACCGGACGATTCCGGCCATCCCCGCCATCGAGCCGCACCTCGCTGTGACCGCCAGAGCCTCCCCGAGCCAACCTTGCCCCTCGCCGGACCTATCTCTCCGCCGGTAAGCCGCGCCACCCTTTTCTTTCTTGCGGGCACTGTTTAAACCTAGGGAAGGACCGCGGGGGAGAAGGAAAGAAGTCTGGGGGGTTTTGTGAAATGTCAGTAACTCAAATGAATAGTAGCGCGGGGGTATAACTGAGAGAGTTAGTTTGGAAATACCCCAGGGTCCTTGGTGTAAACTGCTTTTCCAGAAAACTTTTATTAAATCTGAATTTAAATTGAACAGAAACTTTAATAATTCATAACTTATGTTTAGTTCATCCAAATTTGGTCAAACCAATTTTGTCAGACTCTAAATAATATAACCTACTTAAGAAAAATATAAAACCCCCTATGTACTACAGAAAACTTTAGGGTTCTAAATTAATTATTGTTTTGGCCAAAAGCTAAATAATGGGGATAAAAATAGTTGCAATTTTTGACTAGGGTTAGAAAAATTTGGAGGAGTTTCTATCCACTCAGTGACCTGTTTAAAAATGTTAAACCTCTCTATCCACCCCATTAAATTAGTTTTTGCCATTCATTTTACAATATGCTTAAGATTAAGAAAAATAGAAAAATGATTTAAATAATGAACCAGAGGACACCCCTATTTTTGTTAGAGTACTTATTCCATGTAGTTTACTAGAAAAATCTATCATACCCTGGTGTAGTATAAAATAAGTAAGATCCCTTTTATTTTAAGAAAACAAGGAAAGCTTAGAAAAACCCTACAAAAATAACCCTAAGATGAAAACACCCCAACCCTTGGGATAACTAATGTTTTGTTATTATAAACATAAGAAAAATACAAAATCTGTTGTTTGATATTTTTCAAATGACAAGTTAGTTATAAGCACCTTTTTGGCATAAAACTTTAGAAAATCACAACTAAATAACCACCAATTAACTTTCTGTGAATTTTGGCACAGAGGTTTATTATTACTGTTAGATGCCAACAAAAATAACCCCTAGGAAGGAACTCACCTCTAATAAAGAGATGTACTGCAAAGTGGCCCATTTGACCCAACTTTGTCATTTTTGTCTAAAGCATAGCCTTTTTATTTTAAGACCCAAATTCCTAGAACAGGCTATAATGACCAATGGCAACCCACTGTAATTTTTACAGAATTTTTGGAAAATGTTAAATCACCGTCGTAATTCAAACCTACACTAGAAACCATAAGTAGAAAATGAAGGAAGGGGAAAAGTGAATAACAGGAAATTGATGTCATCCTAAAAACTCTTTATAACTTGTCCACTGAAGTATATAAAGGCAATACCAATTCCCTATACTTATCCTCAATAAAAACTTAAACCTAAAGGTAATAAACATAAACCACCAAAGGCCGCGTATGACCAAGAAAACCCTAAGATACGGATTAACTTAGTTCTTCTTCCTTAACATAATGTTATTAAATCTTGCATAATCATGACATACATATTCATTGCATCTCAATAGACTGTAACCTCGCTGACGGAGAGTACGTCCTCGTGCCGGAGCAAGGAGCTGCTCAGGAGGTAGCCCCAGATCCAGCACCCGAGTCTGCACCAGAGGATCTGCCTGCCACAGCCTTGGAAGGCAAGCCCCGGTTTTATGCATAACCTGTTATTTATGCTATTTTACTACACTTAATGTTTGTAGGCTTGTATTTTGCACTTAAGTGTAGGAGTTGTTTGAAACCCTAGTTGCATGATCTCAGGAACCCCATTGAGATGAATACTAGTATGCTAAGACGAGTAGCTGCTTTATTAAATAGGATCTCGGTAGAAGTCGAGTGATTTTTCTAGCACTCGCGCGAGGTCAGGAATTGGTTGTATCCACTTTCTTATCATATTGATGTTGGTTGTGGGCAACAATCCATGGGGATTGGTTGTTCACGGGACAAAAACTGGAATAAGGATTAATGTGTGGTACCGTGAGTCAAGCGTTTGAACGTACTAAGCACATGCCGAGAAATATGGTAAATCGGTAAACCTAGTACCTGAGTGAACCTGCCCGCAGATTGCCCTCCTCACGCGACCTAAGACGTGGTCTCCCATTCCGGTTATGGTGGGTACAAGTGCGGCCACTGCACGACGGCAGTCGGGGTCAGTGGGGCATTGTACGCCAAGGCGGTGAGCCCCTTTCTGTTGCCAGGGAATCGATGGGGACGGTTGATGTGTGTGGGGACGGAGTGCCTCGCCACGTCGTGTGTTTAGGTTTACCTTGCAAGGTTTAAAACTCGATTCGAATCGTCTGCTTCTCGCAGCTAATGAGACTGCTCGATCCATGCTGCTACATTGAGTAACAAGTGGGAATATGATGAGATAATACAAGATGTTGATTGCTAAAAATGTTTGCTACTATGTATGAGTATATAGTACATATTTAGCCTTAAGAGAGTCACACTTAAAGCGGACAAAATTAAAACTTGATTTAGAAACTCAGCTAGTGCTTTTGGCAAACCAAACCCCACTGCCAAACAGCTGCATGTCTAGAGGTAGAGGAGTAGACTCCTCACACCGGGTAAGTCTAGCTGAGTATTAGTATACTCAGCCTTGCTTGTGGCACAATTTTACAGGTTCTCTGGAGGACATGGTTGCTGGAGTGACTTGGTCGTCCGCCTTGCCACCGGGTTGGACTGTCGAGTGGGACCCCGCCTCGGCTGAGGAGGAGCATGAGGAGTGATGGGACAGGCTTCCCCATCTCTCTGTTTATTTGCCGTTAGTTTTATTCCGCTGCACTTCGAACAATGATGGTTACTTTTGCAAAAACTCCGATGATGATGATGTAATAATTTAATACTCGCACATGCATGGTTTTATGCTTTATTGTATTTGCTCTGTGACTCACCATCGAGTGAGATTGTGGTATTTGATCCTGTCAGTGGCCGTGTCGGACTAGATCCAAGGGATTGTCGGGTTATTCCCATTTAAGTGTGGTCTAGCCTCTAAGGCAGGGCTTAGGCACTTAAGTTGGAATAATTCGGGCAGTTCCACCACACTATACTTGAGGTAAAGGTTAGAAATAAATTCGGAGTGCGGAAGATAGTTCTCTTGCTATGAGTTGCTCAATTAATGCGGATAACTTTGGGAGCAAACTCAAATTAATATGAGCAAGGGAACTTTTAGAGAGAGGATAGAAAGGAAAACAAATCAAGTGGAGATCAACACAAATGAGCATGGTGATTTGTTTATCGAGTTTCGGTTCCAAAGAACCTAGTCCCCGTTGAGGAGGCCACAAAGGTTTGGTCTATTCCAACCCTTTCCCTCTCTCAATCGGTCACATAGACTGGTCGAGTGCTTCTCCTTAATCACTCGAGTCACTAAGACCCCGCAAGGATCACCACACACTAAGGTGTCTCTTGCTAGCTTTACAAAGCACTTAGACGAATTAGAATGAGAAGGAGAAAGCAATCCAAGCAACAAGAGCAACAAAAGAAACACAAAACACCCTCTCTCAAGTCACTAAGCGATTGAGTTGATTTTGAGGCTTGGAGAGGATTTGATCTTTTGATTGTGTCTTGGAGTGTATGATTTTGCTCTTGTATTGAATGTGGAGTTCAAAAACTTGGATGGCTTGAATGGTGGTGGTTGGGAGGTATTTATAGCCCCAACCAATATTCCAGTTGTTGTTGTCGATGGGCACACCGGACAGTCTGGTGGTGCACCGGACATGGCACTGTTCACTATCCGGTGCATGCCACGTCAGCAGACCATTGCGGTTTGAAGCGGTTGAGCATTGAAGTCCTTTGTCCTCTTGCGGCACCGGATAGTCTAGTGGCACACCAAACAGTCCGGTGTGTTCTGACTTCGTAGTTCTAACTTCTGTGTTGTCCACTGTTCATTGTTCACCGCAGTCGACCGTTGGGCGTAGTTGACCGTTGCTCCATTGGCTCACCGGACAGTCCGGTGGCACACCGGACAGTCCAATGAATTATGGCGGAGCGACTCTCAGAAAAACCCGAGAGCGGCCAGTTCGCGAGGTGCCTTGGCCTGAGCACCAGATAGTGTCTGGTGCACACCGAACAGTGTCCGGTGCGCCACTGGCAGCACCAATGCTTGTCTTTACTCCAAACTTTGTAGAGTTCCCCAACTTATTTTATTTGTTGGTTTATGTTGAACTTTATGCACCTGATATAAATGACAACTAGGCAAACTAGTTAGTCCACGTGGTTTGTGATGGACGTCAAACACCAAAATCGATTATAGGAAATGTTTAAGCACATTTCCCTTTTAGCGACCATGATCGAAAACCATTTTTTAGTCATTAGTCAATAGTGGTGCTTAGCAGCACATATTGAATCATGTATACACATAAGATTGTATCAATCGAACCTTGATCCCTTTTCCACATGGTACTTATCAATCTGAAGGTGAGAATTGTGCTACTCTGGTGATAGCTCGACACTTCAGTTGGTATTGTAGTGGATTACAATATGTGACTAACTCTTTACTCACATGATGATTAACTCTTTAATCACATTTGTATGGTTATGTACATTCTTAATCCAACTATATCAAGGGCCTAGAAATATCTCTCTTGTTACGTAGGAGGGATAAATTTTATCTTGATCCACTCACATTTTATCTTATGTTTCATGGTTTATCTAAAAAACTACTTTTTACAACAACCAAGTCACGGAGTAGTGTTTGATAATCCTAAAATGCATCACTACGCAAAGTAAGAAATAATGACAATCTCATATCTAAGGATCTAGTAGGTATATCACTCGAGAACACTTGATGACACATATTTAACATAAAAATACAAGCAACATCTCAGAGTGGGTCAATCCAACTGATAGGGAAATGGTAAATTTAGCATTTCTATATGTTTTGGTGATTGAATGTTCAACACAACTTCTTGGACTAACTTGTTTGCCAAGTGTATGAGTAGAGGTTCACTCAAGCACAATTTGACATGAAGTGAACTTTGTGAAAATGGTAAAACTTTGAGCTTTTAACCTTTATATATGTTGCATATGCCTATTACAATGTTTATACCACTTTGATTTAGTCGGTAACTCGTTTTCTTGAAAAGTGTGTTTTGGACTTAGTTTGAGCCAAAATCAAAATTCTCATGAAGAGTTGAGAAAGAGGTGAGTTTCCTTGACTTAGTTTAATTGGTTATACTCTAACAATGTTTGTCTAAGTCGTAGAGAAGCCCTAAAGAAAAGCTAAGACAAACGAAAGAAAACTTAGCCAAATGGACTCTAGTTGCGCAGTCTGGGTTTCACGAGGCTGGTCCGGTGGCGCACTGGACCAAGTTCACAATGAGTCCAGACAAAGGCTTCAGAGGCTTGGTGCACCGGCCCAGTTTGGTGGAGCACCGAACCCCCGTCCGTATGAACTCGCCAGTCTCGGGAATTTCATTATAAAATTCATGAGGCCATCTACAGTAGTGGTCTGGTGGTGCACCGGACCGTCGAGTCCAACGACTCTTTGGCGAGCAATGGCTAGTTCAACAGTCGGGTGACACGTGGTGGCTAGGTGTAGAATTAAACTAAAGGATAAACAAATTAAAATCTACTAAAGTAACACAAAAAATGGAGTAACACAACAAATGGAATTTTATCAACATCTAGATTTTTGTGTATATATTATTTATATGCTTTGTATCTAGCAAAATTGTAAGGTAAACAACATAATAGACCCTGGATTCCCATTTTAATTCAGAGAAAAGGAGAAATTCTTGTTCATATAACATCGATAGAAAAAACCGACTATCGAATTTGAACCGATGACCCTCACATTACACATGTGATGCTCTACTAGCCAGACTTGGAAGGCTCTAGTCAAGATCCCACAGGGCCCATCGCTGTTCCCGTCCTGGTGGTGCACCGGATAGGTCTGGTGCACCAGCCAAGAGTAGACTTTTCTGTAGTTTTTGGAGGCAAGTCCAGCAACCATTTGAGGCCTTGGGGCCATAAATAGCCCCCCCCCCCCCCATTTCGACCTCCAAAGCACGCCAAGCATATCAAGAGCAAGTACTTCACTCATACACATTTGAGAGACACAATGAAGCGATCCTAACACTGTTCTAGAGATATAGTGATGTTCTATTATTGTGGGTTTGTGTTGTAACTTTGTGTATTGTTCTATTGCTCTTGTGTGTGTTCTTATTCTACCTCTTACTGTTCTAGAGTCGTAACTCTCGTGAAACTGTGTACAGCTGCAAGAGACTCCAAGTTATGGAGATCCTTGTGAAAAGGAAAAGTATAAGGAAGATTTGTGGCAATCAAGTTGATCATTGGATCACTTGAGAGGGGTTGATTGCAACCCTTGTCCTTTGCGACACCATAAGATGGAGTAGGCTAGCATTTGAGGCTTGACCGAAACACGGTAAAAATCGTCGTGTCTCGTGTGCTTTATCTCTTGTGATTTTTACTTCCTCTCTTTTTCTATTTCTTGCTTCATTCTTCACTTGTGATATCGCTCAAGTTAATTCTGCAATCTTGTGAGAGCATTCAAGTGCAAGAACCTCTCTTTCTCCTCAATTTAACTTGATTTGTTTTGTGCTAAAACTTAATTTGGATCAAGTTTTTGTGTAAGTTGTGGATTTTAGGCATCACTTGTTCTCCCCACTTTCTTAGTGACCATCAATTGGTATTAGAGCACTCCTTCTAAATCTAACCGCTCAAAGGGGTGTTGGGAGAAGATCCTAAAATGAAGGGGAAGGTGATGGACGATCACATCGAGAAGGACAAGACACTCATCAATGATAAGATGAAGGATGAGAAGTCTGTCGACTCAAAGAAGAAGGATGGTAAGAAGAAATGAATCAAGAAGGTCATCTACTACGAGACAAACTCTTCTACATCACCATCTCCTTCTGGAAGTGAGGAACACATCCCCAAAAGTCATCAAGAAAAAATAGTTAAATCTAAGTTTAATCGCACTCCATTCAATTACTCTTATATTTTTTGCAATTCCAATGCCCAATTGCTTTCTATATGTCTTGGCAAACCTTCTCACTTTGATGGAAAGGATTATTCTTGGTGGAGCCACAAAATGTGTAGTCATCTTTATTCTCTCCACCAAAACATTTGGGATATTGTAGAAAATGGTATCCAAATACCTGATAGTGATTATGAGAACTACAATATTGTTGAAGTAGAAGAATTTATTTATAGAAATTCTCAAACCACTACTATTTTGCTAGCTTATCTATGCAGGGAGGGATATAACAAGGTAAATGCTTGGAAATACAAAGGAGATTTGTTGACATGTTGAAGATCGCACATGAAGGAAACTTTATGACCAAAGTCACCAAGATGGAGCTCATCGAAGGTAAACTTGGGAGGTTCGCCATGAAGAGGTGAGAAGGGCCACAAGGAATGTACAACAGTCTCAAGTCCTTGGTGAACCAAGTGCGAAACTACAAAAGCAAGAGATAGACGGATCAAGAAGTTGTACGACTCATATGTTAAAGTCATTTATAGTTTTAGATCTTACTTTTGTTTCTTTGATCTGTGAGAATCCCAGGTACACTAATATGATGCCTGAGGAAGTATTTGGAAAGTTTATGTAACACCCCTGGTGTTACTGCCACTAAAACTTGAGCATGACATCATAAGCATTGGCATATCATGTGTTTGTTACACCTAGAGTGCATTCACTAGGGAAAATTTTCAAACAAAGTTATATTGATGGGACATGTTTTAAGTGAAACCCTAGGGTACAGTGCTTAACCCTAGATTGGGCTTAATAGAGCAAACAAGGCCTAATAAGAGTAAACTTCAAAACTCAATTGAAGTAGTCATAAAATGTCACCATGAATAGACTTAAATGGTATCCAAACCCTAGAAGTACTAAAAACCCTAAATGGACCCCTGAGAAACCCTGGACTGAAACCCTAAGGGGGTTGTATGCAAAATGTGCACATTTTTGGACCTAAGTGCAAAACCCATGAAATTTAGGGTATCTTAACTCATATGATTCACATGTATGTGGATTTGCAACTTAAACCCTAAGTTTTGGGCTTATTTGCAAAAAGGCCACAATTGTGCTCCAATGGCTAAGTCTAAATTTCAGTGCATAGGCTCAACCTTAGAAGCTTGTATCTTCCAAATTATGAATATTTTGCCTTAGGTCAACACATAAAAGGTTTAGAGCTACAATAGGAGTACAACTTTGCTTAAGGGATTAAGCATTGTTGTTATGCAAAGTTGAGAGAAAACTGGGCCCAAAGTTGGGCTGTCAGTCAGCCTCAAGTCTGAAACTCTGGTTAACAGTGTGTAGGATCAACTTTGGAACCATGTAGCACTTGATTCAGTGGTTGTTTAACTAAAACCTCTGTGGCAAACTTAAAGCTGGTTTGTTGAACTACAATTTTGATGTAGAGTGTTGGTTTGGTCACTACACAAAATTTGGCACAAATTGCCCTCAAAAGAGCTCTGTTAGACCATCTGAATAGGATTCGCGATGGTACAGTGACCAGATTGGATCGCCAGCTCAGAGACCTCGCCGCCGGTGATCTTTGCGCCCGAATTCGCGCTGGCCGTCATGATTCGTGCTGTTGGCAAGTGGATTCAGCTCGACGGTAAAAAGATCGCGCTGCGGATGAGTTTGGGCTACTGTGGCCTCGTTGTTTCCGATCACTCGCGCCAGCGACGTGGCCTTACGGCCCTCACCGGAGTCCGCATCGTTCACCGCAACTGCGCCATGTCTCATACCTTTAACTACGTCGTTATGACTCAGGAAATCGATATCCGGTGATCGCCGGTGCATCTGCCACCGTGAAAGACACTAAGCGTTTGCACCAGTACTCCTCTTCTTCTCCGACCGCCACCACGCCAGCTTCAATTCACACGCCACCGCCCCTAGAGCCTATAAATTGAGTGTGCCATCGGCTTCGCTATGTATTCAGGCATCTAGCGCACCCACCCATACCTCAGATCCTCCACCAGAGAGCTCCAATTTGGGATTTCCCCCAAATCAACCAAGAACATCGTGCCTTGTGACCTCGCCGTGGCCAGCTCAATTTAGGACCGATCCCACCCTCTGCTTTCTTGTTTCAGCACCCTTGCTTGCTCCTGGTACTCGCCGACCCATCCGATTAAGCTGGGAAGTCCGAGATCACCGGGAACGCGTTTGACCATCTGTCTTGCCCGCTGTCACCGTGGACAGAGCATGTTAAAGCCCCATTAGTCAAATTGGTTGAGGGGAAACATTGGTTAGGGCAGGAATTAGGTTTAAACCAAAGTTGAGCACCAGCCTTTGCGTAAACCGACCGGCGTAATCTCACCGGAGTTCGGCCCCGTGCTGTTCGCCATCGTGGACCTCGGCCTGCGAAGAAATAGAACTCGGGGGAGGTTTCTGTAAAGTGTCAGTGACTCTAGGAATAGTACTGCAACCCCGCTTTCAGTTATTCAAAATGTCAGGGACCTATTCGCAAAGTCTGCACGCGGGAGCACGCGGGCGCGCTTCCGCCTGTTGCTGGGCTGACCCGGGCCTAATTCAGCCCAAAACTGTATCAACTTTCTTCTTTTCTTTTTCTACCAGGGTATAAGAATTCCTAGAAAATTATAGAAAAATGCTAAAAATACCAGACCAATTTTGCTAGGCTTCTAATTTCCTGTAGTATTTAATAAAAATAGTTTCATGATTTTTGGTCTAAATAAGAAATTATAGAGTAATTAAAATAGCCAAAATCCATGTTTCTGGAATTTTAGGGAATAATTAACAATTCCAAAATTCACCAAACTTTTTAGGTGAACTTTAAATATTATTTAGAAACCTTGGGTAAAGTTTGGTATGTTTTGGACCATGTTTGATACTTAGAACCCAAAACCCTAGCCCCCTGCCCTATGAACTTCATTTTAGACTCCGAAAACCCTAAGTTCTCGGAGATCCGTGAAGGAAAGTTGTATTCAAGACTTTAGGTAATAAACTTTTATTATCTTTGCATTTCCATGAGCATTACATGAGCATTCATGATTATATATGGCTATGCATAGAAAACGAAGAAGAGATAGAGATTGAAGAAGCCAGGACTACACCACCACCACCACCTGAAGAACTTTAGGCAGGAAACTACTTTTACTTTGATATTTGTGGAGCAGAACCTGACTCACCAGTAACACAAGGCAAGCCCCAGTGCATTTGCCACCTCCTTGTTATTTTAAAATCTTTCTCACTTACTTGATGCATTAGGTGATAGGAATTGTGTGTTAAACCAATAGCTGCATTTCCTTCCTTGGCATTGATTACCCTGGTCCCCTATTTTATCAAAAAGGTTATTCTTATGCTTAGCTTTGCTCTAGAAAAACAAAATGTTTTGATTTGACAAAAGATGATGCTTCAAAGTGGGTGGGATGTTTTCAAAAATAAAGCTTGATGGTGGATCCATCATGGCCATGATGGGTTCAACATCGAAAAAGATGTACCTCTACCAGGTACTAAACTTTGGGTTTGAAATGATAAAGCTGAGATCGGGCGGGTGACTTGCACGAGAAGAGAGTCTCGGTGTAGTGTCTCCGTCTGAGTCGATTAAGGACCTTGTCAATGTAGGCTTGCTGATCAAGGACCATTTAACTGGTCACATGCCTCGTCATGGGTAAGCTTTGCCTCGAGCAGACTAATACCAGAATAAGATAACACGCAATGGGAGTGGAGAGATGGCGAGAGTAGCGTGTACCCTCCGTGGCAAGAGGCTGGACGGTGGTGTATCTGTGCTCTCGGTTGGCGTAAACCTGATCTGGTCTTAAGAACCCCGGTGGCGAGTTGACATATGCAAGGGTTAAGTGCTACATATGTCGTGTGATTGGAGATCCTCAGCTGAGTATAATCGATTCGGATCGCCGTAACTTCACGGATATGAAGACTTGGTCACTGCCCTACACGTAGCATTCCAGTGAATATGAAGGGTTGATAAGAAATTGGCTTATACAGGTCAAGTGCTTGAACTAGGGTAGAAAGAACTCTAGAAATAAGGTAATAACTTAACTTGCTAATAAAACTGGATTTTTAAGGATCCACTATTAGTAAGCATTTCTGCAAACAGAGTCTTTGATCTTTGTCAAGACATACCTTGATTCCTAAAGGCCAGCATATCCTTGAGAGTCTCTTATTTTTACAGGTAAGACTTGCGAAAGTACACTTCGTACTCAGGGCTTTGTCCCATGTTGTTTTAGGTGAGGAAGTGGCAAACTTTTGCTGCTTTTGTTCAAAGGTGGTGCCCAAAGAAGAAAACCAGGAGTGAAGCTTCGGGAGGAAGGGATCCTCTGTTAAAAACTTTTGTTTAATATTTATCAGGAGGGGTTTTTGCCTCCAAGTGATGTAATAATAATACTTCAGCACTCTTATATTTTAGCTCTGGTCTGTAACAAATACTACTCTTTCTTACTTTTCAATAAAGTAAATTATTGTGACTGCTTCTGCATTTTTGTACCTCCGATGTATTGTAATGTCTGCGTGACGGGTGAAACGCTCTTGGGAAAGGTAAGGAATACAGATACCGAACTTGTCAAGTGATTCAGGGGCACCTGCAGGGTTGTCTGAGGTCCGTTGGACAAGGACAACTGTAGGTGGGCCTAATGACTTGGGAGGTTCCGTCACAGTTTATTAGTCATCAAATGATGGTTAAGGATGCCAAGTACATCAACGATGTTGCTAACAGGAGCAACACCTCCACGGAGCCGCAATCTATTGCTTTCAAAGCAACAAATAACAAGGAGGCGATCCCCAACAAGTTGGCACAAGTTGAGGCAGCCGACCTCAACAACGAGGAAATGGCCCTCGTATCAAGCGCATCAAGACTGTATTGAAAAGGCATAAGAACTATGATAACAAATCCAAAGGGAAGCGCGTGTCACACCCAGTTTTAGAAGGCAAACCGAATGCAAACCATGTACGTGCCAGGATCAGCAATTCAAGTACACAGCAGTTACATAACTAGACATCATCACACAGTGCTCAAATAATAACATAAAAGATAGTAATAGTCGAATTACATTATGATGTCCGAGACATCCCCATAGTCTTTAACAATAATCGAAGTGTGGAAAAGAAATGTAGATAAACGTGGCCTTCATAGGCAGCCGACTGGGGGTTTGCCGCTAACCCACGCCTAGAACTCATCGTACTCTTGGAACTCCTGGAAATCTTCCTCCACGACTTCATCTTCTCCTGAGCAGTGGTTGCAACGTGGACAACCTGGGGGGGTTGGTGTGTAAAGCAAGGGTGAGTACACATAAACATACTCAGCAAATGTCCCATTTTGGCTGTAGTGGACTAGCTTTATGTGGGGTTAAGGTCCAGCGGTTACTTTTAGTTGGTCAGGTTAATATTACTAGTAGAGAGCCAGGTTTTAATATTAACCCGAGTTGTTAACCCAACAGTACCCTTTCCAAACGGAAAGAATACTAGAAACTTTACCATAAGCATAATCAAACCATCATCCTCATCATCATCTGTAAACTGAACATCTCTGATCAAAGTATCTCTAATCAATGGAGCTCCTTTGGCCGCTCATAACTACAAGCACGGCTGATATATCAGTTTTATAACACTCTGCAGAGGTTGCGCACTTTACCCATAAGCCATGATTCCCTTTTGCCTCAGGCTGATTAAACCCTTAAACACTACCAAGGTGAATAGGCAGGGTTCACTATGTAGCCTTTACAAAGATTCCCTAAGGCTGTAGCCGCCCGTTAGGTTTTCTAAATGTACCGCACTCCGCCCCAAGGGGCAATCCACCCTCGGCAGAGCGAGCCGCATACACCGAGCCCCATTGACGGCATGACGGTGAAGCGAACTACACCTCAGTTCCTCTAATTATTCAGCTAAGGGTGTCCCATTCCACCCTCATGGTTGCACTGTTTTCCCGGGCGGTCATCCAACAAACCAGTCCTTACGGAGAGGCACCCGAGAAACAGCTCGAGTCCCCTTAAATGTCACAGTATCATCATCATAATCAAAAGGGAAAACAACGTATCATAAATAATCTCATCATGTTTATTGATTAATGTGAAGCACTAGCATAAAGCTAAACCAAATAACCCAACCCAAATAGATAAACAAGGACAAGATAAACAAAAGCTAGTTAATCCTTAAGTATAAATTGTGTAAATGTGGGGAGTGAATTATAAGAATGAATAGGACATAGATGGGTTAAGGGACACTTGCCTTCACCAACCAGCTGCTGCTAAGGGTCCTCACCTGCAACTCCTTCAGACTCCACCAACTGACCGTTATCTATACGAATTTAAACATACATTCCACAAATTTAATATAAAAGAACAGTACACCATGCAGTAAAATATAATAAATAAGTATACGCTCAGCGCAGGGCTCGCACCTACGACTAAGCGAGAAAGAGAAAGCAACGGTCGAGGCTATGGTCGAAGAGCGATCACGTTAAGCGATTATAGATTAAAGTACTCGTCTAAACAGAATAGTATTAACTTGGCAATCGCGTTATGCATAGGATAAAGTCATGCTCTATGTTTAATTATTATAAATAAATCAAAGTAAATTTAAAAAGATTGTCGTGCGACAAAACGCACGACAGCACACGCGAACTAAACTGAGAATAAAATGAGTCGTCGCGCGGCGAAACGTGCGACACAACACTTAGACTGAATTGGAAATAAAACGACTCGTCGCACGACGGAGCGCGCAACGAGACACTTGAATTAATTATGAAAATAATGTCAAGCGTCGCGGGATGAAGCGCACGATAGTATACGTCACCTAAACTGAATTTAAAACAAAACGCCGCGCGACTAGACGCGCGATGCCACACATTAAATAATCTGAAATTAAGATGAACCATCGCGCGACGAAGCGCGCGACACAGCACACTAATAAATGTGAATTTAGAATAAATCGCCGCGCGACGAAGCGCGCGACATAGCACGTCAACTAAACTAAATTTAAAATTAATTAAACCGAAATTGAAGCGTCGCGCACGCTATGGTCGCGCGCGGGAACATGCTACGCGCGCCGGGGGCACGCGAGGGCCGCACCAGGGGCACGCGAGGGCCGCTGGGGGTGCAGGGCCACGGGGAGGCGTGCGGGGCCGCGGGGAGCGCGCGGGGCCGCGGGTAGGGCATGGGCCACCGGGCAGGCGCGGGGGCCGCCGTGGAGGGCGCGGGCCGCCGGGGAGGGCCGTGGACGCCGCGGGCGCACGCGCAGGGAGGGGGAAGGGGAGGGGAAGGGGAGGGATAGGGAAGAGGAGAGAGGCTCACCTTGGGATCCAAAATCCGGATATAACTGTCACCGAATCACCTAAGGCACGAGGTGGGAGAGAGAGGTGGAAGAGAGGGAGAGGGAGTTGCTGCACGGGAAAATCAAATGAGAGAAAGGGAGAGAGAGGAGGGGGCGCGCATGGGTGGAGGGAGGGGCGCCAGGGGCGCGCCAGGCCGAGCCGGATCGGGCTGGGCTAGGTTAGGCTAGGTCGGGTCACGGGTCGAAAACCCGCGGCGACACGACCACGGATCGAAAACCAATCGTGAATTGAAATCTGAGCGAGGCGAAACAGACGTGCGATTAAACACTACATCGGACAAGAGAAATATGCTTCGGCATGATGCAACACCCATGTCAACTTAGGTTTTTTTGTTTACACGCGAGACGGACACCAGTCGCTATACTGCTTTAAAAATAGGAAGAAGGAGCAAAACAGGAAGAGAAAACAGAGTAACGCCTGAATTTGGTGAGTATTAAAGAAGAAAAAATTCTACCCCCAAATTCAGGGCGTTACAGCGCGCCTGCTTCAAGTGCAGTAAGATTGGTCATTTCACTGCAAACTGTCCTGATAATGATGATGACCAGGAGAAAGACAAGAAGGGGAAGAAAGTGGAGAAAAAGGAAATTTTACAAGAAGAAAGGCGAGGCTCGCATCGACAAGGAGTGGGACTCGGACTGTAGCTCCTTCGGCTCCAAAGGTGAGGGACTCGCCACCATCACCTTCAATAAGTCGTCTCTCTTCCCAATGAACGACATATATGCTTAACGAAAAAGGAGAGAAAGGTATATCCTAGAACTATGCCAAAATATATTTCCTCTAGTGATGAAGAATTTAGTGGTGATGAGGATGATATTAGCATGCTATTTAAGGGCTTGGATAGGACAAAACTTAATAAATTAATGAATTGATTGATTCCCTAAATGAGAATGATAGGCTTTTGGGAAAAAATCTCATTTATGACGAACATGGTAAATTTGTTATTGTAGAAAAGACCCTTGCTCTTGGAGTTGAAAAGAATAAAATTTTGTCTAAAGAGCTTGATGACCGCCATTCTTTTATTTCCTATCTTAAAATTGCTAATAATGAATTGAATATCAAGATAGTAAAACTAAATGAATGTCATGCATCTTCATCCTCTATTGAGCATGTTTCTATTTGTAATAGATGTAAGGATATTGATTCTTCTATTGCGAATATTGCTAAGATTACTAGCTTAAATGAACAAACTGCTAAATTAAATGTTCAAGCTAAAATTTGCAATGATGATGTCAGTACCTCAAGATTGGGGTACCCACTACTGCTGGGTCAAGGCGGACCCTCCGGGACTACTCTTAACCACCATGCTAATATTGGTCTGTCCTAGTGTAACACCCTAAATTTGGGGGTATAAAATTTCTTCTCTAATATCCACCAAATTCAGGTATTACCTCTCTTCTCCTCTCTCTCCCCATTTATTCTTTTCTCTTTTCCTATAGAAGAGGAGTGGTTATTTTATTTGGAAATGTAAATATACTCTAGTAGGCAAAACTCCAAGGAAGTATGGAATGTTGCATCAATTTTTATGGAAACCCAATACAGTTAGTTAAGTAACTCTTATCCTTATTCCAAGTTTGAGTATCCAAGGATAGCAAGTCTAAATGTGTGATCTATCGATGTTATGCTCTAAACTTAAGACATGTGTTTAATTATTGTTGCTTGATGTTTGAGTTAAGTCCAATTATTTGGAAGATTATGATTGTTGTGTTAGAAAGTCAAAGATATCTAGTATTCCCATATTAGAGTTTGTGACGCCTTGCCATATGTGTTTAGTCCACTATAGTGTAGCCGAGCTGAAGGAGATGTCCGACGCGGTGGCGGAGTTTCTTCAGGACCTCGACGTGGTGGACGTCCCCCAAGGCGGGGCCCCGCGGAGCCATATGCGAGCCTTGAGTGGCTATGTACGGGGCGAACTCCGTGAGGCCGTTCACCTCGGGGTGAAGCGAGCATTGGCCGTGGTCGCCTCCCACTACAAGATTGATCTCGAGCGGGTGTGCGAGGGTTACGTTCTCCCCAACAAGCCAGCCGACGCCAAGATGCAGAGGCTGGTTGACGTCGTCGAGGGGCAAGGGTCTTCATTGGCTCGCCACTTTGAGGCAGCGATGGTTCCGCCTGCCCTATCACCACCTGCCGCCGTGCCCCTGGTGATACTGGTGGTGCATTCTCCCTCCTCCGACTGTATAGGACTGGTCATCGCCCTGCGGGGTTTTGAATTTTTGAATTTGTATGATCCGTGCCGAGAACTATTTGTTTTTAACTTAAGCTCTACTTGTTTGTTGTGCTATTTTTCCTGCTGTTTTCTGCCTGCTGCCTAATCTTACTGTGGTGTCCCCGTTAGAACATGAGTTACCCTTTAGTAAGGGAATAGTGAGTGAGGAAACCATATCCCTAAGGCGTAGGTGTTCCCGTGGCTCGACTATCTTTCCTAATCAGGATGTCCCTTGTTCTTGAGGGTTTCGCATTACGACTAGGGAAAGGGTACGAAACATGTTCGTTATAAAACTACGAGGAAAAAACAACACAGAGGAGGGGTTCCCCTATTAGCCCTCGAGGGAGGCTTGGTATTGAAAGCAAGACCGAGCCTCCCTTGAAAGCTATTCTTTATTAATCACGAAAATCATAGTACAATTAGGCATGTATGCCTAAGGATAGAAGCGACATAGTTGTTCTATGTTCCATGCGTTGTTGTAGACCTCTCCTTCCTTGTTGCAGAGCTTGTACATCCTTGGCTTTAGCACTTTGGCGACGATGAAGGGTCCTTCCCAGGGGGAGTGAGCTTGTGGCATCCTCGGTTGTCTTGTCATAACCGAAGCACTAGGTCACCCTCTTGGAACCCTCAGGGTCAGACATGCCTTTCGTGGTAGCACCGAAGGGACTGTTGAAATTTGGCCGAATGAAGGAGTGCTACGTCCCAAGCTTCCTCCAGTTGGTCGAGCGAGTCTTCACGGTTGACTTGATTGTTGCATTTGTTGTATGCTCGTAACCTCGGGGAACCGTGTTCTAGGTCCATGGGTAAGATAGCCTTGGCCCCATAGACTAAGAAGAACGGTGTGAATCTCGTGACTCGGCTCGGAGTTGTTCTCAGGCTCCAGATCACCGAGGGGAGTTCGGCGAGCCACCGCCTACCAAACTTGTTTAGATTGTTGAAGATCCTTGGCTTGAGGCCTTGTAGGATCATGTCGTTAGCACGTTCTACCTGAACGTTCGACCTCGGATGGACCACAACCGATTAGTCCACACGAATGTGATGGTTGCTGCAGAAGCTAAGGAACTTTTTCCCCATGATCTAGGAGCCATTATCTGTGATGATGGAGCTGGGGACCCCGAAGCGATGGACGATGTCTATGAAGAACACTACTGCTTGCTCAGAATTTATGTTGGCGAGGGGTCGGACTTCGATCCACTTGGAGAATTTGTCGATGGCGACCATCAGGTGCGTAAAGCACTCGGGTGCCTTTTGCATAGGACCGACGAGGTCTAACCCCCACACCGTGAAGGGCCAAGTTATTGGATCATCTGTAGGCCTGGGCCAGCATATGCGTCTGTTTCGCGTAGAACTGGCAACCCCACCTAAAAGGGAAACGGGCTTAAACATTTCCTATAATCGATTTTGGTGTTTGATGTCCATCACAAACCACGTGGACTAACTAGTTTGCCTAGTTAAAATTTATCTCAGGTGCATAGAGTTCAACATAAACCAACAAAGAAAATGAGTTGGGGAACTCTACAAAGTTTGGAGCAAAAACAAGTATTGGTGTAGCCAGTGGCGCACCGGACACTATCCGGTGCCCAGGCCGAGGCACCTCGTGAGCTGGCCGCTCTTGGGTTTTCTCAGAGCCACTCCACTAAAATTCACCGGACTGTCCGATGTGCCAACAGAGCAATAGTAAACTTTGCCAACGGTTGACTGTGCTGATGGAGGAACAGTGAACAATGCAGAAGTCAGAACTGCAAAGTCAGAACACGCCGGACTGTTCAGTGCCGCAAGAGGACAAAGGACTTCAACGGTCACGCTCCAAACCCCAACGGACGGCTGACGTGGCATGCACCGGACAATGAATAGTGCCATGTCCGGTGCACCACCGGACTGTCCAGTGTGCCCATCGACAACAACGACTGGAATAGTGGTTGGAGCTATAAATACCCCCAACCACCACCATTCAAGCTATCCAAGTTTTCAGACCTTCACGTTCAATACTAGAGCAAAGACATACACTCTGAGACACAATCAAAGGACCAAATACTCTCCAAGTTCCAAAATCAACTCCAGTGCTTAGTGACTTGAGAGATGGTCATTTGTGTTTCTTTTGTTGCTCTTGTTGCTTGGATTGCTTTCTTCTTCTCACTCTAAACTTCTCTAAGTGCTTTGTAAAGCTAGCAAGAGACACTTAATTGTGTGGTGATCCTTGTGGGGTCTTAGTGACCCGTGTGATTAGAAGTACTCAACCAGTCTAAGTGACCGATTGAGAGAGGGAAAGGGTTAGAATAGACCCGGCCTTTGTGGCCTCCTCAACGGGACTAGGTTTTTTGAAACCGAACCTCGATAAACAAATAACCATGTTCATTTGTGTTGATCTTCACTCGATTTATTTATCCCCTTCTCCTCTCTCTAAAGTTCTCTTGCTAACATCATTTTGAGTTTGCTCCTAAAGTTATCCGCATTGATTGAGCAACTCATAACAAAAGAAACTATCTTCTGCACTCTAATTTATTTCTAAACCTAACCCCGGGTGGAGTGTGTGTTTAAAGTTTATAATTTTCAGGTTTCGCCTATTCACCCCCCCCCCCCATCTAGGCGACTTTCAATTGGTATCAGAGCAGGTTCTTCATTAGAGTGTAACAACTTGAAGTGATGTCGGGAGAACACCAAGAGGGAGATGGTCACCGGCGAAAAGCCCGAAGCCTTGGGAAGGAAGAACGATGAACAGACTCCATCAAAGGAGGTCGGCGACAAGAACAAGGAGGAATCCGTCGGCTCCATCAAGTCACATAGGAAGGGTGACAAGAAGAAAAAGAAAATGAAGAAGGTGGTCTACTACGAGTAGGGATGGCAGTGGACCCGTGGGTATGGATACCCATGGGTTTCGTACCCGATGGACATGGATACGGGTTAGAAAACTCACCCGTGGATCCTGTCGGGTCGGGTACCCGAAATACATCGGGTAGGGTACGGATAGTATATTTTATCTATGGATATCCACTGGATAGCCGAAATATTAATTCACAATTTCACATGTTGTGTTTTTGGCCCATGAAGCAAAGCAAAAAAGCCCAGCCGGCTAACCCGGCCTCGCTGTTGGGTCATCCTATTCCTATCCTCCTAACCCTAAGTTCCCTAACCGGCTAACCCGGCCTAAACCCTAACCAGTCCACCACTCGCCCACCCGCCAGCGCCCATCCGGCAGCCACAGAGGCAGAACCCGCTGCCTCGCTCCTGCCCCGAGCTGCGCCGTCGGCCCGTCGCTCGCTCCTGCCCCGAGCTGCGTCGTCGGTCGGTCGCCTGCCCTAGCATCCTGAGTCCCGACGTCGCCATCGGCCCCAACTCCCCTTGTCGTTCCTCCCATCACGTGGTGCGCCGCTCACGCAAGGCGACGGCTTCACCGTGGATCGACGGCTTCACCGCGGATCGACCAGCAGATCAACGCCGCCCCTCAGACCCTCAGGTACTCAGTAGTCAGTACTCAGTTTGAAGCCCAATGTTAACTCCACAAGACAGTAGCAGTTGTCGCAGTGGCATAGGATCACATACAGATTTATATTTTACAGTAGCATATTCACCGGATACCCGATACCCGACGGGTACCCGGTGGGCACGGGTACGGGTCCATTTTTTACCCGATTGGCTTGGTGGGTATGGATATTTGTATAAGGGTCGGGTATAATATCTGGTCGGATATTAATATACCCGAACACAACCCGACCCGCTGCCATCCCTAACTACGAGACTGACTCTTCATCACCTTCCACCTCCGGCGTCGATTCTACCACTTCGAAACGCCAAGAGAGTAAGAAGTATAGTAAGATGCCTCATCGCTATCCTCGCATTTCCAAACATGCTCCTCTACTTTCCGTACTCCTAGGAAAACCACCATATTTTGATGGTGAAGATTATTATATGTGGAGTGATAAAATGAGGCATCATCTAACCTCACTCAACGAAAGCATATGTGATATTGTTGAGTTTGGAGCGCAGGCACCACATGTGGACGATGAGGACTACGACTCAGATGAGGCCACCCAAATAAGTCACTTTAATTCCCAAGCCACCTCTATACTCCTCGCTTCCCTGTGTCGAGAGGAGTATAACAAGGTGCAAGGGTTGAAAAGTGCCAAAGAAATTTGGGATGTCCTCAAGACATCGCATGAACGGGACGAGGTGACCAAGATCACCAAGCATGAAACGATCGAGGGAGAACTCGGTCAATTCATCCTCAACAAAGGAGAGGAGCCACAAGCAATGTACAACCGGCTCAAAACAATGGTCAACCAAATGCGCAACCTCAGGAGCACGAAGTGAGATGACCATGAAATGGTCAAGGTTATTCTAAGATCTCTCATTTTTTGTAATCCTACTCAAGTTCAATTAATTCATGGAGATCCTAGATATAAACAGATGTCCCCAGAGGAGGTAATTGGCAAGTTTGTGAGCTTTGAACTTATGATCAAAGACTCCAAACACATTGTCAACTTGGAGCAAGGCGCCATCTCCACACCCGAGGTGCAACCTGTTGCATTCAAAGCAACAGAAGAAAAGAAGGAAGATTCTACACCAAGTAGACTTCCAATCGACGCCTCCAAGCCCGACAATGAGGAGATGGCTCTTATTATCAAGAGCTTCTAGAAAATTCTCAAGCAAAGAAAGGGGAAGGACTACAAACCCCGCTCCAAGAGGGTTTGCTATAGGTGTGGTAAGTCCGGTCACTTTATTGCTAAATGTCCATACACAAGTGACATTGACAGGGACGACGACAAGAAATGGAAGAAGAAAATGGAGAAGAAAAGTTATTACAACAAGAAGAAGGGTGGCGAGGCGCACATGGGTCGGGAATGTGACTCCGACGAAAGCTCCACCGACTCCTCCTCCGACGAGTACACCATCAACATCGCCGTCAACAAGGGCCTTCTCTTCCTAAACGTCGGCCACAAATGCCTCATGGCTAAGGACGGCAAAAAGAACAAGGTAAATTGTAGAGATACCCCCAAATATACTACTTCCGATGATGAGGGTAGCTCTAGTGATAATGAAGATGATTTAACTTCTCTTTCTGCAAACCTTACCAAGGATCAAAAGAAAAAGATAAATGAATTGATAGAAACCATTAACGAGAAGGATGATCTCTTGGAATGCCACGAGGACTTGCTCGATAAGGAAAATAAGAAGTTTGTTAAACTAAAAAATGCTTATGCTCTTGAAGTAGAAAAATGTGAAAATTTATCTAAAGAGCTTGATATTTGCAATGATTCAATTTCCTGTCTTAGAACTGAAAATGCTAGTTTAAATGCTAAGTTAGAAGAATTGAATGCTTGCAATGTTTCTACATCTACTTTTGAGCATGTCACCATTTGCACTAGATGTAGAGATGTTAACATTGATGCTATGAATGATCACATTACTATGATTAAAGAACAAAATGATCACATAACTAAATTAAATGCTAAAATTGTCGAGCATGAGCTTGGGAATGAAAAATATAAGTTTGCTCGTAGCATGCTCTATAATGGGAGACGGCTTGGCATTAAGGATGGCATGACTTCTAACAAGGGAGCCAAAGCAACATCAAGCTTAATGCCCCCAAGAATAGACTCTCTAATTTTGTTAAGGGTAAGGCTCCCATGATTTAGGATAGAGAGGGTTACATTTTATATCCTAAGAACTATCCTGAGCATAAAATTAGGAAAATTCATGCTAGAAAAACTCATATTATTTCTCATCATGCTTATATGTATAATAATGAGGCATCTAGCTCTAGGCATTCAACTCATATCAAAATGTCTAAAAAGAAAAATCTCAATGCATCAAATGAACATAGCATTTCATTTAAGACTTTTGATGCATCTTTTATCTTAACTAACAAATCAGGCAAAATAGTTGCCAAATATGTTGGGGGCAAACACAAGAGTCCCAAGACTTATGTTTGGGTACCCAAGGTGCTTGTGTCTAATGTGAAAGGACCCAACCCATGACCGTTTGGGTACCTAAGAACAAGGCCTAATTTTGTTTTGTTGGTTTATGCATCCGGCGGGACAAGTTGGATAATCAATAGCGGGTGCGCAAACCACATGATAGGGGAGAAAAGGATGTTCTCCTCATATGAGAAAAATTATGATCCCTAAAGAGCAATCACATTCGGGGATGGAAATTAAGGTTTGGTCAAAGGATTGGGTAAAATTGCTATATCCCCTGGCGATTCCATTTCTAATGTTTTTCTTGTAGATTCTTTAGATTACAACTTGCTTTCCGTTTCTCAATTATGTAAAATGGGCAACAAGTGTCTATTTACTGATGTTGGTGTTACTGTCTTTAGAAAAAGTGATGATTCAGTAGCATTTAAGAGAGTGCTAGATGATCAGCTATATTTAGTTGATTTTAATGATAACAATGTTGAACTAGACACTTGCTCAATTGCTAAGACTAATATGGGCTGGCTCTGGCATCACCGACTTGCCCATGTTGGGATGAAGAATCTTCACAAGCTTCTAAAGGGAGAGCACATTTTGGGACTAACAAATGTTCATTTTGAGAAAGACATGATTTGTAGCGCATGTCAATCAGGGAAGCAAGTTGGAGCTCATCATCCATACAAGAACATCATGACAACTGCAGGCCGCTTGAGCTACTCCACATGGATCTATTCGGCCCGATCACTTACATAAGCATTAGCGGAGTAAGTATTGTCTTGTTATTGTGGATGATTATTCTCGCTTCACTTGGGTATTCTTTTTGCAGGAAAAATCTCAAACCCAAGAGACCTTGAAGAGATTCTTGAGATGGGCTCAAAATGAGTTTAGATTGAGGATCAAAAAAATTAGAAGCGACAATGGAATGGAGTTCAAGAACTCTCAAATTGAAGGAATTCTTGAGGAGGAGGGCATCAAGCACAAGTTCTCTTCTCCCTACACACCTCAACAAAACAGTGTTGTGGAGAGGAAGAATAGAACTCTTTTGGATATGGCAAGGACCATGCTTGATGAGTACAAGACTCTGGATCAGTTTTGGGTGGAGACAATTAACACCGCTTGCTACTCCATCAACCGACTCTACCTTCACCAAATCCTCAAGAAAACATCATATGAACTACTCACCGGTAAAAAGCCCAATGTTTCCTATTTTAGAGTTTTTGGGAGTAAATGCTTTATTCTTATTAAGAGAGGTAGAATTTCTAAATTTGCTCTTAAAGCAGTAGAAGGCTTTTTACTTGGTTGTGATTCAAACACAAGGGCATATAGAGTCTTCAACAAGTCCATTGGATTAATTGAAGTTTCTTGTGACATTGTGTTTGATGAGACTAATGGCTCCCAAGTGGAGCAAGTTGACCTTGATGAATTAGATGATGAAGAGGCTCTATGTGTCGCGCTAAGGAACATGTCTATTGGGGATGTGTGTCCAAAAGAATCCGAAGAGCCTCCACAAGCACAAGATCAACCATCATCCTCCATACAAGCATCTCTACCAACTCAAGATGAGGAAATGACTCAAGAAGAAGAGGATGAAGACCAAGACGATGAGCCACCTCAAGAGGAGGACATTGATCAAGGGGAGATGAAGATGATCAAGACAAGGAAGATGATCAAGAAATTTAGGTTCAAAGACCACCGCACCTAAGAGTCCACCAAGCAATTCAAAGAGATCACCCCGTCAACTCCATCCTTGGTGACATTCACAAGGGGCAACCACTAGATCTCGAGTTGCTCATTTTTATGAACCTTACTCTTTTGTGTCTTCTATTGAGCCATACATGATAGAGGATGCACTTAGAGATCCGGAATGGGTGGTAGCAATGCAAGAGGAGCTCAACAACTTCACGATGAATGAGGTATGGCATTTAGTTCCATGTCCTAACTAAAATGTTGTAGGTACCAAGTGGGTATTCCGCAACAAGCAAAATGAGCATGGTGTGGTGAATAGGAACAAAGCTCAACTTGTTGCCAAAGGTTATTCACAAGTCGAAGGTTTGGTTTTTGATGAAACCTATGCACCCGTAGCTAGGCTTGAGTCAATTCATATATTACTTGCCTATGATACTTACCATGGCTTTAAGTTATATCAAATAGACGTGAAGAGTGCCTTCCTCAATGGCCCTATCAAGGAAGAGGTACATGTTGAGCAACCTCCCGACTTTGAAGATAGTGAGTATCCTTCTCATGTTTATAAGCTCTTAAAGGCGCTTTATGGGCTCAAACAAGCCCCAAGAGCATGGTACGAATGCTTGAGAGACTTTCTTATCATTAATGGCTTCAAAGTTGGAAAAGTTGACCCTACTCTCTAAGAGCACCTAGAGGGGGGTGAATAGGTGATCCTGTAAAATTAAACACTAAATAGCAACAAACTTGATTATCAAGATGTTAGTGAAATCAAGCGGCTAAGGAACATGCTCGTGCGAACAAAGCAATCACAATAAGCAACACACAAGACACGCGATTTTTATCCTGTGGTTCGGCCAAGTGACACTTGCCTACTTCCACGTTGTGGCGTCCCAATGGACGAGGGTTGCACTCAACCCCTTTCAAGCGATCCAAAGATCAACTTGAATACCATGGCCTTTTCTTTTAGTATCTTTTCCCGTTTGCGAGGAATATCCACAATTTGGAGTCTCTCGCCCTTACAATTGAGATCACAAAGAAAGCACAGAGTAAGGTTGGGGAGAGCAACACACACAAGACTCAAAATCATAGCATAACCACGCACACAAGTGAGAAGGTGAGCACACAAACACAGCGCGAGGAGTTTACAACTCAAATAGTGCTCAAATCTCAAGAACAATGACCCGATTGCGTGAAAGTGAGAGCACCTAGAGGGGGGGTGAATAGGTGATCCTGTAAAAACTTGAATCTTAAAGCTACAAAACTTGGTTAGGAGTTAGTACAATAAAATCAAGTGGCTAAGAAGAGCTCTTGTGAAGCAAAATAGACATAGTGAGAACAAGCACAAGAGACACGAGGATTTATCCCGTGGTTCGGCCAAGTACAACACTTTGCCTACTCCACGTTGTGGCGTCCCAACGGACGAGGGTTGCACTCAACCCCTCTCAAGTGATCCGATGATCGACTTGAATACCACGGTGTTCTTCTTTCTTTACTCTTTCCCGTTTGCGAGGAATCTCCACAACTTGGAGTCTCTTGCCCTTACAATGAGAATCAAAGTGAAAGCACTAGAGTAAGGGAGGGAAGCAACACACACAAATCCACAGTAATACGCACACACACGGCCAAGACTTGAGCTCAAATGAATATCACAAGGTTCTCACTAGAACGGAGCTCAAATCACTAAGAATGTCAAACAAGTGCGCAAAGACGGAGTGTGAATGATCAAGAATGCTCAAAGTATGCTTGGTGTGCTCCTCCATTCGCCTAGGGGTCCCTTTTATAGCCCCAAGGCAGCTAGGAGCTGTTGAGAGCAATCCAGGAAGGCAATTCTTGCCTTTTGTCGACTGGCGCACCGGACAGTCCGGTGCACCACCGGACAGTCCGGTGCACCACCGGACACTGTCCGGTGCGGATTTCTTTCCTATTCAGGCGCAACCAACCGTTGAAGACTTGGAGCCGTTGGCGCACCGGACACTGTCTGGTGCACACCGGACAGTCCGGTGCTCCCATCCGATCGTTGGTTCGGCCACTCGTCACGCACGGATTGCGCGGCCGACCGTTGGCGCGCCCGACCGTTGGCTCACCGGACAGTCCGGTGAATTATAGCCGTACACTGTTTACTTGGTTCCCGAGAGCGGCGACTTCGCCGCAGCCGATTCACCGGACAATCCGGTGCACCACCGGACAGTCCGATGATTTATAGCTGTACGCCGCCGTGGAGACCCGAGAGCAGCCAGTTGACCAGACGCCAGCCTGGCACACCGGACACTGTCCGGTGCACCACTGGATAGTCCGGTGCACCCAAACTGAGCAGAGTCTTGGCTGCTCGAGCCAAGTCTTTTCCAATTGTATTTTCTCTGATTCTAGCACTTAGACAAATATGTTAGTACACAAAAACCAATGTACTAAGTCTAGAATCATACCTTTGTTTTGACTTTGCACTTCTTCCACCATTTGGCATAGTTTCATACTTAAACCATTTGTGTTGGCACTTGATCACCAAAGTACTTAGAAATGGCCCAAGGGCACATTTCCCTTTCAATCTCCCCCTTTTTGGTGATTTATGCCAACACAACAAAAAGCAACTAAAAGAAGTGCAACATCAATGCAAATGAGAACACAAATTTGTTTTGATTCAAATCTGGCATATTTGGATCATTCTTTGCCACCACTTGGTTTGTTTTTGCAAATCAAACTCAATTTCCTATCTCTAAGTCAAAGTCACTTGTTAAGGCATAGAGAGAGGTATTCCAAGAGGAATTGATCAAGAATTCAAAAACTCCCCCTTTTTCCCATAATCAACCATTCTCCCCACAAGAGACCAACTTTTGACAATAAGAGACAATAAGAGTATCTTGACAAAACAAAACGCTCTACTCTACTATTTTCAAAATTCTCAAGTGGCAGCTGATCCATTTCTTGCTTTGGCCTTATTTTCTCCCCCTTTGGCATCAAGCACCAAAACGGGATCAATCTTGGCCCTTAAACCCCATTGCCTCACCAAAATCTTCAAATAAGAGTAAAAAGGCAATAAGAATATGGAGATGAACTTGGAGTGGGTTACCCTCTCATTGGAGTGCAGTGGAAGTCTTGCATGGTCCAAGTTCACTTTTCCCTTTCAATCCACCTTTGAGACTAAATTAAGAAAACTCAAGCACACGGTTAGTCTCAAAGGGTCAAGTTGTAGCATTTCTCCCCCTAAGTATGTGCATCATTCGCACATGGACTTGTGAGGTCCGGGGATCCTTTGCACAACTTGAGCACCATAAGTAAGCAATAATATGCATAATGGAACATGATCAAAGGCATAAAACACATGTATGCTCTATATCAATCCAAGTTACGCGAATCTAAGACATTTAGCTCACTACGCAGCCTGCAAAAGGTCTTTTCATCTAAAGGCTTGGTAAAGATATCAGCTAGCTGGTTCTCGGTGCTAACATAAAACACTTCGATATCTCCCTTTTGCTGGTGGTCTCTCAAAAAGTGATGCCGGATGTCTATGTGCTTTGTGCGGCTGTGCTCAACAGGATTGTCCGCCATGCGGATAGCACTCTCATTGTCACATAGGAGTGGGACTTTGCTCAGATTGTAGCCAAAGTCCCTGAGGGTTTGCCTCATCTAAAGTAGTTGCGCGCAACACTGTCCTACGGCAACGTACTCGGCCTCAGCGGTGGATAGGGCAATGGAAGTTTGTTTCTTAGAACTCCACGACACCAGGGACCTTCCTAGGAATTGGCACGTCCCTGATGTACTCTTCCTATCGACCTTACATCCAGCATAATCGGAGTCTGAATATCCAATTAAGTCAAAGGTAGACACCTTTGGATACCAGATCCCGAAGCAAGGCGTAGCGACTAAATACCTAAGAATCCGCTTAACGGCCACAAGGTGACACTCCCTTGGGTCGGATTGAAATCTAGCACACATGCATACGCTAAGCATAATATCCGGTCTACTAGCACATAAATAAAGTAAAGACCATATCATAGACCGGTATGCCTTTTGATCAACGGACTTACCTCCTTTGTTGAGGTCGACATGTCCGTCGGTTCCCATTGGAGTCTTTGCGGGCTTGGCGTCCTTCATCCCAAACCGCTTGAGCAAGTCTTGCGTATACTTCATTTGAGAGATAAAGGTGCCGTCCTTGAGTTGCTTCACTTGGAACCCAAGGAAGTAGTTCAACTCGCCCATCATCGACATTTCGAATTTCTGAGTCATCACCCTGCTAAACTCTTCACAAGACTTTTGGTTAGTAGAACCAAATATTATGTCATCGACATAAATTTGGCACACAAATAGATCACTGTCACAAGTCTTAGTGAAAAGAGTTGGATCAACTTTCCCAACCTTGAAAGCATTAGCAATTAAAAAGTCTCTAAGGCATTCATACCATGCTCTTGGGGCTTGCTTAAGTCCATAGAGCGCCTTAGAGAGCTTACACACATGGTCGGGGTACCATTCATCCTCAAAGCCAGGGGGTTGCTCCACGTACACCTCCTCCTTGATTGGCCCGTTGAGGAAAGCGCTCTTCACGTCCATTTGGAACAACCTGAAAGAATGGTGATCAGCATAGGCTAACAAAATACGAATCGACTCTAGCCTAGCCACAGGAGCGAAAGTCTCCTCAAAGTCCAAACCTGCGACTTGGGCATAACCTTTTGCCACAAGTCGAGCCTTGTTCCTTGTCACCACCCCGTGCTCGTCCTGTTTGTTGCGGAACACCCACTTGGTTCCCACAACATTTTGCTTGGGACGCGGCACCAGTGTCCAAACTTCATTTCGTTTGAAGTTGTTGAGCTCTTCCTGCATGGCCAACACCCAGTCCGGATCTAGCAAGGCCTCTTCTACCCTGAAAGGCTCAATAGAAGAGACAAAAGAGTAATGCTCACAAAAATTAGCTAATCTAGAGCGAGTAGTTACTCCCTTGCTAATGTCACCTAAAATCTGGTCGACGGGATGGTTCCTTTGAATCATCGCTCGAACTTGAGTTGGAGGCGCCTGTGGTGCTTCTTCCTCTTCAACTTGGACATCCTGTGCTCCCCCTTGATCACATGCCTCCTCTTGAGGTACCTGTTCATCATCTTGAGTTAGGGGGTGCACCGTCGTTGAGGAAGGTTGATCTTGCTCCTTGTGTTCCTGTGGTCGCACGTCTCCAATTGCCATGGTACGAATTGCGTCCGTTGGAACATCATCTTCATCTACATCATCAAGATCAACTTGCTCTCTTGGAGAGCCATTAGTCTCATCAAATACAACGTCACTAGAGACTTCAACCAAACCCGATGATTTGTTGAAGACTCTATACGCCTTTGTATTTGGGTCATAACCTAACAAAAACCCTTCTACAGCTTTGGGAGCAAATTTTGAATTTCTACCTTTCTTCACCAGAATGTAGCATTTACTCCCAAAAACTCGAAAATACGAAACGTTGGGTTTGTTACCGGTTAGTAGCTTGTATGACGTCTTCTTGAGGAGGCGATGGAGATAGACTCGGTTTATGGCATGGCAAGCCGTGTTCATAGCTTCCGACCAAAACCGCTCGGGCGTCTTGAATTCTCCAAGCATCGTCCTCGCCATGTCTATGATCGTCCTGTTCTTCCTCTCTACCACACCATTTTGTTGTGGTGTGTAGGGAGCGGCGAACTCGTGCTTGATTCCTTCCTCCTCAAGGTACTCCTCCACTTGAAGGTTCTTGAACTCGGACCCATTGTCGCTCCTTATCTTCTTCACCTTGAGCTCAAATTCATTTTGAGCTCTCCTTAGGAAGCGCTTGAGGGTCCCTTGGGTTTCAGATTTATCCTGCAAAAAGAATACCCAAGTGAAGCGGGAAAAATCATCAACAATTACTAAACCATACTTACTTCCCCCGATGCTGAGGTAGACGGCGGGTCCGAAGAGGTCCATATGCAGCAGCTCCAGGGGTCTTGATGTGGTCATCACATTCTTGCTGTGATGCGCACTTCCCACTTGTTTACCTGCTTGACAAGCTGCACAAGGTCTATCTTTTTCGAAATACACATTTGTTAGACCTAACACATGTTCTCCCTTTAGAAGTTTGTGAAGGTTCTTCATCCCCACATGTGCTAGACGGTGATGCCACAACCAGCCCATGCTAGTCTTAGCAATTAAGCATGTATCTAGACCAGCCTCCTCCTTTGCAAAATCAACTAAATAGAGTTTGTCGTCTAGTACACCCTTAAAAGCTAATGAACCATCACTCCTTCTAAAGACAGACACGTCTACATTTGTGAATAAGCAATTATATCCCATATTACATAATTGACTAACCGATAGAAGATTATAACCTAGCGACTCTACTAAAAATACATTGGAGATAGAGTGTTCATTTGAGATGGCTATCTTGCCTAAGCCTTTAACCTTGCCTTGATTCCCGTCACCGAATATGATTGAATCTTGGGAATCTTTGTTCTTGACGTAGGAGGTAAACATCTTCTTCTCCCCCGTCATGTGGATTATGCATCCGCTGTCGATAATCCAGCTTGATCGCCCGGATGCATAAACCTGCAAGGCAAATTAGGCTTGGGTCTTAGGTACCCAACTCTTGTTGGGTCCTACAAGGTTAGTTATAATAGTCTTAGGGACCCAAATGCAAGTCTTATCTCCCTTGCATTTTGCCCCTAATTTCCTAGCAATCACTTTCTTATCCTTTCTACAAATTGCAAAGGAAGCATTGCAAGCATGGTAAATTGTAGAGTGTTCATTACTTACATTCCTAGGTACATGAACAACATTTCTTCTAGGCATATGATTAATAACATTTTTCTTAGCCAAATTTCTACCATGCATAATCGAAGAACTTGAAGCAATCATGGTATGTGAATCAAAAGCATTATAACTTCTATCATAATAAATATTCCTAGAATATCTCCTATCATGATACATGAAAGCATGGTTCTTTTTAGCACTATTAGTCATTGGAGCCTTCCCTTTCTCCTTAGCGGGAATGGCAGCCTTATGACTTGTTAAGTTCTTGGCTTCCCTCTTAAAGCCAAGCCCATCCTTAATTGAGGGATGTCTACCAATAGTATAGGCATCCCTTGCAAATTTTAGTTTATCAAATTCATTTTTGCTAGTCTTAAGTTGAGCATTAATACTAGCCACTTCATCATTTAATTTAGAAATGGAAACTAGGTGTTCAATACAAGCATCAACATTAAAATCTTTACACCTATTGCAAATCACAACATGTTCTACACAAGAGGTTGATTTATTAGCTATTTCTAACTTAGCACTCAAGTCATCATTAGATTCATCATCACTTGAAGAAGCGTAAGTAACAGTATTACGAGTGCTTACCTTCTTTTCCCTTGCCATGAGGCAGGTGTGATGCTCGTTGGGGAAGAGCGACGATTTGTCGAAGGCGGTGGCAGCGAGTCCCTCGTCGTTGGAGTCGGACGAAGAACAATCCGAGTCCCACTCTTTTCCAAGGTGTGCCTCGCCCTTAGCCTTCTTGTACGCCTTCTGCTTTTCCTTCTTCTTCTCTTGATCCTGGTCACTATCATTATCGGGACAATTAGCAATAAAGTGACCAACCTTACCGCACTTGAAGCAGGAGCGCTTTCCCTTCGTCTTGTTCTTTTTGGGATGCTCCTTGCGACCCTTTAGCGTCGTCTTGAAGCGCTTGATGATGAGGGCCATTTCTTCCTCGTTGAGCCCCGCCGCCTCAACTTGTGCCACCTTGCTAGGTAGCGCCTCCCTGCTACTTGTTGCTTTGAGAGCAATGGTTTGAGGCTCGTGGATTGGGCCATTTAGCGCCTCATCAACATAGCTCGCCTCCTTGATCGTCATTCGCCCGCTCACAAACTTCCCAAGTATTTCTTCGGGCGTCATCTTGGTGTACCTAGGGTTCTCACGAATAGAGTTAACAAGATGAGGATCAAGGACGGTGAAGGACCTTAGCATAAGTCGGACGACGTCGTGGTCCATCCATCGCGTGCTTCCAAAGCTCCTTATTTTGTTGACGAGGGTCTTGAGCCTGTTGTATATTTGGGTTGGCTCCTCCCCCCTGATCATCGTGAACCTTCCTAGTTCGCCTTCCACTAACTCCATCTTGGTGAGCATGGTGACGTCGTTCCCCTCATGCGATATCTTGAGGGTGTCCCAAATTTGCTTGGCGTTATCCAAGCCGCTCACCTTATGGTATTCATCCCTGCACAATGACGCTAAAAGAACAGTAGTAGCTTGTGCATTTTTGTGAATTTGTTCATTGATGAACATGGGACTATCCGTACTATCAAATTGCATTCCATTTTCGACTATCTCCCATATACTTGGATGGAGAGAGAACAAGTGGCTACGCATTTTGTGACTCCAAAACTTGGTTAGGAGTTAGTACAATAAAATCAAGTGGCTAAGAAGAGCTCTTGTGAAGCAAAATAGACATAGTGAGAACAAGCACAAGAGACACGAGGATTTATCCCGTGGTTCGGCCAAGTACAACACTTGCCTACTCCACGTTGTGGCGTCCCAACGGACGAGGGTTGCACTCAACCCCTCTCAAGTGATCCGATGATCGACTTGAATACCACGGTGTTCTTCTTTCTTTACTCTTTCCCGTTTGCGAGGAATCTCCACAACTTGGAGTCTCTCGCCCTTACAATGAGAATCAAAGTGAAAGCACTAGAGTAAGGGAGGGAAGCAACACACACAAATCCACAGCAATACGCACACACACGGCAAAAACTTGAGCTCAAATGAATATCACAAGGTTCTCACTAGAACGGAGCTCAAATCACTAAGAATGTCAAACAAGTGCGCAAAGGCGGAGTGTGAATGATCAAGAATGCTCAAAGTATGCTTGGTGTGCTCCTCCATGCGCGTAGGGGTCCCTTTTATAGCCCCAAGGCAGCTAGGAGCCATTGAGAGCAATCCAGGAAGGCAATTCTTGCCTTCTGTCGACTGGCGCACCGGACAGTCCGGTGCACCACCGGACACTGTCCGGTGCGGATTTCTTTCCTATTCAGGCGCAGCCGACCGTTGAAGACTTGGAGCCGTTGGCGCACCGGACACTGTCCGGTGCACACCGGACAGTCCGGTGCTCCCATCCGACCGTTGGCTCGGCCACGCATCACGCGCGGATTACACGGCCGACCGTTGGCGCGCCCGACCATTGGCTCACCGGACAGTCTGGTGCACCACCGGACAGTCCAGTGAATTATAGCCTTACACTGTTGACTTGGTTCCCGAGAGCGACGACTTCGCCGCAGCCGACTCACCGGACAGTCCGATGCACCACCGGACAGTCCGGTGATTTATAGCCATATGCCGCCGTCGAGACCCGAGAGCAGTCAGTTGACTAGACGCCAGCCTGGCACACCGGACACTGTCCGGTGCACCACCGGACAGTCCGGTGCACCCAGACTGAGCAGAGTCTTGGCTGCTCGAGCCAAGTCTTTTCCAATTGTATTTTCTCTGATTCTAGCACTTAGACAAATATGTTAGTACACAAAAACCAATGTACTAAGTCTAGAATCATACATTTGTGTTGACTTTGCACTTCTTCCACCATTTGGCATAGTTTCATACTTAAACCATTTGTGTTGGCACTTGATCACCAAAATACTTAGAAATGGCCCAAGGGCACATTTCCCTTTTAGAAAGCGAAGTCTAGAAGTCTTAGGATGCTTAGAGTGTGCTTGATGTACTCCTCCATGTGCCTAGGGGTCCCTTTTATGGCCCTAAGGCAGCTAGGAGCCATTGGAGACCAACTTGGAAGGTCAATCTTGCCTTCTGTCAAGTGGCGCACCAGATAGTCCGGTGCGCCACCGGATAGCTACTGTAGCCTGTACGATGCTCGATTTCCTTCCAAATCGGGCGCAATCGACCATTGCACCTTCAGGCCCATTGGCGCACCGGACACTGTCCGGTGCACACCAGACAGTCTGGTGCCTCTTTCCGACCGTTGGAGCTGCCACGTGTCGCCCGCAGATTTCGCGGCCGATCGTTGGTGCTGGCGACCGTTGGCTCACGGGATAGTCCGGTGAATTATAGCCACGTCGCTTTTTTCGTTTCCCGAAAGCGGCGAGTTCATCGCGGATGACTCACCGGACAGTCCGGTGCACCACCGGACAGTCCGGTGAATTATAGCCGTACACCGCCGTCAATTCCTGAGAGCAGCACTTTCACCGGAGACCAGCCTGGCGCACCGGACACTGTCCGGTGCACCACCAGACAGTCCGGTGTGCCAGACCGAGCTGAAGTTTGGCTGCACAGAGTCAAGTCCTTTCCTTTTCTTTTCTCCTTCTTTTGTCACTGTTTCTAGCACTTAGACAAACACATTAGCGTCCAAAAAGCAATGTACTAAGTCTAGAAACATACCTTGTGCCTTGATTTGTACTTCTCACTTTATTTGGCACATAAAAACTTAATCAAACGTGTTGGACATTTAATCACCAAAACATTATAGAAATTGCCCAAGAGCACATTTCCCTTTCAATCTCCCCCTTTTTGGTGATTTATGCCAACACATCTAAAAGCAACAAAAGAAGTGCAACATCAAATGCAATTGAAGACCAAATTGTTTTTCTTATGATTTGGCATATTTTGGTCACTTTTTGCCACCACTTGGTTTGTTTTTGCAAATCAAATTCTTTTTCCTATCTCTAAGTCAAACACACTTGTTTGGGCAAAACGAGAGATATTCCAAGAGAAAAATTGATCAAGTGCCAAAAACTCCCCTTTTTCCCATAATCAAAATTCTCCCCCACAAGAGACCAAATTTTGCAATAAGAGTATTTTGGACAAATCAAGAGTTCTAACTCTATTGTTTTCAAAATTCACAAGTGGTTGGCTGATCCATTTACTTTGGCCTTAATTTCTCCCCTTTGGCATTAAGCACCAAAACAGGATCATTTTTGGCCCT
The DNA here is from genome assembly GCA_029449295.1 of Zea luxurians. NCBI lineage: Eukaryota > Viridiplantae > Streptophyta > Magnoliopsida > Poales > Poaceae > Zea > Zea luxurians. The sequence continues at coordinate 191,558,068 of JAOPSE010000001.1, forward strand.
TTAACCCCATTGCCTCACCAAAAATTGTCAATTAAGAGCAAAAAGGAAAATAGAGCATAAGAATGAACTTGGAATTAGATACACTAATACCGGAGTGCAGTGGAAGTCTTTGCGTCATCCAAGTCCATCTTTCCCTTTTAATGCACCTTTGAAACTACAACAAGTGTTCTCAACCAAACAAATTAGTCTCAAAGGGATCAAGTTGTAGCACACTCCCCCTAAATATGTGCACCATTTGCATATGGACTTGTGAGGTCCGGGGAGGCTTGTACAACTTGAGCACCATAAATAGATAACAAATGATGTAAAAGCACAATGTAACATGATCAAAGGCATAGAACACATGTATGCTATAGATCAATCCAAGTTACGCGAATCTAAGACATTTAGCTCACTACGCAACCTGCAAAACCTTTTCTCATCTAAAGGCTTAGTGAAGATATCGGCTAGCTGGTTCTCGGTGTTAATATGGTACACCTCGATATCTCCCTTTTGCTGGTGGTCTCTCAGGAAGTGATGCCGGATGTCTATGTGCTTAGTGCGGCTGTGTTCAATAGGATTATCCGCCATGCGGATTGCACTCTCATTGTCACATAGGAGTGGGACTTTGCTCAGATTGTAGCTAAAGTCCCGGAGGGTTTGCCTCATCCAAAGTAGTTGCGTGCAACACTGTCCTGCGGCAACATACTCGGCCTCAACGGTGGATAGGGCAACGGATGTTTGTTTCTTAGAACTCCAGGACACCAAGGACCTTCCTAGAAATGGGCACGTCCCCGATGTGCTCTTCCTATCAACCTTGCACCCGGCATAATCGGAATCTGAGTATCTAATCAAGTCAAAGGTAGACCCCTTTGGATACCAGATCCCGAAGCAAGGCGTAGAAACTTAATATCTAAAAATTTGCTTAACAGCCATAAGGTGACATCCCTTGGGGTCGGATTGATATCTAGCACGCATGCATACACTTAGCATAATGTCCGATCTACTAGCACATAAATAAAGTAATGAACCTATCATGGACCGGTATGCCTTTTGATCAACGGACTTACCTACTTTGTTGAGGTCAACATGCTCGTCGGTTCCCATCGGTGTCTTCGCGGGCTTGGCGTCCTTCATCCCAAACCGCTTTAGAAGAACCAACTCCTCACAAGACTTTTGATTAGTAGAACCAAATATTGTGTCATCGACATAAATTTGGCACACAAAGAGATCACCACCACAAGTCTTTGTAAAAAGAGTTGGATCAGCTTTCCCAACCTTGAAAGCATTAGTAATTAAGAAATCTCTAAGGTATTCATACCATGCTCTTGGGGCTTGCTTAAGTCCATAGAGCGCCTTAGAGAGTTTATACACGTGGTCGGGATACCTGTCATCCTCAAAACCAGGGGGTTGTTCCACGTATACCTCCTCCTTGATTGGCCCGTTAAAGAAAGCGCTCTTTATGTCCATTTGAAACAACCTGAAAGAGTGGTGAGCGGCATAGGATAATAAAATTCGAATAGACTCTAGCCTAGCCACAGGAGCAAAAGTCTCCTCGAAATCCAAACCTGCGACTTGGGCATAACCTTTTGCCATAAGTCGAGCCTTGTTTCTTATCACCACCCCATGCTCGTCTTGCTTGTTGCGGAACACCCACTTGGTTCCCACAATGTTTTGCTTTGGACGTGGCACTAGGCTCCAGACTTCATTTCTTTTGAAGTTGTTGAGCTCTTTTTGCATGGCCACACCCTGTCCAGATCCTGCAAGGCCTCTTCTACCCTGAAAGGCTCAATAGAAGAGACAAAAGAGTAATGCTCACAAAAATTAGCTAAGTGTGAGCGAGTAGTTACTCCCTTGCTGATATCACCCAGAATCTGATCGACGGGGTGATTTCTTTGGATCGTTGCTCGGACTTGAGTTGGAGGGACCCGTGGTGCTTCTTCCTCCATCGCTTGATCCTCTTGTGCTCCCCCTTGATCATGCCCTTCTCCTTGAGGTGCCTGTTCATCATATTGAGTTGAGGGATGCACCACTGTTGAGGAAGATGGTTGATCTTGTTCCAGTGATTCCTGTGGTCGCACATCACCTATTGCCATCATGCGTATTGCGGCCATCAGAATTCTTCATCTACATCATCAAGATCAACATGCTCTCTTGGAGAGCCATTAGTCTCATCAAATACAACGTCGCTAGAGACTTCAACCAATCCCGATGATTTGTTGAAGACTCTATACGCCTTTGTATTTGAGTCATACCCTAGTAAAAACCCTTCTACTGCTTTGGGAGCAAACTTAGAATGTCTACCTTTCTTCACCAGAATGTAGCATTTGCTCCCAAATACTCGAAAGTAAGAAACGTTGGGTTTGTTACCAGTAAGGAGTTCATAGGAGGTCTTCTTGAGAAGGCGATGCAGATAGAGCCGGTTTATGGCGTGGCAAGTTGTGTTCACAACTTCCGACCAAAACCGCTTGGGCGTCTTGAACTCTCCAAGCATCGTTCTTGCCATGTCGATAAGCGTCCTGTTCTTCCTCTCTACCACACTGTTTTGCTGTGGTGTGTAGGGAGCGGAGAAGTCGTGCTCGATGCTTTCCTCCTCAAGATACTCCTCCACTTGTAGATTCTTGAACTCGGACCCGTTGTCGCTTCTTATCTTTTTCACCTTGAGCTCAAATTCATTTTGAGCCCTCCTTGAAAAGCGCTTTAGGGTCCCTTGGGTTTCTGATTTGTCCTACAAAAAGAACACCCAAGTGAAGCGGGAAAAATCATCAACAATAACAAGACCATACTTACTTCCCCCGATGCTAATGTGGCAACGGGTCCAAAAAGATCCATGTGAAGAAGCTCCAGTGGTCTTGATGTTGTCATCACATTCTTGCTGTGATGGGTGCTTCCCACCTGTTTTCCTGCCTGACATGCTGCACAAGGTCTGTCTTTCTCAAAATAGACATCGGTTAGTCCTAACACATGATCTCCCTTTAGAAGCTTATGAAGGTTCTTCATCCCAACATGTGCTAGACGACGATGCCATAGCTAGCCCATACTAGTCTTAGCTATTAAGCATGCATCTAGATCGGCCTCCTCTTTCAAAAAATCAACTAAGTAGAGTTTGTCGTCTAATACGCCCTTAAAAGCTAATGAACCATCACTCCTTCTAAAGACAGATACATCAACGTTTGTAAAAAAGACAATTGTAACCCATGTGACATAATTGACTTACAGACAAAAGGTTGTACCCAAGCGACTCTACTAGGAATACATTCGATATGGAGTGCTCGTCAGTGATGGCTATCTTGCCCAAGCCTTTGACCTTGCCTTGGTTCCCATCTCCAAAAATAATCGTATCCTAAGAATCTTTGTTCTTGACGTAGGAGGTGAACATCTTCTTCTCCCCCGTCATGTGGTTTGTGCATCCGCTATCGATTATCCAGCTAGAGCCCTCGGATGCATAAACCTGCAAGGAATTTAAGCTTGGGTTTTAGGTACCCAACTCTTGTTGGGTCCTACAAGGTTAGTCACAATAGTTTTTGGAACCTATATGCAAGTTTTATCTCCCTTGCATTTGGATCCCAACTTCTTGGCAACTACTTTTGCATTCTTACATGAAAGAACAAAAGAATCATTACAAGCATGGTAAATGGTAGAAGGTCCATTGCACATTTTTCTAGGAGCATGAGATACAACATGATTTCTCCTAGGCCTACTTCTACCATGAACAAAAGTAGAGCTAGAGGCAAACATAGCATGTGAATCATTATAAGTAGTATGAACATAACTCTTATTATAATGAGAACGACTAGCAACTTTTCTACCATAGATAAATGCATGGTTCCTTTGAGGACTACTAGCCATAGGGGCCTTCCCTTTTTCCTTGTTGGGAACGGGAGTCCTTTGGCTTGTTAAGTTCTTAGTTTCCTTTCGAAAACCAAGCCCATCCTTAATTGAGGGGTGTCTACCAACGGTGTAGGCATCCCTAGCAAATTTTAGTTTATCAAAATCAATTTTACAAGTCTTAAGTTGAGCATTAAGACTTGCCACCTCATCAGTAATAGAAATTAGGTGTTCATCACATGCATCAGCATCAAAGTCCTTACATCTATTACAAATACTAACATGCTCTACACGTGAACTTGTTTTACTAACTTCCTCTAGCTTAGCATTTAATTCATCATTTAAACTCTTTAAACTAGAGATAGATTCATGGCATGCAGATAACTCAGAAGATAGCATTTCATTTCTCTTAGTTTCTAAAGCAAGAGATTTTTGTGCACTAACAAATTTGTCAAGTCTGTCTTTTTCATTTAGTGCTTCAATTAATTCATTAATTTTCTCTACCTTAGCTCTATCTAATCCTTTAAACAATTCAGAGTAGTCTATTTCATCATCGGAAGATTCTTCATCACTAGATGAAGTGTACTTGGGCGTGTCCCAAATACGTACCTTCTTCTCCCTAGCCATAAGACAGGTATGACGTTTGTTGGGGAAGAGCGAGGATTTGTTGAAGGCCGAGGCAGCTAGTCCTTCATCCTCAGAGTCGAAGGAGGAGCGGTCGGAGTCCCATTCCTTCCCGATGTGTGCCTCGCCCTTGGCCTTCCTGTAGTTCTTCTTTTTCTCTCTTTTCCCATGCTTTTCTTGTGCCTGGTCATTATTATTATCGGGACATTGTGCTATGAAATGACCAGTCTTACCGCATTTAAAGAAGGAGCGCTTCCCTTTTGTCTTGTTTTTGTTGGGGTACTCCTTACGTCCTTTAAGTGTGGTCTTGAAGCACTTGATGATAAGCGCCATTTCGTCCTCATCGAGCCCAGAAGCCTCTACTTGTGCCACCTTGCTAGGTAGCGCCTCCCTGCTGCTGGTTGCTTTGAGAGCAACCGGCTATGGCTCGTAGATGGGTAGTGGACCGTTTAGTGCATCGTCCACGTATCGAGCTTCCTTCACCATCATGTGCCCGCTCACGAATTTTCCGAGTATCTCCTCGGGCGTCATATTTGTGTACCTGGGGTTTTCACGGATAAGATTCACAAGATGGGGGTCAATAACTGTAAAGGACCTGAGCATGAGTCGGACGACATCATGGTCCGTCCATCTTGTGCTTCCATAGCTTCGAATCTTGTTGACCAGGGTCTTGAGCCTGTTGTAGGTTTGTGTTGGCTCTTCTCCCCTGATCATGGCAAATCTCCTAGCTCGCCTTCCACAAGTTCCATTTTGGTGATCATTGTAGCATCATTTCCCTCATGTGAGATCTTGAGGGTGTCCCAGATTTGCTTGGCGTTGTCCAAGCCACTCACTTTATTGTATTCATCCCTGCAAAGCGAAGCTAACAAGACAGTAGTAGCTTGGGCATTCTTATGAATTTGTTCATTAATTAATACAGGATTATCCGTACTATCAAAATGCATCCCATTTTCCACAATTTCCCAGATGCTAGGATGGAGAGAAAACATATGACTACGCATTTTATGACTCCAAAATGAGTAATCCTCTCCATCAAAGTGTGGGGGTTTTCCAAGAGGAATAGAAAGTAAATGGGCATTTGAGTTGTATGGAATATGGGAATAATCAAAGGAATAGTTTTGATTGACCGTCTTTTTCTTTGACGAGGAGTTGTCATTGTCGTCGTCCCTTGGTGAAGAGGAAGATGCATCGCTGTCGTAGTATATGATCTTCTTGATGCGTCTCTTCTTCTTCCCGTCCCTCTTCTTGTGACTTGAGCCTGAGTCGGTGGGCTTGTCGTCCCTTGGCTCATTGAAGAGGGACTCCTTCTCCTTGTCGTTGACCACCATCCCCTTTCCCTTAGGATCCATCTCTTTGGGCGGTTAGTCCCTTAGATGAAGAGTACGGCTCTGATACCAATTGAGAGCACCTAGAGGGGGGGTGAATAGGTGATCCTGTAAAATTAAACACTAAATAGCAACAAGCTTGATTATCAAGATGTTAGTGAAATCAAGCGGCTAAGGAACGTGCTCGTGCGAACAAAGAAATCACAATAAGCAACACATAAGACACGCGATTTTTATCCCGTGGTTCGGCCAAGTGACACTTGCCTACTTCCACGTTGTGGCATCCCAATGGACGAGGGTTGCACTCAACCCCTTTCAAGCGATCCAAAGATCAACTTGAATACCATGGCCTTTTCTTTTAGTATCTTTTCCCGTTTGCGAGGAATCTCCACAATTTGGAGTCTCTCGCCCTTACAATTGAGATCACAAAGAAAGCACAGAGTAAGGTTGGGGAGAGCAACACACATAAGACTCAAAATCACAGCACAACCACGCACACAAGTGAGAAGGTGAGCACACAAACACAGCGCGAGGAGTTTACAACTCAAATAGTGCTCAAATCTCAAGAACGATGACCTGATTGCGTGAAAGCGAAGTCTAGAAGTCTTAGGATGCTTAGAGTGTGCTTGATGTACTCCTCCATGCACCTAGGGGTCCCTTTTATAGCCCCAAGGCAGCTAGGAGTCGTTGGAGGCCAACTTGGAAGGCTAATCTTGCCTTCTGTCAAGTGGCGCACCGGACAGTCCGGTGCACCACCGGACAGCTACTGTAGCCTGTCCGGTGCTTGATTTCTTTCCAAATCGGGCATAGTCGACCGTTGCACCTCCGGGCCCGTTGGCGCACCGGACACTGTCCGGTGCACACCGGACAGTCCGGTGCCTCCTTCTGACCGTTGGAGCTGCCACGCGTCGCCTGCAGATTTCGTGGCCGACCGTTGGCGCTGGCGACTGTTGGCTCACCAGACAGTCCGGTGCACCACCGGACAGTCCGGTGAATTATAGCCACGTCGCTTTTTCCATTTCTCGAGAGCGGCGAGTTTGTTGCGGATGACTCACTGGATAGTCCGGTGAATTATAGCCGTACATCGCTATTGATTCCCGAGAGCAGCACTTTACTCGGAGACCAGCCTGGCGCACCGAACACTGTCCGGTGCACCACCGGACAGTCCGGTGTGCCAGACCGAGCTGAAGTTTGGCTGCACAGAGCCAAGTCCTTTCCTTTTCTTTTCTCCTTCTTTTGTCACTGTTTCTAGCACTTAGACAAACACATTAGCGTTCAAAAAGCAATGTACTAAGTCTAGAAACATACCTTGTGCCTTGATTTGTACTTCTCACTTTATTTGGCACATAAGAACTTAATCAAACGTGTTGGACATTTAATCACCAAAACATTATAGAAATTGCCCAAGAGCACATTTCCCTTTCACTCTCTTCACTAAAACAAATGCTAAAGACTTGCTATATGCCAAATTTATGTTGATGATATTATCTTTGGGTCTACTAACAAGTCATCTTGTGAAGAGTTTAGTAGGATTATGATACAGAAATTCGAGATGTCAATGATGGGAGAGTTGAAGTATTTCCTTGGATTTCAAATCAAGCAACTTCAAGAGGGCACCTTTATTTGCCAAACTAAGTACATTCAAGATATACTCAAGAAGTTTGTAATGAAGAATGCCAAACCCATCAAAACACCCATGGGAACAAATGGGCATCTCGACCTCGACACGAGAGGTAAATCTATAGATCAAAAGGTATACCGGTCGATGATAGGATCTTTACTCTATTTATGTGCTTCTCGACCAGATATTATGCTTCCAGTATGCATGTGTGCAAGGTTCCAGGAAAATCCTAAGGAAGATCACCTTTGGGCCGTGAAAAGAATCATGAGATATTTAGTTTACACTCCTAAGTTTGGGCTCTGATACCCCAAGAGATCTACCTTTGATTTAATTGGGTATTTCGATGCTGATTATGCCGGATGTAAAATTAACAGGAAGAGAACATCAGAGACTTGTCAGTTTCTAGGAAGATCCCTAGTGTCTTGGGCTTCAAAGAAACAAAACTCAATAGCTCTATCCACCGCCGAGGGCGAGTATATTGTTGCAGGACATTGTTGTGCACAATTACTTTGGATGAGGCAAACCCTTAGGGACTATGGCTACAAATTGAGCAAAGTCCCTCTCCTATGTGATAATGAGAGTGCAATTCATGTGGCGGATAATCCCATTGAACACAGCCGCACTAAGCACAAAGACATCATGTATCACTTTTTGAGAGATCACCAACAAAAGGATATATCGAAATTGCTTATGTTAGCACCTACAACCAATTAACTGATATCTTCACCAAGCCCCTAGATGAAAAGACTTTTAGCAAGCTTAGGAATGAGCTAAACAACTTAGATTCTCGGAACTTTGATTAAAACATTGCACACATTGCTCAGTTATATACCTTTTATCATGTCTCTTTGATTTGGTACAAATGCATATTTCTTATTCTTCTTGTGCCAAAGCTAAGACTAATGTGCTTCCAAGTGTATTTTTATCTTTAGTCTTCGATTGAAAGGGAAATGGAGTATTCGGCAAAGGCAAGGCTTCCACTACAACTCTGTCGATATCATTTATCCTTTGCCCTACTCATAAACTTTCACTCACATTCTTTAAAAGAAAGATAAATTATTAGGCCTCTCAAGTTTCTTTGTTTTTTGGCGATTAATGCCAAAGGGGGAAAATTATTTAAATTGCAAAAACCCTCTTGAACCCTCTTGGCAGCTAAGAGGAGAACTTCTTCAGGGGAGCTTTTAGCTAAATGAAAAGCATTTGAAACAGGGGGGAAATTTTCAAAATCTTGAAAATGCCTTTTGAAATCATATTCTTATACCATTGGCTATTTGCAAAAGAATTTGAAAAGACTTTTCCAAAAGATTTGCAAAAACAAGCAAAGTGGTGCAAATGTGGTCCAAGATGTTAAACTAGAAGAAAGCAACCATTTATACTTAGAAGTACTTTCAATTGGTTTAATTCAAAGTAGCTTATGCACATCTGTAAAAATTACAAACTAGCTACATTCCTACACTTTATATTTGCTTTGGTTTGTGTTGGCATCAATCACCAAAAAGGGGGAGTTTGAAAGGGAAATGGGCCTAAACATTTCCTATAATCGATTTTTGTGTTTGATGTTCATCACAAACCACGTGGTCTAACTAGTTTGCCTAGTTGTCATTTATCTCAGGTGCATAAAGTTCAACATAAACCAACAAGGAAAATGAGTTGGGGAACTCTATAAAGTTTGGAGCAAAAACAAGTATTGGTGCAACCAGTGGCGCACCGGACACTGTTCGGTGCCCAGGCCGAGACACCGTCAACTCCATCCTTGGTGACATTCAAAAAGGGGTAACTCCACCCCAAGAGCATGGTATGAATGACTGAGAAACTTTCTTATCGCTAATGGTTTCAAATTCGAAAAAGCCTACCCTACTCTCTCCACTAAAACAATTGTCAAAGACTTGTTTATATGCCAAATTTATGATGATGGTATTATCTTTGGGTCCATTAACAAGTCATCTTGTGAAGAGTTTAGTAGAATTATGATACAAAAATTTGAGATGTCCATGATGGGGGAGTTGAAGTATCTCTTTGGATTCCAAATCAAGCAACTCCAAGAGGGCACCTTCATCGGCCAAACGAAGAACACTAAAGACATTCTCAAGAAGTTTGGAATAAAGAACGCCAAGTCCATCAAAACTCCTATGGGAAAAAATGAGTATCTCGACCTCGACACTGGAGGTAATTCTGTAGATCAAAAGGTATACCGATCGATGATAGGATCTTTATTCTATTTATCTGCTTCATGACCGGATATTATGCTTTCAGTATACATGTGTGCACGATTCCAAGATGACCCTAACGAAATCCACATAAGGGCCATGAAAATAACCATGAGATATTTAGTTTACACTCCTAGGTTTGGGCTATGGTACCCCAAGGGATCTACCTTTGATCTAATCAGGTATTCTAATGCTGATTATGTCGGATATAAGATTGATATAAAGAGTACATCAGGGACTTATCAGTTTCTGGGGAGATCCTTGGTGTCTTGGGCTTTAAAGAAACAAAATTCAGTAGCTCTATCCACCTGAAAGGGAAATGTGCCCTTAGGCAATTTCTATAATGTTTTGGTGATTAAGTGCCCAACACGTTTAATTAAGTTCTTGTGCCAAATAAAGTGAGAATTGCAAATCAAGGCAAAAGGTATGTTTCTAGACTTAGTGAATTGTTTTATGTACTAACATGGTTATCCAAGTGCTAGAAACAGTGACTAAAGAAGAAGAGAGGAAAATGGAAAGACTTGGCTCTGTGCAGCCAAACTTCAGCTCGGTCTGGCACACTGGACTGTCCGGTGGTGCACCGGACAGTGTCCGGTGCGCCAGGCTGGTCTCCGGTGAAAGTGTTGCTCTCGGAAATCGACGGTGGTGTACGGCTATAATTCACCGAACTGTCCGGTGGTGCACCGGACTGTCCGGTGAGTCATCCGCGGCGAACTCATCGCTCTTGAGAAACGAAAATAGGCGACGTGGCTATAATTCACCGGACTGTCTGGTGGTGCACCGGACTGTCCGGTGAGCCAATGGTCACCAGCGCCAACGGTTGATCGCGAAATCTGTGGGCGACGTGTGGCAGCTACAACGGTCGGCAGGGGCACCGGACTGTCCGGTGAGCACCGGACAGTGTTCGGTGCGCCAACGGACCCGGGGCTGCAATGGTCGACTGTGCCCGATTTGGAAGGAAATCGTACACTAGACACGCTACAGTAGCTGTCTGGTGGCACACCGGACTGTCCGGTGCGCCACTCGACAGAAGGCAAGATTGGCCTTCCAAGTTGGCCTCCAACGGCTCCTAGCTACCTTGGGGCTATAAAAGGGACCCCTAGGCGCATGGAGGAGAAACCCAAGCATTCACTAAGCATCCTAAGACTCCAAGACTCCAACTCCACGCATTTGATTCTCGGTGTTAGTGATTTGAGCTCCATTTGAGTTGCGAACTCCGTGTGTTGTGTTTCGAGCTCAAGTCATCACTTGTGTGCGTGATTGTGCTGTGATTTTGAGTCTTGTGTGTGTTGCTTTCCCCAACCTTACTCTGTGCTTTCTTTGTGATCTCAATTGTAAGGGCGAGAGACTCCAAATTGTGGAGATTCCTTGCAAACGAGAAATGATACTAAAAGAAAAGGCTATGGTATTCAAGTTGATCTTTGGATCACTTGAAAGGGGTTGAGTGCAACCCTCGTCCATTGGGACGCCACAACGTGGAAGTAGGCAAGTGTCACTTGGCCGAACCACGGGATAAAGATCGCGTATCTTGTGTGTTTCTTATTGTGATTGCTTTGTTCGCACGAGTGCGTTCCTTAGCCGCTTGATTTCACTAACACCTTGATAATCAAGTTTGTTGCCATTTAGTGTTTAATTTTACAGGATCACCTATTCACCCCCCTCTAGGTGCTCTCACCACCGTCGAAGCCGAGTATATTGCTGTAGGACACTGTTGTGCACAATTGCTCTGGATGAGGCAAACTCTTAGGGACTATGGCTACAAATTGAGAAAAGTCCCTCTCCTATGTGACAATGAGAGTACAATCCGCATGTCAGACAATCCTGTTGAACACAATCACACAAAGCACATAGACATCTGATATCACTTCCTGAGAGATCACCAACAACGGGGATATATTGCAATTGAATATGTTAGCACCCGCAACCAGTTAGCCGATATCTTCACCAAGCCTCTAGATGAAAAGACTTTTAGTAAGCTTAAGAATGAACTAAATGTCATACATTCTCGGAACTTTGATTGAAATCTTGCACACATTGCTCATTTTATACCTTTGATCATGACATGTCTCTTTCATTTGGTACAAATGCATATTTCTTATTCTTCTTGTGCCAAAGCTAAGACTAATGTGCTTCCAAGTGTATTTCTATATTTAGTCTTATATTGAAATGGAAATGAAGTTGTAAGAGGCAAGGCTTCCACTATATTTTCGTCAGTATCATACACCCTCTGCCCTACTCATGTATTTACATTCATATCCTTCTTGTTAAAAGCCTATAGATTTCTTCGTTTTTGGCGCTTAATGCCAAAGGGGAGAAATTAATAAGCCAAAGCAAAAGCACCGCACCACCTGTTGGAACTTGCTCTCCTGCGCAAGTTGATCCAACTGGGGAGTGAAAGCGGTGTAAATGGGGCTACCACTTGAGATGGCAATAGCTCTGTTAACCTAGCCCCTCAAGGGCACTGTGCGGGGGTATTTATAGGTGCCTGAGTGCCCAGCGTCAAGGATTAAGGACGCATGTGCCCTCAGGAGCCTAGGTTCTCCCCGGAATATTCCCATTAAAGCAGGGTTACAGACTATAATAATAGAAAAACCTTTACAATTTAGGCCCGTATGCACAACAACAGCGCGGGGCCCGTTATGACGGGCCGGATTGTACGTGGGCTCTCACGTTGGGCGACCCCGCGGGACGGAGCGGCCTCGCCATGGGTCTTCGTCCTTCAGTCGCGTCGGATGAAGGGTGCGGTCCGTCAGTCGTCGTCTCCGTTGGTGCAGTGAGACTGGCGAAGGCATCGAGCGGAGGGTAGCGTCTACACCTTCGCCCCAACATTTGCCCTCCGAGGGACTAGTTCGACGAAGTCATCTGGTGCCGAAGGCGTCGCTAGATGGTGGAGACGCTGCCCTCGCTCGAAGTGGTTCCTCGGGGGTTTTTGACATGACCGTTGATTGACGCCGCACTGTTGGATTGTGGGTTTCCCGAAGCGCCGCGTCCTGTGTATAAAAGGGGGCGGGGGCGGCTCCTTTTGAACTTTATCTCTCCGCGCGCCGTGAAAAACCCTAACCTCCTTTTCAAACCGCCTGCTTGCTCGTCTGCCCTCCTTGCTCCTGCTCACCGGAGATCTGGCCCGTGTGAAGCAGACCGCCCGCCGCCGACGACGGTACGTAGCCATGTCGTTCTCTTCCTCTTCTGCTGCTGATACGCTGCTGGCCGGCGAATCGTCCGAGGAGACGCTGAGCAATGTGGCGGCGGAGGAGTTGCGTCCCGGCTACACAGTGGAATTCGGCGCGTCGCGGATGTCCTCGATCCGTGTGCATGACATGCAACAGCTTGGGTATTTTGGCGACGGAGTGGCGCGTGTGCCGGGGGCAGAGGAGGTCCCCGAGCCAAAAGGCGAGTTGGTCGTCTTCGAGGCTTTTTTCGCCGCTGGCCTTCGTCTGCCCACGCATCGATTTGTGGGAGAAGTTCTGCGCAGATTCGAAGTCCAGGTTTACCAGTTGACACCGAATGCCGTGGTGGCACTGGCAAAGTATGTCTGGGCGACGACTTCATACGGCGGGCAGCCATCGGTCGAAGTCTTCGCGAAGCACTATTGTCTGCATTGGCAGAAAAGGAAAATTGGAAATAAGATTGCTCAATTTGGATCTTGCACACTTATGTCGAAGACCGGCAAGACTTCGATGGAAGTTGTGGAGTTGGTTCCCTGCGCCCGCAATAAGTGGGGCAACTGGTGGGAGTTTTGGTTCTACGTTGCCGAAGGCACAGTCGAAGGCCAATCAGGGCTTCCCGTGGCCGTCATGTGTTTGCATTATTACGCGGCGTATCCGCAGTTTGAGGTAGCAGAGGAGGATGAAGACGAGGGGGCCCTTCGTTGCGCGGCCCGCATGAGTAGCGGGCGTGACCTCGTTGAGGAATTTGTCGGGTATGGGGTATGGCCCTTGGCGCGTGGCTGGGCGCTGGGCGAAGTATGCCCTCGCCAGATGCCCTCCCGTGGCGGGATGTTGGTGCGGAGTCCTGCCTTCGCACTGGATCTGCATGGCCGAGATCCCGCCACATTCGTGCGTGAAGCGGAGGACGGCGCGGCGTGGATCGTAGGGCGGTACGTGCCGAAGACGGAGGGTCTGCAGAGCTGGGATATCCGCGGGGCCAATGACAGGCTGAATCGGGTCTTCGAGTTGAACCGCTTGCCTTACGGCGGTTACCCCGGGGAGGACGCCGCCGACCGCCGCGGGAAGAAACCGATGGGCGGTACCGAGGAAGGGCCATCACAGGAGGCCGCCCCGGTCACTAAGAAGAGAAAATTAGGTACCGTGGTGGGAAAAAAGAGGGTGTCTTATAATTTTGTTGTGGAGTTGATGGAGACATGCGCGGCCCCCCTGGGGAGGATGTCTTCGCACGAGCTCCGGGAGTCTTCGGCGCGAATGCTGGAGGTTACCAGGGGTCGGTAGCCAAAGAATCTTCCGATCCCCTGGGCAGAGGGCGAAGACATGTCTACGTCTCGTATAGCTCGTGGATTGAAGATTTTCCCTTGCGGATGGAATATTGCTGCTGTTGTGTCGGCAGTGATGAACAAGGATCGGCAGGAAGCTGCGCAGAAGCGCCGGGCGGTCGTCCGGCTCCCTGAGGCCAGGCCAAAGAGGGCGCGGGGGGTGCGAAGGCTGCTGTCCCCGGCGGTAGCCAGCCTTCGCTGGCTACGAAGGCAGCCGCGCCTGGATCTGGCAAGTTGCCGGAGGGCGCGAAGGCGGCCGGTGTCGGCGGGACCAAGTCCGCCCCGGAGGGAGCTGCGAAGGTCCGTGAGCTGCCTTCGCCGGGGAAGTGTCTTGCCGACTTCGGCACAGACATTTGTGTGGACGACTATCTCGTCGGTATGGTTTTTTTTTGACTGGTGATACGTTGCAGGGTCGGGCGAAGGGCAACTTGTTGCCGTCTCGCCTGCGGTGGCAGCCACGGCGTCTGCCGCAGTTTCTAGGGTGAAGGGTGGCGCTTTCAGCGCTGGCGGCGAGGTGTCGGCGGCCACTGCCGTCAAAGATGAGGCGGGCACTGTGTCCCGCTGGCTGCGGGAAGCGTCACTGCAGCTGAATCAAGTAAGTTGAGGTAGTCTTCGTTGTGGGCCGCTTTAATGGTGATTGTGGACTGATGTGCGTCTGTTAGGCGGCCGACTTCGCCGACCGCGTGGCGTCGGGCACCCTTACGGCGGGCGTGGATGCCGAAGTCGAGAGACTTCGGGCGCAGCACGTGGACGCCGTCCGGGAAAAATCGGCTGCGGAGAGCAAAAACCGCAGGCTGGCGGAAAAGGTGGCCGCCCTGGAGAGCGAGAGGACTGACCTCTGGCGCCAGCTGGTGGAGGAAAGGAAGGAGACCAATCAGACCATCACCAAGGCGCAGACGGCGCAGGCGGAGGCCAAATTGGCGAGGGCAGAGGAGAGTCTCGCCAGCCAGCGCGCCGAGGAATGGGAGGCGCGGTTCAACGCTCTGCAGGCCCGCGTGGAGAGGGTCGAGGCTTCTACTCGCGTGGAGGTTGAGCGGACGCGCAAACAGCTCGTGGACTCGTAACGCGAGCTGGGTGCGCGGACTGCTGACTTCAAGGTGCCCGACCGAGAGGCGGGCCTTCGGTTCCTCGAATAGCTGCAAGAGGAGTTGCAAGCGCTCCCAACCATCGTGGCGGGCTTCATGTCGTATGCCTCCCTCGTCACCTGCGAGGGGGCTATGAATGCGCTGTCCCGGAAGGGGTGCAGTCACTATGAGGTCTTCGACCGATCCGATGAAGATTTTGGGCGCGATATTTTTAAGGTCGAAGACCCTGTGGTGAAGGACGCCGGGGGGGCCTCTTCGACCGGATGTGGGGCCCCCACGGTCGGGAGGCGGTTAGGGAACGGGCTGACCGGGCGAGGGATCAGGTAAAGTTTGTGTTTTGTTTTGTGTTGTGGAATGTGGGTGTACGCTGGTGTGCTGAATCGGTGTGCTGCGCTGCAGATGGCGTGTGCTGAGGAGGTGGAGGACTTCGGGCGTCTGAACAGCGTGCTGCTCGAAGCGGAGGCCGACCCGATGAAGGCCAAGGCTGAGGTCTACCCAGCGCCGCTCTCAGAAACCGGTGAAGATTCCCACACTGCCCTTGCGTCTACTATGTCTGGTGGAGGCTCGCCGGCAGCCACCGTGCCGAAGGCGGAGGATCCCCCGAAGGCGGCGACGGAGCCAGCGGCGGAAGATCCCGTCGCGGCTGCTCGGTCTTCGCAGGTGGCTTAGTGTGTATGGGGTAGTTAGGGAATTTTGTCTGTGTTACTGAACCTTGGTTGCTGCGTAGGTTCGGGATTTTGGGCCTGCGCACGCAACCGGTACTGCTAATTTTGTGGCAGCTTCGACCGTGGTCGCCGGAAATGAATCGGATGGGTGTACGTCTAAGTTTTCTGAGTTTGACGACTCTGGGAGTTCGGTTTTGTGGACGGAAGAGTCTTCGGATGAAGGTTTAGATTATTTTGCGGCCTTGGATGTGGCTGAGGCGGAGGCTTCTCGGCGTGTTACGGATGCTGAAATTTTGCCTGGTCCGAGTGTTGGGCGTAGGCGGCGAAGGGCGGTGGCGAAGCGTAGAGTGAGCGGGTTTGATGGTTGTAATACTCAAAATTGTATAAAAGCATTATATGGAGATTTCCCTATTTTATGTGCCACATTGCATCATAAAAAGAGCATCCAAGTAATTAAGAGTGATTACATTACAAAATAAATGATACCAAAATAAAATAAAATGCATCATGTTGGAGTTTTATCGTTTGTGCATTTAGTAAAATGATAATGTTGATAATAATAATAAAATAATAATTCTAAAGGTTGAATTGAATCCCTAAATTAAAATCTAGGGTTTGGAAAATAAGAAAAAAGAGAAATGATATAAAAATATAAAAAAATAGATATCCCTAAACTTATTACTGTTAACTATACAAATACAGTGTAAATGATGAGCCATCAAGTTTGAATTCAAACTTGAATTCAATTGGATTTGAAAATGGAGAAAAAAAGGGGGAAAAGAAAAGAATAAAACAAAACCCAGCTAAATGGGCCTCGTACCCGAATTCGGCCCACCAAGGGAAATCACCCCGCGCGGCCCAGACTGCTCTCTACCGCGTGCGCGCCACACTGACAGGATGGACCCACGGGTCAGCCCCCCACCCCTCGCCGCGGCATTCAACAAGATGGCGCCGACAGCCGGGGCCGGTTCGGTCAGCTGCTCATGCGCATTTCCGCCGCTGGTGTGTGGGGACAGTGTGCCAGGGCGCGCTCGCCAACCACCACGCCGACGATGGCGGAGCGCCACGCGTAGCTCGCGCGCCGGGTTGACTGGCTCCTGGGCATATAAAATGCGCTGCGCTCGCCCCTTTTACTCCTTGACCCGGTACTCGTGCTCGTCGGGGGGAAATTTGTGAGAGAGGGAAGTGCGGCGCCGCCCAGGAATCTTGCTCGCGCCGCCGCCGCGGGTGGTCTGCTCGGCTACCGGCTCTGGGGCGTCGGCAACCATCGTGGGTATCCCCGGGGACACACCGAAGGTGTCCGTGCTGTCGCCGGGCCAACTCGGTAGGCGAAACCTCGCCAATTTCTCGCCGTGATTTACAAGCCGCCGTGAATCCGCCTCTCGTCGTGAGCAGCTTCAACCAGCGCCTAATCACCGGTGAGATAGCTTCCAACTGGCTCGCTTTATCCTTACGAACGTGTAGGACCTTTTAATTAGGGTTTAGTGCAGTAGCAGGCCCGATTGGCCATCACCGGCGTCGCGTGTTCGTCGGCGGTGGGGGTGTCGTCGGGGGAGGTGAGTCACTGGGAGAGGGAAGAAGAAGAACGACCGTGGACCGTTGATCTGCTGGTGTTCGGTCGCGATTAGATGTTAGGATACCGGTTCGGTGGGAGCAATCCGGTCCGTCCGTCTCTAATCAGGCGCACAAGATTCACCGTGGGCAGTATTAGATCTGGGCGGTTGATTTCGGATCCAACGGCCGCGACAGCGTACCGGTTCAGAATTATAACCCTTTAATCTGGGCCGTGTGGTTTTGATCCAACGGCCTGGATTCACCGATACCCCTTCGCGGTGCACTTTTGCATAAAGAGCCCCTCTGGAATTGCAGATTAGAACCCGCGGTCCATTCAAACTAGTCACTGAGTCGTATAAAACTTTGGTTTAGGCCCCTGCAGTTTTTTGTAATTGACGCCCAATCCAGAGACCCAGGAAATTCAGTAATTAAATATAGAAATTGATTTTAATGTATAAATAAATCTAGAAACTTGTAAAATGCATAGAAAATCCATTTTTAGTCCAAATCACTCCATTCCAGTTCCTAAAATTTTGTAATTTTATTCTTCATCATCTAGAGTCTCTGTTTCTACATGAAAACATTAAGAAAATTTATTTCTTATCTAATCCTATTTTAATCACATTAAATCTTAGAAAATTCATAACTTGAATTCTATAACTCCAAGTTTAGTGATTCCAGATCCTATGATTTCATTTTAATGTATAGATTTTTACTGTATATTTTATTTACATGGTTGGTGCAATGTTAATTTTTGCTATACTATGTATGTATTGTGTTGATGCGAGTAGACGAGCAAGCCACTGTGGATTCTGAGGTTCAACAAGTAGAGGTAGCTGAGCAGGAGCTCATTGAAGGCAAGTTGTGCCCTTGATCACTTACTTTTCCCAGCCATGTTCTTATTAATTTTAATGATCTGCATAGGTTAATTTTGATGGGAGCCTTTATGTTACCCTAGTTTTGATTACCTCTATACCTTGTTCACCCCTGAAATATTTTTGGGTAGTACTTGCTATTGCTTTATGTGGATTGGGTATGGAGATACACTATTCATGATTATTCTGTTATTATCTTGTTATTATTACTGTTCATGTTAAGATCATTAAATTAATGGGAACATGGAGCGACCACCCGGGAAAACAGTGCTACCACAAGGGTTTAATGGGACGCCCTTGGCTGATTAACTAGGAAAGCTAGTGGAGGGCTACCTTACCCGAAAGGGGCAAGGGCAGTAGGGGAGTGGTCAGTGTAGGGAGGTCCTTGTTTGATTTTGCTGCGATGGCGGTCAGGCAAGAACCCTGCACTGGAGCTTCCTATAAACTGTAGCGGGCAGTCTGAAGCTAGTGGAACTTTGTAAAGGCCTCGTAGTGTTACCCTACCTCGCTTCCTTGGTAGAGGTGTATGGGATTCATGACCCCTTGGCAGATGGGTAACACGGCTTGTGGGTAAAGATGTGCAACCTCTGCAGAGTGTAAAACTAGTATACTAGCCGTGCTCACGGTCAAGAGCGGCTCGGACCCTCACATGATTAATTATGGAACTTAAATTTAATTTGACATTTGCATCGCATTTGGGATTATTTTACTATTACTTTTATTTATTATTATTAAGGTTTGGTATTTACTTACACCTAGTAATTGCTAATAAAATTTTGACCAACTTATAAAAGCAATGCTCAGCCTCAGCCTTTATTTCATTGATCAGCCTTACACTACATGAACTCCCACCTTTGGTGAGTTCATGCCACATTATTCCCCACGACTTGTTGAGCTATGAACGTATGTGAGCTCACTCTTGCTGTCTCACACCCCCCCACAGGAGAAGAACAGGTGGTCGAAGAGGAGCCGCCTAACACTGAGGAGTTCGATCTGATCTAGGTGGCGTTTCTCAGTCGACATTTGCGCCGACGATCCTTAGTTCGTTTTACATTTATTCCTTTATTTTGTAATAAGTCTTCCGCTATGTAATAAGTACTCTGATGTTTTATGACATTTATCTCTATACACTCTGTTATTATATATGTTGTCTTCTTGGCGCATGTATGAGATGCACCCGGCTTTGTCCTTTAAAACCGGGTGTTACAGAAGTGGTATCAGAGCAAATGTTGACTGTAGGACGAAACCTAGATAAAAATGGACAAAACCCTTACCTACTTATCTTATTCTGATTCATTCTATACTTACCTTACTCTGATTCTTTCTACACTCATCTTGATCCTGTCTCACCTTCTACTATTCTACTCTGATCATTCTTACCTTTCCTACTCTTAGACAAGATGGATTTCACACCTTGGAATCCCTACCCCTATGACAATTTTAAGAGATAGGAAGCCTAAGACAAAAGTAAAATTTATTTTCTCTATCAAAAATATTGGTTGATTGTTCTGATGATCAATGCCTGATTTGCTTCTTTGATTGATTGAGATATTATATATGGACATCTTAGCATGTGCCAGCGTAAGGTAATAAATTAGCTATGGTAGGTAAAACATTAAACTGCTTAGCTAATGAATTCCCCAAAGTAACCTGCTTTGTAAATACTTGCCCTGTCTACTGCTCTCTCTTACCATATGTATCTAACTCAGATGGTCAATACCAGGAGGGGTGGTGGAATTGATTTGCCTCCTAACCGACACACTCGAAGGATATATAGACAACCTCAGCCACAGCCAGCAGAGATGAATCCTCCTAATCCTCCACCAGGCGGAGTTGACCCACTGGTTGCTGCTCAGAAGGCGGTGATGCAGCAAATGGCAGACACTATGGCTGATATGCGTGCCCAGATGCAGCAAGAACGCCAGGAAATGCGTCAGAAAAGAGAAGATATACGCCAGGAGTTGCGCCAGGAGAGAGATGAGATACGCCAAGAAAGGAGGGCGCAACAACAACAGCTGCAACAGCAACTTCAACAACAGCAACAGCAGCAACAAGTACCACTTCCTCCACCACCACCACCAGTTCCACCTCGTGATAAGCACCGGGAATTTATGAGTCATAAGCCACCGACCTTCGCCAGCTCGCCAGATCCACTTGATGCAGACGATTGGTTGAAGTCAATTGAGAAGATGCTGAATATTGCACAATGCACTGACCGGGAGAAGGTTTTATATGCTTCTGGACATCTGACTGGTCCTGCTGCTGACTGGTGGGATTCTTATACTGCTGCCCATGATGCTGCGGATACTATTACTTGGGCAGAGTTCAGTACACAATTCAGGAACTACCATATTCCAGCTGGTATGGTAAAGATCAAGAAGAAGGAGTTTCTGTCCTTGAAGCAAGGTAACATGTCGGTCAGCGAGTACAGAGACAAATTTATTCAGCTGTCGAGATATGCTCCGGAGGAAGTTGCTGAGGATGAGAGAAAGCAGGAGCACTTTATTGAAGGACTTAATGGACCCTTGCAGTATGCACTGGTTGCACACACCTTTCCATCATTTCAGAGGCTACTGGATAAGGCTCTTGCTATTGAACACAAGCGTGTTCAACTGGGCGATTTGAAGAGGAAGGCTATCTCACAGGGACAGGGTAGCAGCAGTGTTCGTCCTCGCTACAGTTCACCACAGGGTACACCGACTCGACTGGGAGGACCACGCCCAGTTCAGCAATCACCACTGAGGACTCCACCTCCTCGACAGGCTACTCCCACGGGCACCCCGACGAAGTTTTCAGGACAGAGTCCGGGCACTAAATGTTTCAAGTGTGGGAAGACTGGTCATTATGCAAATGTCTGCCCACAGAGGATTGCTACTACTCCAGCTCAGAACAAGCAACAGACCCCTGGCAAGGGATATTCTATAGCCAGGGTGAATCAAGTCAGCGTTGATGATACTCCTGATGGTGGGGACCTCGTAATTGGTATGTTTTATGTTAATGCAAATCCTGCAACCATATTATTTGATTCTGGTGCTACACATTCATTCATGTCTGCTAGATATGCCAACACAAATGAAATACCACTGCTAAATACGAGAAAACCCATGATAGTAATTACACCTAAAGGGCCTGTTGAGGCGAATCAAATGACACGTAGATTGACCTTGACCATTATGGGTAGAGAATTTGGAGCTACTGCTATAATATTAGAGTCAAGCAGTATAGATCTGATCCTTGGTATGTCATGGCTAAGAAAGGCAAAGGCCGTTATAGCATGTGGTAGAGGTACCGTAGAGCTCACTACCACTAAAGGAGAAAGATTTCAAGTTAATATTGCAGTAACCTCCTCATCCATGCGTGCAATGTTCTTTATGCCTGAGGAGTTTGTTGGTGACAACATCCGGGTGGTTAGAGATTTTCCGGATGTCTTTCCAGAGGAGTTACCAGGGATGCCACCTGATAGAGAAGTTGAATTTATTATTGATCTCTTACCTGGAACCGCCCCTATTTCTAAACGGCCCTATAGAATGTCCGTAGAGGAGTTGAAGGAACTTAAGAAGCAGTTGACGGAGTTACAAGAGGCTGGTTACATTCGTCCGAGTTCCTCACCTTGGGGAGCACCGGTATTATTTGTGCAGAAGAAGGATGGATCACAAAGAATGTGTGTGGATTATAGATCTCTCAATGATGTTACGATGAAGAACAAGTATCCATTACCCCGTATTGAGGATTTGTGTGACCAGATGAGAGGAGCTAGAGTATTCTCAAAGATTGATCTCCGATCGGGTTACCATCAGATGAGGATTAGACCATCGGATATTCCTAAGACAGCATTCTCGACTCGATATGGATTATATGAGTTTACTGTTATGTCATTTGGATTAACCAATGCACCGGCTTATTTCATGAATTTGATGAACAAAGTGTTTATGGAGTATTTGGACAGATTCGTCGTGGTGTTCATCGACGATATTCTGATCTATTCTAGGAATGAAAGTGATCATGGACAACATTTAAGGTTGGTGCTACAGAAGCTGCGAGATAATCAACTCTACGCTAAGTTCAGCAAGTGTGAGTTTTGGATTGACAAGGTGCCATTCCTTGGTCATATTATTTCTAATGGAGGAATAGCAGTGGACCCTGCTAAAGTGAAGGAGATTATGGAGTGGAGAGTGCCCACTACAGTTACGGAGATTCGGAGTTTCTTGGGACTCGCAGGATATTATCGGAGATTTATTGAAGGATTTTCTAAGATTGCTAAGCCCATGACATCGCTTTTGGAGAAAGGAAGAGAATTCAAGTGGGATGAGAAATGCCAAGAAAGCTTTGATCAATTGAAGGAGAGATTGATGTCACCCCCAGTATTGATTATGCCAGATCTGCAGAAGGGATTTGACATTTACTGTGATGCATGTGGCCAAGGACTTGGATGTGTGCTTATGCAAGAAGGTCATGTGATTGCCTATGCATCTCGTCAGTTGAGGAAGCATAAATTGAACTACCCCACCCATGACTTAGAGCTGGTTGCCGTTGTGCATGCACTTAAGATTTGGAGACACTACATTATGGGAACTAAGTGCCAAGTATACACGGACCATAAGAGCTTGAAATACATATTCACTCAGAAGGATCTCAACCTTAGGCAACGCCGTTGGTTGGAGCTCATTAAGGATTATGATTTGGAGATTCACTATCACCCAGGCAAGGCAAATTTGGTTGCAGATGCCTTGAGTCGGAAGGAACATGTTCACTCCGCTTTCGTTGTCCAGCTACCTGATGAATTAGCAAAAGATTTTGAGAGACTCAACCTGGGAATCGTTACACATACGGAAGGAGTGACTATTAAATTGGAACCTACCTTGGAGCAAGAAATTCGTAAAGGTCAGATTGGTGATGCCAAAATCCAGGAGATCAAGGATCTGATAACTAAGGGTAGAGGCCCGGAATTCACAGAGGATGAGCAAGGCACGATATGGTTCAAGAATCGGATCTGTGTTCCCGATATTGATAGTCTTCGAGAAACCATATTGAAGGAGGCACATGACTCAGTTTATTCTATTCATCCTGGAAGCACCAAGATGTATCAAGGTTTGAAGCAAAAGTATTGGTGGTATGGACTAAAGAGAGATGTGGCTGCACATGTGGCTATGTGCGATGTATGCCAAAGAGTTAAAGCTGAACACCAGAGGCCAGCCGGACTACTGCATCCACTGAAGATACCTGAGTGGAAATGGGAAGAGATTGGCATGGACTTCATTGTTGGATTACCCCGCACGTCTACTGGATATGATTCTATATGGGTGATTGTGGACAGGCTAACTAAAGTAGCCCACTTTATTTCGGTGAAGACCACTTATTCAGGAGCCAAGTTGGCAGAGTTGTACATGTCACGGATTGTATGTCTACATGGTGTGCCAAAGAAGATTGTGTCAGACCGGGGATCACAATTTACCTCCCGATATTGGAAAAAGTTGCACGAGTCATTGGATACGAGATTGAATTTTAGTTCGGCTTACCACCCACAGACTGATGGGCAGACAGAGAGGACTAACCAAGTGTTAGAAGATATGCTAAGAGCTTGTGCCCTTAATCATGGTGGTAGTTGGGATAAGAGTATACCTTATGCTGAGTTCTCATATAATAATAGCTATCAGTCCAGTTTGAAGATGTCACCGTTTGAGGCTTTGTATGGCAGAAAGTGCAGGACTCCACTGTATTGGGATCAAACTGGTGAAAGGCAGTTGTTTGGGCCTGAGATTATACAGGAAGCAGAGGAACAAGTTCAGCAAATAAGGGAGAATTTGAGAACTGCACAGTCTAGGCAGAAGAGCTATGCTGATACCCGGAGAAGACTACTTGAGTTTAAGGAGGGAGATTATGTCTATTTAAAGGTGTCACCACTCCGGGGTATGAGGAGATTTAAAGTCAAAGGAAAGTTGTCCCCTCGCTTTATTGGACCTTTCTTAATCTTAAAGCGAGTGGGAGAGGTTGCATATCAATTGGAGTTACCGAATCATCTCGCGGATGTTCATGATGTTTTCCATGTATCTCAGCTGAAGAAATGTCTCAGGGTGCCTGAAGAACAGTTACCAATGGAAGACCTTAGTGTACAAGAGGATTTGACTTATGCTGAGTACCCCATCAGGATTCTTGATACATTGACTCGAGTTACGAGGAATAAGGTTATAAAGATGTGCAAAGTGCAATGGAGCCACCACGGTGAAGACGAAGCAACTTGGGAAAGAGAAGAAGAGCTTCGCATAGATTTTCCCCACCTTTTCTCTAGATCTTCTTAAATCTCGAGGACGAGATTATTTTTAAGGGGGGTAGGATTTGTAATACTCAAAATTGTATAAAAGCATTATATGGAGATTTCCCTATTTTATGTGCCACATTGCATCATAAAAAGAGCATCCAAGTAATTAAGAGTGATTACATTACAAAATAAATGATACCAAAATAAAATAAAATGCATCATGTTGGAGTTTTATCGTTTGTGCATTTAGTAAAATGATAATGTTGATAATAATAATAAAATAATAATTCTAAAGGTTGAATTGAATCCCTAAATTAAAATCTAGGGTTTGGAAAATAAGAAAAAAGAGAAATGATATAAAAATATAAAAAAAATAGATATCCCTAAACTTATTACTGTTAACTATACAAATACAGTGTAAATGATGAGCCATCAAGTTTGAATTCAAACTTGAATTCAATTGGATTTGAAAATGGAGAAAAAAAAGGGGAAAAGAAAAGAATAAAACAAAACCCAGCTAAATGGGCCTCGTACCCGAATTCGGCCCACCAAGGGAAATCACCCCGCGCGGCCCAGACTGCTCTCTACCGCGTGCGCGCCACACTGACAGGATGGACCCACGGGTCAGCCCCCCCCTCGCCGCGGCATTCAACAAGATGGCGCCGACAGCCGGGCCCGGTTCGGTCAGCTGCTCATGCGCATTTCCGCCGCTGGTGCGTGGGGCCAGTGTGCCAGGGCGCGCTCGCCAACCACCACGCCGACGATGGCGGAGCGCCGCGCGTAGCTCGCGCGCCGGGTTGACTGGCTCCTGGGCATATAAAATGCGCTGCGCTCGCCCCTTTTACTCCTTGACCCGGTACTCGTGCTCGTCGGGGGGAAATTTGTGAGAGAGGGAAGTGCGGCGCCGCCCAGGAATCTTGCTCGCGCCGCCGCCGCGGGTGGTCTGCTCGGCTACCGGCTCTGGGGCGTCGGCAACCATCGTGGGTATCCCCGGGGACACACCGAAGGTGTCCGTGCTGTCGCCAGGCCAACTCGGTGGGCGAAACCTCGCCAATTTCTCGCCGTGATTTACAAGCCGCCGTGAATCCGCCTCTCGTCGTGAGCAGCTTCAACCAGCGCCTAATCACCGGTGAGATAGCTTCCAACTGGCTCGCTTTATCCTTACGAACGTGTAGGACCTTTTAATTAGGGTTTAGTGCAGTAGCGGGCCCGATTGGCCATCACCGGCGTCGCGTGTTCGTCGGCGGTGGGGGTGTCGTCGGGGGAGGTGAGTCACTGGGAGAGGGAAGAAGAAGAACGACCGTGGACCGTTGATCTGCTGGTGTTCGGTCGCGATTAGATGTTAGGATACCGGTTCGGCGGGAGCAATCCGGTCCGTCCGTCTCTAATCGGGCGCATAAGATTCACCGTGGGCAGTATTAGATCTGGGCGGTTGATTTCGGATCCAACGGCCACGACAGCGTACCGGTTCAGAATTATAACCCTTTAATCTGGGCCGTGTGGTTTTGATCCAACGGCCTGGATTCACTGATACCCCTTCGCGGAGCACTTTTGCATAAAGAGCCCCTCTGGAATTGCAGATTAGAACCCGCGGTCCATTCAAACTAGTCATTGAGTCGTATAAAACTTTGGTTTAGGCCCCTGCAGTTTTCTGTAATTGACGCCCAATCCAGAGACCCAGGAAATTCAGTAATTAAATATAGAAATTGATTTTAATATATAAATAAATCTAGAAACTTGTAAAATGCATAGAAAATCCATTTTTAGTCCAAATCACTCCATTCCAGTTCCTAAAATTTTGTAATTTTATTCTCCATCATCTAGAGTCTCTGTTTCTACATGAAAACATTAAGAAAATTTATTTCTTATCTAATCCTATTTTAATCACATTAAATCTTAGAAAATTCATAACTTGAATTCTATAACTCCAAGTTTAGTGATTCCAGATCCTATGATTTCATTTTAATGTATAGATTTTTACTGTATATTTTATTTACATGGTTGGTGCAATGTTAATTTTTGCTATACTATGTATGTATTGTGTTGATGCGAGTAGACGAGCAAGCCACTGTGGATTCTGAGGTTCAACAAGTAGAGGTAGCTGAGCAGGAGCTCATTGAAGGCAAGTTGTGCCCTTCATCACTTACTTTTCCCAGCCATGTTCTTATTAATTTTAATGATCTGCATAGGTTAATTTTGATGGGAGCCTTTATGTTACCCTAGTTTTGATTACCTCTATACCTTGTTCACCCCTGAAATATTTTTGGGTAGTACTTGCTATTGCTTTATCTTGTTATTATTACTGTTCATGTTAAGATCATTAAATTAATAGGAACATGGAGCGACCACCCGGAAAAACAGTGCTACCACAAGGGTTTAATGGGACGCCCTTGGCTGATTAACTAGGAAAGCTAGTGGAGGGCTACCTTACCCGAAAGGGGCAAGGGCAGCAGGGGAGTGGTCAGTGTAGGGAGGTCCTTGTTTGATTTTGCTGCGATGGCGGTCAGGCAAGAACCCTGCACTGGAGCTTCCTATAAACTGTAGCGGGCAGTCTGAAGCTAGTGGAACTTTGTAAAGGCCTCGTAGTGTTACCCTGCCTCGCTTCCTTGGTAGAGGTGTATGAGATTCATGACCCCTTGGCAGATGGGTAACACGGCTTGTGGGTAAAGATGCGCAACCTCTGCAGAGTGTAAAACTAGTATACTAGCCGTGCTCACGGTCAAGAGCGGCTTGGACCCTCACATGATTAATTATGGAACTTAAATTTAATTTGACATTTGCATCGCATTTGGGATTATTTTACTATTACTTTTATTTATTATTATTAAGGTTTGGTATTTACTTACACCTAGTAATTGCTAATAAAATTTTGACCAACTTATAAAAGCAATGCTCAGCCTCAGCCTTTATTTCATTGATCAGCCTTACACTACATGAACTCCCACCTTTGGTGAGTTCATGCCACATTATTCCCCACGACTTGTTGAGCTATGAACGTATGTGAGCTCACTCTTGCTGACTCACACCCCCCCACAGGAGAAGAACAGGTTGTCGAAGAGGAGCCGCCTAACACTGAGGAGTTCGATCTGATCTAGGTGGCGTTTCTCAGTCGACATTTGCGCCGACGATCCTTAGTTCGTTTTACATTTATTCCTTTATTTTGTAATAAGTCTTCCGCTATGTAATAAGTACTCTGATGTTTTATGACATTTATCTCTATACACTCTGTTATTATATATGTTGTCTTCTTGGCGCATGTATGAGATGCACCCGGCTTTGTCCGTTAAAACCGGGTGTTACAATGGTGGTCGGCTTCGTGTGGGCAGGGCTGGTAGGCAGGAATTGTTGTCCTCGCCGGTTGGGGCGAGTATGGGTGAGGGGGAGTTGCGAAGGCTTTTTGAGGGTGAGGAGCTGAGGATAATGCTATTTAACTATAGGGAGATGGGGATCATTCCGAAGGTTGAGCCTATGTAAGGTGTGATGCCCTCGCTGTACGCGTGTAACTGTGGTTTGTATGATAAGGTTGACTGCCTTCACGCATCTGGGTGTGTTCGTAAGGTATTGCGCACCGGGTCTAGGTCATTATTGTGTCGGTCCGGCTGCGCCTGTAGACTTTCGGGCTGATGTAATGCGCCTTCGATTTTTACACTCGTTATGCTAGTCCGGCTGCACCCTTAGGCGACTTTTGCACGGGTAGTCTTTTGGAGAAGACTTGGAATTTGCGCACTTGCTGTGCTAGTCCGGCTGCACCCTTAGGCGACTTTTGCGCGGATTGTCTTTTGGAGAAGACTTCGATTTACGCACTTGTTGTGCTAGTCCGGCTGCACCCTTAGGCGACTTTTGCACGGATAGTCTTTTTGAGAAGACTTCGAATTTATGCACTTGTTGTGCTAGTCCGGCTGCACCCTTAGGCGACTTTTGCACGGATAGTCTTTTTGAGAAGACTTCGAATTTACGCACTTGTTGTGCTAGTCCGGCTGCACCCTTGGGCGACTTTTGCGCGGACTGTCGCACGCGAGGGTAGCCATCGCTGCCCCTCACGGTGACTTTTGTGTCGGTCGAATGTCGAAGACCGCTGATGCGGTCTTTTTCGACGTAGTTTTTGCGGGGGATTTTTCGCGTGTATATTACATGGCTCCGCCTCGTTAAAAACCTCACCCCCCAGGAGGAAAAGAGTGCAGGCCAGCTTAAAACTGTTCTGCGGATTACAAGGGCGAAGTGGCCCTGAGGAGTTAAACAAAAAATTTGCGAAGATTATCAATGTTCCAAGAATGTTCTAAGTCTTCGCCGGATGGCGTTGTGAGCCTATACGCGCTGGGGGACGCCTTCGTCTTGACGATGAAAGGGCCCTCCCATTTCGGCTCCAACTTGCCCCGGGACTCTGTCCGAACTGTCCGGACGAGTACGAGGTCTCCTTCATTGAACTCCCTCGGGATGACTGTGTGGTCGCGCCATGCTTTTGTCTGAACTTGGTATTTGTTTAGAGCCTGTAGGGCGAAGACGCGGTCTCCGTCGATGAGGTCCTTCGAAGTAGGCTCGTCTACGTCGGGGATGGCCGACGCGACTGTCCGTGGCGACCCGTGTTTTATTTCTTGCGGAGTCATAGCCTCCGATCCGTATAGAAGGCAGAAAGGGGTGAACCCAGTCGCCCTGCACTCAGTCGTGTTCAGCGCCCAGACCACTTCGGGTAACAGGTCGGGACACTTGCCTTTTTTGTCGTCGAGGAGCATTTTCTTGACGGCTGTGAAAAAATTTTTCCGTTGGCGCGTTCCACGACTCTGTTGGATTGGGGGTGGTACACTGAGGCGAAGGCAAGCTTGGTGCCGATGGAGAAGCAGAAACCCTTGAAGTCTTGGCTGTCGAACTGTTTGCCATTGTCGACTGTGAGTTCGGACGGGACACCGAAGCGGCAAACAATATTTTGCCAGAGGAATTTCTGGGCTGTCTTCGATGTTATAGTGGATACTGCCCTCGCCTCAATCCATTTGGTGAAGTATTCAATGGCGACGAAGGTGAACTTGAGGTTCCCCTGGGTCGTGGGCAGGGGCCCGACAATGTCCAGGCCCCAGCGCTGAAGAGGCCACGTGTGGGCGATTAGCTTCGTGAATTGCGAAGGGCGTCCCGAGCGTGGAGAAAATTTCTGACAGGCTTCGCAGGACCTCGCGACCCGATTTGCGGCGCAAATCATGGCGGGCCAGTAGAAACCTTGACGAATCACCTTTGCCGCTAGGGCCCTAGGCCCTGCGTGGGAGCCGCAAGTCCCGCTGTGGACTTCGCGCAGAATTTGGACGCCTTCGGTCTCGGTGACGCACTTAAGCATCGGCTGACTGACCCCCTTCTTGTAAAGTTGGCCTTCGATCAGTGCGAAGTCCCGGCTTCGGTGTTTGAGGCGCTTGGCCTCATTGTTGTCGGTTGGATGATAGTACCCATGCAGGAACAGGGTTATTGGTGCCCACCAGTCTTCGGTCATGATGAGGTTGACTATGCGGTGACCCTCACTGTCATTGGTTATTTGGAGCCCCTCTGGGCTGCGGACAGCTGGCGTGCCGATGACGTGGTATAACACATCCGAGGGCAGGGCCTCGCCCCTGGCGGCTGCCTTGGCCAATGCATCGGCCTCCTCATTCTTGGCTCGGTCTACATGTTGCAACGTAAAACCCTTGAATTGTCTTTCGAGGCTGCGGATGGCCGCGAGGTACTGCATGAGTGCGGGGTCCTTCGCTGCATAGTCTTTCTCGACCTGGTCGGCGACTACCTTGGAGTCTGTTCTAATGATGCAGGTGGTGACACCGAGCGCCCTTAGCTTGCGAAGGCCGAGGATGACAGCCTCGTATTCTGCTATGTTGATGGTGCACCTATCAGACTCCAAAGCAAAGCTGAGGTGGGCTGCGTATCTGTGCTTGACCCCGGTGGGTGAAGTAATGACCGCAGCGGCGCCTACCCCCGCATGGCACCATGCGCCGTCACAATGGATTGTCCACACTTTCTCTGCGGACGGCTTCGGCTGCGTTACTGGTCCAGTCTAGTCTACGACGAAGTCTGCCAGGACTTGCGACTTGATGGCTGTCCTGGGTTCAAATGTGATGTGGTAGCCGGAGAGTTCAGCTGCCCACTTAGCAATCCGTACTGATGCCTCCGGGTTTCTAAACAGCTCACCGAGTCCTCTATCTGAGGTAACCCGGACCTTGAATGCCTCGAAATAGTGGCGCAATTTGCGCGAGGCCATCACGACTGCATAAGCGATCTTTTCCAGTTCCGTCATATTACATTTTGATGTTGTGAGCACTTCAGAGACGTAATAAACTGGACATTGCCTGATCGTGCCCACTCTGGTCTGCTCTTGAACCAGTGCTGCGCTGACCGCATGTGGCGAAGCCACGACATAAAGCAATAGTGGTAGCGAGGGGTCGGGGCTTGTAAGGATCGCCAATTCCGACAGGTACTGTTTTAATGAAGCGAAGGCCGCCGCCTGCTCTGGCCCCCATGCAAAGTCTTTTGCACCGCGGAGTGTTTTGAGGAAAGGGAGGCTTCGCTCCGCGGACTTGGAGATGAATCTGTTGAGGGCGGCCAGCCTGCCTGTCAGTCGTTGTACTTCTCTGGCTGACTACAGGGGCGTCATATTGATGATAGCCTGAATTTTGGTTGGATTGGCCTCAATTCCGCGGTGTGACACCAGGTAGCCCAAGATTTTCCCCTGGCGAACGCCGAAAACGCACTTTTCGGGGTTGAGACGAAGTCGTGCATCCCGCATGTTCGCAAACGTTTCGGCGAGGTCAGCCAGGTGGTCTTCCTTGCTTCTGCTGGCGACGACGATGTCGTCCACATATGTGAATATGTTCTTGCCGACTTAGCTCTCGAGCACCGCTTTGGTGAGTCGGGAGAAAGTGGATCCGGCATTCTTAAGTCCCTCCGGCATTCTGATGAAGCAATACGTGCCGAAGGGTGTTATGAAGCTGGTGCTTGCCTTGTCCTCCTCCTTCATGTAAATCTGGTGGTAGCCGGAGAAGCAGTCAAGGAGTGACATGACTTCGCACCCGGCCGCGCTATCGACGATTTTGTCGATCCGAGGCAGCGGGAAATTGTCCTTGGGGTAGGCCTTGTTAAGACTAGTGAAGTCTATGCACATCCGCCATTTGCCGCTCTTCTTCTGCACCATTACTACATTGGCGAGCCATGTGGGTAGGCGATTAGCTCAATGAATTTGGCCTCGAGCAAGCGATGCACCTCGGCCTTGGCGGCTTCCGTCTTCTCGTCAGACATCTTACGCAGCCGCTGTTTCTTCGGCCTCACCGAAGGGTCAATTCCTAAGTTGTGCTCGATGATGGAGCGACTGACTCCGACCAGGTCGAGGGCGGACCAGGCGAAGACGTCTTTGTTCTTGGACAGACAGGAGAGGAGTCTCTCCTCGTCATGCGAAGTGAGGCCTTCGCTGATGGTAACCGTCTGCTTGGGCATTGCCTAGTCGAGGGGGATGGTCTTGGTCCCGTCGTTGCTCTGCAGCTGTGCTTTATCATGTTCTTTGGCGGTTGGACTGGCGGACCCGGGGACCTCGCGCTGGGCCGTGAGGCAGTGCACGTTTCTCTGTCCGGGGATGAAGTCTCTTTCTATGTTACGTGCAACCTGCTGGTTGCCGTAGACTGTGATGGCGCCTAGCGGACCTGGGATCTTCATGCACAGGTAAAGTCCGTGGATAGCTGCCTCAAACTTGTTGATGGAACCCTGGCCCATTATGGCGTTGTACGGGTACACCATGTCGACGATGTCGAACGTGACCTGCTCACTTCGGGCATTGGGTGCTACATCGAAGGAGAGGGGCAACTCTATTTTGCCGACGGGGAAGGTGCCCTTGCCGCCGAAGCCGTACAGGGGGTTGTCCGAGGGCTTGAGCAGGCTGTGGCTTATGCCCATGCGATCGAAGGCATGGAGGAAAATGATGTCTGCCTAGCTGCCATTGTCGACTAAGACTTTGCGCAAGTCCCAGCCTGCCACGTTGCAGTTGATGACCATGGCATCGATGTGGGGGGCGTTGCGCAGATCGACGTCTCGGGCGTCGAAGGTCAATGGCACGTGGGACCACTTTGTCTGTACGACCGGGCCGGTGACGGCGACGTGGTTGATGCTGCGGTAATGGTCCCTCTTTTGCCGCTTTGTGTCGAAGTCGGCGCTGGACCCCCTAGTAATCATATGAATGACTCCGCGATACGGTTGATCGACGAAGTCCTCTTGCTTTGGGGCTTGGGTAGGGTTGGGGTGGTGGATGTTTTGTTGTTGATGGTGTGGGGGTGGGGGTGGGGGTGGGGGAGGTACGATTTATACCTCCTGGTGGTGTTGGTATGCGTGGTGCGGTGGAGGCGGAGCGGGGGCGTGGTTGTATGGCTGAGGGGGTTGCTGATATGCATGCGCGACAATTCTAGGGTTGTCGACTAGTTGCGCCCGTGCCATCCTATCTCTGGTGGCCTTCGTCTCTGGGCAATCTCTTGTGGGATGCGCGCAGTCTTCGCCGTGGAACAGGCAGTAAAATCTGCGTGGCTGCTGCGCACGCCCCTGTCCTCGACCGCGAGTTCCATTTCCTCGGCCCTGGGGGGGATACTCCTGGCGGCGAGGGGCCTCACCAGCGGGGGATGGTTGGCGATGTTGTGCACCTGCTGCTGATTGCGGCCGTCCCGACCGGAGTCTGTCTGCGAGGGCTTTGTCCAAGTGCGGCTGGACTGTGGAGGGTCTTTGGGCTTCCTCTAAGACTCGACTTTGTGCTGGTGGAGCTCTTCGGATCTAGCATATTTCTCAAACAGCTGATACAGCTCCTGGAGGTTCCTGGGCGGATCCCTGATGCAGTGGTTGTAGAGGACGCTGGCCCAAAGGCCACTGATGGCGTAGTGGATGGCGATCTGGTCATCAACCGAAGGCAGTTGTGACTTGAGGGTCAGGAACTTGCGGTAATACTCCCGCAGAGTCTCTCGTTCCAGCTGCTTGCAGAGTGAGAGTTCAGCCAAGGCGTCAGTGTCTGGGCGGTACCCTTGGAAGTTGAGCAAGAATTTGTCCCAAAGACTTCTCCAGGAGTCGATGGACAATGGGGGCAACCTGGTGTACCAGGTGAGGGCTGGGCCTTCGAGGGCAATGATGAATGACTTGGCCATCGTGGCGTCGTCCCCTCCGGATGATGCAACGGCGACTTGATAGCTCATGATGTACTGTGCTGGATCAGTGTTGCCTTTGTACTTGGGATAGGTCCCTGCCCTGAAGTTGGCGGGCCATGGTGTCGCTTGCAGGTGAGGTGCCAGGGGACTTCGCTCGTCAAGGTAGTTGATGCCTTGGAAAGCCGTGGCGAGAGGGATGGTGTGTCCACGCTGAGGGATGAACAGGTCTTCGATTTGTGCGCGTTGCTGGAGGGGTGGGCCGTGTTGCAGGCCGAGTTGGCCTTCGCTCTGTATAAGCGCGATCTCTTGTTCAAGCTCCTGTGCCTTCTGCTCTTCGTCGCGTATCATTTGTCGCACCTTGGCTTGTGCAGACACACGTTGGCGCTTGGCCTCGAGGATCTCTTTTTGCTTTTGGAGGTTGCGGTTCTTGATGCGCAGGGCGCGCAGCTGTAGCTGCTCTTCAGCCGAAACGCAGATAACTTCGCCGTCGTCGGTGGCGTCCGCGCCCTTTAGTGGAGCGAAGCCTGGGGGAGGCTGCTGTGGTCCTCGGAGCTGCAGGTGCGGAGGCTGCCTTCGGTAGTGGGTTGTTCATTGCGCTGCTTCTTGTTGTTTGCGTCGTCTTCGCAGGGCTCTTGGAGAGTGTTGTCGACAAGGGCCTTGCCCTTTTTCTCGGCCAGCAGTGCCGCCTTCGCGGCTTCGTTAGCCTTCGATGAGGTTCTCTTGGGTGCCATCGCGGGTGGTGTTGTCATAGCACGAACGGTGGGCGCCAAATGTTGGAACTTGCTCTCCTGCGCAAGTTGATCCAACGGGGGAGTGAAAGCGGTGTAAACGGGGCTACCACTTGAGATGGCAATAGCTCTGTTAACCTAGCCCCTCAAGGGCACTGTGCGGGGGTATTTATAGGTGCCTGAGTGCCCAGCGTCAAGGATTAAGGACGCATGTGCCCTCAGGAGCCTAGGTTCTCCCTGGAATATTCCCATTAAAGCAGGGTTACAGACTGTAATAATACAAAAACCTTTACAATTTAGGCCCGTAATGCGCAACAACAGCGCGGGGCCCGTTATGACGGGCCGGATTGTACGTGGGCTATCACGTTGGGCGACCCCGCGGGACGGAGCGGCCTCGCCATGGGTCTTCGTCCTTCAGTCGCGTCGGACGAAGGGTGCGGTCCGTCAGTCGTCGTCTCCGTTGGTGCAGCGAGACTGGCGAAGGCATCGAGCGGAGGGTAGCGTCTACGCCTTCGCCCCAACACCACCATCATGTTTTTTGAAAACTTTTTTCTTCCAAATTGGAACTATTGCGTTTGCAAAAAACCTCTTGACAGTAAGGGGAGAACTTCTTCAGGGGGAGTTTATTTAGTCAAAGGAAAAGCATTTGAAGGGGAGGGGTTAAATGCCTTTGGAAAATTATATTTTTATACTGATGGCTAATTGCAAAAGAATTTGAAAAGACTTTTCTAAAAGATTTGCAAAAAAACAAGCTAAGTGGTGCAAATGTGGTCCAAAATTTTTAACTATATCAAAACACTCATATATACTTAGAACTGCTTTCATTTCAAAGTAACTTATGCACATCTAGCAAAATGCAAACTAGTTGCATTTCTACACTTTATGTTTGCTTTGGTTTGTGTTGGCATCAACCACCAAAAAGGAGGAGATTGAAACAGAAATGGTCTTAACCATTCTCTATAATTGATTTTGGTGCTTGACGACCATCACAAATCTTTTGGACTAACTAGTTTGCTTAGTTGATTATTTCTTGGGTGCATAAGTCCATCTATATCAATTCTAAGTTGACTGTGCGGAATACCATAGATTATTCTGGACAGGAGAAGCTTTTTGGAAAATTCAACTGTGCGCGGACCGTCCGCGACACCAAGGTGTGCCTTAGACAGAAACTATGCAAAAGTCGCATTCACACTACGGACTGTCCGAAGGAGAAGAGAGCACCGTCCAGGACCAAGCTTGGACCGTCCGGCCTCCGGGGTGCACGGTCGGATCGTCCGCGACTGCTTTATCTGACATCTGACGACATATTTAATGCACTTATAGCCATTGATATAGCCGTTACTGCTGATCGCTGCGATTTCAGCCGTTGGTGTGCAGGGGCGGACCGTCCAGACCAGGGGCGAGGACCGTCCGCGGTTGGCAGAAAGGAGGTAACAGCTAGGAAGTGGTTGGTGGCTATAAATACAACCCCAACCACTTCCATTCAATGAATCCAAGCATCCCACTAACTCACATTCAATACAAGAGCAAGTACTCATCCCAAGACACATTCAAAGCTTCTAGGTCTCTCCAAGTGCTATAATTATGACTAGTGGTCATTAGTGTTTAGTGCCTTGGAGAGTCTAGAGAGAGTGTGATCCGGTGTCTCATTTGTTGCTCTTGTTGCTTGGTTTTCTTAAGCGTGCTTTATTCATCTCATTCTAAACTCTCACGTGACTTGTAAAGCTATCAAAAGACACCTAAGTGTGTGGTGATCCTTACAGGGTCTAAGTGACCCTCAAGATTAAGGAGAAGCACTCAACCAGTCTAAGCGACTATTTGAGAGAGGTAAAGGGTTGAAACAGACCCGACCTACGTGGCCTCCTCAACGGGGAGTAGGTTCTTTGGAACCAAACCTCAGAAAACAAATCATTGTGTTCATTTGTGTTGATCATTACCTTACGATTTGATTCTTTCTCTCCCCTCTCTCTAAGTTCTCTTGCTTATAATCTTTTTGAGTTTGCTCCCAAAGTTATCTGCATTGATCGAGCAACTCATCGCAAGAAGAACTCTCCTCCGCACTCCAATTTTGTTATTACTCATTTCTAATCCTAACCCGGTAAAATTCGTGTTCAAATTTTATAATTTCAGGTTTCGCCTATCCACCCTCTCTAGGCGACTTTCAGTTGCCCCTACTGCTGCTGGCATTCTACGTGGGGGAGGGAGTAGAGATGGCAATGAGTAAAAACCTATTGGGCATCACTTGCCCAAACCTATACCCACGAAGAAAAAATACGTCCACTAAAAAAACATATCTATGGCGGGTATAAAATTTTGCCCAAACCCATGCCCATGCAGATTTCGAGTACCTAATGGGTTTCCCATACCCACTAACATCAAGATAAGAAATAATTCATCATTTGAATGGCAGTCAATATATTAATAAGCCAGGATAAAAGAAACAATTGATAACTAATTCTAGCTTAAACTTTGTCACATGGAGTTCATTTCAACTAGATCATATTCAACTAATAATATTATGAGACATATTTGTAAGTTATGTTGATTTTAACGCGGGTTTTAAAAACCCATGAGTTTACGGGTATGGATAGTGGAAGAACAAACCCATGCCCACGTACCCATTAGGTTTCCATTTGAATTCATTAACAAACCCATGCGTAGAGAAATTAGTCCAAACCCATACCCTATTAGAGCAAAAACCCACCGGGTTTTGGGTAGCGGGTACCCATTGCCATCTCTAAGAGAGAGGGATGTGTAGGTGGCATTGGGCTAGGGTTTTGTGTGGGTCCAGGGATTGATCACTTTCACCTTCTGCTCCACCACTATCAGATCGATGGAGAAAGCCACGATGGAGCGTGCGAGGGGAGGCCCTCTCTCTACACCGACGAGCGGAGGGGCATGATAGTGAGGAAAGGGCGGAGGGCGCGTCGACGAGCAGATAGTCAGGGCCGTGGTGATGAGCGGAGACAAACGGGGGCATGACACGACGCGGCAAGCGGGACTGCTGGAGGGCGCAGGCCACGGCAGTGAGCTAGTCGCGATTGAGTGTTAGGGGGCGATGGGGCACTGTGCTGCTCGCGTGGGGGGAAAGGAATGGAAATGAGAATGAGAATAACAGAATAGAAAATGACAAAACAGTAAATGTCACCTATCTCTTGCTGCCTTAATAAGTAGTAGAGATATTGAGAGCACCTAGAGGGGGGGTGAATAGGTGATCCTGTAAAATCAAATACTAAATAGCGACAAAACTTAGTTATTGAAGTGTTAGTGCGACTAAGTAGCTTTGAAGCGGGTTCTTGTGAACAAAAACTATCACAGAAAAAGCAACACAAGAGACACGCGATTTTTATCCCGTAGTTCGGCCAAGTAACACTTGCCTACTTCCACGTTGTGGCGTCCCAATGGACGAGGGTTGCACTCAACCCCTTTCAAGTGATCTGGTGATCAACTTGAATACCACGGTCTTTTCCTTTAGAGTATTTTCCCGGTTGCAAGGAATCTCCACAATTTGGAGTCTCTCGTCCTTACAATAGAGATCACAAAGAGAGCACGGAGTAAGGTTGGGAGAAGCAACACATGCAAGACTCAAATACGCAGCACAACAACGCACACAAGTGAAGACTTGAGCTCAAATGACAACACAGAGAGTTCACAACTCGAATGGAGCCCAAATCACTAACACAACGAATCAAATGCGTGGGAGCAGAGCCTGGATGTCTTAGTATGCTCAGAGAATGCTTGGTTGACTCCTCCATACGCCTAGGGGTCCCTTTTATAGCCCCAAGGCAGCTAGGAGCCGTTGGAGATCAACATGGAAGGCTATCCTTGCCTTCTGTCGAGTGGCGCACCGGACAGTCCGGTGCGCCACTGGACAGCTACTATAGCTTGTCCGGTGCGCGATTTCCTTCCAAATCGGACACAGTCGACCGTTGCTCCCGCAGGTCAGATGGCGCACCGGACACTGTCCGGTGCACACCGGACAGTCCGGTGCACCCAGCCGACCGTTGGAGCAGCCACGTGTCATGCGTTGATCGCGCGGACGACCGTTGGCGTGGGCGCCATTGGCTCACCGGATAGTCCGGTGCACCACCGGACAGTCCGGTGAATTATAGCCACGCCGCCCCGTTCCTTTTCCTGAGAGCGACGAGTTCGCCGCGGATGACTCACCGGACAGTCCGGTGCACCACCGGACAGTCCAGTGAATTATAGTCGTACGACTTCGTCGATTCCCGAGAGTGGCTAGTTCACCGGAGACTCGCCTGGTGCACCGGACACTGTCTGGTGCACCACCGGACAGTCCGGTGTGCCAGGCCGAGTTGAAGTTTGGCTGTACACAGCCAAGTCTTCTTCAATTCATCTTTTCTCTTCTTGGCTCTGTTTCTAGCACTTAGACAAAACATGTTAGTACATAAAAAACAATGTACTAAGTCTAGAAACATACCTTGTGTCTTGATTTGCATTTCTCATTTTATTTGGCACATAAGAACTTTATCAAACATGTTGGACATTTAATCACCAAAACATTATAGAAATGGCCCAAGGGCACATTTCCCTTTCAATCTCCCCCTTTTTGGTGATTTATGCCAACACATCAAAAAGCAACCAAAATAAGTGCAGCATCAATGCAAATGAGGACCAAATCATTTTTGCACAAGATTTGACATATTTGGATCATTCTTTGCCACCACTTGGTTTGTTTTTGTAAATCAAATTCATTTTCCTATCTCTAAGTCAAACACACTTGTTTGGGCACATAGAGAGATATTCCAAGAGTGAAATTGATCAAGTTCCAAAAAAAACTCCCCCTTTTTCCCATAATCAAAATTCTCCCCCATAAGAGACCAAATTTTGCTTTTGGGCAAAATGCAAATTCTAACCCTACTATCTTTGAAACTCACAAGTGGTTGGATGATCCATTTGCTTTGGCCTTCATTTTCTCCCCCTTTGGCATTAAGCACCAAAATGGGATCATTCTTGGCCCTCTAACCCCATTGCCTCACCAAAAATGTCAATTAAGAGCAAAAAGGCAATGAGAGCACAAATATGAACTTGGAATTAAATACACTAATATCGGAGTGCAGTGGAAGTCTTTACGTCGTCCAAGTTCACTTTCCCTTTCAATGTACCTTTGAGACTATATCAAGTGTACTCGAACAAACAAATTAGTCTCAAAAGGATCAAGTTGTAGCACAGCTCCCCCTAAACATGTGCATCATTTGCATAAGGACTTGTGAGGTCCGGGGGTGACTTGTACAACTTGAGCACCACAAACAATCAATAATTGATTTAAACGCACAAAGTAACATGATCAAAGGCATAGAACACATGTATGCTATAGAACAATCCAAGTTACGCGAATCTAAGACATTTAGCTCACTACGCAACCTGCAAAACCTTTTCTCATCTAAAGGCTTAGTGAAGATATCGGCTAGCTGGTTCTCGGTGCTAATATGGTACACATCGATATCTCTCTTTTGTTGGTGGTCTCTCAGGAAGTGATGCCAGATGTCTATGTGCTTAGTGTGGCTGTGTTCAACAGGATTATCCGCCAAGCGGATTGCACTCTCATTATCACATAGGAGTGGGACTTTGCTCAGATTATAGCCAAAGTCCCAGAGGGTTTGCCTCATCCAAAGCAGTTGCACGCAACACAGTCCTGCGGCAACATACTCGGCTTCAGCAGTGGATAGGGCAACAAATGTTTGTTTCTTGGAACTCCAGGACACCAGGGACCTTCCTAGAAATTGGCACGTCCCTGATGTACTCTTCCTGTCAACCTTGCACCCGGCATAATCGAAGTCTGAGTATCCAATCAAGTCAAAGGTAGACCCCTTTGGATACTAGATCCCGAAGCAAGGCATAGAATCTAAATATCTAAGGATTCACTTAACGGCCACAAGGTGATAGTCCTTGGGGTCAGATTGAAATCTAGCACACATGCATACACTAAGCATAATGTCTGGTCTACTAGCACAAAGATAAAGTAATGAACCTATCATTGACCGGTATGCCTTTTGATCAACGGACTTACCTTCTTTGTTGAGGTCAATATGCCCGTCAGTTCCCATTGGTGTCTTCGCGGGCTTGGCGTCCTTCATCCCAAACCTCTTGAGAAGATCTCGAGTGTACTTCGTTTGGGAGATGAAAGTGCCGTCCTTGAGTTGCCTTACTTGGAATCCAAGGAAGTAGGTCAACTCGCCCATCATCGACATCTCGAACTTTTGCATCATCACCCTGCTAAACTCCTCACAAGACTTTGGTTAGTAGAACCAAATATTATGTCATCGACATAAATTTGGCACACAAAGAGATCACCATCACAAGTCTTGGTAAAGAGAGTGGGATCGGCTTTCCCAACCTTGAAAGAATTAGCAATTAAGAAATCTCTAAGGCATTCATACCATGCTCTTGGGGCTTGCTTAAGTCCATAGAGCACCTTAGAGAGCTTATACACGTGGTTGGGATACCTGTCATCCTCAAATCCAGGGGGTTGTTCCACGTATACCTCCTCCTTGATTGGCCCATTGAGGAAAGTGCTCTTTACGTCCATTTGAAACAGCCTAAAAGAGTGGTGAGCGACATAGGCTAATAATATTCGAATGGACTCTAGCCTAGCCACAGGAGCAAAAGTCTCCTCGAAATCCAAACATGCGACTTGGGCATAACCTTTTGCCACAAGTCAAGTCTTGTTTCTTGTCACCACCCCGTGCTCGTCTTGCTTGTTATGGAACACCCACTTGGTTCCCACAACGTTTTGCTTTGGACGTGGCACCAGGCTCCAGACTTCATTTCTCTTGAAGTTGTTGAGCTCTTCCTGCATGGCCAACACCCTGTCCGGATCCTACAAGGCCTCTTCTATCCTGAAAGGCTCAATAGAAGAGACAAACGAGTAATGCTCACAAAAATTAGCTAATCGTGAGCGAGTAGTTACTCCCTTGCTGATGTCACCCAGAATTTGATCGACGGGATGATTTCTTTGGATCGTTGCTCGGACTTGGGTTGGAGAGGCCTGTGGTGCTTCTTCCTCCACCACTTGATCTTCATGTGCTTCCCCTTGAACATGCCCTTCTTCTTGCGGTACCTGTTCATCGTCTTGAGTTAGGGGATGCACCATCGTGGAGGAAGATGGCTGATCTTGCTCCGGTTGTTCCTGTGGTCGCACATCACCTACCGCCATCGTGCGCATTGCGGCCGTTGGAACTTCATCTTCATCTATGTCATCAAGATTAACTTGCTCTCTTGGAGAGCCAGTC
This sequence comes from Zea luxurians, assembly GCA_029449295.1. NCBI lineage: Eukaryota > Viridiplantae > Streptophyta > Magnoliopsida > Poales > Poaceae > Zea > Zea luxurians. The sequence continues at coordinate 191,599,688 of JAOPSE010000001.1, forward strand.
TCATCAAATACAACGTCGCTAGAGACTTCAACCAATCCTGATGATTTGTTGAAGACCCTATACACCTTTGTATTTGAGTCATACCCTAGTAAAAACCCTTCTACTGCCTTGGGAGCAAATTTAGAATGTCTACCTTTCTTCACCAGAATGTAGCATTTGCTCCCAAATACACAAAAGTAAGAGACATTGGGTTTGTTATCGGTAAGAAGTTCGTAGGAGGTCTTCTTGAGGAGGTGATGCAGATAGAGCCGGTTTATGGCATGGCAGGCTGTGTTCACAGCTTCCGACCAAAACTACTCAGGCATCTTGAACTCTCCAAGCATTGTTCTCGCCGTGTCGATTAGCGTCCTGTTCTTCCTCTCTACTACACCATTTTGATGTGGTGTATAGGGAGCGGAGAACTCGTGCTTGATGCCTTCCTCCTCAAGATACTCTTCAACTTGCAGATTCTTGAACTCGGACCTGTTGTCGCTCCTTATCTTTTTCACCTTTAGCTCAAATTCGTTTTGAGCCCTCCTTAGAAAGCGCTTTAGGGTCCCTTGGGTTTCTGATTTGTCCTGCAAAAAGAACACCCAAGTGAAGCGGGAAAAGCCATCAACAATTACAAGACCATACTTACTTCCCCCGATGCTGAGGTATGCAACGGGTCCAAAGAGGTCCATGTGAAGAAGCTCTAGTGGTCTTGATGTTGTCATCACGTTCTTGCTGTGATGAGTGCTTCCCACCTGTTTCCCTGCCTGACATGCTGCATAGGGTCTGTCTTTCTCAAAATAGACATTGGTTAGTCCTAACACATGTTCTCCCTTTAGAAGTTTATGAAGGTTCTTCATCCCAACATGTGCTAGACGGTGATGCCAAAGCCAGCCCAAATTAGTCTTAGCTATTAAGCATGCATCTAGATCGGCATTCTCTTTCGAAAAATCAACTAAGTAGAGTTTGTCGTCTAGTACACCCTTAAAAGCTAATGAATCATCACTCCTTCTAAAGACAGATACATCAACGTTCGTAAAAAGACAATTGTAACCCATGTGACACAATTGACTTATAGACAGAAGGTTGTACCCGAGCGACTCTACTAGAAATACATTCGAAATTGAGTGCTCGTTAGTGATGGCAATCTTGCCCAAGCCTTTGACCTTGCCTTGGTTCCCATCTCCAAAGATGATCGTATCCTGGGAATCCTTGTTCTTTATGTAGGAGGTGAACATCTTTTTCCCCATCATGTGGTTTGTGCATCCGCTGTCGATTATCCAGCTAGAGCCCCCGGATGCATAAACCTGCAAGGAATTAAGCTTGGGTTTTAGGTACCCAACTCTTGTTGGGTCCTACAAGGTTAGTCACAATTACTTTTGGAACCCAAATACAAGTTTTGTCTCCCTTGCATTTGGATCCCAACTTCCTAGCAACTACTTTTGCATTTTTACATGAAAATACAGAAGAAGTATTGCAAGCATGATAAATAGTGGAAGGTTCTTTGCACATTCTCCTAGGTACATGAGGTACAACATGATTTTTCCTAGGCCTACTTCTACCATGAACAAAAGTAGAACTAGAGGCAAATATAACATGTGAATCATAAGAGGCATGATCATAACTCTTATGAGAACGACTGCCAATTTTCCTATCATAAATAAAGGCATGGTTCCTTTGAGGACTACTAGCCATAGGGGCCTTCCCTTTCTCCTTGTTGAGAACGGGAGTCCTTTGGCTTGTTAAGTTCTTGGTTTGCTTTCGAAAACCAAGTCCATCCTTAATTGAGGGGTATCTACCAACAGTGTAGGCATCCCTAGCAAATTTTAGTTTATCATAATCAACTTTGCAAGTTTTAAGTTGAGTATTAATACTTGCCACCTCATCGTTTAGTTGAGCAATAGAAATAAAATATTCATTATAGGCATCAACATCAAAGTCCTTACATCTATTACAAATAATGACATGCTCTACACATGAACGAATTTTATTAACTTCTTCTAGTTTAGCATTTAATTCATCATTTAAATTCTTTAAACTAGAGACAGTTTCATGGCAAGCAGATAACTCAGAAGACAACATTTCATTTCTCTTAGTTTCTAAAGCAAGAGATTTTTGCACACTAACAAATTTGTCATGTTCCTCATATAAAATATCCTCTTGTTTTTCTAACAATTTATCCTTTTCATTTAGAGCATCAATTAATTCATTACTTTTGTCTACCTTGGCTCTATCTAGTCCTTTAAACAGATCAGTGTAGTCTACTTCATCATCGGAATATTCTTCATCACGAGATGAAGTGTACTTGGGTATATCCCGAATACGTACCTTTCAGATATAAACTAATATAAAATGCTCCCTTCGTTTTAAATGATATTCGTTCTAGCACTTATATTTTATGATTATATTCAACTAGATAACGATGAATCTAGATATATTTATAAAATACATATACATCAATTATTATATAAAATTCATAAAAATATTAAAATAAATTTTAATTTGGAAGAGACTAATTGTGTATTATAATAATAATTATAAATTATTAAGATGGTAAGGGGTAGACTGCCATTCCGTGTTCTGCCATTCCCGCAAAGCTCATTCTCATTCCCGGCTGACATTCCATGTTCTGTCATTCTCATTCCCATTCCGCCCTCCCCGTAAAGCTCATTCCCATTCCCATTCCCGGCTGACATTCCGTGTTCTGTCATTCTCATTCTGCCCTCCCTGCAAAGCTCATTCACATTCCCACTCTCACAAAGCTCATTCCCATTCCCACGTGCAACCCACGCCTAGCTAAAATTAAATTAAAAAAACACAAATGTGGCTCCAATGGGATTTGAACCCGCGACCCCTCAAGCAAATGTGCTCGTAGCTACCACTACACCACATGTGTGTTTATGTCAATATTTGTTACAGTAAAAATATCTACTACATCTCTCCCAAATCCCACCTGCTATCCTTGCACAATGTGTAGTAGTAGATAATTATCAACGAGATTACTGAATTATATTTTTGGACGGAGGCAGTAGTATTTAAAGAAGAGCCTTGCATGCAATTTCTTTTGTTTTTATAATATTTTCAACTTAAATTCCTTTTTTATATGCGTGACATTTATTCTCCATAATATTTTTTTTCATGGATCTGATTTGTAAGTTATTTTCATAAACCAACGCCAAAGATGAATCCATGTTTCTTACATGGAAACCCCGAACAAACACCACTGGCAGGAGGCGCTCGTGTTGGTGTTGCTCATCGACGACGAGAAGAAGCTTGCACTACACCAAAATAGTAAAATTCCTAGAGCCTAAATCCTAGGAAGTTAGCCCTAAACTCTAGAAAGTTAGATAAACTCTCGGAAGTTAAGCCATGAAAGCTCTCTTGTGAGTTTTGGTGTTTGGATGACAACTCAATTAAAGGACTAACAAGTGTACTAAGTGTTGAACAGGTGCTTAAGGTAAAGCCTACAGGGTTCAACACAAGTGAACAATTGTGATGGTCCAAGAACTGAATTATGGATACATGATGGACATCACAAGTAGGATGGACATTGCATAAAGTGAGACTCGGGTGCGAAGCTCGGAGACAACTGATCAAGCCAAGGACGGAGGCAAGAGAAGCTTCGAGGTACCAAGTGCACGGGAGAAGGTCAAGGAGGCTGAGGAACCCAAAGCCAAGGGTGAAGAAGAAGGCTTGCATAGTCAAGGGTGATCGAGTTGAGAAGAGATATAGCACATCAAGGATCACTACATAAGGACGTGACTTACAACCAATGAGGTAACAGCTACAGTTATGTGGTGTAAGTCATAAGGCTCAAGACCAAGCTTTAAGAAAGAGATCAAGGTCACTAGAAGGAGAACAAGTGACAAAACCAGAACTGGAAGCAGCCCAAAAGAGCTAAGTTCACCTTAATCTTTAGTTTGGGTTGTTCCTATGTTTGGAGATGTTCTATGTGACCTTTGCAGGATGTTGGAGCTAAGAAATGTCAATCTAGATCAAGTCAAGCCGACTTGATGATTTATGAGTCCAACATCAAAGCTCAAGCATGAGAAATAACATGGATGAACAAGGTGCAAATCATGAAGTAAAGGTATGTTTCTAAGCCTTAGTACATTGGTTTTGTGTACTAATATATTTGTCTAAGTGTTAGAAACAGAAAGAAGAAGAAGAGAGAAGAGGAGAAAAGACTTGGCTGTGTGCTGCCAAGACCCAGCTCGGTCTGGAGCACCGGACTGTCCGGTGTGCACCGGACAGTGTCCGGTGCGCCAGGCTGACTCGGCTCGAACTGGCCGCTCTCGGGAATTCGCCGACGGCGTACGGCTAAAATTCACCGGACTGTCCGGTGTGCACCGGACTGTCCGGTGAGCCAACGGTCGGCCGGGCCAACGGTCGGCCGCGCAATCTGCGCGGGACACGTGGCGGAGCCAACGGTCGGAAGACGGCACCGGACTGTCCGGTGTGCACCGGACATGTCCGGTGCGCCAACGGCTCCCAAATCTGCAACGGTCGGCAGCGCCATTTTAGGAAAGAAATCGGGCACCGGACAGTGTCCGGTGTGCACCGGACTGTCCGGTGCGCCACCCGACAGAAGGCAAGATTTGCCTTCCTGGTTTGCTTCCAACGGCTCCTAGGCCCCTTATGCCTATAAAAGGGACCCCTAGGCGCCTCCAGCAATACACAAGTGCAGCCAACAAGTCCATACACCATTTGGATCAATTCTTTCTCTCCCTCTCTTGTGTATCTCTCTAGTTTGTGTAGAGGCGAAGTTATAAGCCTTTAGAGAGAGGGGAAGTGCTGCTGAGAGCTAGAGCAAAATCTTGAGCGCATTGTTACTCTGTCGGAGTGCTGTTGAGAAGATTGTAAGCAGCCACGACATCGTTGTAACTGATATCAACATAGTGGAAGGCTCTATCTGTCGCCCGACAGATCTGAGCAAACGGAGGAAGGAGTTGAAATAGACTCCAAGCCAAGGTGTGGCTAACTCCAACGAGGACTAGGCAAGCATTTCAGGCTTGGCCGAACCTCGGGATAAATCCCTGTGTCTGTGTGCTCTGCTCTATGCTGTGTGCTGTTTCTCTGTCTTATTTGTTGTTTATACTTGCACTTCAATATTTATATGTGCTATAAGCTGTCTTCGAAGTGCAGGGTATTTTAAGACAGTGACTTCAATTCCGCTGCAACCTACTCGAAGGGTCCTTCATTCCACTGCGATCCAGCCTTCGAGTAGAGTAAGAATTTCCAGTTATAAAGTGATAATTTTTATTCGCCTATTCACCCCCCCCCCTCTAGGCGACATCCAGATCCTGTTCCCGGGCAAAGGGAACTTTCAATTGGTATCGGAGCTAGGCCTCTCCAGTGTGGGCTTAGCCGTCCGGAGATAACGATGTCGTCACAAGAGGTAACTGTAGAACTTCTTTTAGGCAATGGCTCTAATTACAAATCTTGGTCTGTCTCTATTTATAATGCTTTCATGAGTGTTGATCCTGATTTGAGACAGATCTTTAGTAGAAGTATTTTTCCATCTGATATTAGTAAAAATCCCTCTAATGATGAACTAAGATGTTTATCTCTCAATCATCGTGCTTGCAACATCTTAGTTGATTCTCTTTCTAGAGGTGCTTATTTTGCCATCATGAGTAGTGATAATGATTTATTTGTTGATGCTCATGATTTATGGAATAGAATTAAAGTAAAATATTGTGTGGCAAATTGTACTCCCTATATTGCTTGTGATGCTAACCTTTCAAAGGGAGAAGATCAAGAACAATGGGCACCCAACGATGAATCCACCTCGTCGACAGGTTTGGTCTCCACTAATAATAAGTGTTTTATTGCTAACAATGACGGTGGAGACAAAAGCCATGATGAGGAGGAATATGAGGATGATAGCGAGGATGAATCTTCATCACCTCAAGGTACATTTTCCTATTTGGCTTCCACTGACATTAATGACAGGGAAAATGAGACCGATGATGTGGAAGAAGAGGAGATTCGTCGTTTCTACATCCATCTCAACAAAGAGGACAAGGCACTCTTGGTTAAGCTGTTGAGAAGGAACAAGGAACAAGGCGAGACGCTTCTCAGGCTAGAGGAGTCCCTCATCAAAGCCGACAACAGCCTGGAGAAGATGACCAAAGAACATGAGAAGCTAAAATGCTCTCATGATGATTTGGTCCAAAGGTATGAATATGTTTTAATTGAGCAAAGAAATAGTCATGATGCATTATCTAATATTGCTCAACTCAATACGGAAAATTCTATGCTTAAGAGTCAAGTAGAAACAATGGACTTAGAAAAACGTGCTCTAGGTAAAAAGTATGATATGTTGTCATATTCTCATAATAAATTAGTTGATGACCATATCATGCTTAATGTTGCTCATGAGGTTATAATTGCAAACTTAAATTCATGGGAACCTCATTCTCGCACGTATGCGCATTTGAATTGTATATCACCGTGTGCTAACCCCTGTTGCTCAAAAGAAAGCCAATCATTGATTGAGCAACAAGTTTTAGGGTCACAAAAGAAATTGTGTGGGAACAAGAAGCAAAGACAACTGAGGAGAAGACACATTGCTCAACTCTCTCAAGATATCCACGGGCGCGTGGTGAAGAAGCTTGAGAAAGGAAAAACTACAGCAAGTGTCAAGCTCAATAAGAAAAATGTTCCTAAAGATGAAGAAATCAACATGAGCTTGGAAAGAGGTAAAGATTCAATTAATCATGTTGTTTGCACTGACCTTCTCTCCATGTCATTCAAGTACAAAAAGGGAAAAGGAAAAAGGAAGTGTTTCAAGTGCAAGAAGTTAGGCCACCTCATCGCGTCTTGTCCGTACAAAGACAAGAATGAAGGGACAAGGAGTTGTTTTGGATGCAACAATCAGGACCACACGATCACTTCATGTCCGATCATGAAGAATCAAGGATGTGCATCCTCCAAGGTGGCCCTCACCAAGGAAAATGACAAACAGCAAGCGTCATGTCAGATTGAGCGACACTTCTGCTACAAGTGTGGTGAGCAGGGTCATCTATCCAAGGTATGTTATAAAGGTAAGATTCCTAAGCAAGTGAAGTTATGTCAATCTTATTCGCGTAGGAGACCCAAATCATACACTTGTGCTAGATCTATAACGAGATCACCTAGAACTAGCACAAAGGCAATTTGGGTACCAAAGGCACATTTGGATGATCATTATGGACCCATCCCGAGATGGGTACCAAACTATGCTAACTAGACCATGCAGGTGCCTTGAGATGGACTGGAGACCATGGGAGAGCTTAAGACGGTTATCTAAAACTCTATGCTTAAGCTGTTAATTGTTTTGGTGTTTATTGACCCAAGGTTGAATTATTGTGAAACACTAATCCCATGTTCATCTCAAGTGAAACAAGGTGTATAGGTCCTGAATCATTATTGGTGAATCAAGTAAAGGACTTTGATGAGAATCTACAACTTGCTCTCCAAAGGATGGTACCCGTGTATTTTAAGTACATGATTTAGTATTGTTCTTAAGTTGGCTTGTTGTGCTACCTGTCTTTGGAGTAGTTATGCTTTATGATTGCCTGTGTTAAATGAATCATAATGATGTTTGCTTAATCATGACTGGTGCTATATAGGATATATCTTTTGAATCATTCATGGGTAGCTCTTTCATTTGTTATATCCACAACGATTAACTCTCTTGGTGTATATGGATAAACCTGTAACTTTTTGTAAGTCATGCTATGTGCAATTATGACATTTTGTTTAGTCCATGTTCACATGATTACCCTAGTTTGGTACTGTGTGAATTTCAAATCCATGTCGTGCCCTTTTGAGCTATGAGGTGCATGAGCAAAAGGAGCCCTGAATTGGTGATAACAAGTGCTCTCATAAAGGCAAAGGTATGGAAAATGGAACTGTGCAATTTTATTGAATATCTTGAAGTTCCATTGATAGTGATCATAGCTGTGTTCTTGCATTTCATTGGTAGTATCGTGGCTTAAGAGACTTATGCCTTAAAATGTTGTTTCTTTTGGTGTACCTAAAGAACCTTTTTAACTATGATGTGTTTAGACATGATAATGTGTTTTTCAATTAGTATATGTGATGCAATGATAGTTAAGTATGAAGCATGTCTAAGTTGCGTGTAAATGTTATACTTCCTGTGAGTATTCAATTGGCTCAGGTGCCACTGAGGCATGCATTGTTGTATTTAGTCAACCTTTCATTTAGCCTTCAATTGGTGTTAAGTGGCTTTTCATTTGATATTCAAAATGGCATCTTTGTGTGATGAAAGTGGTAGAGTATGCCTTGACCAAGGTATGTTGTGATCCCCTCTAGTTCTAAGGAAGCTAGAATGTGCCAAGTGCAAGTCATTCAAATACTTGATGCACAACTTGAGGGGGAGCACACATAACTTGTGTCTCTTGAGACTAACTGTTTCTTGAGCAATCTTGTATAATCTCTAGGTGGAAAAGAGAAGATAAGCAAGAAATGGAGCAATCAGGACTTGGGTACCTCTGTAAGTCAAGAAATTGGTATCTCAAGTCGTGTGTAAGTACATATTTTTAGATTGCTCATGCTCTATAACATCTGGTGATAATTGATGCTTATTCTTAAATATCATGGAGCTATGATAATAAATGAACTTGGCAATTGGTATCTTTCAATTGGTAGCCGTGATAGTTTGCTTCAATTGACATCTTTTGATAATCATTAGAATAGAAGTTTCTTCTTGTGCCCAATACTATAACTTGTTCTAAGTTTGGTGTCTTAGCAACAAGGAAAAGTTAGGATAAAGAATCAGGCACAAGTGTGGAGAAGCTCTCGAGAGATTAAATACTTTCAAGATGGGAAGTACACTACAACATGGTAAAGGTCCAAAAGGAAGTATTAATCTTTTTGCATATATGTGATAGTGCATATGTTCAATAAGTAAGGGGGAGTTTTTGATAGTCATTTTTCCCCTTGACACCCTGCTGTCCCTTGACATCATCCTATGTTCTTGCTTGAGTATGGTTTTTGGTGTTTGATGTCAAAGGGGGAGAATTTGTGCATTAAAGCTTATCTCAACCTGAGAAGAAAGCTTATCCTAAGGGGTGATGTGTTAGTTTAAGCTTTGCTAGTGTGTTATTCTTATGCTTCCTGCAGTATTATATGTGTTGCATCATATGGACTAGTGCTTCCGTTGCTATGAATTAATTGGCATCTATTGTGTTCATTCTGAAATAGACAGTCATGTGGATAATGATGCATGTGGTTAATGGTGCTTTAAGATTGCTTTAAATAGTTTAATTTAGTATCTTAATGGTGAATAGTGGTAGGTGGATAATGATGCATGTGGTTAATGGTGCTTTAAGATTGCTTTAAATAGTTTAATTTAGTATCTTAATGGTGAATAGTGGTAGGTTGATATTCCTATGATATATCCACTAATTTGAATAGTGTTTAACTCTGATTATGTGCATTTGTGTGTTATAGTATCATGGTTTGATTCTTGACACAATGCATCCTAAAAAGTGCTAAGGTGTAGAAATGTTTCGAATTGCCTAAGTATGTGCAAATTGGCGTCTGAGGTCAAGATTATGTTGTTGAAGTAAGCACATATTTAGGGGGAGCATTCTATAAACTTAGAATTCAAAATTTGTGCTTCAAATCTTATTCTAATGTAAGCTTTAATTGTGTTGCCATCAATCACCAAAAAGGGGGAGATTGAAAGCTCTCTTGTGAGTTTTGGTGTTTGGATGACAACTCAATTAAAGGACTAACAAGTGTACTAAGTGTTGAACAGGTGCTTAAGGTAAAGCCTACAGGGTTCAACACAAGTGAACAATTGTGATGGTCCAAGAACTGAATTATGGATACATGATGGACATCACAAGTAGGATGGACATTGCATAAAGTGAGACTCGGGTGCGAAGCTCGGAGACAACTGATCAAGCCAAGGACGGAGGCAAGAGAAGCTTCGAGGTACCAAGTGCACGGGAGAAGGTCAAGGAGGCTGAGGAACCCAAAGCCAAGGGTGAAGAAGAAGGCTTGCATAGTCAAGGGTGATCGAGTTGAGAAGAGATATAGCACATCAAGGATCACTACATAAGGACGTGACTTACAACCAATGAGGTAACAGCTACAGTTATGTGGTGTAAGTCATAAGGCTCAAGACCAAGCTTTAAGAAAGAGATCAAGGTCACTAGAAGGAGAACAAGTGACAAAACCAGAACTGGAAGCAGCCCAAAAGAGCTAAGTTCACCTTAATCTTTAGTTTGGGTTGTTCCTATGTTTGGAGATGTTCTATGTGACCTTTGCAGGATGTTGGAGCTAAGAAATGTCAATCTAGATCAAGTCAAGCCGACTTGATGATTTATGAGTCCAACATCAAAGCTCAAGCATGAGAAATAACATGGATGAACAAGGTGCAAATCATGAAGTAAAGGTATGTTTCTAAGCCTTAATACATTGGTTTTGTGTACTAATATATTTGTCTAAGTGTTAGAAACAGAAAGAAGAAGAAGAGAGAAGAGGAGAAAAGACTTGGCTGTGTGCTGCCAAGACCCAGCTCGGTCTGGAGCACCGGACTGTCCGGTGTGCACCGGACAGTGTCCGGTGCGCCAGGCTGACTCGGCTCGAACTGGCCGCTCTCGGGAATTCGCCGACGGCGTACGGCTAAAATTCACCGGACTGTCCGGTGTGCACCGGACTGTCCGGTGAGCCAACGGTCGGCCGGGCCAACGGTCGGCCGCGCAATCTGCGCGGGACACGTGGCGGAGCCAACGGTCGGAAGACGGCACCGGACTGTCCGGTGTGCACCGGACATGTCCGGTGCGCCAACGGCTCCCAAATCTGCAACGGTCGGCAGCGCCATTTTAGGAAAGAAATCGGGCACCGGACAGTGTCCGGTGTGCACCGGACTGTCCGGTGCGCCACCCGACAGAAGGCAAGATTTGCCTTCCAACGGCTCCTAGGCCCCTTATGCCTATAAAAGGGACCCCTAGGCGCCTCCAGCAATACACAAGTGCAGCCAACAAGTCCATACACCATTTGGATCAATTCTTTCTCTCCCTCTCTTGTGTATCTCTCTAGTTTGTGTAGAGGCGAAGTTATAAGCCTTTAGAGAGAGGGGAAGTGCTGCTGAGAGCTAGAGCAAAATCTTGAGCGCATTGTTACTCTGTCGGAGTGCTGTTGAGAAGATTGTAAGCAGCCACAACATCGTTGTAACTGATATCAACATAGTGGAAGGCTCTATCTGTCGCCCGACAGATCTGAGCAAACGGAGGAAGGAGTTGAAATAGACTCCAAGCCAAGGTGTGGCTAACTCCAACGAGGACTAGGCAAGCATTTCAGGCTTGGCCGAACCTCGGGATAAATCCCTGTGTCTGTGTGCTCTGCTCTATGCTGTGTGCTGTTTCTCTGTCTTATTTGTTGTTTATACTTGCACTTCAATATTTATATGTGCTATAAGCTGTCTTCGAAGTGCAGGGTATTTTAAGACAGGGACTTCAATTCCGCTGCAACCTACTCGAAGGGTCCTTCATTCCACTGCGATCCAGCCTTCGAGTAGAGTAAGAATTTCCAGTTATAAAGTGATAATTTTTATTCGCCTATTCACCCCCCCTCTAGGCGACATCCAGATCCTGTTCCCGGGCAAAGGGAACTTTCAAGCCATCCCATCGGAAGTTTGGCTCTCGGAATTTTTTTTCGGAAGTTAGCTTAACTTTCTAGAGTCCTCTAGGAAGTTAGCTAACTTCCTACAGCCAAAGAAGCCTCTCGGAAGTTAGTAGGTTCTCGGAGGTTAGTAGCTTCACGCTGTCAGCGCCGTCAGCTGATTAACTTCCTACGACTAACTTCCTACGGCTGACTGTAGCCCTAGGAAGTTAGCTGGCTAACTTCCTACGGCTGATTGTAGCCCCTAGGAAGTTAGCTAACTTCCTACGGCCTAATAAGCCTCTAGGAAGTTAATTTGACCAACATTACAAATGCTGTTTATTTTTATTTTACACCACATTCCACATCATAACAAATATATAGCACAACATATTTTTCACATAAAACATCTCACACACAATCACATAACAATATTTAAATCTATAGTCTCATCAATTACATTACAAAAGTCTCATCCATAGTCATAATAAGACACATCTCATTCAGTACTAATAAGATACAATATCTCATACATAGTCATAATAAAAGTCTCAAGTATGAGAACACAATAACATATAGTAGGACACTTGTGCGGATGCTTGCATGAAATAGCTAACGATCCTATGGACGTCGGACACTGTGTGCACTCCTTCATGCATGTAGCTACAATCGATTGGGAATTCACTAGCCCTCTTAATAATGGTGGACATTTTACGACAACCCTCGTGCGCGCTCGATCCACTTAGTATTTAGCACTTTATGGATTTTTTCTCGTTCCAATTCAGTAATCTGAACACACACATAAAAAACAGAAAAAGGGTATATTTAGCTATGGAATGAAACCCTTATTATTACTCAAAAGGAAGATTAGCACATCTTTATTATGAGGGATAGTCTGATATAAGTTGACTGTAAATTAGGGATGACAGATATATATCAAAATTCAAAAGTTATCATTATCCCAAGTTTAATGCTAGACAAAGAACAGATACAAAGATATGACTCAAGGGATGTTGGCAACCATTTGAACAGTATAAACATAGTATGCAACAGAAGTCATTTGATTGAATTGTAACAAGTATAAAAAGTATCAGAAGAATTAGGAAGATAAGCGCCAAAGTGATGTACCAAAGAATGAGTAGTTGCTCTTGGAGAAAGGCCAACATCCTGGATTATGATTATAGCTTCGCCTAAACCTTTAGTCGCAAGAATCAATTGAGAACATAAGGCTTTTTCTAGATGTGTAACTATTTGCACCACATGTGTGTCATTGGTAGAAGCATCTTGGGAGCATGTTCCACCACTTACAATTAGATTTTCCTGTGGCTCAAATGTATAAGAGCATAAATAGCAAAGGGGGCTTAAATTACTTCAGACCATGAACAGGATATACAAGAAGTGAGCAAAAGTTCACCTGTGCTTCAGGATGGAAAACTAACAAGACATATTCAGGGGTGACTCTTAAGGAAGAAACAATCTGTATAAACATAAGCTGAGTGAGACAAGAACTTAGCGAAATTGATAAAAAGTATTCAAGCGAAGAGAAGATGAATTAGCGAAAAATCTTCCGTTTACATGTATACTCGCAGCAGCTAGACGTATATTTCTTCCGTTGGAGATTACAATGGGTGATGCTTGCAATCTATCTGGACCAAAGTCAGCTTTCCTAGCAGCTTCCAATATATCAAGTCAGTTTTATGTACAGTCAACGGAAACCATTTAGTAGGCTGAGAACAGTACAAAAACTTTCAACACGGACATGTTGTACTTTTAAGGATTATTAAACTGAATTTTAATGAAAAGAACAAGAAAGTACCATTTTCATTTGCTATCAATGTTATTTCTGATAGGAAGTCACAAATAACAGTGAACTTTGATTTGGAAATTGCAGGCACAGGATGATCTTTACCAACCATGTTCCCACGTGAAAACAGCAATTTCTAAAAAAAGTGAATTAAATTCAATATATTTCAGTGAATCAATTCACCAGAATATATTGCAATACGCAGTTCATAAACAAAAATGCAAAGATCCATTTGAAGTACTTACATAGCTCACTTTGCTTAGGCAAGATACTCGATATAGTCTACTAGATAGTTTCTTCACAGCGGTAGAACTAATAATATGAGCTGCTGTTGTAGCACGAACATCAAAATCTTACATAATCAAACCAAAATCGGTAATATAATTAACTTGGTGCTCTAAATCGAACCTGGACTGTCCTATCATATATTCTTTGTGTGGAGAGAAAGTTATGTTTATTTCCTAGAGGTACCAGTTGCCTCTCGGAAGTTATTTATTTCCTACGGTTTGTTATAAAAGCTGTAGGAAGTTAAAAAACCGTAGGAAGTGTATGATTTTGGTGTAGTGTTGGTGACTGCCAGTTCGACCTCTGGAAGCAGTCCTATGTGTCCGAATGTGCCGCTGTGTTCGGCAAGCTCCGGCGCAGCCGCCGCTTGAACGTGGTCCAGAGCGGCTGCACCACGCTGTCCATCTTCAAACAGGGGGACCTCATGGTCGTCCCCAACGCTAGCGACTCTCGGGTTGTTCTAGGCACCACATCCGACGACGGCGCTGTCACGCCGTCCAGCTCATCATCCATCTGAAGCTCAACCTGCCACGTAAGTCGCTACTGGCCGGCCATGAATTCTTGTGCGCTGGGACGACGGCCGTTGCTGACATTGTGTGAGTGTCCTCGAACAAGATGTATGTAGAGGAGTAGCACATCCGGTGGTGCAATGACTAGGTGTACTACCTTGCTGATGAGCCTGGGGTGCAATTCGTTTGGCAGCCCAGCCAAGAGTCATCGATACTCGTTATATCGTGCACGTTCGACGACTACTATATCAAGATATGTGGCGTCATCTTAGCGCCAGAGGTGACGCAGAGGAGGACCGACAGAAATGACCACTTGTCATCATCAGGGTAGCTTTTGTGTCGGCCTGTCTTTAATTCTCTTCACAGACACATACACTTGCCTTTTTTGTTTAAGCAAGCGTGTATGGTGGTGCGTATCTGATGACTGACAATGTACGAGGGAACTTGTACCGGCAGGTGTGGCACGTGCTCTTCAATGATGAGACCATGCAAATCGTGGCATATATCGAAGTCTGCATGATACTGATGGTTGCAATGTAGTAGTGAAACGGCGAAATTAAAATAACAAAATTTATGTATGACCAGGATTACAAATGAATTATGAAACATTTTCTTATAACAATATAAGACATATTTTGTATATAAGTTATCATGTTATTATTTGTTCCCGTTGCAACGCACGGGCACCTACCTAGGGTCTGTTTGGTTGGTTTCTCTCGCCAACCTGGCTGTGTGAGCCAGGATCACTGGAGCCTGGCTCTGGAGATGCGACCAATCTGCTCGTATCTGGTGAGCCTGACCCAGCCTGGCTCACAGCAACCAAACAGCAGCTACCCGCATCCTGTGATGCAAGCACGCGCAGATACAGGCAACCAAACAGACCCCTAGTCTCTACAACCTATTAAGACGATAAGGGGTAGGCTGCCATTCCGTGTTCTGCCATTCCCATTCCGCTTCTCATTCCCCCTCCCTGCAAAGCCCATTCATATTTCCATTCCCGTTTCCCGTTGTCACGTGTCTTTCTCATTCCCCCTCCCACAAAGCTCATTCACATTCCCATATGCATCCACGCCTAGCTAAAATTAAATTTAAAAAACAAGCTCCCAGGGATTCGAACCCGCAACCCCTCAAGTAAATGTGCTCGTAGCTACCGCTACACCACATGTGTGTTTATGTCTACATCTATTATAGTAAAAACATATACTACATCTCTTCCAAAGCCCACCTGCTACCCTTGCACAATGTGTAGTAGTAGATAAGTATCACTGAGATTATTAAATTATATTTTTGGATTGAGGGAGTAGTATTTAAAGAAGAGCCTTGCATGCAATTTCTTTTGTTTGAATAATGTTTTCAACTTAAATACTTTTTTTTGCATGTGTGACATTTATTCTCCGTAATATTTTTTCCATGGATCTAACTTATAAGTCATTTTCATAAACCAATCAAAGATGAATCCATGTTTATTACTTGGAAACCCCGAACAAACACCACTAGCACGAGGTGCTCGCGTTGGCGTCGCTCACCGATGACGAGAAGAAACTTGGCGACTGCCAGTTCGACCTCTGGAAGCAGTCCTATGTGGCCCATACGCCGCTGTGTACGACAAGCTTCGGCGCAGCCGCCGCTTGGACGCGGTCCAGAGCGGATGCACCGTGCTGTCCATCGTCAAACATGGGGACCTCATGGTCGTCGCCAATGTCGACGACTCTCGGGTTGTTCTGGGCACCGCAACCTACGACGACGCCATCACGTCGTCTAGCTCATCATCCACCTGAAGCCCAACCTACCACGTAAGTCGCTACTGACCGGCCATGAATTCTTGTGCGCTGGGATGACGACCATTATTGCTGTTGTGTGAGTGTCCTCGAACAAGATGTATGTAGAGGAGTAGCACATCCGGTGGTGCAACGACCAGGTATACTACCTCGCTGATAAGCCCGGGGTGTATTTCATTTGGCAGCCCAGCCAAGAGTGATCGGTACTCACCATATCACGCGCGTTCGACGACTATTATATCAAGGATTGTGGCGTCATCTCGACGCCGAAGGTCAGCAGAGGAGGACCAACAACAATGACCACTCGCCATCGTCGGGATAACTTTTGTGCCGGTCTGCCTTTAATTCTCTTCGCAAACACACACTTGCATTTTTTGTTTAAGCAAGCGTGTATGGTGGTGCGTGCCTGATGACTAACGATATACGACGAAACTTCTACCCGCAGGTGTGACACGCGCTCTTCAATGATGAGACAATGCAAATCATGACATGTATCGAAGTCTGCATGATACTGATGGTTGCAATGTAGTAGTGAAACAACTAAATTAAAATAACAAAATTTATGTATGGCTAGGATCACAAATGGATTATGAAATATTTTCTTATAGCAATATAAGACACATTTTGTATATAAATTATCATGGTATTATAGGTTACCGTTGCAACGTACGGTACTGACCTAGTAATAACAAAAGGTAGTAAAGCCGCACCTACGGCGGCTACGGCTACGCATGCCGTCATCTTCTTTTAGCGAACCAAAAGATGGCTCAAACCCGTGTTGCAAACCTATAAAACCGCGCAAGAACTCGCGAGCTTCGCACTCAAATGATCCGTCCGTTCTACCGACCAATCCCGCCTCCCCCGCCCACGGCCGCGCCTGGAGCGGCGGGCCGCGCGCGGCCACCCTCGCGGCCTCGCCGTCTCGACGCCACCGCTGGGAGCGCGATGCCCACCCGCGCACCGTGCGCACCCTCCCCCACGTGTCCCCCCTGCCGCCCGAGGGCCCCGCTTGTCACCCACCGTCCCCGGGGTGGGCAGCCGAAAGCGACGCGTGAAGCGCTCTGCCCTGCCTGCTGCCCTCAGCGCTCGCCTCTCGTCACGCGCCCCCTCCACAACCCCCGATGCGATGGGTGCCCCTGCCCCTCGATAGCCGCGCCGCTCTCCTGCCCCCGTTCCCCATTTGCATCCTCGTCCACCTCCCTGCCCTAGCACCGTCCTCCCCTATTCGACCCAACGCCGCCGCCGCCGCCGCCTCTGCTCCGCCCCGCGGCCTCCGGAGGTTCTACTCGCGCGCGATCCGCCGCTGCGTCCGTTGCTCCGGCATCGATTCGGTGGCGCGTGGAGGTGAGATGGATCTCTACCGCGCGATTTGGCGCCACTTTTGGGTGGGTTTATGGGGGTTTTGTGTGGAATTTGGTTGTGAAATGGTTCGCCGGCTGATGGAATTTGGGGTTAGGACGGAGATTCGGATTTGGGCGTCGGTGGTGGCTGTATGAGCATGTGAAGCTAGTTACAGGCGGCAAGCTGCTTTTTCAAGCTCTGATGCTTCTGCCGACAGGGTTGACAGGCTCCAGTTGGGAGTTAAGTCTATTTGCCTGTCTTTGCACTCTGTTTCTTCTGCACTTGGGTAAAAAATGCTGTGAACTCCAAAATTAGGGAGATTCGGCTCAGAGGTGAAGATTAGGGTGGGTGTCCGGTGTGAAGTACCAGTGGACTTTTGATGCTCTCTGTTGTGATGATATGTTTCCAGTGATAGCTATATCGTGCGCTAGGTTATTGTTATGACAGTTTATTATATGGGCTTTTAGAGAGCAGCAAGATAAGGAAAGTTTGTGGTAACTACTTAAGTATTGTTTCATTAGGTGAGTAATGCTATCTAGCTGTACAAAACTCATCAGTAAGGAAGGTTTACACTTTACAATGATCTTCCTTAATGGGTTTTGGCTATTTACTGTGTTCTGCCTTTGTATGTAAAGTTCCAATTTGGGTGTGTTATATTAACAATTTTTTATAAGAAACAACCAACAAGTTCTGGCTAATCTCGTGTCTGTCGTTTAGCTTTCACACAGGTTTATTTTCTATGCTATGGAATTTTGTTCATTTAAAGCTGCTATGTAGATTCTAGTTTATCATGTTTGCATTCGCTCTTCCATAACAATATTCTTCAAGGAGAAAAAGGGAACTTTTGATTGAACCAACAGCCGAAGTAAGATGAGTATTTTTTTGCAATATGTGCCTTTCTTTGTTTGGGACCTTGAGTAGAACTGTTCATTGACATCTTAGTTATGTTATGCCTCAAAATGTCTGCTGCTCTGATGCATCAGCACTCGGTAGTGTTCTTATACTTGATTAAACTACACTTAATCTCTTTTGAGATCTGACTCTGGCCTTGTGATTGCACATGTATTAGATAAATTACAATACACAACAGTTAGTTTATCTATTACACATCTCTTTTGAGTGGGAGTACTGATGAAAAAACATGTTTCTCATTATGATTGCAGTATGTCTCTGGTGCAAGAGTGCTGAAGATGAAGGAGAGGAGCTCTTTATGCGAAAGTGCAGCAGATGGAAACTGGGGTTTGAAATATAAAAGGAAAAGAAGCAAGTTAACAGTTAGCCCATCTAATGAGAATGAGGCTACCTCACCAACATCTGACTCTAGAATGAGCCATGGTTCCACCAAAAAGAAGTTGAAGCATGACACTAACATTTCTCCATCAGCCAAGAAGATAAGAGGGCACGATGGGGTGAATATCCTGCCAAATAATTTTTCATAGTGTACCATAGTCTTTTGTGTAGATATTATTTGTGGTCTTTTTGATATGATGACATTTCTGATTAATGTACTGTTTAAACCTTTATGTGCCGCACAATTATAATATGAGCAGAAGGCTTAAACAGTGATTTAATAATGTAGCCATCATAGAAAAGACGTTTTTCACGCACACATAGTATTATTTTTGTTAGGTCTTCAGGAGTATTTTTTATACAAGTTAGCAAGCCAAGTGAAAGGGAGCTTACATGTTTTATTAACATCTGAACTCTTTCACAGCTGAAATAGTCTATCAGACCCATGTAAGGGAGATATGACTGAGCCTTGAGCAACTATGGTGCTATTTGTTTCAATATACATGCCTGCAACTATACTGAACTGACACATCTAAGTAAATTATGATACATGGTTGTGGGAAACTTCTTAGCAACTACAACTTGAAATTTTTTTATGTAATTACATCTTTCTCCAATTATCAACACAAGAACTATAGTATTTTTGTAAAAAATGAGATTTATGCACTACCTGTTTATGAATTGCTTTGTATATGACCTCTGTTGTGGTTTTCAGATCTGCTTATGCACTTTACTTTTGTTCTTTCAGTATTTTTTCGAGTGCGTAGAATGTGATCTTGGTGGCAATTTGCTATGTTGTGATAGCTGTCCTCGTGTTTACCACTTGGAATGCCTCAATCCTCCTCTTAAGGTTTGTATTGGGCCCTCACGTTTGGTTCAGAAGTTACAAATTTTCATTTATAATGATCAGAATTTTAATCATTGCCTTCTTCTGTCCCCAATCTAGCGTGCACCCCCTGGGAAGTGGCAATGTCCAAGATGCCGTCCGAAAAAAGTTAGCTTGAAGCTGTTAGGTAATGCAGATGTTGACACTTCTAAACGTGAAAAAAGTACAAGGACATATGCAAGTACGACATCAGATAGTCCACCTTCGCATACAAAAGTCTCCTTTAAGACCAGGAACTCCACACAAGACAAAACTGGATTAAACGAACAAGGAAAAGAGTCATCTGGTGGCACAATGAATGGGGGTGAAGCCAGTACGAAGAATAATGAAGTTGAGAAAAAGAAGACACTGATATTACATTTGAAGAAGCGTTCAACCAAGGAATTATCAGAGAACACTAAACCCTCGAAGTCAGAATTTGTTGAACTTTCAGAAGAGAAAATTGTAAAACATGGAAGTGTTTTGAAACTCAAGAAACATCCACATCGTATGGACTTGTCTCCAAATAAATCTAAAACCAGGAGGCAAAGTAGCCAGAGAGAGAGTAAAAGATCTGGCACAAAAAAGATTAAATATTCCATGTCTGATGATGACAGTGTTTCCTCATCAGAACCATCGACATCTCTTGATAACAGTGAATCACCACCAAAAAGAAAACACTCAGATGGAAAAGCACCTTCATCCAGTACCAAGAAAGGGAAAAAGAAAGTGAAATTTGTTGAGAAAAAGCACTCTGAGGTATTGAAGCTAACACTTCGCTATGTTCAAATATTCATCGAGTAAATAAAATTTTGGAAAAAGTCCAAATTACTCCTTCCAAGTTTGGCATATGTTCAGATAACCCCCTAAAAAGTAACATTTGGTGTAATTCACTCCCTCCAACTATTTCAGTTGGTCTTGTTTATCCCTTAACATGATTTGCCATTTTTGTTTCTCCAGCTATAAATTGAGTTTTAATATTGAACTTTGCGAGTTAATAAAGGACACCAGAAGTTTATGTTAGTAAAATATGTTATATTTTCGTCACTATTTGGATATCTTAGGAAATAAATTAACACTAGGAATGCAATATCATGCAAAATATAATGATGAAAAATTAACAATGTATTTTCTACGACAAAATTTGATGTCCTCTATCACCCCACAAAATTTGGAGCTAAAACACAATTTGTACTTAGTGAAACAAAATAGAAAAATTTAATGTGTAAATTGGACCAACTTAAACATGGAGTAAATTGAACCATATGTTAGTTTAGGGTAATCTGGACATAGATCAAACTTGAGGGAAGTAATCTGGATTTTATGTTATTTGCTCGGAAATGCTCCATATTAATTTGTTTCTTACTGGTGATTTGATGGACCAATTAGTATGTCAGTTGTTCACGTTGATCTGCACCATTTAATGCAGTGCTATCACTGCTATGTTTTTAATTATCTACATGCTTTTTTTTCTTCTCATTGAGATTGACAAGGAGGGCAGACATGATGTAGTGGTGATGTCTCAGTGTCTCACTGAGTCACTAGGTCACGGGTTTGAAGTGTTAGACTATTTATGGGCCTAGAGCTCAACCCATGTAACTCGGGTATATGTAATACTCAGCCCACTCAATGATTTAGGAAGGAAGGCTTGCCTCGGTTTATCCATTTTCCAGTCCCCACTCATGTGGGAGCCTCCGGCACTAGGTCTGCCTGCCCATTGAAATTGACAATTTCCCTGATATGATTACTTAAGACTCTTTTTTTGGTCAGTTGTAACTCGTTATAAATAAATAAATAGAATTACTTAGGATGCATGCAGATTCCAAAATTTGATAATGAAGACATGAACTAACATTTTATTTTTTGGTAAATATACCATATAATGCTTTCTGGTCACCTTTTGTACATCCTGAACATAAAGTTGGTTTGATCTTGTTTTTTCTTTCCTTTAACCTTCTGCCATCATATATCTTAGTCCACGCCACACTTCTTTTTGTTCTTGTCTCTGGTTGCTAGTGTGATAGCATGATTAGCCATCTGTCAACCCCTGTTTATTATTGTATACCCTTAACAATTGCAATTTGCAATTCGTTCAAGTTTCATCACAAGATGAATACCTGATCTGATGCTGCTCTCTTATCAAATGTCCTAGAACAGTAATTGTGCAACACAAATATGCCCAAATGATGCTCATGTACCTGCAAACATGTTGCAGGAGCAGGGTGTGGTAGGTGACAAAATGATGACTCCCCAGGAGGATCAGCAGGTTGGTTGTGACAGTTATCAATTATATCAATTACTGCTTGTGCAGTTCACACTAATATATATACATCGCATCTTCATACAAGCATTCTTAGCCTTTCATCTGTTTTGTCCTATCATTTGTGTTATTATCATCTGATTATCATTATACGGTGGCCTTTGCTTAGGTCGATCGCATCCTAGGCTGCCGGCTTCAGATGAGCCAAATCAACCCGCCGTCCCATGCTTCATTGGAGCAGTTTGAATCAGTTGATCTCCAGGTGGATGGTATGGTTCTTCCACATGCTTCCGCTGGCATTCCTAATAGGCCTCATGATGGAACAGAGTCTTCTAGAAATGGTACAATTGAGGATATATGTGCTGATGAATCAGCCAATCATAGTGGTCACAATTTAGAAATGCGAAAGGATACGGACAGTAAATCCCATGAAAAGGAGTCACATAAGCGAGAACAAGCCAAGAAGATATTATCAGTATGTTCTGGTGATGAGACCAATATAATGAAAGATGATCAAGTAGTCAGAGAAAATGTTTCAGCTTCCAAAAAAGGTGAAGATGAGACATCTGATTTGCCAGCAGAAAAGGATGATACCATACTTCCAGTCACCAGAGCTGGTACAATGGTCAGGACCAATCAAGATCATACAGATGAAAGTAAACAGCATGGGAAAATAGAACAAATAACAAATAAGGACTACAATGATGCTGGATATGAGTTCTTGATCAAATGGGTTGGAAAATCAAATATTCACAACAGTTGGGTTTCTGAATCCGAGGTAAAAATATTAGCAAAAAGGAAACTAGAAAACTACAAAGCGAAGTATGGAATGAGTTTGATAAACATTTGCAAGGAACAGTGGTGCCAGCCACAGCGAGTTATTGCTCTTCGTGCTTCTCTAGATGAAGTGGAAGAGGTTTTAATCAAATGGTGTGGTCTTCCTTATGATGAATGCACTTGGGAAAGATCAGATGAACCTACCCTGACGAAATATAGCCATTTGGTCACTCAGTTCAAGAATTTTGAATGCCAGGCTTTGGATAAAGATGTGGTAAAAGATTATGCAAACGCAAGGAACCGACATGAGCTTAATGTGTTAGTTGATCAGCCAAAAGAACTTCAGGGCGGCATGCTCTTCCCTCATCAATTGGAAGCGTTGAACTGGCTGCGGAAATGCTGGTACAAGTCAAAAAATGTTATCCTTGCTGATGAGATGGGTCTTGGAAAGACAGTGTCAGCTTGTGCTTTTCTATCATCCCTATATTGTGAATTTAAGATTAATTTGCCATGTCTTGTCTTGGTTCCTCTTTCTACAATGCCCAATTGGATGGCTGAATTTTCATCTTGGGCTCCTCATTTAAATGTTGTGGAGTATCATGGTTCTGCAAGGTCAAGATCTATCATTCGCCAGTATGAGTGGCATGCGGGCGATGCAAGCCAGATTGGCAAAACAAAGAGATCGTACAAATTCAATGTTTTGCTTACCACTTATGAAATGGTGCTTGTTGATGCTGCATATCTTCGTTCTGTCTCATGGGAAGTTCTTATAGTTGATGAGGGACATCGCCTGAAGAATTCTAGCAGCAAACTCTTTAGTTTACTTAATTCATTCTCATTTCAGCACAGAGTTTTGTTGACTGGAACTCCCTTACAGAACAACATTGGTGAAATGTATAACTTATTGAACTTCTTACAGCCTACTTCTTTTCCTTCTCTATCATCATTTGAGGAGAAGTTTAATGACCTTACAACAGCAGAAAAAGTAGAGGAGCTGAAGAAACTTGTAGCTCCTCATATGCTTCGGAGGTTGAAAAAAGATGCGATGCAAAATATCCCCCCAAAGATAGAGCGAATGGTACCTGTTGAATTGACATCAATCCAGGCTGAATACTACCGTGCTATGCTTACAAAGAACTATCAAGTACTGCGCAACATTGGAAAAGGTGGTGCGCACCAGTCTTTATTGAACATAGTAATGCAGCTTCGGAAAGTCTGCAACCATCCCTATCTTATTCCTGGAACTGAACCTGAATCTGGTTCACCGGAGTTTCTGCATGAAATGCGCATAAAGGCCTCAGCAAAGCTAACTTTGTTGCATTTGATGCTAAAAATATTACACAAGGAAGGCCATCGTGTTCTTATTTTCTCTCAGATGACAAAACTTCTTGACATCCTTGAAGATTATCTGACTTTAGAATTCGGCCCTAAAACATTTGAAAGAGTTGATGGCTCGGTATCTGTGGCGGAGCGCCAGGCAGCGATTGCTCGCTTTAATCAGGATAAGACACGTTTTGTTTTCTTGCTGTCTACACGGTCATGTGGACTTGGTATTAATTTGGCAACTGCAGATACTGTTATCATATATGATTCGGATTTCAACCCACATGCTGATATACAGGCGATGAACAGGGCACACAGAATTGGACAATCGAACAGACTTCTGGTTTACAGGCTTGTAGTACGTGCTAGTGTTGAAGAGCGTATCTTGCAATTAGCCAAGAAGAAATTGATGCTTGATCAACTTTTCGTTAACAAATCAGAATCACAGAAAGAAGTGGAAGATATCATTCGCTGGGGTACAGAGGAACTCTTTGGAAATAGTGACAGTGTGGATGGTAAAGATAGCAGTGAAGTCCCAGGTCCTGTTGCTGATGTTGAATTTAAGCATAGAAGAAAAACTGGTGGCCTAGGTGATGTTTATGAGGACAAATGTATTGGTGGTTCTACCAAACTTGTTTGGGATGAAAATGCTATTTTGAAGCTTCTTGATAGATCAAACCTTCCATCATCAGTGGCTGAAAGCACTGACGGGGATTTGGACAATGATATGCTTGGTACTGTGAAGGTAATTTGATCAGTATGCCTATTCCGACAAATGGTGATTATTTATTAGTTTCTCTTGGTAAATTATGATATCAGGATTTTGTTCTTATCCATGTGTCTTGGTAAATTATATATTCTGTTGTCAATATTATGTTACAAAGTCTGTGCACTAAAATTTGAATCTTCAAATTTTTACCACATGAATTGGTACTAAAAAAAACTCGGCTGGTAGGGGAAAGACCGCCCCCACGGTATTATATTAAGAAGAAGCTCAATCAGAGCCCCGACCGAGAAAGGTCACGAAAGCTGGCCCCCCGTGCAACACGAGGGTCCACCCCTGTAGGCCAGATCTTTACTCGTGCTTTGAGCCCTCCCAGGCTCCCAGCCCCTACACGAGGATCCGCCCCCATAGGTCAGTCCATTTCATGTGCACACAACCAGGGGAACCAGCGAGTGACCTTTTTTAACCTTAACCTGAAATTCGCTCTCATTAGGATTCGAACTCAGGACCTAAGAAGTGCTACTCAGACCACCTAACCAACTCGGCTAGAGGCCCTTTCGCACATGAAATAGTACTCCCTGCATCCCAAGTAAGTTGTTTCGATAGGCACATAGCTTTTGATATGAGCCTAGATGTATGTTATGTCTAGATATATAGTAAAAACCATGTATCTAGAAAAGCCCAAAAGATTTACAATTTGGAACAGAAGGACTGAAGGAGTACATGTTTACATTTTGTGGACCCCTATGTGCTGCCTAGGTGCTAGTCACTAATTAGATGCTAGGTTGCCACCTGGATCCTAGTGGATCACCTCTGTTATCCTTTTGTTTTTGTATATGGTGATCTAGGTTTTACTTTATGTTATTCATAGTTTCTCATTGGAAATCTTTCTAACACTTTTTTCTTTACTTCCCTCTGTTAAACAGTCAATAGATTGGAACGATGAGCTCAATGACGACCCTGGTACCAATGAGGATATTGTACCTATTGACAATGATGGTAGCGAGCAGGCATCTGAATCGAAGCAAGGTGCTACCAATCGTACAGAAGAAAATGAATGGGATAAACTTTTGCGTGTCAGGTACTCTGAAAAACTGTATAAAGTTGTATCTTTTTGTCTAACAATCGCATCGTTGACTTCTGAGGGTTAATTAGGTGAGATGTGATGTGATGGTACTAATGATGTACCTAAAAAACTTCCCTCATTTTTAAAAAGTATAATCGCCAGAAAGAAAAGCAAATGGAAGAAAGAATACTCAACACTACCATGTAGAATCACTAATTTAAAATTGTGGTTTATCAACTTTTATGCTTTGTGCCATTACAATGGAGCCAAAGTTATTAGGGGAGAAATGTACATGCATGCACCATTCTTGATTTGTATGGTGGACACAGTTGTGCTGAATAGTGAATAGACATAATTTGGTTCCCACATGGGCATCAAGATCTCATTTGAACCTAGGAAATCACAGTGAGAATCTATCTACTTAAACATAGTTTGGTGACATGAGGAAAGACCTGGGTTCCTCTATATTGGATAATTGATCTGCTTGCTTCGTACTCTGTCTCTTTCTCTCTTTGGACCTTGAGGAATACTATGGTAATAATAATGTTATTCAGATGGGAGCAATATCAAATAGAGGAGGAGGCATGTCTTGGTCGAGGCAAACGTTTAAGGAAGGCTGTTTCTTACAGAGAGACATTCGCAACACTTCCTAATGAAGCTTTAAGTGAGGTATTTTCCTGTTGGACTGACCTTTTTGTGCACATTTCTCACTTTTCATCAGGAAACATCGATGATTCATTTACTGTTGCTACTAACTACTTCCATTCTAAGTTGTAAGATATTCTGACGTTTTTGCTTTTCTATATAATAGCTTTTGCTATGCACTTTAGATATACACTATGTTGATAGTCTTCGTCGTTACCCGCTTTTCCAGCCTGTGTGCTGATGACAGGGCCTCTGGCCTGTATTGGAAGAAGCTTAAGTAGTTGTTGTTGGGTTGTTTTTTGCTGGCAAACTTATTTTTGGTGTCTTGTGCTCCTGCTTGATGGGTTCGGTAGGCTAGTGCTGGCTGATCCCTGAGTGATCACTGATCAGAGGCATGCACATAGGGAAGTTGATGGTGGGAGGTTCGATCTGTGCACATTGGAACTTTGTAATTTCGTTGCTGAGGTAATTAAATTCGGTTTTACTGTGTTGAAAAAAAGATATGTTTAGATACATAGTAAAAACAACGTATCTCGAAAAGTCAGAACATCTTAACAATTTGGAACTGAGGGAGTACATGAAAACTAATAAAATTTTCATAGGTTTGTCCTAGATACTGAACACACCCTCTGTTTTCAAATATATGGCACTTTTGACCAGGTAAATCTACCAAGGAAACCATATTGTCTCTGAGCTTAAATGTGGCAAAAGTACCCTCTAATAGTATCATGCTCTCAAATATGGTGGCATCCCTTTGGTTGCATAGTAAACTCATTTAGGCTATGTCAACTTCTCTGAGAAGTATGTGTTTCTGTACAATTTTGAGGCTCATCTCACTCCATATAAATATATAATGCTGATTTGGTGCCCCCAATGTTTCAAAAAATCATGTATATAGTACACATAAAGTTAATTATAGTTGCAACAATTCAGTATGAAATTCATCCTAAATGTCAAGAGTCAAGACAACAAATAGACAAGCAACCAACTGGTACTGTTCATCTTGCGCTGACAGTGACACTTGTCTTTTTGAAACATCAAAGATGAATTTCAAACTGAATTATTGCGGTAATCTTAACTCTAGGTCTACTGCATCCATGATTTTTGAAACATTGCAGCATGATATTTAGCTAAAGAGAACACCGTCACCCCTGGGCCCTGGGCACCATGTAATCTTCTTCATAATGACTGTTGTGACTAATATGTGTACATTGAATGGGAATATGTGAGCAACGAAATCATAAAGTTCCAATGGGGATACCTCTTACTATTCAGGAACCAACCAAGACTGACCTGCTGCCTTTGATTGATAAAATAGCAGCTTGCCTCCCAAAATGGAAGGCTTCTCTCATGAGCCGAGTCGGTCGGCTTGTGATGGTCCGTGCTGTTTTTTCTGCCATCCCTATCCATGTTATGCTAGCTTTGGATCTCCCCAAATGGATGATCAAAGCTATTGATAAGCTGCGACGGGGCTTCTTGTGGGCAGGTATTCAAAATGCTAATGGAGGTGATTGCCTTGTGTCTTGGGAGACAATTCAAAGGCCGTTGCAGTATGGTGGTCTGGGGGTTCTCAACCTTGAAAAAATGGGATGGTCCTTATGCATCCGATGGCTTTGGCTACAAAAAACAGATTCTTCTTGACCTTGGGAACGGCTGCCCATTCAGGTTCCCTATAAGGCCCAAGCTCTCTTTCATGTGGCAGTGGAAACAAAGGTTGGAAATGGTGTTGATACCAAATTCTGGACTGACCAGTGGCTGCACGGTAGCACTGTGGGAGAACTGGCCCCTAATTTTTTTCAGTTAATTCCTAAGAGAGCAAGAAGACAACGCTCTGTTTCTCAAGCTCTATCTAACAGGCGTTGGGTTACTGACATCCAGGGCGCCCTCACAGTCCAGGTGATTGTCGAATACCTGAAGCTTTGGATGTTGGTGGAAGCTTTTACCTTGCAACCAGCCCTTCCTGATCATCAATTTTGGAAGTTCACAAGTTCAGGGCAGTATTCTAGTAAATCTGCTTATAACACCTTTTTTTCTTGGGCTCTTTTATGTTTGCACCTTGAAAAAAGACTTGGAAAACTTGGGCACTTGTCCGGTGCAAATTCTTCATATGGCTGGCAATCAAGAACAGAGTTTG
The DNA here is from genome assembly GCA_029449295.1 of Zea luxurians. Taxonomy (NCBI): domain Eukaryota; kingdom Viridiplantae; phylum Streptophyta; class Magnoliopsida; order Poales; family Poaceae; genus Zea; species Zea luxurians. The sequence goes on from JAOPSE010000001.1 coordinate 191,628,081, forward strand.
GACGACGGATCGCTTGCTGAAACATGGGCTGCGACATCCTAGTGTCTGTTTCCTTTGTGATCAGGAAGATGAGTCAGCTCAACACATTCTAGTGTCTTGCATCTTTTCCCGGGAGACTTGGACCAAAATCCTCTGTTCTGTTGGGCTGCAGGCCGCTGCCCGCAAACTGAGAGAAATTTTACTCGCTGGTGGGGATGTGCAGTCAACAAAGTGCCAAAGGAGAAGAGAAAAGGATTTAATTCTCTCGTCATTCTTGTTCTTGGACAATTTGGAAACATAGGAATGCATGCGTTTTTTAGGGTCTTAGTCCTAGTGTTTCCTTGGTTTGTCAGGAAGTAGCAGAGGAGAGTGAGCTCTGGTGTATGGCCGGAAACACTGCCCTCCATGAGCTGCTCGGCAGGAAGCCAAGGCTGGAAGCATGAGCAGCTCTGTTTGGTCGTTTCTTTTAGGTTTAGTGCGTGGCGCGTTTGTATCCTTTTGGTGATGTGTTGAAGGGGGCTTCTTTCCACCCCTTGGGTGTGTATCTTTTTCTTCTTAAATGAAATGACACTTTTTCTTCTTAAATGAAATGACACGCAGCTCTCCTGCATCGTTGTCGTTCGAGAAAAAAATATTTATTGAGTGAACGTGAAATGCATTTTGGGTAGTCAGTACACAACTTGCACTGTAGTTGCAAATAGGGCATTGTCTTGTAAGTTGCTCACACATGTTACCAAATTTGGTTTCTGTGTACCGGTGCCTTGTGTTAGACTGTGTGTGGGCAGACACCACTGTTTGGCTGCCGGCCCATTAGGTTTAGAGTTAAAAAGTCTCTCTATATATGTACCCCCTTCTCTATGCAATACATCAATACTTAGGATTCAGGAGTCAATGTTAGAGTATAGAAGGATATGGTTAATCGAAGTCTTATGTTTTCCTATCTAGCTCACTTGGATAGCACATGCGAATTAATTTTCCTGTGTAATATTGCACATCCCAAAGATATTTGTGTGAATTTTTACTTTTCATTTGCTGATATCCTATCATGCTTATTTTACAACTGTTTATGATATGTTGCAATGATTTGTTGATATTGCTATGTAGGACTCTGATGAGGGAGATGAACCAAAGAGAGAATATACAGCAGCTGGACTGGCCTTGAAGGAAAAATAGTATGCCCTCCTCTCCACTCCCTTCCTTGATTTATGTGATGTGTGGGATTTTGCCATATGCTAGCTTGCAAAGGTGCAATTTTCATCTTTAGGCACTGATCTGCCTCTCCTTTGGACAGTGGAAAGCTTCGAGCTAGACAAAAGGAAAGGATTGCTCAGCGACACATTATCAAGAACTATGCTGATGATAATCTTGAAGAGATGACTCCATACGACTCTATTGCTAATGAACCTGCTGAAAATCCTTTGGTAATCGTAGAAGATCTAAATTCTTCACAGCTATCTGGCGCTAAACGTTTCAGTGAATCAACTGGAGAAATGAGGCAATCCTCCAAGAAATCAAAGAGATATTCTGAAATCCCTCAAGATCTTTATGCCAGAATTCCTGGCAACACAGCTTCATTCAAGCACCACTCAAAGGCCACTGATGTATTCAATCCAGGGACCCCAAATCACCTGCTACCTGTACTTGGCCTTTGTGCTCCTAATGCTGATCAGGTGAACTCATACAAAAACTCAATTTGTGCACCAAGCATAAAGGAGCGTAAAAGGGCCAGTGGTGACATTGTCAAACAACTGTCAACTCCTGCTGACCATTCTAATGTGCATAGAAACGAAGCTCAATCAGCTTCTGATAAGGCCATCTTTCCTGGTGCATCTGAGGAGGCTTTGCGAAGGATAAGTAACATGATTCCAGACAGTTATTTTCCCTTCAGTCATGTACGTCATCTTCCCTTGTTTTGCAGTCCATTTAATTGCTCATATAGCCAGTTACTTGCTTTATCATTCTTCTTTGGGACATTTGTTTCTTCACTAGTCAAAACTTTTAAGATAGTTTCTCACTTATTTGTTTATTATTTACAACATAGCTCAACTGTTGATATTTGATTTATGGGTAGCATTAATAGAGGACATAAATCATTCTCAAGAGGTGCATACTTATTTTTTTTATTAAGTAAAGAGCAGTATTAACAAGCAGGGAAAATAACACTAGTTCTTATGTGCAGATTCCTCCTATATCAGGGAAGGGGGTTGATCCTGTTGAAAATCCTGGACCCTCCATTGCATCATTTCAAGGGAATCTGGGTCTTCCAAACTTCAGTCTGGAAGACAACGCTCCACTTAAGCATATTAAGCCTATACCTGATATATTTCCTAGCCTGTCACTGGGTGCTCATAAGGATTATATTCGTAGTTCTGTCCCAGAGTTGCCAGATGGTTCATTGCTGCCAAACTTCATGGCAGATATTACTAGTACTTCGAAGCAAAAGTCATTTATGTCTGGTCTACTTCCTGGGCTGGGTCTTAGCCCAGGGCAACCAATACATTCGGCTATGCCTGATAATCACAAGAAAGTCTTGGACAATATAATGATGCGTGCTCAGTATGCGTCAAACAAATTCTTGAAGAAGAGATCAAAACTAGATTATTGGTCAGAGGATGAACTTGATGCTCTGTGGATAGGAGTTCGTAGGCATGGAAGGGGAAATTGGGATGCTATGCTTAGAGATCCAAAGCTGAAGTTTTTGAACAACCGAACTAGTGAGGAGCTGGCCTTGAGGTGGATTTTGGAGGAGCAAAAAATTATAGATGAACCTATGTCTACATCCACCAGGCGTTCTAACTCAGCAGCATTTCCTGGAATATCTGATGCAATGATGTCTCGGGCGCTGAATGAAAGTAATTTCTCTAAAATGAGGATGGAGCAGCCTAAATTGCAGTCCCACTTAACTGATATTCAGTTAGGTTCGAGTGATATCCTATCCACATTTCCTCATGTTGACGCTGCTAATTACATTAACTCAGGGGAGGGTGGCCCATCTCAAATACCATGGCAGGATTTTAAGCATAGATCAAGTTATGCTGGAGATTTTCCTGCCGGTGCATTTGACAAGTTGGAGAAACCTGATGTTGGACCGATCCCGCCATTTATGCCAAATCCTTTCATGACTGACAGCATTGGTTCACTTCCCATAAACAGAAAAAACAATAGTTCCATCCCGCATAGTGAAATCAGGTCAAGTTCTCGTGAGAACATTCTTTCTGGTGTTTCGGATGGACAGATCAACTTGCTTCATGAGATGCAGCGTCGTGTGAGGTCAGGCAAACAACCCATTGAGATGAATCTCAACCACATAGACCACTCAAATCTCCAGCTTGATAATACTAGTGACCTTGGAGGTTTAAAACCAAACAAGTTACCTCATTGGCTTCAGGAGGCTGTACGTGCTCCTTCATCTAAGCCACCTGAACGTGAGCTACCAGCAACAGTTTCGGCAATTGCTCAGTCGGTGTGCCTTCTTCTTGGAGAACAAGAACCATCAATACCTCCATTCTTGATCCTGGGAACCCCTCTTTCTCGCCCAAAAGATCCAAGGATTAATTCAAAGAAGAAACTCCGCAAGTCTCAGCAATCTAACTCTCATGTAGAGCATTCAAAAATTGGATCTGGTGAGGGTGATCGTGTCACTACCCCAGCACCCCCATCCATTGAAGCTTCACCTGCACTTCCTGTCGATTGCGATGATGGTGAGCCTTCACTCAACATGAAATCTGCATCATTGTCATCTTCAGCTGGCAGCAAGGGGCTAGATGAGTTACCTCCCACATTTAAAGAAGCAAACCAAACCGTGGATGGCTCAGAAGCTGTTGCGGCCAAGTCAGATGCTCCTGAAATTGGTTGTCAGGTACCTGGTTCCTTTCCATTACATGACAAAGGTAGCGAATCCTCGGGGTCGCCAGTGAAGGACACTCCTGATGCTGGAATCAGATTGCCAGGATCAGATAACTCAGCTATGGCATTTTCTGCACTCCCACTTGTTGATGAAGCACCTGGGACAAGCAGCAGAGCAGCTGACACGCCTGTGCCATGTGATGGCAATGAGTCGAAAGAGGATTTTCCACTAGACAACGCTGAAAGCACCAGGAAACTGGAGCCGAACGGATGAACTGGCTCCTCTTGCGAGCATGGATGCATCGCATCAAGTTTCTGCTAATACAGCCAACGAAGATGGGTGGATGAAATGATCATTAGACTCGAGCTAGTTAGCTCAACATTCCTTTCTTTTGCGTTCAGCATGACACTGGGATTTTCCCTCTCCCAATGTTTCCAGTGTTGATCTCGTGTTGTGTAATGCTTTAGCGCAGGTCTCGTTGCAGATAGGATGAAACGCAAAGGGCTAGTGGTACTTAGCAGTAGTTGGGCACTAGTCCGTCGGGGGAGCAACTCGTGGAAACCTGTATACAAGAAATGTATATTTTGCTAATATGGTGCTGGTTGGGTGTGTAGAAGGTAGACCGCTATTCGTTTATTTATGCGTATATGGTTTAGTAATTTGCCATCTGTCTATCGGTGGCTGTAAGAGTAGACGTGATGATGATATTGCCTAGCCTTGACTGGTTGGCCTCCATGCCTTAGGCGAAGAGAAGCTGTGTTCATACTGACATACTGAGCGACTTTTGACTGTTTTTTTTTTTATTTCAGTAGCGGCAACGAAGCCAAGAACCATGATCTTCACTCTTTTGCCCCCACCCTCCCACCCAAAAAAAAACCCGGAGCTCAACTATTGTTGTGCACTGTAATTTACCTCTTCAAATTAGAAAAGTGATGTTTTGGCTCCTTCAACCGTTGAATTTATTTTTCCTCTTTGGGTGTTGTTTAATGCAGTTTCGTTTCACGCCACACGTCTTCGCCACATCAGCCATAAGTGTGGTAAATTTGAGTTCAGGGGGTAAAACAGGATTTAAAAGAAGTTTCAGAAAATAATCCTAAAAAAATATGAGACCATTTTAGTTTTTAACCCAGGCTTTATAGTATGGTGCATTGGTTATAATTATTTGAATCTTACATGATCTTATTTTGATGTTTATTTACTAGTATATGCTCTTGCTATATGTTATAATTAACCTACAAACGCTTCATTACAATGTAAAGTAACTTCGACAATAATACAAGTGCCATGTAACCACATTACTTGATCCTATAGTATGAATGTATGATCAGGTGGCAACTTGGCCAAGAAGAAGCGGATATGGCTGCAACCTTTTCTTGTTTGGATAGTAACTGAACAATCTAGCTACTTGATGGGTAAACATTATTTTATTGCACATGATATTTTTTGCTTCTTGTTTGTAAACATGCATATGAGTTTTGTTCGGTGAAATTTAAATTATTAGCACAAAATTGACACACGTGAATTAAGCGGAAATAAGTTAGCATAATATCACAAGCTGGTTTTGTCGTGGTTGAATGTGCTCACCTGGGGATCAACTGAGTGGTTAAATGGTATTACTAATTACAATAAATAGAAGATATCTATTAGTAAATAAACATAAATTGAGACAATATAGGGTCCAAATTATTTCAATATATGCACCATAATATGGAGCATGTATTTTAAAATATCTGGAACTAGTTTCATATTTTTCTAAGCTAAATTAAACTCCTAAGATTAAACCAGATTTTACGTTAAATTCCATATTTTTTTAAAAAAAATAGGTAGCTTTCTAAAATAATATTTTAGCTTTTATCTTTGAAAAGGCCTATTTAATCCCTCTTAGTTATCAATGTAGTCTAATTTAATGCACACATTGATAGAGCTCCTTCAACGGTTTATTGAAAAAATCTATAGAAGGGGATGCTCTTTGATAAGCTCTTCCTAGAAAAGAGGAAGAACCTCATCCAAAAAAACAGCAGAAGCCGGGAGGTAGAAAAAAGAGTTTATATCGGCTTATTTTCATGTTTTTCACTTCGTCGGCACTATATCGTAAAAGCTGCAAAAAGAGTTATATTTCCAACCAAACATGATGTTTTCTAAAGCTCTTTCTAAAAACAAGAAAGGAGTTTTCTTAGAGGAACCAGAGCCAGGTCTCAAGCTGGCAGAGTAAGCCCTAACAAACAGGGCCTAAGACTGACTGCAACGCTCCCCCCTTCCCCTCCATTCCCCTATTACTGTTCATGCTATAGCGGCTACAGGCGCCCCCTTCCCTCGCAGCGGCAAGCGCTACCGTCTCCCCTTCCTCGCGACACTCTTCTCTCTCACGCCAGATGCAGGGGGTGACTATGGACGCCCTCTCGCCTGCTTCGCGCGGAAGCAGCCGCCCGCGCCAGACACCGGAAACATCTCGGTCGACCTCTCTCCGTCTCGACGCGTCCGCGGAAGGGCGATTTTTTCCGGCGACGCGGCGGCGGATCTGCCGTCGCAAGCTCCAGTCCGCACCGGCCCCGGTCGGCTGTCTTCAAGGCGAAGTCGAGGGCCTGAGCACGCAGTCCCCATCGCGAGCTCGGACGAAGCGGCCTCAAATCCGCTTCCGCCGAGGTGCGTCGTGACCGATTGGTTCGATTCCGTCTCCGACCATCGACGGCTACCTCGGATCCCGCCGCAGACGCTTCGATTCGTTGTGTTCCGACCCTAATCTTCCCGTGTTCCGGTACGAACTTCGTCATCTCTTTTATCCATACTTGTTACTCCGTCCATTCACGAATGAATTAGAACAAAGTTCGTTTTCCTGATTAACCCAAGTTTAATTTGCCGACCCCATTCGAGTTTGACCAGATCCATACTTGTAGTGTCACCTGGTGTATGTGTTAGGGTTTTGTTTATCGGATTAACCACCCGCCGGAACGTCCTAGTTGTTTAGCCGCCCATGGGAAGTCCAAACCTACTCTGATTGCTCTGGTCATTCGCAAGTTCCTCGAACCCTACATTTTGGCTAAATCTGTCTTGGTCGTCTGAAGTGTGTACTATAGTCCCACATAATTTGGTCCCCCTTGGCAGTCGAAACAAGGTTTTTATTATAGGTACAACCAAGCACGTGTAAACCATACCCCTGCCTTAGTAATGCTCATTGTACACTTCATAAGTCCATTGTGTCAGTAAAGTTCAGTACACTGAACAATGTCTTAATTTAGTAAACAATATGCATTTCTATCGTTGATGAGGTTTCTGCCCCTTTGTAACCAAAGCATGGTACAACATATGTTTGGTGCTCGTTTAGTTCGTATGTAGTAGATGACAACACCTACTAGTGTTTGTTGTGTTCACCAATATATGGCATTCAACTTACACCTTCAGTATGTCACATTTTTCTGTGGTACAAAGTGTTTCTGTGGTACAAGTCAAAGACATGTTGTCAAATAGATGGGGTCCTTCATTTGTGTTAACGTTTGGGTTTATACATTTTTCATACATTTTCGGTTCATCAATGTGCCTGTTATTCTGTATGAATCATGACTTGTTCATTTACTTTGTAATTTGATTCTATGCTTGTACATGTCTTCGACACAATATTTTTCTGCCTCAACATGTGATTCATTGTGGTTCCATGCAAGACTGAACATGTGTTTCACTCATAACAATAGTTGTATCATTTTTATCTGCATGTAGTACTTTCATTTCTAGGTCTGTGCCATACACTTGCCTTACGTTTAATTATGTTTTTAATGTTCATGCTTTACGTACAAACACATGTGAATCCTAACAAGTAATTCAGTGCTATTGACAAATTTATTGTTTTGATGTGTCTGTTTGGTTTAAAACACGAACTCTACAATTCAGATGTCAACTTCATTTTACGTCATCACTATATTATGGACACTTACATGTTTTTCATATGCCTTAACATACATTGGCCTGTTATATTTCATCTTCATTATGAATATATACATGTTCGCGCATGTACACTACTTTGCAAGCTCTGTTACATACAGTTCCCTTAAATTTGCTACAAGTTTGTAATGGTCTTGCTTTATTTATCAATACATGCCGGTGCATACAATTTTACAGCGCATTTGATCATGGCATCCTCGACAGAAGAAAACATGAAGGCTTTGATGAAAGTCCTTGTAGACTGTGCCGAGGATGCCACAAAATCCCTGGGGGGTTTACTAGATCATGCATTAGACCACATGCATGATGAAGAGATCCTAGCTAGGACATTGTTTGCCATGAAAGAAAAACTAGAGTTGCTTCAGCAGGATGCCTTAGAGGCAAAAGTCCAAGCCTTTCCAGAAATAGCTAAGTACGAGTGGGATGACATCATTGTTGATCCTCCCTCTCCGTCACCCCCTCCAACAGTTACTGATCCTTCTGTTGATGAAGAGGAGTTCTACTGCCCCGACGTCAGTGACGAATGGTACTTCAGTGATTCGGATAGGTCTACCCGTACTAGCTACTGGAATATGTATTAGGCACTTGTTTGTAGTTAAAGGTACATGACATGCTTTTGAACAACCATATGTCATGTATGGCTAAGTATAAGTGCTACCCAGTCATAAGAAGTAGTAACTATGATGTAAGGAATTATGTAGTGTGTGAACTATGATCAGTACTATATGTTATGTCTATGGTTTAGTACTGTAACCGTGAATGGGAACCTTTTATTATAACTGTGGTCAGTTAATTGCTTGTTATGTACTTCGTAAGTTGAAATGCTTGTGTACATTTTAATAAGTTTTTACCATATAACTAAATTTGTCCCATCTCCACAATTACTAGAATGGACCCAGCAAACAATGTCACTTCTTCACAGCCCATGTCAAATGCCTCAAGTGGCCAGCAGTTTCCTCCTCCACACCCTTTATGGCCTACGGGTTACATGCAGCAGAGTGGTATGGATTGTAACTTTATGGGACACCTCAATTTTCCAACCCCTGCTCAAGGTCCGACAACAATGTGGGCACCCATGCAGACAGGACAAAGTAGTTCCCAATCCACCATGATTCCGGCTTCACAATCAGCTATGTACTGGAATCATTACTTGAACTTTGTCAGGAATCCTCTTGGGTCAGCTAAAGTAAATCCAATTCCTGATTCCATTCCACCTTCCAATACTAGTACACCATTGCAGGGTTCCAATACTATACCTTCATTACCTGTGAACTTGGACTCAGATGCTGAACACAGTGTTCATGACATCAATAGTCCTGAAAAGAATGCACCTCCTGTGCACAAACCGAAGAAGTCTAAGGAACAAAATTTTACTGGGCCTGAAGATCTTCTCCTTTGCACAACCTGGTTGCAAATTAGCAGTGACCCTGTTGTGCACACTGGCCAACGTAGGGAGGGGCTTTGGGCTAGAATTGAAAAAAGATACAACGAACAGAGGGGCAAGTTTCCTTGTAGAGTCAACAGAGCACTTAGCAGCAGATGGGACAAGATTAGAGCAGATGTTAGTAAGTTCTCTGGCTACTACGCAAGAGTTCTAAGAGAGAAACAAAGTGGCTTAACTGATGACGACAAGGTAACCCATTTTTACAGACTTTCAATCATGTCCATACTAAGTATACATGTTGACACATTTTTAAAATGAAACCAAAATTTGTACAAACATCGAAGGCGGCAACAATGTTTGCACACGAGGAGAACAAACCTTTCCATTACATGCATTGCTAGCACCAACTCAAGGGCGAACCCAAATGGGAGAGCATCTGTAGTGGACATTCGTTCCGAGGATTGAATGCAAATCCAATTGGATCTACAGGTACTCCATCTGAACATGCAAATGAAACTGATAGTGCATCTGCTGGTTTGACAGGAAAACGGCCGCGTGGTCGTGATTACAGTAAATCAGAGAGAAAGAAATCAGCTTCTTCTTCATCTCCAGAATACCTTAGCCGTTTGCAAGAAATAACTGAAAAACAAATTCAGAGGTCCATAAAAAAGGGGGAAAAGAAAGAAAAGTGCTCCGAAGAAGACAGGGAAATAGAGAAACTGAAAGCTCTCTTGTGAGTTTTGGTGTTTGGATGACAACTCAATTAAAGGACTAACAAGTGTACTAAGTGTTGAACAGGTGCTTAAGATAAAGTCTACAAGGTTCAACACAAGTGAACAAATGTGATGGTCCAAGAACTAGATTATGGATACATAATGGACATCACAAGTAAGATGGACATTGCATAAGGTGAGACTCGGGTGCGTAGCTCGGAGACATCTGATCAAGCCAAGGACGGAGGCAAGAAGAGCTTCGAGGTACCAAGTGCACGGGAGAAGGTCAAGGAGGCTGAGGAACCCAAAGCCAAGGGTGAAGAAGGAGGCTTGCAAAGTCAAGGGTGATCGAGTTGAGAACAACTATGGCACATCAAGGATCACTACATAAGGACGTGACTTACAGCCAATGAGGTAACAGCTGCAGTTATGTGGTGTAAGTCATAAGGCTCAAGATCAAGCTCTAAGGAGGAGATCAAGGTCACTAGAAGGTGAACAAGTGTCAAAACCAGAACTGGAAGCAGCCCAAAAGAGCTAAGTTCACCTTGATCTTTAGTTTGGTTTGTTTCTATGTTTGGAAATGTTCTATGTGACCTTTACAGGATGTTGGAGCCAAGTAATGTCAATCTAGATCAAGTCAAGCCGACTTGATGATTTATGAGTCCAACATCAAAGCTCAAGCATGTGAAATGCTATAGATTTAATGATTAAGAGAAGGTATGTTTCTATACGAAGTACATTGGTTTTGTGGACTAATATACTTGTCTAAGTGTTAGAAACAGAAAGAAGAAGAAAAGAAGAGAGGTGTAAGGGCTTGGCTATGTATAGCCAAGGCAGCTCAGTCTGGCACACCGGACTGTCCGGTGGTGCACCGGACAGTGTCCGGTGCGCCAGACTGAACTCTGGCGAACTGGCCGCTCTCGGGAATTCACCGGCGACGTACGACTATAATTCACCGGACTGTCAGGTGTGCACCGGACTGTCCGGTGAGCCAACGGTCGGCCGGGCCAACGGTCGGCCGCGCGATCTGCGCGGGACACGTGGCCGAGCCAACGGCTAGATGGAGGCACCGGACTGTCCGGTGTGCACCGGACATGTCCGGTGCGCCAACGGCTCCAAGACTGCCAACGGTCGGCTTCGCCGTAAAAGGAAAGAAATCGGGCACCGGACAGTGTCCGGTGTGCACCGGACTGTCCGGTGCGCCACCCGACAGAAAGAAAGTATTGCCTTCCAAATGGGATTCCAACGGCTCCTAGGCCCCTTGTGCCTATAAAAGGGACCCCTAGGCGCCTCAAGCAATATACAAGTGCAGCCAACAAGTGTAGACTTCACTCGAATCAATTCTCACTCTCCCTCTTGTGTGTAACTCTATAGTTTGTGTAGAAGGCACAGCTATAAGCCTTAAGAGAGAGGAGAAGTGCTGCTTAGAGCTAGAGCAAGGTCTTGAGCATATCGTTACTCTGCCGGGGTGCTGCCAAGAAGTTTGTAAGCAGCCACGGTTCTGTTGTAACCCCACTCAATAGTGAAAGGCTCTATCTGTCATACTGACAGATCTGAGCAAACGGAGGAAGGAGTTGAAATAGACTCCAAGCCCAGGTGTGGCTAACTCCAACGAGGACTAGGCAAGCATTTCAGGCTTGACCGAACCTCGGGATAAATCCTTGCGTCTGTGTGCTCTGTTCTGTATTGTACTCTGACTCTCTGTCTTACTCGCTTATATATCTGCACTTCACTACTTACTTGTGGTACTAGCTTTCCTTGAAATGCAGGATATTCGTAAGACAGGAACTTCAATTCCACTGCAACCTATTCGAAGGATTCTTCACTCCACTGCGATCCTGTCTTCGAGTAGAGTAAGATTTAAGTTTTAAAGTGATAATTTTTATTCGCCTATTCACCCCCCCCTCTAGGCGACATCTAGATCCTGTTCCCGGGCCAAAGGGAACTTTCAGAAACAGAGGTTGCAATTGGAAGCAGAAAAGGTAATCATTCGAAAAAGGGAATTGAAACTTGAAGAACTGGCTTCGGCCGAAAAGAGATTGGAAAGGCTGGAGGCAACAAATGAAGAAGATGTGGATCCAGAAGTGTGGATTATGATGAAAGAACAAAAAAAAGTTGCAACAATTCATATTTAGGTTTGAGTAAACGCTTTGTTCAGTGCCTCAAAACTTGAGCTTGAGAACGAAACCGGTTTGCGTTATTTGTTTATGTTTTCAGAAATATGTTTGTGAAACCATTATATTCTTGTTGGAACCATAAGTCGTGAAGGACAATTGTGATGTGACGTATGTTGTATCGTGTTGTTATAGACAATAATTATTTGTCAGTGCTGTGAACATGTTTGATTAAAGTTTCATACATTTGTTTGTCAACGTATACTTTGATAGTAATGGTCTGCTTGGATCCGGTTCTGATGTTTGAAAATCGTTTGCAAATTTAGTTGGAAATGGCTCCGTACTAGTTATGAATCTTATTGTTTGAAGAACCAAGGAAAGTTGTTCAATGATCATAAACTTTCTTTCATAACCGATAGGTTAGACATTACAATGCAAATTGAACATAGTTCAATGAACTTGAAAATAAAGTTGCAACAAATTATGAAGTTTACATGCTTCCACGCCGTGCCCACAAATGCTCGACAAGATCATTTTGGAGGGAGCACGATCTTTCTTGACGACGAAGATCGAAGTGGTTTATGACCCATTCCGCCCTTCCTTCAGCAATTAGTTGCGATGGTTCAATGGTTGAACTGTTATCTCCAAAATCGATATTAGCAGCAAACGCCCCTTCGTCTTCAACAATCATGTTGTGCATGATGATGCAAGCTGTGATTATTTTAGTTAAACGATTACGATCCCAACCATACGCTGGACCTCGCAGCACCGCCCACCTTGCTTGAAGAACTCCAAATGCACGCTCAATATCCTTTCGACAACTTTCCTGCATTTGTGTGAAATAGACTTTCTTTTGCTCGTATGGGTGCCTGATAGCTTTTACAAAAGTTGGCCAGTTGGGGTAAATACCATCAGCTAGGTAATAACCGAAGTTATATGCATTACCATTAATTGTATAATGGACAGGTGGCATACGACCGGATGTCATGGGGTCGAAAACTGGTGATCGGTGGAGCACGTTCACGTCGTTGTTTGTCCCTGGCATGCCAAATCCAAAGATCATATGTTGCTACAGCTTCTAGTATCATGGACGCTCGACCATTTCTGCCACAAAACTGACCACGCCATGCGGTAGGACAGTTCCGCCACTCCCAATGCATGCAATCTATAGAACCCAACATCCCTGGGAAACCCCTTGATTCGCTATGGTGCATGATGCGTGTTATGTCCGCTTCATTAGGAGTTCGTAGATACCACCCACTAAAGTATGCAATGATTCCTCGACAAAAATGCTGAAGGCATTCCCTAGCTGTGGACTCGTCAATTTGAATGTACTCGTCTACTGCATCAGAAGGTAACCCATATGCAAGTACCCGCATTGCCGCACATACTTTTTGGAGGGGACCTAGACCTGGCATACCAGTTGCGTCAACCCGTTGTGTAAAGTACGAATCCTGTTGTTGAAGTCCTTGCAAGATTCGGAGAAAGAGAGGCCTACTCATGCGGAACCTAATTTGTGAACATAGAATATTAGTAAATAAAATGCAATTATCAAACCCTATTCGAATAACAAGTGGTGGGTACCTTCTACGGAAGACGTGGGGTGGATACACTGGGTTCGGGGCGAAGTAGTGATGATGGATAAGATTTTCTCCAGCAAAATGATCCCTTTGAATGACGCGGCGAGGCAAACGGGACCGTCGTCGATGATGGCGTCTGGCCTCTATGTTGAGGGCAAGAAGATTGACAAGCATAAATGTTTCGTCCTCACTATCACTCGAATCAGAATCATGATCCCTATGCCTGTGAGACATACCGTGAAATGGCTATGTAGTTGAACTACTCAACTTTGTTGGTGCATATGACAAGAGATGGATTCCATATTTATAGGGGAGAGGAATGCGGCTTCAGGGGGAAGTAAGTGCCTTCCGTTGAAAGCCAAACGTGGCTTGCGTTGCAAGACAAGTGCGGCTTGCCGCGCACGACAAGTCGAATTTGCTTTGACCGTACGCGTGGTTTCATATCTTGCGTACGAATATATTCCAAAACTTATGACGGAGCATAAGTTTTCACAAAATTATGCAATTACGATTTCACTGTTAACTACAATTTTGTTTATATATTTTATATAATATTTAATTGAATATTATTATTATTAATAATTATATTATTTATAATACAAGCGCAAAATGCGGACGTGTGCAAATAAATAAAATAAAAACAAAATTGAAGTTGGTTAAGTTAGTTATATGGAAATGTATATTTAATGAGTAGAGGGATATATAGGGGAAAATTTAGGGGGAACGGTTGCGGGACGAGTGAATATAGGGGATGAAATCTTGCTGACGTGGCTGCATAGTAACATTTAGGGGAAAAAATTTAGGGGGAACGGTTACGGACAGTCTAACTCTCATAGCCGATGTGGCGCCATGTAAGACAGACGTGGCGTCAAATTAGACTAAAACACCTTAAAAGACATAAAAGAGGTAAAACAATTGGTTCAATAGTTGAAGGAGCTCAAACATCTCATTGTCTAGTTTAAGGAGGTATTAGCAACTCTACGAGCATTTCTACATCCGTTCTTTGTTAATAGCAATAGAGGTTTTGAAAAAAAATATTCAACAACTTTAATTAAATCTCTATATATCAACATTCTCTATTTCAGATTTCTCGTTAGCCAAATATAAAGGTAAATGAATTATTGCAACTGAAGCTTATAGAAATTAATAGGCGTCGTTTTCAATCTAAACAGCAGGTAATTGCATTTACACGTTGTCAATACTGCATCTATGTATCTACATTATTTGGTGTCAGTATGCATTGCTACTTCTGCAACATGTAGAAGAAATGAACTGTTGACCAACCCTGAAATTCAAAACATATCCAAGGCTGGTAATACATCAAAAATTACTGAGGCTGGTTCCTGCAGAAGAGTTCAAGTAGGCCATGTTAGCAACTTGTAAAAGCCCAACGAATTCTTTGCACAATAATAATTAAAATACAAACTCAACAAAATCACAGCAGTGCAACCGGACCTCTCGAGTATCGATGGCTTGATTGCTTAAGAAATCGTGGCAAGCCTATGCCATTCCACATGAAACACAACCGCAAGAGTGACTTTAAAAAATAAAACGGCTGCAACACTCTGAATTGGACGTACACTTTTAAGAATGACATTTCGAAGGCTAGGTGTCATCCAAATGCAAATTTTTTTTGGGGGAGTGACTGATATTCCAGGACAGAGCACAAGGCTGAATCAGTACAAATTTCAGACTTGGACAGGGTGCAATGGAATAGTAGAACAATTTGGTTTGGAAACAGGGTGGAATTCACAATGCAAGTGAACTGATGAAACAGAGAAAATAAATATTTACCAAGCGGGTTGTCCAACTGTACGTTAAACATCAATAACAAATCCGTTTTTAGGGAAAACCCAAGCGCGATTCAGTAGGTTAGAGCTGAAACTTGAAAAGTAAATCTCGTGCTTACATAAAGGGAAGGCCGGCTCCCAGATGAGTGAGGTCTGGATAAGAGGTAAACCGAGTAAGCCTTTCCTCTGCAAATGCAGAGAGACTGCGGCTGCGGCTTGCTGTGTTCGCTGCGGCTTGCTGCGGCTTGCTGCGGCTTTAATCCGGCTGCGGCTGCGGCTTCTACAGTATTTTGTCTCTACTGATTGCAGCTGCAGCAGTACAAACAGCCGTAACAGTACGGCTTTAAGCCGCAGCGAACACAGACTGCTTTAACCCGTGACTTAGACTAACTCCAACACGGTACCTATAAGAGCCTAAACCCATTATAGATATCTAAATGATATGAACCGTCTCCAACGGGGTATCTATACCCGATACCCATTTTAGATGCAACGTGGAAGAATACCAAGATATAGATGACCATCTCCTCAAACCTGGTTGAATATCTTTTTGGGGCACCCGCTGCAACATTTAGTTCTCGTCCCTCGGCTGACTGTGTGTGTGTAACCAAACGTGTATTTGGGTTTCCATTTTTGCATATCGTTGTTGGAGTTAGCCTTAGTGACTCAGTAAATGCCACAAAAACCAATTCTGAAACTAAGAAGCACTATTATACCTTTAGTCCTTTACCAAATAGAAAGTTAAAATGAGAATGCACTCATCAAGTTCAGTAAAACTTAACTCCATTTCTTGTTGGGAGGCCGTCCATCCAGGTTCGTAAGCTTCCAAAAACCCAAGCTTTGCCTTGTTTGGGAGGTCATGTGGATGGACAAATGGAACCCCATGTGGCCATCCAATTTCAGCTCTAGTCTTCTCACACGGACTATCCAACGACCAGATGTGGCTTTCACATTCTCTGAGATTACAAAATCTCAACTTGATGCCTTTCTTATCTGCAATGTCCTGAACACGTTCCTTCAGGACCCTCTGTGCTTCTAGGCGAAGTCTTTTAGAAAGAGGGAGTGGCTTTGTTCTTGTATTTCCCTTCTTTGTATTCATCACAGAGTTGAATGCTACACCAAACAACTAAGTCATCAATACATGTTATTCCACTAAAAAGAATACAGTTCTGTAAGGCCAGCGGCCAAAAGTTTAATAATAAATAAATCATGAATATAATCAATCACTTCAGATTTACAATACCATTAACAGTGAAGATTACAAATAAAGAAAACCTTATCTAGTACACACTGATTAAGACGTATCCATGGGGTTAACTCACATGCCAAACTTTAAGGCATTTGATAGATTATCGTGTTACAATGACACCATGCCCATATAAAAGAGGTGTCATGTTGATTTATATATAATATAATTGGACAAACTCAGTTAGATGTTTGACTTTATCACCATGCAAGAGGAAATTTTCCATAGACTAGATCACTCCAAATCTAGGCATGGCTGGTCCAGGTTTCCATGTTAATATTAATGATTTGCAGACTATGAATAACAGTGTCCTGAAAAGACCTTAGTTGTTCTTGTTGTAGACAAGCTTTATCTTTGTTTTTTGAACTAGGGTGTTTTCACTGTCCAGGATAGGACCAAACACAGAACTGCACTTGTTTTGGACCACATTTTATTGGGAACATATTCGTTTGGAAGATCAGGTAGTGCTCAGTAAATAACTTTCGATATTTAGAATCAAGAGACACGAATATTGGTTAAGATGCTAACCATAGAATCAGAGCAACGTGGATGAAGTGACGTCATCTGACATTCTATGTGACAAAAGAGTAACACAAAAGGTAAAAGGTAAGTTTTATGGAACGACGATTAGACTTGTTATGTTATATGGTGCGGAATGTTAGCCTACAAAAGACGACATGTTCAACAGATAAGTGTTGCAAAAATGTGTATGCTACGTTGAATTTATGGCCATACAAGAAGGAATCGAGTTTAGAACAATGGTATACATTATAGGCTAGGAGTAGCACCAATTGAAAAAAAAGCTTGTGGTTGAGATGATTTGAACATCCAATTGAGAACTCCATAGACATCAGTGTGTAGTGGGATCCTAAGGAACGATAGCGGCTGAAAGAGAGGCAAGAGAAGAACAAAGTTGACATGAAAAAGATAATAAAAGGAGACTCGGGGACCATAATTAGGGGTACCCTCAAGACGCCTAATTCTCAGCTGGTAACCCCCATCAGCATAAAGCTGCAGAGGCCTGATGGGTTTGATTAAGTCAGGGATCAGTCCATACGAGTGACTCGATCACGCCACGCCCGAGCCTAGCCTCGGGCGAGGGCAGCCGACCCTAAGATGACTCCGTCTCGCCTGAGGCCTCCTCTTTCACGGCAGACGCATCACCGGCTCGCCCGAGGCCCCGCCTTCGATAAGAAGTAACCCTGACTAAATCACCGCGCCAACCGACCAAGTCACCGGGGCGTTTAACGCGAAAGGTAAGACCGACGGGCGACCAGACTTCGCCAGAGGTGCCATAGGAGGCTCTGCCCGACCCAGGGCTCGGACTCGGGCTAAGGCCCCGGAAGACGGCGAACTCCGCTCCGCCCGACCCAGGGCTCGGACTCGGGCTAAGGCCCCGGAAGACGGCGAACTCCGCTCCGCCCGACCCAGGGCTCGGACTCGGGCTAAGGCCCCGGAAGACGGCGAACTCCGCTCCGCCCGACCCAGGGCTCGGACTCGGGCTAAGGCCCCGGAAGACGGCGAACTCCGCTCCGCCCGACCCAGGGCTCGGACTCGGGCTAAGGCCCCGGAAGACGACGAACTCCGCCTCGCCCGACCCAGGGCTCGGACTCCGCCTCGGCCTCTGCCGAACAATCTCCGCCTCGCCCGACCCAGGAGTTCGGGCTCGGCCTCTGTCTTGCAGGACGGACTCGACCTCGACTTCGGAGGAGCCTCCACGACGCCCGACCTAGGACACAAGACCGCCACGTCAACAGGAAGTGTCATCATCACCCTGCCCTGAGCCGACTTGGGTCGCAGAGAACAAGACCGGCGTCCCATCTGGCCAGCTACGCCAGATAGGCAAATGACGGCGCCCCGCTAGACCATGACGACGGCGGCTCTCAGCTCCCTTACGAAAGCAGGAGGACGTCAGCAAGGGTCCAGCCACTCCAACAGCTGTCCCTCCGTCCGGCTCCGTTACTCCTCCAACAGCCACGACGCCACACCAACAGGGTGCCAAGATCTCTCCGGCCGCCACCTTGGCATGTACTTAGGGCGCTAGCTCTCCCTCGCTAGACACGTAGCACCTTGCTACACCCCCATTTTGTACACCTGGATCCTCTCCTTACGACTATAAAAGGAAGGACCAGGGCCTTCTTAGAGAAGGTTGGCCTCGCGGGGACGAAGGGCAGGGGCAGGCGCTCTCTCGGGGCCGCTCGCTCCCCTCACCTCGCGCGGACGCTTGTAACCCCCTACTGCAAGCGCACCCGACCTGGGCGCGGGACGAACACGAAGGCCGCGGGAATTCTCCGACTCCCTCACGACCCGGCTCCGGCCACCGACCTCTCTCTGTTCCCCCCTTCGCGCTCGCCCACGCGCTCGACCCATCTGGGCTGGGGCACGCGGCACACTCACTCGTCGGCTCGGGGACCCCCCGGTCTCGGAACGCCGACAGTTGGCGCGCCAGGTAGGGGCCTGCTGCGTGTTGACGAGTAGATTCCCGTCAAGCTCCAGATGGGCAGTCTCCAACGACCTCTTCAACCCGGGACGGTGCTCCGTTTCGGGAGTCTCGAGTTCATGTCCTTCGACGGCAGCTACGACATGATACTCCTTCCACCGCCGCGCGACAGCGACAATGGTGGCGGACAGCCCGCCCGCCGGCGGCGGAATCGACGACGCCTTTCCCGCGTGGGGGAAGGACAACTTTCGAGCTCGCTCCGTCCTCTCCCTCGCCATCGAAGGAGGAGGCGGGGCAACCAAGGCCGAGCGGGAGGCCGCGCTCCGACGGCTGTCGAGCAAATCGACATCCCCGGCGCCCCAACGGAGGACACGCTAAGCGTCGCCCTCGCGTTCGAGGCAAAGGCGAGCAGCATCCCCCCGCAGCACGTCGACTCCGAGCAGGTGGACGACGCCAGCACGCTCGCGAAGGGCCTGCAGGACGTCGCCCTCGTACCCAGGACGACGGCGCGATCAGCCCCCGACGTGACTTCATCGCTCCTCGTCGACAAAAAGGTACCGACTGCTACCCATCTTTCGTCATTTCGACTCGACCTCAGCCCGCCTGGCGACCTCGCTTTGGCGGGCGCTCACGTTGAGGCGAGTGCAACCTCTCTGGGGTTTCGTGTGCGGTCGCCTTGGGACCGATTGACGGGTGTCTCGACCTACGGACCCTCTGGGTCCGAGGAAGATGACGACCCCAGCATCTGCTGGGATTTCTCCGGATCTGGCAACCCTAGTGCCATGCGGGACTTCATGACCGCATGTGACTACTGCCTCTCCGACTGTTCCGACGGCAACCGCAGCCTTGGCGACAAGGACTGCGGCCCGAGCCGCGAATGTTTCCACGTCGAGCTAGGGGATCCCTCCGGAGGCGGCTGTCTCGGCATGCCGGAGGATGGTGATCCCCCTAGGCCAGCGCCTCGCGCCGACATCCCGCGGGAGCTAGATGTGGTCCCCGTTCCGGCGGGGGGTCACGACCCACAGCTCGAGCAAGTCCGCGGGGCGCAGGCCGGGCTCGATGAGGGAGCAGGAGCGCTCGAGGCAATCCGCCAGAACATCGGGCAGGTATGGGCGAGCCAGCCCCCGGCCGGAGGAATACGTCACCTGCCCCAAGGTTTCCAGCACCGCATCGCCAACGATGCCAGGGACAGACTGCCACCCGCATCCGGCGGAACCGGTCAGGACCTGGCTGCCGCAGCGATGCTCCTCCGCGCGATGCCGGAGTCATCAACCACCGAGGGTCGGCGAATCCAGGGAGAACTCAAGCATCTCCTGGAAGGCGCTGCGGCCCGGCGGGCCGAGAGCTCTGCCTCCCGAAGGCAGGGATACCCCTCGGAACCTCGTGCCGAGACTTCCCGACTCACGCGGGAAGCCTCGGTCTTCACCGGACGCACGCGCAACACCGCGCCTGCGGCCCCGGGCCACCTCGGCGACGAGCACCCTCATCGCGACCGTCGGGCCCGCCTCGACGAAAGGGTGCGCCGAGGTTATCACCCCAGGCGTGGGCGACGCTACGACAGCGGGGAGGATCGGGGTCCCTCGCCCGAACCACCCGGTCCGCAGGTCTTTAGCCGAGCCATTCGGCGGGCGCCGTTTCCGCCCCGATTCCGACCCCCGACTACTATCACAAAGTACTCGGGGGAAACGAGACCGGAATTGTGGCTTGCGGACTACCGCCTGGCCTGTCAACTGGGTGGGACGGACGATGACAACCTCATCATCCGAAACCTCCCCCTGTTTCTCTCCGACACCGCTCGTGCCTGGTTGGAGCACCTGCCTCCGGGGCAGATTTCCAACTGGGAAGATCTGGTCCAGGCTTTCGCCGGCAACTTCCAGGGCACGTACGTGCGCCCCGGGAATTCCTGGGACCTCCGAAGCTGTCGGCAACTGCCGGGAGAGTCTCTTCGGGACTACATCCGGCGATTCTCGAAGCAGCGCACCGAGCTGCCCAACATCACCGACTCCGATGTCATCGGCGCGTTCCTCGCCGGCACCACCTGCCGTGACCTGGTGAGCAAGTTGGGTCGCATGACCCCCACCAGGGCGAGCGAGCTGATGGACATCGCCACCAAGTTCGCCTCCGGCCAGGAGGCGGTAGAGGCCATCTTCCGAAAGGACAAGCAGCCCCAGGGCCGCCCGTCGGAAGATGCTCCCGAGGCGTCTACTCCGCGCGGCGCCAAGAAGAAAGGCAGGAGGAAGTCGCAAGCGAAACGCGACGTTCCCGATGCAGACTTTGTCGCCGCCGCCGAGCACAAGAACCCTCGGAAGCCCCCCGGAGGTGCCAACCTCTTCGACAAGGCACTCAAGGAGACGTGCCCCTACCATCAGGGGCCCGTCAAGCACACCCTCGAGGAGTGCGTCATGCTTCGGCGTCACTTCCACAGGGCCGGGCCACCCGCAGAGGGTGGCAAGGCCCGCGACGACGACAAAAGGGAGGATCGCCAAGCAGGAGAGTTCCCAGAGGTCCGCGACTGCTTCATGATCTACGGAGGGCATGCGGCAAACGCCTCGGCTCGGCATCGTAAGCAGGAGCGTCGGGAGGTCTGCTCGGTGAAGGCGGCGGCGCCAGTCTACCTAGACTGGTCCGACAAGCCCATCACCTTCGACCGGGATGACCACCCCGACCACGTGCCGAGCCCAGGGAAGTACCCGCTCGTCGTCGATCCCGTCATCGGCGACGTCAGGCTCACCAAGGTCTTGATGGATGGGGGCAGCTGCCTCAACATCATCTACGCTGAGACCCTCAGGCTCCTGCGCGTCGATCTGTCATCCGTCCGAGCAGGCGCTGCGCCCTTCCACGGGATCATCCCCGGGAAGCGCGTCCAGCCCCTCGGACAGCTCGACCTCCCTGTCTGCTTCGGAACACCCTCCAACTTCCGAAGGGAGACTTTGACGTTCGAGGTGGTCGGGTTCCGAGGAACCTACCACGCAGTGTTGGGAAGGCCATGTTACGCGAAGTTCATGGCCATCCCCAACTACACCTACCTGAAGCTCAAGATGCCGGGCCCCAACGGGGTCATCACCGTCGGCCCCACGTACAAACACGCATTCGAATGCGATGTGGAGTGCGTGGAGTACGCCGAGGCCCTCGCCGAGCCCGAGGCCCTCATTGCCGACCTGGAAAGCCTCTCCCGAGAGGTGCCGGACGTGAAGCGACATGCCGGCAACTTCGAGCCAGCGGAGACGGTCAAGGCCGTCCCTCTCGACCCCAGTGGCGACGCCTCCAAGCATGTCCGGATCAGTTCTGGGCTCGGCCCCAAATAAGAAGCAGTACTCGTCGACTTTCCTCGCGCAAACGTCGACATTTTTGCGTGGGGTCCCTCGGGCATGCCCGGCATGCCGAGGGATGTCACCGAGCACTCGCCGGATATCTGGGCAGGAGCCTGACTCGCCAAACGGCCTCTGCGCGAACGACGCCCGGGGGCTGCGCCCTTTCCCCACTCACACATAAGAATCAGTCATCAAGGAAGGGTCGGCCTCGCCCCGGCAGAGCCCGACCCTCCCTCGGGGGCTAAAAAGGGGGAACCCCTCTCGTCGAGTTTGGACGTACCGTTCCGCGTCAGAAAAACTCTTTTTTCGGTCAAGAAGGGTTTTTTGCGTTCTCCCGGATGCGTCAGAAGCAGGGTCCTGAGGAGCGAACTTGGGTACGAGTAAATGGCGAGACCGACTGAGCTGGGGAACACCTATGCCTCCGGGCTAGGGACACCTCACTCGTCGGCTGCCACGAAAAAGGACCCAGCTCGGGAAATCACCCTGTTGTCGACACTACGGGCCAGGCGCGAAAATCGAAACGAAAAGGAGCATGACTTCACGGAAGAGAAGTAAAATGTCCAGGCCTCGGTGGCCGCGGCAGATCACACATCCAACAGAAATTGTCCCAACAAAAATCAGGCGTCGCCTCGGGCAGGAGCCGCGCCCTCAACTCCACCCCCGCCGTCGGTAAGGTCCACCTCCGCTTCCGGCGGCGGCGCAGGAGGAAGAATCTCCGCTTCGAAGACGGTCGCCAGCGCCGCGCTCGGACCCGCAGCGACCGCGTCGAGCCGCTGAACCTCCGCCAGGGCCGCCTCGTCTTCGTCAGGCAGGCAGTACCCCTCGCTGACCCGCTCCAAGTCCACGACATAGTGGGAAGCGAGCACGGCGAAGGCCCGCCTGACGCCGTGGTGCAGCGCCCCGCGGACTTTACCGCGCGCGTAATCACCTAGGGCTTGAAGACGGCTTTGGGGAGAGCTTCCTGGAGGGACGTCGCCGGGACCAAGTTTCCGATAGACCTCCGAGACGGCCTCGGACATGGCCGCGAGATCGGCCTCCCTCTGCTCAGCAGCCCCGTCGAGCGCCTCGGCAAGCGCCTTGGCAGACTCGTCGAGGGCAGACTCGAGCTCTGCGAACAACCAGAAGAAAGACCTCAAACACAAGCAGAAGAAACGAACAAGATCGAGAACCGAGGACGGTCGAGCCATACCTCCAGCTCGGACGCGCTGCTCCGAGGCTGCGACTTGGGCTGCGGCCAGATCGGCCGCAAGGATCTTGGCCCGGCTCTCGGCCTCGGCAGCCTGGCCCCGAGTTTGGTCCCGCTCCTCGGCAACCTGGGCGAGCTCCGACCGCCGTTGTAGCACCTCCGTGCGCGCTGCCGCCGCCTCGGCCTTCAGGTCAGCGCAGAGCAACTGGAGGTCCGCTATCTTAGCGTCCTGCTGAGAAAGGCGCGCGGTAGCCCCGGCGAGCGAAGTCCTCAGGGACCGCAGCGAGCCCCAGACGTCGGCCTCGCGGCGAATGAACGACGACTTGGCAGCGCTCCGGTCCGTCAGATCCTGGAAAGGAAAACAAGATATCACGACGAACGCCTCACTCGCAGAAGCAAGAAGGTATGCCTGAAACCATTACCTGAAGGATCTTGGGGACGTCCCCGCAGAGAACCTCCAGCGACGATCGGAGCAACCCCACTGTCGCCTCCGCACGCTTGCGGAGCTCATCCCAGGACTGGTCCTCCTCTTCGTCGTCAAGAACGAAGATAGGGCCCGAAGCCTCGCGGGTCCGGAATCGGAGCAACTGGCCCCGGGCCTCGGGGCTCCGCCGCACAGCGACAAGGCTGCCGCCCGCCCGGGAGCACTGGACGTCCGCGCCCACCTCTTCCGAGGCCCCGGGCGCCGACGCCGCGGCCGTCTCGACGCCGGCGGCAACCGCGCGCTCTCCGACCGGGACGGTGCTAACTGCGGTAGCGGCAGACGCCGGCATGGCCGACATGGCAGGCGAGCTCGGGACCACGCCGGCGCCGGCCGCCTCCCCGATCACAATGGCTACCTCGGCACAGGAGCCCGCCTCGGGGACCTGCTCCCCCGGAACATGCGACGCCTGAGCCCCGTGCGGCGGAGCACCCTGCGAAAGGGCCGGCTGAGCGGCAGGGCCCGAGGTGGCGCCAGCTGCCTGGACCAACGCCGTCTTGAGGGCCTTCCGAGGCGCCAGGTCGGTGGGGCCATGGCTCCGTTTGCTGGAAAAAACAAGAAAGGGAAAATCACGGCCCAGACGTATGAATGAAGCGCCGGGACGGAGACATTCCAAGGTACCTACCCGCTCCGGACCATGATCCACGGTGCCTGGGGTAGGTCTCTTGGCTCCCGCTTCCTGGAACCACCGCAGAGGTCCGCCTCGCCAACAGCCCCGGCGCCGCCCTCGCCTCGGACGCCCCTGAGGCCCGGGAGGCGGACTGCCCAGGCGCCGCCATGGCAACCTGAGGACCGCTCCCCCGTGCCGCCGACGCGGGCGACGGTTCCCGAGGAACGGACCCCTCGGCCCGGCCCCCTGGAGTCGCGTCGGCTCCGCTAGCCGAAGGGTCAAGAACCCTCTCGGGTTGACCCCGCCCCTCAGGTCGGGGATCCGGCGCCTCGGCTCCAGGGACCGACGACGTAGGCCCGCTCGGGGGCTGACTCGACGACTCCCGGCCACATCCCAAGCCGGGGCTGAGGCCGAGACGAGCGGCCATGTCGTCCTCCTCCTCTTCGTCGTCGTCGTCGTCATCATCATCGGACGTCTCCGGCGACAGCTCCCTAGGAAGTCCTTCCCTCTCCTGCTGACGACGGCGTTTCTCCAGGGCGTCCCGAGCCCGCCTCCGCCTGCGGGCCCGGGCCTTCTCCGCATCCTTTTTCTTCTTCTCCTCCTCCGCGGCGACCCGCCGCGCCGCCCGACCCACCGCGTCCTCCGGGACCGGCGGCAGGGAGGGTTTGTGCCGCCCCACCTCCTAAAAAGGGGGGAGAAAGAAACCCGATAGTGAGAATCAGAAGCAACCCGGTATGTGGAGAAGGAAGGGACGAACACTCACCAGAGCGACGCACCCCTGGTCGGGGCGCATTCGAGGCTGGGAGAAGGCGTGGGGGTCCGGCTTCCCCATCGCGGCCGACACCCGCCGGTGGAGGGCATCGTGGGGAAGAGGATCAGGGGACATCCGTGACCCCTCCCAGTCGGCCTCCTGGGTCATCTCCCAAAGCGACAACCGCCGCTCCGCCAGGGGGAGCACCCTCCGGCGGTGGATGGCGGCAACCACTCCCGCGGCGGTGAGCCCTTCCTCCCGCAACGCCTTCAGGGCCTGGAGAAGAGGTTCGAGTTTCTTCTGCCTCTCGTGCGGAGTCCCGTGGCGCCAGGCGTCGGGGGCGGCGGTGACAACCCGCTGAGAGAACGGCGGGAGCGACCCTCCGTCATTCCGGAGGTAGAACCACCGGCGCTGCCAACCCTTGTTTGAGGATGAAAGGACGGCAGGGATATACTGCAACGACCGCGACTGCCTCAGCAAGAGGGTGCAGCCGCCGGCCCGCACCGCCGCACGGACCTTCCTCTCCCCCGTCGACGAAGCAAAAAGCTCGGCAAAGAAGAGGTGAGTCCACAAATCCCAATGGGGGGCGATCCCCAGATACCCCTCGCACACCGCTACAAAGATAGCGGCTTGCGCGATGGAGTTGGGAGTGAGGTTGTGCAGTTCCACCCCGTAGTGGAACAGGATGGCCCGCATGAAGCGGCTCGACGGCACACCAAATCCCCGCTCATGGAAGGAGATGAAGCTCACGACATACCCCGGCGGAGGGGATGGAGCGACCCCGCCCGCGGGAGGAATCCATTCCGGCCGCTCCTTATCGGTGAGGGGGCGGAGCAAACTCTCGCCGACGAGGTCCTCCAGATCACCCGCCGTCACCGTGGAGAAGGGCCACGGGTCGCGCGGCGGGAGGATGGTCACCCGGTCAGCCATCGCCAAGGCAGAAGGGGTGGCGGCGTAAAGGACAGGGGAGGGCGGTTTCCTTTTCCTGGCTAGATCTCTCAGGCTACAAAAAACCTGAGAAGGAGGCGAGAAGTGGAGTCGAGAACCGTCACCGGACCCTCTCCGGGGCACATAAAGGCCAAGGTCAAGACGGTTCCAACGTACCGCCCGAACCGGACGCGGGGTTCAAAAAACGCGAAGCGAAACAGCCGTTCCTCGAACGGCTCGCGCACGCAACGGCAGCCTCGCCGACCGCTTACCCCGGCGCATTAACTCCGCGGCGGAACAGGTGACGTTTCTGGCAGGGGCAGCTGGCGACGCTTCGCCTCCGCCAAAACGACCACGCCGAAAAAGGTACGCCACGACGTTCAATTTCGAATCCTTTTTCCCTTTTCCTTCTTTCTCTATCTCTTGCAACAGGGACCGGGAAAGGGGATACCCCCAAAGGGATCCTTCCCCGTGAAGGAACTAGGCTCCGAGCCTCCCTACTGATCAGGGGTTCGAAGGCTGGCCCCCCGAGGGGTTCAACAGCCGCCTCAGATCGCGTGGGCCCGACACCCACTACTGGTCAGGGGTTCGAAGGTCGGCCTCCCGAAAGGTTCCATGACCGCCTCAGGCTACTAGGGCTCCGCGCCCATTACTGATCAGGGGTTCGAAGGCTGGCCTGTCGAAGGGTTCACAGTCGCCTCAGACGCCGAGCGAGGGATGACCAGGGGTACGTTCGATACATAACCAAGGCTCGGGCTGCGCTCCCGAGGTACCCTAGGACATTTCCGAGACCAGCGGGAACGACTCTGTAACGGAATCCCATCGGAGGGAGGCAACGAGCCCTCGGACCCCGTCGCTAGGGGACCGGGTCCGGCAGATCACCCGCAGGTACTTTTGGGCGTGCCTCCGGGCCCCTAGCCGACCCCCAACGAACGGGGCACGGACGTCCACTCGGATTACCCGATTGCAGCTCACCAGAGACACCATGTTCGGTGCCCATCGAGGGTAACATGGCGCACTCCCCCCCTCCTCCTTGCGGAAAGGCGACGTAGGGGCGTATATAAAAAAGCCGAGTCTGTCCCTGATCGTCCTCTCGCTCCGTGCGGAGGCTCGGGGGCTGCTCTCGCAAACCCGGCTCCGGCCAAACCGTTGACAGCGTCAACATACCAGCCCGAGAACTTGGGCCCCGACAGTGCACCTGGGCTACGCCCTGCTCGCATGAGGGAACCGCCAGACCAGCCGAGGCATTACGCAAGGCATTAAGACCTCGAAGGAGTGAAACCACTCCTCCGAGGCCTCGGGGGCTACACCCGGCGGGTGCGCTCGCGCGCACCCACCGGAACAAAGTACCACCGAGAAAGGCTGGTCCCCTTGCAAAAAAGTGCGACGCAAGCCTCCAAGCGAGTGTTAACACTCTCTTCGAGGCTCGGGGGCTACTGTCGGGGACCATAATTAGGGGTACCCTCAAGACGCCTAATTCTCAGCTGGTAACCCCCATCAGCATAAAGCTGCAGAGGCCTGATGGGTTTGATTAAGTCAGGGATCAGTCCATACGAGTGACTCGATCACGCCACGCCCGAGCCTAGCCTCGGGCGAGGGCAGCCGACCCTAAGATGACTCCGTCTCGCCTGAGGCCTCCTCTTTCACGGCAGACGCATCACCGGCTCGCCCGAGGCCCCGCCTTCGATAAGAAGTAACCCTGACTAAATCACCGCGCCAACCGACCAAGTCACCGGGGCGTTTAACGCGAAAGGTAAGACCGACGGGCGACCAGACTTCGCCAGAGGTGCCATAGGAGGCTCTGCCCGACCCAGGGCTCGGACTCGGGCTAAGGCCTCGGAAGACGGCGAACTCCGCTCCGCCCGACCCAGGGCTCGGACTCGGGCTAAGGCCCCGGAAGACGGCGAACTCCGCTCCGCCCGACCCAGGGCTCGGACTCGGGCTAAGGCCCCGGAAGACGGCGAACTCCGCTCCGCCCGACCCAGGGCTCGGACTCGGGCTAAGGCCCCGGAAGACGACGAACTCCGCCTCGCCCGACCCAGGGCTCGGACTCCGCCTCGGCCTCTGCCGAACAATCTCCGCCTCGCCCGACCCAGGAGTTCGGGCTCGGCCTCTGTCTTGCAGGACGGACTCGACCTCGACTTCGGAGGAGCCTCCACGACGCCCGACCTAGGACACAAGACCGCCACGTCAACAGGAAGTGTCATCATCACCCTGCCCTGAGCCGACTTGGGTCGCAGAGAACAAGACCGGCGTCCCATCTGGCCAGCTACGCCAGATAGGCAAATGATGGCGCCCCGCTAGACCATGACGACGGCGGCTCTCAGCTCCCTTACGAAAGCAGGAGGACGTCAGCAAGGGTCCAGCCACTCCAACAGCTGTCCCTCCGTCCGGCTCCGTTACTCCTCCAACAGCCACGACGCCACACCAACAGGGTGCCAAGATCTCTCCGGCCGCCACCTTGGCATGTACTTAGGGCGCTAGCTCTCCCTCGCTAGACACGTAGCACCTTGCTACACCCCCATTTTGTACACCTGGATCCTCTCCTTACGACTATAAAAGGAAGGACCAGGGCCTTCTTAGAGAAGGTTGGCCTCGCGGGGACGAAGGGCAGGGGCAGGCGCTCTCTCGGGGCCGCTCGCTCCCCTCACCTCGCGCGGACGCTTGTAACCCCCTACTGCAAGCGCACCCGACCTGGGCGCGGGACGAACACGAAGGCCGCGGGAATTCTCCGACTCCCTCACGACCCGGCTCCGGCCACCGACCTCTCTCTGTTCCCCCCTTCGCGCTCGCCCACGCGCTCGACCCATCTGGGCTGGGGCACGCGGCACACTCACTCGTCGGCTCGGGGACCCCCCGGTCTCGGAACGCCGACAGATAATAAAAGGAGACTTGAAATGATGGAATACATCCAAAGATTTAGCCCTAAATAGGAGTGCATAAAAAACAGCTATCCATGTGCCTTAACCTTGACTTGTGATTTCTGTTGGAGTGTTGGGTTCCAACTCTAGCCTACCCTAACTTGCTTGGGATTGGGACTAAAAGGCTTTGTCATTGTTGTTGTTGGAAACATATTCATGACAAAATGTACTCAAAACATCAGGCGTTGGTTATACAAATTGTCACACACAGGCAGGAAGTGCAATGAGTGTCACAAAGCAGTTTTTCTCCAGAACCAAGTAACCAACAGATGGTCATGCACATAGTATCAGGCACTGTAACTTAATGAGGGAGAAGATATCATGACATGAGGCACAGCAGCTTTTTCATGTACTTTTTCCAGTAACAAATAAGTGATGTTTTGGACATCAACATGGTCTTCAAAACACAGTTTTGACCACTACTTTTTTGTTATGTTTTTTTAAACATAGTGAATATACTATTTTTTTGTTATGAAAATTCATGTATACCATTTCAAAATATCCAAACCAGTGTTAGCCTAAACGTTTAAGCGGACTAAATGGTCACCTACAGTTTAGCTACTATTCAGGCTAAACGGCCATTTAAACAGACTAAACGGTGGTTAAACGAGATAAACGACTGACTAAACAGACATTGTAAGCCATCGTGTAGCGTTTACACGGCATGTACATGGGCTAAACATCCGTGTAAGTGAACAGTGTTCCAAACTCAACATATGATGAATAATATGCAACAATTGGAATTGTTTACTTAGGACAACCCAAACATCACTCATCTGTGACTGGAAGGAGTACATGAAAAGTATATTTGCACATAGCAACGAGTCAGAGGCATTAACTTACCTGAATCTTGTTCTGTGTGTAATGATGGTTCAGTCTTAGGAAACAGTTGATCAGCAAAATGATCTGTCTGCATGAAATCATTAACTGGTATGGGTACCTGAAACTGAGCATCAACACCATGGCCAGCAGCTCTCATCTCTGAACCACTCAGCCTTGCAACTGATCTAGGCATGAACTTGAACATCAAAGAACATCGCCCAAACATACATCCATGTATGTTTCCAACCTCTGTTTTATGTACAGCTGGATTTACATAGCCAGCAGTTTCCTGATAAAGCGCAAGGCCAGGATAGACAACAACATCGTGTGGACCAATATCTCCATCGACAAGAATCCAGCATCCCTGTAAGTCTTTAACATATAGGCCTGACCTGTCTGGCTTAACTAGGGTAAGCAAAGTCTTATCAAGCTGTTGCTCCTGCTCAGAAAACATGAGCAAGTGACCATTATCTTGAGAAGCAATGCTATGCTGATGTCCTCCTTCAAATGATGGCCTTGAATGACAACATGCTGAAAGAACAGAAGATGATACTTCCTGGCTTCTCAAGGGTGTGTTGTCGAGTATCTCAGTAAATGCACAGCTACGCAAATTCAATGAGAAACTGATTGCATCCAATATTTGTCGTGAAACTTTACCCAGCACTGAAAATATATCAGGCAAACCTGACGGGGGCAATTCCTTTTCACTGCTGGGATCTTTTGCAGTAATACCAGGCCTGTAATCATACATTTCCAGACACATCTGAGGATCAACATAGTAACCAGAGGTCTTGCACCATTCACAGGGATCATCCGTGTGGACAGCCTCATTCCAATTATACCCTTGCTGGTGGAAGAAAAAGCGAGCCGATTCCAAACCTGACCTCAACAAGGCACCATCAGCTGGTGACAGCTGAATGATGGCTGCCGAATACTGAGCCAGTGACTGCATCAGAGTTGATACACACATCTTATAGTTGTCAGAAGGCAGGCCCTCAGAGGCCATGAGATCAACTAGATGCACACGGCCAAGTGATGCAAGAATATTTCCTGCTGCATCATCCATTAGAATTGATGACGCTTGACTGCTTGAAGATATCTAGTTCAGTTCAGTAGAAGGGCGAGCTTGGGGCATGCGGTTTCACTGCCAGTCTTCCGTTGGAGTAAAAGACAACCCAATAAGTCTTATGGAGTCAAGTTAGATCGATGTCGATCATGGTGCGCTAAATAAGGAGTACTGATCAAATAAGAACAATGTCTGAATGGACTCTAGCACAACGACGTCACGCGGCTACCAAATCTGCGCGACTACCTGCATAGAGGAAGAAGAAAATTCAGATTTCGACAATCCGCAGAACAAAGATCTTCGACCAAGGATCTACCCAAGAAAGCAAGGGTTCCTTACCAAGGAAAGAAGAAACCACTCAGGTAGTCAGGTCAGTATGGAACTATGGATCCCCATTCCACATGTAGTCATGTACCAAGGGCAGGAGGACTGCGGAGACTAGGCGAGAAGGATACTAGGAAGTGGTGACCTCGGCGAAGTAGAGGCTATCTTCGATGGACTAGGAGCCGCCGGAAAGAGAAAGGAGGAGCGACCTGGTGCTTGGGCCTGGAGGTTGGAGCAGCGGCGGACCTACTAAAAGGGGAGGTAGGGAGGTCCTACCTAACTTCGGCCGCTAAGATCCTCCACCCCTCGATTTTCTCGGCGAGATCCGGTCGCCGCAGTGTTGTTTTCTGTCGAGCGCCGCCTGCACTCGCAGACTCGCTGCTCATCCAGCGGAGGAAGAGGAAAAGGAAGGCGAAGGGATTTTTTTAGACATATGTTTGTGGTGCACATAAAAGATTGGTGCATATGATGCACATATTAAATTATCATCACTTATTTTAGATCTAACGTCTCTAGTTGATTATTTAATTTACAAATAACACCTTCTACCAATATACACCACTACGCTGGAGAGTGTCCTTAGCAAAATATACTAAACGACTAGAGATGTTATATCTAAAATGAGTGGTGATAATTTAATATATGGACAATGTACACCAATCTTCCATATACACAAGATATGTTCTCTTTTTTTTGTCAATTACGCTTGGCACAGGCTCCGTTGCCAACCCTGTACGTGTCCCATGTTTTTAGCGATGAAAACTTTACCATACCAGCTATAAGTGTAAAATATTATTTCATATTTTAGACTGTAATATCTATATAATAGAATCTAAAATAGAAGTTAAGAATAAAAATACTAATAGCTTTGGCTTCAAATATTTTATAGCATAGTTGGCCAACTCACATGTCCAACATAGTAGAGACACACTAAAAAATCCGCTCCACCTTCAATCCACTTATTGTCCATCCTCCTTACCTTTGCGCACTATATTTATCCCGCAGCTACATGTCCATGCATTCACTCGCTAAGGCGAGCATCCCATCCGCACCCACCAACGCTATCGTCCAGTGTCGCACCCAAGTGACAGCGACGACAACGTATTGAGCAGTGAGTAAGGCGGAGGTGGAAGCACTCATGGCCACAATCAGTTTCACGATGACCAATCATGGTGAGGGCCTTCATCTGCCTTCTTCGCATCTGACTTTGCTAGCACGAACACGACCATTAGCCATATGCTTGTCACAACTCACGACGACATCAGCACTAACAACTAGTAACGACTTTCTCCCCTTGCCGAACAACATCGACATAGTGGTCGACGGCAGCAGCGACGCCAGCATCCCCAACAGCGTGTGTGCTTGTGGCGGCGCCCGCCATACACGAGGCTCAACACTAAGATGTGCTTCGAGTACGTCAGATGCGTGTGCGACGTCCATCACTTGGACAACGGGCTTTGGCTGTCGTTGTGGGATGCACATGTGCCCGATATTAGAGATAAACTTATATAAAAAACATATAAGTATGTAACATATTTGTATGATGGTAGTTATAAATATATTCATAGAATGTTGTGATCCTTGAGTTCTGTCCAAGCTTGCAATAGCCTTGATGTACTCCAATACTGGGTTTGTAAATCAAACTTGTTTCCAAAAGGGTTTGTAAACAGTTTGTTAAATAAAATCCTTGGAAAAAAAGATTTTATTCACAACTTTATCAAAAAAATGTCTTAAATAAAAATTAGATGATTTAAATTTATAAACAATAATTTAAAAAATGTTTGCAAAATAAAGTTAAAAAACTGGTTTTAGGGATGTTACTATAAAAGGTTTTGGGATAATCCAATATGGTTGTGAAGCTTTACTCTTTAAAAATGATATTTGATTTCAAGTTTGTTTTAAACTAGTTTTGTTTGATTTAAATAAAAGGAAGCAATACCTTGTCTTCAAAATTAAACCAAGTTTTCAATATCATCTGATGTGCACCTATTTTGAAAAATAGTTTATTTTACCAAACAAATACTTTTAAAAGGTTTGGGGTTTCAAAACTTGGATTGGTTTCAAACTGTTTTACAACACCTACAAATTCAATTTTGATTTATCCAATATTTAAAAAAACGTGGCCTTCCTCTTGCCTTGAAGAGGTTACAAAAAATATTTAGCATTTAAATACCTCCCAATGATTTCAAACTCTACCCACTTTTATGCTTTAACCTTCCTTTTAAAAACAAATGGTTTGGATTTATTCGAATGTCTTTGTTACAAGGAAAAGGAATGTTTGGAAAAAAGTATAACTTTTATAAAGGTACATTGGAACACATCTTGAGGTCTAGAAGGAACCGTTAGAAAAATGGTGGCATATGGAAGTAGAGGAGGCGGTAACATGGGTTGATGCTTTCATGAGGGAAATATTTGTAGCACTAGTGCATAGACCCTACTTTGGAGAGGAGAGGCATGCTAGAGAAGATGTGGACATAAGCGAGTTCAAGACCTAGGCAAAGGTAATCATCCCGATAATGGGCTCTATTTTTTAGGTCAAGTCATGGGGGAGGCACAAGAGTTTTGTGATCGAGGATGGGCAACAAGGCAATTTTCTAGTTGTCGAGCTCGGTGCTAAGATCTATAGCACCAAGCTTGAGGTTGTGGACTACAGGATCTATGGCACCAAGTCCGACACTAAGTCTCTTGATGACAAGACATATTACCTTAGTATCATAGATCACAATGTTGACCTCTGAGTTAAAAGGGAAATAAGACTAAAAGTTGCCTAGGGGGGTGAATAGGCGTAACCTGAAATTTAAAACTTTAAACACATACTACAAGCTAGGGTTAGCGTTAGAATTAAATTCGAGTCCAGGAGAGAGGGGGAAAACAAATCAAATGAGAATCAAGCGGATGAACATGGTGATTTGTTTTAGCGAGGTTCGGTTCCAAAGAACCTAGTCCCCGTTGAGGTAGTCACAAAGACCGGGTCTCTTTCAACCATTTCCCTCTCTCAAACGGTCACTTAGACCGAGTGAGCCTTCTTCTTTAATCTCACGGGTCACTAACACCCCGCAAGAACCACCACACACTTGGTGTCTCTTGCCTCGCTTACAAAGCACTTGAGAATAAGAGAAAGAAAAGAAGAAAGGCAATCTAAGAAGCAAAAGTTCAAAAGAACACAAAATCTCTCTCATAAGTCACTAAGTGTTTGAGTTGAATTTGGGACTTGGAGAGGCTTTGATCTTTTGAATTGTGTCTAGGAGTGAATGCTAGAGCTCTTGTATTGAATGTAATAATTAGAAATCTTGGATGCTTGGAGTTGTGGTGGTTGGGGGTATTTATAGCCCTCAACCACCAAGGTAGTCATTGGGGAGGCTGTTGTCGATGGGCGCATCGGACAGTCCGGTGCGCCACCGGACAGGTACTGTGCGCTGTCCGGTGCGTCGCCACGTCAACCAACCATTAGGGTTCGAAGCTCGGTCGACCGTTGGAGCTTTGTCCTCTTGCGGCACCAGACAGTCCGGTGCCTCACCGGACAGTCCGGTGCCCTCTGACTTTTGCTGTTCACTGTAGTTGCACTGTACGCTTTGCAGAGTCGACCGTTGCACGCTGGATAGCCGTTGCTCGCAGACTCACCGGATAGTCCGGTGAATTATAGCGGAGTGCGCCTTCGATTTCCCGAGAGTGGTTGGTTTGAGTTATACGGTCCTCGTGCACCAGACACTGTCCGGTGCGCTAGTCCACAGCACACTCAAGTTGTTTGCTCCATCTCAAATTGAGTCTCTAACTTGAATCTTTTATTGGTTTGTGTTGAACCTTATGCACCTGTAAAACATGTATTCTAGAGCAAACTAGTTAGTCCATTTGTTTGTGTTGATGATCAACCACCAAAATTAATTATAGGAAAAGGTTAACCCTATTTCTCTTTCAATCTCCCCCTTTTTGGTGATTGATGCCAACACAAACCAAAGCAAATATAAAGTGCAGAAATGAACTAGTTTGCATTTATGATGACAGTGCATAGGTGTCGGGGACCATAATTAGGGGTACCCTCAAGACGCCTAATTCTCAGCTGGTAACCCCCATCAGCATAAAGCTGCAGAGGCCTGATGGGTGCGATTAAGTCAGGGATCAGTCCATACGAGCGACTCGATCACGCCTCGCCCGAGCCTAGCCTCGGGCAAGGGCAGCCGACCCTGAGGTGTTTCCGTCTCGCCCGAGGCCCCCTTTTTACGGCAGACGCATCTCCGGCTCGCCCGAGGCCTTGCCTTCGTTAAGAAGCAACCCTAACTAAATCGCCGCACCGACCGACCGAGTCACAGGGGCATTTAACGCAAAGGTAGCCTGGCACCTTTATCCTGACGCGCGCCCTCTGGCAGAGCCGAAGTGACCGCCGTCACTTCACCGCTCCACTGACCGGTCTGACAAAAGGACAGCGCCGCCTGCGCCGTCCCGACTGTGGTGCCACTTGACAAGAGTGAGACTGACAGGCAGCCAGGACTTGCCAAAGGCGCTATAGGAAGCTCTGCCCGGACCAGGGCTCGGACTCGGGCTAAGGCCCCGGAAGACGGCGAACTCCGCTCCGCCCGACCCAGGGCTCGGACTCGGGCTAAGGCCCCGGAAGACGGCGAACTCCGCTCCACCCGACCCAGGGCTCGGACTCGGGCTAAGGCCCCGGAAGACGGCGAACTCCGCTCCGCCCGACCCAGGGCTCGGACTCGGGCTAAGGCCCCGGAAGATGGCGAACTCCGCTCCGCCCGACCCAGGGCTCGGACTCGGGCTAAGGCCCCGGAAGACGACGAACTCCGCCTCGCCCGACCCCAGGGGTCGGACTCCGCCCTGCCCTCTGCCGAACGACCTCCGCCTCGCCCGACCCAGGAGCTCGAGCTCGGCCTCGGCCATGCAGGACAGACTCGACCTCGGCTTCGGAGGAGCCTCCACGTCGCCCGACCTAGGGCACAAGTCCGCCACGTCAACAGGAAGCGCCATCATCACCCTACCCCAAGCCGACTCGGGCCACAGAGAACAGGACCGACGTCCCATCTGGCTAGCTCCGCCAGATAGGCAATGATGGCGCCCCGCTAGACCCATGACGACGGCGGCTCTCAGCTCCCTTACGGAAGCAGGGGGACGTCAGCAAGGGCCCAACCACTCCGACAGCTGTCCCTCCGCCAGGCTCCATTGCTTCTCCGACAGCCACGACGCCACACTAGCTGGGTGCCAAGATCTCTCCGGCTGCCACCTTGGCATGTACTTAGGGAACTAGCTCTCCCCCGCTAGACACGTAGCACCTTGCTACACCCCCATTTGTACACCTGGATCCTCTCCTTACGCCTATAAAAGGAAGGACCAGGGCCTTCTAAGAGAAGGTTGGCCCCGCGGGAACGAGGGCAGGGGCAGGCGCTCTCTTGGGGCCGCTCGCTCTCCTCACTCGCGTGGACGCTTGTAACCCCCTACTGCAAGCGCACCCGACCTGGGCGCGGGACGAACACGAAGGCCGCGGGATCTCCACCTCCCTCTCGACTCGGCTCCGGTCGCCTCGCTCTTCCCCCCTTCGCGCTCGCCCACGCGCTCGACCCATCTGGGCTAGGGCACGCGGCACACTCACTCGTCGGCTTAGGGACCCCCCGGTCTCGAAACGCCGACAGTTGGCGCGCCAGGTAGGGGCCTGCTGCGTGTTGACGAGCAGTTTCCCGTCAAGCTCCAGATGGGCAGTCTCCAACGACCTCTCCAACCCGGGACGGTGCTCCGTTTCGGGAGTCTCGAGTTCATGTCTTTCGACGGCGGCTACGACATGATACTCCTTCCACCGCCGCGCGACGGCGACAATGGTGGCCGACAGCCCGCCCGCCGGCGGCGGAATCGACGACGTCTTCCCCGCGTGGGGGAAGAACAACCTTCGAGCTCGCCCCATCCTCTCCCTCGCCATCGGAGGAGGAGGCGGGGCAACCAGGGCCGAGCGGGAGGCTGCGCGCCGTCGGCTGTCGAGCGAATCGACATCCCCAGCGCCCTAACGGAGGACGCGTCGGGCGTCACCCTCGCGTTTGAGGCGAAGGCGAGCGCCGTCCCCCCGCAACACGCCAACCCCGAGCAAGTGGACGACGCCAGCACGCTCACGGAGGGCCTGCAGGACATCGCCCTCGTACCCAAGACGACGGCGCGATCAGCCCCCGATGTGACTTCGTCGCTCCTCGTCGACCAAAAGGTACCGACCGATTCCCATCCTTCGTCATTTCGACTCGACCTCAACCCGCCTAGCGACCCCGCTCTGGCGGGCGCTCACGTTGAGGTGAGTGCAACCTCTCTTGGGTTTTGCGTGCGGTCGCCTTGGGACCGATTGACGGGCGTCTCGACCTACGGGCCCTCTGGGTCCAAGGAAGATGATGACCCCAGCATCTGCTGGGATTTCTCCGGATCTGGCAACCCCAGTGCCATGCGGGACTTCATGACCGCATGCAACTACTGCCTCTCCGACTGTTCCGACGGCAGCCGCAGCCTTGACGACAAGGGCTGCGGCCTGAGCCGCGAATGTTTCCACGTCGAGCTAGGGGATCCCTCCGGAGGCAACCATCTCGGCATGCCGGAGTATGGTGATCTCCCCAGGCCAGTGCCTCGCGCCGACATCCCGCGGGAGCTAGCTGTGGTCCCCGTTCCGGTGGGGGGTCACGACCCACAGCTCGAGCAAGTCCGCGGGGCGCAGGCCGGGCTCGATGAGGGGGTAGGAGCGCTCGAGTTGATCCGCCGGGACGTCGGGCAGGTATGGGCGGGCCAGCCCCCGGCCGGAGAAATACGTCACCTGCCCCAGGGTCTCCAGCACCGCATCGCCAACGATGCCAGGGACAGGCCGCTACCCGCATCCAGCGGGACCGGTCAGGACCTGGCAGCCGCGGTGATGCTCCTCCGCGCGATGCCGGAGTCATCAACCACCGAGGGTCGGCGAATCCAGGGAGAGCTCAAGCATCTCCTAGAAGGCGCTGCGGCCCGGCGGGCCGAGAGCTCTGCCTCCCGCAGGCAGGGGTACCCCTCGGAACCTCGTGCCGCGACTTCCCGACTCATGCGGGAAGCCTCGGTCTACACCGGGCGCACGCGCAACACCGCGCCTGCGGCCCC
This sequence comes from Zea luxurians, assembly GCA_029449295.1. Lineage (NCBI taxonomy): Eukaryota > Viridiplantae > Streptophyta > Magnoliopsida > Poales > Poaceae > Zea > Zea luxurians. Next base: position 191,666,601 of record JAOPSE010000001.1, read on the forward strand.
GGGCCACCTCGGCGACGAGCACCCTCATCGCGACCGTCGGGCCCGCCTCGACGAAAGGGTGCGCCGAGGCTACCACCCCAGGCGTGGGGGACGCTACGACAGCAGGGAGGATCGGAGTCCCTCGCCCGAACCACCCGGTCCGCAGGTCTTCAGCCGGGCCGTTCGGCGGGCGCCGTTTCCGGCCCGATTCCGACCCCCGACGACTATCACAAAGTACTCGGGGGAAACGAGACCGGAATTGTGGCTCGCGGACTACCGCCTTGCCTGTCAACTGGGTGGAACGGACGACGACAACCTCATCATCCGCAACCTCCCCCTGTTCCTCTTCGACACTGCTCGCGCTTGGTTGGAGCACCTGCCTCCGGGGCAGATTTCCAACTGGGAGGATTTGGTCCAAGCTTTCGCCGGCAACTTCCAGGGCACGTACGTGCGCCCCGGGAATTCCTAGGACCTCCGAAGCTGCCGGCAACAGCCGGGAGAGTCTCTTCGGGACTACATCCGGCGTTTCTCGAAGCAGCGCACCGAGCTGCCCAACATCACCGACTCCGATGTCATCGGCGCGTTCCTTGCCGGCACCACCTGCCGTGACCTGGTGAGCAAGTTGGGTCGCAAGACCCCCACCAGGGCGAGCGAGCTGATGGACATCGCCACCAAGTTCGCCTCTGGCCAAGAGGCGGTCGAGGCCGTCTTCCGAAAGGACAAGCAGCCCCAGGGCCGCCCGTCGGAAGATGCTCCCGAGGCGTCTACTCCGCTCGGCGCCAAGAAGAAAGGCAGGAGGAAGTCGCAAGCGAAACGCGACGCCGCCGACGCAGACCTTGTCGCCGCCACTGAGTACAAGAACCCTCGGAAGCCCCCCGGAGGTGCCAACCTCTTCGACAAGATGCTCAAGGAGATGTGCCCTTACCATCAGGGGCCCGTCAAGCACACCCTCAAGGAGTGCGTCATGCTTCGGCGCCACTTCCACAAGGCCGGGCCACCCGCAGAGGGTGGCAGGGCCCGCGACGACGACAAAAAGGAAGATCGCCAAGCAGGAGAGTTCCCCAAGGTCCGCGACTGCTTCATGATCTACGGAGGGCATGCGGCGAATGCCTCGGCTCGGCATCGTAAGCAAGAGCGTCGGGAGGTCTGCTCGGTAAAGGTGGCGGCGCCAGTCAACCTAGACTGGTCCGACAAGCCCATCACCTTCGACCAAGATGACCACCCCGACCACGTGCCGAGCCCGGGGAAGTACCCGCTCGTCGTCGATCCCATCATCGGCGACGTCAGGCTCACCAAGGTCCTGATGGACGGGGGCAGCTGCCTCAATATCATCTACGCCGAGACCCTCAGGCTCCTGCGCGTCGATCTGTCCTCCGTCCGAGCAGGCGCTGCGCCCTTCCACGGGATCATTCCTGGGAAGCGCGTCCAGCCCCTCGGACGGCTCGACCTTCTTGTCTGCTTCGGAACACCCTCCAACTTCCGAAGGGAGACTTTGACGTTCGAGGTGGTCGGGTTCCGAGGAACCTACCACGCAGTACTGGGGAGGCCATGCTACGCGAAGTTCATGGCCATCCCCAACTACACCTACCTGAAGCTCAAGATGCCGGGCCCCAACGGGGTCATCACCGTCGGCCCCACGTACAAACACGCGTTCGAATGCGACGTGGAGTGCGTGGAGTACGCCGAGGCCCTCGCCGAGTCCGAGGCCCTCATCGCCGACCTGGAAAACCTCTCCCGAGAGGTGCCGGACGTGAAGCGACACGCCGGCAACTTCGAACCAGCGGAGACGGTTAAGGCCGTCCCTCTCGACCCCAGTGGCGACACCTCCAAGCAGATCCGGATCGGTTCCGGGCTCGACCCCAAATAGGAAGCAGTGCTCGTCGACTTTCTCCTCGCGAACGCCGACGTCTTCGCGTGGAGTCCCTCGGACATGCCCGACATACCGAGGGATGTCGCCGAGCACTCGCTGGATATTCGGGCCGGAGCCCGACCGGTCAGGCAGCCTCTGCGCCGATTCGACGAGGAAAGGCGCAGGGTGATAGGCGAGGAGATCCACAAGCTGAAGGCAGCAGAGTTCATCAAAGAGGTATTCCATCCCGAATGGCTTGCCAACCCTGTACTTGTGAGGAAGAAAGGGGGGAAATGGCGGATGTGTGTAGACTACACTGGTCTCAACAAGGCATGTCCGAAGGTTCCCTACCCTCTACCTCGCATCGATCAAATCGTGGATTCCACTGCTGGGTGCGAAACCCTGTCTTTCCTCGATGCCTACTCAGGGTATCATCAAATCAAGATGAAAGAGTCCGACCAGCTCGCGACTTCTTTCATCACGCCCTTCGGCATGTACTGCTATGTTACCATGCCGTTCGGTTTGAGGAATGCGGGTGCAACGTACCAGCGGTGCATGAACCATGTGTTCGGCGAACACATCGGTCGCACGGTCGAGGCCTACGTCGATGACATCGTAGTCAAGACAAGGAAAGCCTCCGACCTTCTCTCCGACCTTGAAGTGACATTCCAGTGTATCAAGGCAAAGGGCGTCAAGCTCAATCCCGAGAAGTGTGTCTTCGGGGTGCCCCGAGGCATGCTCCTGGGATTCATCGTCTCCGAGCGGGGCATCGAAGCCAACCCGGAGAAGATCGCAGCCATCACCAGCATGGGGCCCATCAAGGACTTAAAGGGCGTACAGAGGGTCATGGGATGTCTCGCGGCCTTGAGCCGTTTCATCTCGCGCCTCGGCGAAAGAGGCCTGCCTCTGTACCGTCTCTTAAGGAAGGCTGAGTGCTTCACTTGGACCCCCGAGGCCGAGGAAGCCCTCGGGAACCTGAAGGCGCTCCTCACCCAGGCGCCCGTCTTGGTACCCCCAGCTGATGGAGAAGCCCTCTTGGTCTACGTCGCCGCTACCACTCAGGTGGTTAGCGCCGCGATCGTGGTCGAAAGGCAAGAAGAGGGGCATGCATTGCCCATTCAGAGGCCAGTTTACTTCGTCAGCGAGGTGCTGTCCGAAACCAAGATCCGCTACCCACAAGTTCAGAAGCTGCTGTATGCAGTGATCCTGACGAGGCGAAAGTTGCGACATTACTTCGAGTCTCATCCGGTAACTGTGGTGTCATCCTTCCCCCTAGGGGAGATCATCCGGTGCCGAGAGGCCTCGGGACGGATCGCAAAGTGGGCGGTGGAAATCATGGGCGAGACAATCTCGTTCGCCCCTCGGAAGGCCATCAAGTCCCAGGTACTGGCGGACTTCGTAGCCGAATGGATCGACACACAGTTGCCGACGGCTCCGATCCAACCGGAGCTCTGGACCATGTTTTTCGACGGGTCGCTGATGAAGACGGGGGCCGGCGCGGGCCTGCTCTTCGTCTCGCCCCTCGGGAAACACCTGCGCTACGTGCTGCGCCTCCATTTCCCGGCGTCCAACAATGTGGCTGAGTACGAAGCTCTGATCAACGGATTGCGAATCGCCATCGAGCTAGGGGTCCGACGCCTCGACGCTCGCGGCGACTCACAGCTCGTCATCGACCAGGTCATGAAGAACTCCCACTGCCGCGACCCGAAGATGGAGGCCTATTGTGATGAGGTTCGACGCCTGGAAGACAAGTTCTACGGGCTCGAGCTTAACCACATCGCCCGGCGCTACAACGAGACTGCGGACGAGCTGGCAAAGATAGTCTCGGGGCGAACGACGGTTCCCCCGGACGTCTTCTCCCGGGATCTGCACCAACCCTCCGTCAAGATCAGCGACACGCCCGAGCCCGAGGCGCCCTCGGCCCCGTCCGAGGTAACCTCGGCCCAGCCCGAGCCATCCTTGGTTCAGCCCGAAGAACCCTCGGCTCTCGAGGGCGAGGCGCTGCGCATCGAGGAAGAGCGGAGCGGGGTCACGCCTGATCGAGATTGGCAGGCCCCGTACCTGCAATATCTCCGCCAAGGAGAGCTACCCCTCGACCAGGCCGAGGCACGGCGGGTAGCGCGACGCGCCAAGTCGTTCGTCTTGCTGGGCGATGAGAAGGAACTCTACCACCGCAGCCCCTCGGGCATCCTCCAGCGGTGCATCTCCATCGCCGAAGGTCAGGAACTCCTGCAAGAAATACACTCGGGGGCTTGCGGCCATCACGCAGCGCCTCGAGCCCCTGTCGGGAACGCTTTCCGGCAAGGCTTCTACTGGCCAACGGCGGTGGCTGACGCCACTAGAATTGTCCGCACCTGCGAAGGGTGTCAATTCTATGCGAAGCAGACCCACCTGCCCGCTCAGGCTCTGCAGACGATACCCATCACCTGGCCCTTCGCTGTGTGGGGTCTGGACCTCGTCGGCCCTCTGCAGAAGGCGCCCGGGGGCTACACGCACCTGCTGGTCGCCGTCGACAAATTCTCCAAGTGGATCGAGGTCCGACCCCTGAATAGCATCAGGTCCGAGCAGGCGGTGGCGTTCTTCACCAACATCATCCATCGCTTCGGGGTCCCAAACTCCATCATCACCGACAACGGCACCCAGTTCACCGGCAAAAAATTCTTGGATTTTTGCGAGGATCACAACATCCGGGTGGACTGGGCTGCCGTAGCTCATCCCATGTCGAATGGGCAAGTGGAGCGTGCCAATGGCATGATTCTACAAGGGCTCAAGCCTCGGATCTACAACGACCTCAACAAGTTCGGCAAGCGATGGATGAAGGAACTCCCCTCGGTGGTCTGGAGCCTGAGGACGACGCCGAGCCGAGCCACGGGTTTCACGCCGTTCTTCCTGGTCTACGGGGCCGAGGCCGTCTTGCCCACGGACCTGGAATACGGCTCCCCGAGGACGAGAGCCTACGACGATCAAAGCAACCAAGCTAGCCGAGAAGACTCGCTGGACCAGCTGGAAGAGGCTCGGGACAAGGCCTTACTACACTCGGTGCGGTATCAGCAGTCCCTGCGACGCTACCACGCCCGAGGGGTCCGACCCCGAGACCTCCAGGTGGGCGACCTGGTGCTTCGGCTGCGGCAAGACGCCCGAGGGAGGCACAAGCTCACGCCCCCCTGGGAGGGGCCATTCGTCATCGCCAAAGTTCTGAAGCCCGGAACGTACAAGCTGGCCAACAGTCAAGGCGAGGTCTACGGCAACGCTTGGAACATCCAACAGCTACGTCGCTTTTACCCTTAAGATGTTTCCAAGTTGTTCATATACCTCGCACCCACGCAAAGTTTAGTCAACAAGGAAGGGTCGGCCTCGCCTCGGCAAAGCCCGACCCTCCCTCGGGGGCTAAAAGGGGGGAAACCCCCTCTGCGTCAAAATTTTCCTCGAAAAAAAAATCTCTTTTACCAGAATATCTTTCGTGCTTTTTGACTACTTCGAAAAGTGGGTCCTGGAAACGACGGAGTACACGTAAGCAGTCAAGGCTGACCGAGCCGAGGGAATCCTACGCCTCCGGGATACGGATACCTCACTCATCACCTTCTGCGATAAGTAACTCGCGTTCGGGTAAAGTGGCTCCGCGGATCGAACAAGTCTTTACGTTCGGAAGCCCTTCTGCCGAAGCGATCCTTCGAGCCTTCTCGACCGAGTCGGTGGCAGGGCCTCATGGACGGGTGAAAGTACGCGTAAGCGGCAAGGCCGACCGAGCCGAGGGACTCCCACGCCTCCGGGATACGGATACCTCACTCATCACCTTCCGCGAGAAGCAACTCTCGCTCGCACAAACATCCCTGTCACCGACAAAGAGTCCAGATACTCGAAACAAGAGGAAAAGAGACGCAGCTTTACAACGCAGCGAGGGTGTGTGTTCTGGCCTCGACGGTCGCACAAGGCACACGCTACAAGACAATCTGATCCTGCAGGCTCGGGTCTTGACGCTGGAAGGGGGCAGCAACACCCTCGGCATCGACGGCACCTTCGGCGAGGCCCGACCTAGCCTCGGACGGCGACACGGTCCGAGGGTCTCCGCTCCGAAGGACGACGTCATCACCACGCCCGGGCAATCGCTGTCAGGGACTTCTCCGGGAATCCGGCCCGAGCAGGCGGCTCAGCCGGTCACCCCTGGGGCCTCGGCCAACCATCTTCCGAGGGCGCCAGCCCGGTCCGAAGCCTCGGATGATCAACTCCGACGTCGATCCTGCCAACGGACAACCCGGCTAGGCTCCGGCCAACCAGGTTTCATTTTTCGAGCCAACTCCGCCTCTGTTCATACTGATATCGGTACCCCTGGCCTCGGCTCGCCGAAGAGCGGCCGAGGGGTCTCTTTAACTAAGCTAGAGGAACCTCGGACAGCAAGGCCGACCGAGCCGAGGGACTCCTACGCCTCCGGGATACGGATACCTCACTCGTCACCTTGACGCGGGGCGACTCATGCTCGGTGAAGCGGTTCAGATAGTCAACAGACGAGTCTTAGTGCTCGGAAATGAGGAAAAAACACGGCTCCGTGCCGAAGTTACATACATGTTCAGGCCCCGAAAGCCGTAATGAACAAAAAATCCTGGCTTTCGAAGTGCCATTACAAACGGAACTCCGGTTCCGGCTCCGCAGGTACGAACAACCCCACTCGACGGGGGAGAGGCCTGCGGAGCAACAGAAGACCGACGAACGGCTTGTCATCGCCCGCCCCGACAGCGGCGACGATGAAGACTTCTGTCCCGGGAGGCCAAACAGCAGCAGTGATGACCTCGGGGCGGATGCTGCTGCTGGGAGGCCCCCGCCCTTGCCCAAACTCGAGAGGCAAGGACGGGCAGAAGGTCGTAGAGTTGGAGGTCGGTCCGTGGCCAGCCTTAGCTGTCGCGCCGGCGGAAGAACCTCTTCCAGCTACCGTGGCGGGAGGCGGCACCGGGAGCGGCTCCGAAGCCGTTCGGCTCAGCGAGCCGGGCACGGTGCAGCTGTCAGCGCCAGGGACGACTCCTGCCCTTCCCCCCGATCACTGAGGGAAGGAGGGGGCCACCGCCCACGCAGGGGCCGACCTCAACTCAGCACACTCCCCTCCCCAGCCTTGGTGATGAAAATCCTTGAGGCTGAGGGAGGGGCAGAGGCCGCAGCCCGGCTCGCTTTTCCCCCACCATCAAGCCGGAGGTCGCCATCTTGGGTGACCGCCGGTGGAGGGGTACAGCCGGGCCGCATGATGAAAATCCTTGAAGCCGAACGACGGCTGAAAGGTACCAACTCCCATGGAGTCGCGTTCCTCCAACGATGAGGCGAAAAGACGGCGGTTTCCCCCATCCGGGGGCTTGGAAGGTGGAAAAATACAGTGCATAAGGGAGAAGGAAGACGTGGTCGCCTTATGGAAGGGGTCGCCCTCCTTTTAAAGGCGACTCTCCCTGCTTGCGCCCCCAACCGTCACGGGCCGAGTCTTCTCCAACACGCTCCAAGGCACTCCCCTGCGGCGCGGGGGCTGGGTCCCGCATGTCATGCAGACCGGCTCCGGGCAGAAGAAGCCAAACCGCCGCGCACGGCGCACGCAACCACCCAGCGGTTACAAGTGACCCTCCACTTTTGCCCAGACCAACGGGCGAAAGGGGCAGGCAGCCATGCAGGCGGCATGCAACCGCGCCACGTGGACGCGCCTCTCCGACTCCTGACATGCCAGCACGGAGGCCCAAGCCCACGCGTCGCGCGACCGGCGCGCCGGATGCTGCATGCAAGCAACTGTACCACTTGCGCCACCACCGCACCTCCTCGATTGCGGAACTGATGCCGTGACCCGAGACGACCCAGCGCGCGACCCAGCAGCGCCAGCCTGACGCAGCGGTCAAACGCGGTCAAAAGTGGGCCGGCAGTAATGACGATGGCAGGCACACGGGAGCAGCGGTCACGCCGTCAGCCAAGCTCACGTCCCATCCGGAGGCAGCGAGAGAACCCCCTCTCACGGCGTGAAGACGATGCGCCCGTGACCCGTTCCTCGAACGGCTCGCGCACGCGCAACGGCAGCCTCGCCAACTACTCGCCCCGTCGCATTAACTCCGCGGCTGGACAGGCGGCGCTTCTGGCAGGAGCAGCTGGCGACGCTTCGCCTTCGCCAAAACAACCGCGCCAAAAAAGGTACGCCGCGTCGTTCAATTTTGTATCCTTTTTCCTTTTTCCTCTTTCTCTATCTCTTGCAACAGGGACCGGGAAAGGGGATACCCCTAAAGGGATCCTTCCCCGTGAAGGAACTAGGCTCCGAGCCTCCTTACTGATCAGGGGTTCGAAGGCTGGCCCCCCGAAGGGTTCAACAGCCGCCTCAGATCGCGTGGGCCCGACACCCACTACTGGTCAGAGGTTCGAAGGTCGGCCTCCCGAAAGGTTCCACGGCCGCCTCAGGCTACTCGGGCTCCGCGCCCATTACTGATCAGGGGTTCGAAGGCTGGCCCCCCGAAGGGTTCACAGTCGCCTCAGACACCGAGCGAGGGATGACCAGGGGTACGTTCGATACATAACCGAGGCTCGGGCTGCGCTCCCGAGGTACCCTAGGACATTTCCGAGACCAGCGGGAACGATCCTGTAACGGAATCCCATCGGAGGGAGGCATCGAGCCCTCGGACCCCGTCGCCAGGGGACCGGGTCCGGCAGATCACCCGCAGGTACTTTTGGGCGTGCCTCCGGGCCCCTAGCCGACCCCCAACGAACGGGGCACGGACGTCCACTCGGATTACCCGCTTGCAGCTCACCGGAGACACCATGTTCGGTGCCCATCGAGGGTAACATGGCGCTCTCCCCCCCTCCTCCTTGCGGAAAGGCGACGTAAGGGCGTATGTAAAAAAGCCGAGTCTGTCCCTGATCGTCCTCTCGCCCTGTGCGGAGGCTCGGGGGCTTCTCTCGCAAACCCGGCTCCGGCCAAACCGTTGACAGCGTCAACATACCAGCCCGAGAACTTGGGCCCCGACAGTGCACCCGGGCTACGGCCGGTTCGCATGAGGGAACCACCAGACCAGCCGAAGCGTTACGCAAGGCATTAAGACCTCGAAGGAGTGAAACCACTCCTCCGAGGCCTTGGGGGCTACACCCGGCGGGTGCGCTCGCGCGCACCCACCGGAACAAAATGCAACCGAGAAAGGCTGGTCCCCTTGCAAAAAAGTGTGACGAAAGCCTCCAAGCGAGTGCTAACAATCCCTTCGAGGCTCGGGGGCTACTGTCGGGGACCATAATTAGGGGTACCCTCAAGACGCCTAATTCTCAGCTGGTAACCCCCATCAGCATAAAGCTGCAGAGGCCTGATGGGTGCGATTAAGTCAGGGATCAGTCCATACGAGCGACTCGATCACGACTCGCCCGAGCCTAGCCTCGGGCAAGGGCAGCCGACCCTGAGGTGTTTCCGTCTCGCCCGAGGCCCTCTTTTTACGGCAGACGCATCTCCGGCTCGCCCGAGGCCTTGCCTTCGTTAAGAAGCAACCCTAACTAAATCGCCGCACCGACCGATCGAGTCACAGGGGCATTTAACGCAAAGGTAGCCTGGCACCTTTATCCTGACGCGCGCCCTCTGGTAGAGCCGAAGTGACCGCCGTCACTTCACCGCTCCACTGACCGGTCTGACAAAAGGACAGCGCCGCCTGCGCCGTCCCGACTGTGGTGCCACTTGACAAGAGTGAGACTGACAGGCAGCCAGGACTTGCCAAAGGCGCCATAGGAAGCTCCGCCCGGACCAGGGCTCGGACTCGGGCTAAGGCCCCGGAAGACGGCGAACTCCGCTCCGCCCGACCCAGGGCTCGGACTCGGGCTAAGGCCCCGGAAGACGGCGAACTCCGCTCCGCCCGACCCAGGGCTCGGACTCGGGCTAAGGCCCCGGAAGACGGCGAACTCCGCTCCACCCGACCCAGGGCTCGGACTCGGGCTAAGGCCCCGGAAGACGGCGAACTCCGCTCCGCCCGACCCAGGGCTAGGACTCGGGCTAAGGCCCCAGAAGACGACGAACTCCGCCTCGCCCGACCCCAGGGGTCGGACTCCGCCCTGCCCTCTGCCGAACGACCTCCGCCTCGCCCGACCCAGGAGCTCGGGCTCGGCCTCGGCCATGCAGGACAGACTCGACCTCGGCTTCGGAGGAGCCTCCACGTCGCCCGACCTAGGGCACAAGTCCGCCACGTCAACAGGAAGCGCCATCACCACCCTACCCCAAGCCGACTCGGGCCGCAGAGAACAGGACCGACGTCTCATCTGGCTAGCTCCGCCAGATAGGCAATGATGGCGCCCCGCTAGACCCATGACGACGGCGGCTCTCAGCTCCCTTACGGAAGCAGGGGGACGTCAGCAAGGGCCCAACCACTCCGACAGCTGTCCCTCCGCCAGGCTCCATTGCTTCTCCGACAGCCACGACGCCACACTAGCTGGGTGCCAAGATCTCTCTGGCTGCCACCTTGGCATGTACTTAGGGAACTAGCTCTCCCCCGCTAGACACGTAGCACCTTGCTACACCCCCATTTGTACACCTGGATCCTCTCCTTACGCCTATAAAAGGAAGGACCAGGGCCTTCTTAGAGAAGGTTGGCCCCGCGGGAACGAGGGCAGGGGCAGGCGCTCTCTTGGGGCCGCTCGCTCCCCTCACCCGCGTGGACGCTTGTAACCCCCTACTGCAAGCGCACCCGACCTGGGCGCGGGACGAACACGAAGGCCGCGGGATCTCCACCTCCCTCTCGACTCGGCTCCGGCCGCCTCGCTCTTCCCCCCTTCGTGCTCGCCCACGCGCTCGACCCATCTGGGCTGGGGCACGCGGCACACTCACTCGTCGGCTTAGGGACCCCCCGGTCTCGAAACGCCGACAATAGGTTACTTAGAATTGAACCAATATGAAAGTCTTACTAAGAATAAGAGTGAATGGATTGCTTTCTTTTGTTTTTTGCAAATCCTTTTTAAAATCTTTTCAAAGTCTTTTTGCAAATAGTCAAAGGTATATGAATAAGATTGCACGAAGCATGATTTGAAATTTCTTCCCCTGTTTCAAATGTTTTCCTTTGACTAAATAAAAACTCCCCTGTGTGAAAGTCTCCTCTTAGCTTTCAAGAGGGTTTTTTAAATGGATATCAATTATGAAATCTTCTTTTCATACCAATTGATACAAATTTGAAAATACATTATTTGACAAATTCATTTCGAAAATTTTGAAATGGTGGTGGTGCCGTCCTTTTGCTTTGAGCTTAATATTTTCTTCCCCTTTGGCATTAACCGCCAAAAACAAAGAACGTTGGAGCCCTTTTATATTTTCTCCCCCATTGATAAAAGAAATATAAGTGAAAGATTATACCAATTAGAGAGATGGCGGAATACCGACAAAGGGTAAATAATACCAATGGAGTTGAGTGGAAACGTTGTCTTTGCCGAATACTCTATTTCCCTTTCAATCTAAGACTAATACAAGATATACTCATGGAAACATATTAGTCTTAGCCTTGGCACAAGAAGAATAAGAAATATGCAATTGTACCAAATAAAAGAGATGTGATCAAAGGTATATAAATGAGCTATGTGTGCAACTTTTCAATCAAAATTCCGAGAATCAAGAATATTTAGCTAAAGGTTTTCTCATCTAGTGGCTTGGTAAAGATATCGACTAATTGATCTTTAGTGTTAACATAAGCTATTTCGATATCCCCCTTTGTTGGTGATCTCTCAGAAAGTGATACCGAATGTCTATGTGCTTAGTGCGGCTGTGTTCAATGGGATTATCCGCCATGCAGATTGCACTCTCATTATCACATAGGAGAGGGACTTTGCTCAATTTGTAGCCATAGTCCCTAAGGGTTTGCCTCATCCAAAGTATGTTCTGCGGCAATATACTCATCTTCGGTGGTGGAAAGAGTTACAAAGTTTTGTTTCTTTGAAGCCCAAGACACCAGGGATCTCCCCAGAAACTGACAAGTCCCTAATGTGCTCTTTCTATCAATTTTACACCCTGCTCAATCGGCATTGGAATATCCTATTAAATCAAAAGTGGATCCCCTGGGGTACCAAAGCCCAAACTTAGGAGTGTAAACTAAGTATCTCATGATTCTCTTCATGGCCCTAAGGTGAACTTCCTTAGGATTTGTCTGAAATATTGCACACATGCATACAGAAAGCATAATATCCGGTCGAGATGCACATAAGTAGAGTAAAGATCCTATCATCGACCGGTATACCTTTTGATCTACGGATTTACCTCGTGTGTCGAGGTCGAGATGCCCATTTGTTCCCATGGGTGTCTTGATGGGTTTGCCATCCTTCATTCCAAACTTCTTAAGAATGTCTTGAATGTACTTGGTTTGGCTAATGAAGGTGCCATCTTGGAGTTGCTTGATTTGAAATCCTAGAAAATATCTCAACTCCCCCATCATTGACATCTCAAATTTTTGTACCATGATCCTACTAAACTCTTCACAAGTAGACTTGTTAGTAGACCCAAATATGATATCATCAACATAAATTTGGCATATAAACAAGTCTTTTTCAATAGTTTTAGTAAAGAGTGTAGGATCGACCTTTCTAACTTTAAAGCCATTAGTGATAAGAAAATCTCGCAGGCATTCATACCATGCTCTTGGGGCTTGCTTAAGCCCATAAAGCGCCTTTAAGAGTTTATAAACATGGTTAGGGTACTCACTATCTTCAAAGCCGGGAGGTTGCTCAACATAGACCTCTTCCTTGATAGGTTCATTGAGGAAGGCACTTTTCACGTCCATTTGATAAAGCTTAAAGCCATGGTAAGTAGCATAGGCAAGTAATATACGAATTGACTCAAGCCTAGCTACGGGTGCATAAGTTTCATCGAAATCCAAACCTTCGACTTGTGAATAACCCTTGGCCACAAGTCGGGCTTTGTTTCTTGTCACCACACCATGCTCATCTTGCTTGTTGCGGAATACCCACTTGGTACCTACAACATTTTGGTTAGGACGTGGAACTAAATGCCATGCCTCATTCCTCGTGAAGTTGTTGATCTCCTCTTGCATTGCCAGCACCCAATCCGGATCTCTTAGTGCATCCTCCACCCTGTATGGTAGGAGTGAAAACGGGTGGATACAGACGGATAGTAGCTCATCCTGTATCCTACCCTAATGTATTTAAAATGGATTCGGGATCGGATACAGATAGTTAGAAACGGGACGGATATGGATACAAGGACCGGATACTTATCCGGGCGGATAAGTGACAGATATGGATATTATTTGGTCAGATATCAGATACTTGTCGGATAATGCATTAGTTGGTTATCATAAAATATTCTTGTTCGACCACGAAATTGCAAGTAAATTATTAAGACTAATAAACATTTTATAAGAAAATAATCTCAAGTTCCCACATAAAAATGGTAAAGTGAAGTATTGATTATGTTGAAACTTGGATACTTAGAGTGATTTCACATGTAACTCACGTAATAAGTGGAAATAAAATAGAAGATACGCCTACATAAAATCATCAAAATATAATAAAATTCATAAAATACACTAGTTTCGATCCAAAATTGCAAAAATGATAAGTGAAATATTGATTATGTTGAAACTTTGATACATGAAGTGATTTCACGTGTAACTCACGCAATAAGTAGGAGTGGAATGGAAGAAACACTAGCATCTTGTGGATTTTATGGTCCAAATGTTTTGAGAACTATATATGGATATGTGTTGTGTCTCCGTAAAAATTTATGAATTGTTTGGGCTATCTGTGTATTATTATTAGTTTCTATAGAAAAACATCAAAATGCACTTAAATTCATAAAATATTCTAGTTTCACTCAAAAATTGCAAAAAAGTTACAAAAACTATTAAATATTCTATACGAAGATAACTCAAGTCCTCACATGAAAATGATAAAGTAAAGTACTGATTATGTTGAAACTTTAGATACTTAGAGTGGTTTCACATGTAGCTCATACAAATAAGTTAAAGTGAAATGGAAGAAACACGTGATTCTTATAGATCTTATGATCCAAACATTTTTTATAGTTATATATGAACATATGTTGTGCCTTCGTAAGTTTTTTTTTAAAAAATTGAGACTGTTTGGTGTATTATTAATTTCTTATTGTAGGAAATCATCAAATACAATTAAATTCATAAAAATATTGTAGTGTCGACCGAAAATTGCAAAAAAGTTACCAATACTAATAAATAGTCTATAAAAAAGATAGCCTTCAGTTCTCACATGGAGATAACCTTGAGTTCCCATATGAAAATGATAAAGCCTATTAATTTGATATAAATTTGGACACTATTTCAATTATTTTGACCTAAAGATGTGTTTAAACAAAAATGTGATGTACTACAAAGTTATAGATCTCTTCGAGCTCTATAATTTTCATATAAACTTTATTTTCATCTGATTTCATATGTAAAAGTTATGATTTTATAACTATATTATTATGCACAAAAGGAAAAAAACGGGTACCCAAATTCCGGGTACCCGTATCCGACCCGAATATCCGGGTATTTATCGGGTAGTATTGGCTCCGTATCCGACCCAAATCCGAAGCTGCACTATCCGGGTATTACCCGTATCCGTACCAAATATAAAAATACTTGTATCCGTATCCGAAAAAACGGGTATTTGCACTATCTGTATCCGGTACCCGGCGGGTATACCCGACCCGTTTTCACCCCTACTGTATGGCTCAATAGAGGACACAAAAGAGTAATGTTCACAAAAATGTGCAACCCGAGGTCTAGTGGTTACCCCCTTATGAATGTCACCAAGGATGGAGTTAACGAGGTGATCTCGTTGAATTGCTTGGTGGACTCTTGGGTGTGGCGGTCTTTAACCCTGTATCTCTTGCTCATCTTCCTTGTCTTTATTTTCTTCATCTCTCGCATGATCATTGTCCTCCTTTTGAGGTGGCTCATCCTCTTGATCTTCATCTTCATTATCTTGAGCCTGATTCTCATCTTGAGTTGGCGGAGATGGTTGGTTGGAAGATGATGGTTGGTCTTGGGCTTGTGGAGGCTCTTCGGATTCCTTAGGACACACATCCCCAATGGACATGTTCCTTAGCGCGACGCACGGGGCCTCTCCATCATCTAGTTCATCAAGATCAACTTGCTCCACTTGGGAGCCATTAGTCTCATCAAACACAATGTCACAAGAAACTTCAACTAGTCTAGTGGACTTGTTAAAAACTCTATATGCCCTTGTGTTTGAGTCATAACCAAGTAAAAAGCCTTGTACAACTTTAGGAGCAAATTTATATTTTCTATATCTTTTAACAAGAATAAAGCATTTACTCCCAAAGACTCTAAAATATGAAACATTGGGCTTTTTACCAGTGAGGAGTTCGTATGATGTCTTCTTGAGGATTCGGTAAAGGTAGAGCCGGTTGATGGAGTAGCAAGCAGTGTTGATTGCTTCAGCCCAAAACCGGTCCGGAGTCTTGTACTCATCAAGCATGGTTCTTGCCATGTCCAGTAGAGTTCTTTTTTTACTCTCCACTACACCATTTTGTTGAGGTGTGTAGGGAGAAGAAAACTCATGCTTGATGCCCTCATCCTCAAGAAATCCTTCTATTTGAGAATTCTTGAACTTCGTCCTGTTGTTGCTTCTTATCTTTTTGATTCTCAAGCCGAACTTATTTTGAGCCCTTCTCAAGAATCCTTTTAATGTATCTTGGATTTATGATTTTTCCTGCAAAAAGAATACCCAAGTGAAGCGAGAATAATCATCCACAATAACTAGACAGTACTTACTTTCGCCGATGCTTATGGCTGATGCTTATGTAAGCAATCGGGCCGAATAAATCTATGTGGAGTAGCTCGAGCGGCCTGTCCGTTGTCATTATGTTCTTATGTGGATGGTGAGCTCTAACTTGCTTTCGTGCTTGGCATGCGCTACAAACCCTGTCTTTCTCAAAATGAACATTGGTTAGTACTAAAATGTGTTCTCCCTTTAAAAGTTTGTGAAGATTCTTCATCCCAACATAGGCAAGTCGGCGATGCCAGAGCCAACCCATATTAGTCTTAGCAATTAAGCAAGTGTCAAGTTCAGCTTTGTTATCATTAAAATCAACTAAATATAGCTGACCCTCTAACACTCTCTTAAATGCTATTGAATCTAGGGCTGGAAAAAAACTCGAGCTCGACGAGCTGGCTCGGGCTCACAGCAGCTCGGCTCGGACCGACTCGACGCTCAGAACAAGCTCAAGCCGAGCCTATTTTTGTGGCTCGTGAAAAGAGCGAGCCAGCTCGGCTCGGCTCGGTGCAGCTCGCGAGCTGGCTCGTGGCTCGACCCAACAATAATTTGTTACATAAAATCATAATTACCATATAATATTGGTACCGAGTGGACAATTAATTTATATTATTTGAGATTGCTATACAAAAATAATCTATTTTCTATATTATATTAGTGATATATCTATTTTACAAATTTAAAATATATTATTTAAAATATTTTTAATATTTTATATTATAATTTAGAGAGCAGTTTTACGTTTATGCCTAGGCTCGTTGGCTCGGCGAGCCGGCTCGCGAGCCAGGAGCGAGCCGAGCCGAGCCTCGTTTTTGAGCTCGCCAGATGGGCGAGCCGAGCCGAGTTTAGCTCGTTGCATGAGCGAGCCGCAATGAGCCGAGCTCGGCTCGACTCGGCTCGTTTCCACCCCTAATTGAATCATCATTTCTTCTAAAGATAGTAACAGCTACATCAGTAAATAGACAGTTGTAGCCCATTTTACACAATTGAGAAACACAAAGCAAGTTGTAATCTAATGAATCTACAAGAAAAACATTGGAAATAGAATGGTCGGGTGATATAGCAATTTTACCCAAGCCTTTGACCAAACCTTGATTTCCATCCTCGAATGTGATAGCTCGTTGGAGATCTTCATTTTTCTCGTAGGAGGAGAACATTCTTTTCTCTCCTGTCATATGGTTTGTGCATCCGCTATCGATTATCCAACTTAAACCACTGGATGCATAAACCTGCAAAACAATTTAGGCCTTGTTCTTAGGTACCCAAACAGTCTTGGGTCCTTTGACGTTAGAAACAAGCATCTTGGGTACCCAAACACAAGTCTTAGGACTCTTGTGTTTACCCCAACATATTTGGCAACTACTTTGCCTGATTTGTTAGTTAAAACATAAGAAGCATCAAAAGTTTAAATTAAATGTTATGTTCATTTGATGCAGTACGAATTTTCTTTCTAGGCAATTTAACATGAGTTGTTTGCCTAGAGATAGAAGCCTCATTTTTATACATAAATGCATGATGAGAAGTGGTGTGATGTTTTCTAGCATGAATTCTCCTAATTTTGTGTTCAGGATAATTAGCAGGATATAATATGTAGCCTTCATTATCCTGAACCATGGGAGTCTTGGCCTTAACAAAATTAGACAATCTTTTAGGGACATTAAGCTTGACATTACTTCCCTGTTGGAAACCAATGCCATCCTTAATACCAGGGCGTCTCCCATTATAGAGCATGCTTCTAGCAAATTTAAACTTTTCATTTTCAATTTCATGCTCATTAATTTTAGCAGTTAATTGAGCTATATGATCATTTTGTTGTTTAATTAGAGCAAGGTGATCATTAATAGCTTCAACATTAATATCTCTACATCTAGTGCAAATGGAAATATGATCAACAGTAGATGTAGAAGGTTTGTAAACATTTAATTCTTCTATCTTAGCACGTAATATGGCATTCTCATCTCTAAGACAGGAAATAGAATTATTGCAAACATTCAATTCTTTAATCTTAGAAATTAAGCTAGCATTTTCAGTTTTAAGACTAGAGATTGAGTCATGGCAAACATTCAATTCATCAATCTTAACATTTAGACTAGCATTTTCATTTCTAAGACAAATAATTGAATCATTGCAAATGCTAAGCTCTTTAGTCAAGTTTTCATATTTTTCTACTTCCTGAGCATAAGCATTTTTCAACTTAACATGTTTTTTGTTTTCTTTAATAAGAAAGTCCTCTTGGCTATCCAAGAGTTCATCCTTCTCATGAATAGCTTCTATTAATTCATTTAATTTTTTCTTTTATTCCATGCTAAGGTTGGCAAAAATAGTAAGTAAATCATCTTCATTTTCACTAGAGCTACCCTCATCACTAGATGTTGTATATTTGAGGGTGTCTCTAGAGTGTACCTTCTTTTTCTTGCCGTCCTTAGCCATGAAACATTTGTGGGCGACGTTGGGGAAGAGGAGGCCCTTGTTGGCGGTGTCCTCGTCGAAGGAGGAGTCGGTGGAGCTCCGTCGGAGTCCCATTCCCGACACACGTGGGCATCGCCACCCTTCTTCTTGTAGTACCTCTTCTTCTCCTTCTTCTTCCCCTTCTTGTCGTCGCCCCTGTCACTGTCACTTGAAATTGGACATTTAGCAATACAATGACCGGACTTATCACATTTGTAGTACACCCTTTTGGAGCGGGGTTTGTAGTCCTTCCCCCTCCTTTGCTTGAGGATTTGGCGGAAGCTCTTGATGATGAGCGCCATCTCCTCGTTGTCGAGCTTGGAGGCGTCGATTGGAAGCCTACTTAGTGTAGACTCCTTTTCTTCTTCCATCGCTTTGAATGCGATGGGTTGCACCTCGGGTGTGGAGGTGGCGCCTTGATCCAAGTTGACAATGTGTCTGGAGTCTTTGATCATAAGTTCAAAGCTCACAAACTTGCCAATGACTTCTTCGGGAGACATTAATTTATATCTAGGATCCCCACATATTAATTGAACTTGAGTAGGATTGCGAAATACGAGGGATCTAAGAATAACCTTGACCATCTCATGGTCATCCCATTTGGTGCTCCCTAGGTTGCGCACTTGGTTCACCATGGTCTTTAGCCAGTTGTACATTGCTTGCGGCTCTTCTCCTTTGTTGAGGATGAATCGACCAAGTTCGCCCCTCGATTGTTTCGCGCTTGGTGATCTTGGTCACTTCATCTCCTTCGTGTGCGGTCTTGAGAACGCCCCAAATTTCTTTGGCACACTTCAACCCTTGCACCTTATTATACTCCTCTCGACATAAAGATGCGAGGAGTATAGAAGTTTCTTGGGAGTTAAAATGTCGTATTTGGGCGACCTCGTCCGAGTCGTAGTCCTTGTCCCCCACCTGTGGTACCTGCGCTCCAAACTCAACAATATCCCATATGCTTTCGTGGAGTAAGGTTAGGTGATCCCTCATTTTATCACTCCACATACAATAATCTTCACCATCAAAATATGGTGGTTTGCCTAAGGGAACGGAAAGTAGAGGAGCGTGCTTAGAAATGCGAGGATAGCGAAGGGGCATCTTACTATACTTCTTGCGCTCATGGCGCTTAGAAGCGATGGACGAGTCGGAGCTCGATGTGGAGGGCGACGATGAGTCGGGCTCGTAGTAGACCGCTTTCTTCAACTTCTTCTTCTTGTCGCCTCTTCGATGAGACTTGATGGAGGAAGAGGATTCCTCCTTGTGCTTGTTGCTAGACTCCCTTGAGAGAGTCCTCCCCGAGCTCATGGGCTTGTCGCCGGTCACGGTCTCCCTCTTGGCGTGATCTCCCGACATCACTTCAAGTTGTCGCCGAGTTCTGATACCAATTGAAAGTTGCCTAGAGGGGGTGAATAGGCGTAACCTAAAATTTAAAACTTTAAACACACACTACAAGCCGGTGTTAGCGTTAGAATTAAATTTGAGTCCGGGAGAAAGGGAGAAAACAAATCAAATGAGAATCAAGCAGATGAACACAGTGATTTGTTTTACCGAGGTTCGGTTCCAAAGAACCTAGTCCCCGTTGAGGTGGTCACAAAGACCGGGTCTCTTTCAACCCTTTCCCTCTCTCAAACGGTCACTTAGACCGAGTAGCCTTCTTCCTTAATCTCATGGGTAACTAAGACCCCGCAAGGACCACCACACACTTGGTGTCTCTTGTCTCGCTTACAAAGCACTTGAGAATAAGAAAAAGGAAAGAAGAAAGGCAATCCAAGAAGCAAGAGCTCAAAAGAACACAAAATCTCTCTCTCACAAGTCACTAAGTGTTTGAGTTGAATTTGGGACTTGGAGAGGCTTTGATCTTTTGAACTGTGTCTAGGAGTGAATGCTAGAGCTCTTGTATTGAATGTGATAACCAGAAATTTTGGATGCTTGGAGTTGTGGTGGTTGGGGGGTATTTATAGCCCTCAACCACCAAGGTAGCCGTTGGGGGGGCTGCTGTCGATGGGCGCACCAGACAGTCTGGTGCGCCACCGGACAAGTACTGTGCGCTGTCCGGTGCGCCGCCACGTCACCCAACCATTAGGGTTCGGAGCTCGGTCGACCGTTGGAGCTTTGTCCTCTTGCAGCACCGGACAGTCCAGTGCCCTCTGACTTCGCTGCTCTGACTTCTGTTGTTCACTATAGCTGCACTGTACACTTTGCAGAGTCAACCGTTGCGCGCTGGATAGCCATTGCCCGCTGACTCACCGGACAGTCCGGTGGCACACCGGACAGTCCGGTGAATTATAGCGGAGTGCGCCTTTGATTTCCCGAGAGTGGCTAGTTTGAGTTGTATGGTCCTGGTGCACCGGACACTGTCCGGTGGTGCACCGGACAGTCCGGTGCGCCAGTCCACAGCACACTCAAGTTGTTTGCTCCATCTTAAAATGAGTCCCTAACTTGAATCTTTTATTGGTTTGTGTTGAACCTTATACACCTGTAAAACATGTATTATAGAGCAAACTAGTTAGTCCATGTGTTTGTGTTGACGATCAACCACCAAAATTAATTATAGGAAAAGGTTAACCCTATTTCCCTTTCAAAGACACTACAATTCTAAATATGAATATTTTTAAACTAAAAATGGCCAATTCATAGCATAGAAATTACTACAATGTTCCAACAAGTCATCATGTTTTCCTAGGTTATTGCCCTAAGACAAGCCTAGTCATCCTTCCCCTATGTTGTTGTGTTGTGTGTACAGTCGACGACCATGCTGCTCTAAGGGTTTTCATGCACACGCATAATTGCCATGCAATGATGTCACCACTGACCACCCACTCTCTATCTGTAACGCCCCGAATTTTGCAGTTGAATTTTTTCTTTTCTTTACTCGCCAAAATTCGGGCGTTACCTTTTCTTTTTCTTTTCCCCTCGCTAAACCTTGACCTTTTCCAAAGTTTTAGCGGGATTCGGTTTGGAATTCCCGTGTAAAGAAAAACCCTAAATACTTTATGTTGTTTGACGCACCATGCCGAACTATGCATTCTTTGATTGTTTGAAAGTGCAAATGCATTCATCTAGGAAGATCGGATTTCGAAAACAGGGAAATAATCTTTTCTTTTTCTTTCTCTTTCTTTCTCTCTCCCTCTTCCCCTTTCTCTCTCTCCCGCGCCATGGGCTCCTTGGCCGGCCCAGCCGCCCCTTGGCCGGCTGTAACACCCAAAATCTGAATTTGGGATTGGTAGAAGAAACTTGAACAAAATATCATAATATCTTGGAAATTTGGGAAATAAGAAAATGATGGGAAAAGAATTTTTCTTTTTCTTTTAAGAGAAACCATTTATACATCTCATGAAATAAATAGAAAGGAGAATAAAAACTTAAGTTAGTAATATTAAAATAAGTATGGTTTATATTCACCTTTGGGTTTCAATTGATACATTTGAAAAATCTGAAAA
Source organism: Zea luxurians (assembly GCA_029449295.1). Classification (NCBI taxonomy): domain Eukaryota; kingdom Viridiplantae; phylum Streptophyta; class Magnoliopsida; order Poales; family Poaceae; genus Zea; species Zea luxurians. Next base: position 191,688,039 of record JAOPSE010000001.1, read on the forward strand.
CTAAAATAAAAATATAAATTTGGATTTGAAATAGAAAAGAAAAGGAAAGGCTATATACTTATTAAAAATAAATAAGTGATCCAAACAGTAAAGTCTAAATTTCCTTCAGGATTATATTTGATTTTAGGAACCTGAAATTCAAAGTAAAATGTGAATTGGATTTTGAATAGTTAAAATTAAATTTGAATTTGGAATAGAAAATAGAAAATGAGAGAAAGAGAAGGGATATAAAACAAAAATATAAATAATATATATAAACAAGTATATTCAGAATTAATATCCCTAACTACACAAAAATAAATTGAAATAATAAGCCATAGAGATTTGAATTTAAGTTTGAAATTCAAATTGGATTTGAAAATGGAGAAAAGAAAATAGAAAAGAAAAAGAAAAAGAATAAAAAACCCCTAACTGGGCCGGCTACTGGAAATCGGCCCACTTAAGCTTTTCCACGCGCGCTCGGCCTAAGACTCCAACCAGGCGCCGACATATGGGTCCCACGGGGCAGTCTCTCCCCCTCACGCACGCTCTCACCTCTCACTGGCGGGTGGGGCCCCCTGCCCAGTCGCTCGCACGCGCGCTCGCCTGCTCTCCCTCTCTCTGATTCGCGGGCCTCCGCTGTCAGCCGCTCCCTCCCTCCGCGCTCGCTCCTCTCTCCCTCTCTCTGGTCCGCGGGGTCCACCTGTCGGGCTCGCCCTCAACAGCTCGCCGCGACGAACGCGTGCGGACTCCGAAGCTCGCCGGTAAAATCGGCGTCCGTGCAACGGCCGCGGGTCGCTCCTGGGGTATAAAGCCGAAGCTCCGCGACCCCCCCTTTCCCATCCTCACCTTCGTCCGCAGCCTTTCGCCAGCCACCGTCGCGATTCTCGCGGACCAAGTTCGCCGCCGTGACCGAAGCGCGTCGTCGTCGACGTCGGGTCCCCGGTAATCGGCCTTGGAGCGTCTCCAAGTTCATCCGAAGGGTGTCAAGTCGTTCGCGGGCGAAGTGGGCCACTGAGCACGGCGCAATTCCTCGTCGAACTTCGACTCGCCGCCGCGGATCCGCCTCCGTCGTCGTCGGACCCTCTGCGCGCCGTAATCGTCGGTAATAACCCTTCCACCTTGTTCGCCATACCCTCGGCTGCGTGGCGCACCGTTTAATTGCTAGAATAGCGCGCCTGGTCGTCGGATTGGGTTTACTCCGGCGAGGGACCGCCGTGTGGCTTGGGCGGCGCCGCCGTCCCAAGCTGGTGGTTGGGGAAACACGCGATGGCCGTCGATCTCCCAGTAAACGGCTCAGATTAGAAGTAGGCGTACCCCTTCGTCACGTTGATCGGGTGCCGTCGATCTCAGATCTAATGGATGGGGTTAGATTTAGCATAATTAAATCGCGACCGTTGAACTCAGATCCGACGGTGTAGATTATGTACCGTTTCGGCCGTATGTGGATCTAATCGGGGCCGTTCGTTTGCGATCCATCGGCCGGGATTCGCCCATACCTCTTCGCGGGGCAGTTTTTCTAAAGAGCCCCCGCAGAATCGTAAAACCAACCCGCGGTCCATTTGTCACTGTTCTCTGTGTCTAGGAGATATTGCGCAGAGGCCCCTGAGTTTTCTGGAAATTGACGCCCAGTCCAGAGATATTTAAAAACAGAGAAATTAATATTAAAATTCATTTTTAATACAAAAACAAATCTAGAAACTTGTAAAATGCATAGAAAATTCATTTTAGCTCCAAATTGAGTCATTCCAATTCCTAAAATTTTGTAATAATATTCTCTACCATTTAGAACCACTGTTTTGACATGAACTCTGTCAGAAAATTTATTTATCATTTAATCATATTTTAATCACATTGAACCTTAGAAAAATCATAACTTGAATTCTACAACTCCAAAATTAATGATTCCTGTTCCTATGATCTTATTTTAATATGTAGATTATTACTATGTATTTTGCATATATGTTTGGTGTAATGTTAATTTTGCCTATACAATGTTTGTCTGTATTGCTACGACTAGCAGTGAGGTCACGAGGATCTGAAGAATCATCCTGCTACCTGGAATCTCAAGGCCCAGGCAAGTTGTGCCCTTGATCACTTCTTTTTACCCAGCCATGTTCTGATTAATCATAATGATCTGCATAGGTTAATTTTGATGGGACCCAACAGGTTACCTAGTTTGATTATCTTTATACCTTGTTTACCACTGATCTTTCTGGGTAGTACTTGCTAGTGCTATATGTGGTTTTGGGTATGGAGATACACATTACTAATCATGATTATACTTGTGTTATCAGTTGTTATTTATTGTTCATGTTGAGATCATTATGTTAATTGGAACATGGAGAACCACCCGGGAAAACAGTGCTACCACAAGGGTAGTATGGGATGCCCTTGGCTGATTAATTAGGAAAGCTAGTGGAAGACTACCTTACCCGAAAGGGGCAAGGGCAGTAGGGGAGAGGTCAGTGTAGGGAGGCCCTCGGGAGGATTTTGCTGCGATGGCGGTCCTGCAAGGGATTCCTGCACTGGATCTTCCTATAAACTGTAGCGGGTTTTCGGAAGCTAGTGGAACTTTGTAAAGGCCTCGTAGTGCTACCCTGCCTCACTTCCTTGGTAGAGGTGTATGGGATTCATGACCCCTTGGCAGATGGGTAACACGACTTGTGGGTAAAGATGCGCAACCTCTGCAGAGTGTAAAACTGGTATACTAGCCGTGCTCACGGTCATGAGCAGCTCGGACACTCACATGATTAATTTATGGAATTAAAATCAATTTGCCATATGCATTGCATCGCAGGTGATGTTGTTATTACTTTTGTTCTATTACTTAATTGGGTTGGTATTTACTTATACTTAGTAATTGCTAATAAAATTTTGACCAACTTTAAAAGCAATGCTCAGCTCTAACCATCTTCTTTGGTAAGCCTTACACTTCACGTGAGCTCCCACCTTTGGCGAGTTCATGCACATTATTCCCCACAACTTGTTGAGCGATGAACGTATGTGAGCTCACTCTTGCTGTCTCACATACACCACAGGTCAAGACCAGGTACTGCAGGATGATGCTCATGGAGGATGCTGTGATGAGTTCGTGAGAGGTCTAGGTCGTCGTCTCCCAGTCAACTTTGGGTTGCTGGACCGTTGTCTCCTTATAATGTAATTATTTATTTTGTATAGAACTCCTGTTATATATAAAGTTGTGACATTCGATCCTGTGCCACTGTACATCATATGTTTGAGACTTGGTCCCAGCATACCTGGTGTTTATGTTAACCCCGGGTTTTGGACCCCTAAAATCCGGGTGTTACAGAAGTGGTATCGGAGCAATGTTGACTGTAGGACGAAACCTAGATAGAACTGGACAACCATTATCTACTTACCTTTGCTACTCTGATCATTTCTAAACTTATCTTAATCTTTTCTCATCTATCTCCGCTTCACTCTGATTATTCTTACCTATTTATTCTAAAAGACAAATGTGGATTTCACACTTTGAAATCCTGTGCCTAAAGTGACTTTAGGAATAGGAGACCTACTCTTAGGAACTAAAAACAAAACTATTTTTATAAGTGTCTATGTATTTGAATGTTTGCTCTTATGATACATGTTTGATTTGGATCTTTGTTTGAGTGTGATGAGTTGTGGAGTAATGTCCACAAGTACATCTGCATATACGTATAGGCATAAATAGAAATTCATAAGATAACTAAACAACTTAGATTATCCTCCACTAAAAGGTATTTATCTCGTAGAAGTTCTTCTTATCTTAAAAGACACTCTCTTATCTTAATAGATCCATCTTATCTTACAAAATACTCTCTTACCTTAATAAAGTCATCTTATCTTGAAAAGATTTTGTTATCCCAATAGATCTAACTGGCCTCAGAAGATTCTATCTTATCTTTATGGATCTGTCTTATCCTAATAAGCATACTTATCCACCCTAGTTTAACAACCATGATCTAATGCAAATTAATTAGATCTTATCTAGTCAAACTAGTCACACCAATCTAACCTAGATCTGATCAAATCTAAAGTGACTTATCAAACATGTTAGATAATACTGATGAAATAGTTTAGACTCTACCCCTATAGAACAGGACTTAACTTGGTTCACCCTGCACTAAATTAAGAATGACAGATCGACTTGGCCATATGCAACTACTTTAACCATCTGATAGTTGCATAACCTATCAATTATAAACTAGCAGGAGACTCTATCTTATCATAACATATCTAACTAATCTCAAAACATCCTAACATATTCTACCCTGTTGGACCTATCTAACCTAAACTAGTCTAATCTAGTCATATCCAATTTAATCTAGATCTTATCTTACCTAATGTGACCTGATCCAGGGTGGTCTAATGTTATCTAACTTAATGTGGTTCACTTAAACAGATTAATGACACTAGTAGAAGAGATTAGACCCCACTAGCCATGTATTAACTTATCTTAGCACATTAGATCAATTCAACCATGAGCTAACCCAACCCATAGAACCAAGATGAATGGTATGACTTTTCTATTCCCACCTAATAACAAACAAACTTTTAACCTACATCTTGTAGTCTATCTCACCCATATATATCTCTCATCTTGACAGATTCTATCTTACCCTTGGATACTCACCTTATATGATTGGTTACCCCAATCTGGACATAAATTAAGCCCTACCAAAGAATCTATAGATTATAACCAACTACTAGCTTATCCATTCCGCTTAGTAACTTCCTTTGCAAAACTAATATCACATGCTTCTAACTTTCATGGTCGATACCAGGAAAGGAAAGATTATCACGTAACAACAAACAGAAAATGAATCCTCCAAATCCTCCACCTGTTGACCTCAATCAAGTGGTTGCTACCCAAAGACTGGTAATACAACAGTTAACAGACATGGTGACCGAGATGCAGAATCAGATAAGACAACAACGCGAGGAAATACGTCAAGCCCGCCAAGAAATAAGACAAGCACGGCTGGAGAGACAACAACAACAACCTCCACCACCACCACCAGCTTCACCAAGCTACATAGATATAGATTATGATGATTTATAAGATTTAAATGTTACTTTAGTTAGTAGATGATATGATATTATTCTAGAAAAAAATAATAAGGGTCTATTGACCCAATGTTTTGTTAAAAAATTATACCTCATGCTGAGATCTCTTTGTTTGTGCATATGAGTATGCATCCTTTTTCTTACAAATCTCGAGGACGAGATTATTTTTAAGGGGGGTAGGATTTGTAACACCCAAAATCTGAATTTGGGATTGGTAGAAGAAACTTGAACAAAATATCATAATATCTTGGAAATTTGGGAAATAAGAAAATGATGGGAAAAGAATTTTTCTTTTTCTTTTAAGAGAAACCATTTATACATCTCATGAAATAAATAGAAAGGAGAATAAAAACTTAAGTTAGTAATATTAAAATAAGTATGGTTTATATTCACCTTTGGGTTTCAATTGATACATTTGAAAAATCTGAAAACTAAAATAAAAATATAAATTTGGATTTGAAATAGAAAAGAAAAGGAAAGGCTATATACTTATTAAAAATAAATAAGTGATCCAAACAGTAAAGTCTAAATTTCCTTCAGGATTATATTTGATTTTAGGAACCTGAAATTCAAAGTAAAATGTGAATTGGATTTTGAATAGTTAAAATTAAATTTGAATTTGGAATAGAAAATAGAAAATGAGAGAAAGAGAAGGGATATAAAACAAAAATATAAATAATATATATAAACAAGTATATTCAGAATTAATATCCCTAACTACACAAAAATAAATTGAAATAATAAGCCATAGAGATTTGAATTTAAGTTTGAAATTCAAATTGGATTTGAAAATGGAGAAAAGAAAATAGAAAAGAAAAAGAAAAAGAATAAAAAACCCCTAACTGGGCCGGCTACTGGAAATCGGCCCACTTAAGCTTTTCCACGCGCGCTCGGCCCAAGACTCCAACCAGGCGCCGACATATGGGTCCCACGGGGCAGTCTCTCCCCCTCACGCACGCTCTCACCTCTCACTGGCGGGTGGGGCCCCCTGCCCAGTCGCTCGCACGCGCGCTCGCCTGCTCTCCCTCTCTCTGATTCGCGGGCCTCCGCTGTCAGCCGCTCCCTCCCTCCGCGCTCGCTCCTCTCTCCCTCTCTCTGGTCCGCGGGGTCCACCTGTCGGGCTCGCCCTCAACAGCTCGCCGCGACGAACGCGTGCGGACTCCGAAGCTCGCCGGTAAAATCGGCGTCCGTGCAACGGCCGCGGGTCGCTCCTGGGGTATAAAGCCGAAGCTCCGCGACCCCCCCTTTCCCATCCTCACCTTCGTCCGCAGCCTTTCGCCAGCCACCGTCGCGATTCTCGCGGACCAAGTTCGCCGCCGTGACCGAAGCGCGTCGTCGTCGACGTCGGGTCCCCGGTAATCGGCCTTGGAGCGTCTCCAAGTTCATCCGAAGGGTGTCAAGTCGTTCGCGGGCGAAGTGGGCCACTGAGCACGGCGCAATTCCTCGTCGAACTTCGACTCGCCGCCGCGGATCCGCCTCCGTCGTCGTCGGACCCTCTGCGCGCCGTAATCGTCGGTAATAACCCTTCCACCTTGTTCGCCATACCCTCGGCTGCGTGGCGCACCGTTTAATTGCTAGAATAGCGCGCCTGGTCGTCGGATTGGGTTTACTCCGGCGAGGGACCGCCGTGTGGCTTGGGCGGCGCCGCCGTCCCAAGCTGGTGGTTGGGGAAACACGCGATGGCCGTCGATCTCCCAGTAAACGGCTCAGATTAGAAGTAGGCGTACCCCTTCGTCACGTTGATCGGGTGCCGTCGATCTCAGATCTAATGGATGGGGTTAGATTTAGCATAATTAAATCGCGACCGTTGAACTCAGATCCGACGGTGTAGATTATGTACCGTTTCGGCCGTATGTGGATCTAATCGGGGCCGTTCGTTTGCGATCCATCGGCCGGGATTCGCCCATACCTCTTCGCGGGGCAGTTTTTCTAAAGAGCCCCCGCAGAATCGTAAAACCAACCCGCGGTCCATTTGTCACTGTTCTCTGTGTCTAGGAGATATTGCGCAGAGGCCCCTGAGTTTTCTGGAAATTGACGCCCAGTCCAGAGATATTTAAAAACAGAGAAATTAATATTAAAATTCATTTTTAATACAAAAACAAATCTAGAAACTTGTAAAATGCATAGAAAATTCATTTTAGCTCCAAATTGAGTCATTCCAATTCCTAAAATTTTGTAATAATATTCTCTACCATTTAGAACCACTGTTTTGACATGAACTCTGTCAGAAAATTTATTTATCATTTAATCATATTTTAATCACATTGAACCTTAGAAAAATCATAACTTGAATTCTACAACTCCAAAATTAATGATTCCTGTTCCTATGATCTTATTTTAATATGTAGATTATTACTATGTATTTTGCATATATGTTTGGTGTAATGTTAATTTTGCCTATACAATGTTTGTCTGTATTGCTACGACTAGCAGTGAGGTCACGAGGATCTGAAGAATCATCCTGCTACCTGGAATCTCAAGGCCCAGGCAAGTTGTGCCCTTGATCACTTCTTTTTACCCAGCCATGTTCTGATTAATCATAATGATCTGCATAGGTTAATTTTGATGGGACCCAACAGGTTACCTAGTTTGATTATCTTTATACCTTGTTTACCACTGATCTTTCTGGGTAGTACTTGCTAGTGCTATATGTGGTTTTGGGTATGGAGATACACATTACTAATCATGATTATACTTGTGTTATCAGTTGTTATTTATTGTTCATGTTGAGATCATTATGTTAATTGGAACATGGAGAACCACCCGGGAAAACAGTGCTACCACAAGGGTAGTATGGGATGCCCTTGGCTGATTAATTAGGAAAGCTAGTGGAAGACTACCTTACCCGAAAGGGGCAAGGGCAGTAGGGGAGAGGTCAGTGTAGGGAGGCCCTCGGGAGGATTTTGCTGCGATGGCGGTCCTGCAAGGGATTCCTGCACTGGATCTTCCTATAAACTGTAGCGGGTTTTCGGAAGCTAGTGGAACTTTGTAAAGGCCTCGTAGTGCTACCCTGCCTCACTTCCTTGGTAGAGGTGTATGGGATTCATGACCCCTTGGCAGATGGGTAACACGACTTGTGGGTAAAGATGCGCAACCTCTGCAGAGTGTAAAACTGGTATACTAGCCGTGCTCACGGTCATGAGCAGCTCGGACACTCACATGATTAATTTATGGAATTAAAATCAATTTGCCATATGCATTGCATCGTAGGTGATGTTGTTATTACTTTTGTTCTATTACTTAATTGGGTTGGTATTTACTTATACTTAGTAATTGCTAATAAAATTTTGACCAACTTTAAAAGCAATGCTCAGCTCTAACCATCTTCTTTGGTAAGCCTTACACTTCACGTGAGCTCCCACCTTTGGCGAGTTCATGCACATTATTCCCCACAACTTGTTGAGCGATGAACGTATGTGAGCTCACTCTTGCTGTCTCACATACACCACAGGTCAAGACCAGGTACTGCAGGATGATGCTCATGGAGGATGCTGTGATGAGTTCGTGAGAGGTCTAGGTCGTCGTCTCCCAGTCAACTTTGGGTTGCTGGACCGTTGTCTCCTTATAATGTAATTATTTATTTTGTATAGAACTCCTGTTATATATAAAGTTGTGACATTCGATCCTGTGCTACTGTACATCATATGTTTGAGACTTGGTCCCAGCATACCTGGTGTTTATGTTAACCCCGGGTTTTGGACCCCTAAAATCCGGGTGTTACACCGGCCCAAGCCCCCTGCGCGCCCCCCTCTTGGGCCTGGAAGGCCCAGCCGCCCCCACCCCCCCTTTTTTCCCAAAACCCCCTCTCCCTCTCCCTCATTCTCTCCCTCTCTCTCCCCACCGCCGCCCTACCCCCCTGCCCTAAGCCGCCGCCGCCGCCCCCTTGCTCGGCCGCCGCCCCTCGCCGTCGGCCGCCCTCGCCGGTGAGCCCCCCCCTCTCTCCTCCCTCCTCCCTCCTTCCCCCTCCCCTCCTCTTTCCCCTGTCCGGCCATGGCCCGGCCGCCCTTGGCCGCGCCCTGGCGCCCCCGGCCGCCCAGCCGGCCCCGGCCAGCCCCCAGCCCCGCCTGGCCACGCCCTGGCGCCCCCGGCCAGACCCCAGCCCGCCCCCAGCCGGCCCCTGGCCAGCCCCGGCCGGCCCCTGGCCAGCCCCGGCCGGCCCCTGGCCAGCCCCGGCCGCCCCCAGCCCGCGCCCGGCCGCCCGCCTGGCCCCCTGGCCGCGTCCCCCTGCGCGCCACCGGTTCAGCCGCCCCGGCCGCCCAGCTCAGCCGCCCGCGCCCGCGCCCAGCTCGGCCGCCCTGCCTAGGGCCGGTTCAACCGCCCTAGGGCCGGTTCAACCGCCCCCCTGTTTTTTTTTATTTTTTTTATTTTATTTTATTTACTTTCTGTGATCATAGTTATTTTATTTTAGGTAGGCTAATCATTGTTCATGCTATTGAAATAGGAAGCTCAATTTAAAATTCCGTTATGCTAGTTGATTCACGTAATTAATTGTTTATTTCATTCAATGTTGATCAACTAAAACTGACTAGGTTTCCACTAGTGCATATAACAGAATTCTTTTGTTAAGAACCAATTGTAATTAATCATTAGTGCATAAGATTTAACCCCCCCTGCGAGACCTTTCCCCGTTTCTTTCTAACCATAACAAATGCGATGTCAAATGTCATACTTGATGCATATTCGCTTTACTTGTTCCCCTGTATGGTGTACTGTTCTTTTGTATTAAATATGTGGATGTATGTATGTTTGCGCTCGCATAGAGAACGATCCGGTCGAAGAGCCCGAGGAATTCGCAGGAGAAGCCCCTGAGCAGCAGTCGGTTGGTGGAGGCAAGTGTCCTTTGACCTATCTCTGTCCTATTCATTCTTTAATTCACCTCCCGCATTACACATTTATACCTAAGGATTGACTAGCTTTTGTTATCCATGTCCTTGTTTACCTATTTGGGTCGGATTATTACTGCTTAGTCTGATGCTATTGCTCAACTCTAATCAATGAACATGATGTGGTTATCTATGATACGCTGTTTTCCCTTCTTATTTATGATTATATTTGTGACCTTCAAGGGGACTCGAGCGGTTTCTCGAGTGCCTCTCCGTAAGGACCTGTTCAATGGATGACCGCCCGGGAAAACAGTGCAACCATGAGGGTGGAATGGGACGCCCTTAGCTGAATAATTAGAGGAACCGGGGTGTAGTTCGCTTAGCCGTTGTGCCGTCAATGGGGCTCGGTGTATGCGGCTCGCTCTGCCAAGGTTGATTTGTCCCTTGGGGAGGAGTGCGGTACATTTAGGAAACCTAACGGGTGGCTACAGCCCCGAGGAATCTTTGTAAAGGCTACGTAGTGAGACCCTGCCTATTCACCTTGGTAGTGTTTAAGGGTTTGATCAGCCCGAGGCAAGAGGGAATCACGGCTTGTGGGTAAAGTGCGCAACCTCTGCAGAGTGTTATGAAACTGATATATCAGCCGTGCTCGCGGTTATGAGCGGCCAAGGGAGCTCCAGAGATTAGTGATACTTGATCAGAGATATTTTGGTACAGGTGGCAATGAGATTGATGGTTCTGATTATGATTATGGTATTGGTAAGTGGTATTCTTTCCGTTTGGAAAGGATACATTGGGCTAATAACTTGGGTTAATGTTAAAACCTGGCTCTCTACTAGTAAGTAATAACCTGACCAACTAAAAGTAACTGCTTGACTTATCCCCACATAAAGCTAGTCCACTACAGCCAAACAGGATGCTTGCTGAGTATGTTGATGTGTACTCACCCTTGCTCTACACACCAAATTCCCCCCCCAGGTTGTCAGCATTGCAACCACTGCTCAGGAGAAGATGAAGCTGTGGAAGGAGACTTCCAGGAGTTCCAAGACTACGACGAGTTCTAGGTGTGGGTTAGCGGCAACCCCCAGTCGGCTGCCTGTGAAGGCCGCGTTATCTACGTTTCTTTTCCGCACTTTGATTTATTGTAAGAACTATATGGACGTCTCAGACGTATGATGTAATCGACTATTATTTCCCCTTTTAATACTATTTGAGCACTGTGTGATGATGTCCATGTTATGTAACTGCTGTGTACGTGAATAACTGATCCTGGCACGTACATGGTTCGCATTCGGTTTACCTTCTAAAAACCGGGTGTGACATAAGTGGTATCAAAGCCGTGCTGACTGTAGGACCGCTAACCTAGAGTAGAATGGTCGTTCTAAGGATTATAGACCTCTGTCCCTGCCTTGACTTTGGTACCCCTTCAAAAGTTGGTCCTACTGACCAAACCTATGTTCTATTATATATTATACCTTGCTGAAAATTATGTTTTATTCTGATCCTTCATTTATTTATGATTCATTACTTGCTGGTCATATTAATTCTGTTCTCACCCTTTTGCTTGCGATGTCTTTTGTAGATGGCTCGACTTAGACACACTGCACGAAAGTCCGTCATCCCATTCTTACCCTCCCGCCTTGCTGAGCGTCCGCTTCGCCGTCCCGTGGCCGGACAGTCCAGCCACTTGGAGAGACTGCACCACCGCCTGCATGAGGAGCAGGAACGTCGACGACAGGAGCAGCAGGGCTCTTCCTTCTCGCTCCAGCAGGAGATAGAGTCTGTGAGGAGCTGCTCTCCTGTGCTTCCCCTGGAAGCGCCCCCTGCACCACCACTGGGCGCCCCAGCTTCTGGAGTAGCTGCTGGAGGAGACCCAGACGACGGAGGTGGCGACGACAGCTCGAGCCACGACCTCGACCTCTCTAACCATGAGCCGGAAGGATGGGTTGCTCGACCCATCACTCGCGACGCTGCTCGCGGGTGTCACTTCCACGACGCGCTCGACACCCTGCTACGTCGGGCACTTGACCGGCGTACTTGGTCCATCGAGTATCGCTGTGTGGTCTACCAGCATAGTCGCGGGGTCTACCCGGACCGCTGGGAGGCGACCTGCTTGGTGCGCCGTCCGGAGAACAGTCTCCAGGGCGCGGAGGCTTGCTCAGAGCACTATTCTATCTCTGAGCGGGACTCAGCTGAGGCAGCCATGCAGGATGCTGCACGGCGTGCGCTTTCGCACTACTGCTCGGTTCTCGGTGGGGTAGCTGACGGTCTCGACCTGAAGTATTACCCCCGCCATCCATCTGGCAGCACAGGAGGCGTGATTGTTTCACCTGCTGGTGAGGACAATCCTAGGTTGAGCAGCACAGTCAACCTAGCCGCCGTGCTAAACACGGAGCTGGACCATGCATTAGACGAGCTGAGTAGGGCTCGTGCTGAGATCGCCCTGCTGCGGGCTGAGCGCGCGGAGCGTCGTCACTTGGATGATGGTTCCCCCGCCCCCGTCGGGACTCAGCACCCGTACCGCTCACCTCGGCGTGGACTCCAGTCTTATGGCAATCCCGACTGCAAGACCAAGATCAATCTAGAACCATAGATCGTTAGAGTTGGATCTTGTAATTAATACGAAATATATATACATAGAAGCTTCAGTCTTAGCGTTAGTCTCGGTCTTAGTTAGTCTTAGTTAGACAGGGTAGTTTGCTATATCCTGTGCATTTATGTTTGTCATGATGAACTATGTTTGGTTTGGATCTTTGTAATGACTGTCACCAGAGTGTGGGTATCCCCTGCATTTTGGCTTACATATTATGTTAATGGAGTTAGTTATATAGTTGGGAAACCCTTTATTCTACTTTCCTCTTTATCTGAGAAGCTGTGTGGTCTGTGTTGGAGATCAGTGAAGATGCTCATCTGTTCAGTGCTGTTGGAGAATTCTATACTCTTTTCTTATGCTGCAAGATTTGCCAGATCAGTTCTGATGTGTGATTGCGTTCTGCAGATGTCAGAGAACAGGCGCAGAGGAGGAAGGCGTGCTCAGCAGGAGCAAGCCGCTCCGCAGGATGAGGTGCCTCAGCAGCAGCACCTGCCGCCCCCGCCCCCGATGTCGATCGAGCAGATGTTTCTGATGCAGACTCAAGCGGTTCAGGCCATCGGTCAGACTCTGGCCGCCATTCAGCAGCAGCAGCAGCAACAACAGCAGCAGGCTCCACCCCAGCCTCCGATGCCTCAGATGCCCAGGGACAAGCGTGCTGAATTCATGAGAGGTCATCCACCAACGCTCGCTCACTCTTCTGACCCCATGGATGCTGAAGATTGGCTGCGCACTGTGGAGCGGGAGTTGCATACCGCTCAGTGTGATGACAGGGAGAAAGTCTTGTATGGTCCCCGTCTGTTGAGAGGAGCAGCCCAATCATGGTGGGAGTCTTACCTCGCCACCCATGCCAACCCCGATGCCATCACCTGGGAAGAGTTCAGAGGTAGCTTTCGTCAGTACCATGTGCCTGCAGGTCTGATGACAGTGAAGAAGGAGGAGTTCCTGGCCCTTAAGCAAGGGTCATCATCTGTCAGTGAGTATCGAGACAGGTTTCTGCAGTTGTCTCGCTATGCTCCTGAAGATGTCAACACCGACGCCAAGCGACAGTACCGTTTCTTGAGAGGCTTGGTTGACCCTCTGCAGTATCAACTGATGAATCATACCTTTCCGACATTCCAGCACCTGATTGACAGAGCAATCATGACAGAAAGGAAGCGTAAGGAGATGGAGGATCGTAAGCGCAAGATCAGTGGACCCCAGCCTGGAAGCAGCAGCCGTCCCCGTTTCTCAGGCAATCAACCTCAGCAGTTCAGGCAGAACCAGCGTCCACCTCAGCAGCATCAGCAGCGTCAGCAGTATCAGCAGTTCCAAAGGCAGTATCCTCAGCATCAGTACCAGAACCGTCAGAGCAATCAATCAGGAGGTCAGTTTCAGAGGCAGAATCAGCAGGCACCTCGTCTTCCTGCCCCAGCAAGCCAGCAGAACAATCAGGCAGCACCAGCTCAGGTTGGAAACAGAGCATGTTTCCACTGTGGAGAGCAAGGCCATTGGGTGATGCAATGTCCGAAGAAGGCAGCCCAACAGCAGTCAGGCCCCAATGCCCCAGCAAAGCAGAATGTGTCCCAGCCTGGAGCAGGCAACCGCCCTCAGCAGCGCTATAATCACGGAAGATTGAATCACTTGGAGGCTGAAGCAGTTCAGGAGGCCCCCGGCATGACAGTAGGTATGTTCCCAGTCGATTCCCATATTGCAGAAGTGTTATTTGATACTGGAGCAACGCATTCTTTTATTACTGCATCATGGGTAGAAGCACATAATCTTCCAATTACTGCCATGTCAACCCCCATTCAAATTGACTCAGCTGGTGGTAGAATTCGAGCCGATAGCATTTGTTTGAATGTAAGTGTGGAAATAAGGGGGATAGCGTTTCCCGCCAACCTTATAGTAATGGGTACTCAGGGAATAGATGTCATCCTAGGGATGAATTGGCTAGATAAGTATCAGGCAGTTATCAGTTGTGATAAAAGGACAATCAAGTTGGTGTCCCCACTAGGAGAGGAAGTGGTGACCGAGTTAGTCCCACCTGAGCCGAAGAAAGGAAGTTGTTATCAGATGGCTGTCGATAGCAGTGAAGCAGACCCAATTGAGAGTATCAAGGTTGTGTCTGAATTCCCAGATGTGTTTCCAAAGGATTTACCGGGTATGCCACCAGAGCGGAAAGTTGAGTTTGCCATAGAGCTTCTTCCTGGAACCGCCCCTATCTTCAAGAGAGCTTACAGAATATCTGGACCAGAGTTGGTTGAGCTTAAGAAGCAGATTGATGAGCTGTCGGAGAAAGGTTACATCCGGCCAAGCACCTCGCCTTGGGCCGCCCCTGTCCTGTTTGTGGAGAAGAAAGATGGCACCAAAAGGATGTGTATCGATTATCGAGCTTTGAATGAAGTCATGATCAAGAACAAGTATCCCTTGCCCAGAATAGAAGATCTATTTGACCAGTTGAGAGGAGCCAGTGTGTTCTCCAAGATTGATCTGAGGTCAGGTTATCATCAGCTCAGGATCCGACCTTCAGACATACCGAAGACGGCATTCATTACCAAGTATGGTTTGTATGAGTTCACAGTGATGTCTTTTGGTTTGACCAATGCACCAGCGTTCTTCATGAACTTGATGAACAGTGTATTCATGGATTATCTCGATAAGTTTGTGGTGGTATTCATTGATGACATTCTGGTTTATTCTCAAAGCGAAGAAGAACATGCAGATCATTTGAGGATGGTATTGCAGAGATTGCGAGAGCACCAGTTGTATGCAAAGTTGAGCAAGTGTGAGTTCTGGATCAGTGAAGTCCTGTTCTTGGGTCACATAATCAACAAAGAAGGATTGGCTGTGGATCCGAAGAAAGTGGCAGACATTCTGAACTGGAAAGCGCCAACGGATGCTCGAGGAATCAAGAGCTTCATTGGAATGGCCGGATATTATCGGTGATTCATTGAAGGGTTTTCGAAGATTGCGAAACCAATGACAGCGTTGCTAGGCAACAAGGTTGAGTTCAAGTGGACCCAGAAATGTTAAGAGGCCTTCAAAGCGCTGAAAGAGAAGTTGACAACAGCGCCTGTCCTAGTCTTGCCTGATGTGCACAAGCCCTTCTCTGTGTACTGTGATGCTTGTTACACAGGTTTGGGATGCGTGTTGATGCAAGAGGGGAGAGTTGTGGCTTACTCGTCCCGACAGCTGAAGGTTCATGAGAAGAATTACCCAATCCATGATCTAGAGTTGGCAGCAGTGGTTCACGCACTGAAGACATGGAGGCACTATCTGTATGGACAGAAATGCGATGTTTACACAGATCACAAGAGTCTGAAGTACATATTCACTCAGTCAGAGTTGAACATGAGGCAGCGAAGATGGTTAGAGTTGATCAAAGACTATGAGTTGGAGATTCATTACCATCCAGGCAAAGCAAACGTAGTGGCAGATGCTTTGAGCAGAAAGAGTCAAGTCAATCTGATGGTTGCTCGTCCGATGCCTTATGAGTTGGCCAAAGAGTTTGACAGGTTGAGTCTCGGATTTCTGAACAATTCGCGAGGAGTCACAGTTGAATTGGAACCTACCTTGGAGCGCGAAATCAAAGAAGCGCAGAATGATGAGAAGATCAGTGAGATTCGGCGACTGATTCTAGATGGCAGAGGCAAAGATTTTCGAAAAGATGCAGAAGGCGTGATATGGTTTAAAGACCGCTTGTGTGTTCCCAATGTCCAGTCCATTCGGGAGTTGATCCTTAAGGAAGCTCATGAGACAGCTTATTCGATTCACCCTGGCAGTGAGAAGATGTATCAGGATCTGAAGAAGAAATTCTGGTGGTATGGAATGAAGAGGGAAATCGCAGAGCATGTGGCTATGTGCGATAGTTGTCGAAGAATTAAGGCAGAGCACCAGAGACCTGCTGGATTGTTGCAACCGTTGCAGATCCCTCAGTGGAAATGGGATGAAGTCGGTATGGATTTCATAGTCGGATTGCCTCGCACTCGAGCCGACTACGATTCTATTTGGGTAGTAGTGGACCGCTTGACCAAGTCAGCCCACTTCATACCTGTCAAGACCACCTACAACAGTGCAGCATTGGCGGAGTTGTATATGTCTCGGATCGTTTGTCTTCATGGTGTGCCAAAGAAGATAGTGTCAGATAGAGGAACGCAGTTCACCTCTCATTTCTGGCAGCAGTTGCATGAAGCTTTGGGCACGCATCTGAATTTCAGTTCAGCTTATCATCCGCAGACAGATGGCCAGACCGAAAGAACCAATCAAATTCTCGAAGATATGTTGAGAGCCTGTGCGTTGCAAGATCAGTCCGGATGGGACAAGAGATTGCCTTATGCAGAGTTTTCCTATAACAACAGTTACCAGGCCAGTTTGAAGATGTCACCATTTCAAGCGCTTTATGGAAGGAGTTGTAGAACTCCGTTGCAATGGGATCAGCCTGGAGAGAAGCAAGTGTTTGGGCCAGATATTTTGCTCGAAGCTGAAGAGAACATCAAGATGGCCCGAGAGAATATGAAGATAGCGCAATCGAGGCAGCGAAGCTATGCAGACACAAGAAGAAGAGAGCTGAGTTTTGAAGTCGGAGACTTTGTCTATCTGAAAGTGTCACCGATCAGAGGAGTCAGAAGGTTCGGAATCAAAGGCAAGCTAGCACCCCGCTACATTGGTCCGTACCAGATCCTCTCAAGGCGTGGAGAAGTGGCCTATCAGCTCAGTCTGCCAGAGAATTTGTCAGCTGTGCATGATGTCTTTCATGTGTCTCAGTTGAAGAAGTGCTTGCGTGTGCCAGAAGAGCAGTTGCCAGTGGAAGGTCTGGAAGTCCAGGAGGACTTGACCTATGTTGAGAAGCCAGCTCAGATCCTTGAGGTTGCAGATAGAGTCACCCGAAGGAAGACCATCAGAATGTGCAAAGTCAGATGGAGTCACCACTCTGAGGAAGAAGCAACCTGGGAGCGTGAAGATGATTTGATGGCCAAGTACCCAGAGCTCTTTGCTAGCCAGCCCTGAATCTCGAGGGCGAGATTCTTTTAAGGGGGATAGGTTTGTAACGCCCCGAATTTTGCAGTTGAATTTTTTCTTTTCTTTACTCGCCAAAATTCGGGCGTTACCTTTTCTTTTTCTTTTCCCCTCGCTAAACCTTGACCTTTTCCAAAGTTTTAGCGGGATTCGGTTTGGAATTCCCGTGTAAAGAAAAACCCTAAATACTTTATGTTGTTTGACGCACCATGCCGAACTATGCATTCTTTGATTGTTTGAAAGTGCAAATGCATTCATCTAGGAAGATCGGATTTCGAAAACAGGGAAATAATCTTTTCTTTTTCTTTCTCTTTCTTTCTCTCTCCCTCTTCCCCTTTCTCTCTCTCCCGCGCCATGGGCTCCTTGGCCGGCCCAGCCGCCCCTTGGCCGGCCCAAGCCCCCTGCGCGCCCCCCTCTTGGGCCTGGAAGGCCCAGCCGCCCCCACCCCCCCCTTTTTCCCAAAACCCCCTCTCCCTCTCCCTCATTCTCTCCCTCTCTCTCCCCACCGCCGCCCTACCCCCCCTGCCCTAAGCCGCCGCCGCCGCCCCCTTGCTCGGCCGCCGCCCCTCGCCGTCGGCCGCCCTCGCCGGTGAGCCCCCCCTCTCTCCTCCCTCCTCCCTCCTTCCCCCTCCCCTCCTCTTTCCCCTGTCCGGCCATGGCCCGGCCGCCCTTGGCCGCGCCCTGGCGCCCCCGGCCGCCCAGCCGGCCCCGGCCAGCCCCCAGCCCCGCCTGGCCGTGCCCTGGCGCCCCCGGCCAGCCCCCAGCCCGCCCCCAGCCGGCCCCTGGCCAGCCCCGGCCGCCCCCAGCCCGCGCCCGGCCGCCCGCCTGGCCCCCTGGCCGCGTCCCCCTGCGCGCCACCGGTTCAGCCGCCCAGGCCACCGGTTCAACCGCCCCGGCCGCCCAGCTCAGCCGCCCGCGCCCGCGCCCGCGCCCAGCTCGGCCGCCCTGCCTAGGGCCGGTTCAACCGCCCTAGGGCCGGTTCAACCGCCCCCCCCCTGTTTTTTTTTATTTTTTTTATTTTATTTTATTTACTTTCTGTGATCATAGTTATTTTATTTTAGGTAGGCTAATCATTGTTCATGCTATTGAAATAGGAAGCTCAATTTAAAATTCCGTTATGCTAGTTGATTCACGTAATTAATTGTTTATTTCATTCAATGTTGATCAACTAAAACTGACTAGGTTTCCACTAGTGCATATAACAGAATTCTTTTGTTAAGAACCAATTGTAATTAATCATTAGTGCATAAGATTTAACCCCCCCCTGCGAGACCTTTCCCCGTTTCTTTCTAACCATAACAAATGCGATGTCAAATGTCATACTTGATGCATATTCGCTTTACTTGTTCCCCTGTATGGTGTACTGTTCTTTTGTATTAAATATGTGGATGTATGTATGTTTGCGCTCGCATAGAGAACGATCCGGTCGAAGAGCCCGAGGAATTCGCAGGAGAAGCCCCTGAGCAGCAGTCGGTTGGTGGAGGCAAGTGTCCTTTGACCTATCTCTGTCCTATTCATTCTTTAATTCACCTCCCGCATTACACATTTATACCTAAGGATTGACTAGCTTTTGTTATCCATGTCCTTATTTACCTATTTGGGTCGGATTATTACTGCTTAGTCTGATGCTATTGCTCAACTCTAATCAATGAACATGATGTGGTTATCTATGATACGCTGTTTTCCCTTCTTATTTATGATTATATTTGTGACCTTCAAGGGGACTCGAGCGGTTTCTCGAGTGCCTCTCCGTAAGGACCTGTTCAATGGATGACCGCCAGGGAAAACAGTGCAACCATGAGGGTGGAATGGGACGCCCTTAGCTGAATAATTAGAGGAACCGGGGTGTAGTTCGCTTAGCCGTTGTGCCGTCAATGGGGCTCGGTGTATGCGGCTCGCTCTGCTAAGGTTGATTTGTCCCTTGGGGAGGAGTGCGGTACATTTAGGAAACCTAACGGGTGGCTACAGCCCCGGGGAATCTTTGTAAAGGCTACGTAGTGAGACCCTGCCTATTCACCTTGGTAGTGTTTAAGGGTTTGATCAGCCCGAGGCAAGAGGGAATCACGGCTTGTGGGTAAAGTGCGCAACCTCTGCAGAGTGTTATGAAACTGATATATCAGCCGTGCTCGCGGTTATGAGCGGCCAAGGGAGCTCCAGAGATTAGTGATACTTGATCAGAGATATTTTGGTACAGGTGGCAATGAGATTGATGGTTCTGATTATGATTATGGTATTGGTAAGTGGTATTCTTTCCGTTTGGAAAGGATACATTGGGCTAATAACTTGGGTTAATGTTAAAACCTGGCTCTCTACTAGTAAGTAATAACCTGACCAACTAAAAGTAACTGCTTAACTTATCCCCACATAAAGCTAGTCCACTACAGCCAAACAGGATGCTTGCTGAGTATGTTGATGTGTACTCACCCTTGCTCTACACACCAAATTCCCCCCCCAGGTTGTCAGCATTGCAACCACTGCTCAGGAGAAGATGAAGCTGTGGAAGGAGACTTCCAGGAGTTCCAAGACTACGACGAGTTCTAGGTGTGGGTTAGCGGCAACCCCCAGTCGGCTGCCTGTGAAGGCCGCGTTATCTACGTTTCTTTTCCGCACTTTGATTTATTGTAAGAACTATATGGACGTCTCAGACGTATGATGTAATCGACTATTATTTCCCCTTTTAATACTATTTGAGCACTGTGTGATGATGTCCATGTTATGTAACTGCTGTGTACGTGAATAACTGATCCTGGCACGTACATGGTTCGCATTCGGTTTACCTTCTAAAAACCGGGTGTGACACTATCTGGCTATCCCCGGTCGTGATCGTAAGGCTACGTTCAACAATGGGTAGAGCTGTTTGGTGACATCGTGGCGCGAGCAATCGATAGCGACCGCTCTGTCTTAACATTTTTTATCAGTCGGCAGGTGAGTCGATCGCTTTGAAATTGAATCAGTTGGTATCGATCGGTCGATAGCAACCCATATGCCCACGCACTAGAGACTCGATTGGTATCGATCTCCTGCTGCTATATGGTATCTCCTGATTGATTATTTTCATTGTGACTGTTTAAAGTTCAAAAAATCAAAAAAATCATGAATCCATCCTATAATAGAGGTGTTTGGGTTTATCCACACCTCTAACTCTTTAATTCATTTATCTTCTTTCATATTTTAGTCTCTCATTATCTATTTTAATATGGATCATAAGTGGGGTCTAGACTTCAAAACCTTCATGGACTTGCTCAAAGAGCAATCTCCACAACATCATGAGACCCCTGACGGAGTGGGTGAGGTCTTCTTCGCTGTTTTTTCTCACGTCCAACATCGTCGAAAGAATGTTTCTGCTTGTCCCTGTTCCTTGAGTGTGTGACCTCTATTTCCACATCCACACCCTACTCCTCTGTATTTGTACAGATCATCTGTGGATGCTCCTCCTCATGCCAACACTACACCAAAATAGTGAACTTCCTAGAGCCTAAACCCTAGGAAGTTAGCCCTAAACTCTAGGAAGTTAGCTAAACTCTCGGAAGTTAAGCCATCCCGTCGAAAGTTTGGCTCTCGGAATTTTTTTGTCGGAAGTTAGCTTAACTTCCTAGAGCCCTCTAGGAAGTTAGCTAACTTCCTACAGCCAAAGAAGCCTCTCGGAAGTTAGTAGGTTCTCAGAAGTTAGTAGCTTCACGCCGTCAGCGCCGTCAACTGACTAACTTCCTACGACTAACTTCCTACGGTTGACTATAGCCCCTAGGAAGTTAGATGGCTAACTTCCTACGACTGACTGTAGCCTCTAAGAAGTTAGCTGGCTAACTTCCTACGGCCCAATAAGCCTCTAGGAAGTTAATTTGACCAGCATTACAAATGTTATTTATTTTTATTTTACACCACATTCCACAACATAACAAATATATCAACAACTATATAGCACACCATATTTTCACATAAAACATCTCACATACAATCACATAACAATATTTAAATCCATAGTCTCATCAATTACATCAGAAAAGTCTCATCCATAGTCATAATAAAACATCTCATCTAGTACTAATAAGAGACAGTATCTCGTACATAGTCATAATAAAAGTCTCAAGTATCAGAACACAATAACATGGAAGCTCATGGTCGTCGATCACCATCGGGTTACAGTGACGAGTGATGGTCGATACCTCCACTAGCGAAGAGGGTTTCGACAAAGTCTAACCCGTCTTCTCGTTCATGTGTCGGCAAGGTAGCTGGAGGGGTCTAATATACATGTACAAATGATATTTGCTGAGTTACATCATTATATAACTAACAACAAGTAAATGATGATGAATTTGCATACCTGATGTTCGGTAGATGGAGATGTAGGTGTAGGTGGAGGTGAAGACCAAGGATAATGAACGCGAGGTGGTGGTGGTGGGGGGGGCACTGAACGTGTATCCCTTGGGCCTGTGCTAGTTGCTACAAATTTATCAAAACTTCAATAGCCTGCAAAACTCAAAAACCAACTCTCTTAGTTCATCACAGGAACAAAAAAGGAACTATATAGTATGCCTAAGTGGCTTCAAGTTATAGAACCAAAAAGCTTTGTGAACAAAATGGGAAACGCAAGTGGCTGAGCAATATTTGGAAAGAAGAATAAGTGGTGAAGAACAATTATCAACAATGTAGTTTCAAGAAGGGTTTGTGAACAAAATGGGAAACGATGACATACGCGATCGTCTAGGACTAGCGCCAATTGAAGAAAAGCTTATTCAACACCGGTTGAGATGGTTTGGCCATGTTCACAGGAGACTCCCAGAGGCACCGGTGCATAGAGGCATCATAAGACAGGACAATAATGTGGAGGTAGAGGTCGACCAAACTTGTCATAGGCCAGGGTTCGGGGATTTTCTCGGCCGAGATCATATTTCAGTCTCTTCTTAATATATTACCGGGAGGGCGGTCTTTCCCTCCCCAGCCAAGTAAAACCAAATCTAAAAATGATATTGATTAATAAGTTATCAATGTAACTACTTGCTACACCAATTGATTATTTTAGTCATTATAACGCCCTGAATTTGGGGGTAAATTTTTTTCTTCTTTTCTCTCACCAAATTCAGGCGTTACTCTTTCCTTTTTCCCTTTTCTCCTCGCTAAGCCTTGATCTTTTCCAAAGTCGCAGTGGGTTTTGGCTTTAGACCTCGTGTAAAGCAAAACCTTAAAATACTTTATTTGGTGTGATGCACCATGCCGAACCATGCATACTTTTTGATTGATTAAAAATGTGACTGCTTTCATCTAGAGGAAATTAGAAATCAGAAAAAGGAAAAGCCTTTTCTTTTTTTTCTTTTCTCTTCCCCCCTTCTCCCCTTTCAGCCCCCCTCCCCCCCTTCCCGCGTGGGCCCCGCGCCGGCCCAGCCGCGCGCCCCCTCTCCCCCCTTTGGGCCCAGTCGGCCCAACCGTCCCCCCTCTCTTTTTTTCTTTTTCCAAAATCCCCTCCCTCTCTCTCTCTCTCCCTCACCCTCACCCTAACCCTAGCGCCGCCGCCGCCTCTCCCCTGCCCTAGCGCCGCCGCCTCTCCCCTCCCCGGCGCCGCCGCCGCGCCGTCCCCCCCGGTGAGGCTCCCCCCTCCTCCTCCCTCCTCTCCTCCCTCTCCCTCCTCCCTCTCCTCCCTCCGGCGCCCTCCCCTCACCCGCGTCGCCCGGCTCGGCCCCCGGCTCGGCCGCTCCGGCGAGCTCGACCCGGCCCCGGCCGCCCCGGCCTCGCCCGCGCCCGCCCGGCTCCCGCGCCCGGCGACCCTGGCCGCTCGCGCCCTCGACCCCGCCTTCGGCTCGGCCGCGCCCGGCCGCCCGCCCGGCCACCCCGCGCCGCCCCCCGGCCGCCCGCGCGAGCCTCGCCCTGCCCCGCGCCGCCCCTCTCCCACGCCCGGCTCGGCCGTTCCCTGGCTCGGCCGCTCGCGCCCGGCCTCGGCCGCCCCCGGCCCCGGCTCGGCCGCCTCGGCTCGGCCGCCCGCGCCCCGACCCCGGCCCAACCGCCCCGCTCGGCTCGGCCGCCCGCCTCCCGGTGAGCTCGGCCCCCCCGGTTTAACCGCCCCGACCCCGGCTCGGCCGCCCTGTGCCCTGGCTCGGTTGCTCCCGTCGCGCCCCGGCCCGGTCGCCCCGCCCCCGCGCCCGGCCTCGCCCGACCGTGTCCTCGCTCGCCCGTGCTCGCTTGCCCTGGCATGTTTGTCCGCTCGCCCCGCCGTGCCTTGCTCGCGTCGTGTCGGCCCTTGGCGTGGCCTCGAACTCGGCCCAGCGTGCCTTCGGCGCGCGGCCTCGAGCTCGGCCAGCGCACGGCCCCGACGCGTGCGCGACTCGTTCGCGGCACGTTAAGTGTGGTTTTGCGCGTGCGCGTGCTCGCGCAGCGTTCTGGCGTAGTTCGTCGTGCTCGCGACGCGACGCATAGCGCCCTGTTGCGCTCACGACACGATCGTCTACCCCCTAGCCCCGTCTACCCCCCCCGTATCCTATATGCGCTAATCACGTTGTTATTATTAATAAGATAGGAGTCTCAATTTGGAAATTGGTTACGTTAGTTAATTTGTATAGCTAATCGTCTATCTTATTCAATGTTAATCTACTAAAAGTGGTCACGTTTACATTAGTGCATGTAGCTAATTCTTTTGTTAGAACCAATTGGAACTAGAACATGTGACGTCTAGTTATTCACCAACCCGTAGTGCGTCTCGGGCATAAGCTTTAACTCTCGCGAGACCTTTTCTCATTTCTTTCTAACCATGGTAAACTCATTATTGTATGTGGTATTCTATGCATGTTTAATCTACTTGTTCTCTTGTATGGTGTATTGTTGGTTTCCTAATTTCAATGGATGGATGTATGTATGCTTGCAATCGCTTAGAGAACGATCCGGTTGGAGAGCCCAAAGAACTCGCAGGAGAAGCCCCTGAGCAGCAGTCGGTTGGTGGAGGCAAGTGTCCTTTGACCTATCTCTGTCCTATTCATTCTTTAATTCACCTCCCGCATTACACATTTATACTTAAGGATTGACTAGCTTTTGTTATCCATGTCCTTGTTTACCTATTTGGGTCGGATTATTATTATTTAGCTCTACGCTATTGCTCAAACTCTAATCAATGAACATGATGAGATTATATATGATACGCTGTTTTCCCTTCTCTTATTATGATGTTGTACTTGTGGTCTTCAAGGGGGCTCGAGCGGTTTCTCGAGTGCCTCTCCGTAAGGACCTGTTCTATGGATGACCGCCCGGGAAAACAGTGCAACCATGAGGGTGGAGTGGGACGCCCTTAGCTGAATAATTAGAGGAACCGAGGTGTAGTTCGCTTAGCCGTTGTGCCGTCAATGGGGCTCGGTGTATGCGGCTCGCTCTGCCAAGGTTGATTTGTCCCTTGGGGAGGAGTGCGGTACATTTAGGAAACCTAACGGGTGGCTACAGCCCCGGGGAATCTTTGTAAAGGCTATGTAGTGATGCCCTGCTGGACCACCTAGGTAGTGGTCAATGGGGAGTAGCTCTCTCCGGGCAGAAAGGGGATCACGGCTTGTGGGTAAAGTGCACAACCTCTGCAGAGTGTTTGAAAACTGATATATCAGCCGTGCTCGCGGTTATGAGCGGCCAAGGGAGCTCCAATGATTAGTGGTACTTGATCAGAGACATTTTGGTTTACAGGTGGCTATGAGATCGATGGTTTTGGTTATGTCTATGGTGCTGGTAAGTGGTATTCTTTCCGTTTGGAAAGGGTACATCGGGCTAATAACTTGGGTTAATGTTAAAACCTGGCTTTCTACTAGTAAATAATAACCTAACCAATTAAAAGCAACTGCTTGACTTGCCCCCACATAAAGCTAGTCTACTACAGCCAAACAGGATGCTTGCTGAGTATGTTGATGTATACTCACTCTTGCTCTACACACCAACCCCCCCTAGGTTGTCAGCATTGCAACCACTGCTCAGGAGAAGATGAAGCTGTGGAAGGAGACTTCCAGGAGTTCCAAGAATACGACGAGTTCTAGGTGTGGGTTAGCGGCAACCCCCAGTCAGCTGCCTGTGAAGGCCGCGGTTATCTACGTTTCGTTTTCGCACTTTGATTTATTGTAAGGACTATATGGACGTCTCAGACGCATGATGTAATCGACTATTATTTCCCTTTTAATACTATTTTGAGCACTATGTGATGATGTCCATGTTATGTAACTGCTGTGTACGTGAATAACTGATCCTGGCACGTATATGGTTCGCATTCGGTTTACCTTCTAAAACCGGGTGTGACATAAGTGGTATCAAAGCCGTGTTGATTGTAGGACCGCTAACCTAGAGTAGAAGTGGTCGTTCTAAGGATTATAGACCTCTGTCCCTGCCTTGACTTTGGTACCCCTTCAAAAGTTAGTCATACTGACCAAACCTATGTTCTACTATATATTATACCTTGCTGAAAATTTTGTTTTATTCTAATCCTTCGTTTATTTATGGTTCATTATTTGCTGGTCATATTAATTCTATTCTCACTCTTTTGCTTGCGGTGTCTTTTGTAGATGGCTTGACTTAGACACACTGCACGAAAGTCCGTCATCCCCTTCTTACCCTCCTGCCTTGCTGAGCGTCCGCTTCGCCGTCCCGTGACCGGACAGTCCAGCCACTTGGAGAGACTGAGACTGCACCACCGCCTGCATGAGGAGCAGGAACGTCGACGACAGGAGCAGCAGGGCTCTTCCTTCTCGCTCCAGCAGGAGATAGAGTCTGTGAGGAGCTGCTCTCCTGTGCTTCCCCTGGAGGCGCCCCCTGCACCACCACTAGGCGCCCCAGCCTCTTGAGTAGCTGCTGGAGGAGACCCAGACGACGAAGGTGGCGACGACAGCCCGAGCCACGACACCGACTTCCCTGCTGACCATGAGCCGGAAGGATGGGTTGCTCGACCCATCACTCGCGACGCTGCTCGCGGGTGTCACTTCCACGACGCGCTCGACACCCTGCTATGTCAGGCACTTAACCGGCGTACTTGGTCCATCGAGTATCGCTGTGTGGTCTACCAGCATAGTCGCGGGGTCTACCCGGACCGCTGGGAGGCGACCTGTTTGGTGCGCCGTCCGGAGAACAGTCTCCAGGGCGCGGAGGCCTGCTCAGAGCACTATTCCATCTCTGAGCGGGACTCAGCTGAGGCAGCCATGCAGGATGCTGCACGGCGTGCGCTTTCGCACTACTGCTCGGTTCTCGGTGGGGTAGCTGATGGTCTCGACCTGAAGTATTACCCCCGCCGTCCATCTGGCAGCACAGGAGGCGTGATTGTTTCACCTGCTGGTGAGGACAATCCTAGGTTGAGCAGCACAGTCAACCTAGCCGCCGTGCTAAACACGGAGCTGGACCATGCACTAGACGAGCTGAGTAGGGCTCGTGCTGAGATCGCCCTGCTGCGGGCTGAGCGCGCGGAACGTCATCACTTGGATGATGGTTCCCCCGCCCCCGTTGGGACTCAGCACCCGTACCGCTCACCTCGGCGTGGACGCCAGTCTTATGGCAATCCCGACTGCAAGACCAAGATAAATCTAGAACCATAAATCGTTAGAGTTGGATCCTGTAATTAATACAAAATATATACGTAGAAGCTACAGTCTTAGCGTTAGTCTCGGTTTTAATTAGTCTTAGTTAGACAAGATAGTTTGCTATATCCTGTGCATCTATGTTTGTCAT
Source organism: Zea luxurians (assembly GCA_029449295.1). NCBI lineage: Eukaryota > Viridiplantae > Streptophyta > Magnoliopsida > Poales > Poaceae > Zea > Zea luxurians. The sequence continues at coordinate 191,715,162 of JAOPSE010000001.1, forward strand.
GATGAACTATGTTTGGTTTGAATCTTTGTAATGACTGTCACCAGAGTGTGGGTACCCCCTGCATTTTGGTTTATATATTATGTTAATGGAGTTAGTTATATAGTTGCGAAACCTTTTATTCCACTTTCCTCTCTATCTGAGAAGCTGTGTTGGTCTGTGTTGGAGATCAGTGAAGATGCTCATCCGTTCAGTGCTGTTGAAGAATTCTATACTCTTTTCTTATGCTGCAAGATTTGCAAGATCAGTTCCGATGTGTGGTTGCATTCTGCAGATGTCAGAGAACAGGCGTAGAGGAGGAATACGTGCTAAGCAGGAGCGAGCCGCTCCGCAGGATGAGGTGCCCCAGCAGCAGCACCTGCCGCCCCGCCCCCGATGTCGATCGAACAAATGTTTCTGATGTAGACTCAGGCAGTTCAAGCCATCGGTCAGACTCTAGCCGCCATTCAACAGCAGCAGCAGCAAGCACCACCTCAACCTCAGATGCCTCAGATGCCCAGAGACAAGCGTGCTGAATTCATGAGAGGTCATCCTCCAACGTTTGCTCATTCTTCTGACCCTATGGATGCTGAAGATTGGCTGCGCACTGTGGAGCGGGAGTTGCATACCGCTCAGTGTGATGACAGGGAGAAAGTCTTGTATGGTCCCCGTCTGTTGAGAGGAGCAGCCCAGTCATGGTGGGAGTCTTATCTCGCCACCCATGCCAACCCCGACACCATCACTTGGGAAGAGTTCAGAGGTAGCTTTCGTCAGTACCATGTGCCTGCAGGTCTGATGACAGTGAAGAAGGAGGAGTTTCTGGCTCTCAAGCAAGGGTCATCATCTGTCAGTGAGTACCGAGACAGGTTTCTGCAGTTGTCCCGCTATGCTCCTGAAGATGTCAACACCGACGCCAAGCGACAGTATCGCTTCTTAAGAGGCTTGGTTGACCCTCTTCAGTATCAGCTGATGAATCACACCTTCCCGACATTCCAGCACCTGATTGACAGAGCAATTATGACAGAAAGAAAGCGTAAGGAGATGGAGGATCGTAAGCGCAAGATCAGTGGACCCCAGCCTGGAAGCAGCAGCCGCCCTCGTTTCTCAGGCAACCAACCTCAGCAGTTCAGGCAGAACCAGCGTCCACCTCAGCAGCATCAGCAGTTCCAAAGGCAGTACCCCCAGCACCAGTATCAGAACCGTCAGAGCAATCAGTCAGGAGGTCAGTTTCAGAGGCAGAATCAGCAGACACCTCGTCTTCCTGCCCCAGCAAACCAGCAGAACAGTCAGGCAGCACCAGCTTAGGTTGGAAATAGGGCATGTTTCCACTGTGGAGAGCAAGGCCATTGGGTGATGCAATGCCCGAAGAAGGCAGCCCAGCAGCAGTCAGGCCCCAATGCCCTAGCAAAGCAGAATGTGTCTCAGCCTGGAGCAGGCAATCGCTCTCAGCCGCGCTATAATCATGGAAGACTGAACCACTTGGAGGCTGAAGCAGTTCAGGAGACTCCCGGCATGATAGTAGGTATGTTCCCAGTCGACTCCCATATTGCAGAAGTGTTATTTGATATTGGAGCAACACATTCTTTCATTACTGCATCATGGGTAGAAGCACATAATCTTCCAATTACTACCATGTCAACCCCCATTCAAATTGACTCAGCCGGTGGTAGAATTCGAGCTGATAGCATCTGTTTGAATGTAAGCGTGAAAATAAGGGGGATAGCGTTTCCCGCTAACCTCATAGTAATGGGTACTCAGGGAATAGATGTCATCCTAGGGATGAATTGGCTAGATAAGTATCAGACAGTTATCAGTTGTGATAAGAGGACAATCAAGTTGGTGTCCCCACTAGGAGAGGAAGTGGTGACCGAGTTAGTCCCGCCTGAGCCGAAGAGAGGAAGTTGTTATCAGATGGCTGTCGATAGCAGTGAAGCAGACCCAATTGAGAGTATCAAGGTTGTGTCTGAATTTCCAGACGTGTTTCCAAAGGACTTACTGGGTATGCCACCAGAGCGGAAAGTTGAGTTTGCCATAGAGCTTCTTCCTGGAACCGCCCCCATCTTTAAGAGAGCTTACAGAATATCTGGACTAGAGTTGGTGGAGCTTAAGAAGCAGATTGATGAGCTGTCAGAGAAAGGTTACATCCGGCCAAGCACCTCGCCTTGGGCCGCCCCTGTCTTGTTTGTGGAAAAGAAAGATGGCACCAAAAGGATGTGTATCGATTATCGAGCTTTGAATGAAGTCACGATCAAGAATAAGTACCCTTTGCCCAGAATAGAAGATCTGTTCGACCAGTTGAGAGGAGCCAGTGTGTTCTCCAAGATTGGTCTGAGATCAGGTTATCATCAGCTCAGGATCCGACCTTCGGACATTCCGAAGACGGCATTCACTACCAAGTATGGGTTATATGAGTTCACAGTGATGTCTTTTGGTTTGACCAATGCACCAGCGTTCTTCATGAATCTGATGAACAGTGTATTCATGGAGTACCTTGATAAGTTTGTGGTGGTATTCATTGATGACATTCTGGTTTATTCTCAAAGCGAAGAGGAGCATGCAGATCATTTGAGGATGGTATTGCAGAGATTGCGAGAGCACCAGTTGTATGCAAAGTTGAGCAAGTGTGAGTTCTGGATCAATGAGGTCCTGTTCTTGGGTCACATAATCAACAAAGAAGGATTGGCTGTGGATCCGAAGAAAGTGGCAGACATTCTGAACTGGAAAGCGCCAACAGATGCTCGAGGAATCAAGAGCTTCATTGGAATGGCCGGATATTATCGGCGATTCATTGAAGGGTTTTCGAAGATTGCAAAACCAATGATAGCGTTGCTAGGCAACAAGGTTGAGTTCAAGTGGACCCAGAAATGTCAAGAGGCCTTCGAAGCGCTGAAAGAGAAGTTGACAACAGCGCCTGTCTTAGTCTTGCCTGATGTGCACAAGCCCTTCTCTGTGTACTGTGATGCTTGTTACACAGGTTTGGGATGCGTGTTGATGCAAGAGGGAAGAGTTGTGGCTTACTCGTCCCGACAGCTGAAGGTTCATGAGAAGAATTACCCAATCCATGACCTAGAGTTGGCAGCAGTGGTTCACGCACTGAAGACATGGAGGCACTATCTGTATGGACAGAAATGCGATGTTTACACAGACCACAAGAGTCTGAAGTACATATTCACTCAGTCGGAGCTGAATATGAGGCAGCGAAGATGGTTAGAGCTGATCAAAGACTATGAGTTGGAGATTCATTACCATCCAGGCAAAGCGAACGTAGTGGCAGATGCTTTGAGCAGAAAGAGTCAAGTCAATCTAATGGTCGCTCGTCTGATGCCTTATGAGTTGGCCAAGGAGTTTGACAGGTTGAGTCTCGGGTTTCTGAACAATTCGCGAGGAGTCACAGTTGAGTTGGAACCTACCTTGGAGCGAGAAATCAAAGAAGCGCAGAAGAATGATGAAAAGATCAGTGAGATTCGGCGACTGATTCTAGATGGCAGAGGCAAAGATTTTCGTAAAGATGCAGAAGGTGTGATATGGTTTAAAGACCGCTTGTGCGTTCCCAATGTCCAGTCCATTCGGGAGTTGATTCTTAAGGAAGCTCATGAGACAGCCTATTCGATTCACCCTGGTAGTGAGAAGATGTATCAGGATCTGAAGAAGAAATTCTGGTGGTACGGAATGAAGAGGGAAATCGCAGAGCATGTGGCTATGTGCGATAGTTGTCGAAGAATTAAGGCAGAGCACCAGAGACCAGCTGGATTGTTGCAACCGTTGCAAATTCCTCAGTGGAAATGGGATGAAATCGGTATGGATTTCATAGTCGGATTGCCTCGCACTCGAGCCGGTTACGATTCTATTTGGGTAGTAGTGGACCGTTTGACCAAGTCAGCCCACTTCATACCTGTCAAGACCAACTATAGCAGTGCAGTGCTGGCAGAATTGTATATGTCTCGGATCGTTTGTCTTCATGGTGTGCCAAAGAAGATAGTGTCAGACAGAGGAACACAGTTCACCTCTTATTTCTGGCAGCAGTTGCATGAAGCCTTGGGCACACATCTGAATTTCAGTTCAACTTATCATCCGCAGACAGATGGTCAGACCGAAAGAACCAATCAAATTCTTGAAGATATGTTGAGAGCCTGTGCGCTGCAAGATCAGTCCGGATGGGACAAGCGATTGCCTTATGCAGAGTTCTCCTATAACAACAGTTACCAGGCCAGTTTGAAGATGTCACCATTTCAAGCGCTCTATGGGAGGAGTTGTAGAACTCCGTTGCAATGGGATCAGCCTGGGGAAAGGAAAGTGTTCGGGCCAGACATTTTGCTTGAGGCCGAAGAGAACATCAAGATGGTTCGAGAGAACCTGAAGATAGCGCAATCAAGGCAGCGAAGCTATGCAGACACAAGAAGAAGAGAGCTGAGTTTCGAAGTCAGAGACTTTGTCTATCTGAAAGTGTCACCGATCAGAGGAGTCAGAAGATTCGGAGTCAAAGGCAAGCTAGCACCCCGCTACATTGGTCCGTACCAGATTCTCGCAAAGCATGGAGAAGTGGCCTATCAGCTCAGTCTGCCAGAGAATTTGTCCGTAGTGCATGATGTCTTTCATGTGTCTCAGTTGAAGAAGTGCTTGCGTGTGCCAGAAGAGCAGTTGCCAGTGGAAGGTCTTGAAGTCTAGGAGGACTTGACCTACGTTGAGAAGCCAGTGCAAATCCTTAAGGTTGCAGACAGAGTCACCCGAAGGAAGACCATCAGAATGTGCAAAGTCAGGTGGAATCACCATTCAGAGGAAGAAGCAACCTGGGAGCGTGAAGATGATCTGATGGCTAAATACCCTGAGCTCTTTGCTAGCCAACCCTGAATCTCGAGGGCGAGATTCTTTTAAGGGGGATAGGTTTGTAACGCCCTGAATTTGGGGGTAAAATTTTTTCTTCTTTTCTCTCACCAAATTCAGGCGTTACTCTTTCCTTTTTCCCTTTTCTCCTCGCTAAGCCTTGATCTTTTCCAAAGTCGCAGCGGGTTTTGGCTTTAGACCTTGTGTAAAGCAAAACCTTAAAATACTTTATTTGGTGTGATGCACCATGACAAACCATGCATACTTTTTGATTGATTAAAAATGTGAATGCTTTCATCTAGAGGAAATTAGAAATCAGAAAAAGGAAAAGCCTTTTCTTTTTTTTCTTTTCTCTTCCCCCCTTCTCCCCTTTCGGCCCCCTCCCCCCCTTCCCGCGTGGGCCCCGCGCCGGCCCAGCCGCGCGCCCCCTCTCCCCCCCTTTGGGCCCAGTCGGCCCAACCGTCCCCCCCTCTCTTTTTTTATTTTTCCAAAAATCCCCTCCCTCTCTCTCTCTCTCTCTCCCTCACCCTCACCCTAACCCTAGCGCCACCGCCACCTCTCCCCTGCCCTAGCGCCGCCGCCTCTCCCCTCCCCGGCGCCGCCGCCGCGCCGTCCCCCCCGGTGAGGCTCCCCCCTCCTCCTCCCTCCTCTCCTCCCTCTCCCTCCTCCCTCTCCTCCCTCCGGCGCCCTCCCCTCACCCGCGCCGCCCGGCTCGGCCCCCGGCTCGGCCGCTCCGGCGAGCTCGGCCCGGCCCCGGCCGACCCGGCCTCGCCCGCGCCCGGCCGGCTCCCGCGCCCGGCCACCCCGGCCGCTCGCGCCCCCGACCCCGCCTTCGGCTCGACCGCGCCCGGCCGCCCGCCCGGCCACCCCGCGCCGCCCCTCGGCCGCCCGCACGAGCCTCGCCCCGCCCCGCGCCGCCCCTCTCCCGCGCCTGGCTCGGCCGTTCCCCGGCTCGGCCGCTCGTGCCCGGCCCGGCCGTTCCCCGGCTCGGCCGCTCGTGCCCGGCCCTGCCGTTCCCCGGCTCGGCCGCTCGCGCCCGGCCTCGGCCGCCCCCGGCTCGGCCGCCTCGGCTCGGCCGCCCGCGCCCCGACCCCGGCCCAACCGCCCCCGCTCGGCTCGGCCGCCCGCCTCCCGGCGAGCTCGGCCCCCCCGGTTCAACTGCCCCCCACGGTTCAACCGCCCCGTGCCCCGGCTCGGTTGCTCCCGTCGCGCCCCGGCCCGGTCGCCCCGTCCCCGCGCCCGGCCTCGCCCGACCGTGTCCTCGCTCGCCCGTGCTCGCTTGCCCTGGCATGTTTGCCCGCTCGCCCCACCGTGCCTTGCTCGCGTCGTGTCGGCCCTTGGCGTGGCCTCGAGCTCGGCCAGCGCACGGCCCCGACGCGTGCGCGACTCGTTCGCGGCACGTTAAGTGTGGTTTTGCGCGTGCGTGTGCTCACGCAGCGTTCTGGCGTAGTTCGTCGTGCTCGCGACGCGACGCATAGCGCCCTGTTGCGCTCGCGACACGATCGTCTACCCCCCTAGCCCCGTCTACCCCCCGTATCCTATATGCGCTAATCACGTTGTTATTATTAATAAGATAGGAGTCTCAATTTGGAAATTGGTTACGTTAGTTAATTTGTATAGCTAATCGTCTATCTTATTCAATGTTAATCTACTAAAAGTGGTCAAATTTACATTAGTGCATGTAGCTAATTCTTTTGTTAGAACCAATTGGAACTAGAACACGTGACGTCTAGTTATTCACCAACCCGTAGTGCGTCTCGGGCATAAGCTTTAACTCTCGCGAGACCTTTTCTCATTTCTTTCTAACCATGGTAAACTCATTATTGTATGTGGTATTCTATGCATGTTTAATCTACTTGTTCTCTTGTATGGTGTATTATTGGTTTCCTAATTTCAATGGATGGATGTATGTATGCTTGCAATCGCTTAGAGAACGATCCGGTTGGAGAGCCCGAAGAACTCGCAGGAGAAGCCCCTGAGCAGCAGTCGGTTGGTGGAGGCAAGTGTCCTTTGACCTATCTCTGTCCTATTCATTCTTTAATTCACCTCCCGCATTACACATTTATACTTAAGGATTGACTAGCTTTTGTTATCCATGTCCTTGTTTACCTATTTGGGTCTGTCGGCGTTCCGAGACCGGGGGGTCCCCGAGCCGACGAGTGAGTGTGCCGTGTGCCCCAGCCCAGATGGGTCGAGCGCGTGGGCGAGCGCGAAGGGGGGAGAGAGAGAGAGAGAGCGAGAGGTCGGTGGCCAGAGCCGGGTCGTGAGGGAGTCGGAGAATTCCCGCGGCCTTCGTGTTCGTCCCGCGCCCAGGTCGGGTGCGCTTGCAGTAGGGGGTTACAAGCGTCCGCGCGAGGTGAGGGGAGCGAGCGGCCCCGAGAGAGCGCCTGCCCCTGCCCTTCGTCCCCGCGAGGCCAACCTTCTCTAAGAAGGCCCTGGTCCTTCCTTTTATAGTCGTAAGGAGAGGATCCAGGTGTACAAAATGGGGGTGTAGCAAGGTGCTACGTGTCTAGCGAGGGAGAGCTAGCGCCCTAAGTACATGCCAAGGTGGCAGCCGGAGAGATCTTGGCACCCTGTTGGTGTGGCGTCGTGGCTGTTGGAGGAGTAACGGAGCCGGACGGAGGGACAGCTGTCGGAGTGGCTGGGCCCTTGCTGACGTCCTCCTGCTTTCGTAAGGGAGCTGAGAGCCGCCGTCGTCATGGTCTAGCGGGGCGCCATCATTGCCTATCTGGCGTTGCTGGCCAGATGGGACGCCGGTCTTGTTCTCTGCGACCCAAGTCGGCTCAGGGCAGGGTGATGATGGCGCTTCCTGTTGACGTGGCGGTCTTGTGTCCTAGGTCGGGCGTCGTGGAGGCTCCTCCGAAGTCGAGGTCGAGTCCGTCCTGCATGACAGAGGCCGAGCCCGAACCCCTGGGTCGGGCGAGGCGGAGGTCGTTCGGCAGAGGCCGAGGCGGAGTCCGAGCCCTGGGTCGGGCGAGGCGGAGTTCGTCGTCTTCCGGGGCCTTAGCCCGAGTCCGAGCCCTGGGTCGGGCGGAGCGGAGTTCACCGTCTTCCGGGGCCTTAGCCCGAGTCCGAGCCCTGGGTCGGGCGGAGCGGAGTTCGCCGTCTTCCGGGGCCTTAGCCCGAGTCCGAGCCCTGGGTCGGGCGGAGCGGAGTTCGCCGTCTTCCGGGGCCTTAGCCCGAGTCCGAGCCCTGGGTCGGGCGGAGCGGAGTTCGCCGTCTTCCGGGGCCTTAGCCCGAGTCCGAGCCCTGGGTCGGGCAGAGCCTCCTATGGCACCTCTGGCGAAGTCTGATCGCCCGTCGGTCTTACCTTTTGCGTTAAACGCCCCGGTGACTTGGTCGGTTGGCGCGGTGATTTAGTCAGGGTTACTTCTTATCGAAGGCGGGGCCTCGGGCGAGCCGGTGATGCGTCTGCCGTGAAAGAGGAGGCCTCAGGCGAGACGGAGTCATCTTAGGGTCGGCTGCCCTCGCCCGAGGCTAGGCTCGGGCGTGGCGTGATCGAGTCACTCGTATGGACTGATCCCTGACTTAATCAAACCCATCAGGCCTCTGCAGCTTTATGCTGATGGGGGTTACTAGCTGAGAATTAGGTGTCTTGAGGGTACCCCTAATTATGGTCCCCGACAGTAGCCCCCGAGCCTCGAAGAGAGTGTTAACACTCGCTTGGAGGCTTGCGTCGCACTTTTTTGCAAGGGGACCAGCCTTTCTCGGTGGTACTTTGTTCCGGTGGGTGCGCGCGAGCGCACCCGCCGGGTGTAGCCCCCGAGGCCTCGGAGGAGTGGTTTCACTCCTTCGAGGTCTTAATGCCTTGCGTAATGCCTCGGCTGGTCTGGCGGTTCCCTCATGCGAGCAGGGCGTAGCCCAGGTGCACTGTCGGGGCCCAAGTTCTCGGGCTGGTATGTTGACGCTGTCAACGGTTTGGCCGGAGCCGGGTTTGCGAGAGCAGCCCCCGAGCCTCCGCACAGAGCGAGAGGACGATCAGGGACAGACTCGGCTTTTTTATATACGCCCCTACGTCGCCTTTCCGCAAGGAGGAGGGGGGGAGTGCGCCATGTTACCCTCGATGGGCACCGAACATGGTGTCTCCGGTGAGCTGCAATCGGGTAATCCGAGTGGACGTCCGTGCCCCGTTCGTTGGGGGTTGGCTAGGGGCCCGGAGGCACGCCCAAAAGTACCTGCGGGTGATCTGCCGGACCCGGTCCCCTAGCGACGGGGTCCGAGGGCTCGTTGCCTCCCTCCGATGGGATTCCGTTACAGAGTCGTTCCCGCTGGTCTCGGAAATGTCCTAGGGTACCTCGGGAGCGCAGCCTGAGCCTTGGTTATGTATCGAACGTACCCCTGGTCATCCCTCGCTCGGCGTCTGAGGCGACTGTGAACCCTTCGACAGGCCAGCCTTCGAACCCCTGATCAGTAATGGGCGCGGAGCCCTAGTAGCCTGAGGCGGTCGTGGAACCTTTCGGGAGGCCGACCTTCGAACCCCTGACCAGTAGTGGGTGTCGGGCCCACGCGATCTGAGGCGGCTGTTGAACCCCTCGGGGGGCCAGCCTTCGAACCCCTGATCAGTAGGGAGGCTCGGAGCCTAGTTCCTTCACGGGGAAGGATCCCTTTGGGGGTATCCCCTTTCCCGGTCCCTGTTGCAAGAGATAGAGAAAGAAGGAAAAGGGAAAAAGGATTCGAAATTGAACGTCGTGGCGTACCTTTTTCGGCGTGGTTGTTTTGGCGAAGGCGAAACGTCGCCAGCCGCTCCCGCCCGTAGCGCTGTCCGTCGAGCCGCAGAGTTAATGCGCCGGGGTGAGTAGTTGGCGAGGTTGCCGTTGCGCGTGCGCGAGCCGTTCGAGGTACGGGTCACGGGCGCGTCGTCTTCACGCCGTGAGAGGGGGTTCTCTTGCTGCCTCCGGATGGGACATGAGCTTGGCAGATGGCGTGACCGCTGCTCTCGCGCGCCTGCCACCGTCATTACTGCCGGCCCATTTTTGACCGCGTTTGACTGCTGCGCCAGGCTGGCGCTGCTGGGTCGCGGGCTGGGTCGCCTCGAATCGCGGTATCGGTTCCGCAATCGAGGAGGTGCGGTGGTGGAGCGAGTGGCACAGCGGCTCGCATGCAGCACCCGGCGCGCCAGTTGCACGACGCGTGGGCTTGAGCCGTCGCGCTGGCCTGTCAGGAGTCGGAGAGGCGCGCCCACTTGGCGCGGTTGCATGCCGCCTGCATGGCCGCCTGCCCCTTTCGCCCGCTGGTCTGGGCAAAAGTGGAGGGTTACTTGTAACCGCTGGGTGGTTGCGTGCGTCGTGCGTGGTGGTTCGGCTTCTTCTGCTTGGAGCCGGTCTGCATGACAGGTGGGCCCCAGCCCCCGCGCCGCAGGGGAGGACTTTGGAGGCGTGTTGGAGAAGACTCAGCCCGTGACGGTTGAGGGTGCAAGCAGGGGGAGTTGCCTTTAAAAGGAGGGCGACCCCCTTCGTAAGGTGACCATGTCTCCTTCCTCCCCTATGCATTGTGTCTCTCCATCTTCCGAGCCCCCGGATGGGGGGAACCGCCGTCTTTTCGCTCCATCGCTGGAGGAACGCAACTTCGTGGGAGTTGGTACCTTTCAGCCATCGTTCGGCTTCAAGGATTTTCATCATGCAGCCCGGCTGCACCCCTCCACCGGCGGTCACCCAGGGTGGTGACCTCCGGCTTGATGGTGGGGGAAAGCGAGCCGGGCTGCGGCATCCGCCCCTTCCTCAGCCTCAAGGATTTTCATCACCAGGGCTGAGGAGGGGCGTGTGCCGGGTCGGGGTTGGCCCCTGCGCGGGTGGTGACCCGCTCCTTCCCTCAGTGATCGGGGGGAAGGGCGGGAGTCGTCCGTGGCGCCAACAGCTGCAGCGTGCCCGGCTCTCTGAGCCGAGCAATCTCGGAGCCGCCCCCGGTGTCGCCTCCCGCCACGGCAGCTGGAAGAGGTTCTTCCGCCGGCGCGACAGCCGAGGTTGGCCACGGACCGACCTCCGACTCTACGGCCTTCTGCCCGTCCTTGCCTCTCGAGTTTGGGCAAGGGCGGGGGCCTCCCAGCAGCAGCATCCGCCCTGAGGCCATCACTGCTGCTGTTGGGCCCCCCAGGACAGACGTCTTCATCGTCACCGCTGCCGGGGCGGGCGGCGACGTGCCGTTCGTCGGTCTTCTGCTGCCCCGCAGGCCCTCCCCCATCGAGTGGGGTTGTTCGTACCTGCGGGGGGGAACCGGAGTTCCGTTTGTAATGGCACTTCGAGTGCCGGGCTTTTTTGTTCATTTCGGCTTTCGGGGCCTGAACATGTATGTAACTCCGGCACAGAGCCGTGTTTTTTCCTCATTTCTGAGCACTAAGACTCGCCTGTTGTTTGCCTGAACCGCTTCACCAAGCGTGAGTCGCCCCGTGTCAAGGTGACGAGTGAGGTATCCGTATCCCGGAGGCGTAGGAGTCCCTCGGCTCGGTCGGCCCTGTTGTCCGAGGCTCCTCTAGCTTAGTTAAAGAAACCCCTCGGCCGCTCTTCGACGAGCCGAGGCCAGGGGTAGCGATATCAGCACGAGCAGAGGCGGAGTCGGCTCGAGAAATAAAACCTGGTTGGCCGGAGCCTAGCCGGGTTGTCCGTTGGCAGGATCGACGTCGGAGCTAATCAGCCGAGGCTTCGGACCGAGCTGGCGCCCTCGGAAGGCGGTCGGCCGAGGCCCCGGAGGTGGCCGGCCGAGCCGTCCGCTCGGGCCGGGTTCTCGGAGAAGTCCCTGGCAGAGATTGCTCGAGCGTGGTGATGACGTCGTCCTTCGGAGCGGAGGCCCTCGGACCGCGTCGCCGTCCGAGGCTAGGTCGGGCCTTGCCGAAGGTGCTGTCGATGCCGAGGGTGTCAACGCCCTCTTCCAGCGTCAAGATCCGAGCCTGCAGGGTCAAATCGTCTTGTAGCGTGGGCCCTGTGCGGCCGTCGAGGCCAGAACACACACCCTTGCTGCGTTATAAAGCTGCGCCTCTTTTCCTCTTGTTTCGAGTATCTGGACTTTTTTGTCGGTAGCAGGGATGTTAGTGCGAGCGAGAGTTGCTTCTCGCGGAAGGTGATGAGTGAGGTATCCGTATCCCGGAGGCGTGGGAGTCCCTCGGCTCGGTCGGCCTTGCCGCTTACGCGTACTTTTACCCGTCCATGAGGCCCTGTCACCGACCGACTCGGTCGAGAAGGCTCGAAGAATCGCTTTGACAGAAGAGCTTCCGTACGTAAAGACTCGTTCGATCCGCGGATTCACCTTATCCGAGCGCGAGTTACTTATCGCAGAAGGTGATGAGTGAGGTATCCGTATCCCGGAGGCGTAGGAGTCCCTCGGCTCGGTCAGCCTTGGCTGCTTACGTGTACCCTGTCGTTTCCAGGACCCGCTTTTCGAAGTAGTCAAAAAGCACGAAAGATGTTCGGGTAAAAGAGATTTTCTTTTCGAGGAAAATTTTGACGCAGAGGGGGTTTCCCCCCTTTTAGCCCCCGAGGGAGGGTCGGGCCTTGCCGAGGCGAGGTCGACCCTTCCTTGTTGACTAAACTTTGCGTGGGTGCGGGGTATATGAACAACTTGGAAACATCTTAAGGGTAGAAGTGACGTAGCTGTTGGATGTTCCAAGCGTTGCCGTAGACCTCGCCTTGACTGTTGGCCAGCTTGTACGTTCCGGGCTTCAGAACTTTGGCGATGATGAACGGCCCCTCCCAGGGGGGCGTGAGCTTGTGCCTCCCTCGGGCGTCTTGCCGCAGCCGAAGCACCAGGTCGCCCACCTGGAGATCTCGGGGTCGGACCCCTCGGGCGTGGTAGCGTCGCAGGGACTGTTGGTACCGCGCCGAGTGTAGTAAGGCCCTGTCCCGAGCCTCGTCCAGCTGGTCCAGCGAGTCTTCTCGGCTAGCTTGGTTGCTTTCTTCGTTGTAGGCCCTCGTCCTCGGGGAGCCGTATTCCAGGTCCGTGGGCAGGATGGCCTCGGCCCCGTAGACCAGGAAGAACGGCGTGAAACCCGTGGCTCGGCTTGGCGTCGTCCTCAGGCTCCAGACCACCGAGGGGAGTTCCTTCATCCATCGCTTGCCGAACTTGTTGAGATCATTGTAAATTCGAGGCTTGAGCCCTTGTAGGATCATGCCATTGGCGCGCTCTACTTGCCCATTCGACATGGGATGAGCTACGGCGGCCCAGTCCACCCGGATGCTGTGATCCTCGCAAAAATCCAAGAATTTTTTGCCGGTGAACTGGGTGCCATTGTCGGTGATGATGGAGTTCGGGACCCCGAAGCGATGGATGATGTTGGTGAAGAACGCCACCGCCTGCTCGGACCTGATGCTGTTCAGGGGTCGGACCTCGATCCACTTGGAGAATTTGTCGATGGCGACCAGCAGGTGCGTGTAGCCCCCGGGCGCCTTCTGCAGAGGGCCGACGAGGTCCAGACCCCACACAGCGAAGGGCCAGGTGATGGGTATCGTCTACAGAGCCTGAGCGGGCAGGCGGGTCTGCTTCGCATAGAATTGGCACCCTTCGCAGGCGCGGACAATTCTAGTGGCGTCAGCCACCGCCGTTGGCCAGTAGAAGCCTTGGCGGAAAGCGTTCCCGACGAGGGTTCGAGGTGCTGCATGATGACCGCAAGCCCCCGAGTGTATTTCCCGCAGGAATTCCTGACCTTCGGCGATGGAGATGCATCGCTGGAGGATGCCCGAGGGGCTACGGTGGTAGAGCTCCTTCTTATCGCCCAGCAAGACGAACGATTTGGCGCGTCGCGCTACCCGCTGAGCCTCGGCTCGGTCGAGGGGCAGTTCTCCTTGGCGGAGATATTGCAGGTATGGGGTTTGCCAATCTTGATCTGGCATGACCCCGCTCTGCTCCTCCTCGACGCGCAGTGCTTCGCCCTCGGGGGCCGAGGGTTCCTCGGGCTGAACCGAGGGTGGCTCGGGCTGGGCCGAGGTTGCCTCGGACGGGGCCGAGGGCACCTCGGGCTCGGGCGTGTCGCCTATCTTGACGGAGGGTTGGTGCAGATCCCGGGAGAAGACATCCGGGGGAACCGTCGTTCGCCCCGAGGCTATCTTCGCCAGCTCGTCCGCAGTCTCGTTGTAGCGCCGGGCGATGTGGTTAAGCTCGAGCCCGTAGAACTTGTCTTCCAGGCGTCGAACCTCCTCACAGTAGGCCTCCATCTTCGGGTCGCGGCAGAGGGAGTTCTTCATGACTTGGTCGATGACGAGCTGCGAGTCGCCGCGTGCATCGAGGCGTCGGACCCCTAGCTCGATGGCGATTCGCAATTCGTTGATCAGAGCCTCGTACTCAGCCACATTGTTGGACGCCGGGAAATGGAGGCGGAGCACGTAGCGCAGGTGTTTCCCGAGGGGCGAGACGAAGAGCAGGCCCGCGCCAGCTCCCGTCTTCATCAGCGACCCGTCGAAAAACATGGTCCAGAGCTCTGGTTGGATCGGAGCCGTTGGCAACTGGGTGTCGACCCATTCGGCTACGAAATCCGCCAGTACCTGAGACTTGATGGCCTTCCGGGGGGCGAACGAGATTGCCTCGCCCATGATTTCCACCGCCCACTTTGCGATCCGTCCTGAGGCTTCTCGGCACTGGATGATCTCCCCCAGGGGGAAGGATGACACCACAGTCACCGGATGAGACTCGAAGTAATGTCGCAGCTTTCGCCTCGTCAGGATCACTGCATATAGCAGCTTCTGGACTTGTGGGTAGCGGATCTTGGTCTCGGACAGCACTTCGCTGACGAAGTAAACTGGCCTCTGAATGGGCAAAGCATGCCCCTCTTCCTGCCTTTCGACCACGATCGCGGCGCTGACCACCTGAGTGGTTGCGGCGACGTAGACCAAGAGGGTTTCTCCATCAGCTGGGGGTACCGAGATGGGCGCCTGGGTGAGGAGCGCCTTCAGGTTCCCGAGGGCTTCCTCGGCCTCGGGAGTCCAAGTGAAGCACTCGGCCTTCCTTAAGAGACGGTACAGGGGCAGGCCTCTTTCGCCGAGGCGCGAGATGAAACGGCTCAAGGCCGCGAGGCATCTCATGACCCTCTGTACGCCTTTTAAGTCCTTGATGGGCCCCATGTTTGTGATGGCCGCGATCTTCTCCAGGTTGGCTTCGATGCCCCGCTCGGAGACGATGAATCCCAAAAGCATGCCCCGGGGCACCCCGAAGACGCACTTCTCGGGATTGAGCTTGACGCCCTTCGCCTTGAGACACCGGAATGTCAGTTCGAGGTCGGAGAGAAGGTCGGAGGCTTTCCTCGTCTTGACTACGATGTCATCGACGTAGGCCTCGACCGTGCGACCGATGTGTTCGCCGAACACATGGTTCATGCACCGCTGGTACGTTGCACCCGCGTTCCTCAAACCGAACGGCAAGGTGACATAACAGTACATGCCGAAGGGCGTGATGAAAGAAGTCGCGAGCTGGTCGGACTCTTTCATCTTGATTTGATGATACCCTGAGTAGGCATCGAGGAAAGACAGGGTTTCGCACCCTGCAGTGGAGTCCACGATTTGATCGATGCGAGGTAGAGGGTAGGGGACCTTCGGACATGCTTTGTTGAGACCAGTGTAGTCTACACACATCCGCCACTTCCCCCCTTTTTTCCTCACAAGTACAGGGTTGGCAAGCCATTCGGGATGGAATACCTCTTTAATGAACCCTGCTGCCATCAGCTTGTGGATCTCCTCGCCTATCACCCTGCGCCTTTCCTCGTCGAATCGGCGCAGAGGCTGTCTGACCGGTCGGGCCCCGGCCCGAATATCCAGCGAGTGCTCGGCGACATCCCTCGGTATGCCGGGCATGTCCGAGGGACTCCACGCAAAGACGTCGGCATTTGCGCGGAGAAAGTCGACGAGCACTGCTTCCTATTTGGGGTCGAGCCCGGATCCGATTCGAATCTGCTTGGAGGTGTCGCCACTGGGGTCGAGAGGGACGGCCTTAACCGTCTCCACTGGCTCGAAGTTGCCAGCATGTCGCTTTACGTCCGGCACCTCTCGGGAGAGGCTTTCCAGGTCGGCAATGAGGGCCTCGGACTCGGCGAGGGCCTCGGCGTACTCCACGCACTCCACATCGCATTCGAATGCGTGTTTATACGTGGGGCCGACGGTGATGACCCCGTTGGGGCCCGGCATCTTGAGCTTCAGGTAGGTGTAGTTGGGGATGGCCATGAACTTCGCGTAGCATGGCCTCCCCAACACTGCGTGGTAGGTTCCTCGGAACCCGACCACCTCGAACGTCAAAGTCTCCCTTCGGAAGTTGGAGGGTGTTCCGAAGCAGACAGGGAGGTCAAGCTGTCCGAGGGGCTGGACGCGCTTCCCGGGAATGATCCCGTGGAAGGGCGCAGCGCCTGCTCGGACGGATGACAGGTCGACGCGCAGGAGCCTGAGGGTCTCGGCGTAGATGATGTTGAGGCAGCTGCCTCCATCCATCAGGACCTAGGTGAGCCTGACGTCGCCGATGACGGGATCGACGACGAGCGGGTACTTCCCTGGGCTCGGCACGTGGTCGGGGTGGTCATCCCGGTCGAAGGTGATGGGCTTGTCGGACCAGTCTAGGTAGACTGGCGCCGCCACCTTCACCGAGCAGACCTCCCGACGCTCCTGCTTACGATGCCGAGCCGAGGCGTTTGCCGCATGCCCTCCGTAGATCATGAAGCAGTCGCGGACCTCTGGGAACTCTCCTGCTTGGCGATCCTCCCTTTTGTCGTCGTCGTGAGCCCTGCCACCCTCTGCGGGTGGCCCGGCCCTGCGGAAGTGGCGCCGAAGCATGACGCACTCTTCGAGGGTGTGCTTGACGGGCCCCTGATGGTAGGGGCACGTCTCCTTGAGTGCCTTGTCGAAGAGGTTAGCACCTCCGGGGGGCTTCCGAGGGTTCTTGTGCTCGGCGGCGGCGACAAGGTCTGCATCGGGAACGTCGCGTTTCGCTTGCGACTTCCTCCTGCCTTTCTTCTTGGCGCCGCGCGGAGTAGACGCCTCGGGAGCATCTTCCGACGGGCGGCCCTGGGGCTGCTTGTCCTTTCGGAAGATGGCCTCTACCGCCTCCTGGCCGGAGGCGAACTTGGTGGCGATGTCCATCAGCTCGCTCGCCCTGGTGGGGGTCTTGCGACCCAACTTGCTCACTAGGTCACGGCAGGTGGTGCCGGCAAGGAACGCGCCGATGACATCGGAGTCGGTGATGTTGGGCAGCTCGGTGCGCTGCTTCGAGAATCGCCGGATATAGTCCCGAAGGGACTCTCCCGGCTGTTGCCGACAGCTTCGGAGGTCCCAGGAATTCCCGGGGCGCACGTACGTGCCCTGGAAGTTGCCGGCGAAAGCCTGGACTAGATCTTCCCAGTTGGAAATCTGCCCCGGAGGCAGGTGCTCCAACCAAGCGCGAGCGGTGTCGGAGAGAAACAGGGGGAGGTTGCGGATGATGAGGTTGTCGTCGTCCATCCCACCCAGTTGACAGGCCAGGCGGTAGTCCGCAAGCCACAATTCCGGTCTCGTTTCCCCCGAGTACTTTGTGATAGTAGTCGGGGGTCGGAATCGGGGCGGAAACGGCGCCCGCCGAATGGCTCGGCTAAAGACCTGCGGACCGGGTGGTTCGGGCGAGGGACTCCGATCTTCCCCGCTGTCGTAACGTCCCCCACGCCTGGGGTGATAACCTCGGCGCACCCTTTCGTCGAGGCGGGCCCGACGGTCGCGATGAGGGTGCTCGTCGCCGAGGTGGCCCGGGGCCGCAGGCGCGGTGTTGCGCGTGCGTCCGGTGAAGACCGAGGCTTCCCGCGTGAGTCGGGAAGTCGCGGCACGAGGTTCCGAGGGGTATCCCTGCCTCCGGGAGGCAGAGCTCTCGGCCCGCCGGGCCGCAGTGCCTTCCAGGAGATGCTTGAGTTCTCCCTGGATTCGCCGACCCTCGGTCTCGTTTCCAACTGGGAAGATCTGGTCCAGGCTTTCGCCGGCAACTTCCAGGGCACGTACGTGCGCCCCGGGAATTCCTGGGACCTCCGAAGCTGTCGGCAACAACCGGGAGAGTCCCTTCGGGACTATATCCGGCGATTCTCGAAGCAGCGCACCGAGCTGCCCAACATCACCGACTCCGATGTCATCGGCGCGTTCCTTGCCGGCACCACCTGCCGTGACCTGGTGAGCAAGTTGGGTCGCAAGACCCCCACCAGGGCGAGCGAGCTGATGGACATCGCCACCAAGTTCGCCTCCGGCCAGGAGGCGGTAGAGGCCATCTTCCGAAAGGACAAGCAGCCCCAGGGCCGCCCGTCGGAAGATGCTCCCGAGGCGTCTACTCCGCGCGGCGCCAAGAAGAAAGGCAGGAGGAAGTCGCAAGCGAAACGCGACGTTCCCGATGCAGACCTTGTCGCCGCCGCCGAGCACAAGAACCCTCGGAAGCCCCCCGGAGGTGCTAACCTCTTCGACAAGGCACTCAAGGAGACGTGCCCCTACCATCAGGGGCCCGTCAAGCACACCCTCGAAGAGTGCGTCATGCTTCGGCGCCACTTCCGCAGGGCCGGGCCACCCGCAGAGGGTGGCAGGGCTCACGACGACGACAAAAGGGAGGATCGCCAAGCAGGAGAGTTCCCAGAGGTCCGCGACTGCTTCATGATCTACGGAGGGCATGCGGCAAACGCCTCGGCTCGGCATCGTAAGCAGGAGCGTCGGGAGGTCTGCTCGGTGAAGGTGGCGGCGCCAGTCTACCTAGACTGGTCCGACAAGCCCATCACCTTCGACCGGGATGACCACCCCGACCATGTGCCGAGCCCAGGGAAGTACCCGCTCGTCGTCGATCCCGTCATCGGCGACGTCAGGCTCACCAAGGTCCTGATGGATGGAGGCAGCTGCCTCAACATCATCTACGCCGAGACCCTCAGGCTCCTGCGCGTCGACCTGTCATCCGTCCGAGTAGGCGCTGCGCCCTTCCACGGGATCATTCCCGGGAAGCGCGTCCAGCCCCTCGGACAGCTCGACCTCCCTGTCTGCTTCGGAACACCCTCCAACTTCCGAAGGGAGACTTTGACGTTCGAGGTGGTCGGGTTCCGAGGAACCTACCACGCAGTGTTGGGGAGGCCATGCTACGCGAAGTTCATGGCCATCCCCAACTACACCTACCTGAAGCTCAAGATGCCGGGCCCCAACGGGGTCATCACCGTCGGCCCCACGTATAAACACGCATTCGAATGCGATGTGGAGTGCGTGGAGTACGCCGAGGCCCTCGCCGAGTCCGAGGCCCTCATTGCCGACCTGGAAAGCCTCTCCCGAGAGGTGCCGGACGTAAAGCGACATGCCGGCAACTTCGAGCCAGCGGAGACGATTAAGGCCGTCCCTCTCGACCCCAGTGGCGACACCTCCAAGCAGATTCGAATCGGATCCGGGCTCGACCCCAAATAGGAAGCAGTGCTCGTCGACTTTCTCCGCGCAAACGCCGACGTCTTTGCGTGGAGTCCCTCGGACATGCCCGGCATACCGAGGGATGTCGCCGAGCACTCGCTGGATATTCGGGCCGGGGCCCGACCGGTCAGACAGCCTCTGCGCCGATTCGACGAGGAAAGGCGCAGGGTGATAGGCGAGGAGATCCACAAGCTGATGGCAGCAGGGTTCATTAAAGAGGTATTCCATCCCGAATGGCTTGCCAACCCTGTACTTGTGAGGAAAAAAGGGGGGAAGTGGCGGATGTGTGTAGACTACACTGGTCTCAACAAAGCATGTCCGAAGGTCCCCTACCCTCTACCTCGCATCGATCAAATCGTGGACTCCACTGCAGGGTGCGAAACCCTGTCTTTCCTCGATGCCTACTCAGGGTATCATCAAATCAAGATGAAAGAGTCCGACCAGCTCGCGACTTCTTTCATCACGCCCTTCGGCATGTACTGTTATGTCACAATGCCGTTCGGTTTGAGGAACGCGGGTGCAACGTACCAGCGGTGCATGAACCATGTGTTCGGCGAACACATCGGTCGCACGGTCGAGGCCTACGTCGATGACATCGTAGTCAAGACGAGGAAAGCCTCTGACCTTCTCTCCGACCTCGAACTGACATTCCGGTGTCTCAAGGCGAAGGGCGTCAAGCTCAATCCCGAGAAGTGCGTCTTCGGGGTGCCCCGGGGCATGCTTTTGGGATTCATCGTCTCCAAGCGTGGCATCGAAGCCAACCCGGAGAAGATCGCGGCCATCGCAAACATGGGGCCCATCAAGGACTTAAAAGGCGTACAGAGGGTCATGGGATGCCTCGCGGCCTTGAGCCGTTTCATCCCGCGCCTCGGCGAAAGAGGCCTGCCCCTGTACCGTCTCTTAAGGAAGGCCGAGTGCTTCACTTGGACTCCCGAGGCCGAGGAAGCCCTCGGGAACCTGAAGGCGCTCCTCACCCAGGCGCCCGTCTTGGTACCCCCAGCTGATGGAGAAACCCTCTTGGTCTACGTCGCCGCAACCACTCAGGTGGTCAGCGCCGCGATCGTGGTCGAAAGGCAGGAAGAGGGGCATGCTTTGCCCATTCAGAGGCCAGTTTACTTCGTCAGCGAAGTGCTGTCCGAGACCAAGATCCGCTACCCACAAGTCCAGAAGCTGCTATATGCAGTGATCCTGACGAGGCGAAAGCTGCGACATTACTTCGAGTCTCATCCGGTGACTGTGGTGTCATCCTTCCCCCTGGGGGAGATCATCCAGTGCCGAGAAGCCTCAGGACGGATCGCAAAGTGGGCGGTGGAAATCATGGGCGAGGCAATCTCGTTCGCCCCCCGGAAGGCCATCAAGTCTCAGGTACTGGCGGATTTCGTAGCCGAATGGGTCGACACCCAGTTGCCAACGGCTCCGATCCAACCAGAGCTCTGGACCATGTTTTTCGACGGGTCGCTGATGAAGACGGGAGCTGGCGCGGGCCTGCTCTTCGTCTCGCCCCTCGGGAAACACCTGCGCTACGTGCTCCGCCTCCATTTCCTGGCGTCCAACAATGTGGCTGAGTACGAGGCTCTGATCAACGGATTGCGAATCGCCATCGAGCTAGGGGTCCGACGCCTCGATGCACGTGGCGACTCGCAGCTCGTCATCGACCAAGTCATGAAGAACTCCCTCTACCGCGACCCGAAGATGGAGGCCTACTGTGAGGAGATTCGACGCCTGGAAGACAAGTTCTACGGGCTCGAGCTTAACCACATCGCCCGGCGCTACAACGAGACTGCGGACGAGCTGGCGAAGATAGCCTCGGGGCGAACGACGGTTCCCCCGGACGTCTTCTCCCGGGATCTGCACCAACCCTCCGTCAAGATAGGCGACACGCCCGAGCCCGAGGTGCCCTCGGCCCCGTCCGAGGCAACCTCGGCCCAGCCCGAGCCACCCTCGGTTCAGCCCGAGGAACCCTCGGCCCCCGAGGGCGAAGCACTGCGCGTCGAGGAGGAGCAGAGCGGGGTCATGCCAGATCAAGATTGGCAAACCCCGTACCTGCAATATCTCCGCCAAGGAGAACTGCCCCTCGACCGAGCCGAGGCTCGGCGGGTAGCGCGACGCGCCAAATCGTTCGTCTTGCTGGGCGATGAGAAGGAGCTCTACCACCGTAGCCCCTCGGGCATCCTCCAGCGATGCATCTCCATCACCGAAGGTCAGGAACTCCTGCGGGAAATACACTCGGGGGCTTGCGGTCATCATGCAGCACCTCGAACCCTCGTCGGGAACGCTTTCCACCAAGGCTTCTACTGGCCAACGGCGGTGGCTGACGCCACTAGAATTGTCCGCGCCTGCGAAGGGTGCCAATTCTATGCGAAGCAGACCCGCCTGCCCGCTCAGGCTCTGCAGACGATACCCATCACCTGGCCCTTCGCTGTGTGGGGTCTGGACCTCGTCGGCCCTCTGCAGAAGGCGCCCGGGGGCTACACGCACCTGCTGGTCGCCATCGACAAATTCTCCAAGTGGATCGAGGTCCGACCCCTGAACAGCATCAGGTCCGAGCAGGCGGTGGCGTTCTTCACCAACATCATCCATCGCTTCGGGGTCCCGAACTCCATCATCACCGACAATGGCACCCAGTTCACCGGCAAAAAATTCTTGGATTTTTGCGAGGATCACAGCATCCGGGTGGACTGGGCCGCCGTAGCTCATCCCATGTCGAATGGGCAAGTAGAGCGCGCCAATGGCATGATCCTACAAGGGCTCAAGCCTCGAATTTACAATGATCTCAACAAGTTCGGCAAGCGATGGATGAAGGAACTCCCCTCGGTGGTCTGGAGCCTGAGGACGACGCCAAGCCGAGCCACGGGTTTCACGCCGTTCTTCCTGGTCTACGGGGCCGAGGCCATCCTGCCCACGGACCTGGAATACGGCTCCCCGAGGATGAGGGCCTACAACGAAGAAAGCAACCAAGCTAGCCGAGAAGACTCGCTGGACCAGCTGGACGAGGCTCGGGACAGGGCCTTACTACACTCGGCGCGGTACCAACAGTCCCTGCGACGCTACCACGCCCGAGGGGTCCGACCCCGAGATCTCCAGGTGGGCGACCTGGTGCTTCGGCTGCGGCAAGACGCCCGAGGGAGGCACAAGCTCACGCCCCCCTGGGAGGGGCCGTTCATCATCGCCAAAGTTCTGAAGCCCGGAACGTACAAGCTGGCCAACAGTCAAGGCGAGGTCTACGGCAACGCTTGGAACATCCAACAGCTACGTCGCTTCTACCCTTAAGATGCTTCCAAGTTGTTCATATACCTCGCACCCACGCAAAGTTTAGTCAACAAGGAAGGGTCGGCCTCGCCTCGGCAAAAGCCCGACCCTCCCTCGGGGGCTAAAAGGGGGGAAACCCCCTCTGCGTCAAAATTTTCCTCGAAAAGAAAATCTCTTTTACCAGAACATCTTTCGTGCTTTTTGACTACTTCGAAAAGTGGGTCCTGGAAACGACGGGGTACACGTAAGCAGTCAAGGCTGACCGAGCCGAGGGACTCCTACGCCTCTGGGATACGGATACCTCACTCATCACCTTCTGCGATAAGTAACTCGCGCTCGGATAAGGTGAATCCGCGGATCGAACGAGTCTTTACGTACGGAAGCTCTTCTGTCGAAGCGATTCTTCGAGCCTTCTCGACCGAGTCGGTGACAGGGCCTCATGGACGGGTAAAAGTACGCGTAAGCGGCAAGGCCGACCGAGCCGAGGGACTCCCACGCCTCCGGGATACGGATACCTCACTCATCACCTTCCGCGAGAAGCAACTCTCGCTCGCACTAACATCCCTGCTACCGACAAAAAGTCCAGATACTCGAAACAAGAGGAAAAGAGACGCAGCTTTATAACGCAGCAAGGGTGTGTGTTCTGGCCTCGACGGCCGCACAAGGCCCACGCTACAAGACGATTTGACCCTGCAGGCTCGGATCTTGACGCTGGAAGAGGGCGATGACACCCTCGGCATCGACAGCACCTTCGGCAAGGCCCGACCTAGCCTCGGACGGCGACGCGGTCCGAGGGCCTCCGCTCCGAAGGACAACGTCATCACCACGTTCGAGCAATCTCTGCCAGGGACTTCTCCGAGAACCCGGCCCGAGCGGACGGCTCGGCCGGCCACCTCCGGGGCCTCGGCCGACCGCCTTCCGAGGGCGCCAGCTCGGTCCGAAGCCTCGGCTGATCAGCTCCGACGTCGACCCTGCCAACGGACAACCCGGCTAGGCTCCGGCCAACCAGGTTTTATTTCTCGAGCCGACTCCGCCTCTGCTCGTGCTGATATCGCTACCCCTGGCCTCGGCTCGTCGAAGAGCGGCCGAGGGGTTTCTTTAACTAAGCTAGAGGAGCCTCGGACAACAGGGCCGACCGAGCCGAGGGACTCCTACGCCTCCGGGATACGGATACCTCACTCGTCACCTTGACACGGGGCGACTCACGCTTGGTGAAGCGGTTCAGGCAAACAACAGGCGAGTCTTAGTGCTCAGAAATGAGGAAAAAACACGGCTCTGTGCCGGAGTTACATACATGTTCAGGCCCCGAAAGCCGAAATGAACAAAAAAGCCCGGCACTCGAAGTGCCATTACAAACGGAACTCCGGTTCCCCCCCGCAGGTACGAACAACCCCACTCGATGGGGGAGGGCCTGCGGGGCAGCAGAAGACCGACGAACGGCACGTCGCCGCCCGCCCCGGCAGCGGCGACGATGAAGACGTCTGTCCTGGGGGGCCCAACAGCAGCAGTGATGGCCTCAGGGCGGATGCTGCTGCTGGGAGGCCCCCGCCCTTGCCCAAACTCGAGAGGCAAGGACGGGCAGAAGGCCGTAGAGTCGGAGGTCGGTCCGTGGCCAACCTCGGCTGTCGCGCCGGCGGAAGAACCTCTTCCAGCTGCCGTGGCGGGAGGCGACACCGGGGGCGGCTCCGAGATTGCTCGGCTCAGAGAGCCGGGCACGCTGCAGCTGTTGGCGCCACGGACGACTCCCGCCCTTCCCCCCGATCACTGAGGGAAGGAGCGGGTCACCACCCGCGCAGGGGCCAACCCCGACCCGGCACACGCCCCTCCTCAGCCCTGGTGATGAAAATCCTTGAGGCTGAGGAAGGGGCGGATGCCGCAGCCCGGCTCGCTTTCCCCCACCATCAAGCCGGAGGTCACCACCCTGGGTGACCGCCGGTGGAGGGGTGCAGCCGGGCTGCATGATGAAAATCCTTGAAGCCGAACGATGGCTGAAAGGTACCAACTCCCACGGAGTTGCGTTCCTCCAGCGATGGAGCGAAAAGACGGCGGTTCCCCCCATCCGGGGGCTCGGAAGATGGAGAGACACAATGCATAGGGGAGGAAGGAGACATGGTCACCTTACGAAGGGGGTCGCCCTCCTTTTAAAGGCAACTCCCCCTGCTTGCGCCCTCAACCGTCACGAGCTGAGTCTTCTCCAACACGCCTCCAAAGCCCTCCCCTGCGGTGCGGGGGCTGGGGCCCGCCTGTCATGCAGACCGGCTCCAAGCAGAAGAAGCCGGGCCGCCGCGCACGACGCACGCAACCACCCAGCGGTTACAAGTAACCCTCCACTTTTGCCCGGACCAGCGGGCGAAAGGGGCAGGCGGCCATGCAGGCGGCATGCAACCGCGCCAAGTGGACGCGCCTCTCCGACTCCTGACAGGCCAGCGCGACAGCTCAAGCCCACGTGTCGTGCAACTGGCGCGCCGGGTGCTGCATGCGAACCGCTGTGCCACTCGCTCCACCACCGCACCTCCTCGATTGCGGAACCGATACCGCGATTCGAGGCGACCCAGCCCGCGACCCAGCAGCGCCAGCCTGGCGCAGCGGTCAAAAGCGGTCAAAAATGGGCCGGCAGTAATGACGGTGGCAGGCGCGCGAGAGCAGCGGTCACGCCATCTGCCAAGCTCATGTCCCATCCGGAGGCAGTAAGAGAACCCCCTCTCACGGCGTGAAGACGACGCGCCCGTGACCCGTACCTCGAACGGCTCGCGCACGCGCAACGGCAACCTCGCCAACTACTCACCCCGGCGCATTAACTCCGCGGCTCGACAGACAGCGCTACGGGCGGGAGCGGCTGGTGACGTTTCGCCTTCGCCAAAACAACCACACCGAAAAAGGTACGCCACGACGTTCAATTTCGAATCCTTTTTCCCTTTTCCTTCTTTCTCTATCTCTTGCAACAGGGACCGGGAAAGGGGATACCCCCAAAGGGATCCTTCCCCGTGAAGGAACTAGGCTCCGAGCCTCCTTACTGATCAGGGGTTCGAAGGCTGGCCCCCCCGAGGGGTTCAACAGCCGCCTCAGATCGCGTGGGCCCGACACCCACTACTGGTCAGGGGTTCGAAGGTCGGCCTCCCGAAAGGTTCCACGACCGCCTCAGGCTACTGGGGCTCCGCGCCCATTACTGATCAGGGGTTCGAAGGCTGGCCTGTCGAAGGGTTCACAGTCGCCTCAGACGCCGAGCGAGGGATGACCAGGGGTACGTTCGATACATAACCAAGGCTCGGGCTGCGCTCCCGAGGTACCCTAGGACATTTCCGAGAACAGCGGGAACGACTCTGTAACGGAATCCCATCGGAGGGAGGCAACGAGCCCTCGGACCCCGTCGCTAGGGGACCGGGTCCGGCAGATCACCCGCAGGTACTTTTGGGCGTGCCTCCGGGCCCCTAGCCGACCCCCAACGAACGGGGCACGGACGTCCACTCGGATTACCCGATTGCAGCTCACCGGAGACACCATGTTCGGTGCCCATCGAGGGTAACATGGCGCACTCCCCCCCTCCTCCTTGCGGAAAGGCGACGTAGGGGCGTATATAAAAAAGCCGAGTCTGTCCCTGATCGTCCTCTCGCTCCGTGCGGAGGCTCGGGGGCTGCTCTCGCAAACCCGGCTCCGGCCAAACCGTTGACAGCGTCAACATACCAGCCCGAGAACTTGGGCCCCGACAGTGCACCTGGGCTACGCCCTGCTCGCATGAGGGAACCGCCAGACCAGCCGAGGCATTACGCAAGGCATTAAGACCTCGAAGGAGTGAAACCACTCCTCCGAGGCCTCGGGGGCTACACCCGGCGGGTGCGCTCGCGCGCACCCACCGGAACAAAGTACCACCGAGAATGGCTGGTCCCCTTGCAAAAAAGTGCGATGCAAGCCTCCAAGCGAGTGTTAACACTCTCTTCGAGGCTCGGGGGCTACTGTCGGGGACCATAATTAGGGGTACCCTCAAGACGCCTAATTCTCAGCTGGTAACCCCCATCAGCATAAAGCTGCAGAGGCCTGATGGGTTTGATTAAGTCAGGGATCAGTCCATACGAGTGACTCGATCACGCCACGCCCGAGCCTAGCCTCGGGCGAGGGCAGCCGACCCTAAGATGACTCCGTCTCGCCTGAGGCCTCCTCTTTCACGGCAGACGCATCACCGGCTCGCCCGAGGCCCCGCCTTCGATAAGAAGTAACCCTGACTAAATCACCGCGCCAACCGACCAAGTCACCGGGGCGTTTAACGCAAAAGGTAAGACCGACGGGCGATCAGACTTCGCCAGAGGTGCCATAGGAGGCTCTGCCCGACCCAGGGCTCGGACTCGGGCTAAGGCCCCGGAAGACGGCGAACTCCGCTCCGCCCGACCCAGGGCTCGGACTCGGGCTAAGGCCCCGGAAGACGGCGAACTCCACTCCGCCCGACCCAGGGCTCGGACTCGGGCTAAGGCCCCGGAAGACGGCGAACTCCGCTCCGCCCGACCCAGGGCTCGGACTCGGGCTAAGGCCCCGGAAGACGGCGAACTCCGCTCCGCCCGACCCAGGGCTCGGACTCGGGCTAAGGCCCCGGAAGACGGCGAACTCCGCTCCGCCCGACCCAGGGCTCGGACTCGGGCTAAGGCCCCGGAAGACGACGAACTCCGCCTCGCCCGACCCAGGGCTTGGACTCCGCCTCGGCCTCTGCCGAACGACCTCCGCCTCGCCCGACCCAGGGGTTCGGGCTCGGCCTCTGTCATGCAGGACGGACTCGACCTCGACTTCGGAGGAGCCTCCACGACGCCCGACCTAGGACACAAGACCGCCACGTCAACAGGAAGCGCCATCATCACCCTGCCCTGAGCCGACTTGGGTCGCAGAGAACAAGACCGGCGTCCCATCTAGCCAGCAACGCCAGATAGGCAATGATGGCGCCCCGCTAGGCCATGACGACGGCGGCTCTCAACTCCCTTACGAAAGCAGGAGGACGTCAGCAAGGGCCCAGCCACTCCGACAGCTGTCCCTCCGTCCGGCTCCGTTACTCCTCCAACAGCCACGACGCCACACCAACAGGGTGCCAAGATCTCTCCGGCTGCCACCTTGGCATGTACTTAGGGCGCTAGCTCTCCCTCGCTAGACACGTAGCACCTTGCTACACCCCCATTTTGTACACCTGGATCCTCTCCTTACGACTATAAAAGGAAGGACCAGGGCCTTCTTAGAAAAGGTTGGCCTCGCGGGGACGAAGGGCAGGGGCAGGCGCTCTCTCGGGGCCGCTCGCTCCCCTCACCTCGCGCGGACGCTTGTAACCCCCTACTGCAAGCGCACCCGACCTGGGCGCGGGACGAACACGAAGGCCGCGGGAATTCTCCGACTCCCTCACGACCCGGCTTCGGCCACCGACCTCTCGCTCTCTCTCTCTCTCTCCCCCCTTCGCGCTCGCCCACGCGCTCGACCCATCTGGGCTGGGGCACGCGGCACACTCACTCGTCGGCTCGGGGACCCCCCGGTCTCGGAACGCCGACACTAACGGGCGGCTACAGCACCGGGGAATCTTTGTAAAGGCTACGTAGTGATGCCCTGCTGGACCACCTAGGTAGTGGTCAATGGGGAGTAGCTCTCTCCGGGCAGAAAGGGGATCACGGCTTGTGGGTAAAGTGCACAACCTCTGCAGAGTGTTTGAAAACTGATATATCAGCCGTGCTCGCGGTTATGAGCGGCCAAGGGAGCTCCAATGATTAGTGGTACTTGATCAGAGACATTTTGGTTTATAGGTGGCTATGAGATCGATGGTTTTGGTTATGTCTATGGTGCTGGTAAGTGGTATTCTTTCCGTTTGGAAAGGGTACATCAGGCTAATAACTTGGGTTAATGTTAAAACCTGACTTTCTACTAGTAAATAATAACCTAACCAATTAAAAGCAACTGCTTGACTTACCCCCACATAAAGCTAGTCCACTACAGCCAAACAGGATGCTTGCTGAGTATGTTGATGTGTACTCACTCTTGGTCTACACACCAAACCCCCCCAGGTTGTCAGCATTGCAACCACTGCTCAGGAGAAGATGAAGCTGTGGAAGGAGACTTCCAGGAGTTCCAAGACTACGACGAGTTCTAGGTGTGGGTTAGCGGCAACCCCCAGTCGGCTGCCTGTGAAGGCCGCGGTTATCTACGTTTCGTTTTCGCACTTTGATTTATTGTAAGGACTATATGGACGTCTCAGACGCATGATGTAATCGACTATTATTTCCCTTTTAATACTATTTTGAGCACTGTGTGATGATGTCCATGTTATGTAACTGCTGTGTACGTGAATAACTGATCCTGGCACGTACATGGTTCGCATTCGGTTTACCTTCTAAAACCGGGTGTGACAGTCATGTCTCAAGTTCTCAACTACTTCATCTGGTCTCAGTGCAACAGAGAATAGACTAAAAGCTCAGCTGAAAACAGAACATACAGTTTTGAATAGTGTAATACATAGCGAAATCACCTGCGCTTCAGCTTCTTGATGCATTCTGTCGTACCTTTGGGTGAGGTGGTGAGCATCCTCCAAAGGAGCTCCCATAACCATAGCCCTCAGAGGTTCTGCAACCTGATGTCAGTTCACTTCACTTAAAACAAGCTTTGTCCGGGTTTGATTGTTAGAAAAATGTACAAAGTATGAAAGGATATTATGGCACTTACGGGTAAAATTTGGACTCTCATTAAACATAAGAACAAGAAATTAAGAAAAGGTCCTAAAACTGACATTATCAATCCTCTTCAGTATTTAACTGTTGACTGGCAGTTTCAATTCACTACAAGTATTTAACCGTTGCAAGTTCTAGATACATGGTATTTAATTAGAAGAAATCACCCTAACATATATTACTATCCTATCAGTACATCACAAATTAGGAATTGTTCCAAGTGTAATGTGGAAAACATATATGGCTCATATTCCATAATCCAGTGCATTCATACATCACAGATATAAAGGCAACAATGACTAATACCTGTGTGCCAAGGGCTTTCAGCAGGTTACCCCTTTCCTTTTCCATCATGGATCGTGTCTTAGCAAAACTTAACGCCGCCTTCGACAGTGTGCTTCCACTGCTACAAGTGTTCTCGGTGCCGTACTTCTTGCCATCCTCACATAACTTGTTCCCTGAACAACACAAAGCACATTACACTATTGTCGGTGTTTCGAAACCCGGGGGGTCCCTGGACCGACGAGTGAATTGTCGCCACGTGCCCCAGCCCAGATGGGTCGATGCAAGGCGGAACGCGAAGGGGGGAAAGGAAGCAGCCGGAGGGAGGCAGACGTGAGAGAGTGGATCCTACGGCCTTCGTGTTAGCCCCGCGCCTGAGTCGGGTGCGCTTGCAGTAGGGGGATACAAGCGTCCACGCGGGAGTGGGAGCGAGCGGCCTTGCGCGAGCGCTGTCCCGTCCTTCTCCACGCGGGCCAACCCTCTGTAAGAGGGCCCTGGTCCTTCCTTTTATAGGCGTAAGGAGAGGATCCAGGTGTACAATGGGGGGTGTAGCAGAGTGCTACGTGTCTAGCGGAGGAGAGCTAGCGCCCTAAGTACATGCCGTCGTGGCAGCCGGAGGGGTTTTGGCACCCGGTTCGTGTGGTGTCGTGGCCGTCGGAGGAGCGCTGGAGCCTGGCGGAAGGGCAGCTGTCGGGGCTATCGAGTCCTTGCTGACGTCCTCTTGCTTCCGTAAGGGGGCCGAGAGCCGCCGTCGTCACGGAGTGTGCGGGGCGCCATCATTGCCTATCTGGCGGAGCGAGCCAGATGGGACGCCGGTCTTGTTCTCCGTAGCCTGAGTCAGCTCGGGGTAGGGTAATGATGGCGCCTCCTGTCGACGTGGTCGGTCCGCGCCGTAGGTTGGGCGATGTGGAGGCTCCTCCGAGGTCGAGGTCGAGTCTGTCTTCCATGGTCGTGGTCGAGTCCGAGCCCCTGGGTCGGGCGAGGCGGAGACCGTCGGCTCAGGCCAGGGCTGAGTCCGAGCCCTGGGGTCGGGCGAAGCGGAGTCCGTCGTCTTCTGGGGCTGAGCCCATGTCCGAGCCCTGGGGTCGGGCGAGGCGGAGTTCGTCGTCTTCCGGGGTGAGCTCGAGTCCGAGCCCTGGGTCGGGCGGAGCGGAGTTCGCCGTCTTCCGGGGCTGAGCCCGAGTCCGAGCCCTGGGTCGGGCGGAGCGGAGTTCGCCGTCTTCCGGGGCTGAGCCCGAGTCCGAGCCTTGGGTCGGGTGGAACAGAGTTTGCCGTCTTCCGGGGCTGAGCCCGAGTCCGAGCCCTAGGGTCGGGTGAGGCGGAGTTTCCTATGATGCCCGAGGCCGGCCTTGGCTGCTGTCAGCCTCACTCCGTCGGGTGGCTCAGCAGTCGGGGCGGCGCAGGCGGCGCAGTCCTCCTGTCAGACCGGTCAGTGGAGCGGCGAAGTGACTGCGGTCACTTCGGCTCTGTCGACCGGAGGGCGTGCGTCAGGATAAAGGTGTCAGGCCACCTTTGCATTAAATGCCCCTGCGATTCGATCGGTCGACGTGGCGATGTGGCCAAGGTTGCTTCTCGGTGAAGACTGGGCCTCGGGCGAGCCGATAGTGTGCCCGTTGCTGGAGGGGGGGGGGGTCCTCGGGCGAGACGTAGGTTCTCCGTGGTCGGCTTCCCTTGCCCGAGGCTTGGCTCGGGCGAGGCACGATCGTGTCCCTTGAATGGACCGATCCTTGACTTAATCGCACCCATCAGGCCTTTGCAGCTTTGTGCTGATGGGGGTTACCAGCTGAGATTTAGGGTCCTTGAGGGTACCCCTAATTATGGTCCCCGACAGTAGCCCCTGAGCCTCCAATGGAGTACTAATACTCGCTTGGAGGCTTTTGCCGCACTTTTTTGCAAGGGGACCAGCCTTTTTCAGTTGCATTTTGTTCCGGTGGGTGCGCGCGAGCGCACCCGTCGGGTGTAGCCCCCGAGGCCTCGGAGGAGTAGTTTTACTCCTTCGAGGTCTTAGTGCGCTTCGCAACACTTCGGCTGGTCTAGTTTTTCCCTCATGCGAGCTGGCCGTAGCCCGAGTGCACGGTCGGGTCCCAAGTTGAAACAAGTAAAAGAGTAAAGGCTTCGCCCTTCAATACCACACTTCCAATCTAAATTCCTACGAGATTGACGTTCGAAGAAAAAGACATGGTTTGATAGAAACTTTAAGTGGGTATCAAATAAGCTGGAATGAATGGTATCAATTTCTTCTTTTCTATACTGAATCTGCTTCGGTATCTCTTTCTTCCTTCCCTTCTGTAAACCAAGCAGTGACTAGCCTCTGGCACTCACTTTCGGCTGGTATGTTGACGCTGTCAACGGTTCGGCCGGAGCCGGGTTTGCAAGAGCAGCCCCCGAGCCTCTGCACAGGGTGAGAGGACGGTCAAGGACAGACTAATCTTTTTTACATACGCCCCTGCGTCGCCTTTCCGCAAGGAGGAGGGGGGAAAGCGCCATGTTGCCCTCAGAGGGCGCTGAACATGGTGTCTCCGGTGAGCTGCTGGCGGGTAATCCGAGCGGACGTCCGTGCCCCATTTGATAGGGGTCGGCTAGAGGCCCTGAGGCGCGCCCAAAAGTACCTGCGGGTGATCTGCCGGACCCGGTCTCCTGTCGATGGGGTCCGAGGGCTCGATGCCTCCCTCTGATGGGATTCCGTTACAAGATCGTTCCCGCTGGTCTCGGAAATGTCTTAGGGTACCTCGGGAGCGTAGCCCGAGCCTTGGTTATGTATCGAACGTACCCATGGTCATCCCTCGCTCTGTGTCTGAGGCAACTGTGAACCCTTCGAGGGCCAGTCTGCGAACCCCTGATCAGTAGTGGGCGCGGAGCCCGAGTGGCCTGAGGCGGCCGTTGAACCCTTCGAGGGGCCGGCCATCGAACCTCTGACCAGTAGTGGGTGTGGAGCCCACGTGCTCTGAGGCGGCTGTTGAACCCCTCCGAGGGGCCAGCCTTCGAACCTCTGATCAGTAGGGAGGCTTGGAGCCTATTTCCTTCACGGAGAAGGGTCCTTTTTGGGGTATCCCCCTTTCCCGGTCCCTGTTGTAAGAGAGAGAAAGAGGAAAAGGGAAAGGACACGAAATCGAACGACGCGGCGTACCTTTCTCGACGCGGTCATTATGGCGAAGGCGAAGCGTCGCTTGCTTCTCCCGCCTGAGACGCCGCCTGTCCCGCCGCGAAGTTAATGCGACGGGGTGAGCGGTTCGCGGGGCGACCGTTGTGCGTGCGCGAGCCGTTCGAGGAACGACCGTTTCGCCTTGGGTTTTTGAATCCCGCGACGGGTCCGGGTGAAACGTTGAACGGGTCTCGCCTTGGTCTTTATATACTCGGGGGATGGTCTGGCGACGGTCCTTTGCTCCGCTTCTTGCCTCCTCCTTAGGTTTTCGCAACCCAAGAGGTTTAGCCGGAGAAAAGGAAACCGCCCACCCAGTCCTTTCCGCCGCCACCCCTTTTGCTCGGCGATGGCCGACCGGGTGACCATCATCTCGCCGCGCGATCCATGGCCCTTCTCTACAGCCACAGCGGAGGACCTGGAAGATCTCGTTGCCGAGGGTTTACTTCGCCCTCTCTCCGATGAGAGGCAGCCGGAGTGGATTCCTCCCGCGAGCGGAACCGCCCCGTCCCCGCCGCCGGGGTACGTCGTGAGCTTCGTCTCCTTCCACGAGCGGGGGTTTGGTGTGCCGGCGAGCCGCTTTATGCAGGCGATCCTGCACAACTATGAGGTGGAGTTGCACAACCTCAGCCCCAACTCCATTTCACAAGCCGCCATTTTTGTGGCGGTGTGCGAAGGATACTTGGGGATTGATCCCCACTGGGACTTGTGGACCCATCTCTTCTCCGCGGAGCTTTTCGCTTCGCCGACGGGAGAGAGGAGGGTCCGTGCGGCAGTGCGGGCCGGCGGTTGCATTCTCCAGCTGAGGCAGTCGCGGGCGTCGCTGTACATCCCCGCCATCCTCGCTTCCTCGAACAAAGGGTGGCAGCGCCGGTGGTTCTACCTCCGGAATGACGGCGAAATGCTCCCACCGTTTTCTCAACGGGTGGTTACCGCCGCCGCCGATACCTGGCGCTACAGGACCCCGCACGACAGGCAGAAAAACCTTGAGCCCCTTCTCAAGGCCCTGGAGGTGTTGCGGAAAGGAGGACTTACTGCCGCGGGAGTGATTGCCGCCATTCACCGCCGTAGGGTGCTTCCCTTGGCGGAGCGGCGGTTGGCGCTTTGGGAGATGACACCGGAGGCTGACTTGGAGGGCTCGTGGATGTCCTCGGATCCTCTTCCCATCGACGTTCTCCACGGACGGGTGGCCGTCGCGTTGGGAAAACCGGACGCCAGTGCCTTCTCTCAGCCCTTGATGCGCCCCGACCACGGGTGTGTGACCCTAGTGAGTATCCGCTCCTTCCTTCTCCTTGCGTTAGGTTGCCTTTGGTCCTTACGGTCGGGATTTCTGTTCGCCTCCAGGAGGTAGGGTGGCATAAGTCTTCCCAGCCACGGGTCCCGGAGGACGCGGTGGACCGAGCAGCGCGGCGGGTTGCCGCAGAGGAGAAGAAGAAGAAGGACGCAGAGAAAGCCCGGGCCCGTGAGCGGACGTACGCCCGAGACGCCTTGGAGAAGCTTCGTCGTCGGCAGGAGAGGGAGGGGCTCCCGAGGGAGCCGTCGCCGGAGACGCCTGACGACGACGACGATGAAGATGATGATGAGGATGACGACATGGCTGCCCGCCTCGGCCTCAGCCCGGGTTTGAGGCTAGGCCAGGAGTCGTCAAGCCAGCCCCCGAGTGGGCTGGCGCCGTCAGTTCCCGGAGTCGGGACGCCGAGGTCCCGTCCCGACGAGCGGGGGCAGACTGAGGGGGTACTTGACCCCTCGGCCGGGGAAGTCGAGGTGACCCCGGGGAGTCGGGCCGAGGTGCCTGTTTCTCGGGAGCCGTCGGCCACGCCGTCAGCGCAGGAGGGTGACCCTCAGGTCGCTGTTGCAGCGCCCGGGCAGTCCGTCTCCCGGGCGCCCAAGGTGCCCAAGGCGAGGGTGATGCCGAAGCTGGCGGCGAGGCGGACCTCGGCGGTGTCTTCGGGGGTCGAGATCCGAGAGACCTCCCCTCAGGCGCGGTTGGTCATGGTCCGGAGCAGGTAAGTATCTTGGAGCGTCTTCATCCTGGCTTCTCATTCGTATGTCCCGACCGCGACTTTCCCTTCCTTCTCAGCATGCGAAGCCACGACCTGACCGATCTGGTTGCCCGGAAGACCCTTAAGACGGCGTCGGCTTCCGCAGCCAGCGTCGCACCGGGCCTTGCTGTTCAGCCGGCCTTCTCGCAAGGCGCTCCACAGCGGGGGGCTCTGGCGGCACCAGCCGTCGTGGAGCGAGTTCCCAAGGCCAGCTCTTCTGCCGAGGCAGCCATCGTGCTGGAGGAGGCGGCTAGCGCAGACGTAGCCCCGGGCCCACCGAACATGCCGCCGGTGCCGGCGCCTACTACTGCTGAAGCCGCTGCCGTCCCCGTCGGGGAGCGACCCGTTGCTGCTGACGCTGAGATGGCCGAGGCGTCGGTGCTTGGTGCCTCAGAGGAGGGGGGCGTGGAAGCGCGATCCGTACCACTGAGCGACGACCTTGTCGCTGCGCGGCGGAGCTCCAAGGAGCGGCCCCAGTTGCTCCGGTTCCGGACCCGTGGGGCTTCAGATCCCTTCTTCGTTCTCGATGACGAGCGGGAGGAGCAGTCTTGGGACAAGCTTCGCAAGTGCGCCGAAGCAACGGTGGGGTCGCTCCGGTCATCGCTGGAGGTCTTCTGCAGGGACATCCCCGACATCCTCCAGGTAATGGTTTCAGGCATACCTTTTTGTGACCAAGGCGTCTCTTGTGACGCCCCGCTTCCCTCCCTTAGGATCTGACGGATCTGAGCGCCGCCAAGTCGTCGTTCATCCGCCACGAGGTCGATATCTAGGGCTCGCTGCGATCCCTGAGGACCTCGCTCGCCGGGGCTACTGCACGCCTCTCCCAGCAGGGCACCGAAGTGGCGGACCTTCGCTCGCTCTGCGCTGATCTGAGAGCAGAGGCGGCAGCGGCCCGCACAGAGGCGGCAGCGGCACGCGCAGAGATGCAGCGACGGCAGTCGGAGTTCGACCAGGTCGTCGACGAGCGAGACCAATCCCGGGGTCGGGCTGCCGAGGCCGAAAGCTGGGCTGGAGCCCTTGCAGCGGACCTAGCCTTGGCCCAGGCCGCAGCTTCGGAGCAGCGTGCCCGAGTCGGAGGTATGTCCTGGCCATTTCTGGTTTTCGTTTCAGCTTGTTTCCTCCGCTTGTGTTTGAGGCCTTGCGTTCTGGCTGTTCGTAGAGCTTGAGTCCGCCCTTGATGAGTCCACCAGGGCGCTTGTCGGGGCGGCCGAGCAGAGGGAGGCCGACCACGTGGCCATGTCCGAGGCCATCTCGGACTTCTGCCGGGTCTTTGGCTTCGGCGACGTCCCCTCAGGAAGCTCCCCTCAAAGTCGCCTGCAGGCCTTGGGCGATCATGTGCGTGGCAGACTCCGCGAGGCGCTACACCATGGCGTCAGGCGAGCCTTCGCCGTGCTCGCTTCCCACTACGTCGTGGACCTGGAGCGGGTCAGCGAGGGGTATTGCCTTCCTAACGAAGATGAAGCCGCCCTGACAGAAATCCAGAGGCTCGACGCGGCCGCCGCGGGTCCGAGCGCAGTGCTGGCGACCACCTTTGAGGCAGAGATCCTCTCGCCTGCGCCGTCGTCCGAAGCCGAGGTGGACTTTGTCTAGGGCGGGGACGAAGCCGAAGGCGCGGCTCCTTCCTCGGGCGACGCCTAACTCTGTCGGAGCAGTTTCAGTTGGATGCACGTGTGTCTTTTTGCGGCCGCTGAGGCCTGAACACTTTGTTACCGTTGCATAAAGTCATGCCCCTTTTCCTTCCATTTTGCGTGTTCGGCCCCGTCCGTCAGTAGCAGGATGGCTTCCCCAAGTAGGAGTCACTTTTCGTGGTGGGTGACGAGTGAGGTATCCGTAACCCAGAGGCATAGGAGTCCCTTGGCTCAGTCAGCCTTGCCACTTACATGCACCCGCGTTCGCTCCTTGGGGTCCTGCTTCCGACATAGGCAGGGGAACGCAAAAGCCTTTTTGATCGAAAATTTTGATGCAGAGGGGGTTCCCCCCTTTTAGCCCCCGAGGGAGGGTTGGGCTCTGCCGAGGCAAGGCCGACCCTTCCTTGATGACTAAACCCTTGCCTTGACTGTCGGCCAGTTTGTTTGTTCCGGGCTTCAGAACTTTGGCGATGACGAGCGGCCCTTCCCAGGGGTGCGTGTAGCCCCCGGGTGTCTTCCGCGAGGGGTGGGTCTGCCTTGCGTAGGACTGACACCCTTCGCAGGTGCGGACAATCCTAGTAGCGTCGGCCACCGCCGTCGGCCAGTAGAATCCTCATCGGAAGGCGTTT
Organism: Zea luxurians; assembly: GCA_029449295.1. Taxonomy (NCBI): domain Eukaryota; kingdom Viridiplantae; phylum Streptophyta; class Magnoliopsida; order Poales; family Poaceae; genus Zea; species Zea luxurians. Next base: position 191,751,947 of record JAOPSE010000001.1, read on the forward strand.
CCAATGAGGGTTCGAGGTGCTGCATGATGGCCGCAAGCCCCCGAGTGTATCTCTTGCAAGAGCTCCTGGCCTTCGGCAATGGAAATGCATCGCTGGAGGATGCCTGAGGGGCTGTGGTGGTAGAGCTCCTTCCCATCTCCCAGCAAGACGAAAGACTTGGCATGCCGCGCCAACCGCCGAGCTTCGGCTTGGTCGAGGGGCAGCTCCCCTCGGTGGAGATATCACAGGTACAGGGTCTGCCAGTCCTGATTAGGCGTGACCCCGCTTTGCGCCTGCTCGACGCGCAGTGTCTCGCCCTCGGGGGCCGAGGGTACCTCGGGCTGAGCCGAGGGTACCTCGGACTGTGCCGAGGGTACCTCGGACTGGGCCAAGGGTACCTCGGACTGAGCCGAGGGTGCCTCGGGCGGAGCCGAAGGTGCCTCGGGCTTGGGCGTGTCCTCGGTCTTGACGGAGGGTTGATGCAGGTCTCGGGAGAATACGTCCGGGGGAACTGTTGTTCGTCCCGAGGCTATTTTAGCCAGCTCGTCTGCAGTCTCGTTGTAGCGTCGGGTAGGGATGAAAACAGTGGGAAACGGTATTTATTCGGTAATCAGTTTTTTCTTTGATTGCGAATAAATAGGATATAGAATATACAATACAAATTTGTATTCTTGTTTTTAACATCCAACTTGTTAAGGTTCATAAAAGGTAAACCTCAAATTCATCCTACATTTTCTCAAATAATAGATATAAACTTCGGAATGGATTCAGAAACAAATTCGGTAATTTTTTCAACTTTTTGTGTTGTAGAGAGCAAATAATATATAAAACAACTTATATAATATTTTATTCATATTTGTACTAATGTGCTTGATAACATAAGAAAAGATCAACATTAAATTTTATACATATCTATTTTAAAATATTAAATTTGTTCTAACAGTTCGGATTACCACTTTCATCCCTAGCGTCGGGCGATGTGGTTGAGCTCGAGCCCGTAGAACTTGTCTTCCAGGCGCCGAACCTCATCGCAGTAGGCTTCCATCTTCGGGTCACGGCAGTGGGGGTTCTTCATGACTTGGTCGATGACGAGCTGCGAGTCACCACGAGCGTCGAGGCGTCGAACCCCTAGCTCGATGGCGATTCGCAACCCGTTTACCAGAGCCTCGTACTCTGCCACATTGTTGGACGCCGGGAAGTGGAGGCGTAGCACATAGCGTAGGTGCTTCCCGAGGGGCGAGACGAAGAGGAGGCCTGTGCCGGCCCCCGTCTTCATCAGCGACCCATCGAAAAACATGGTCCAGAGCTCCGGTTGGATCGAAGCCGTCCGGAGCTGGGTGTCGGCCCATTCAGCCACGAAGTCCGCCAGGACCTGGGACTTGATGGCCTTCCGAGGGGCGAACGAGATCGTCTCACCCATGATCTCCACCGCCCACTTCGCAATTCTACCCGAGGCCTCATGGGACTGGATGATCTCCCCCAGGGGGAAGGTTGACACCACAGTCACCGGATGGGACTCGAAGTAGTGTCGCAACTTCCGCCGTGCCAGGATCACCGCGTACAGCAGCTTCTGGATTTGTGGGTAGCGGATCTTGGTCTCGGACAGTACCTTGCTGATGAAGTAGACTGGCCTCTGGACGGGCAGTGCATGCCCTTCTTCTCATCTCTTGACCATGATCGCGGCGCTAACCACCTGGGTGGTTGCGGCGACGTAGATCAAGAGGGCTTCTCCGGTAGCGGGGGGCACCAAGATGGGTGCGTTCGTGAGGAGCGCCTTCAGGTTCTCGAGGGCTTCTTCGGCCTCGGGAGTCCAAGTGAAGCACTCAGCTTTCCTTAAGAGGCGGTACAGAGGCAGACCTCTTTCGCCGAGGCGGGAGATGAAGCGGCTCAGAGCCGTGAGACATCCCATGACCCTCTGTACGCCTTTCAAGTCTTTAATTGGCCCCATGTTGGTGATGGCTACAATCTTCTCCGGGTTGGCTTCGATGCCCCGCTCGGAGACGATGAACCCCAAGAGCATGCCTCGGGGACCCCGAAGACACACTTTTCAGGATTAAGCTTCACGCCTTTCGCCTTGAGACATCGGAATGTCGCTTCAAGGTCGGAAAGGAGGTCGGAGGCCTCCCTCGTCTTGACTACGATGTCATCGACGTAGGCCTCGACCGTTCGACCGATGTGTTCGCCAAACACATGGTTCATGCATCGCTGGTACGTTGCCCCCGCATTCCTCAAACCAAACGACATTGTAACATAGCAGTACATGCCGAAGGGTGTGATGAATGAAGTCGCGAGCTGGTCGGACTCTTTCATCTTGATATGGTGATACCCTGAGTAGGCATCGAGGAAAGACAGGGTTTCGCACCCAGAAGTGGAATCCATGATTTGATCGATGCGAGGCAGAGGGTAGGGAACCTTCGGACATGCTTTGTTTAGACCAGTGTAGTCTACACACATCCGCCATTTCCCCCCTTTCTTCCTTACTAGCACAGGGTTGGCAAGCCATTCGGGATGGAATACCTCTTTGATGAACCCTACCGCCAGTAGCTTGTGGATCTCCTCGCCTATGGCTCTGCGCTTTTCTTCGTCGAATCGGCGCAGAGGTTGCTTCACGGTCAGGCCCCAGCTCGAATATCCAGAGAGTGCTCGGCGACTTCCCTCGGTATGCCGGGCATGTCCGAGGGACTCCACGTGAAAACGTCGGCGTTCGTGCGGAGAAAGTCGACGAGCACTGCTTCCTATTTGGGGTCGAGCTCGGAAACGATCCGGATCTGCTTGGAGGTGTCGTTGCAGGGATCGAGAGGGACGGACTTGACCGTCTCCGCTGGTTCGAAGTTGCCGGCGTGGCGCTTCACGTCGGGCGCCTCCCTAGAGAGGCTCTCCAGGTCAGCGATGAGGGCCTCGGATTCGGCGAGGGCCTCGACGTACTCCACGCACTCCACATCGCATTCGTATGCGTGTCGGTATGTGGGCCCGACGGTGATGACCCCATTGGGGCTCGACATCTTGAGCTTGAGGTAGGTGTAGTTGGGGACGGCCATGAACTTGGCGTAGCATGGCCTCCCCAGCACTGCGTGGTAGGTTCCTCGAAACCCGACCACTTCGAACGTGAGGGTCTCCTTTCGAAAGTTGGAGGGCGTCCCGAAGCAGACGGGTAGGTCGAGTTGTCCGAGGGGTTGAACGCGCTTCCCGGGGACGATCCCGTGGAAAGGCGCAGCGCCCGTCCGGACCGAGGATAGATCGATCCGCAGGAGCCCGAGGGTCTCGGCGTAGATGATGTTGAGGCTGCTGCCTCCGTCCATGAGGACCTTGGTGAGCCTGACGTTGCCGATGATGGGGTTGACAACGAGTGGGTATCTCCCCGGGCTCGGCACATAGTCTGGATGGTCGCCCGGTCGAATGTGATGGGCTTGTCGGACCAGTCTAGGTAGACTGGCGTCGCCACCTTTACCGAGCAGACCTCCCGACGCTCTTGCTTGCGGTGCCGAGCCGAGGCATTCGCCACTTGCCCGCCGTAGATCATGTAGCTGTCGCGGACCTCGGGGAACCCTCCTGCCTTGTGATCTTCCTCCTTTGCGTCGTCGAGGGCCTTGCCACCCTCCGCGGGTGGCCCGGCCTTGTGGAAGTGTCGTTGAAGCATGGCACACTCCTCAAGGGTGTGCTTGACGGGCCCCTGATGATAGGGGCACGACTCCTTGAGCATCTTGTCGAAGAGGTTGGCACCTCCGGGAGGTTTCCGAGGGTTCTTGTGCTCGGCGGCGGCGACAAGATCCGCGTCGGCGACATCGCGTTTCGCTTGCGACTTCTTCTTGGCCTTCTTCTTGGCGCCGCGCTGAGTTGACGCCTCGGGAGCGTCTTCCAGTGGGCGGCCCTGGGGTTGCTTGTCCTTCCGGAAGATGGCCTCGACCGCCTCCTGGCCAGAGGAGAACTTGGTGGCGATGTCCATCAGCTCGCTCGCCCTGGTGGGGGTCTTGCGACCCAGCTTGCTCACCAGGTCGCGGCAGGTGGTGCCGGCGAGGAACGCGCCGATGACATCTGAATCGGTGACGTTGGGCAGCTCCGTGCGCTGCTTCGAGAATCGCCGGATGTAGTCCCGGAGAGACTCTCCCGGCTACTGGCGGCAGCTTTAGAGATCCCAGGAGTTCCCAGGGCGCACGTATGTGCCCTGGAAATTGCCGGCGAAGGCTTGGACCAGGTCGTCCCAGTTGGAGATCTGCCTCGGGGGCAGGTGCTCCAGCCAGGCTCGAGCGGTGTCGGAGAGGAACAGGGGGAGGTTGCCGATGATGAGGTTGTCATCGTCCGTTCCACCCAGTTGGCAGGCCAGCCGATAGTCCGCGAGCCACAGTTCCAGTCTTGTCTCCCCCGAGTACTTTGTGATAGTAGTCGGGGTTCGGAACTGGGTTGGGAATGGTGCCCGTCGTATGGCGCGGCTGAAAGCCTGTGGACCGGGTGGTTCGGGCGAAGGACTCCGATCCTCCCCGCTATCGTAGCGTCCCCCACGCTTGGGGAGGTAGCCTCGGCGCGCCCTGTCGTCGAGGTGGGCCCGACGGCCATGATGATGATGCTCGTTGCCGAGGCGACCGGGGGCCGCAGGCGCTGTGTTGCGCGTGCGCCCGGAGTGGACCGAGGCTTCCCGCATGAATCGGGAAGTCGCGGCGCGATGTTCCGAGGGGAAACCCTGCCTTCGGGAGGCAGAGCTTTTGGCCCGTCGGACCGCGGCGTCCTCCAGGAGATTCTTGAGCTCTCCCTGGATACGCCGCCCTTCCGTAGTCGATGGCTCCAGCATCGCGCGGAGGAGCATTGCTGCTGCAGCTAGGTTTTGGCCGACTCCGCTGGAATCCAGCGGCGGCCTCACCCTGACGTCGTCGGCGATGCGGTGCTGGATGTCGTGGGGGAGATGACGCGCTTCTCCGGCCGGGGGTTGGACCGCCCATTCCTGCCCGATGTCCCGGCGGATCGGCACAAGCGTTCCTGCTCCCTCGTCGAGCCTGGCCTGCCTCTCGCGGATTTGCTCGAGCTGTGGGTCAGGACCCCCCGCCGGGACGGGGACCACAGCTAGCTCCCGAAGGACGTCAACGTGAGGCACGGGCCTAGGGGGATCACCGTTCTCCGGCATACCAAGATGGTTGCCTTCACCGGGACCCCCTAGATCGACGTGGAAACATTCACGACTTGGGCCGCGGTCCTCATTGTCGAGGCCAAGGCTGCCGTCGGAACAGTCGGAAAGGCAGTAGTCGCATGCGGTCATGAAGTCCCGCACGACACTGGGGTTACCAAGTCCAGAGAAATCCCAACAGATGTCGGGCTCGCCATCTTCCTCAGACCCCGAGGACTCGCAGGTCGAGTCGGCCGTCAATCGGTCCCAGGGTGACCGCACACAATACCCCAGAGGGTTTGGACTCGCCTCTATGAAAGTGCTCACCAAAGCGGAGTCGCTTGGTGGGTCGAGGCCGAATCCAAAAGACACGAGATGGGGATCGGTCGGTACTTTTCGGTCGACGGTCGGTGACGAGGTCGCGTCTGGGACTGACTGCACCGTTGTCTCGGGTACAAGGGTGACACCTAGCAAGTCCTTCGCGAGCGTGCTGGCGTCGTGCGTTTGCTTGAGATCGGCGTGTTGCGGGGAGGCGGCGCTCGTCTTCGTCTCAGACGCGAGATCGATGCCCGACGCGCCCTCCATTGGGGCACCGGCGCTGTCGACTCGCTCGACAGCCAACGAGGTACCGCTTCCCGCTTGGCCTTGGTCGCCCCGCCTCCTCCTCCATCGGCGGGGGAGGGGACGGGACAAGCCCGAATGTCGTCCTTCCACCTCGTGGGGAAGGCATCGTCGATTTTCCCGCCGGCGAGCTGGTTGTCGACCGCCATTGTCGCTGTCGTGCGGCGGGGGAAGGAGTATCATGTCGTAGCTGCCATCGAGGGACATGAACTCGAGATTCCCGAAACGGAGCACCGTCTCGGGCTGGAAAGGTTGCTGGAGACTACCCATCTGGAGCTTGACAGGAAGCTGTTCATCAACACGTAGCAGGCCCCTACCTGGCGCGCCAACTGTCGGTGTTTCGAAACCCGGGGGTTCCCTGGACCGACGAGTGAATTGTCGCCGCGTGCCCCAGCCCAGATGGGTCGATGCAAGGCGGAACACGAAGGGGGAAAGGAAGCAGCCGGAGGGAGGCAGACGTGAGAGAGTGGATCCCGCGGCCTTCGTGTTAGCCCCGCGCCTGAGTCGGGTGCGCTTGCAGTAGGGGGATACAAGCGTCCACGCGGGAGTGGGAGCGAGCGGCCTTGTGCGAGCGCCGTCCTGTCCTTCTCCGCGCGGGCCAACCCTTTGTAAGAGGGCCCTGGTCCTTCCTTTTATAGGCGTAAGGAGAGGATCCAAGTGTACAATGGGGGGTGTAGCAGAGTGCTACGTGTCTAGCGGAGGAGAGCTAGCGCCCTAAGTACATGCCGTCGTGGCAGCCGGAGGGGTTTTGGCACCCGGTTCGTGTGGTGTCGTGGCCGTCGGAGGAGCGCTGGAGCCTGGCGGAAGGGCAGATGTCGGGGCTGTCGAGTCCTTGCTGACGTCCTCTTGCTTCCGTAAGGGGGCCGAGAGCCGCCGTCGTCACGGAGTGTGCGGGGCGCCATCATTGCCTATCTGGCGGAGCGAGCTAGATGGGACGCCGGTCTTGTTCTCCGTAGCCTGAGTCAGCTTGGGGTAGGGTAATGATGGCGCCTCCTGTCGACGTGGTCGGTCCGCGCCGTAGGTTGGGCGATGTGGAGGCTCCTTTGAGGTCGAGGTCGAGTCTGTCTTCCGTGGCCGTGGTCGAGTCCGAGCCCCTGGGTCGGGCGAGGCGGAGACCGTCGGCTGAGGCCAGGGCTGAGTCCGAGCCCTAGGGTCGGGCGAAGCGGAGTCCGTCGTCTTCCCGGGCTGAGCCCATGTCCGAGCCCTGGGGTCGGGCGAGGCAGAGTTCGTCGTCTTCCGGGGCTGAGCCCGAGTCCGAGCCCTGGGTCGGGCGGAGCGGAGTTCACCGTCTTCCGGGGCTGAGCCCGAGTCCGAGCCCTGGGTCGGGTGGAGCGGAGTTCGCCGTCTTCTGGGGCTGAGCCCGAGTCCGAGCCCTGGGTCGGGCGGAGCGGAGTTCGCCGTCTTCCGGGGCTGAGTCCGAGTCCGAGCCCTGGGTCGGGTGGAACGGAGTTCGCCGTCTTCCGGGGCTGAGCCCGAGTCCGAGCCTTGGGGTCGGGTGAGGCGGAGTTTCCTATGACGCCCGAGGCCAGCCTTGGCTGCTGTCAGCCTCACTCTGTCGGGTGGCTCAGCAGTCGGGGCGGCGCAGGCGGCGCTGTCCTCCTGTCAGACCGGTCAATGGAGCGGCGAAATGACTGCGGTCACTTCGGCTCTGTCGACCGGAGGGCGTGCGTCAGGATAAAGGTGTCAGGCCACCTTTGCATTAAATGCCCCTGCGATTCGGTCGGTCGACGTGGCGATGTGGCCAAGGTTGCTTCTCGGTGAAGACTGGGCCTCGAGCGAGCCGATAGTGTGCCCGTTGCTGGAGGGGGGGGGGTCCTCGGGCGAGACGTAGGTTCTCTGGGGTTGGCTTCCCTTGCCCGAGGCTTGGCTCGGGCGAGGCACGATCGTGTCCCTTGAATGGACCGATCCTTGACTTAATCGCACCCATCAGGCCTTTGCAGCTTTGTGCTGATGGGGGTTACCAGCTGAGATTTAGGGTCCTTGAGGGTACCCCTAATTATGGTCCCCGACAACTATCAATTCCGAAATTCAAATTTCATGTGTTCAATAAAAGAGACACAGGAGTTTAGCTGTCCACCGATTTCGACTTGCTTCGACCCCGTGACGATGTAGCCCTCGACGCCCCGAACTATATCCCTTTGGAAGTGCTGGGAGGAACGACAAGGCGACACATTATGTAAGCAGATTCAGATCCTAGACGGAGTTTTAAGTACCAAGCAAGGACATCGACGAGGGGATCATCCGCCACTTAATTACCTTGAAGGCGCGCGTGGAGATGTAGAGCTTGGAGTGCTGTTGTGCCTCGGCCTCGTTCGTGAACAAGCCGTCTGCGCCGTACCTACCCCCGAACTGCTTCATCACCGCCTACGAAACAGGACACGTGCAGCCATGAGCACGGAGGCAGCATTAGTGATCAAAAACAAACCTATAGACGACAACCAGATCTCGAAGGAGCCGCATTAAAAGAACGGGCGGGAGCCGGATAGTGCGAGCCTGCGGCTGGGTCGCGAAGGAACGGATGGCAGAGATCTTGAGAAAGGGGCGGCGTGGCATGCTCACCTGCTGCTGCCGAGCCACCTGCTCCCAGAACTTTGAGGCCACGATCGCGGCGGACAGGGCCGGGGCGGGGGCGTCCGCGACTGATGGGGCCGGGGCCAGGGGCGACCGCGGCGTGGGCGGCAGGGGCGAGCGCGGCGGGGGCAGCCGGTGGTGTGGGCGGCGGGGGCAGCTGGCGGCAGGCGGCTCCAGAGAGACACGAGAGAGACAGCCACGGCGGGTGGAGAAAGGTGAGAGAAAGATAAGGTTGAGAAGAGGTTTTGAAAGGGAAATGTGCCCTTGGGCCATTTCTATAATGTTTTGGTGATTAAGTGCCCAACACACATTCTCTAAGTTCTGTTTGTGCTAAAGATTGAAGAAGTGCAAATCATTTAACAAGGTATGCTTCTAGACTTAGTACATTGTTTTGAGTACTAACATATTTTGTCTAAGTGCTAGAAACAGGAGAAAAGGAATTGGAAAAGAGTTCTCCTGCTCGGTCTGGGTGCACCGGACTGTTCGGTGGTGCACCGGACAGTGTCCGGTGTGCCAGGCGAGTCCAAGGTGAATCGTCCGCGACAAACTCGTCGCTCTCAGGAAGAGGATCGGCGGCGTACGGCTAAAAATCACCGGACTATCCGGTGGTGCACCGGACTGTCCGGTGAGCCAACGGTCGACTGCGCAACGGTCGGCCGCGCAATCCGCGGGCGACGTATGGCCCATGCCAACAGTTGGCAGGGGACACCGGACTGTCCGGTGTGCACCGGACAGTGTTCGGTGCGCCAACTGCCACGAATCTGCAACGGTCGTTTGCGCCAGAATAGGAAGGAAATCGGCACCAGACCGTCTACAGTGACTGTCCGGTGGCGCACCGGACTGTCCGGTGCACCACCCGACAGAAGGCAATCTTAGCCTTCCTTGTTGGTCTCCAATAGCTCCTAGCTGCCTTGGGGCTATAAAAGGGACCCCTAGGTGCATGGAGGAGACACCCAAGCATTTACTAAGCATTCTAAGTCTCCCACACTCTGTCTCCGCTCACTTGATCGATCGTGTTAGTGATTTGAGCTCCATTCTAGTTGTGAACTCTTTGTGCTTCATTTTGAGCTCAAGTCTTGGCTTGTGTGGGTGTGTGTGCTGCGGATTTCATTGTGTTGCTCCCCAACCTTACTCTTGTGTTTTTCATTGTGATCTTTGTTGTAAGGGTGAGAGACTCCAACTTGTGGAGATTCCTCACAAACGGGAAAAGATATAAGGAAGAAAAACCGTGGTATTCAAGTTGATCATTGGATCACTTGAAAGGGGTTGAGTGCAACCCTCGTCCATTGGGACGCCACAACATGGAAGTAGGCAAGTGTTACTTGGCCGAACCACGGGATAAAATCGCGTGTCTCTTGTGTTGATCTCTTTGTGACTGTTTTGCCCACAAGAACTCGCTTCTCAACTACTTAGTCACACTAACATTTCTATAACCAAGTTTTGTGGCTATTTAGAGTTGAATATTGCAGGATCACCTATTCACCCCCCTCTAGGTGCTCTCAATTGGTATCAGAGCCGTTCTCTTCACGTAAGGGACTAATCGCCCGAAGAGATGGATCCTAAGGGAAAGGGGATGGTGGTCAACGATAAGGAGAAGGAGTCCATCTTCAACGAGCCAAGAGATGACAAGCCCACTGACTCTGGCTCGAGTCACAAGAAGAAGGATGGGAAGAAGAAGAGACGGATCAAGAAGATCGTCTACTACGACAGCGATGAATCTTCATCTTCACCAAGAGACGACGACGACGATGACTCGTCTAAAAAGAAACTGGTTAATTCAAATTATTCATTTGATTATTCTCGTATTCCATTCAATTCCAATGCTCATTTGCTTTCAATTCCACTTGGTAAACCTCCACACTTTGATGGAGAGGACTACTCTTTTTGGAGTCACAAAATGCGTAGCCACTTATTTTCTCTCCATCCTAGTATTTGGGAGATAGTTGAAAATGGAATGCACTTTGATAGTACGGATAACCCTGTATTTATTAATGAGCAAATTCATAAGAATGCACAAGCTACCACTGTTTTGCTAGCATCCTTGTGCAGGGACGAATACAACAAGGTGAGCGGCTTGGACAACGCTAAGCAAATCTAGGACACCCTCAAAATATCACATGAGGGAAACGACACCACCATGATCACCAAAATGGAGTTGGTGGAAGGCGAGCTGGGAAGGTTCGCGATGATTAGGGGAGAGGAGCCAACACAAACGTACAACAGGCTCAAGACCCTAGTCAACAAGATTAGGAGCTATGGAAGCACAAGATGGACTGACCACGACGTCGTCCGACTTATGCTCAGGTCTTTTACTGTTATTGACCCTCATCTTGTGAACCTCATCCGTGAAAATCCCAGGTACACAACGATGATGCCCGAGGAGATACTCGGAAAATTCGTGAGAGGGCACATGATGGTCAAGGAGGCAAGGTATGTTGATGATGCATTAAACGGCCTAATGCTCATCTATGAGCCGCAACCCGTTGCGCTTAAGGTAACAAGCAGCAAGGAGGCGCTACCTAGCAAGGTGGCACAAGTAGAGGCTCCCGGGCTCAACGAGGATGAAATGGCGCTCATCATCAAGCGCTTCAAGACCACTCTTAAAGGACGCAAGGAGTACCCCAACAAGAACAAAACAAGGGGAAAACGCTCCTGCTTCAAGTGCGGTAAGACTGGTCACTTTATAGCAAATTGTCCCGATAATGCTAATGACTAGGAACAAGAAAATAGCGGGAAGGCAAAGGGCGAGGCACACCTCGGAAAGGAATGGGACTCGGACTGCTCTTCTTCCGATTTCGACGACGAAGGACTTGCCGCCTCGGCCTTCAATAAGTTTTCTCTCTTCCCCAACGAACGACACACTTGCCTCATGGCCAAGGAGAAGAAGGTAAGTGTTCGTGATACCCCTAAATATACTACTTCTAGTGATGATGATTCTAGTGATGATGAAGTAGATTACTCAAGCTTATTCAGAGGTTTAGATAGAGCTAAAGTAGATAAAATCAATGAATTGATTGATGCTTTAAATGAAAAGAATAGACTCTTAGAAAAGCAAGAGGATATTTTGTATGAAGAGCATGATAAGTTTGTTAGTGTGCAAAAATCTCTTGCTTTAGAAACTAAAAGAAATGAAATGTTATCCTCTGAATTGTCTGTGTGCCATGAATCAATCTCTAGTTTAAAGATTTTGAATGATGATTTAAATGCTAAGCTAGAGGTAGCTAATAAATATAGTTCATGTGTAGAACATGTTGTAATTTATAATAGATGTAAGAACTTTGATGTTAATGCTTGTAATGAACATCTTATCGCTATTACAAAATTGAATGATGAAGTGGCAAGTCTTAATGCTCAACTTAAGACTTGCAAAATTGACTTTGATAAGTTAAAATTTGCTAGGGATGCCTACACTGTTGGTAGACACCCCTCAATTAAGGATGAACTTGGCTTTCGAAAGGAAGCCAAGAACTTAACAAGTCAAAGGGCTTCCATTCTCGCCAAGGAGAAAGGGAAGGCCCCTATGGCTAGTAGCAATCAAAGGAATCATGCTTTCATGTATAATAGGAAAATGGCTTGGCATTCCAATTATAATAGAAGTTATGATCATGATGTTTTTGATTCACATGCTATGTTTGCTTCAAGCTCTACTTTTGTGCATGATAGGAGTAGGCCTAGGAAAAATAATGTTGTGCATCATGTGCCTAGGAGAGTATGTAATGAACCTTCTACTATTTACCATGCTTGCAATACTTCTTTTGCAATCTTTTGTAAGAATGAAAAAGTAGTTGCTAGGAAGTTGGGTCCAAATGCAAGGGAGATAAGACTTGTATTTGGGTCCCAAAGGCTATCGTGACTAACCTTGTAGGACCCAACAAGAGTTGGGTACCTAAAACCCAAGTGTAAATTGCCTGCAGGTTTATGCATCTGGGGGCTCAAGCTAGATTATCGACAGCGGATGCACAAACCACATGACGGGGGAGAAGAAGATGTTCACCTCCTACGTCAAGAATAAGGATTCCTAGGATACGATTATTTTTGGAGATGGGAACCAAGGCAAAGTTAAAGGTTTGGGAAAGATAGCCATCACAAGCGAGCACTCTATTTCAAATGTATTCTTAGTAGAGTCATTAGGGTATAATCTCCTGTCTGTAAGTCAATTGTGCCACATGGGCTACAATTGTTTGTTTACAAATGTTGATGTTTCTGTCTTTAGAAGGAGTGATGGTTCATTAGCGTTTAAGGGTGTATTAGACGGCAAACACTACTTAGTTGATTTTTCGAAAGAGGAGGCCGATCTAGATGCATGCTTAATAGCTAAGACTAGCATGGGCTGGTTGTGGCATCGCTGACTAGCACATGTTGGGATGAAGAACCTTCATAAACTTCTAAAGGGAGAACATGTGTTAGGACTAACCAATGTCTGTTTTGAAAAAGATAGACCTTGTGCAGCTTGTCAGGCAGGGAAACAGGTGGGAAGCACTCATCACAACAAGAATGTGATGACAACATCAAGACCACTGGAGCTATTACATATGGACCTCTTCGGACCTGTCGCCTACCTTAGCATCGGGGGAAGTAAGTATGGTCTAGTAATTGTTGATGATTTTTCCTGCTTCACTTGGGTGTTCTTTTTGCAGGATAAAACAGAAACCCAAGGGACCCTAAAGCGCTTCCTAAGGAGGGCTCAAAACGAATTTGAGCTCAAGGTGAAAAAGATAAGAAGCGACAATGGGTCCGAGTTCAAGAACCTACAAGTGGAGGAGTATCTTGAGGAGGAAGGCGTCAAGCACGAGTTCTCCGCTCCCTACACACCACAACAAAATGGTGTGGTAGAGAGGAAGAACAGGACACTCATCGACATGGCGAGGACAATGCTTGGAGAGTTCAAGACGCCTAGGCGGTTTTGGTTGGAAGCTGTGAACACAGCTTGCCACGCCATAAACCGGCTCTACCTCCATCGCCTCCTCAAGAAGACCTCGTATGAACTTCTTACCGGTAACAAACCCAACGTCTCATACTTTCGTGTATTTGGGAGCAAATGTTACATTCTAGTGAAGAAAGGTAGAAATTCTAAATTTGCTCCTAAGGCAGTAGAAGGGTTTTTACTAGGGTATGACTCAAATACAAGGGCGTATAGAGTCTTCAACAAATCATCAGGTTTGGTTGAAGTCTCTAGTGACGTTGTATTTGATGAGACTAATGGCTCTCCAAGAGAGCAAGTTGATCTTGATGATGTAGATGAAGACGATGTTCTAACGGCCGCAATACGCACCATGGCGATTAGAGATGTGTGACCACAGGAACAACAAGAGCAAGATCAACCTTCTTCCTCAATGATGGTGCATCCCCCAACTCAAGATGATGAACAGGTTTCTCAAGAAGAGGCGCGTGATCAAGGGGGAGCACAAGAGGAACCAGCTATGGAGGAAGAAGCACCACGGGCCCCTCCAACTCAAGTCCGAGCAACGATCCAACAGAATCATCCCGTTGACCAGATTCTGGGTGACATAAGCAAGGGAGTAACTACTCGCTCAAGATTAGCTAACTTTTGTGAGCATTACTCGTTTGTCTCTTCTATTGAGCCTTTCAGGGTAGAAGAGGCCTTGCAGGATCCAGACTGGGTGTTGGCCATGCAGGAAGAGCTCAACAACTTCAAGAGGAACGAAGTTTGGAGCCTGGTGCCTCGTCCCAAGCAAAATGTTGTGGGAACCAAGTGGGTGTTCTGCAATAAGCAAGACGAGCATGGGGTGGTGACAAGAAACAAGGCTTGACTTGTGGCAAAAGGTTATGCCCAAGTCGCAGGTTTGGATTTCGAGGAGACTTTTGCTCCTGTGGCTAGGCTAGAGTCTATTCGAATATTGTTACCCTATGCCGCTCACCATTCTTTCAGGTTGTTTCAAATGGACGTGAAGAGCGCTTTCCTCATTGGGCCGATCAAGGAGGAGGTATACATGGAACAACCCCCTGGCTTTGAGGATGAAAGGTACCCTGACCATGTGTGTAAGCTCTCTAAGGCGCTCTATGGACTTAAGCAAGCCCCAAGAGCATGGTATGAATGCCTTAGATATTTCTTAATTGCTAATGCTTTCAAGGTTGGGAAAGCCAATCCCACTCTTTTCACTAAGACTTGTGATGGTGACCTTTTCATGTGCCAAATTTATGTCGATGACATAATATTTAGTTCTACTAACCAAAAGTCTTGTGAGGAGTTTAGCAGGGTGATGTCTCAAAAGTTTGAGATGTCGATGATGGGTGAGTTGAACTACTTCCTTGGGTTCCAAGTGAAGCAACTCAAGGATGGCACCTTCGTCTCCCAAACAAAGTATACTCAAGATCTTCTCAAGCGGTTTAGGATGAAGGACGCCAAGCCCGCGAAGACACCAATGGGAACCGACGGACATGTCGACCTCAACAAAGGAGGTAAGTCCGTTGATCAAAAGGCATACCGGTCTATGACAGGGTCATTACTTTATTTATGTGCTAGTAGACCGGATATTATGCTTAGCGTATGCATGTGTGCCAGATATCAATCCGACCCAAGGGAATGTCACCTTGTGGCCGTTAAGCGGATTCTTAGATATTTAGTTGCTACGCCTTGCTTCGGGATCTGATATCCAAAGGGGTCTACCTTTGACTTAATTGGATATTCAGACTTCGATTATGCTGGATGCAAGGTTGATAGAAGAGTACATCAGGGATGTGCTAATTTCTAGGAAGGTCCCTGGTGTCTTGGAGTTCAAAGAAACAAACCTCCGTTGCCCTATCCACCGCTGAGGCCGAGTATGTTACCGCAGGACAGTGTTGCGCGCAACTACTTTGGATGAGGCAAACCCTCCGGGACTTTGGCTACAATCTGAGCAAAGTCCCACTCCTATGTGACAATGAGAGTGCAATCCGCATGGCGGATAATCCTATTGAACACAGCCGCACTAAGCACATAGACATCCGGCATCACTTTCTGAGAGACCACTAGCAAAAGGGAGATATCGAGGTGTTCCATATTAGCACCGAGAACCAGCTAGCCGATATCTTTACCAAGACATTAGATGAGAAAACCTTTTGCAGGCTGCGTAGTGAGCTAAATGTCTTAAATTCACGTAACTTGGATTGATCTATAGCATACATGTGTTTTATGCCTTTGATCATGTTACTTATGCAATTTGTTGCTTATTTATGGTGCTCAAGTTGTGCAAGGGATCCCCGAACCTCACAAGTCCATGTGTGAATGATGCACATATTTAGGGGGAGAAGTGCTACAACTTGACCCTTTGAGACTAATCCTTGTGTTTGAGTTACTTGATGTAGTCTCAAAGGTGCATTGAAAGGGAAAGGTGAACTTGGACCATGCAAAGACTTCCACTGCACTCCGGTATTAGTGTACTCACCTCCAAGTTCATTCTTATTCTCTTATTGCCTTTCGCTCTTAATTGACAATTTTTGTGAGGCAATGGGGTTAAAGGGCCAAGAATGATCCCATTTTGGTGCTTAATGCCAAAGGGGGAGAAATTAAGGCCAAAGCAAATGGATCAGCTACCACTTGAGAAATTTTGAAAACAATAGAGTTAGAACTTTTGATTTGTCCAAAATACTCTTATTGTATCTTATTGTAAAAGTTGGTCTCTTGTGGGGAGAATTTATGATTATGGGAAAAAGGGGGAGTTTTTGGATCTTGATCAATTTCACTCTTGAAAAATCTCTCTTTATGACCAAACAAGTGAGTTTGAA
The DNA here is from genome assembly GCA_029449295.1 of Zea luxurians. Taxonomy (NCBI): domain Eukaryota; kingdom Viridiplantae; phylum Streptophyta; class Magnoliopsida; order Poales; family Poaceae; genus Zea; species Zea luxurians. Next base: position 191,767,935 of record JAOPSE010000001.1, read on the forward strand.
TTAGAGATAAGGAAAATGAACTTGATTTGCAAAAACAAACCAAGTGGTGGCAAAGAATGATCCAAATATGACAAATTAGAGTCAAAAACAATTTGGTTCTCTTTTGCATTGATATTGCACTTAATTTGGTTGCTTTGTGAAGTGTTGGCATAAATCACCAAAAAGGGGGATATTGAAAGGGAAATGTGCCCTTGGGCCATTTCTATAATGTTTTGGTGATTAAGTGCCCAACACACATTCTCTAAGTTATGTTTGTGCCAAAGATTGAAGAAGTGCAAATCATGTAACAAGGTACGTTTCTAGACTTAGTACATTGTTTTGAGTACTAACATATTTTGTCTAAGTGCTAGAAACAGGAGAAAAGGAATTGGAAAAGAGTTGGCTGTGTACAGCCAACTCCTGCTCGGTCTGGGTGCACCGGACTGTCCGGTGGTGCACCGAACAGTGTCCGGTGTGCCAGGCGAGTCCAAGGTGAATCGTTCGCGGCAAACTCATCGCTCTCGGGAAGACGATCGGCAGCGTACGGCTAAACATCACCAGACTGTCCGGTGGTGCACCGGACTGTCTGGTGAGCCAACGGTCGACTGCGCAACGGTCGGCCGCGCAATCCGTGGGTGACGCGTGGCCCGCGCCAATGGTCGGCAGGGGGCACCGGACTGTCCGGTGTGCACCGGACAGTGTCCGATGCGCCAACTGCCACGAATCTGCAACGGTCGTTTGCGCCAGAATAGGAAGGAAATCGGCACCGGACCGTCTACAGTGACTGTCCGGTGGTGCACCGGACTGTCTGGTGCGCCACCCGACAGAAGGCAATCTTAGCCTTCCTTGTTGGTCTCCAACAGCTCCTAGCTGCCTTGGGGCTATAAAAGGGACCCCTAGGCGCATGGAGAAGACACCCAAGCATTCACTAAGCATTGTAAGTCTCCCACACTCCGTCTCCGCTCACTTGATCCATCGTGTTAGTGATTTGAGCTCCGTTCTAGTTGTGAACTCTTTGTGCTTCATTTTGAGCTCAAGTCTTGGCTTGTGTGCGTGTGTGTGCTGTGGATTTGTGTGTGTTGCTCCCCAACCTTACTCTTGTGTTTTCCATTGTGATCTTTGTTGTAAGGGTGAGAGACTCCAACTTGTGGAGATTCCTCACAAACGGGAAAAGATATAAGGAAGAAAAACCATGGTATTCAAGTTGATCATTGGATCACTTGAAAGGGGTTGAGTGCAACCCTCGTCCATTGGGACGCCACAACGTGGAAGTAGGCAAGTGTTACTTGGCCGAACCACGAGATAAAATCGCGTGTCTCTTGTGTTGATCTCTTTGTGACTGTTTTGCCCACAAGAACTCGCTTCTCAACTACTTAGTCGCACTAACATTTCTATAACCAAGTTTTGTGGCTATTTAGACTTAAATATTGCAGGATCACCTATTCACCCCCCTCTAGGTGCTCTCAGGTTTAAAATAAAAAAACTAACTTCCTAGAGTAAAGCCGTAGGAAGTTACGTAACTTCCTAGAGTTTGTACATTTACTCTAGGAAGTTAAGTAACTTCCTAGAGCCGGCCGTAGGAAGTTATATTTTCGTTTGACTGGTCAACAACTGAATCCTAACTTACTAGAGAAGGTCGTAGGAAGTTAGGTGGGCAGCTAACTTCCTAGAGCCAACCGTAGGAAGTTAGCTTTTTCATTTGACTGGTCAACAGCTGACACCTAACTTCTTAGAGGAGGCCGTAGGAAGTTAGCTGGGTAGCTAACTTCCTAGAGCCAGCCATAGGAAGTTAGCTTTTCGTTTGACTAGTCAACAACTGACACCTAACTTCCTAGAGGAGGTCGTAGGAAGTTTGCTAACTTCCTATGGTTTTTTAACTTCCGACAGCTTTTATAAATACCGTAGTGAAAGGGAAATGTGCCCTTGGGCCATTTCTAAGTATTTTGGTGATTGAGTGCCAACACAAGTGCTTTTGTGTTAATTTATGTAAAGTGGTGGACAAAGTACAAATCATGTCAAAAGGTATGTTTCTAGACTTAGTACATTGTTTTATGGACTAATGTATTGTGTCTAAGTGCTGGAAACAGGAAAAATTGAATTGGAAATGAGATGGCTTTGTTCAGCCAAAGTCTGCTCAGTCTGGGTGCACCGGACTGTCCGGTGGTGCACCGGACAGTGTCCGGTGCGGCAGGCTGGCTCTGGCGAACTAGCTACTCTCAGGACTTCGATGGCGGTGTACGACTATAAATCACCGGACTGTCCGGTGGCGCACCGGACTGTCCAGTGAGCCGTTCACAGGCGAACTCGTCGCTCTCGGGAGTTGATTAACGGCGTACGGCTAAAATTCACCGGACTGTCCGGTGGCGCACCGGACTGTCCGGTGAGCCAACAGTCAGCCGGGGCAACGGTCGGCCGAGGATTCCACGCGTGACGCGTGGCCGAGCCAACAGTCACATTGGTGCACCGGACTGTCCGGTGGGCACCGGACAGTGTCCGGTGCGCCAACGGCTCTCAGACTCCAACGGTCGGCTTCGCCAAATAAGGAAGGATATCTGCACCGGACAGTGTCCGGTGGTGCACCGGACTGTCCGGTGCGCCAGCCGACAGAAGGCAAGATCTGCCTTCCAGGAATGTTCTCAACGGCTCCTAGCTGCCTTGGGGCTATAAAAGGGACCCCTAGGCGCATGGAGGAGCACACCAAGCAATACTCAAAGCATTCCTAAGCACCAAGACTTCGATTCCACGCATTTGTTTCTTCGTGATAGCATCTAGAGCTCTTGTTGAGTTGTGAACTCGTCGGGTTGTGTTGCGAGCTCTTGTTGCGACTTGTGTGCATGTTGACATTCTGATTCTTGTGTCTTGTGTGCATTGCTCATCCCTCCCTTACTCCGTGCTTCTTTGTGAACTTCAAGTGTAAGGGCGAGAGGCTCCAAGCTGTGGAGATTCCTCGCGAACGGGATTAAGAAAAGCAAAGCAAAACACCGTGGTATTCAAGTGGGTCTTTGGACCGCTTGAGAGGGGTTGATTGCAACCCTCGTCCGTTGGGACGCCACAACGTGGAGTAGGCAAGCGTTGGTCTTGGCCGAACCACGGGATAACCACCGTGCCATCTCTGTGATTGATCTCTTGTGGTTATTGTGTTTTGTTGAGACTCCTCTCTAGCCACTTGGCGATTATTGTGCTAACGCTTAACCAAGTTTTTGTGGCTTAAGTTTCAAGTTTTACAGGATCACCTATTCACCCCCCTCTAGGTGCTCTCAATTGGTATCAGAGCCGTTCTCTTCAAGAAGGGACTAATCGCCCAAAGAGATGGATCCTAAGGGGAAGGGAATCGTGATCAACGATAAGGAGAAGGAGTCCTACGTCAACGAGCCGAAGGATGACAAGCCTACCGACTCAGGCTCGGGCCATAAACGGAAAGATGGGAAGAAGAAGAAGACAAGGCGCATCAAGGAGATCGTCTACTACAACGACAGCGACGAATCTACTTCTTCCCAAAAGGACGACTACGACTACGAGAAACGAAAGACGATTAACTCAAACTTTTCTTTCGATTATTCGCGTATTCCGCTTAGCTCAAATTCACATTTACTTTCCATTCCTCTCGGCAAGCCTCCACACTTTGATGGGGAGGACTATGGATTTTGGAGCCACAAAATGCGTAGTCACTTGTTTTCTCTCCATCCAAGCATATGGGAGATTGTTGAGAATGGAATGAAGTTTGATAGCTCGGATAGTCCTATATTTATTAATGAACAGATTCATAAAAATGCACAAGCTACTACTGTGTTGTTAGCCTCCTTGTGCAGGGACGAGTACCATAAAGTGAGCGGCTTGGACAATGCCAAGCAGATCTGGGACACCCTCAAGATCTCTCATGAGGGGAACGACGTCACCTTGCTCACCAAGATGGAGTTGGTGGAGGGCGAGCTTGGACGATTCGCGATGATAAGGGGCGAGGAGCCAACCCAAACATACAACCGGCTCAAGACCCTTATCAACAAAATAAGGAGCTATGGAAGCACGCGATGGACGGACCACGACGTCGTCCGCCTAATGCTAAGGTCCTTCACTGTACTTGATCCACATTTGGTGAACAATATTCATGAAAATCCTAGGTACACCAAGATGTCGCCCGAAGAAGTCCTTGGAAAGTTCGTAAGCGGGCGAATGATGATCAAGGAGGCGAGGTATGTGGACGACGCGTTGAACGGTCCAATCCATGAGCCTCAACCCATTGCTCTCAAGGCAACGAGGAGCAAGGAGGCGCTACCTAGCAAGGTGGCACAAGTTGAGGCAGCAAGGCTCAATGATGAAGAGATGGCCCTCATCATCAAGCGCTTCAAGACGGCGCTTAAGGGTCGCAAGGGACAGCCAAGCAAGACCAAGACAAAGGGGAAGCGCTCATGCTTCAAATGTGGTAAGATTGGTCATTTTATTGCTAACTATCCCGATAATGATAGTGACCAGGAAAAAGGGAACAAGAGGGAGAAAAAGAAGGCATACAAGAAGGCTAAGGGCGAGGCACACCTTGGCAAGGAGTGGGACTCGGATTGTTCGTCATCCGACTCCGACAATGAAGGACTCGCCGCCACCGCCTTCAACAAGTCATCCCTCTTCCCCAACGAACATCACACATGCCTCATGGCGAAGGAGAAGAAGGTGTGTAATCGGGATACCACTTATGCTTCTTCAAGTGATGATGATTCCAGTGACGGCGATGAAATAGACTATTCTAGTTTATTTAAAGGTTTAGATAGAATTAAAATTGGCAAAATTAATGAGTTAATTGATGCCTTGAATGACAAGAATAGGTTACTGGAAAAGCAAGAGGATTTGTTGTATGAAGAACATGATAAATTTGTAGAGGCACAAAAATCTCATGCTTTAGAAGTTAAAAGAAATGAAATGCTTTCTTATGAACTATCCACTTGTCATGAAACCATTGCTACTTTAAAAAGTGTTAATGATGATTTAAATGCTAAACTAGAAGTAGCCAGTAAATCTAACTCTTGTGTAGAACATGTTACAATCTGTAAGAGGTGTAAAGATTTCGATGTTGATGCTTGCAGTGATCACTTAGTTTCAATTTCCAAATTGAATGATGAATTGGCTAGTCTTAATGCCCAACTTAAGACTAGCAAGAATGAATTTGACAAGCTAAAATTTGCAAGGGATGCCTACACGATTGGTAGACACCCCTCAATTAAGGATGGACTTGGCTTCAAGAGGGAAGCCAAGGACTTAACAAGCCATAAGGCTCCTATCTCCGCCAAGGAGAAAGGGAAGGCCCCTATGGCTAGTAGTGCTAAAAAGAACCATGCTTTTATGTACCATGATAGGAGACATTCTAAGAATGCCTTTAGGGGTTATGATGCTCTTGATTTTCATGCTATGACCGCTTCTAGTTCCCATGTTATGCATGATAGAAATGTTGCTAGGAGAAATGTTGTTCATAATATGCCTAAGAGAAATGTTGTTAATGTTCCTAGGAAAGTTAATGAACCTTCTACAATATATCATGCTTGCAATGCTTCATTTGCCATTTGTAGAAAGAATAAGAAGGTGATTGCTAGGAAGTTAGGGGCAAGATGCAAGGGAGATAAAACTTGCATTTGGGTCCCTAAGACAATTGTGACTAACCTTGTAGGACCCAACAAGAGTTGGGTACCTAAGACCCAAGCCTAAATTTGCCTTGCAGGTTTATGCATCCGGGGGTACAAGCTGGATTATCGACAGCGGATGCACAAACCACATGACGGGGGAAAAGAGGATGTTCTCTTCCTACGTCAAGAACAAGGATCCCCAAGATTCAATAATATTCGGTGATGGGAACCAAGGCAAGGTAAAAGGGTTAGGTAAAATTGCTATTTCATCCGAGCACTTTATATCTAATGTGTTTTTAGTTGAGTCTCTTGGATATAACTTGTTATTTGTTAGTCAATTATGCAATATGGGATATAATTGTCTATTCACAAATGTAGATGTGTCTGTCTATAGAAGGTGTGATGGTTCACTAGCTTTTAAAGGTGTACTAGACGACAAACTTTATTTGGTTGATTTTGCAAAAGAAGAGGCCGGTCTAGATGCATGCTTAATTGCTAAGACTTGCATGGGCTGGCTGTGGCATCGCCGCTTAGCACATGTGGGGATGAAGAACCTTCACAAACTTCTAAAGGGAGAACACGTGATAGGTCTAACTAACGTACATTTCGAAAAATATAGACCTTGTGCAGCTTGTCAAGCAGGGAAACAGGTGGGAGGCTCTCATCACACCAAAAATGTGATGACCACATCAAGACCCTTGGAGATGCTTCATATGGACCTCTTCGGACCCGTCGCCTATCTAAGTATAGGAGGAAGTAAGTATGGTCTTGTTATAGTTGATGATTTTTCCCGCTTCACTTGGGTATTCTTTTTGCAGGATAAATCTGAAACCCAAGGGACCCTCAAGCGCTTCCTCAGGAGAGCTCAAAATGAGTTTGAGCTCAAAGTGAAGAAGATAAGGAGCGACAACGGGTCCGAGTTCAAGAACCTTCAAGTGGAGGAGTTCCTTGAGGAGGAGGGGATCAAGCACGAGTTCTCCGCTCCCTACACACCACAACAAAATGGTGTGGTAGAGAGGAAGAACAGGACGCTCATCGATATGGCGAGGACTATGCTTGGAGAGTTCAAGACCCCCGAGCGCTTTTGGTCGGAAGCCGTGAACACGACTTGCCACGCCATCAACCGGGTCTACCTTCACCGCCTCCTCAAGAAGACTTCATATGAGCTGCTAACCGGTAACAAACCCAATGTGTCTTATTTTCGTGTATTTGGGAGCAAGTGTTATATTCTTGTGAAAAAGGTAGAACTTCTAAATTTGCTTCCAAAGCTGTAGAAGGGTTTTTATTAGGTTATGATTCAAATACAAAGGCGTATAGGGTCTTCAACAAATCATCGGGTTTGGTTGAAGTCTCTAGCGACGTTGTATTTGATGAGACTAATGGCTCTCCAAGAGAGCAAGTTGTTGATCTTGATGATGTAGATGAAGAAGACGTTCCAACGGCCGCAATGCGCACCATGGCGATTGGAGATGTGAGGCCACTGGAACAAAAGGAGCAAGATCAACCTTCTTCCTCAACTATGGTGCATCCCCCAACCCAAGATGACGAACATGTACCTCAAGTGGAGGCGCATGATCAAGGGGGAGCACAGGATGTTCAAGTTGAAGAGGAAGAAGCACCTCAGGCACCTCCAACCCAAGTTCGAGCGACGATTCAAAGGAATCATCCCGTCGACCAAATTTTGGGTGATATTAGCAAGGGAGTAACTACTCGCTCCAGATTAGTGAATTTTTGTGAGCATTACTCTTTTGTCTCTTCTATTGAGCCTTTCAGGGTAGAAGAGGCCTTGCTAGATCCGGACTGGGTGTTGGCCATGCAGGAAGAGCTCAACAACTTCAAGCGTAATGAAGTTTGGACACTGGTGCCTCGTCCCAAGCAAAATGTTGTGGGAACCAAGTGGGTGTTCTGCAATAAACAGGACGAGCATGGGGTGGTGACAAGGAACAAGGCTCGACTTGTGGCAAAAGGTTATGCCCAAGTCGCAGGTTTGGACTTTGAGGAGACTTTCGCTCCTGTGGCTAGACTAGAATCAATTCGTATTTTGCTAGCATATGCCGCTCACCATTCTTTCAGGTTGTACCAAATGGATGTGAAGAGCGCTTTCCTCAACGGGCCGATCAAAGAGGAGGTGTACGTGGAGCAACCCCCTGTCTTCGAGGATGAACGGTACCCCGACCACGTGTGTAAGCTCTCTAAGGCGCTCTATGGACTTAAGCAAGCCCCAAGAGCATGGTATGAATGCCTTAGAGACTTTCTAATTGCTAATGCTTTCAAGGTTGGGAAAGCCGATCCAACTCTTTTTACTAAGACTTGCAATGGTGATCTTTTTGTGTGCCAAATTTATGTCGATGACATAATATTTGGTTCTACTAACCAAATTCTTGTGAAGAGTTTAGCAGGGTGATGACCCAGAAATTCGAGATGTCAATGATGGGCGAGTTGAACTACTTTCTTGGGTTCCAAGTGAAGCAACTCAAGGACGGCACTTTCATCTCCCAAACGAAGTACACGCAAGACTTGCTAAAGCGGTTTGGGATGAAGGACGCCAAGCCCGCAAAGACTCCGATGGGAACCGACGGACACACCGACCTCAACAAAGGAGGTAAGTACGTTGATCAAAAGGCATACCGGTCTATGATAGGGTCTTTACTTTATTTGTGTGCTAGTCGACCGGATATTATGCTTAGCGTATGCATGTGTGCTAGATTTCAATCCGATCGAAGGGAGTGTCACTTAGTGGCCGTGAAGCGAATTCTTAGATATTTAGTCGCTACGCCTTGCTTCGGGATCTGGTATCCAAAGGGGTCTAACTTTGACTTGATTGGATACTCAGACTCCGACTATGCTGGATGTAAGGTCGATAGGAAGAGTACATCGAGGACGTGCCAATTCTTAGGAAGGTCCCTGGTGTCGTGGAACTCTAAGAAACAAACTTTCGTTGCCCTATCCACCGCTGAGGCCGAGTACGTTGCCGCAGGACAGTGTTGCGCGCAACTACTTTGGATGAGGCAAACCCTCCGGGACTTTGGCTACAATCTGAGCAAAGTCCCACTCCTATGTGATAATGAGAGTGCTATCCGAATTGCGGAAAATCCTGTTGAACACAGCCGCACAAAGCACATTGACATCCGGCATCACTTTTTGAGAGACCACCAGCAAAAGGGAGATATCGAAGTGTTTCATGTTAGCACCGAGAACCAGCTAGCCGATATCTTTACCAAGCCTCTAGATGAGAAGACCTTTTGCAGGCTGCGTAGTGAGCTAAATGTCCTAGATTCGCGGAACCTGGATTGATTTATAGCATACATGTGTTTATGCCTTTGATCATGTTCCTTATGCATTTTGTTGCTTACTTGTTGGTGCTCAAGTTGTACAAACACTCCCTGGACCTCACAAGTCCTCTTGCAAGTGGTGCACATATTTAGGGGGAGATGTGCTACAACTTGACCCTTTGAGACTAACCGTGTGTTTGAGTTTGCTTGTTTTAGTCTCAAAGGAGGTTTGAAAGGGAAAAGGTGGACTTGGACCATGAAAGACTTCCACTGCACTCCGATGAGAGGGTAACTTATTCCAAGTTCATCTCATGTACTCTTATTGCCTTTGTACTCTTATTTGAAGATTTTGGTGAGGCAATGGGGTTAAAGGGCCAAGATTGATCCCGTTTTGGTGCTTGATGCCAAAGGGGGAGAAAATAAAGGCCAAAGCAATAGATGGATCAGCTACCACTTGAGAAATTTTGAAAATAGTAGATTAGAGCTTTTGGTTTGGCAAAACTCTTTTATTGTCTCTTTTGTCAAAAGTTGGCCTCTTGTGGGGAGAAGTGTTGATTATGGGAAAAGGGGGAGTTTTTGAAATCCTTGATCAATTTCCTTTGGAATACCTCTCTTTATGTCTCTACAAGTGAATTTGACTTAGAGATAGGAATTTGAGTTTGATTTGCAAAAACAAACCAAGTGGTGGCAAAGAGTGATCCATATATGCCAAAATTGATTCAAAACAACTTTTGGTTTTCATTTGCATTGATATTGCACTTGTTCTAGTCACTTTATGTTGTGTTGGCATAAATCACCAAAAAGGGGGAGATTGAAAGGGAAATGTGCCCTTGGGCCATTTCTAAGTATTTTGGTGATTGAGTGCCAACACAAGTGCTTTTGTGTTAATTTATGTAAAGTGGTGGACAAAGTACAAATCATGTCAAAAGGTATGTTTCTAGAATTAGTACATTGTTTTATGGACTAACGTATTGTGTCTAAGTGCTAGAAACAGGAAAAATTGAATTGGAAATGAGATGGCTTTGTTCAGCCAAAGTCTGCTTAGTCTGGGTGCACCGGACTGTCCGGTGGTGCACCGGACAGTGTCCGGTGCGCCAGGCTGGCTCTGGCGAACTGGCTACTCTCGGGACTTCGACGACGGTGTACGGTTATAAATCACCGGACTGTCCGGTGGCGCACCGGACTGTCCGGTGAGCCGTTCACAGGCGAACTCGTCGCTCTCGGGAGTTGATTAACGGCGTATGACTAAAATTCACCGGACTGTCCGGTGAGCCAACAGTCAGCCGGGGCAACGGTCGGCCGAGGATTCCGCACGTGACGCGTGGCCGAGCCAACGGTCACATTGGTGCACCGGACTGTCCGGTGTGCACCGGACAGTGTCCGGTGCACCAACGGCTCTCAGACTCCAACGGTCGGCTTCGCCAAATAAGGAAGGATATCTGCACCGGACAGTGTCCGGTGGTGCACCGGACTGTCCGGTGCGCCAGTCGACAGAAGGCAAGATCTGCCTTCCAGGAATGTTCTCAACGGCTCCTAGCTGCCTTGAGGCTATAAAAGGGACCCCTAGGCACATGGAGGAGCACACCAAGCAATACTCAAAGCATTCCTAAGCACCAAGACTTCGATTCCACGCATTTGTTTCTTCGTGATAGCATCTAGAGCTCTTGTTGAGTTGTGAACTCGTCGGGTTGTGTTGCGAGCTCTTGTTGCGACTTGTGTGCGTGTTGACATTCTGATTCTTGTGTCTTGTGTGCGTTGCTCATCCCTCCCTTACTCCGTGCTTCTTTGTGAACTTCAAGTGTAAGGGCGAGAGGCTCCAAGCTGTGGAGATTCCTCGCGAACGGGATTAAGAAAAGCAAAGCAAAACACCATGGTATTCAAGTGGGTCTTTGGACCGCTTGAGAGGGGTTGATTGCAACCCTCGTCCGTTGGGACGCCACAACGTGGAGTAGGCAAGCGTTGGTCTTGGCCGAACCACGGGATAACCACCATGCCATCTCTGTGATTGATCTCTTGTGGTTATTGTGTTTTGTTGAGACTCCTCTCTAGCCACTTGGCGATTATTGTGCTAACGCTTAACCAAGTTTTTGTGGCTTAAGTTTCAAGTTTTACAGGATCACCTATTCACCCCCCTAGGTGCTCTCACGTAGGCAGTTATGTTTATTTCCTAGAGCTACCAGTTGCCTCTCGGAAGTTATGTATTTCCTACGGTTTCTTATAAAAGCTATAGGAAGTTATAAAACCGTAGGAAGTATATGATTTTGGTGTAGTGCAATGAAATTCCTACCATTGATACTCGTACCGCTAAAGCTCTCACCACTGAAGCTCCACCTCCTCCTTATCACTTTGTCGGCGTCTCGGACCCCGGGGGGGGGGTCCCTTGGACCGACGAGTGAAATCTCTGTGTGCCCCTGCCCAGATGGGTTAGCGCGGGATGGAACACAATATGTGTGGCAAGCCTTGTATTATCCTGCACCAGGGGTGCCGCTCGTAGTAGGGGTTACAAGCGCGTCGCGAGAGGGAGAGAGAGAGAGAGAGAGTTCGTCCGCTCCTTCCCTCGCGTGAACCCCCCTCAGGGTGGCCCTGGACCTCCCTTTTATAGACGCAAGGAGAGGGTCCAGACGTACAACGGGGGGCATAGCTATGCGCTAACGTGTCCGGCAGAGGAGCGCCTAAGCCTTGTGTACATGCCAACGTGGTCGTCGGGGGAGAGTTCGAGCCCTGTACACGTGATGGCGTGGCCGTCGGTGGAGCGCCTGAGTCCTGTAGGAGCATAGCTGGCAGTGCGGCAAGGGTCCTGCTGACGTCTTCTTGCTGCCGTAAGGGGCTGAGAGCCACCGGCGTCATGGTGCACGCGGGGCACCATCATTACCCGTCGCTGGGGTAAGCCAGATGGGACGCCGGTCTTGTTCCTCCTAGCCTGAGCAGGCTAGGAATAAGGTAATGATGTATCCCCTGTTGGCGCGGTCGGTCTGAGCCCAAGGTCGGGCGAGGCGGAGACTTCTGTCGAGGCTGAGGCCGGGGTCAGGCGAGGACGCGATTCCTCCCGAGATCGAGGTCGAGGCCGAGTCCAGGGGTCGGGCGAGGCGGAGACCTCCCGAGGCTGGAGCCTGAGGTCGGGCGAGGCAGAGCTTCCTGTTGCACCCGAGGCCGAACTCGGTGGTTGATCGTGACTTGTTGTCAGTCTTTGCCTGGGTGGTTGACACGACAGTCAGAGCAGGGCGAGCGGCACTGTTTTCCTGTCTCACCAGTACAGTAAAGAAGAGGGGTGAAGTGACTGCGGTCACTTCGGCCTGGCCGATTGAGGCGCGTGTGTCAGGATACGGCGTCAGGCATCCCCTGCATTGAATGCGCCTGCGAAGCGGTCGGTTGGTGAGGCGGTCTGGCCAAGGTTGCTTCACAACGAAGCCTGCCCGAGCCGGGCTTCGGGAGAGCCGAGGGGGCGCCCGCTACCTGAGGAGGCCCTCGAGCGAGGCGTGAATTCGTCTGGGACTACTGCTCCGGCCCGAGGCTGGGCTTGGGCGAGATGGCGTCCCTTGGGTAGACGAAGCCTTGACTTGAACCGCACCCGTCAGTTGGTCTGAGGGTGTTTACCAGCCATGATTTAGGAGCGTTGGGGGTACCCCTAATTATGGTACCCAACAGTAGCCCCCGAGCCTCGAAGGGAGTGTTGGTACTTGCTTGGAGGCTTTTGCCGCATTTTCGGTGAGGGGACTAGCCTTTCTCGGTTTTTGCCTTGTTCTGGTGGGTGCGCGCGAGCGCACCCGCCGGGTGTAGCCCCCGAGGCCTCGGAGGAGTGGTTTGACTCCCCTGAGGTCTGAATGCTTTTCGTGGTGCTTCGGCCGGTCTGATCGTTCCCTCATGCAGCCTGGCTGTAGCCCAGGTGCGTGGTCGGGTTCCAAGTTATCAAGCTAGTTTGTTGATGCTGTCAACAGTTTTGGCCGTAGCCGAGTGCGAGAGCAGCCCCCGAGCCTCTGCACGGAGCGAGAGGACGATCAAGGACCTTCTCGACTTTTATCATACGCCCCTGCGTCACCTTTCCGCAAGGAGGAGGGGAAGGGGGAAAGCGCCATGTTGCCCTCGGAGGGCGCCGAACATGGTGTTAACAGTGAGCTGCTAACGGGTGATCCGAGTGGACGCCCGTGCCCCGTTCATTAGGGGTCAACTGGTGGCCCAGAGGCACGCTCCAAAAGTACCTGCGGGTGATTCGCCGGACCCAGACCCCTTCGACAGGGTCCGAGGGCTCGATGCCTCCCTCCGGTGGGATTCCGTTACAAATCGTTCCCGCCGGTCTCGGAAATGTCCTAGGGTACCTCGGGAGCGTAGCCCGAGCCTCGGCCATGTATCGGACGTACCCAGAGTCATCCCTCACTCTGCGTGCTCTGGGGTGACTGTCGAACCCTTCCGAGGGGCCAGCCTACGAACCCCTGATCAGTAATGGGCACGGAGCCCGAGCGTTCTGGGGCGGCTGTCGAACCCTTCCGAGGGGCCAGCCTTTGAACCCCTGATCAGTAATGGGCTTGAAGTCCGAGTGCTCTGGGGTGGCTGTCGAAACCCTTCCGAGGGGCCAGCCTTCGAACCCCTGATCAGTAGGAGGGCTCGGGGCCTGCTTCTTTCGCCGAGAAGGATCCTTTCCACAACATCCCCTTTCTCAGTCCCTATAGCAAGAGAGAGAGAGGAGGAGGGGAAGGATATGAATTTAAATAAGGTGGCGCACCTTTTTTGACACGGTCATTATGGCGAAGGCGAAGTGACGCCCGCCTTGCCTGCCAGAGGTGTCGCCTGCTCCGCCGGGGAGTTAATGCGGCGGGATGGGCGATTCGCATGGCGCCCATTGCGTGCGAGCCATTCGAGGAACGGAACACGGGTGCGTCGTCTTCACGCCGTGGGAGAGGGCTCTCCTGTCGCTTCAGGAGGGGACGCGAGCCTGCAGGTGATTTGACCGCTGCTTCCGCTGCAGTTACTGCCGGCCCACTTTTGGGCCATGCCGACCGCCGTGCCTGTCCCTGCAGTCGACTAACCCGTGGCCGCCGCTATTAGTTGGCACTGTTGGGTCACGCGCAGGGCTGCCTTGAGACGCGGTACTGGTTCCGCAGTCGAGGAGGCGCAACATTGGCGCGAGTGGCAGGGTAGCTTCTTGTACATCGTAACCGGCGTGCCGGTTACATGACATGCGGGCCCGCTTCCTTTGCGCTGGTCCACCGGATATGGTCAAAGCCGAAAGGGCGCAGAGTTGCGGTGTAGTTGGATGCATGTCGCGTGGCGGTCCACCCTTTCGACCATCGGTTTCTGCGAAGATGGGAGAGCGCTTGTAACCGCGGGGCGGTTACATGCCTCGCGTGCGGCGGTTCGCCTTCTTCATGCTTCGGATCAGCTCGCATGACGTGTGGGTCCCAACCCTCGTGTTGTAGGGGGAGAACCCTGGAGTATGTCAGTGGAGACTTCGCCTGTGACGCTAAGGGGTGCAAGTGAGGAGGTCTGCCTATAAAAGGGGGATCGATCCCCGGGGCAGTGGCCATGCCTTCGTTTTCCCCTCATGCATTGCGCCCTTCCACCTTTCGAGCCCCCGGATGGGGAGCACCAGCGCCGCCTTGCTTTTGCTGTCGTTGGAGGAGCGCAGCCTCGTGGAGATCGGCACCCTTCAGGCATCGCTCGGCTTCAAGGATTTTCGTCGAGCAGCCCGGCTGCATTCCCTCACCAATGGGCAGTTTGGTGGGGAGAAGCAAGCCGGGCCGCGGCCTCCGCCCCGCCCTCAGCTTCAAGGATCTTCGTCATCCTTGCTGAGGCGAAGGGCGAGCTGAGCCGGAGCCCGCCTCTACGTAGGCAGCGGCCCGCTCCTTCCCTCAATGATCTGGGGGGAAGGGCATTCGCCGCCTGTGGTGCTGGTAGCCGCCACACGTCTGGCTCCCCGGCGCGAGCGGCTCTAGCGCTGCTTCCGGTGCTGCCCCCACCGCTAGTCCTTGCTGCGCCGCTGGCTGTTGGGGGGTCGCATAACACGTCGTACGCCGCGAGGGCAGCGGTCGTGTTCCGGGACAGCCCCGTTCTCGTTCTTTTGCGGGCGAGGGCCTCTCTACTGCAGCGTTTGCCCTGAAGCCGTTGCTGCAGCTGTCTGGCCGCCCGAGGCGGAGGTCGTTGTCGCTGCTGTCGGAGCGGCTACCGGCGAGCCACCCAGAGTTTGTTGTCCCGTAGGCCCTCTGGTGTAAGGTCGTTCGTACCCGCGGGAGCGGAACCGGAGCCCCGTTTGTAAAGAGATATATCGGGTTTTTGCCGGAGCAAAATGTAACCGCTTCAAGTACTTAGACATTTGTCGTAGGTCGGGAGAACCGCCGAGGGTTCTGCTGATGTCTAAGTCTGTGTAGCATAGTTACCCCAAGTATATGTTTTGTTCTTCGTGGCTGTCGAGGCCTAAACATTTGGGTATTCCGAATATAAAGCTGTGTTTCTTCCTCATTCCGAGCACTGGGACTTGCCTGTTGGCTAGCCAAACCACTTAACCGAGCGTGAGTTGCCTTTCACGGAAGGTGACGAGTGAGGTATCCGTATCCCTGAGGCGTAGGAGTCCCTCGGCTCGGTCGGCCTTGCCGCTCTAGGCTGCTCTTGCTCAGTTTTTGAGAACCCTCGGCTGCTCCGCGATGAGCCAGAGCCGGAGGCAGCGGTGTTAGCGTGGATAGAGGCGGAGTCGGCTCGGAAAGAGACTTCGTCGGCCCAGGAGATGGTGGCTTCCCAGGCCGAGGAAGATGTGGCAGCAACCGCTGGAGCTTGGCCGAGACATCCGCTGGCGCGGTGCTGGCGTCCTCCCTTAGGTGGAGGTCCTTTTCGCCCGGGTCGCCGTCCGAGGCCGGGCCAGGTTCCGCCGAGGGTGGAAACAACGCCGAGGGTGCTGCTGCTCCCCCTGCCGATGCCTAAACCTGCGGAAACAGTTTGTCTGTAGCACGCGCATGTTTTTTCGCGGCCGCCGAGGCCTAAACACTTTATCGTCATGTTAAAAAGTTGCGTCTTCTTTCCTCTTGATTCGAGCATCACGACTTGTCTGTCAATAGTAGAATCGTTCATCCGAGCGAGAGTTACTTTTCACAGAAGGTGATGAGTGAGGTATCCGTATCCCGGAGGCGTAGGAGTTCCTCGGCTCGGTTGGCCTTGCCTCTTACGTGTACTCTCGTCGTTCTCAGGATCTCGCTATCGATACGGAAGTCGAAAGCACAAAGATTGTTTTGGTAGAAAATTTTTCCGAGGAAAATTTTGACGCAGAGGGGGTTCCCCCCTTCTAGCCCCCGAGGGAGGGTCGGGCTTTGCTGAGGCAAGGCCGACCCTTCCTTGATGGTTAGACTTTGTGTATGTAAACGAGGTACATGAATGACTTAAAACATCTTAAGGGTAGAAGCGACGTAGCTGTTGGATGTTCCAAGCATTGCTGTAGACCTCGCCTTGGTCGTTGGCCAGGTTGTATGTTCCGGGCTTCAAGATCTTGGCGATGATGAAGGGCCCTTCCCAGGGAGGAGTGAGCTTGTGGCGCCCTCGACGTCCTATCGCAGGCGAAGCACCAAGTCTCCCACTTGGAAGCCTCGGGACCGAATGCTTCGGGCGTGGTAGCGCCGCAGCGACCGCTGGTACCATGCCAAATGTAGTAAGGCAACGTCCCGAGCCTCTTCAAGTTGGTACAGCGAGTCTTCTCGGCTGGTCTGGTTGCTTTGGTCGTCGTATGCCCTGGCCCTCGGGGAGCCGTATTCTAAGTCCGTGGGGGAGGACGGCCTCGGCCCCATAGACTAGAAAGAACGGCGAGAAACCCGTGGCGCGGCTCGGCATCGTCCTCAGACTCTAGACTACCGAGGGTAGCTCTTTCACCCACCGCTTGCCAAACTTGTTGAGGTCGTTGTAGATCCTCGGTTTGAGTCCCTGCAAAATCATGCCGTTGGCACGCTCCACTTGCCCATTCGTCATGGGATGAGCTACGACGGCCCAGTCCACACGGATGTGGTGGTCGTCATAGAAGTCCAGGAACTTTTTTTCGGTGAACTGCGTGCCATTGTCGGTGATGATGGAGTTTGGGACCCCGAATCGATGGATGATGTTGGTGAAGAATGCCACCGCCTACTCGGACCTGATGCTGGTCAAGGGTCGGACCTCGATCCACTTGGAGAATTTGTCGATGGCGACCAGCAGGTGCGAGAAGCCCCCGGGTGCCTTCTACAAGGGACCAACGAGGTCTAGACCCCACACAACAAACGGCCAGGTGATGGGTATCGTCTGCAAGGCCTGAGCAGGCAGATGCGTCTGCTTTGCGTAGAATTGACACCCCCGGCAGGAGCGCACAATCCTAGTGGCGTCGGCCACCGCGGTTGGCCAGTAGAAACCTTGTCGGAAGGCATTTCCCACGAGGGCTCGAGGTGCTGCATGGTGGCCGCAAGCCCCCGAGTGTATTTCTTGCAACAGTTCTTGTCCCTGGGCGATAGATATGCATCGTTGGAGGATGCCCGAGGGGCTGCGATGATAGAGCTCTTTTTCATCACCCAGCAAGACGAATGACTTGGCGTGCCGAGCCAGCCGCCGAGCTTTGGTCTTGTCGAGGGGAAGCTCTCCTCGGAGGAGATATTCCAGGTACGGGGTCTGCCAGTTCGGATCTGGTGTGACCCCATTCTATTCCTCCTCGATAGGCAAGGCCTCTTCCTCGATGGCCGAGGGTGCCTCGGGTTCGGCCGAGTGTACCTCGGGCTGGGCCGAGGCTTCCTCAGGCTCGGGCGTGTCGTCGATCTTGACAGATGGTTGATGTAGGTCTCTGGAGAAGACGTCCGGGGGAACCGTCGTTCGCCTCAAGGCTATCTTCGCCAGCTCGTCCGCAGTCTCGTTGTACCGTCGGGCGATGTGGTTGAGCTCTAGCCCGTAGAACTTGTCTTCCAGGCACCGGACTTCGTTGCAGTAGGCTTCCATCCTCCAGTCGCGGCAGTGGGAGTTCTTCATGACTTGGTCGATGATAAGCTGTGAGTCGCCACGAGCGTCGAGGCGCCGGACCCCTAGCTCGATGGCGATGCGTAGCCCGTTAACCAGGGCCTCGTACTCGGCCACGTTGTTTGATGCTGGAAAATGGAGGCGAATGACGTAGCGGAGATGCTTTCCGAGGGGTGAAACGAAGAGCAAGCCAGCGCCTGCTCCTGTTTTCATGAGTGACCCATCGAAGTACATGGTCCAGAGCTCGGGCTGGATTAGAGTTGTCGGTAACTGGGTGTCAGTCCACTCAGCCAGGAAGTCTGCCAAGACCTGGGATTTTATGGCCTTCCGAGGAGCGAATGATAGTGTTTCGCCCATAAGTTCCACCACCCACTTTGCTATCCTACTCGAGGCCTCACGACACTAGATGATCTCCCCTAGGGGGAAGGATGACACCACAGTCACCGGATGAGACTCGAAGTAGTGTCGCAACTTTCATCATGTCAGAATCACTGCGTAGAGCAGCTTCTAGATCTGTGGGTAGCGGACTTTGGTCTCGGAAAGCACTTCGCTAATGAAGTAGACTGGCCTCTGGACGGGCAGTGCATGCCCTTCCTCTCGTCTCTCGACTACGATCGCGGCGCTGACCACCTGAGTGGTCGCGGCTACGTAGATCAAGAGGGCTTCTCCTGCAGCAGGGGGCACCAGGATGGGTGTATTTGTAAGGAGCGCCTTAAGGTTTCCGAGGGCTTCCTCGGCCTCGGGGGTCCAAGTGAAGCACTCGACATTCCTTAAGAAGCGGTATAGAGGCAAGCCTTTCTCGCCAAGGCGTGAGATGAAGCGGCTCAGAGCTGCAAGGCATCCCATGACCCTCTGTACTCCTTTCAAATCTTTGATCGGTCCCATGTTGGTGATGGCCGCGATTTTCTCCGGATTGGCCTCGATGCCCCGCTCGGAGACGATGAATCCAAGGAGCATGCCTTGGGGGACTCCGAAGACACACTTCTCAGGGTTGAGTTTCATGCCTTTCGCTCTCAGACACTTGAATGTCGTTTCAAGGTTAGAGAGGAGGTCGGAGGCTCTCTTGGTCTTGACAACGATGTCATCGATGTAAGCCTCGACCATTCTGCATATGTGTTCTCCGAACACGTGGTTCATGCACCTCTGGTAAGTGGCGCCTGCATTCCTCAAACCAAATGGCATTGTAGTGTAACAGTACATGCCAAAAGGTGTGATGAAAGAAGTCATGAGCTGGTCGGACTCTTTCATCTTGATTTGGTGGTAGCCTGAGTAGGCATCAACGAATGACAGGGTTTCACACCCAGCAGTGGAGTCCACGATTTGATCGATGCGAGGTAGAGGATAGGGAACTTTCGGACATGCCTTGTTTAGACCAGTGTAGTCTACACACATCCTCCATTTCCTATCCTTCTTCCTTACAAGAACAGGGTTAGCTAACCATTCGGGATGGAATACCTTTTTGATAAACCCTGCCGCGAGTAGCTTGTGGATCTCCTCGCCTATGGCCCTACGCTTTTCTTCGTCGAAACGGCGCAGGGTTTGCTTCACAGGTCGGGCTCCAGCTCTGATGTCCTGTGAGTGCTCGACGACATCCCTCGGTATGCCAGGCATGTCCGAGGGACTCCACGCAAAGACTTCGACGTTTGCGCGGAGAAAGTCGACGAGCCCTATTTGGGGTCGAGCTTGGAGCCGATCCAAACTTTCTTGCTGGCGTCATTGCTGGGGTCGACCGCCTCAACTGGTTCGAAGTTGTCGGCGTGCCGCTTCGCGTCGGGCGCCTCCTTGGAGAGGCGTTCTAGGTCGGCGATGAGGGCCTCGGACTCGGCGAGAGCCTCAGCATACTCCACGCACTCCACGTCGCATTCGTACGCGTGGCGGTACGTGGATCCGACGGTGATGATCCCGTTCGGGCCCAACATCTTGAGCTTGAGGTAGGTGTAGTTGGGGACAGCCATGAACTTGGCGTAGCATGGTCTTCCCAATACCGCATGGTAGGTTCCTCGGAACCCGACGACCTCAAAGGTGAGAGCTTCCTTTCGGAAGTTAGAGGGAGTTCCGAAGCAGACGGGTAAGTCGATCCGTCCGAGGGGTAGGATTCGCTTCCCAGGCGCGATCCCGTGGAAGGGTGCCGCACAGGCCTGGACCTCAGACCGATCAACCCCTAAGAGTTCCAGGGTCTCGGCGTAGATGATGTTAAGGCTACTGCCTCCATCCATGAGGACCTTGGAGAGCCTAACGTTGCCGATGATCAGATCGACGACGAGCGGGTACCTTCCTGGGCTTGGCATGAAGTCGGGGTGGTCGCCTCGGTCGAAGGTGATAGGCTTGTCGGACCAGTCTAGGTAGACGGGCGCAGCCACCTTCACCAAGTAGACCTCCCAGCGCTTCTGCTTGTGGTGCCGAGCCGAGGCGTTCACCGCCTGCCTGCCATAGATCATGAAGCAGTTATGGACTTTCGAGAACCACTCTTCCTTGCCGCCCTCCTTCTTGTCGTTGTCATGGCCCTTGCCATCTTCCGCCGGGGGCCCGGTCTTATGGAAGTAGCGCCGGAGCATGACACATTCTTCGAGGGTGTGCTTGACGGGCCCCTGGTGATAGGGGCACGGCTCCTTGAGCATCTTGTCGAACGCGCCGGCCCCTCCAGGAGGTTTCCGAGGGTTCCTGTGCTCGGCCGCAGCGACGAGATTCGCGTCAGCGGCGTCGCGCTTCGCTTGTGACTTGTTTTTGGCCTTCTTCTTCATGCCCCGCTGGGCGGACGCCTCGGGGGCGTCTATCTTCGGCTCTCCCTGAGGCTGCTTGTCCTTTCGAAAGATGGCTTCGACCGCCTCTTGACCCGAGGCAAAATTGGTGGCGACGTCCATCACTTTGCTCGCACGGGTGGGAGTCTTGCGCCCAGTTTGCTCACCAGGTCTCGGCAAGTGGTGCCGGCGAGGAAAGCCCCGATGACATCCGAGTCGGTAACGTTGGGCAGCTGGCAGATGTACTCTCGGAGGGACGTTGGGTACCAAAAACGTTGGGTAGCAAAAACCGCCGGATGTACTCTCGGAGGGACTCCCCTGGCTGCTGGCGGCAGCTTTGGAGGTCCCACGAGTTCCCAGGGCGCACGTACGTGCCTTGGAAGTTTCCCACGAAAGCTTTGACCAGATCATCCCAGTCGGAGATCTGCGCAGGAGGCAGATGCTCCAGCCAGGCTCGGGCGGCGTCAGAGAGGAAAAGGGGTAGATTACGGATGATGAGGTTGTCATCATCCGCCCCTCCCAACTGGCATGCCAGTCGGTAGTCCGCGAGCCACAGCTCCGGCCTCGTCTCCCCCAAGTACTTGGTGATGGTAGTCGGGGCTCGGAAACGGGAAGGGAACAGCGCTCGTCGTATGGCCCGGCTGAAGACCCGCGGACCAGGTGGTTTGGGCAAAGGACTGCGATCCTCCTCGCTGTTGCAGCGTCCCCCATGCCTGGGATGGTAGCCTCGGTGCACCTTCTCATCGAGGCGGGCTCAATGGTCGGGATGGTGGTGCTCGTTGCCTAGGCGTTCCCGGGCGGCAGGCGCCTCGTCCCGCGCGCGCTCGGGATGGACCGAGGCTTCCTGAATGCGTCGGGAGGACACCGCGTGATGCTCCGAGGGGTCAGCTCGCCTGCGGGAGGCGAAGCTCTTGGCTCGTCGAACCATGGTGCCTTCCAGGAGATCCTTGAGTTCGCCCTGGATACGCTGTCCCTCGGTGGTGGATGGCTCCGGCATGGCTCGAAGTAGCATCGCCGCTGCAGCTAGGTCCTAGCCGGACCCGCTAACGGCCGGGGGCAGCTGTGACACCCCAGTGTCACTCAGGGTTTTTTCTCAAAAGCCAAACCAAGAACCATCATTTTATGTGAACCAAAGTAAGCATGAGCAACAAAACAATTTAAGTGAGAAAGAATTCACCAAGTATATACTTAAAAGTGTCATGATCAAAGCAATTGAGTCCTTTAAAAGATAAGATTGTGCAACCCTAATTAAAAACCCTAAATGAGCCCCATGAGCAAAATTCAAGAAAGCAAGAAAAGGGAGTGAAAAGTTTAAAATTTTGAGTTGAGCCAATTATATAAGTTAAAGTATGTTTATTAAGCAACAAGAAAGATTGAGAAGGCTTAGCCAAAATAATTCAATTAAATCCCCAAATCAGCCCTTGATCAGTGAACCCTTGGGAAATTCAGATTTCTGAATTTCTGAATTTCAGACCTCCTTCCAAAGATCATCTGCGTTCTCTGCTTTTAAAAACTCAAAGTCAGAAGATCCAAATATCAAAGTCGTGCCAAATTACCTTGAACACATTCTGGGAAAGTTTGAACTCAAACCAAATTCATTTGACACGATTTCGGCGCAGCTTAACCTCGGGACCAGGCATTCTGACACTGGCACCTTGGTGACGCTACAACTCCCTGTCCCTAGCCTAAAACCGCACGTCGTCCATACACAAAAGACAAAGCTTGGTCTGGTGAACAAATCCCTTGCAGTGATCTTGCCCAAATTCGCGAAGATTTGCTCCCAATCGGCGCTTGAACAGGGGCATAGGCAACGGGAACACGTGTTCGACCGTGGCTGACACCCCCGGTTCACGCCCGTTCGCGCACCGCGCCTTCCCAGTGCACGCCCGCGCGCACTCGCCGGTCCACGACCGCCCGTGCACCGTGCCGTGCCTATAAAGCCTTCCCAAGCGCGCCCCACTTCGCCCCGCACTCACCCTCACCGGCCAGCCACTTTCTCTTAGCTCCGGCGAGCTCAATTCCGCCCGCCATTGCCGCTAGAGCTTCGGCCACCGTGGCCAGCCCACTCCAGCCATCCCCTGGGAAAGCCAGTGCTTCGGCTAGCTCCGCCAGTAGCCCGTGAAGCTTGCCAAGCCCTCGGACCCGGCCGGACTTCACCGGAGGCCCGAGATTGACTTCACCGGACTTCGGTCTTCCGCCGCCGCGCGTGGACCGAGCTATCCAGTGAGTCTCCGCCCAATTCCTTGTGCTCATGTCTTCTCTGGCATCCCGTGGTCCTCCCTGACCCATTTGATTGAACTATCTCGCCGTGACTAGGCCGGTCTCCTCGCCGCCGACGAGCATCCCTGCCTGCGCGCGCGGACCGACCGACTCCGGCCATCTCCGACGGCGTTCCGCACACCGTTGTGATCCCCGCGACCTCCCCTTCATCCTCGACCACTTCACCGGAACAGTCTCGCCGCCGGTAAGCCCCTCCGCCCTTTTCTCCGCCGCAGCTACTGTTTAAGGAAGAAGAAGGACCTCGGGTTAGGTTTTGTAGAACCCGAGGGGTTTTCTGTAATGTTAGAGACTCATGTGAATAGTAGCTTAAGGACTGATTCGCGAAGAAAACTTAGAAAACCCGCTAGGGACCCCAGTGCAAATTGGATTTCCATTTAATCAATTCTGATATTCTTTTTAAATAACCAGAGAACTTGTAAAATTCATAACTTGATGAATTCCTAGTCAAAAGATGTCAAACCAATTTTGCTAGCTCCTGTATATTATAATCTATCATTTAAAAATAGTAGACCCTATACTTTCTATTCAAAATTTTAGAGTTTAAAATTAAAATCAGAAACCCACTAAACCTTATTTAATCAAGGAAAATTACCTTTTCTTCTGTGCTGAACTTAAGAAAAATGGTAGATGATCAAACCTCTTGTAGACACTGTTTAAAAATAGTAGGAACCCCAGCATTAGAAATTAGGATGTAGTTTCTCATTTAAAGATGTTTTGTCCAAAACTTAGAGAAAATCAGAAGGACATTAGAAATTAATGAACAGTGATTAATATTATTTTTCCTAGTTTACTTATGTAACAGAGAACTTAGGAAAAATACAGAGACCATTAATTTGGACCAGTTTTAAATTAAAATGATTTGTTTAGCCTAAATAAGACTGAAAATCAATTATTAAAAAGGCAAAACCATAACTAAAATGCTTAACAAAAATCCAGTGGACTTATAACCACCAGAGCCCCACTACAAAAATACATAGCACCTCAGTCCAACTTTTTAAGTAAGGGAAATAAATACAAAGTGATAATAAGGCATTTTCCAACTAAATCATGAACAACCCCAAATAATGTGATAATGGGCAACCAAAAATTAACTAAGTCCATGATGAGGTAAACTACCAGAGAAAAATGCAAACCCATGAAAAGGAGGCAAACTCTTACCAATTGCTAATGATTTAAGAGAAAAGCCATTTAATTCAAATAATGCATACCACCCCTTCCCTTAAGCAAAAAGATGCCAAACTTCAGAATGATTGCTCTTGCACAAAATAATAACCAAGAAAAATAAGAACTCTGTTGTTTGATGTTTTTCCAATATAGTGGTAGTAGAAAGCACCCATTTGGCTAGAAACTTGAGAAAACCATAGAAAAATAATTAAAAAGTATTAATGACTAGAAATTTGTATCAAGTCATGTTATAACACCTAAAAGCCAGCAAAAATAAGTCCTGAAGAATTACCCACTGTTAAATAGTAGTTGTAGTTCAAAGCACCCCTTCTGCCCTAGAGTTTAATAATCTTGTACAGAGAAAACTATTCACTTGCTGATCCCCAAATTTTGAGACAGAAAAACACACACTAGTAACAAGCCACTGAAATTTTTGCAGAATTTTTAGAATTTTATAAAAGCAACTTGTAGTTCAAACCTACTCCAAAACATTAAAGAGAATAAAAGAAAAGGAAAGAAGAAATAAACCCCACCTCAATAAGTCTAACTTGAAGTACTTATCATATATCCCTAAGACTTAAAAAGAATTCAGTGGAACCCCAAAATTAAACCTACCACTTACCTTAGCTAAATTTGAACCAGTTTACCAAGTATACCACCCAAGGGTCTTACATAAGTAAAGTTAACTTTGTTTAACTCAAGAAAGATCATACACCTTTAAAGTTGTGATTTCTAAAAGCACATATCATATCATGCATATATCTTGCGCATTGCATTCATTAGATTGTAATCTTGCCGACGGAGAGTACGTGCTCATCCCCGAGCAAGGACCTGTCCAAGAGGAGGACCAGGAGCAGGCTTCAGAGGCTGCTATTGAGGATCTCCCCGCAGCCCCAGCAATTGAAGGCAAGCCCCGGTCTTATGCATAACCATGTTATTATATGCTACCTTACTACACTTAATGCTTGTAGGTTTGTAATGTGCACTTAAGTGTAGGAGTTGCTTGAAACCTCTAGTTGCATGAACTTAGGACTCCTTTTTGAGATGAATACTAGTATGCTAGGTCGAGTAGCTGCTTGCTAATCAGGATCTCGATAGAAGTCGAGTGATTTTTCTAGCACTCGCGCGAGGTCAGGAATTGATTGTATTCATCTTGATAATGGGATATATGTTGGTCTATGGACTTGGATCCAGGGAGGATGCCTTGTCTATGAGACGGGAAAATGAATTAAGGATTAATGTGTGGATACCTGAGTCAAGCTTTTGAACGTACTAAGCACATGCCGGGAAAAATGGTAACCGGTAAACCTAGTACCTGAGTGAAGCCGGGCGCGGACTTTATCCCTCATGCGACCTGAGACTGGGTCTCCCATGCTAGCTATGGTGGGTACAAGTGCGGTCACTGCACGGCGGCAGCCGGGGTCAGTGGAGCATTGTATGCCAAGGCGGTGAGGCCTGGACGCGAACGGGGAATCGATGGGGACGGTTGTCATGTGTGGGGTCAGAGTACCCTGACATGCCGTGTGTTTAGGTTTACCTTGCAAGGTTAAAACTCGATTCGAATCGTCTGCTTCTCGCAGCTAATGAGACTGCTTGATTCCTTGTACTGCATCGAGTAAGAAGTGAAATGTGGTTACATAAGATAACTTGTTGATTGAATAAATTGATTGTTACCATGTATGCTTAGAAGGAGCAAATCTAGCTAAGTTAATGATGGTAGAAATTGAAAAGCTAAAAAAAAATTGATTTTAGAAACAGCTAGTGCTTTTGGCAAACCAAACCCCTCAGCCAAACAGCTGCATAGTCTAGAGGTAGAGGAGTAGACTCCTCACACCGGGTAAGTCTAGCTGAGTATTAGTATACTCAGCCTTGCTTGTGGCACCATTTTTGCAGGTACCATGCAGGAAATGATTGATGGTGTGACTTGGCCTACCACCCTGCCACCGGGTTGGACGGTCGAGTGGGACGTTGCTCCAGCAGGAGAGGAGCATGAGGAGTAGTGGGCTAGGCCTTGCCCATTTCCTCATTACCGACGACATCGTTTATCCGCTGCACCTTAATTCATGAACTCTTATTTGCTACTTGAAAAACTCCGATCTATGTAATAACTCAGTACTTAATTTGAGGTTTCCTGTTTTATTGTATTTCTTCTGTGACTCACCTTCGAGTGAGATTGTGGAATTTGATCCTGGTTAAGTGGCTCTATCAGACTAGATCTGAAGGACTGACGGGTTATTCCGATTTAAGTGTGTCACGGCCCTCGAGGCGTGGTTTGGGCACTTAAGCTGGAATAATTCGGGTGGTTCTGCCACAGCTGGTATCGGAGCAAATTCCACCACAGAAAAGGACAATAAACCATGAATACCAATTTTCAAAACCTAAAACTTGCTTAGAAACTGCTATAGATCGTCAGGACTAGACCGCTAGACCTAGGACGAAAGGCCTTAGGCATAGAGGGAGGGAGAAATAGGTGGCTAATTAATTAGGCCCCGTGGGCCAGTACTTATATTTAAGGATGCCCTAAAAAGGCACCCTATTTTCTTTTTGAGAGGCAACGTTTCTTCCAGCATGCATGCATTATAAAACATAAAGAGGAATTAAAATTTGAGCTAACCCCTTTTTCTTTAAAACCATCCGGGCTCTCTTTTTCTTTTTCCTTCCACCATAATCTTTATCTCTGATTCCCTTCCGCAGATGAATTCACCCACCCCCGCCAGTGGAGGAGACTCTCGTTTCAGTTCTGACTTCCTTTCTCGCGATGGCTTTCCCTCCATCTTGTGGGAAGTGCTTAACTCCGCCGGTTACCCTACGCCCCCTTTGTACACGGTGCAGTTGTATGAGGAGCATCGGGTACCTCGTTGTCGGGTCTAGCTGACTTTGGAGGCTCATCCCCTTCAACCGGGTTGGCGTTCTCTTGACTCTGAGACGATTGGACTCAGGACGGACGACACCGTTGAGGCAGCAGCCATGAAGACTCTGACGACTTTCTGTGGCTACCATCCCCTAGAGATGGTGATGCACCCCTTGGGACTCTTCCCTGCTGAGAAGAAGGATGATCCCATGTGGTGTAACCGCGTGAGCCATGTGAAGGATGTGTGGGCAATGTATCCTGACTTGGTTGGGAGGGTCACTGTTCAGTGCATGAGTGCGCTGTACCGCCTTCAGGCCCTTCAAAGCGATGCTATGACACTCCTTGCCAACACCGCTCAAACCACTAAGCTCACTCTCGACAGTCGGGAAGATTTTGTGGTCGACCTATCCACAGAGTTGGTGGAGAAGGATCTGCAGGTGGAGAGGCTGCGCCAGCGTATCGCTACCTTGGAGCAGCAAGTGGAGATCCGAGACAACACTATTGATGTCTTGGAGAACCAGCTTCACGATGTGCAGAGGGAACTCGAGGAAGCAAATGACCACTTGGACATGCACCACCTGGAGATGGAGGCCAATGAAGCAGGAAGCGAGGGAGAAGAGGCTCCCGAGGAGTTAGGACCAGCCCCTGGAGCCAATGGGACTACCTCCGCGATGCCTCCTTCACCCGTATCCAGTGTCGCTTCCACCGCTCAGGGTTAAGTAGTCGCTTCGACACTTTTGGGCGGATAGAAACCTATGCGAGCTTAGTTGATGTCAGATTTTGGACTAGGCTTGAGGGTACCTTCCCCTGATTGATGTAACCCTGTAAACTTTTGAAATCTGTGGGATCTTTGTCACCATGTTATCTCCATTTCGAACCTAATATTATGATTATGGCATTTTTTTTCCTTCCATATGATATGATATCTTGCCGTTCGAAACTGTGAGTTGGGATAACAATGGCAACAATCTCTGTTTTCAGATGGCAGCTAGGCAGCGTCGCGGGCTGAACGAGCAAGTTCCCCCGCCACCACCTCCAGCTCCCACAGTGCAGGAGCTGATGGCCCAGCATAATGAGATTCTGCGACAGCTCTTGCAGCGCCAGCCCCACCCCCAGCAGCATGGTGGAGGCCAGCATCAGCGACCTCCGGCTATGGCAACTTACCAGGAGTTTCTGAGCACGCAGCCGCCCTTGTTCACCAAGGCAGAGGATCCGTTGGACGCCGACGTGTGGCTTCGCGTCGTCGAGTCCAAGTTTCCCCTCCTCACGGGAGACTGCCCTGATGCTACCAAGACCCGCTTCGCCGCGCAGCAGCTTCACGGATCTGCTCGGACTTGGTGGGATCACTTCCGTGCTATGCTCCCCGCTGATCGTGAGGTATCTTGGGAGGAATTCAAGACTGCCTTCAGAGGACACCACATTCCAGCTGGCATTCTTGATCGGAAGTTGAATGAGTTTCTGGCCCTCAATCAAGGAACCCGCACGGTACTGCAGTATGCGCAAGCCTTCAACGACTTATGCCAGTATGCAGGGTATCATGCCGATTCTGATGAGAAGAAGAGGGATCGCTTCTACAGGGGTCTCAATACCAAGCTGCGGGAACGACTCAACACTGTCCGGGCTGATAGCTTCAATGAGTTGGTCAACATGGCCATCTCTCAGGAGGATTGCATTGTTGCTCACCGGGCAGAAAAGAAGAGAAAGGCACCAATGGCAGCACCATCCGCTCAGGCTCAGAGGTTCCGGATTGTTTCTCACAATCAGAGCAGGGGTTTTCAGCAGCAGGCAGGCAGATGGGTGATCAGGCCACCTCAGCAGCAGCAGCAGCAGCAGCCGGCACCCAACCGCTACCCAGCTCCCGCCCCAAGGAACAATCAGCCTCCGCAGCAGCAGCAGTTCCGCCAGGGCAATGGGAACAAGTGTTTCACTTGTGGCAATGTGGGCCACTATGCCAAGAATTGTCCCAGGAACTAGCAGAGGCAGATGCCAGCACCAAATCAAGACAAGGGAAGAAAGCAGAAGGTGCAAGTCAGGCAAGGGAAGCTCAACTTCACTGCTCTTGAGGAAGTGCCAGAAGGAGCTCCTATCATGACTGGTATCTTTTCAGTTTATAATCAACCTGCTTTAATTCTGTTTGATTCTGGTGCATCTCACAGTTTCATTAGCCAAAGGTTCAGTGCTAATTGCAAACTGCCTTTTTCTCACTCAAAAGGGTCATTCATGATAGTCACACCTGGGGGTAAAATTGCAACTAATCAATTAAACCAAAGTGTGCCTATTCAACTCGGAAGCCACATTATCAAAACCACTCTTCTTGTGTTGGGATTGGAAAATGTGGACATTATTCTAGGGGCAAATTGGATGACCTTGCACCAAGTTGTGCTTGATGTAGCCAGCCGTACCGTGGAAGTTAATTCTCCCTTCTGCGGGAATTTCACTTTGATTTTGCCTAGTCAGGGTTCTACTCAGTCGTGTGCTTTCTCTATGACGGAGTTACCCCTGAAGAAGATCCCAGTGGTCTGTGAGTATGCAGATGTCTTTCCTGATGAATTGCCGGGAATGCCACCAGACCGGGATATTGAATTCGCCATCGAGTTGCAACCGGGAACGGCCCCAATTTCCAAGAGGCCCTACCGAATGCCACCCGCTGAGTTGGCAGAGTTGAAGAAGCAATTGCAAGAGTTGCTGGATAAGGGTTTTATTCGCCCAAGCACTTCGCCTTGGGGATGTCCAACACTGTTTGTGAAGAAGAAGGATGAAAGCTTGAGGCTGTGTATAGATTACCGCCCTCTTAATGCGGTAACTATCAAGAACAAGTATCCTTTGCCTCGTATTGATGTTCTCTTTGACCAGTTGGTCGGAGCCAAGGTGTTTTCCAAGATAGACCTTCGCTCTGGCTACCATCAGATCAAAATACGAGCAAGTGATATTCCGAAGACGGCATTCTCAACCAGATATGGGCTATATGAATTCTTGGTGATGTCATTTGGGCTGACAAATGCACCAGCATATTTCATGTATCTGATGAATTCTGTTTTATGCCGGAATTGGACAAGTTCGTGGTGGTCTTCATCGATGATATTCTGGTGTACTCAAAGAACGAAGAAGAACATGCCGGGCATTTGCATGTAGTGCTTCAACGTCTGCGAGAGCACCACCTTTATGCCAAGTTATCCAAGTGTGATTTTTGGCTAAAGGAAATCAAATTCTTGGGTCACACTATCTCTCAAGCTGGAATAGCTGTTGATCCTGATAAAGTGCAAGAGGTGATGAACTGGAAGCCACCAACAACTGTTCGCCAGATTCGGAGTTTTCTAGGATTAGCTGGTTATTACCGAAGATTTATTCCGGACTTCTCTCGAATTGCGAAGCCTATTACTGAGTTGCTGAAGAAAGAAGTCAAATTTGTGTGGAGTCAGAAGTGCGAGGATGCCTTCCATGCATTAAGGCAGCATCTGACCACAACACCAGTATTGGCGCAACCTGACAGCAGCAAACCTTTTGATGTATATTGTGATGCCTCGGGCACCGGGCTAGGTTGTGTCTTGATGCAAGACAACCGAGTCATTGCTTATGCCTCAAGAGCACTCAGGCCTCATGAGCAAAATTATCCCACTCATGACCTTGAGTTAGCAGCAGTGGTTCATGCATTGAAGATGTGGAGGCACTATCTAATGGGAACCCACTGCAACATCTTCACTGATCATAAGAGCCTTAAGTACATTTTTACTCAGGCTGATCTTAACATGAGGCAGAGAAGATGGCTAGAGCTGATCAAGGATTATGACCTGGAGGTACATTATCACCCAGGGAAGGCTAATGTGGTAGCTGATGCCTTGAGTCGGAAGTTGCAATGCAATTGTGTTCTGATGGATTCTCGCATTAACACCTTGTGCGATGAGTTGAGCAAGATGCAAATTGAA
The DNA here is from genome assembly GCA_029449295.1 of Zea luxurians. Taxonomy (NCBI): domain Eukaryota; kingdom Viridiplantae; phylum Streptophyta; class Magnoliopsida; order Poales; family Poaceae; genus Zea; species Zea luxurians. Next base: position 191,798,691 of record JAOPSE010000001.1, read on the forward strand.
GTGATTCCTTCTGGTTCTCTGTCTCACATTTCTGTTGAGCCAGCTTTGCAAGACCAGATTATCATGGCCCAGCTCAGTGACAAGGGAGTGCAGATTATCAAGAAGAATCTCCATCAGAAGGTTGAGAAGTATAATTGTTTCCGCCAGGATGAGAAGGGTGCGTTATGGTTCAAAAGCAGATTGGTAATTCCCAAAGACCAGGATCTCAAGAGGAAAATTTTGGATGAAGCTCATCTCTCCAAATTCTCTATGCATCCGGGAAGCACCAAGATGTACCATGATTTGAAGCCTTTGTACTGGTGGACCAGAATGAAGAGGGAGATAGCCCAGTATGTATCAGAGTGTGACACCTGTCAGAGGATAAAGGCAAGCCACTTGAAGTCAACTGGAGCTTTGCAACCACTATCCGTACCTTCATGGAAGTGGGACGACATCAGCATGGATTTCATTGTGGGTCTGCCTAACACCTCTCGTCATCATGATTCAATTTGGGTCATTGTGGACTGATTGACAAAAGTGGCACATTTTCTTCCTGTGCACACCACTGATAAGGCTCAGAGATATGCAGAATTGTATATTGACCGGATCGTGTGTTTGCATGGATTACCTCGGACCATTGTTTCTGACCGAGGAGCCCAATTTGTTGCCAGATTTTGGGAACAATTGCAAGAGTCCTTGGGAACCAAGCTAATCAGGAGTTCAGCTTACCACCCACAGACTGATGGTCAGACGGAAAGGGTAAACCAAATCCTGGAAGATATGCTGAGAGCGTGTGCGATCGATTGTGGCAAGAACTGGGATAAGCACCTCTCCTTGGTAGAGTTCGCTTATAACAATAGTTATCAATCCAGCCTAAGGATGGCACCTTTTGAAGCTCTCTATGGAAGAAGGTGCAGGACACCGCTCAATTGGTCTCAGCCTGGTGAAAGAGAAGTTTTTGGACCTGATTTAGTGACTGAAGCTGAAAGGAAGGTCAAGCTAATCAGGAGAAATCTAGAAGCTGCTCAGGCCAGGCAGAAGAGCTATCATGATAAAAGAAGGAAACCTCTCCAGTTCGAGGTGGGAAGTTTTGTATACCTCAAGGTATCACCCACCAAGGGAATGCAGAGGTTTGGGATCAAAGGCAAGCTAGCCCCTTGTTACATTGGACCTTATGAGATCATAGAAGCATGTGGACCCGTGGCATACAAGCTGAAGTTACCTTCAAAGATGTCTGCCATTCACAGTGTTTTTCATGTATCTCAGCTGAAGAAGTGTGTTCGATTGCCGACTGAGATCATAGCAGAACCAGAATTGGAGATAGAGCCAGATCTCTCGTACCAAGAGTACCCCTCCAAGATTCTGGATTGCAAAGAAAGATCAACTCGGGCTAAATCGATCAAGATGTACAAGGTCCAGTGGAGTAATCACTCCGAGGAGGAAGCTACTTGGGAAACCGAGGAATTCCTGAGATCCAACTTCCCTGATTGCCTACCTAAGGAAGCTGGTACGTAATCACCCCCAAACCCCTCCTCCTGCCTTTCGAATCTAACCTTCAAAAATATGATCTTAATTCAGAATGAAGTAACTATAAAGTAAAACTTAAAAGGACTTCCTTCTGAAGTTGCAAAGAGAATGACATTCGAAGAGCAGTTTATCCTAATAATAACAATAATCACCCATTTCCTATAAGTCTCACCCTTTGCTTTACCCCGGGAGGACTCTGGCCCGAATCTCGGGACGAGATTCCCTTAAGGGGGGGAGGCTGTGACACCCCAGTGTCACTCAGGGTTTTTTCTCAAAAGCCAAACCAAGAACCATCATTTTATGTGAACCAAAGTAAGCATGAGCAACAAAACAATTTAAGTGAGAAAGAATTCACCAAGTATATACTTAAAAGTGTCATGATCAAAGCAATTGAGTCCTTTAAAAGATAAGATTGTGCAACCCTAATTAAAAACCCTAAATGAGCCCCATGAGCAAAATTCAAGAAAGCAAGAAAAGGGAGTGAAAAGTTTAAAATTTTGAGTTGAGCCAATTATATAAGTTAAAGTATGTTTATTAAGCAACAAGAAAGATTGAGAAGGCTTAGCCAAAATAATTCAATTAAATCCCCAAATCAGCCCTTGATCAGTGAACCCTTGGGAAATTCAGATTTCTGAATTTCTGAATTTCAGACCTCCTTCCAAAGATCATCTGCGTTCTCTGCTTTTCAAAACTCAAAGTCAGAAGATCCAAATATCAAAGTCGTGCCAAATTACCTTGAACACATTCTGGGAAAGTTTGAACTCAAACCAAATTCATTTGACACGATTTTGGCGCAGCTTAACCTCGGGACCAGGCATTCTGACACTGGCACCTTGGTGACGCTACAACTCCCTGTCCCTAGCCTAAAACCGCACGTCGTCCATACACAAAAGACAAAGCTTGGTCTGGTGAACAAATCCCTTGCAGTGATCTTGCCCAAATTCGCGAAGATTTGCTCCCAATCGGCGCTTGAACAGGGGCAGAGGCAACGGGAACACGTGTTCGACCGTGGCTGACACCCCCGGTTCACGCCCGTTCGCGCACCGCGCCTTCCCAGTGCACGCCCGCGCGCACTCGCCGGTCCACGACCGCCCGTGCACCGCGCCGTGCCTATAAAGCCTTCCCAAGTGCGCCCCACTTCGCCCCGCACTCACCCTCACCGGCCAGCCACTTTCTCTTAGCTCCGGCGAGCTCAATTCCGCCCGCCATTGCCGCCAGAGCTTCGGCCACCGTGGCCAGCCCACTCCAGCCATCCCCTGGGAAAGCCAGTGCTTCGGCTAGCTCCGCCAGTAGCCCGTGAAGCTTGCCAAGCCCTCGGACCCGGTCGGACTTCACCGGAGGCCCGAGATTGACTTCACCGGACTTCGGTCTTCCGCCGCCGCGCGTGGACCGAGCTATCCAGTGAGTCTCTGCCCAATTCCTTGCGCTCATGTCTTCTCTGGCATTCCGTGGTCCTCCCTGACCCATTTGATTGAACTATCTCGCCGTGACCAGGCCGGTCTCCTCGCCGCCGACGAGCATCCCCGCCTGCGCGCGCGGACCGACCGACTCCAGCCATCTCCGACGGCGTTCCGCACACCGTTGTGATCCCCGCGACCTCCCCTTCATCCTCGACCACTTCACCGGAACAGTCTCGCCGCCAGTAAGCCCCTCCGCCCTTTTCTCCGCTGCGGCTACTGTTTAAGGAAGAAGAAGGACCTCGGGTTAGGTTTTGTAGAACCCGAGGGGTTTTCTGTAATGTCAGAGACTCATGTGAATAGTAGCTTAAGGACTGATTCACGAAGAAAACTTAGAAAACCCGCCAGGGACCCCAGCGCAAATTGGATTTCCATTTAATCAATTCTGATATTCTTTTTAAATAACCAGAGAACTTGTAAAATTCATAACTTGATGAATTCCTAGTCAAAAGATGTCAAACCAATTTTGCTAGCTCCTGTATATTATAATCTATCATTTAAAAATAGTAGACTCTATACTTTCTGTTCAAAATTTTATAGTTTAAAATTAAAATCAGAAACCCACTAAACCTTATTTAATCAAGGAAAATTAGTTTTTCTTCTGTGCTGAACTTAAGAAAAATGGTAGATGATCAAACCTCTTGTAGACACTGTTTAAAAATAGTAGGAACCCCAGCATTAGAAATTAGGATGTAGTTTCTCATTTAAAGATGTTTTGTCCAAAACTTAGAGAAAATCAGAAGGACATTAGAAATTAATGAACAGTGATTAATATTATTTTTCCTAGTTTACTTATGTAACAGAGAACTTAGGAAAAATACACAGACCATTAATTTGGACCAGTTTTAAATTAAAATGATTTGTTTAGCCTAAATAAGACTGAAAATCAATTATTAAAAAGGCAAAACCATAACTAAAATGCTTAACAAAAATCCAGTGGACTTATAACCACCAGAGCCCCACTACAAAAATACATAGCACCTCAGTCCAACTTTTTAAGTAAGGGAAATAAATACAAAGTGATAATAAGGCATTTTCCAACTAAATCATGAACAACCCCAAATAATGTGATAATGGGCAACCAAAAATTAACTAAGTCCATGATGAGGTAAACTACCAGAGAAAAATGCAAACCCATGAAAAGGAGGCAAACTCTTACCAATTGCTAATGATTTAAGAGAAAAGCCATTTAATTCAAATAATGCATACCACCCCTTCCCTTAAGCAAAAAGATGCCAAACTTCAGAATGATTGCTCTTGCACAAAATAATAACCAAGAAAAATAAGAACTCTGTTGTTTGATGTTTTTCCAATATAGTGGTAGTAGAAAGCACCCATTTGGCTAGAAACTTGAGAAAACCATAGAAAAATAATTAAAAAGTATTAATGACTAGAAATTTGTATCAAGTCATGTTATAACACCTAAAAGCCAGCAAAAATAAGTCCTGAAGAATTACCCACTGTTAAATAGTAGTTGTAGTTCAAAGCACCCCTTCTGCCCTAGAGTTTAATAATCTTGTACAGAGAAAACTATTCACTTGCTGATCCCCAAATTTTGAGATAGAAAAACACACACTAGTAACAAGCCACTGAAATTTTTGCAGAATTTTTAGAATTTTATAAAAGCAACTTGTAGTTCAAACCTACTCCAAAACATTAAAGAGAATAAAAAAAAAGGAAAGAAGAAATAAACCCCACCTCAATAAGTCTAACTTGAAGTACTTATCATATATCCCTAAGACTTAAAAAGAATTCAGTGGAACCCCAAAATTAAACCTACCACTTACCTTAGCTAAATTTGAACCAGTTTACCAAGTATACCACCCAAGGGTCTTACATAAGTAAAGTTAACTTTGTTTAACTCAAGAAAGATCATACACCTTTAAAGTTGTGATTTCTAAAAGCACATATCATATCATGCATATATCTTGCGCATTGCATTCATTAGATTGTAATCTTGCCGACGGAGAGTACGTGCTCATCCCCGAGCAAGGACCTGTCCAAGAGGAGGACCAGGAGCAGGCTTCAGAGGCTGCTATTGAGGATCTCCCCGCAGCCCCAGCAATTGAAGGCAAGCCCCGGTCTTATGCATAACCATGTTATTATATGCTACCTTACTACACTTAATGCTTGTAGGTTTGTAATGTGCACTTAAGTGTAGGAGTTGCTTGAAACCTCTAGTTGCATGAACTTAGGACTCCTTTTTGAGATGAATACTAGTATGCTAGGTCGAGTAGCTGCTTGCTAATCAGGATCTCGGTAGAAGTCGAGTGATTTTTCTAGCACTTGCGCGAGGTCAGGAATTGATTGTATTCATCTTGATAATGGGATATATGTTGGTCTATGGACTTGGATCCAGGGAGGATGCCTTGTCTATGAGACGGGAAAATGAATTAAGGATTAATGTGTGGATACCTGAGTCAAGCTTTTGAACGTACTAAGCACATGCCGGGAAAAATGGTAACCGGTAAACCTAGTACCTGAGTGAAGCCGGGCGCGGACTTTATCCCTCATGCGACTTGAGACTGGGTCTCCCATGCTAGCTATGGTGGGTACAAGTGCGGTCACTGCACGGCGGCAGCCGGGGTCAGTGGAGCATTGTATGCCAAGGCGGTGAGGCCTGGACGCGAACGGGGAATCGATGGGGACGGTTGTCATGTGTGGGGTCAGAGTACCCTGACATGCCGTGTGTTTAGGTTTACCTTGCAAGGTTAAAACTCGATTCGAATCGTCTGCTTCTCGCAGCTAATGAGACTGCTTGATTCCTTGTACTGCATCGAGTAAGAAGTGAAATGTGGTTACATAAGATAAATTGTTGATTGAATAAATTGATTGTTACCATGTATGATTAGAAGGAGCAAATCTAGCTAAGTTAATGATGGTAGAAATTGAAAAGCTAAAAAAAATTGATTTTAGAAACAGCTAGTGCTTTTGGCAAACCAAACCCCTCAGCCAAACAGCTGCATAGTCTAGAGGTAGAGGAGTAGACTCCTCACACCGGGTAAGTCTAGCTGAGTATTAGTATACTCAGCCTTACTTGTGGCACCATTTTTGCAGGTACCATGCAGGAAATGATTGATGGTGTGACTTGGCCTACCACCCTGCCACCGGGTTGGACGGTCGAGTGGGGCGTTGCTCCAGCAGGAGAGGAGCATGAGGAGTAGTGGGCTAGGCCTTGCCCATTTCCTCATTACCGACGACATCGTTTATCCGCTGCACCTTAATTCATGAACTCTTATTTGCTACTTGAAAAACTCCGATCTATGTAATAACTCAGTACTTAATTTGAGGTTTCCTGTTTTATTGTATTTCTTCTGTGACTCACCTTCGAGTGAGATTGTGGAATTTGATCCTGGTTAAGTGGCTCTATCAGACTAGATTTGAAGGACTGACGGGTTATTCCGATTTAAGTGTGTCATGGCCCTCGAGGCGTGGTTTGGGCACTTAAGCTGGAATAATTCGGGTGGTTCTGCCACAGCAACGCTGCCCTGGCATTGTCGACGATGCGGTGCCGGATGTCTTGGGGCCAATGACAGGCTTCTTCGGCGAGTGTTCGGCCTGCCCACTCCTGTTCGATGTTCTGTCGGAGCTGCACAAGCCGGCCTGCTTCACCGTCGACCCGGGCTTGCATCTCACGGATTTGCTCGAGCTGTATGTCCTGACCCCCCGTAGGGACTGGGACCACAGCTAGCTCCCGCAGGATGTCAACGCGAGATGCGGGCCCAGGAGGATCGTCAACCTCTGGCATACTGAGGTGGTTGCCTTCGTTGTGATCTCCCAGATCGACGTGGAAACATTCGCGACTTGGGCCGTAACCCTCGTCGCCAAGGTCATGGCCATCGTCAGAACAACCGGAGAGGCAGTGGTCACATGCGGACATGAAGTCCCGCATGACACCGGGGTCATTAAGGCCAGAGAAATCCCAACCAGAGTCGGGGTCGTCCTCCTCCTCAGAACCCGCCGGTCCGAAGGTTGAGACAGCTGTCAGTCGGTCCCAGGTCGACCACATGTGGTACCCTAGGAGGTTTGGATACGCCTTTACGAAGGCGCTCACCGCAGCGGGGTCGCTAGGTGGATCGAAGCTGAACCGAAAAGGTACGGGATGGAAAATGGACAGTACCTCTTAGTCGATGGACGGTGGTGAAGTCGCGTCGGGGGCGGAGCACACCATCATCTCAGGTACAAGAGTAACGCCCAGCAGGTCCTTTGCGAGGGTGCTGGCGTCATCAGTCCGCTTGGGGCTGACACGTCGCGGGGAAGTGATACCCGTCGTCGTCTCAGGTGCGAGGACAATGCCCAACATGTCCCCCGGGGGAGTGCCGGCGTCGTCGACTCGCTCTGGTGCGACAGCCGACAAGGTGCCGCCTCCTGCGTGGCCATGGTTGCCTCGTCTCCGCCTCCTCTAGCGAGGAGGGTGGCGGGGACGACCGGAGCGCTCCTCTTCCGCCGCGGGGAGATGCTATCGTAGAGCTCGCCGCCGCCGGGCGAGTCGGAGACCGTCGTTGTCGTCACGCCGCGGGGGGAGGAGTACCATGTCGTAGCTGTCGTCGAGGGACATGAACTCAAGACTCCTGAAGCGGAGCACCGTCCCGGGCTGAAGAGGTTGCTGAAGACTCTCCATCTGGAACTCAACGGGAAGGTGTTCGTTAACACGCAGCAGGCCCCTACTTGGCGTGCCAACTGTCGGTGTCTCGGACCCGGGGGGGTCCCTTGGACCGACGAGTGAAATCGCTGTGTGCCCCTGCCCAGATGGGTTGGCGCGGGATGGAACACAAGATGTGGGGCAAGCCTTGTATTATCCTGCACCAGGGGTGCCGCTCGTAGTAGGGGTTACAAGCGCGTCGCGAGAGGGAGAGAGAGAGAGAGTTCGTCCGCTCCTTCCCTCGCGCGAACCCCCCTCAGGGTGGCCCTGGACCTCCCTTTTATAAATGCAAGGAGAGGGTCCAGACGTAGAACGGGGGGTGTAGCTATGCGCTAACGTGTCCGGCAGAGGAGCGCCTAAGCCTTTTGTACATGCCAACGTGGCCGTCAGGGGAGAGTTCGAGCCTTGTACACGTGATGGCGTGGCTGTTGGTGGAGTGCCTGAGTCCTGTAGGAGCACAGCTGGCAGTGCGGCAAGGGTCCTGCTGACGTCTTCTTGCTGCCGTAAGAGGCTGAGAGCCACTGGCGTCATGGTGCACGCGGGGCACCATCATTACCCGTCGCCGGGGTAAGCCAGATGGGACGCCGGTCTTGTTCCTCCTAGCCTGAGCAGGCTAGGAATAGGGTAATGATGTATCCCCTGTTGGCGCGGTCGGTCTGAGCCCAAGGTCGGGCGAGGCGGAGACTTCTGTCGAGGCCAAGGCCGGGGTCGGGCGAGGACGCGATTCCTCCCGAGACCGAGGTCGAGGCCGAGTCCGGGGGTCGGGCGAGGCGGAGACCTCCTCCCGAGGCTGGAGCCTGAGGTCGAGGCCGAGTCGGAAACCTCCTCCCGAGGCTGGAGCCTGAGGTCGGGCGAGGCGGAGCTTCCTGTTGCGCCCGAGGCCAAACTCGGTGGTTGATCGTGACTTGTTGTCAGTCTTTGCCTGGGTGGTTGACACGGCAGTCGGAGCAGGGCGAGTGGCGCTGTTTTCCTGTCTCATCAGTACAGTAAAGAAGAGGGGCGAAGTGACTGCGGTCACTTCGGCCTGGCCGACTGAGGCGCGTGTGTCAGGATACGGCGTCAGGCTTCCCCTGCATTGAATGCGCCTGCAAAGCGGTCGGTTGGTGAGGCGGTCTGGCCAAGGTTGCTTCACAATAAAGCTTGCCCGAGCCGGGCTTCGGGAGAGCCGAGGGGGCGCCCGCTGCCTGAGGAGGCCCTCGGGCGAGGCGTGAACTCGTCTGGGACTACTGCTCCGGCCTGAGGCTGGGCTCGAGCGAGATCGCGTCCCTTGGGTAGACGAAGCTTTGACTTGAACCGCACCCGTTAGTTGGTCTGAGGGTGTTTACCAGCCATGATTTAGGAGCGTTGGGGGTACCCCTAATTATGGTACCCGACACACTTATTCATACCCTTCCCTATACCCATATGTGTATCCATATGGGGATCCTTCTTAGGCTATCTTTGAGAGCACCTAGAGGGGGGTGAATATGTGATCCTGTAAAAATAGCTTAGCAACACAAACTTGGACTAATATTAGATTAGTGAAAGCTAAGTCCAAGTTCAAGAAAGAAGTACAAGCGGAGTAAACTTTTTCACTTAATTGATCTTGACAATATGAGTATTAAACTTAGAGCAATTATGCAAGTAAAGTGTATGTAGATAGACAGAATTGCACACAAATAAAGATAAGTGACACAACGATTTTTATCCCATGGTTCGGTCAAGTAGAATACTTGCCTACTCCATGTTGTGGCGTCCCAACGGACAAGGGTTGCACTCAACCCCTTTCAAGTGATCCAAAGATCAACTTGAATACCAGGGTTCTCTTTATCTTAACAATATCCCTTTGTGAGGAATCTCCACACTTTGGAGTCTCTCACACCTTACACAAAAGATCCCAAATGAGCACAGTAGTAAGGAGGGAATAACAATAGACACAAGAGCGAGAGTTGCAGCACCAACACGCACACAAGACAAGAACGAGCACACAAAAGCAACACAATGGAGTTACAACTCAGAAAAGTGCTTGAATCTCTATCACAGTGAACCAGATGCGTGAATGTGAAGTCTCCGCGTCTTAGGATGTTGAAGGATTGCTTGGTATACTGTTCCATGCGCATAGGGGTCCCTTTTATAGCCCCCAGGCAGCTAGGAGCCGTTGGAGCTCAATCTAGAAGGCCATAGTTGCCTTCTGTCCATGGGCGCACCAGACAGTACAGTGCACCACCGAACAATGAATAGTGCACGATTTCCTTCCTTTTCTGGCGAAGCCGACCGTTGCAGCCATGACCCTTGTGGCACACCGGACAGTCCGATGTGACCTTCCGACCGTTGGTGGAGTCCACGTGTCGCCCGTTGATCGCGCAGCCGACCGTTGGCGTGGGCGCGGTTAACTCGCCGGACAGTTCGGTGTACATCGAACAGTTCGGTGAATTATAGTCGCGGCGCGTTGAGTTTTTCCCGAGAACGGCATGTTCGCTGGGGGCGCTAGCGTGGGCACCGAACACTGTTCGGTGCACACCGAACAGTCCGGTGGGCTGGTGCAAGTCTGGCTGGACTTAGCCAAACTTCTCCAATTCGATTTCTCTCATTTTGACAAGGTTCCTAGCACTTAGTATAATAATGTTAGTACCAAAAACAATTTACTAAGGCTAGAATCATATCTTGTTTTTCCATTTGCATCTCTTTGATATTTAGCTTATATAAACAAAAACAATATGTGTTGGGTACCTAATCACCAAAACATTTATATAAATGGCCCAAGGGCATATTTCCCTTTCAATCTCCTTCTCATTGGTGATTTATGCCAACACATCAAAAGCAACTAAAAATGCAACAATATTTTCAAAGATGAGCTAAAGAGTACAAATTGAAGACCAATTCATCTCACATAGGATTTGGCATATTTGGATCACTTTTGCCACCACTTGGTTTATTTTCTCAAAACAAATTCGTTTTCCTATTTCTATGTAAAAAACACTTGTTTTGGCAAATCATGAGATCTTTGACAAGTAATTTTGATCAAATGGCAAAAACTCCCCCTTTTCCCATAATAAAATTTCTCCCCCATAAGAGACCAATTTTTGCAATAAGAGGGTTTTGATCAAACACCAAAAATTTTAACTCTAAAATTTTGAAATGCACAAGTGGTTGGTTGATCCATTTGCTTTGGCCTTAATTTCTCCCCTTTGGCATTAAGCACCAAAACAGGAGAACTATTTGGCCCTTTAACCCCATTGCCTCATAGAAATGTCAAATAAGATCAAAAGGCAATGAGAACACAAATAAGAACTTGAGACAAGATACATTGATATCGGGATACAGTGGAAGCCCTTTCTTTGTCCAAGTTCACCTTTTTCCTTTCAATTCAACTTTGAGACTATATCAAAAGTACTCAAGCAAACACGTTAGCCTCAAAGGATAAAGTTGTAGTACATCCTCCCCCCTAAACATGTGCATCATGTGCATAGGGACTTGTGAGGTCCAGAGATGACTTGTACAACTTGAGCACAAAAAATAAGCAAGTAAATACATTAATGCTTAAATTAACATGATCAAATGCATAAAACACATGTATGCTATAGATCAATCCAAGTTCCGCTAATCTAAGACATCTAGCTCACTACGCAACCTGCAAAATATTTTCTCATCTAAAGGCTTGGTGAAGGTATCGGCTAGCTGGTTCTCGTTGCTAATATGATAAATATCAATATCTCCCCTTTGCTGGTGGTTTCTTAGAAAGCGATGCCAGATGTCTATGTGCTTAGTGCGGCTGTGTTCAATAGGATTATCTGCCAAGCGGATTGCACTCTCATTATCACATAGGAGTGAGACTTTGCTCAGATTGTAGCCAAAGTCCCAGAGAGTTTGCCTCATCTAAAGCAGTTGCACGCAACACTGTCCTGCGGCAACATACTCGTCCTTAGCGGTGGATAGTGCAACAGATGTTTGTTTCTTAGAGCTCCAGAACACTAGGACCTTCCCAGAAACTGACAAGTCCCTGATGTGCTCTTCCTATCAACCTTGCACCCGGCATAGTCGGAATTTGAATATCCAATTAAGTCAAAGGTAGACTGTCGGTGTTTAGGGTCCGACCGCACACCCGGGGTTGCCCCTCAAGGTGTTTTAGGAGTAGGAAGGTGTCAACAACTGTAGCAGAATGGTTCGTGCCGATCGCACGAGGGACGGTGGACAAGATTTACAGGTTCGGGCCGCTTAGTGATGCGTAACACCCTACGTCCTGATGAGTATGCTTGGTGGATATGGTTACAAGAGAGCTCTCTGGATCGAGAATACAGAGAGTTGATGTGGGTGGCTAAAGAATGGGTCGATCGTTCTGAAGGGGTGCACCCTAGGCCTTATATACTCGACCGTGGGGCAGTACACATGGATAAGATAACAACAAGTGGCTAAAAGATAGTGAACCTCTTGAAATTATCCTTTACGTAACCCTCGCCGACTTATCCTCACGTGGCTTCGTTGCATGGAGGCTCCAGCGCGGGAAAGTCGGATCTCCGTTGCGGTCACTTGCTCGACGCTGTGGGCCGTCCGGGTTTGCACCAATCCGGCCTCATGTCGTTCTGCGTTGCTGGTTGTTTCTCCCCAGGCCCACGAAAGAATAACCTTACGATTTATTGGGCCCTTGGGCCCTTCGTGAGGTCCTTTACTCTTTTAGTGGACCCGGGGGATATCTATCCCCCACAAGCCCCCGATCTTTGGGTTAATTTAGAGGTAATCAACCCGAAGATCCCCGGTCCAGCTTGCAGGTGATTTGAAGAAAGACAGCTTCCTGTTGTTCTCTCCTGCTTCGATCACTTGTTGACCAAAACTTAGTTTCGTGCCTGTGCCTTAGAGATCGGCATTCCTATTCGTAGGATTCTGAACTTCATTGGGTGCACCGGAGGTGCACCCAATGGGTGTAGCCCCCGAGCTTCGAGTAGATTTTAGAAAATAATCTACTCGAAGGTCTTCAGTAGAGATTATTTCCATTTGTGTTCCTTCACTTCGGTTGAAGATTGGCTTTTTAATCTTGTCCCATGCTCTTTAGAAATCGGCATGATCTCGGCTTAGAATAACAATCCATGGGGTGCACCGAAGGTGCACCCAATGGGTGTAGCCCCCGACCTTCAAGTGGATTTCTTGAGAATAATTTGCTTGAAGGTCTTCTTTTTATGTCCTTTTGCTGAAGATTACTCTTTCTACTTATAAAAAAGTCGGCATGATGTCATCCGTGCTATGTCATCGATATTATGCTTCAGAGGTCAGCATGTGCTTTGTCTTTTGCAGCCGAATTTGCAATCCTTCCATATCTTGCTAGGTAGCGTAGTTTATTTGCTCTGCAACTGATTGGACATTCGATGGACGTTCTCTGTCTAGTCTTCAAGTCATGTCTGTCGACCATATTTTGCACTCTGCTGGCTATACTTGGCTTCCCTCTAACTCTTGTTGATATCTTATTTTTGTCTTGAGGCATTCACTGCATGCTCTGTACAGATGTGACCATTTTGAAAAATATACTGACAATTCCTGGGCGTCCCCCCCCAATGGGTGTGGGCAAGGGACGGCTTGGTACGCTGAGTGTTTTAACCGGTTGCTTCTGAGTTGTAATGTGATGGGACGGCGAGTGTAATCATATCCTTTGCGCTGTTGACTGGAGTCCCAATGGGTGTAGTGCTGCATGAAACGGCGTCAGCCACCTGACGTGTCTTCGGACGGGTGGAAGTGCATATTGAATGCTTTGCGACTGTTCAGTGACCGCGGTTGGAGGTGAGCAGTTGCCTTTCTCTTCTATAAATAACGCTGTTGCCCCTCTGGTATCTTCACATCTCTTCGCTATTCCTTACTGCTTCCTTCTCTTCTTTCCCGCTTGCTTCCACCATGGGAAAAAACAACAAGCGCAAGCGCGAGCCGACTCCTCTATCGGAGGACTTCGGCGACTCGGAGTACTCGGAGGAGGAGTTCTCCTCCGAGTCCGAAGGGTCTCCGGCTCCCGTCTCTCCCCCGGCGTCGTCCGATGACTCGGACGACTCCCAGGGGATAGCCGCGGAGGTCTGGACGTACATCCGGGCCGTCGAGCGCTCCGGGCTCGAGGGCTCGGATGAGTCTGAGTACTCCTCGGATGAGGAGGACTCGGACGGCGGCGGCGAGGGCGAGGACGACGACGACGACGACGACGACGACGACGACGACGGCAGCGGCAGTGGCGGGGGCGGCGGCAACGGCAGCAGCAAGGGCAGCACCAAGGGCAGCAGCAGCAGGGGTAGCACCAGGAGCAGCGGCGGCAGGGGCAGCACCAGGGGCGGCGGCAGCGGCAGGGGCAGGGCCAGTGGCTAGATGCCACTGGTCTTTTTAGATATTAGTATAGATTAGAAATAGTATAGTGAAATAATGTAGTAGTATTAGTAATGTAGAGTAGTATAGTGTAGCGTAGTAGTAGTAGTAGCAGTAGGGGAGTATCAACTCATAATGAGTTGATTTGTAAGTATTGCCGCTTCCCTTAATGAAGAATGAATTTGGTTTCCTCTTGATGACTCGTTTTGTTTGATTATAAATCTGATTCTTTTGAGACCATAGACGAACAGCTTGATCATTATACTGACGCTTCCAGAAGTAGCCGCCGAGCAATATTGCAGTCTGTATCAACGTTTTTAGAAGTAATGCCGAGCGATTGAAGGTCAACGTTGGCATTTTAGAAGTAATGCCGAACGATTGAACTCGAGATCAGCATTTTAGAGGCAACGCCGAGTGACTGAGTAGTGACGTCGGCATTTTAAAGGCAACACCGAGTTATTGAACTCGAGATCAGCGTTTTAGAGGCAACGCCGAGTGATTAAAGGTCGTTGTCAGCATTTTGGAAGTAATGCCGAGCGATTGAACTCGAGATCAGCGTTTTAGAGGCAACACCGAGTGACTGAGTAGTGACGTCGGCATTTTAGAGGCAACACCGAGTTATTGAACTCGAGATCAGCGTTTTAGAGGCAACGCCGAGTGATTAAAGGTCGTTGTCAGCATTTTGGAAGTAATGCCGAGCGATTGAGCTCGAGATCTTCGTTTTAGACGCAACGCCGAGTAGCTGAGTAGTGACGTCGGCATTTTAGAGGCAACGCCGAGTCATTGAACTCGAGATCAGCGTTTAAGAGGCAACGCCGAGTGATTGAAGGTCAACGTTGGCATTTTAGAAGTAATGCCGAACGATTGAACTCGAGATCAGCGTTTTAGAGGCAACGCCGAGTGACTGAGTAGTGACGTCGGCATTTTAGAGGCAACGCCGAGTTATTTTGAGGATTAACACCCGAGTGAGGAGATGGCCCACCAGTTTTTTGGAAATAACTGCCGAATGACCACGTGGCATGCTGGGATTTCGGAAATAACTGCCGGGTGATGACTAGGCACTTTTTGAAACGGTATCTGGTCCGAGAATATCCCATAAGAGCTGCACTTTTAGCCGCCTTTGCTTTCCGCGCCCTAGTTCTTGCATTCCTGCTTCCAAATCCTCTCTGCGCTCGCCTCCAATCTGCTCACTGGTAGAATCGAGATGGCTCCCAAGAGGAAAATCGCAAGCTCGTCCGCTGTGGTGATTCCTCCAATCGATCCCAACAGCCAGTTGCCTTTTGCAGGTAACCACATGTCTATCATCTCTGAAGCCGAACTCCTCCACCTCGTGTCCATCGGGGTTCTTCCTCCACGGGAACTCTGTTCTTGGCGGATTTGCCACGGGACTACGGTCCCGACAGAAGATACCCACGAGTCCGTGGTTTACGCTCCTTTTCTTCTCCGCGGCCTTGGCCTTCCTATTTCTCCCTTTTTCCGTGGTCTCCTTGATTTCTACCACATCAACCTAACCCATCTGAACCCTAACTCAATTCTGCAAATTTCCATCTTCGTCCACTTATGTGAAGCCTTTCTTGGCGTACTGCCGCATTTTGGCTTGTGGAAATACCTGTATCACTGTCGCCCTGGGATGGCCGGGGGACAACATCAGTTGGTCGGAGGTGCCAGTTTGGAGATGCGCCGGGGACGGAAGACTGAATATCTTGAGATTCCCCTTAAAGACAGCATTAAGGGATGGCGCCTGGAGTGGTTTATAGTTGATAACTATGGAAATTCTCTCCCCCCCGGTCGGGAAGACAGCCAGACGTTCGCACCCCAAGCTGGACCGAGTCGCCCACAGACGAGGAGGTAGCCGAAGCCAGTGTGCTGCTAGCTGAAGTTGGACTGTTGAAAGAGAGAGGTTTAACTGCTGAAGCTGTAGTTGCTGACTTTGTTTTCAAAAACATTCAACCACTGAAAGATAGGGTCCACCCGGCTTATCTGTATCAAGGGTTAGCCGACTCAACTCGAGTTATCAACAAGAGAATCCCTTCTGCAGATTTGGTGAGCCGACTGGAGATGATTCTCAGGGGCAAAGTATCCAATGTTGGTGCTCCGGTGGCGTACTCGGCCTGGAATCTGCCTCCTGCCAAGGCCTTCACTCTTTTCGTGTCAAATCCACCTGCGACTGATGGCAATTTGGGCCTTAGAACGCGGCCCTCTGATGAAGAAGTCAATGCTTTGGTTGCCTCACTTGGGAAAATTCCTGATGATGAACGACAAGTCCATTTCGAGGTGCCTTTGGATCCTAATGATGCGGAAATGAATGCCATGCTTGATATGTTGGCTGAAGATTCTTCTGACGCTACTCCTGCTGAGACATTGACAGTGGCACCTCTCCTAGAGGTCGGTATAACCTTGGATGTTCAGAGACCTGTCCGTGCTCGCTCGAGGCGTCCCTGCCGAACCAATCAAACCGATCTTTCTGTTGATGAGCAGAAAAAGAAAAAGAGACGTATTCGGCGAGTATCTAGTTTGGATCAGAGTGCTGGTCCCTCGGTTCCTGCCGATGAGGAGGTTCCTGTGCCTGAATTTACTGATGCTGATCCCAATGGGTGTGGTATGTCTGTTGCTGATCCCAATGGGTGTACTCCATCCGTCGTTGATCCCAATGGGGGTGTTGCCAGTATTGCTGATGAAGACGACGGAGAGGAAGAGAATGAGGTCCCTCTGACTCGGAAGAACAGTCGGCAATTCCTCGCCAGTGGGGAAAGTAGTGGAGTTCCTTCTCCTGCTTTATCTGCCCTTGTTGGTCTGCAAAACATATCCCTGGCCGACTTTGATCAAACTCTCGAGGATATGGTCCCAGAGGACTTGTTATCAGGGCCAGTGGATGATGATGTAACGGAAGCTTGTGGTGCCGTGCCGGACGCTGGGTTGAGGTCATCTCGTGCCTCGTCAACCTTAGAGCGCGATCTCGAGGGTCGGGATGCTAACTTGGATTGTCCTGATTCCATGGAAGTAGCCGAGGGCCCATCAACCTTAGAGGTGGTTACTGCTGAAAGTTTGGACCTCAAGAATGGTGTTGACACATGTCCAGCCCCCGAGGGTGTCGTCGGGGATGACTTAGCTCGGGCGAAGAGTGCGAGCTACTGCCCAGCCCCCGAGGGTGCTGCCGGGGATAATCCAGCTCAAGTGGGCAGCGCCAACTATGGCCCAGTCCCCGAGGGTGCCCAAACAGGGTCTCCTTCCGGCACTTCCATGGACGTTCACGCAGGGTCACCTCCACACTCTGGCTGCATGGTGGTGGCCCAAACTTTGGACCGGGGCGTCGCTTTGGAGGGCAGCGTCCCCGCTGATCGGGTATCCGGCTCTGTTGAAGGCGCTGAACTAATTCCCACTGTTCCGTTGCAAGCTGCTTCGGGTGATGACCTTGCGCCTGGTTATCATCTGATTTCTCCTGACTTGGGGATTCCTTCGTTCTTCTCCAACCTCCAGTTACTGTGCTGTTTCTTAGCTTGATTTTTACATTGCATGAACTTTTGCCATTATGCTCATCTGTTCTTCTCATCAGGTTTTGGTGGATGGGATGACCAGCCAGCTGAGATTGCAGGGTGCTCCTGTCCCAGAAGTGGCTTCGTCTCTTTCGTGTTGGAATCCAGTGTCACTTCATCGTCGTGTATCCGAGTTGGAGGCGACTAACGCTGGTTAGTGCCCTTTTTTCTTTTCTTCGCGCTTGTTGTGGACTGTTTTACCTTCTGACCTCGTTTTGTTTGGTTATCTTTTGCTAGGAATGACTCGTCAGATTGCAATTCTTGAGGAAAAACATTCTCAGGATCAGGCTGAACTGTCTCAGCGATGCACTGATCTTGAAGAAAAGTACTCTCAAGGTCAGATTGAGCTGAGTTAGGTCTCTGCCGCCTTAGATGATGCCAATGCGTTAAGTTCTTCCCTGCATGCTCAGCTCGACTCTGAAAAGGTGATATACGAAACTGCGCTTTCGCCTTGCTGTGCTCTTATTATTTGCCTGGTTTTCTGAAGGAACTGACTTGTGCTTGCAGGAAGAAAAACGTATCCTCGCCGCTTCTCGTGACAATCTTGATAGGTTGTATCGTGATTCTAGCAACTCGCTGACCATCCTGGAGAGGAGTCATCGCTTTTCCATGGAGGAGTTAGACAATCTTCGCTATAAGCTGCAGGAGTCCTTGGATGATGTGATTCGCCTTAGGGAGTTGATATCGGCTAAAGACGTTGTCATCAAGAATCTGCGTGCTTCCAAGAAATCTGTTACCCAGGAGCTAGAGGCTGCCCAGTTGGCTGTCAAGGTTGCTGAAGAGACTTCCAGTACTCTGAGAGCCCAGCGCGATAGGGCCATGGATAAGGCCATTCGAGCGGGACGAATCTTGATGAGGAGACCTGGCGTAGTCGTTCCTGAAGATATAAGGGCTGACGTGAACGCTGCCCCTGATTCCTCGAGTCGTCCTTCTTCGTCAATTGCTCCTGGAAAAGACATTGCAAAATAGAGAAAACATTTCGCGTGCTCCAAGCGCGCAGCTTGCATGATTGAATATTTGTTAGAGGACACCGGTTTATTTGAATAACATAGTTACTCTCTCATTGTATCAGAATTTTTTAGTTAATGAGTTTGGTAGTAATGACGCATGATGACTATGAATTTTGTTTGTGGGATATGGAAATCATCCCCTGAATTATATAGGCGCGAGCATGTTGCATTGGTCTTAAGTTGCCGTCAACTTAAGTTGATTGCTCCGTTAGCAGGGCATAGTGGTCACCCCGAGTTAAGTAAGCGTGAGCATGTTGCACCGCCTTAAGTCGTTGCCAACTTAAGCCGATTGCTCCGTTAGCAGGGCATAGTGGTCACCCCGAGTTAAGTACGCGTGAGCATGTTGCACCGCCTTAAGTCGTTGCCAACTTAAGCTGATTGCTCCGTTAGTAGGGCATAGTGGTCACCCCGAGTTAAGTAAGCGTGAGCATGTTGCACCGCCTTAAGTCGTTGCCAACTTAAGCCGATTGCTCCGTTAGCAGGGCATAGTGGTCACCCCGAGTTAAGTACGCGTGAGCATGTTGCACCGCCTTAAGTCGTTGCCAACTTAAGCCGATTGCTCCGTTAGCAGGGCATAGTGGTCACCCCGAGTTAAGTAAGCGTGCAAGTCAATCGTAAATAAATTGAGTATCCTTGAGACCTTTTCTTTATTGATGACATATTTCCATTTTACAGAGTACATCACCGTTATCCCAGCAGTTTTGAGGTACGGCTAAGGATAAAACTTTCTCAGGTGTTCTATGTTCCAGGAGTTCCCAACTTCTGTGCCATCTATCTGAGTGAGGCGATATGATCCGGGCCGAGTGACTTCTGCTACTACGAAGGGTCCTTCCCATAAGGGTGATAACTTGTGTCGTCCTTCTCCTGTTAGAATTCGGCGAAGGACGAGCTCCCCTACTGAGAAGAATCGTTGCCGCACAGCCTTGTCGTGATAGCGCCTTAGAGTCTGCTGGTATCTTGCTGATTGGATTACTGCGTTTAACCGTTCTTCCTCGAGTACGTCTATGTCCTCCAGCCTGGTGGTCTCAGCTTCTGCCATACTTTCAAAGATCAGCCTTGGCGCCCCAAACTTGAGATCAGCGGGCAGCACTGCCTCTGACCCATAGACCATGAAGAAAGGAGTGTTTCCATGCAAAGCTCGGCTAGGTTGGGTTCTTAGGCTCCAAACAACATAGGGTAATTCCCTTATCCACTTTCCTGCGAATTTTTCGTTCTTATCGAAAATCTTTTTCCTGAGTGCATCCAATATCATCCCGTTGGCTCGCTCAACTTGCCCGTTGGCTCTTGGATGGGCTACAGATGCATACTTGATCTGAATGCTCTTTTGCTCGCAGAAGTCAAAGAATTCTGAACTCGTGAAGTTGGATCCTAAATCAGTTATGATGCTGTTTGGTATTCCGAATCTGAATATTATGTCTTGTATGAATTCCACGGCTTTAGCAGAGGTTAAGGAGGCAATGGGCTTGAATTCTATCCATTTAGTGAACTTGTCAATTGCTACCAATACGTGAGTGTATCCCCCTTGAGCTTTCTTGAAAGGTCCAATCATATCCAGTCCCCAGCATGCGAAAGGCCAAGTTACTGGTATGGTCTGCAGTTGCTGTGCTGGCATGTGTTGTTGCTTTGACAAGTACTGGCAGGCCTCGCACCTTTGAACTAACTCAGCTGCATCGTTCTTTGCTGTTGGCCAATAGAATCCTGACCTGAAGACCTTCCCGACCAGTGTTCTGGAGGCTGCATGTATTCCACATTGTCCAGCGTGGACCTCTTCTAGGAGTTGCCTTCCAGTAGACGGGAGGATGCATTTCATGAAGACACCTGATGCACCCCTTCTGTATAATGTCTCTCCAATAAGGGTATAGTGAGCCGACTGTCTGGCAATGCGCTCTGCCGAATTCTTGACGTCTGGTTCTTCTTCATTCTTTATGTACTTAATGATTGGCCTTCACCAGTCATCGGGATCTGACTCGGATTGATCTATGATGTTGCACTCTTCTATTTGATCCATTGAGATACTTGGCTGCAGAATTTCTTGCACAAAAACCCCGGGTGGGACCTGAGATCGACTGGACCCTAGCTTGGACAGTACATCGGCTGCCGTGTTCCGATCTCTTTCCACATGATGAAATTCTAGGCCCTCGAATTTATCCTCCAGCTTTCGGACGGCAGTGCAGTATCTTCCCATCGAATCGTTTGAGCAATCCCACTCCTTATTTATCTGGCTGATGACTACCAGAGAATCCCTGTATACCATTAATCTTTTGACGCCCAATGATATGGCAATGTTCAATCCATGGATCAAAGCTTCATATTCGGCTGCATTGTTGGAGGCCGGGAATAGCAACTGGAGGGCGTACTTGAGGTGTTCGCCTCCAGGTGCAGTGAAGAGAATCCCCGCTCCTGCTCCCTGCAGTTTTAGTGAGCCATCAAAATACATTCGCCATACTTCTGCAGTCTCCGGGTTGTCTGGTACTTGTTGTTCAGTCCACTCCGATACGAAATCAACCAGTGCTTGAGTTTTGATGGCGGTGCGAGGTCGGAACTCGATGTCATGAGATCCCAGCTCGCAGGCCCACTTGGCTATTCGACCGATGGCTTCCTTGTTGTGAAGAATATCCCCTATTGGAAAACTTGTGACTACCATGACTTTGTGGTCGTCAAAGTAGTGACGCAGCTTGCGGGCAGTTAGAAGTACTGCATACAATAGTTTCTGAACTTGAGGATACTTTTTCTTTGAGGGGCCGAGGACTTCACTAATGAAGTAGACAGGATGTTGTATTGGGTAGACATGCCCTTCTTCTACTCGCTCGACTACCAACGCAGTGCTTACCACGTGAGTCGTGCAAGAGATGTACAATAGCAAATCTTCAGCTGGTTGAGTTGACGTAGCTCGCCGAGGTGGTTTCAGTACTGGTGGTGTTGTCAAGAATTTTTTCAGAGCATCCAGAGCTTCTTGTGCTTCTAAAGTCCACTGGAATTTATCCACCTTCTTGAGTAACTTATAAAATGGCAGACCTTTTTCTCCCAGCCGGGATATAAATCTGCTTAAAGCTGCCATGCATCCCGTAAGTCGCTGAACCTTCTTCTGCGATCGAGGTGCTTCCATCTTCATGATAGCTTCAATCTTATCCGGATTAGCCTCAATTCCCCGGTGGCTGACAATAAATCCGAGCAACTTTCCGGCTGGTACCCCAAAAACACATTTTTCGGGATTAAGCTTCCATCTATACCGCCTCAGGCTGTTGAAAACCAGTTGCAAATCTTCGATGAAGTCTTTTGAGTCCTGTGTTTTGATCACCACATCATCCACATAAGCCTCCACACGCTTGCCCCAGTGATCGGCTAAGCATGTTTGAATAGCTCTCTGGTAAGTCGCTCCAGCGTTTTTGAGGCCAAACGGCATGGAGGTATAACAGAAAGCGCCAAATGGAGTAATGAATGCCGTTTTTTCTTCATCTTCCTTCGCCAGACTAATCTGATGATATCCAGAATAACAATCCAGGAAAGACAGCATAGAACATCCAGCGGTGGAGTCCACCACCTGATCTATCCTCGGGAGCCCGAAAGGATCCTTCGGACAGTGTTTGTTGAGATCAGTATAATCAACACACATGCGCCAGTCCACTTTATTCTTTTTGAGTATAAGAACAGGATTGGCTAACCACTCGGGATGTAATACTTCTCTAATGAATCCAGCCGCGACCAAGCGAGCTAACTCGGCGCGAATGGCTTCCCTCTTATCAGGCGTGAAACGACGTAATTTCTGTCGAATCGGCCTCGCCTGGGGAAAAACCTTCAGTTTGTGCTCGGCCAGTTCTCTCGGGACTCCCGGCATATCCGCAGGTTGCCATGCGAATACATCTCGGTTATCTTGCAGAAACCGGACGAGCGCGCTTTCCTATTTGTCATCCAAACTGGAGCTGATGATGGCCGTCTTGCGCTCATCAGCGAATCCCAGGTTGATTCTCTTGGTTTCTTCAGTCGGCCGCATAGAGGTCGCGGTCTGAGCTTCATTCGCCGGTATTGCGAGGTCCTCCTCAGGCTTAGAGTTCGCCATTGCGGAGGGAGCTGTCGATGGCTTGGCGGTGAGGGCTGCTTGAATAGCCACTCGGAAACATTCTGCGGCGCCTTGGAAGTCGGCGCGCACAGTTATGATCCCTTGCGGCCCTGGCATCTTCAGTATCATGTATGTGTAATGCGGAATGGCCATGAACTTGGCCAATCCAGGCCTCCCGATGATGGCGTTGTACCCGCAGTCGAAGTTCGCCACTTCAAACCTCAGGAACTCGGTTCTGTAGTTCTCCGGAGTTTCGAAGGTGACTGGCATGTAGATGTGGCCCAGCGGGTATTCCCCTTCCGTCGGCACGATGCCGAAGAAAGGAGTGTCCGACTCGTGGAGCTCTTTGAGATGAACTCCCAAGCCTTGGAGTGTCCGGGGGAAGGTGACGTTGATGCTGCTCCCCCCGTCCACTAACACCTTTTTCACCCGGCTCTCTCGGATCACCGGATCGACGAGAAGCGGGTACTTGCCCGGGTGGTCGAAGTTGAGCCATTGATCCGCCCGAGTGAAGGTGATCGGGTGCTCCGACCACCGGTATGGGGCGGGAGGGCCGATGGTCGCCACCAGTATCTGGCGATCATTGAGCTTTTGCTGTCTTCTGCTCTCCTGCGATCCGTGTCCGCCGAAGATGACGTTGACCTCCCTGTCAACGCGTGGAAAAGCTCCTCCTCCTCCTCCCTCCTCCTGCCGATGGGGTTGTCGTGGTTCATCTGGTCCTCCCCTCGGCGGAGGAGGAGGCAGAGGTTGGAAGGGTCGGCCGTGTCCGACGGAGTGCTTGAAGTCTCGGCAGTTACGAAGAGTGTGGCGCATGTCCTTGTGGTACGGGCACTGGGCGTCGAGGATGTCGTCCAGCGTGCGTTCGCCTCCACGAGGTCCTCCTCGAGCGCGAGAGGCGGGTGGTCCGGCAGCGTGCACTTCTTCGCGTGGCCTCTTCTCCCACCGCTTGTCAGGTTGCTGGTTCGTGTCGCGTCGTGGTGCTGCCGGTGCGGGCTTTGCTCCTCCGATGAGATCCTGGGCTCGCTCGTCGGTGGTGATGTAGAGGTCGGCTTCCCGAAACAGCTCCTCCGAGGTGGTCGGCGCCTTTTGTAGTATGGCTCGGACGAAAACCGAATCATTAGATCCTCGGTAGAAGTCCTCGATCACGGCCGCCTCCGTGACATCGGGGATACGATTCCTCATGGTTTGAAACCTCTTGAGGTACGACCGGAGAGTTTCGTCCCCCCGGCGCTTGATAGATTTAAGGTCCCACGGCTGCGCCGGCTTGTCGGAGAGGGACTGGAAGTTGGCGGTGAAGCGTCGACTGAAGTCTCCCCAGACGTCGATGCAGTGTCGGGGTAGATGCCGTAGCCATTGCAGCGCGTCTTGCCCAAGGACAATGGGTAAGTATGCGGTCATCACGTCTTCGGACGCTCCGGCAGCTCGAGCAGCGGTGGTGTAGACGGCTAGCCAACCCCATGGATCCTGCTTAGGTTCATATTTGTCAACATTGGATACCTTGAAGTTGGGAGGCCATTGGATGGCCCTAAGGCGCGGAGTAAGGGCGGACACTCCGCACGTGTCCTCCTGTCGTCGGGGTCGATGTCTGTCCCGGGGAGGGGAGTTGTGATTGTGATTCCTCGACCGTCCCCGGGTGGTTCCGCCAGTTGAAGCCGTTGCCGACTCAGTCCTGGTAGCTTGGCTCTGAGTCGGGGCGCCATGATCCCTGTCGTACTCCTCTCGACGACGAATTTCGTTCTCATGCCGCCGTTCCCGCGAAGCATTGATGGAGCTCCGCGCGTCTCGGCGACTGTTGATGGCGTGTCGTAGATCGTTCGGCGGGTGAGCAAGCGGTAGAAGATGGTTGGCCGCCTGGGTGAACAGTCGTCGGTAGCCGTCGGCGTCAGGAGTCCGAGGAAGTCCTTCCGCTATCCGAGCCAGCACCCCTCCGACTTCGCTCGGCGTGTTCATGGCTCGGGCGAAGTCGGGGTTCAGATTGCGCCCGAAGAGTGGATTCTCTCGACGTTGCCTTGCATCCTGCTCAGCCTGTCCCTGAGCTCGTCGGCGATCACGTCGTCGGGAGTTCCTTCGCTCTCTGAAGACGCGTTCTTCCGGGGTTTCTCCTACCTCCGAGACCTCGTCTCGCGAGACAGGTTGTTCCGGATTCCGCTCTCCGGCTGCGTGATGTCGTCGAACGTTCCTGCGCCGGTTCCTCCGTCGACAGGACTCTCGCTGAGGCGGTTCCTCCCCGGGTACAGTCGGCTCGTCGTCGGAGATGGCGGGCGATTCCGCCCTTCCGATGAAGAGGACGTTGGGGTAGAACGGTGCTGCCGTCGTAGTGATCTTCTTTCGGGGAGCCGGAGGTTGCACTTCTCCGGTATTTTCGGAGTTTGTTGAGGAAGATTCCTTTTCCGGCGGATCCGCGATACGGTGCAGAATTCCTTCTTCGTCCGCTACGAATGAGATTGTTCCGAAGCAGAACATAGATCCGGGGCGTAGGGCGATCATGCTGTAGAAGGAGACGGCCATTGAGCTAGCTTAGATTGTCGACACACCCCCTACCTGGCGCGCCAGCTGTCGGTGTTTAGGGTCCGACCGTACACCCGGGGTTGCCCCTCAAGGTGTTTTAGGAGTAGGAAGGTGTCAACAACTGTAGCAGAATGGTTCGTGTCGATCGCACGAGGGACGGTGGACAAGATTTACAGGTTCGGGCCGCTTAGTGATGCGTAACACCCTACGTCCTGATGAGTATGCTTGGTGGATATGGTTACAAGAGAGCTCTCTGGATCGAGAATACAGAGAGTTGATGTGGGTGGCTAAAGAATGGGTCGATCGTTCTGAAGGGGTGCCCCCTAGGCCTTATATACTCGACCATGGGGCAGTACACATGGATAAGATAACAACAAGTGGCTAAAAGATAGTGAACCTCTTGAAATTATCCTTTACGTAACCCTCGCCGACTTATCCTCACGTGGCTTCGTTGCATGGAGGCTCCAGCGCGGGAAAGTCGGATCTCCGTTGCGGTCACTTGCTCGACGCTGTGGGCCGTCCGGGTTTGCACCAATCCGGCCTCATGTCGTTCTGCATTGCTGGTTGTTTCTCCCCAGGCCCACGAAAGAATAACCTTACGATTTATTGGGCCCTTGGGCCCTTCGTGAGGTCCTTTACTCTTTTAGTGGACCCGGGGGATATCTATCCCCCACATAGACCCCTTTGGATACCAGATCCCAAAGCAAGATGTAGAAACTAAATATCTAAGAATTCGATTAACGGCCACAAGGTGACTTTCCTTAGGGTCGGATTGAAATCTAGCACACATGCATACGCTAAGCATAATATCCGGTCTACTAGCATAAAGATAAAGTAAAGAACCTCTATCATAGACCGATATGCATTTTGATCAACAAACTTACCTCCTTTGTTGAGGTCCAAGTGTCCATCCATTCCCATCGGTGTCTTTGCGTGCTTTGCATCCTTTATCCCAAACCTCTTGAGTAAATCTTGGGTGTACTTCGTTTGAGAGATGAAGGTTCCTTTCTTGAGTTGCTTCACTTGGAATCCAAGGAAGTAGTTCAACTCGCCCATCATAGACATCTCGAATTTTTGCATCATCACCCTGTTAAACTCCTCACAAGGCTTTCGATTAGTAGAACAAAATATTATGTCATCGACATATATTTGGCATACAAATAAATCACCATTATAAGTCTTAGTAAAGAGAGTAGGATCGACTTTCCCAACCTTGAAAGCATTAGAAATAAAAAATCTCTAAGGCATTCATACCATGCTCTTGGGGCTTGCTTAAGTCCATAGAGCGTCTGTGTCTTATAGAGCCTGTAGACATGATCGGGATACCTGTCATCCTCGAAGCCAGGGGGTTGTTCCACATATACTTCCTCCTTGATTGGTTCATTGAGGAAGGCACTCTTCATGTCCATTTGAAACAACTTAAAGGAGTGGTGAGCAGCATAGGCTCATAATATGTGTACTGATTCAAGCCTAGCTACATGAGCAACAGTCTCCTCAAAATCCAAACCTACGACTTGGGCATAACCTTTTGCCACAAGTCGAGCCTTGTTTCTTGTCACCACACCGTGTTCATCTTGCTTGCTACAGAACACCCACTTGGTTCCCACAATGTTTTGTTTTGGACGCGGCATCGGGCTCCATACTTCATTTCTCTTGAAGTTATTGAGCACCTCCTGCATGGCCAATACCCAGTCCGGATCCTACAAGGCTTCTTCTATCCTGAAAGGCTTAATAGAAGAAACAAATGAGTAATGCTCATAAAAGTTAGCTAAACGTGAGCGGGTAGTTACTCCCTTGCTGATATCACCCAGAATCTGATCCACTGGATGATTCCTTTGAATTATCGCCTGGACTTGAGTTGGAGGAGCTTGTTGTGATTCTTCCTCCTTATCATGTTCTCCATGTGCTCCCCCTTGATCCATGCCTTCATCTTGAAGTACCTATTCCTCATATTGAGTTGGGGGATGCACCAATGTTGAGGAAGATGGTTGATCTTGATCTTTTGTTCCTGTGGTCGCACATCACCTATCGCCATTGTTCGTATTGCGACCGTTGGAACCTCATCCTCATCTACATCATCATGATCAACTTGCTCTCTTGGAGAGCCATTAGTCTCATCAAATACAACGTCGCTAGAGATTTCAACTAATCCTGATAGTTTGTTGAAGACCCTATACGCCTTTGTATTTGAATCATAACCTAGTAAAAACCCTTCTACAACTTTGGGAGCAAATTTCGAATGTCTACCTTTCTTAACAAGATGTAGCATTTACTCCCAAATACACGAAAGTAAGAAATATTGGGTTTGTTACCAGTTAGGAGCTATTAGGATGTCTTCTTGAGGAGGCAATGAAGATAGAGCCGGTTTATGGCGTGGCAAGCTGTATTTACAACTTCCGACCAAAACCGCTCAGTCATCTTGTATTCACCAAGCATTTTTCTTGCTATGTCAATGAGCATCATGTTCTTCCTCTCTACCACACCATTTTGTTGTGGTGTGTAGGGAGCGGAGAACTCATGCTTGATGCTTTCCTCCTCAAGATATTCTTCCACTTGAAGATTATTGAATTCAGATCCATTATCGCTTCTTATTTTCTTCACCTTGAGCTCAAACTACTTTCAAGCTCTCCTTAGGAAATGTTTTAAGGTACCTTGGGTTTTAGATTTATCCTGCAAAAAGAACACTCAAGTGAAGCGGGAAAAATCATCAACAATTACAAGACCATACTTACTTCCCCTGATGCTAAGATAAGCAATAGGTCCGAAGAGATCCATATGTAGGAGTTCCAGTTGTCTCGATGTCGTCGTCATGTTCTTTCTTTGATGAGTAGTTCCCACCTGCTTTCCTGTCTGACACATTGCACAAAGTCTGTCTTTCTCAACACAGACATCTGTTATTCCTAACACATGTTCTCCATTTAGAAGTTTATGAATATTCTTCATCCCAACATGTGCTATATGGCGGTGTCAGAGCCAGCCCATATTAGTCTTAGCTATTAAACATGCATCTAGATCGGCATTCTCTTTTGAGAAATCAACTAAATAGAGCTTACCGTCTAATACACCTTTAAAAGCTAATGAACCATCACTTCTTCTAAAGACAGATACATCAATATTTGTAAATAAACAATTGTACCCCATATGACACAATTGACTTACAGAAAGCAAATTATAACCGAGCGATTCTACTAAAAACACATTAGAAATTGAATGCTCGACGGTGAGCTATTTTACCTAACCCTTTAACCTTGCCATGCTTCTCATATCCAAAGATGATCGTGTCTTTGGAATCCTTGTTCTTGACATAGGAGGTGAACATTTTATTCTCCCCCGTCATATGGTTTGTGCATCCGCAATCAATGATCCAGCTTGTGCCCCCAGATGCATAAACCTGCAAGGTAATTTAAGCTTGGGTTTTAGGTACCCAACTCTTGTTGGGTCCTACAAGGTTAGTCACAAAAGATTTTAGAACCCAGATGCAAGTTTTTTGTCTCTCATGCACTTAGGCCCCAAACTTCTAGCAACTACTTTATCATTTTTGCACAGAAGAACAAATGAAGCATCATATGTTTGATAAAGCATGGTTGGTCCATTTGATACCTTCCTAGGCGCATGAGAAGCAACATGATGGCGCCTAGGTCTATTACTATACCATGAGCATATGAAGAACTAGATGCAAATATGACATGAGAATTAAAGGCAACATCATGATAAGTAGATAGAGCAACATGATTATAACATATATCATGATGAACATTCTTAACATGAGCATAAAGATAGGCATGGTTCTTTTTGTCATGTGAGCAATGAGAGCTACTAACTATAGGAGCATTTCCCTTTTCCTTGTTGAGATTGGAGGTCCTTTGGCTTGTTAAGTTCTTGGTTCCCTTTTTGAAACCAAGTCCATCCTTAATAGTGGGGTGTCTACCAATGGTGTAGGCATCCCTGGCAAATTTTAATTTTTTATAATCACTCTTGCAAATTTTAAGTTGAGCATTAAGATTAGCAACATCATTATTCAGCTTAAGAATGGTAGAAGCATGTCCATTGCAAGCATCAAAATCAAAATCTTGACACCTATTGCAAATAACATGCTCCATAGTAGAACTAGCATCATTTACTTTTTCTAGCTTGGTATTTAAATCAGCATTTAAATTTTTAAGACTAGAAATAGAATCATTGCAAGAAGATAATTCAGAAGAAAGAAGTTCATTTCTCTTAACTTCTAAAGCAAGATATTTTTCAGTATTAACAAGTTTATCTTGTTCCTCATAAAGAATATCTTTTTGTTTTTCTAACAATCTATCTTTCTCATTAAGGGCATCAATTAGTTCATTGATCTTATCTACTTTAGATCTATCTAACCCCTTAAAGAGATCACTATAATCTACATCATCATTAGATTTCTCATCACTAGAAGAAGTATACTTGGGGGTATCTCATGTATGTATCTTCTTCTCCTTGGCCATGAGGCATGTGTGAAGTTCATTGGGGAAGAGGGAGGACTTGTCGAAGGCAGAGGCAGCTAGTCCTTCATCGTCGGAGTCGGATGAAGAACAGTCGGAGTCCCATTCTTTGCCAATGTGCGCCTCACCCTTCGCCTTACTATAGTTCATATTTTTCTCCTTCTTCCATTTCTTTGCTTGTCCCTAGTCATTTTCATTATTGGGACATTGTGCAATAAAATGACCGGACTTACCCCATTTGAAGCAGGACCGCTTTCCCTTGGATTTGTTCTTGTTGGGATACTCCTTGCATCCCTTCAAGGCGATCTTGAAACGCTTGATTACAAGCGCTGTTTCATCCTCATTTAGTCCGGTAGCCTTCACTTGTGCTACCTTATTAGGTAGCCCCTCCTTGTTGGTTGTTGCTTTGAGAGCAACGGGTTGTGGCTCATAAATATGTAGTGGTCCATTTGCAATAGCATCCACATACCTTGCTTCTTTTACCATCATGCACCCGCTCACAAATTTTCCCTAGAATTTCCTAGTGTGTCATTTTGGTGTACCTGGGATTTTCATGAATGAGGTTTACAAGATGAGGATCAATAGCAGTAAATGACCTTAGCATGAGTCGAACGACATTATGATCCGGCCATCTTGTGCTCCCATAGCTTCGGATCCTATTCACCAGGGTCTTGAGTCTGTTATAGGTTTCGGTTGGCTCCTCTCCCCATTTCATGGTGAACCTTCCCAGTTCTCCTTCTACCAGTTCCATCTTTGTGATCATGGTGGCGTCATTACCCTCGTGTGAGATTTTGAGGGTATCCCAGATTTGCTTGGCATTGTCCAAGTCGCTGACTTTGTTGTACTCATCCCTGCATAGAGACACTAACAACACAGCAGTAGCCTGGGCATTCTTATGAATTTGTCCATCAATAAATACGGGATTGTCGCTACTATCAAAATGCATTCCATTCTCAACTATTTCTCAACTGCTAGGATGGAGAGAGAATAAATGACTATGTATTTTAGGGCACCAAAACAAGTAATCATCTCCATCAAAGTGAGGGGGTTACCAAGTGTAATGGACAATAAATGAGCATTTGAATTATACAACATGCGAGAATAATCGAAAGAATAATCCTAATTAATCGTTTTCTTTTTCGTGGACGAGTCGTCGTCGTCCCTTGGTGAAGAGGAGGAGGCATCGCTGTCGTAGTAGATGATCTTCTTGATGCGCCTCTTCTTCCCATCCTTCCTCTTGTTGTTTGATCCTGAGTCGGTGGACTTGTCACCTTTTGGCTCATCAACATATAGGCTCTCCTTTTCCTTGTCGTTGATCATGATCCCCTTTCCCTTAGAATCCATCTCTTTGGGTGGTTAGTCCCTTGATAAAGAGAACGACTCTAATACCAATTGAGAGCACTTAGAGGAGAGTGAATAGGTGATCCTGTAAAAAACAACTTAACAACACAAACTTGGACTAATATTAGGTTAGTGAAAGCTAAGTCCAAGTTCAAGAAAGAAGTACAAGTGGAGTAAACTTCTTCACTTAATTGCTCTTCACAATATGAGTATTAAACTTAGAGCAATTATGCAAGTGAAGTGAATGTAGATAGAGAGAATCGCACATGAATAAAGATAAGTGACACATCGATTTTTATCCCGTGGTTCGGTCAAGTAGAATACTTTCCTACTCCACATTGTGGCGTCCCAACGGACAAGGGTTGCACCAACGCCTTTCAAGTGATCCAAAGATTAACTTGAATACCATGGTTCTCTTTATCTTAACAATATCCCTTTGTAAGGAATGTCCACTCTTTGGAGTCTCTCACACCTTACATAAAAGATCTCAAATGAGCACAGGAGTAAGGAGGGAATAGCAACACACACAAGAGCGAGAGTTGCATCACCAACATGCACACAAGACAAGAACGAGCACACGAAAGCAGCACAACGGAGTTACAACTTAGAAAAGTGCTCGAATATCTATCACAGTGAACCAGATGCGTGAATGCAAAGTCTTGGCGTCTTAGGATGTTCAAGGATTGCTTGGTATACTATTCCATGCGCCTATGGGTCCCTTTTATAGCCCCAAGGCAGCTAGGAGCCGTTGGAGCTCCATTTGGAAGGCCATTGTTGCCTTCTGTCTGTGGGCGCACTAGACAGTCCGGTGCACCACTGGACAGTGAACATGGTGCGATTTCCTTCCTTTTCTGGCGAAGCCGACCGTTGCAGCCATGACCCTCGTGGCACACTGGACAGTCCGGTGTGACCTTTCGACCGTTGGTGAAGTCCACGTGTCGCCCGTTGATCACGCGACCGACCGTTGGCATGGGCGCGACTGACTCACCGGAGAGTCCTATGAATTATAGCCGTGACACGCTGAGTTTTTTCCGAGAGCAACCTGTTCGCCGGGGGCGCCAGCCTGGGCACCGGACACTGTTCGGTGCACACCAGACAGTCCGATGCACCTCAGGCTGGTGCAAGTCTGGCTAGACTTAGCCAAACTTCTCCAATCCAATTTCTCTCATTTTAACAAGGTTCCTAGCACTTAGTAGAATAATGTTAGTACCAAAAACAATTTACTAAGTGTAACACCCACTTTGTAATTGCTAGATAAAATACCAATAGAGAAAAACAATTTCTCTCTTTATGTGAGTTTGATCTTTATGCATCATCATATGTGAACACCATATTTTAAAACAGATAATTATAAAATATATGCCACTAACTCATTGCATCATGCTGAGATTTTTATTTCGTGTGCATTTTATGACAATATAAAAATAATGTAAAAAGAAATATATTAAAGTCCAAAGTGGAATTTGACATCTAAATGAAATTCTAGAAATTAGAAAAGAGAAAGAAATATTATAAAATACAAGATAAATTCATAAATGAATAGATCCTATATTGGTAAGTTCAAATTGAATATATAAACTGAGAATAAACTTGCCACAAAGTTTGGAAACTTAAACCTGGAATTGATTTGAAAATTTGAATTTGAAATAGAAAAGGAAAAATAGAAAGAAAAAGGAAAAAGAATAAACCCTGGTATTGGGCCGCTCCCCTGCTATTCGGCCCATCCCACCTTCCCTCTCGCGCCCAGCCCATCACCATCGCGCCCGGACTCACTGACCGGCGGGCCACCCTCGTCAGCGCTCCCTTTACCGCGCCTTCTCCCACTGGCATCCCGGGCCCACGCGGTCAGCCGTTCCCGTCGTCCGCGCATGCCTCGCTCTCTCTTCTCCCCGTGAGGCTTACATGTGGGTCCCGCGTGTCATATCCTTCCTTACCGAAACGGCCGCGCGCGCGTGGAGCTCAACGGAGCGTGCGGACTCCGCGAAGCTCGCCGGTGATCTCGGTACCCGTGCAACAGCCGCGAAGCGCTCCCTGTGTATAAGTACGTGGCCGCGACCCCCCTCCTTTACATCTCTCTCCCCGGGACCGAGCTCTCTCCCCGCGTCTCCGTCCGCCGCCGGGGGTCTCTGCCCACGGTGGCGAATCATCCTCGACGCTTCAACTTAGGACTTCGCCGAGCCACCAGGAAGACATCTCTGCCAGTGTTCGATGGGATTGAGCCTCGAGGCGGTCTCAATTCCTCACCGAAGTTCAAGCACCGCCGCGGGTCCGCCCGCCGCCGTGGCCTGCCTCTGCCGGTGGTCTATCTGCTCGGTAACTCACCTCACCGTGCTCGCCAAGTCCCCCTCTACGCTTGGCTCGGTCCGATTTGGGTTTGGCGCTCCGGGACGGCCGATTGGCAGCCTTGCCGGCGTGCTCCGCCGCGCGCGCGGGGCGGCGCCGTCGTGCGAGTGCGTCCTGTTGGGGCGAGGGCTGTGGCCCGTTGGATTCACCAGCGTTGGCTCAGATTAGAACGAGGACACCGGTTCGGCCTGATCCGTTCTGGATCGTTCGCCTTTGATCGGACGGTTCGGAGAGGATCAAGCTTCATAAAATCAGAGTCGTTGGATTCCGATCCTGCGGCTATCAGCGCGTACCGGTTCGAGCGGCTGTGGATCTAATCCTCACCATCGAGATCTGATCGAACGGCTGAAAACGCTCGATACCCCTTCGGCCAGGCGCTTTTTCATAAGAGACCCTCTGTTTATTTGAAAACAACCCGCCATCCTCGGTAACAGTAAGCTGTGTCTTGGGAATCTTGCGCCGAGCCCCCTGTGCTTCGGTTTAATTGAGGTCCAGTCCAGAACATAATAAAATCAGGGAAAATGATTATTAAATAGATTTTTAATATGAAAATAATTGCTAAGAACTTAGATAATTCATAGAAAATTCATACTTACTCCAAATTAATCCATTCCACTTTCTAAAATTTTGTAATTTTATTCTCCACCACCTAGAACCACTGTTTTGTCATGAAAACAGTTAGAAATTTAATCTCTCACTAAATCTATTTTAAAACACATAAAACCTTTGAAAATTCATAACTTAAAATCTATAACTCCAAAATTAATGATTCTTTTTCCTGTGATCTCATTTTAATATGTAGATTATTAATATGTATTTTGGCATACATGTTTGGTGTAATGTTAATTTTGCCTATACCATGTTTGTTTGAATTACTACGACTAGCAGTGAGGTCACGTGTCACCTGAAGATCATCCTGGTACCTGGATTCTCAAGGCCCAGGCAAGTTGTGCCCTTGATCACTTCTTTTACCCAGCCATGTTCTGATTAATCATAATGATCTGCATAGGTTAATTTTGATGGGACCCAATAGGTTACCCTAGTTTGTCTATCTTTATACCTTGTTCACCACTGAACTTTCTGGGTAGTACTTGCTAGTGCTATATGTGGTTTTGGGTATGGAGATACACTATTCATGATTACACTTTGGTTATCAGTTGTTATTTATTGTTCATGATAAGATCATTATGTTAATTGGAACATGGAGCGACCACCCGGGAAAACAGTGCTACCACAAGGGAGGAATGGGACCCCTTGGCTGATTAATTAGGAAAGCTAGTGGAAGACTACCTTACCCGAAAGGGGCAAGGGCAGTAGGGGAGAGGTCAGTGTAGGGAGGCCCTCGGGAGGATTTTGCTGCGATGGCGGTCCTGCAAGGGATTCCTGCACTGGATCTTCCTATAAACTGTAGCGGGTTTTCGGAAGCTAGTGGAACTTTGTAAAGGCCTCGTAGTGGATCCCTAGCCATTCACCTCGGTAGTGTCTAAGGGCCTTGCAAACCCTGGCGACATGGGATACACGACTTGTGGGTAAAGATGCGCAACCTCTGCAGAGTGTAAAACTGGTATACTAGCCGTGCTCACGGTCATGAGCAGCTCGGACCCTCACATGATTAAATTATGGAACTAAATTCAATTTGTCATATGCATTGCATTGCAGGTGAAGTTGCTACTTTTGTTCTATTACTTAATTGGGTTTGGTATTTACTTACACTTAGTAATTGCTAATAAAATTTTGACCAACTTTAAAAGCAATGCTCAGCTCTAACCATCTTCTTTGGTAAGCCTTACACTTCACGTGAGCTCCCACCTTTGGCGAGTTCATGCACATTATTCCCCACAACTTGTTGAGCGATGAACGTATGTGAGCTCACTCTTGCTGTCTCACATACACCACAGGTCAAGAACAGGTACCGCTGGATGATGCTCATGGAGGATGCTGCGATGAGTTCGTGAGAGGTCTAGGTCGTCGTCTCCCAGTCAACTTTGGGTTGCTGGACCGTTGTCTCCTTATAATGTAATTATTTATTTTGTATAGAACTCCTGTTATATATAAAGTTGTGACATTCGATCCTGTGCCACTATACATCATATGTATGAGACTTGGTCCCAGCATACCTGGTGTTTATGTTAACCCCGGGTTTTGGACCCCTAGAATCCGGGTGTTACAGAAGTGGTATCAGAGGAATGTTGACTGTCGGACAAAACCTAGATAGAAATGGACATAACCATTATCTACTTATCCTACTCTGATTCTTTCTGAACTTTTCTTAATCTTTTCTCATCTAATTCCGCTTTACTCTGATTATTCTTACTTTTTCCTTCTAAGAGACAAATGTGGATTTCACACTTTGAAATCCTGTGCCTAAAGTGACTTTAGGAATAGGAGACCTAATCTTAGGGACAAAAACAAAACTATTTTTTTTATATAAGTGTCTATGCACTTGAATGTTTGTTCTTATGATACTTGTCTGATTTGGATCTTTGATTGAGTGTGATGGGTTGTGGAATAATGTCCACAATTGCATCTACATATACATATAGAAAAAAATGCTCATCAAAATAACTAGACAACCTAGATTGTCCCCATTGGAATACATCTAGCTTAAGAAATTTATCTTATCCTAAAAGATCTCATTCTAACCAATTCATCTTATCTTAAAAGATTCTCCCTTATCTTAATAGATCCATCTCATCTTAAAAGATACTCATCTTATCTTGAAAAGATTTTATCTCATCCTAATAGATCTAACTGACCTCAAAAGATTCTAACTTATCCTTGTGGATTCATCTTATCCTAATAAGCATACTTATTCACCCTAGATTAAACAACCATGATCTAATGCAAATTAATTAGATCTTATTTAGTCAAACTAGTCATACCAATCTAACCTAGATTCAATCTTGTGTAATAGATCCATCTTATCTTAAAGGATATTCTATTACCTTAATAGATTCATCTTACCTTAAAAAGATTTTATCTGGTCCTAATAAATCTAACTAACTTCTAAAGATTCTAACATATCCTAATAATATTTATCCTACCCTAGTAGATCTATTTAACCTAAACTAGTCTAATCTAGTCATATTCAATCTAATCTAGCTCCTACTTAATCTAATATGATCTAATCTAGTGTGTGTTACTTAATGCTGGTGCAAAAGATATGGCCATGCTCCTAATTCACTTAAGTCTAAATTGGTGACTTAGATCAGTTCAGCCATACCCAGGTTACATACCCTATCCAAACCATACAGAAGCAAAACAATCAAACCAGATTCTGACTAATCTTATTTAACTCATAGCCATCTACTAAACTAATCTAATGTGGCCTACTTAATCAGACTAATGATACAGGTAAGAAGAGATTAGACCTTACTAGCCAGGTGTTAACTTAGCACATTAGACTAACTCAACCATGAGCAGAAGATCTAACTCAACCAATAGATTCATAATGGATTGCATGATCTGTTTATCCCCACCTAACATCAAACAAACTTTTGACCTACATCATGTAGTCTATCTCATCCATACCTATATTAACCATATTCCCCAGTCCAATAATATACACTAACTCCTAATCAATAAGACAAGACAAGGAAGGATGAGCACCAACTCAAGTCTTCAAGGATCAAGTGAGATCACCAAGGTTAATCAATATCCACAATCTTGGATGGAGTCTTTCCTTACCCCACCTTTTCTTACCCAGACCTATCTATGCTTTAAAGACATTTTTTTTACCCTACATAGAAAAGTGGATATACATAAATATACCCATGTGTTTCTAATTAATTCCTTATAAAAAAAAATTATTATGAAAACATTTGTGCTTAAAGCCACTTAGAAAAAAAAACAAATCTTTTGATATTAAAACCAACTAGAAACTAAAAGCAAAGACTACAAACCAAACTTGTTGGATCCCCTTTCTTTTTAATCTCGAGGACGAGATTATTTTTAAGGGGGGTAGGATTTGTAACACCCACTTTGTAATTGCTAGATAAAATACCAATAGAGAAAAACAATTTCTCTCTTTATGTGAGTTTGATCTTTATGCATCATCATATGTGAACACCATATTTTAAAACAGATAATTATAAAATATATGCCACTAACTCATTGCATCATGCTGAGATTTTTATTTCGTGTGCATTTTATGACAATATAAAAATAATGTAAAAAGAAATATATTAAAGTCCAAAGTGGAATTTGACATCTAAATGAAATTCTAGAAATTAGAAAAGAGAAAGAAATATTATAAAATACAAGATAAATTCATAAATGAATAGATCCTATATTGGTAAGTTCAAATTGAATATATAAACTGAGAATAAACTTGCCACAAAGTTTGGAAACTTAAACCTGGAATTGATTTGAAAATTTGAATTTGAAATAGAAAAGGAAAAATAGAAAGAAAAAGGAAAAAGAATAAACCCTGGTATTGGGCCGCTCCCCTGCTATTCGGCCCATCCCACCTTCCCTCTCGCGCCCAGCCCATCACCATCGCGCCCGGACTCACTGACCGGCGGGCCACCCTCGTCAGCGCTCCCTTTACCGCGCCTTCTCCCACTGGCATCCCGGGCCCACGCGGTCAGCCGTTCCCGTCGTCCGTGCATGCCTCGCTCTCTCTTCTCCCCGTGAGGCTTACATGTGGGTCCCGCGTGTCATATCCTTCCTTACCGAAACGGCCGCGCGCGCGTGGAGCTCAACGGAGCGTGCGGACTCCGCGAAGCTCGCCGGTGATCTCGGTACCCGTGCAACAGCCGCGAAGCGCTCCCTGTGTATAAGTACGTGGCCGCGACCCCCCTCCTTTACATCTCTCTCCCCGGGACCGAGCTCTCTCCCCGCGTCTCCGTCCGCCGCCGGGGGTCTCCGCCCACGGTGGCGAATCATCCTCGACGCTTCAACTTAGGACTTCGCCGAGCCACCAGGAAGACATCTCTGCCAGTGTTCGATGGGATTGAGCCTCGAGGCGGTCTCAATTCCTCACCGAAGTTCAAGCACCGCCGCGGGTCCGCCCGCCGCCGTGGCCTGCCTCTGCCGGTGGTCTATCTGCTCGGTAACTCACCTCACCGTGCTCGCCAAGTCCCCCTCTACGCTTGGCTCGGTCCGATTTGGGTTTGGCGCTCCGGGACGGCCGATTGGCAGCCTTGCCGGCGTGCTCCGCCGCGCGCGCGGGGCGGCGCCGTCGTGCGAGTGCGTCCTGTTGGGGCGAGGGCTGTGGCCCGTTGGATTCACCAGCGTTGGCTCAGATTAGAACGAGGACACCGGTTCGGCCTGATCCGTTCTGGATCGTTCGCCTTTGATCGGACGGTTCGGAGAGGATCAAGCTTCATAAAATCAGAGTCGTTGGATTCCGATCCTGCGGCTATCAGCGCGTACCGGTTCGAGCGGCTGTGGATCTAATCCTCACCATCGAGATCTGATCGAACGGCTGAAAACGCTCGATACCCCTTCGGCCAGGCGCTTTTTCATAAGAGACCCTCTGTTTATTTGAAAACAACCCGCCATCCTCGGTAACAGTAAGCTGTGTCTTGGGAATCTTGCGCCGAGCCCCCTGTGCTTCGGTTTAATTGAGGTCCAGTCCAGAACATAATAAAATCAGGGAAAATGATTATTAAATAGATTTTTAATATGAAAATAATTGCTAAGAACTTAGATAATTCATAGAAAATTCATACTTACTCCAAATTAATCCATTCCACTTTCTAAAATTTTGTAATTTTATTCTCCACCACCTAGAACCACTGTTTTGTCATGAAAACAGTTAGAAATTTAATCTCTCACTAAATCTATTTTAAAACACATAAAACCTTTGAAAATTCATAACTTAAAATCTATAACTCCAAAATTAATGATTCTTTTTCCTGTGATCTCATTTTAATATGTAGATTATTAATATGTATTTTGGCATACATGTTTGGTGTAATGTTAATTTTGCCTATACCATGTTTGTTTGAATTACTACGACTAGCAGTGAGGTCACGTGTCACCTGAAGATCATCCTGGTACCTGGATTCTCAAGGCCCAGGCAAGTTGTGCCCTTGATCACTTCTTTTACCCAGCCATGTTCTGATTAATCATAATGATCTGCATAGGTTAATTTTGATGGGACCCAATAGGTTACCCTAGTTTGTCTATCTTTATACCTTGTTCACCACTGAACTTTCTGGGTAGTACTTGCTAGTGCTATATGTGGTTTTGGGTATGGAGATACACTATTCATGATTACACTTTGGTTATCAGTTGTTATTTATTGTTCATGATAAGATCATTATGTTAATTGGAACATGGAGCGACCACCCGGGAAAACAGTGCTACCACAAGGGAGGAATGGGACCCCTTGGCTGATTAATTAGGAAAGCTAGTGGAAGACTACCTTACCCGAAAGGGGCAAGGGCAGTAGGGGAGAGGTCAGTGTAGGGAGGCCCTCGGGAGGATTTTGCTGCGATGGCGGTCCTGCAAGGGATTCCTGCACTGGATCTTCCTATAAACTGTAGCGGGTTTTCGGAAGCTAGTGGAACTTTGTAAAGGCCTCGTAGTGGATCCCTAGCCATTCACCTCGGTAGTGTCTAAGGGCCTTGCAAACCCTGGCGACATGGGATACACGACTTGTGGGTAAAGATGCGCAACCTCTGCAGAGTGTAAAACTGGTATACTAGCCGTGCTCACGGTCATGAGCAGCTCGGACCCTCACATGATTAAATTATGGAACTAAATTCAATTTGTCATATGCATTGCATTGCAGGTGAAGTTGCTACTTTTGTTCTATTACTTAATTGGGTTTGGTATTTACTTACACTTAGTAATTGCTAATAAAATTTTGACCAACTTTAAAAGCAATGCTCAGCTCTAACCATCTTCTTTGGTAAGCCTTACACTTCACGTGAGCTCCCACCTTTGGCGAGTTCATGCACATTATTCCCCACAACTTGTTGAGCGATGAACGTATGTGAGCTCACTCTTGCTGTCTCACATACACCACAGGTCAAGAACAGGTACCGCTGGATGATGCTCATGGAGGATGCTGCGATGAGTTCGTGAGAGGTCTAGGTCGTCGTCTCCCAGTCAACTTTGGGTTGCTGGACCGTTGTCTCCTTATAATGTAATTATTTATTTTGTATAGAACTCCTGTTATATATAAAGTTGTGACATTCGATCCTGTGCCACTATACATCATATGTATGAGACTTGGTCCCAGCATACCTGGTGTTTATGTTAACCCCGGGTTTTGGACCCCTAGAATCCGGGTGTTACACTAAGGCTAGAATCATACCTTGCTTTTTCATTTGCATCTTTTTGATACTTAACTTATATCAACCAAAACAATATGTGTTGGGCATCTAATCACCAAAACATTTATAGAAATGGCCCAAGGGCACATTTCCCTTTCAATCTCCAACAACTTATCCATCCTTATACCCATATTCAAACTCCACTATGTGAACAGTAGCGTATACAATGCAAAATAGTGTTTTGGGTATGGTGAATTACTGGACATGATCTTATGGATTGTACGACGCTTCTTCTCCAAATGTTGCTTCATTGGTGTTCCTCCTCTGTTCGCTCCCCCATTTGATTCTCCTCCTCTCCATATGATTATCGTTCTCCATTTCATCCGTATGCATGTAGGATAGAGCCCCAAAGCAACCATAGTGATGTAGCTTCGAACCAATCCACTTACTCCAGTGCTACTCAATCCCAACAATGAAGAGATTGGACAAAGATGGATGATGAAAGATGGATAAGTACATATTTTTATTAATTGACATAATTTTTAGGTCGATAATAGTTTTTTGAGTTCATAAATTTATAAGCCTATATGTGGCTAATGCACCATTTAGACCTCATTGAGGACAATGGTAAGAAGGGGTCAATCTTCTAAGGCCAAATAGCTAAAGTATCGGTGGTCAATAGGCAACCACAAGGTCCTCTTCAATGGCATATATATCCACTTGTATGTGGTTCGACCAAGTGGAGCAAATGATGCTATACTACTCCAAGTGGACAAAAGAGAAGTCTATCGAAACCGACTTCAAGCAGGAGCACATGTGGCACTCTCTATACCATCAACCCAAGTGGTGTGCGCGATACGATGTTAGTGTCTCTAGGGATAGGAGCAAAAGATCTTGTCTTAACTTAAACAACGATTATAACTCTACATCATCAGATAGTGTTGACCCACCACGCCATATTAGGTTGTGATATGACAAAAGCTCAAAAAAGAAAAGATGCCAGCAAAAAGTAGCAGTGAGTCACATGTGATTAGTGATGAAAACGGATAGGAAAATCATGCTTCTGAAAGGGAAATGTGCCCTTGGGCCATTTCTATAATTGTTTGGTGATTAGATGCCCAATACACTATTTTGAACTCTTATGTGCTAAATGAGCAAGAATTGCAAATCAAAGAACAAGGTATGTTTCTAGACTTAGTGAATTGTTTTTGAGTACTAACATGTTTATCTAAGTACTAGAAACAGTGTCAAGTAAAGAAGAAAGACGTTGGAAAAGAGTTGGCTGTGTACAGCCAACACCAGCTCGGGCGTGGCACACCGGACTGTCCGGTGGTGTACCGGACAGTGTCCGGTGCCCCAGGCTAGTCGACTGTGAACCGGCTGCTCTCGGGAAACAACAGAGTAACGCGGCTATAAATCACCGGACTATCCGGTGGTGCACCAGACTGTCCGGTGAGCCATCAACGATGAACTCGTTGCTCTCGGGAAAAGAAAAAGGCAACGTGGCTATAATTCATCAGACTGTCCGGTGAGTCAACGATGCCTGCAACCAACGGTCGTCCGTGCGATCATCGTGCGACACGTGGCCCGCACCAACGGTCGGTTGGGCACACCGGACTGTCCGGTGCACCAACGGACCCGGAGGACCAATGGTCGG
Source organism: Zea luxurians (assembly GCA_029449295.1). Taxonomy (NCBI): domain Eukaryota; kingdom Viridiplantae; phylum Streptophyta; class Magnoliopsida; order Poales; family Poaceae; genus Zea; species Zea luxurians. The sequence goes on from JAOPSE010000001.1 coordinate 191,840,749, forward strand.
ATGTGCCTGATATGGAAGGAAATCGAGCACCGGACTGCTATAGTGGCTATCCGGTGGTGCACCAGACTGTCTGGTGCACCACTTGGCAGAAGGCAAGAATAGCCTTCCAAGTTGATCTCCAACGGATCCTAGCTGCCTTGGGGCTATAAAAGGGGCCCCTAGACGCATGGAGCACAATACCAAGCATCCTCTAAGCATTCTAAGACTCCCAGACTCCGCCTCCACGCATTTGATCGATTGTGATAGTGATTTGAGCTCCGTTTGAGTTGCAAACTGAAAGTCGCCTAGAGGGGGGGGGTGAATAGGCAGAATTTGAAATTTACAATCTTTAAGCACAACTACAAGCCGGGGTTAGCGTTAGAAATAAAATTGAGTCCGCGAGAGAGGGTGAAAAATAAATCAAAGGCAAATGACGCAGATGACACAGTGATTTGTTTTACCGAGGTTCGGTTCTTGCAAACCTACTCCCCGTTGAGGTGGTCACAAAGACCGGGTCTCTTTCAACCCTTTCCCTCTCTCAAACGGTCACCTAGACCGTGTGAGCTTTTCTCCTTAATCAAACCGGGTCACTTAGACCCCTACAAGGACCACCACAACTTGGTGTCTCTTGCTTTGATTACAAGTGTCTTGAGAACAAGAAAGAGGAAGAAGAAAAGCAATCCAAGCGACAAGAACTCAAATGAACACAAATGTCTCTCTCTCACAAGCCACTAAGTCTTTGGAATGAGTTTGGGACTTGGAGAGGATTTGATATTTTGTTTTGTGTCTTGGAGTGAAGTCTAGAGCTCTTGTATTGAATGCAAATTGCTGGAAACTTGGATGCCTTGAATGGTGGTGGTTGGGGGTATTTATAGCCCCACTCACCAAAACAGCCGTTGGGGAGGACTGCTGTCGATGGGCGCACCGGACAGTCGGTGCGCCACCGGACACTGTCCGGTGCGCCAGCCATGTCGCCCAACTGTTAGGGTTCTGACGGTTTCGACCGTTGGAGCTCTGACATCTTGGGGCACCGGACAGTCCGGTGCCGCACCGGACAGGTACTGTTCACTGTCTGGTGCACCTTCTAACGCTGCTCTGACTCTGTGCAAACTGTCCGCGTACTGTTCGCACTTTTGCAGATGACCGTTAGCACAGTAGTCGTTGCTCCGCATGGCACACCGGACAGTCCGGTGTTACACCGGACAGTCCGGTGAATTATAGCGGAGTGGCTCCCTAGAAACCCGAAGCTGAGGAGTTTGGAGTGTACGGTCCCTGGTGCACCGGACACTGTCTGGTGGTGCACCAGACACTGTCTGGTGGCACACCGGACAGTCCGGTGCGCCAGACCAGGGCACACTTTGGTTTCTTTTGCTCCTTTCTTTTTGAACCCTAACTTGTTATTTTTATTGGTTTGTGTTGAACCTTTGGCTCCTGTAGAACATATAATCTAGAGCAAATTAGTTAGTCCAATTGTTTGTGTTGGGCAATTCAACCACCAAAATTATATTTAGGAAATGGTTTGACCCTATTTCCCTTTCAATCTCCCCCTTTTGGTGATTGATGCCAACACAACCAAAGCAAATATATAAGTGCAGAATTGAACTAGTTAGCATAGGGTAAGTGCAAAGGTTGCTTGGAATTAAAGTAATTTATACTTTCACTAGATATGCATGGATTGCTTTCTTCTTATTTAACATTTTGGACCATGCTTGCACCACTAGTTTTGTTTTTGCAAATTCTTTGGAAAATTCTTTTCAAAATCTTTTTGCAAATAGTCAAGGTGTATGAATAAGATTGAAAGAAGCATTTTTAAGATTCGGAATTTTCTCCCCCTGTTTCAAATGCTTTTCCTTTGACTTAAACAAAAACTCCCCCTAAATGAAATTCTCCTCTTAGCTTTCAAGAGGGTTTTGGGATATACCAATTGAGATACTTTTCATTAGAGAAATACCAATTTGAAAGATACTCATTTGAAATATACCAATAAAAATTTTCAAAACACAATTAAAAATTAGGTGGTGGTGCTGTCCTTTTGCTTTAGGCTAATACTCTCTCCCCCTTTGGCATTAATCGCCAAAAACAGAGACTTTGTGAGCCCTTTTTAAATTCTCTCCCCCTTTGGCAAACAATATATGAGTGAAAGATTATACCAATGTGGAGAGATGGTGGAATACCAGCAAGGAGTAAATAATACGGATGGAGTTGAGTGGAAGCGTCGTCTTTGCCGAATACTCCATTTCCCTTTCAATTCTATGACTAATCATAAGAATACACTTGAAAACACATTAGTCATAGACATAAAAGAGATATGATCAAAGGTATATAAATGAGCTATGAGTGCAAAGTATCAATCAAAATTCCTAGAATCAAGAATATTTATCTCATTCCTAAGCTTGGTAAAGGTTTTCTCATCTAAAGGCTTGGTAAAGATATCGGCTAGTTGTTCTTTGGTGTTTATATAAGCAATCTCGATATCCCCCCTTTGTTGGTGATCTCTCAAAAAGTGATACCGAATGGCTATGTACTTAGTGCGGCTATGTTCAACGGGATTATCCGCCATGCGGATTACACTCTCATTATCACATACGAGAGGGACTTTGCTAAATTTGTAGCCATAGTCCCTGAGGGTTTGCCTCATCCAAAGTAATTGCGTGCAACAATGGCCTGTGGCAATATACTCGGCTTCGGTGGTTGATAGGGCTACTGAATTTTGCTTCTTTGAAACCCAAGACACCAGGGATCTCCCCAGAAACTGACAAGTCCCTGATGTGCTCTTCCTATCAATTTTACACCCTGCCTAATCAGCATCTAAATATCCTAATAAATCAAAAGAGGATCCCTTGGGGTACCAAAGACCAAACTTAGGAGTATAAACTAAATATCTCAAGATTCTTTTCATGGCCCTAAGGTGAACTTCCTTAGGATCGGCTTGGAACCTTGCACACAAGCATACGGAAAGCATAATATCCGGTCGAGATGCACATAAATAGATGTTGGGGGCCTTCGGCTTCCGAAGGTCCTCAAAAACATGATTTAACAATTTTTCTGGAAGTATAATGCATGAACAGGTACCTTCAGACTTGAGTTGAAACCACAGCGTGAAGAAGCACAAGAAGGAGTACGAAGGATAGCGCGAAGCCGAAGCTGTGCGCAGGAGAGCTTCGGCATGATAGCAGAAAAGGAAAACCGACTTAAAGATGAAAAGGCTATTTAGACCTCGATGGATTACTATAGAGTTATTAGCAAACGTAAAGGGCATGAGTGTAATTTTACATGGGCTACGTCCCGTGCCTATAAATAGATGAACAGTAACCCCATACTGTTTGGGCAGACTAAGCATTGATCCTTGCGTCACGCTGGTACTTTTATCTTCTTTCAAGTCGAAGGTACACTTGTAATTTGATATTATTTCTATTTTTCCATAGTAATAAAATAGAAATGAGATAATAATAATATATGACTGTTTATATTATCTTTTATGTTTTATGTGATTCTTTCTTCATCTCTATATGTTATGTTGATGAAGGTATGTTCTTCATTACCTTCGTCTGAAAGTCATTATATCCTAAGGGAAATAATGCTTCGAAGGACGAAGGGCTTTAACGTTTAACATTTTCTGTGTTGCCTTGTTCTTAACTCATAGCACTTGAGAACAAGTCCCCAACATTGGCGCCCACCTCCGGTGAACCCTTTTTCGACCACCTTCGGCAAGCATCGACCTTCGTCATGCCGCCAAAGAAAGCTTCGGCAACAGGGGCTGCCGCTCTGCAGCCGCTGGACCCGAACCAGGAGACCCTTTCTCTTCGGGAGGCCCGAAGCCAGAAGAGGAAGGCCACTAGTCCAACACCACAAGAGGATGAGTTGGACCAAGAAATCAGGAATATAGAGATGCTTCATCAGCAGGTACAGAAGAAGAAGGAGAAGATGGCTCGGTTAGTTGACCTGCAAAGGCAGATTGACGAAGCTACCGAAGAAGTGCGTCATCTTGCTCAAGATGAGCAGAACCGAAGGCCCCACCACAGAGAGCTGCACCAAGAGGGCTTCTTCAACGAGGATGACTGGTATGAGGATTTCCATCATGGAAATTTTGCTTTTGATGATGCTTCTCCTCTGTCAGCAGAACTGCAGGCTACGCCCTGGCCCCTGTCTTACAAGCCACCCTAGCTCCCCATGTATGACAGACACTCAGATCCGAAGCAGTTTCTGATGAGCTACAAAGCAACTACATCTTTTTATGGTGGCAACACTGCAGTCATGGCGAAATCCTTCGTCATGGCAGTCAAAAATGTTGCACAAACTTGGTACTCCTCTCTTCGGCCAGGAACAATCACATCATGGCAGAAGCTGAAGGACATGCTGGTCACCAGTTTTCAAGGGTTTCAGACGAAGCTGGTTACCGCTCAAGCCTTGTTCCAGTGCACGCAAGATCAAGAGGAATATCTCCAGGCGTATGTCCGAAGGTTCTTGCGTCTGAGGGCACAAGCGCCAACAGTGCCCAATGAAATTGTCATTGAGGTCATGATTAAGGGGCTTCGGCCAGGACCTTCAGCCCAATACTTCGCCAGGAAACCCCCTCAAACCCTGGAGAAACTGCTTCAGAAGATGGATGAATACATCCACGCTGACAATGATTTTCGACAGAGAAGGGAGGAAGCTTACAGGTTCTCCGAAATGGCCAGGGGCTTCGGAGGGAGAATCCACCCTAGGCACGTCAGATCAATTCATTCCACTCAGAATGACGACAGGGGAAGTCAACAACAGAGGCCGCAATATTCTTCCCAGGCTTCGGGGCAGCAACAGAGCTATCCTCGGCCCCCAGCTCCAAGGGGCAGAGGCGCCAGGGGCTTCGGAGGAAGGTTTGGGGATCAGCCCAGGAAAATTTATTGTCTACTCTACGGTGAGGACAAGGGACACACTACCAGGATGTGCCACGTCACCATCCAGAAACAGAAAGAGATAGCAGAAGCTGCAGCCCAACAGAGCCAGCCGAAGCAAGTCATGCATACTGCTTCGTACCACTCACCGTACATTCTAGAGTATGTGGGTAACCATCCTGCAGCCTCTTTTGCTTCGGCAAGCCAACCTTAGGCATCTTGGCAATAGCCTCCACCTCCACCACCATTGCAACGAGGCCAGTAGCCAGAAGGGAGCCAGCACACTCATCAGCAACGAGACTTCAGAGAGGAGTCCGAAGCTCGCACAGTCAACAGTACTGTGCCAGAATCGAAGCACATCTACTAGAAGATATCCTACTTCTGAAATAGTTCTGGCATTCGTTATCATTTTTCTTTTTTAATAGAGAACAATCGTTAAAAGCCTAAGTTTTTTCTGTCGTTTTCAATTCCTTGTAATAGCTTCGTTTTGGCCATAGTGGAAATATATCTCTTTTACAGACTCACGAAGTCCAAAAAGTTGGTGAAGCACGAAAGTTGCTCTCAATAGAGCGCGGGGTTCACAATCACATCACAAGTTTTGCCGAAGCAATAGAAAGTCGTTCTAAGGAGCGCAACGTAAGTTTCCCGAAGCAACAAAAAGTCGTTCCTGAGGGAGCGCAGTGTAAGTTTTCTGCTCAAAAGTCGTTCCAAAGGGAATGCAGAGCTTACAGCGAAAAATAAACGCTGATTCCGCCGAAGTAAAAGGCGAAGCGCGAAAAGTCAACATGAATACCGCTGAAGTAAAAGGCGAAGAAGCTCCTAAGGGAGGCTTACAACGAAAAGTCAGCGCTGATACACCAAAAAATAAGCGGTGAAGCCGAAAAATAAACGGCAAAAAGATTGTGTGCTTTACTAAGGGAATGTGTGTGTATCTTCGGCACAAATACCATTTTGCATAGCATAATATCATTACATCATTTTGCATAGCATAACATCATACATCATATTGCATCAATGGCACAAGAAGGGGATTCAATGTTGATCTTCGGAGATTGTTTCGAAGAAGCAGTGCCAAGGCACAAAATAAGTATTGAAGAAGTATAGCTTCGTCAAACTCTAAAATAAAAAGGAGATCTATTGCTTACGAAGCATAATGATTTTACGAAGATTGGATGTTTTTACGAAATATGGATATTCTTCACAACGCATGAAAAGAAGGGAAGGTGTTTTTTCGCTGAAGGCTCAAAAACGGTATGTACGTAGAGTTTCATGCATCGTAAAGAATTCAGTTACAAGCAGCTTAAATATTACATTCGAAATTATAAAAATATTATGCACTTTGTTCAGCAAATGTTACATTCCAAATGTTTTTACAATAAAAGCTATTCTTCTTTTAAAACTGCTTCCGCAGCTTCGTTCAGCAGTCGATTAACAGCTTTGTCCAAAATAACTTCAGCCACTTTAGTGACTTCATCTTCTTTCTCTACTTCTGGGTTGGCCATCGACTCGAAGGGCTCTGGAGGAGGAGATAGTTCAGCTGCGATATAAAACGTAAATAAGTCTGAAGTCGCAAAATTAGTAAATAAAGTTAAAAAGTTATTAAGCAATACCTATCTGCCTCTCAAGTTCCGCCGCTTTCTCATCTGCCTTCGTCACTTCTTTTGAATCATGGGAATCTTTTTCGCTCTTTTTTATCATCTCGTGCGCCATCCCTTGGCCGCCATTCTCCCAGATGTCAGTTGTAACACCCTGAATTTGGGGTATAAAATTTCTTTTCTAAAATATTCACCAAATTCAGGTGTTACCCTATCTTTTCCTTACTTTTCTTTTCTTTTTTTTCTAAACTATGGGGAAATATTTTGCTTTATATGTAAGTGTCAAATGGAATAAAATAAAACCCTAAAAGGGTCATGATTGTTGTACAACATGCCTGATCATCTTTTCTTTTGTATGTTGATTTATTCTGGTTGTGCATCCACGTAATCCGTAAATTTGTGCTTGCATTTAAATTCAAAAGAAAATACAAGAAAAAATGGGGACAATCCTTTTTTCCAGCACGACCCAGCGCCCCACCCCGGCTTGCTTCCACGACGGCCCAGCCTCGCAGCTGCGTTCTGCACGGCCCAGCCGTAGCCCAGCGCGCTCGCCACGCCTTGCCGCTGCTCCTGGCCCGCTGGCTGCGCTGCGACCAAAACCTCTCATGCCCGCCTACCGCTGATTTCTTGCAAAAGAGAAACCACCGCCACGATCTCGCCCAGCCCCTGTTCATCCTCCCCGAAGAGAGCCAACGAAGCTATTTTGTCGCCCACTCGCACCTAGCTCCGCCAGAACCACCCATGCCCGTCGTGCCATGATGCGTGCATCGGGCCGCCGCTAGTGCCGCGTCCGGCTTCCGTCGCGAGCTCGCCCCTACGTCGCCCATGCCCTCGTCGGAGCACCTCGCCATCCCGGCCGTCATCGCGAGCGTGAGGTGAGCCCCCTCTTCTTCTCCCTCTCTCCTCTGGCTTCTCTTTCCTGTCAACGCTTAGCTAGCAGTCGGCCGATTTGTGGCAGGGAACTCCTCGCGTGAGCCCGCCTGGCTGCCATGCCCGACCAGCCCGTCCGGCCGCCATGGCCAGCAGCTGCCGTCGCGCAGTCTGGCTGGTGCCTAGTGGCCAACCAATGATTGGTCGAGCAGTCCGACAGCAAGGGCCCCTGCGCGCGGTCGCAGCCAGCGTTGCCGGCGTGCCTGTCAGGCCCCGTGCGGCCGCGCTCCTTCCCCTGCCGGCAGAACCGCCTCGCCATGAGTCGCTCTGCTGTTGCCGTCGCTCAATAGAGAAGAAGTCAAAACAAGAAACCTGCATGTGCAATACTTCTCACGTGCATGTACCTTTTTCAGCCATATGAGCCCACGAACTCCTTGCATGTGGCTAGAAAAAAGTGCTCCCATATTAGACGAAGGGATCCTCTGCACCCATGACTCTTGTGGCCCTCCGTGTGGCTGTGCTTTGACCAATTAAATCGTGTCATGCCATAATGTCATGAATAATCCACGAACACTATTTATTCAATATATCATAAACCCATTTAAGTTTCACTAAAATTGTAATAATGTCACCAACGCGTTAGAAACACTATTATGTCATGAAGCATGTTTTATTTATGTAATTAATTATTTGTTTACATTGGTTATTAAAATAGATTTCTAATTAAAACTAATATGTAGTTTTAGTTTGTACGTTTATAATAAATGTTAGCATGATTAATATCAGTTCGAATGTTCTCGAATTAATGCTTGTTTAGCATAATCGCGACATCTGTTATTGTTTCTCGCGTGTCGCTCATGCTATTCGCATGTGTTGTTGTTACCGTTCGTGTGCGCCGTCACCGTCCATTCGCGTATATCGTGCGCAATCCGCGCACGTTATTTAATTATTTTGCTATAATCGTTCATGCTTATTAATTAATTCTTGTTTAGCCGTTGACTAATTGATAATTAATTTTATCTAAAATATCTTACGCAAATAATTTATATTAGCTAAAATCAAGTTAGAAATATAGTTTTACTCGTTTCATCACAAATTAGTATTATTCGTATGTCCCGTCGTTCGCACGTGCTGTTCGCGCGGTGGCGCGTGTATCGTTTTCTCGTGCTGTTTCGCGCGCGTCGTCACGCGTTATTTGCACGTGCCGTTCCCGCACGTCGCACGCGCCGTTTTCACGTGTAGTGCGCGATATTCAATCGTTCGCATACAATCACCCTTGTCATATATTTTAAATAATTAATTTAAGGTTCGCTCGACTAATATTTATTACATTAATATCCCAACTAGATTAATGTATAGTGTTCCACTTGGGGCATTATAATAAATATTAACATGGTAAATAATAACTTAACTACTTTCTATTTATTTAATATTTATTTAGTATAAATGTGTCACCTATTTAGTTTTCATCGCCTGTCGCGCGTGTTGTCCCGCACGTGATGGCGTGCTCGTTCACGCTCGTCGTGCGCGCTGTTTTGTGTGTCATCAGCGTGCGATGTCACGCGTGTCCGCGCGTCGTTTGCACGCTGTCGTGCTATTTCGTGCATCGTAAATTCGTCTCGCTTAGAATCTCTTGTGTTAATTAAATTACTTATTTATTTGACAGTTGTTAGTGTAGCAGATTAATCAAACTAAATAGTAGATATAATTTATAATTGATATGGTCGAATTAATTATTAGCGTTAATACTTGTTTAGCGTAAACGCGATATTTTCCTGACCGTCGCTTCGAGTTCGACATTTCTTTCCCTCGCGTGACCATAGAATCGAGCTCTGTTTTATGCTGCATATTTTTATATCATTTTATCTTGTATGGTGTAATGTTCTTATGTATTTATATATGTTTGTTTGCTTGTGCTTGTTCGTCTTCGCTTCGTGTTGCGATTAGATCGCGATTTGTTCCCGCGCTTCGAGGAATCGACGATCAAGCTTCGGCGATCAAGTGATCCAGCTCTTCGAGTTCCACGAGGCTGAAGACCCTGAGCATCTGTTTGGTGAAGGCAAGTGTCCTCTGACTCATTATGTCCCATTTACTTTATAATACACTGTCCCGCATACTATGAACAACCTAAGGATTTACTAGCTTTCAATTTAACTTGTCCTTGATTTACCTTTTGGGTTACTATGGTTAGCTACATGCTAGCGCTTTACTTTAATCAATGAACATGATGAGATACAATGATGATACTATGATTTTATTCTGGATATGATGATATACTTGTGGCATTTTAGGGGACTCGGGCTGTTTCCCGAGTACCTCTCCGTAAGGACCTGTTCGTTGAGAGACCACCCGAGATAACAGTGCAACCATGAGGGTGAAATGGGGCGCCCTTAGCTAATTAATTAGAGGAACTAGAGGTGTAGTTGCTTCGCCGTCGTGCCGTCAATGGGGTCCAGGCACAGTGCTTGCTCTGCCGAGGCTGGGTGCCGAGGTTCTTTCGATTTGCTTTTGTTAGTCACCCTCCTGCGGGGAGGGGTACTGTGTTTATCAAACTGGAGAAACCTAACGGGCGGCTATGACCTCTAGGGAATCTTTGTAAAAGCTACATAGTGATACCCTGCCGGACCACCTAGGAAGTGATCAATGGGGAGTCATGATCCCCGGGCAAAACGGGAATCACGGCTCATGGGTAAAGTGTGCGACCTCTGCAGAGGGTAAGGAAACTGATATATCAGCCGTGCTCACGGTTAAGAGCAGCCTTGGGATCCTCTCTGATTAGAGATACTCCGGATACACCTCAGAGGATGACTTTAATGATGATAATTAATGATGGTTTGTCTAATTATGTATTTTAGTATTTCCTCTCTGAGGAGGTACTTTTTGGGATTATAACTTGGGTTTTATGATAAAATCTGGCTTCTACTAACAATAAATACCTGACCAACTAAAAGCAACTGCTTGACCTTAACCCCACATAAAGCTAGTCCACTACAGCCAAACGAGACATTTGCTGAGTACGTTGATGTGTACTCACCCTTGCTTTCACAAAACACCAGGTTGCCTTTGGTGCAATCTATGCTCAGGTAAAGAAGAAGGAGAACGGTGTCGAGGCGGTTCCCCAGGAGTTCCAGGACTTCGACGAGTTCAAGGATTAGGCTAGCGACCTCCCCCAGTCAGTTGCCTGTGGTGGGTTGTTTACGTTGGCTACGTTTCGATTCTGTGTACTTTGATTTATATTATGTAAATGACTCTTGTCTTTAATATTATTACTTACTCTTTAATGTTATTCGAAGCATTGTGCTATGATGAGTCATTTATGTAATCGCCGTGTACGTGAATTTCTGATCCTGGCACGTACATAGTTCGCATTCGGTTTACCTTCCAAAATCGGGTGTGACATCAGTAAAGAATTTTCCGCCAATTAAGCTTGCTTCGGCCGAGGGATCTTTTGTATCTTCAATAGATAAAGTAGCTTCGGCTTGAGCCAAAGCTTTCACATGGTCGCAGCCTGACTTCTCTAAAATAGCTGTGTCGGTGTTTCGAAACCCGGGGGGTCGCTGGACCGACGAGTGAATTGTCGCCGCGTGCCCCAGCCCAGATGGGTCGACGCGAGGCGGAACGTGAAGGGGGGAAAGGAAGCAGCCAGAGGGAGGCAGGCGTGAGAGAGTGGATCCCGCGGCCTTCGTGTTAGCCCCGTGCCTGAGTCGGGTGCGCTTGCAGTAGGGGGATACAAGTGTCCACGCGGGAGTGGGAGCGAGCGGCCTTGCGCGAGCGCCGTCCCGTCCTTCTCCGCGCGGGCCAACCCTCTGTAAGAGGGCCCTGGTCCTCCCTTTTATAGGCATAAGGAGAGGATCCAGGTGTACAATGGGGAGTGTAGCAATGTGCTAACGTGTCTAGCGGTGGAGAGCTAGCGCCCTAAGTACATGCCATCGTGGCATCCGGAGAGGTCTTGGCGCCCAGTTCGCGTGGTGTCGTGGCCGTTGGAGGAGTGCTGGAGCCTGGCGGGAGGACAGCTGTTGGGGCTGTCGAGTCCTTGCTGACGTCCTCTTGCTTCCGTAAGGGGGCTGAGAGCCGCCGTCGTCACAGGGCATGCGGGGCGCCATCATTACTCGCATGGTGGAGCGAGCCAGATGGGACGCCGGTCTGGTTCCCCGTAGCCCGAGTCAGCTCGGGGTAGGGTAATGATGGCGCTTCCTGTTGACGTGGTCGGTCCGTGCCCTAGGCTGGGCGAGGTGGAGGCTCCTCCGAGGTCGAGGTCGAGGTCGAGCCCCCGGGTCGGGCGAGGCGGAGTTCGTCGTCTTCCGGGGTTGAGCCCATGTCCGAGCCCTGGGGTCGGGCGAGGCGGAGTTCGCCGTCTTCTGGGGCTGAGCCCGAGTCCGAGCCCTGGGTCGGGCAGAGCGGAGTTCGCCGTCTTCCGAGGTTGAGCCCATGTACGAGCCCTGGGGTCGGGCGAAGCGGAGTTCGCCGTCTTTCGAGGCGGAGCCCGAGTCCGAGCCCTGGGTCGGGCGGAGCGGAGTTCGCCGTCTTCCGGGGCTGACCCCGAGTCCGAGCCCTGGGGTCGGGCGAGGCGGAGTTTCCTATGACGCCCGAGGCCGGCCTTGGCTGCTGTCAGCCTCACTCTGTCGGGTGGCTCAGCAGTCGGAGCGGCGCAGGCGGCGCTGTCCTCTTGTCAGACCGGTCAGTAGAGCGGCGAAGTGACTGCGGTCACTTCGGCTCTATCAACTGGAGGGCGTGCGTCAGGATAAAGGTGTCAGGCCACCTTTGCATTAAATGCCCCTGCGATTTGGTCGGTCGGCGTGGCGATGTGGCCAAGGTTGCTTCTCGATGAAGACTGGGCCTTGGGCGAGCCGATAGTGTGCCCGTTGCTGGAGGGGGGTCCTCGGGCGAGACGTAGGTTCTCCGGGGTCGGCTTCCCTTGCCCGAGGCTAGGCTCGGGCGAGGCACGATCGTGTCCCTTGAATGGACCGATCCTTGACTTAATCGCACCCATCAGGCCTTTGCAGCTTTGTGCTGATGGGGGTTACCAGCTGAGATTTAGGGGTCTTGAGGGTACCCCTAATTATGGTCCCTGACAGTAGCCCCCGAGCCTCCAAGTGTAACACCCCTGGTGTTACTATAATTAAAACTTGAGCATGACATCATAACATTGGCATTGTGTATGTTTGATACACCTAGAGTGCATTCACTAGGCAAAAATTCCAAACAAATTGTATTGTTTTAAGTGTTTTTGCAAATAGCACCCTGGTTTAGGAACTTAACCCTAAATAGAGGTTAAAGGGGTAAAAACTTCACTTAAGATGAGGAAACCTAAAGACCTTAGGGAAAGAGTCATAAAATATCCCCAAGAACAAAGTTGAATCTCATTTATACCCCTAGGATACTAAAAACCCTAATTGGAACCCTGGAAAACCCTAAAACCAAACCCTAGGGGCTTATGTGCAAAATTAGTCCACTTTTGGGCTAAAGTGCAAAAACCAAGTCAAATAGGTTTCTTAAGTCCTTTGGTTCACAAATATGTGGACTTGAAAGCCAAACCCTAAGTTTTGGACTTAAATGCAAAATGGACCTCATTTGGGTTTTATTCTAAGTCTGAAAATCAGAGAATTGGCTCAACTTTGGGGCTTTGTAACTTACAAAGTATAGGGTTTTTGCCCTAGGTCACCACATCAAAGTTGAAGACCAATTATAGGAGAACAACTTTGCTTAAGAGTAGTAGCATTGTTGATAAGGAAAAATTGGAAATAATCAAGCCTAAAGATAGGTGGTCAGGCTGATTCTAGTCTGAATTTCAGAGTTTCAGTGTAATGGAGCCAACTTTGAGCCCGAATTCAACCTTGATTTAGTACTCAAATGTGTTCAAGTCCTATAGTCGAGTTGTAGCTGGTTTGTAGATCTGCAACTTTGGTACAGAGGTTTAATGAAGTTCACATGCAAATTTCAAAGAAAATCGAGCCTAAACCTTGTCTGTCAGACGGACTGAATACCAAGCGCCATGGTACAGTAACGTTTGGGGATCAGACCGCCAGCACGGCTTGCTCACCGCTGGCGACCTACCTGCGCTAGGATTCGTGCCGCCGCCGTTAGGATTTGCGTTCGCTGGTAACCGGATATCGCTGCGAGGTAAAAAGATCTCGTCGCCGTCGAGCTGGAAGTCACCCTGATTGGCCACGGCACATCTCCCCTGGCTCACTGCCCGCGGTAAAGTGCTCACCGTCGACCGCCGCCTCTCGGCCGTGTGCCGCGTGGCTCCACTCTTTCACCGTGTCGCCGTGACCTCCTCTGAACTCTCTGTGGCTCACCGGAGTTACTGCCACGTCGTTGGCCACGAACTCACGCGGCCAGTGCTTCTTCTTCACCTCCGACCACCGCGTGTCTCGTCCGAATTCGCGGCCACCGCCCATCCTCCCTATAAATTGAGCCCGTGTCCAGCTCCGTGAGATAGTCAGCTAGCTAACCACCGCTAATCGGCCCCAATCATCCTCTCGTGTGCTCGAATTCGGAGTTTCCCCCAAATCTGATTTCCGCCACCGTGAAACTGAGCTCACCGTCGCCAGCCCAACTCCGGTCAGTTTCCGCCCTCTGCTCCCTTGTTTGAGCATTCTCATGCATCTGCGATGCTCCTCGACCCCTTTAATTGGACTAGACCGACACCCATCGCCGGGAACACGGCTGTCTCGCCGTGATGCTCACGGCCACCGTGGCCAAAGTTCCCTAGTTGATTAATAGCCAAATTAGTTTGGGGAAAAGGCTTAGGGTCGATCCAATTCGGTGTCTGTTGCTCGGAGAACTCAGCCGTTGCTCCGTTCGGCCGGTGTAGGTGCTCGCCGGAGCGCGGCCAAGCATGAACGGCGTCGTGGACTTCCAGTTGTGAATAGATAGAAACGCAGGGGCCTTTTTGTAATGGTCAGTGACTTGGTTAAACAGTGAAATAACCTGTTCTCAGTTAGCCAGAAACGCGGGGGTCGTTCTGCAAAACCGCCAGGGCGCGGGCGCGCGCGGGCGCGTTTTGCCATGGACTTGGGCCGTCTGGGCCAGAATCGGCCCAGTTCTATTTAATCCTTTTTCTTTTTCTTTTTCCAGCAGAGCCAAAATAATTATAGAAAAATGTAGAAAAATGCTAAAATTGTGAAACTAATTTTCCTAGGCTTGTTATTTTCTCTAGTATTTAGTAAAAATAGTTTTGTGATTTTTAATGGAAATAAGAAATTTTAGAGTATTTAAAGTAGTTACAAGTATTAGTTATAGATTTTTAGAAAATAAATGGTAAGTCCAAAAATGTCCAAACTTTTTATGGGCACTTAAACCAAAATTTAAAAGCCTTGGGTAGAATTTGGGTTGATTTGGACCTTGTTTGATCACTAAACCCAAAACCAACCCCCCTGCCCTATGAACTCCTTTACTGACTCCGGAAACCCTAGGTTCTCGGAGTACCGTGAAGGAAAGTTATACTCAAGACTTAGATAATAAGTTTATATTATCTTCGCATCCTCATGAGCATCCCATGGCATCCATTCTTATGCATATATATGGTTATGTTAGAACACGAAGAAGAAGAAGAAGTTACTGAAGAAGGGACTCCACCAACCTCAGATCCTCAAGCAGGCAACTGCTTTTATTTCGATATTTGTGGATCCGAGCAGGACTCACCTGATAACAAAGGCAAGCCCCGGTGCATTTGCCACCTCCTTGTGTTTTAAAACCCTTTTTACTTGCTTGATGCATTAGGTGATAGGAGTTGATTGCTAAAACAATTCTTGCATTACCTTCCTTGAACTTGATTACCTTCCTTGATCACCCGTTTTACAAAAGATTTTTAATGCTTAGCCTTGCTTTAGAAAAACAAAATGTTTTGTTTTTACAAAAGATGATTTGGCAAAGTGGGAGGGAAGTTTTTGAAAATAAAACTTGATGGTGGATCCATCATGGCCGTGATGGGTTCAACATCGGAAAAGATGTACCTCTGCCAGGTACCAAGTTTTTGGGTAAATGATTAAGCTGAGACCGGGCGGGTGACTTGCACGAGAAGAGAGTCTCGGTGTAGTGTCTCCGTCTGAGTCGATTAAGGACCTTGTCGATGTAGGCCTGCTGACCGAGGACCTTTTAACTGGTCACATGCCTCGTCATGGGTAAGCCTAGCCTCGGGCAGACTAAGGCCGGAATAAGATAACACGAAATGGGCATGGAGCGGTGGCGAGAGTAGCGTGTACCCTCCGTGGCAAGAGGCTGGACGGTGGTGTATCTGTGCTCTCGGTTTGCGTGAACCTGATCCGGTCTTAAGAACCCCGGTGGCGGGTTGACATATGCAAGGGTTGAGTGCTACATATGTCGTGTGATTGGAGATCCTCAGCTGAGTATAATCGATTCGGATCACCGTACCTCCGCGGTTATGGAGACTTGGCCACTGACTTACACGTAGCATTCCACTAAAGATGAGGGGTTTTTGTTAAGAAATTGGCTAGTGCAGGACCAGTGATTGAACTAGGGTAGAAAGAACTCTAGTGCAGGTAATTTTACTTAACTTGACAAATAAAATTGGATTTTTAAGGATCCACTTTAGTAAGCATTTCTGCAAAACAGAGTCTTTGATTATTGAAAAGCCTTACCTTGACTCCCATATAACCAGCATACCCTTGAGAGTCTTTTCTTTAGTCGGGTAAGACTTGCTGAGTAATTCCATACTCAGGGTTTATCCCTTCGTTGTTTTTAGGTGAGGAAGTAGCAGACTTTTGCTGCTTCTGTGCCAAGGTGGTTCCCAAGGAAGAAAAACAAGACTGAAGTGCGGGAGGACTCGGTCCTCCACATAGGATCTTTTGCTTATAGCTTATCGGGAGAAGTTTGTGCCTCCCTTGGTTTGTATAATATTACTACTCTGCACTCACTTTTAGTCTGGTCTGTAATAAAATAACTCGAGCTTGCTTTTGAAATAAATGTAAGTTTATGTAATTCGCTTCCGCCTTTCTTTATCTCCGATGTTCTGTAATGTCTGCAAGACGGGTGAAACGTTCCTGGTGAGGTAGGGAAAGATACCGAGCTTGTCAAGTGACTTAGGAACATCTACAGGGTGTCTGATGTCTGTTAGACAAGGACAACTGTAGGTGGGCCTAATTACTTGGGAGGTTCCGTCACAGCTGGTATCAGAGCGTAGCCCTTCTTTGCAGATATTATGAGGCATCTTCAAAAGGATTTCCGAAAGTCTTACCTAAAAACTCTTTTCTCTTCTTACCTAAGTACTCTGAAGAGTTTATCTTAAAGACCAGATAGGAAGAGTGCAATGTATAGAAGGTTGAATCGACTAAGGTTGATTCTGTACTTATTCATGCATCATGCTAAGAATTATGCTAATAAATTTTCCCCCTTAGAAAGATGCCGCCACGCACAAGGCTAATGGCACGTAAGTCAACGGGACCAATTGGAGTACCCCCGGCATCAACTAGCCCCTCGACACGAAAGCAGTAGCAGCGGAAGTAATGACCCCATAGGAGACCTTGAAGCCCAAGTGAGTCGACTTCAAGCAACGCTGCAACATAGGACCAATGCTTGGATCGCAGACGGAGATAGAATCAATGAACTAAGAAGGGATATCCGTCACCTGCAGGATCAGCTGGCTGATCGGGACTTAGCACTTGACTAGGCAGTACAGTCTCATATGTTGGCATGTGCTAAGGAAGCGAGGGCTCAGGCCCGAATTAAAGAACTTAGCTCAGCTGTCGACAACCTGCAGGTCTACTGCAATACGTTGCATGAGGAAGTCCATGTGCTATACTCACAATTACACCCTAGTGTGCCTGCACACTCTGCTGAGGCAGAAGCCGGACCCTCTCACGTTGCGGGACGCGCGCTGGGTGGGGAGTTAGACCTTTTTGAACCCCCTCCTTCTTTGAGGTTGGTTGACGTCTGGACTCCCACACCTGACGATGAGGCCAAAAGTAACGGAAAGCAGGACTAATGGTGTAATAAAAGTAGAGTAGTGTATTGCAGGGTGTACTGTTGTATAATGGGTAATGTATCCTGTTATGTAATATCGAGTCTGTATCATTACTCTTTATAGTAATGTAAAATGGAAGGTTTTCTTTGGCACATTATGTTTATTCCAATGTTTTTGCCTCAGATGCCGACCAGGACTCGCGGACAGGACGCGGCCGGAACTTCTGGGGGTCGGGATGTCACCCCAAATCCACCTCCGGTTCCACCCACGTTAGCCGAGGCGATTGCCGCCTTGGTGAATGCCACCGCCGACAATACCCGCTTCCTTAGGGAAATGGCGGGTCAGCAGCAGTTCCAGCAGCAGGCAGGAAGAGGTTTTCAGCAAGGTCCCCGTGAAACTACTTATCTGGACTTCTTCGAAACTCGTCCACCTCTATTCACCAAAGCAGAAGACCCGCTAGAAGCCGACGAGTGGATACGAGTTATTGAACAAAAGTTTGGCCTTCTTCGTTGTTCTGAAACGCAGAAGCCATTGTTCGCGGCACAGCAACTTCGTGGCCCTGCCAGTACTTGGTGGGGAAATTTTGTGGCTATCCAACCTGACAACCATCAAATCACTTGGGAAGAATTTAAAGCAGCCTTCCGCGAGCACTACATACCTGAAGGAGTGCTGCATATGAAACAAGAGGAATTTATGAAGCTGAAACAAGGAGGAGACACCATCAATCAGTATCTTAACAAGTTTATTCACCTGTCGCAGTATGCCATTGATCAGGTGAATACTGATTTGAAGAAAAAGAACTGTTTTATGAGAGGTCTAAATGACCGGTTGCAGCGAAAAATAGCCACATGTATTGATCTCACATATGGAAAGGCTGTCAGTACAGCCTTATCTGTGGAAGCAAAATACACAAGTTCTGGGAAGAATAAGGGATTCAGTGGTGAGAGGCCTAATCAGGGCCAGGCGAAGAGGCAACGGTTCGTCATCCGGCCTTCTAGCCAAAACCATACTTTTTCTCGTCCACCAGCATTCCCTTTCAAACAGCCCATTATTATCCGCCCCAACAATACCTCCACTTCCCCAAATCAGCCGGGTGCCCCAGGCACTCGATTCCCTGCCTTGCCCAGCTCTTCAACTGGGTGTTTCAACTGCGGCAAGTCGGGACATTTTATCAAAGACTGCCCGTACCCCAAGCAAAATCAATCCAATGCTCAGCAAGGAACTGGGAAGTCCACTCAGCCCAAGGGAAATGATGTGGGGAGGAATACCAAGAAGACGGGGCGTGTATATTACACCCAAGTGGCCACTACACCGGAGGGAGAGCCGGTGATGATGGGTATGTTTCCCGTGGCCAGTCACCCTGCAATTATTCTTTTTGATTCTGGTGCTTCGCATACCTTCATTAGCAAGAAATTTGTGGAGCAACATCACATTGCATGCCATGAATCAAGAGAGGGATTTAAAATTCATTCACCTGGGGGACACATTTTTACTAGAGAAGTGGCCTATGAAGTGCCAGTAACCATGGCCGGACGGAACTTTCCTGCTAATATGATTGTTCTGAAAGGCCAGGATATAGATGTAATTTTGGGTATGAATTGGTTAACCCAATACAAGGCAATACTCAACACTGAACTCAGAACCGTCAGGTTGAGCTATAATCAAGAAGAAATTTTTTTGACACTCCCCACAACCAATCCAACCAAAGCTTCTGGTAGAATATTTGAAGCCATTGTACCAGAAATCAAGAACATTCCGGTAGTATGTGAGTTTCCAGATGTATTTCCGGAAGATTTGCTTGGACTGCCCCCTGAAAGAGATGTAGAATTTGTAATTGAGTTAAAGCCCGGTACGGCTCCCATCTCCCGAAGATCGTACCGTATGCCCCCTAATGAGTTGGCGGAATTGAAGCTTCAATTACAAGATCTACTGAATAAGGGATTCATCCGGCCAAGCTCGTCCCCATGGGGTTGTCCCGCCATTTTTGTTAAGAAGAAGGATCAAACCCTGCGAATGTGCGTGGATTATCGACCCCTGAATGAGGTCACCATTAAGAATAAGTACCCTCTTCCAAGGATCGACATATTATTTGATCAACTGACTGGGGCGAGGGTATTTTCCAAAATTGATCTCAGGTCGGGCTATCATCAAATCCGTATTCGGCCCGAGGATATACCGAAGACCGCGTTTACTACGCGGTATGGATTGTTCGAATACCTGGTAATGTCTTTCGGGCTCACAAATGCTCCTGCCCACTTCACTTATTTGATGAACTCGGTGTTCATGCCCGAGTTGGACAAGTTCGTGGTGGTCTTCATCGACGATATTTTGATATACTCTAAAAATGAAGAGGAGCATGCTCGGCATCTACGGATTGTATTGACGCGCCTGAGGGAACATCAGTTGTATGCCAAGTTCAGCAAGTGCGCGTTCTGGCTGGAGGAAATTCAATTTTTGGGGCACGTGTTATCAGCTAAAGGAATTGCGGTAGATCCTAGCAAGGTCAAAGATATTCTAGAGTGGAAACCCCCAACAACTGTTCACCAAGTCCGGAGTTTTCTTGGACTAGCTGGATATTATCGCAGATTCATACCAGATTTTTCTAAGCTTGTGAAGCCAATCACAAGTTTATTGAAGAATGATATTAAGTTCAATTGGTCTTCTAAATGTAATGAAGCCTTTGAGCAATTGAAGACACTATTAACCACTGCTCCGGTTTTGGCTCAACCGGACATCACTAAGCCTTTTGATGTATATTGTGATGCATCTGGCAGTGGACTCGGCTGTGTACTGATGCAAGAGGGCCGAGTAATTGCATATGCTTCAAGGCAGTTGCGCCGACATGAGGAGCATTATCCAACTCATGATCTGGAGCTAGCTGCGGTGGTTCATGCCCTGAAAATATGGCGTCACTATCTGCTGGGAAATATTTGTCACATATATACAGATCATAGAAGTTTGAAGTACATCTTCACCCAGTCAGAGTTAAATATGAGGCAAAGACGATGGCTTGAGCTCATTAAAGACTATGAACTGGAGATCCATTATCACCCAGGCAAGGCCAATGTGGTGGCAGATGCATTGAGTCGTAAGACTTCCTGCCACTGTCTTATGGCAAAGACCTCCGAGAACACTTTATGTCAAGAAATGGAGAAGCTAAACCTGGGAATAATCCAACAAGGGACTCTGAATCAGCTAAAGCTTGAGTCAATCATTTTGCAAAGGATAATTGATGCTCAAAAAGATAATCTGGGTATGAAGCACATACGAGAGAAGATAAGGGCTGGAGTAGCCAAATGTTTCAAGGAAGACGATCAAAGTGTGATATGGTTTAAAAACCGCATAGTCGTGCCAAAGAACGAAGAACTCCGCCAGCAAATTCTTGATGAAGCACATCTTAGTCGTTATTCTATTCATCCCGGAAGCACTAAGATGTACCAAGATTTAAAGCAACATTACTGGTGGACTAAGATGAAGATTGAAATTGCACGCTATGTGGCTAGATGTGACACTTGCAGACGTGTCAAGGCCATACACATGAAAGTTGCTGGTCCATTACAATCTTTGCCAATTCCAACATGGAAATGGGAAGACATCAGCATGGACTTTATTGTGGGACTGCCCAGGACAATAAAAGGGTATGACTCTATTTGGGTTATAATTGATCGGCTTACAAAGCTCGCTCACTTTCTGCCGGTCAAGACAAATTCCCTGGTTACTGTCTACGCCCAATTGTACATTGCTCGTATTCTTAGTCTGCATGGTGTTCCAAAGACCATAGTGTCGGATCGTGGACCTCAATTTGTAGCCAAGTTTTGGGAAGCACTTCACAAATCTTTGGGTACTAAGTTACTCCACAGTTCGGCCTATCATCCTCAAACCAGTGGACAGACTGAGAGAGTGAACCAAATACTTGAAGATATGCTGCGGGCATGTGTCCTGGATTTCTCACCAAAATGGGATGAATGTTTACCTTTGGCGGAGTTTTCATATAACAATAGCTATCAAGAAAGTATCAAGATGGCACCTTTTGAAGCTTTATACGGACGTCGGTGTCGAACTCCGCTAAATTGGTCTGAACCTGGTGAAAGGTATTTCTTTAGGCCTGATATGGTAAAAGAAACCGAAGAAAAGGTTCAGAAAATAATTCACAATATGAAGAAAGCCCAAGCTCGTCAGAAGAGTTACGCAGACAAACGGCGAAGGCCCTTATATTTCCTGGAAGGAGACTATGTTTACCTGAAGGTCTCACCAACGAAGGGTGTATCGCGTTTCGGGGTTAAAGGGAAACTTGCACCCAGGTACATTGGTCCATTCCTGGTACTTGAGCAATGTGGACCAGTGGCATACCGACTTCAGCTCCCCGAAACATTGTCTGCTGTACATAATGTGTTCCATGTATCGCAATTGAAGAAGTGTCTACGGGTTCCCGATCGAACCATTGAAGTGACAGATATTGTCCTGGAACCAGATTTAACGTACTCGGAATATCCTATTCGAGTTCTGGATCAAAAGGACAGGGTTACCCGAAGAAAGACTCTCAAGTTCTACAAGATACAATGGAACCAGCATTCTGAAGAAGAGGCTACGTGGGAAACTCAAGACTTCTTGAATAAGAATTTCCCAGGCTTTCTAGCCTCATGTAACTTGTAAAGTGTATATAGTTATGGCAATAAAGGAATGAACCCCACACCACCCTGCCTTGTACCAGAAATAAGAAAATAAAAATGTGACACATTTCCTTTTCCATTACTCACCCTGTCGGTGTTTTGGGTCCGACCGCACACCCGGGGTTGCCCCTCAAGGTGTTTTAGGAGTAGGACGGTGTCGACAACTGTAGCAAAATGGTTCGCGCCGATCGCACGAGGGACAGTGGACAAGTTTTGCAGGTTCGGGCCACTTAGAGATGCGTAACACCCTACGTCCTGATGAATATGCTTGGTGGATGTGGCTACAAGAGAGCTCCCTGGATCGAGAATTCAGAGAGTTGATGTGGGTGGCTAAGTAAAGTGTCGATCCTTCTGAAGGGGTGCCCCCTAGGCCTTATATACTCGACCGTGGGGCAGTACACGTGGATAAGATAGCAACGAGTAGCTAAAAGATAATGAACACCTTGTGATTATCCCTACGTAACCCTCGCCGACTTATCCTCGCGTGGCTTCGTTGCATGGAGGCTCCAGCGCGGGAAAGTTGGATCTCTGTTGCAGTTATTCGCTCGGTGCTGCGGGCCGTCTGGGCGTGTACCAAT
Organism: Zea luxurians; assembly: GCA_029449295.1. Taxonomy (NCBI): domain Eukaryota; kingdom Viridiplantae; phylum Streptophyta; class Magnoliopsida; order Poales; family Poaceae; genus Zea; species Zea luxurians. The sequence goes on from JAOPSE010000001.1 coordinate 191,863,240, forward strand.
CCGGCCCCATGTCGTTCTGCTTTGCTGGCTGTTTCTCCCCAGGCCCACGAAAGAATGACCTTACGATTTATTGGGCCCTTGGGCCTTTCGTGAGGTCCTTTACTCTTTTAGTGGACCCGGGGGATATCTATCCCCCACAAGCCCCCGATCTTTGGGTTAATTTAGAGATAATCAACCCGAAGATCTCAGGTCCAGCTTGTAGGTAATTTAAAGAAAAATGGCTTCCTGTTGTCTTCTCCTGCTCCGATCACTCGTTGACCAAAAACTGGCATCGTGCCTGTGCCTTAGAGGTCGGCATTCCAATTTGTGAGATTCTGAACTTCATTGGGTGCACCGGAGGTGCACCCAATGAGTGTAGCCCCCGAGCTTCGAGTAGATTTTAGAAAATAATCTACTCGAAGGTCCTCAGTAGAGATCATTTCTATTTGCGCTTGCTCATTTTGGGTGAGGGCTGGCTTTTTTAATCTTGTCCCATGCTTTAGAAATCGGCACGATCTCGGCTTGGAATGATAATCCATAGGGTGCACCGGAGGTGCACCCAATGGGTGTAGCCCCCGACCTTCAAGTGGATTTTTGAGGATAATTCACTTGAAGGTCTTCTTTTTATGTCCTTTTACTGAAGATTACCCTTTCTGCTTGTGAAAAAGTTGGCATGATGTCATCCGTGCTATGTCATCAATATTATGCTTCAGAGGTCAGCATGTATTTTGTCTTTTGCAGCCGAGTTTGCAATCCTTCCGTATCTTGCTAGGCAGTGTAATTTATTTGCTCTGTGACTGATTGGACATTTGATGGACGTTCTCTGTCTAGTCTTCAAGTCGTGTCTGTCGACCATATTTTGCACTCTGCTGGCTATATTTGGCTTCCCTCTAACTCTTGTTGATATCTCATTTTTGTCTTGAGGCATTCACTGCATGCTCTGCACAGATGTGACCATTTTGAAAAATATACTGATAATTCCTGGGCGTCCCCCCAATGGGTGTGGGCAAGGGACGGCTTGGTATGCTGAGTGTTTTAGCCGACTGCTTCTGAGTTGTAATGTGATGGGACGGCGAGTGTAATCATATCCTTTGCGCTGTTGACTGGAGTCCCAATGGGTGTAGTGTTGCATGAAACGGCGTCAGCCGCCTGACGTGTCTCCAGACGGGTGGAAGTGCTTATTGAATGCTTTGCGACTGTTCAGTGACCGCGGTTGGAGGTGAACGGTTGCCTTCCCCTTCTATAAATAACGCTGTTGCCCCTCTGGTTTCTTCACATCTCTTCGCTGTTCTTTTACTGCTTCCTTCTCTTCTTTCCCGCTCGCTTCCACCATGGGCAAAAGCAACAAGAGTAAGCGCGAACCGACTCCTCCTTCGGAGGATTTCGGTGACTCGGAATACTCGGAGGAGGAGTTCTCCTCCGAGTCCGAGGGATCTCCGGCTCCCGTCTCTCCCCCGGCGTCGTCCGATGACTCGGACGACTCCCAGGGGATAGCCGCGGAGGTCTGGACGTACATCCGGGCCGTCGAGCGCTCCGGGCTTGAGGGCTCGGATGAGTCGGAGTACTCCTCGGATGAGGAGGACTCTGACGGCGGCGGCGAGGACGAGGACGACGACGACGACGACGGCGACGACGACGACGGTGGCGATGGCGACGGCAGTGGCAGCGGCAGGAGCAGCGGCGACGGCGGCGGCAGCTGGGGCAGCACCAGAGGCGGCAGCAGCAAGGGCAGCACCAAGGGCAGCAACAGCAAGGGCAGCACCAAGGGCGGCGGCGGCGGCGGCAGGGGCAAGGGCAGGGCCAGTGGCTAGACGCCACTGGTCTTTTTAGATATTAGTATAGTTTAGTATAGTTAGAATAATGTAGTAGTAATGTAGAGTAGTGTAGTGTAGTGTAGTAGTAGTGTAATGTAGTAGTAGTGTAATGTAGGGAAGCATCGACTCGCAAAGAGTTGATTTGTAAACTTATTGTCTTCCCTTAATGAAAGAATGTTGTTTGCTTCTTCTTGCTGACTTGCTCTGCTTGATTATAAGACTGATTCTTTTGAGACAGTAGATGAACAATTTGGACATCATACTGACGCTCCTAGAGGTAGTTGCCGAGTAATCTTGTAGTCTGCATCGACGTTTTAGAGGTAATGCCGAGCGACCGAACGCTATACCCGCGTCTTAGCGGCAATGCCGAGTGATTGAAGGTCGACATCGGCATTTTAGAAGTAATGCCGAGCGATTGAACGTGAGACCAGCGTTTTAGAGGCAACGCCGAGTGATTGAAGGTCGCTGTCGGCACTTTGGAAGTAATGCCGAACGATTGAACACGAGATCAGCGTTTTAGAGGCAACGCCGAGTGATTGAAGGTCGACGTCGGCATTTTAGAAGTAATGCCGAGCGATTGAACGTGAGATCAGCGTTTTAGAGGCAACGCCGAGTGATTGAAGGTCGCTGTCGGCACTTTGGAAGTAATGCCGAGCGATTGAACACGAGATCAGCGTTTTAGAGGCAACGCCGAGTGATTGAAGGTCGACGTCGGCATTTTAGAAGTAATGCCGAGCGATTGAACGTGAGATCAGCGTTTTAGAGGCAACGCCGAGTGATTGAAGGTCGCTGTCGGCACTTTGGAAGTAATGCTGAGCGATTGAACACGAGATCAGCGTTTTAGAGGCAACACCGAGTGATTGAAGGTCGACGTCGGCATTTTAGAAGTAATGCCGAGCGATTAAACGTGAGATCAGCGTTTTAGAGGCAACGCCGAGTGATTGAAGGTCGCTGTCGGCACTTTGGAAGTAATGCCGAGCGATTGAACACGAGATCAGCGTTTTAGAGGCAACGCCGAGTGATTGAAAGTCGCCGTCGGCACTTTGGAAGTAATGCCGAGCGATCAAACACAAGATCAGCGTTTTAGAGGCAACGCCGAGTGACAGTAGGCCGCATGAGCTATTTTGAGGATGATAGCCGAGTGATGAGGTGGCCCATCGTCTCTTTGGAAATAACTGTCGAATGACCACGTGGCATGCTGGGATTTTGGAAATAACTGCCGGGTGATGATTGGGCACTTTTTGAAACGGTATCTGGCTCGAGAATATCCCATAAGAGCTGCGCTTTTAGCCGCCTTTGCTTTCCTCGCCCTAGTTCTTGCATTCCTGCTTCCGAATCCTCTCTGCGCTTGCCTCCAATCTGCTCACTGGTAGAATCGAGATGGCTCCCAAGAGGAAAATCGCGAGCTCGTCCGCAGTGGTGATTCCTCCAATCGATCCCAACAGCCAATTGCCTTTTGCAGGTAACCACACGTCTATCATCTCCGAATCTGAACTCCTCCACCTCGTACCCATCGGGGTTCTCCCTCCGCGGGAACTCTGTTCTTGGCGGATTTGCCACGGGACTACTGTCCCGACAGAGGATACCCACGAGTCTTTAGTTTACGCTCCTTTTCTTCTCCGCGGCTTTGGCCTTCCCATCTCTCCTTTTTTCCGTGGCCTCCTTGATTTCTACCACATTAACCTGACCCATCTAAACCCTAACTCAATTATGCAAATCTCCATCTTCGTTCACTTATGCGAAGCCTTTCTCGGCGTGCTACCACATTTTGGTTTATGGAAATATCTGTATCATTGTCGCCCTGGGATGGCCGGGGGACAACATCAGTTGGTCGGGGGTGCCAGTTTGGAGATGCGCCGAGGACGGAAGACTGAATATCTTGAGATTCCCCTTAAAGACAGCATTAAAGGATGGCGTCTGGAGTGGTTTATAGTTGACAATTATGGAAATTCTCTCCCCCCCCGGTCGGGAAGACAGCCAGACGTTCGTACCCCCAGCTGGACCGAGTCTCCCACAGGCGAGGAGGTAGCTGAAGCCAATGTGTTGCTAGCTGAGGTTGGACTGCTGAAAGAGAGAGGTCTAACCGCTGAAGCTGTGGTTGCTGACTTCGTTTTTAAGAACATTCAGCCACTGAAAGATAGGGTCCACCCAGCTTATCTGTATCGAGGGCTAGCCGACTCAACTCGAGTTACCAACAGGAGAATCCCTTCTGCTGACTTGGTGAGCCGACTGGAAATGATTCTCAGGGGCAAGGTGTCCAATGTTGGTGCTCCGATGGCGTACTCGGCCTGGAATTTGCCTCCTGCTAAAGCTTTCACTCATTTCGTGTCAAATCCACCTGCGACTGACGGCAATTTGGGCATTAGGACGCGATCCTCTGATGAAGAAGTCAGTGCTTTGGTTGCCTCGCTTGGGGAGGTTCCTGATGACGAGCAACGAGTACATTTTGAAGTGCCTTTGGATCCTAATGATGCAGAAATAAGTGCCATGCTTGATATGCTGGCTGAGGATTCTTCTGATGCTGCTCCTGCTGGGGCATTAGCGGTGGCACCTCTCCCCGAAGCTGGTACATCCTTGGATGTTCAGAGACCTGTCCGTGTTCGCCCGAGACGTCCTTGCCGAGCCAATCAAACTGATCTTTCTGCTGATGAGCAGAAAAAGAAAAAGAGACGCCTTCGGCAAGTATCTAGTTTGGATCGGGGTGCTCGTCCGTCGGTTCCTGCTGCTGAGGAGGTTCCCGTGCCTGAATCTACTGATGCTGACCCCAATGGGTGTGGTATGTCTGTCGTTGATCCCAATGGGTGTGCTCCATCTGTCGCTGATCCCAATGGGGGTGTTGCCTGTGTTGCTGATGAAGACGACAAGGAGGAAGAGGATGAAGTCCCTCTGACTCGGAAGAACAGTCGGCAATTTCTTGCCAGTGGGGAAAGTAGTGGAGTTCCCTCTCCTGCTTTATCTGCCCTCATTGGTCTGCAAGAGCTGTCCCTGGCCAACTTTGATCAGACTCTTGAGGATATGGTCCCAGAGGACTTGTTATCAGAGCCAGTGGATGATGATGCGATGGAGGTTTGCGCTGCCATGCCTGATGCTGGATTGAGGTCATCCCGTGCCTCGTCGACCTTAGAGCGCGATCTCGAGGGTCGGGATGCTAACTTGGATTGTCCTGGTTCCATGGAAGTGGCTGAGGGCCCGTCAACCTTAGAGGTGGTTATTGCGGGGAGTCTGGACCTCAAGAATGGTGCTGACACATGCCCAGCCCCCGAGGATGTCGCCGGGGATGACTTAGCTCAGATGAAGAGTATAAGCCACTGCCCAGCCCCCGAGGGTGCTGCCGGGGATGATCCGGCTCAAGTGGGCAGTGCTAACTATAACCCAGCCCCCGAGGGTGCCCAAGCAGGGTCTCCTTCATGCACTTCCATGGACGTTCACGCGGGATCACCTCCACATTCTGGCTGCATGGTGATAGCCCAAACTTTGGACCAGGGGGTCGCTTTAGAGGGCAGCGTCCCCATTGATCGGGCATTTGGCTCTGTTGAAAGCGTTGAGCTGATTCCTACTGATCCATTGCAAGCTGCTTCGGGTGGTGGCCTTGCGCCTGATTATCGGCTGATTTCTCCTGATCTGGGGATCCCTTCGTTCTTTTCCAACCTCCAGGTACTGTGCTGTTTTTAGCTTTATCTTTACGTTGCATGAGCTTTTGTCATTATGCTCATCTGTTCTTCTCATCAGGTTTTGGTGGATGGGATGGCCAGCCAGCTGGGATCGCAGGGTGCCTCCGTTCCAGAAGTGGCTTCGTCTCTTACGTGTTGGAATCCAGTGTCACTTCATCGTCGTGTATCCGAGCTGGAGGCGACTAACACTGGTTAGTGCCCTTTTTCTTTTCTTCGACTTTGTTGTGGACTGTTTTACCTTCTGACCTCGTTTTGTTTGATTACCTCTTGCTAGGAATGACTCGGCAGATTGCGATTCTTGAGGAAAAACATTCTCGAGATCAGGCTTAATTGGCCCGGCGATGCACTGATTTTGAGGAAAAGTACTCTCAAAGCCAGATTGAGTTGAGTCAGGTCTCCGCTGCCTTAGATGATGCCAATGCACTGAGTTCTTCTCTTCACGCTCAGCTCGACTCTGAAAAGGTGATACACGAAACTGTGCTTTGCCTTGCTGTGCTCCTATTACTTGCTTGTTTTTTTTGAAGAAACCGTCTTGTGCTTGCAGGAAGAAAAACGTATCCTTGCTGCTTCTCGTGACAATCTTGACAGGTTGTATCGAGATTCTAGCAATTCGCTGACCATCTTGGAAAGGAGTCATCGTTTCACCATGGAAGAATTAGACCTCCAACGTCGTAAACTGCAGGAATCCATGGAGGAGGTAACCCGGCTTAAGCAGTTGATATCAGCGAAAGATGCTACTATCAAAGGGCTCCGAGCTTCCAAAAACTCTATTGCCCAGGAGTTAGAGAGCGCTCGACTAGCTGCTAAAACTGCTGAAGAAACTTCTGTTACTCTCAAGGCCCAACGCGACAAAGCCCTGGACAAGGCTATTCGGGCGGGACGAATCTTGATGAGGAGACCCGGCGTAGTTATTCCTGAAGACATAAGAGCTGACGTGAACGCCGCCTCTGATTCCTTGAGTCGCCCTTCCTCGTCAATCGCTCCTGAGAAAGACGTTGCAAAATAGAAAAACATTTTGCATGCTCCAAGCGCGCGGTTTGCACGATCGAATATTTGTTAGAGGACACCAGTTTACCATTCGAATGACATAATTACTCTCTCATTGTATCAGAATTTGTTAGTTAATGAGTTCAGCAGTAATGACGCATGATGATTATGAATTTTGTTTGCGGGATATGGAAATCACCCCCCGAATTATATAGGCGCGAGCATGTTGTACCGGTCTTAAGTTGCTGCCAACTTAAATCGATTGCTCCATTAGCAGGGCATAGTGGTCACCCCAAGTTAAGTATGCGTGAGCATGTTGCACCGCCTTAAGTCGTTGCCGACTTAAGTCGATTGCTCCGTTAGCAGGGCATAGTGGTCACCCCGAGTTAAGTAAGCGTGAGCATGTTGCACCGCCCTAAGTCGTTGCCGACTTAAGTCGATTGCTCCGTTAGCAGGGCATAGTGGTCACCCCAAGTTAAGTAAGCGTGAGCATGTTGCACCGCCTTAAGTCGTTGCCGACTTAAGTCGATTGCTCCGTTAGCAGGGCATAGTGGTCACCCCGAGTTAAGTAAGCGTGAGCATGTTGCACCGCCTTAAGTCGTTGCCGACTTAAGTCGATTGCTCCGTTAGCAGGGCATAGTGGTCACCCCGAGTTAAGTAAGAATGCAAGTCAGTCGTGAACGAATTGAGTATCCTTGAGACCTCTTTTTATTGATGACATATTTCCACTTTACAAAGTACATCATCATCGACCCAGCAGTTTTGAGGTACAGCTAGGGATAAAACTTTCTGAGGTGTTCTATATTCTAGGAGTTCCCAACTTCCGTGCCATCCATCTGAGTGAGGCGATACGATCCGGGCCGAGTGACTTCTGCTACCACGAAAGGTCCTTCCCACAAGGGTGATAACTTGTGTCGTCCCTCCCCCGTTAGAATTCGGCGGAGGACGAGATCTCCTACTGAGAAGAATCGTTGTCGTACAGTCTTGTTGTGATAACGCCTTAGAGTCTGCTGGTACCTTGCTGATTGGATTACTGCGTTTAACCGTTCTTCCTCGAGTATATCTATGTCCTCCAGCCTGGTGGTCTCAGCTTCTGCTATGTTTTCAAAGATCAGCCTTGGCGCCCCAAACTTGAGATCAGCAGGTAGCACTGCTTCCGACCCATAGACCATGAAGAAAGGAGTGTTTCCATGCAAAGCTCGACTAGGTTGGGTTCTTAGGCTCCAAACAACATAGGGTAATTCCCTTATCCACTTTCCTGCGAATTTTTCATTCTTATCGAAGATCTTTTTCCTGAGTGCACCCAATATCATCCCGTTAGCTCGCTCAACTTGCCCGTTGGCTCTTGGATGGGCTACAGATGCATACTTGATCTGAATGCTCTTTTGCTCGCAGAAGTCAAAGAATTCTGAACTTGTGAAGTTGGATCCTAAATCAGTTATGATGCTGTTTGGTATCCCGAATCTGAATATTATGTCTTATATGAATTCCACAGCCTTAGTAGAGGTTAGGGAGGCAATGGGCTTGAACTCTATCCATTTAGTGAATTTGTCGATTGCTACCAATACATGAGTGTATCCCCCTTGAGCTTTCTTGAAAGGTCCAATCATATCCAGTCCCCAGCATGCAAAAGGCCAAGTTACTGGTATGGTCTGCAGTTGCTGTGCTGGCAGGTGTTGTTGCTTTGACAAGTATTGGCAGGCTTCGCACCTCTGAACTAACTCGGCTGCGTCGTTCTTTGCTGTTGGCCAATAGAATCCTGACCTGAAGACCTTCCCGACTAGTGTTCTGGAGGCTGCATGTATTCCACACAGCCCAGCATGGACTTCCTCCAGAAGTTGCTTTCCAGTGGATGGGAGAATGCACTTCATGAAGACGCCTGATGCACCCCTTCTGTATAATGTCTCCCCAATAAGTGTATAGTGAGCCGACTGTCTTGCAATGCGCTCTGCCAAATTTTTATCATCTGGTTCCTCTTCATTCTTTATATACTTAATGATCGGCCTCCTCCAGTCATCAGGGTCTGACTCGGTTTGATCTATGACGTTGCACTCTCCTGTTTGATCCATTGAGATACTTGGCTGCAGAATTTCTTGCACGAAAACCCCGGATGGGACCTGAGTTCGACCGGACCCCAGTTTGGACAGTACATCGGCTGCTGTGTTCCGATCTCTTTCTACGTGATGGAATTCCAGGCCCTCGAATTTATCTTCCAGTTTTCGGACGGCAGTGCAATATTTTCCCATTGAATCGCTCGAGCAATCCCACTCCTTGTTTATCTGACTGATGACTACCAGAGAGTCTCCGTATACCATTAATCTTTTGATACCCAACGATATGGCAATGTTCAATCCATGGATCAAAGCTTCATACTCGGCTGCATTGTTGGAGGCTGGGAATAGCAACTGGAGGGCGTACTTGAGGTGTTCGCCTCCAGGCGCAGTGAAGAGAATCCCCGCTCCTGCTCCCTGCAGCTTTAGTGAGCCATCAAAATACATTCGCCATACTTCTGCAGTCTCCGGGTTGTCTGACACTTGTTGTTCAGTCCACTCCGATACGAAATCAACCAGTGCTTGAGTTTTGATGGCGGTGCGAGGTCGGAACTCGATGTCATGAGATCCCAGCTCGCAAGCCCACTTGGCTATTTGACCGATGGCTTCCTTGTTGTGAAGAATATCCCCTATTGGAAAACTTGTGACTACTATGACTTTGTGGTCGTCAAAGTAGTGACGCAGCTTGCGGGCAGTTAGAAGTACTGCATACAATAGCTTCTGAACTTGAGGGTACTTTTTCTTTGAGGGGCCGAGGACTTCACTAATGAAGTAGACAGGATGTTGTATTGGATAGGCATGCCCTTCTTCTACTCGCTCGACTACTAACGCGGTGCTTACCACGTGAGTCGTGCAAGAGATATACAGTAGCAAATCTTCAGCTGGTTGAGTTGACGTAGCTCGCCGAGGTGGTTTCAGTACTGGTGGTGTTGTCAAGAATTTTTTCAGAGCATCTAGAGCTTCTTGCGCTTCTGAAGTCCACTGGAATTTATCCACCTTCTTGAGTAACTTGTAAAACGGTAGACCTTTTTCTCCCAGCCTGGATATAAATCTGCTTAAAGCTGTCATGCATCCAGTAAGTCGCTGAACCTTCTTCTGCGATCGAGGTGCTTCCATCTTCATGATAGCTTCAATCTTATCTGGATTAGCTTCAATTCCCCGGTGGCTGACAATAAATCCGAGCAACTTTCCGGCTGGTACCCCAAAAACACATTTCTCGGGATTAAGCTTCCATCTATACCGCCTCAGACTGTTGAAAACCAGTTGCAAGTCTTCGATGAAGTCTTCTGAGTCCTGTGTTTTGATCACCACATCATCCACATAGGCTTCCACACGCTTGCCCCAGTGATCTGCTAAGCATGTTTGAATGGCTCTCTGGTAAGTCGCTCCAGCGTTTTTGAGGCCAAACGGCATGGAGGTATAACAGAAAGCACCAAACGGGGTAATGAATGCCGTTTTTTCTTCGTCTTCCTTTGCCAGACTGATCTGATGGTACCCGGAATAGCAATCCAAGAAAGACAGCATAGAACATCCAGCGGTGGAGTCCACCACCTGATCTATCCTTGGGAGCCCAAAAGGATCCTTCGGACAGTGTTTGTTGAGATCAGTATAATCAACACACATGCGCCAATCCACTTTATTCTTTTTGAGTACAAGAACAGGGTTGGCTAACCACTCGGGATGTAGTACTTCTCTAATGAATCCAGCTGCGACCAAACGAGCTAACTCGGCGCGAATGGCCTCTCTCTTGTCAGGCGTGAAACGACGTAATTTTTGCCGAATCGGCCTTGCCTGAGGAAAAACCTTCAATTTGTGCTCGGCTAGTTCTCTTGGGACTCCCGGCATATCCGCAGGTTGCCATGCGAATACATCTCGGTTGTCTTGCAGAAACCGGACGAGCGCGCTTTCCTATTTGTCATCCAAGCTGGAGCTGATGATAGCCGTCTTGCGCTCATCGGCGAACCCCAGGTTGATTCTCTTGGTTTCTTCAGTCGGCCGCATAGAGGTCGCGGTCTGAGCTTCACTTGCCGGTACTGTGAGGTCCTCCTCAGGCTTAGAGTTCGCCATTGCGGAGGGAGCTGTCGATGGCTTGGCGGTGAGGGCTGCTTGAATAGCCACTCGGAAACATTCTGCGGCGCCTTGGAAGTCGGCGCGCACAGTTATGATCCCTTGCGGCCCTGGCATCTTCAGTATCATGTATGTGTAATGCGGAATGGCCATGAACTTGGCCAATCCAGGCCTCCCGATGATGGCGTTGTACCCGCAGTCGAAGTTCGCCACTTCAAACCTCAGGAACTCGGTTCTGTAGTTCTCCGGAGTTCCGAAGGTGACTGGCATGTAGATGTGGCCCAGCGGGTATTCCCCTTCCGTCGGCACGATGCCGAAGAAAGGAGTGTCCGACTCGTGGAGCTCTTTGAGGTGAACTCCCAAGCCTTGGAGTGTCCGGGGGAAGGTGACATTGATGCTGCTCCCCCCGTCCACTAACACCTTCTTCACCCGGCTTTCTCGGATCACCGGATCGACGAGAAGCGGGTATTTGCCCGGATGGTCGAAGTTGAGCCATTGATCTGCCCGAGTGAAGGTGATCGGGTGCTCCGACCACCGGTATGGGGCGGGAGGGCCGGTGGTCGCCACCAGTATTTGGCGATCGTTGAGCTTTTGCTGTCTTCTGCTCTCCTGCGATCCGTGTCCGCCGAAGATGACGTTGACCTCCCTGTCAACGCGTGGAAAAGCTCCTCCTCCTCCTCCCTCCTCCTGCCGATGAGGTTGTCGTGGTTCATCTGGTCCTCCCCTCGGCGGAGGAGGAGGTAGAGGTTGGAAGGGTCGGCCGTGTCCGACGGAGTGCTTGAAGTCTCGGCAGTTACGAAGAGTGTGGCGCATGTCCTTGTGGTACGGGCACTGGGCGTCGAGGATGTCGTCCAGCGTTCGTTCGCCTCCACGAGGTCCTCCTCGAGCGCGAGAGGCAGGTGGTCCGGCAGCGTGCACTTCTTCGCGAGGCCTCTTCTCCCATCGCTTGTCGGGTTGTTGGTTTGTGTCGCGTCGCGATGCTGCTGGTGCGGGCTTCGCACCTCCAATGAGGTCCTGGGCTCGCTCGTCGGCGGTGATGTAGAGGTCGGCTTCCCGGAACAACTCCTCGGAGGTGGTCGGCGCCTTCTGTAGTATGGCTCGGACGAAAGCCGAGTCATTGGATCCTCTGTAGAAGTCCTCGATCACGGCCGCCTCCGTGACCTCGGGGATACGATTTCTCATGGTCTGAAACCTTTTAAGGTATGACCGGAGAGTCTCGTCCCCCCGGCGCTTGATGGATTTGAGGTCCCACGGTTGCGCTGGCTTGTCGGAGAGGGATTGGAAGTTGGCGGTGAAGCGTCGACTGAAGTTGCCCCAGACGTCGATGCAGTGTCGGGGTAGATGTCGCAGCCATTGCAGCGCGTCTTGCCCAAGGACAATGGGTAAGTACGCGGTCATCACGTCCTCGGACGCCCCGGCGGCTCGAGCAGCGGTGGTGTAGACGGCTAGCCATCCCCATGGATCCTGCTTAGGTTCATATTTGTCAACGTTGGATACCTTGAAGTTGGGAGGCCATTGGATGGCCCTAAGGCGCGGAGTAAGAGCGGACACTCCGCATGTGTCCTCCTGTCGTCGGGGACGATGTCTGTCCCGGGGAGGGGAGTTGTGATTGTGGTTCCTCGACCGCCCCCGGGTGATTCCGCTAGTTGAGGCCGTTGCCGACTCAGTTCTGGTAGCCTGGCTCTGGGTCGGGATGCCGTGATCCTGGTCATATTCCTCCCGACGGCAAATCTCGTTCTCATGCCGCCGTTCGCGTGAAGCATTGATGGAGCTTCGCGCGTCTCGGCGACTGTTGATGGCATGTCGTAGGTCGTTCGACGGGTGAGCAAGCGGTAGAAGGTGGTTGGCCGCCTAGGTGAGCAGTCGTCGGTAGCCATCGGCGTCAGGAGTCCGTGGAAGCCCCTCGGCTATTCGAGCCAGTACTCCTCCAACTTCGCTCGGCGTGTTCATAGCTCGGGCGAAGTCGGGATTCAGGTTGCGCCCAAAGAATGGATTCTCTCGATGCTGCCTTGCATCCTGTTCAGCCTGTTCCTGAGCTCGTCGGCGATCGCGTCGTCGGGAGTTCCTTTGTTCTCTGAAGACGCATTCTTCCGGAGTTTCTCCTACCTCCGAGACCTCGTCTCGCGAGACAGGCTATTCCGGATTCCGCTCCCCGGCTGCGTGATGTCGTCGAACGTTCCTGCGCCGGTTCCTCCGTCGACGGGACTCTCGTTGAGGCGGCTCCTCCCCGGGTACAGTCGGCTCGTCGTCGGAGATAATGGGCGACTCCACTCTCCCGATGAAGAGGACGTCGGGGTAGAACGGCGCTGCTGTGGCGGTGATCTTCTTCCTGTCTCCCTTTGAGGCATGAGGGACGGAAAGAGCAACTTGCTTCCCCCCGGTTACCTTTTTTCTTGCGATCTGTGTCCACTCTTTTGTCGGAGAAGTAGGCAGTGGAGTTCCCCGGGTCAGCGAGCCCTCGGCCCCCGGCTTTCTGGAGACGATCCTCATCCGGAGAGCTGGAGGTTGTGCTTCTCCGACATTTTCGGAGTTTGTTGGGGGAGACCTTTTTTCCGGCGGATCTGCGATGCGATGCAGAATTCCTTCTTCATCCGCTACAAATGAGATTGTTCCGAAGTGGAGCACGGATCCGGGACGCAGGATGATCTTGCTGTTGAAGGAGATGGCCATTGAGCTAGCTTGGATTGTCGACACACCCCCTACCTGGCGCGCCAGCTGTCGGTGTTTTGGGTCCGACCGCACACCCGGGGTTGCCCCTCAAGGTGTTTTAGGAGTAGGACGGTGTCGACAACTGTAGCAAAATGGTTCGCGCCGATCGCACGAGGGATAGTGGACAAGTTTTGCAGGTTCGGGCCGCTTAGAGATGCGTAACACCCTACGTCCTGATGAATATGCTTGGTGGATGTGGCTACAAGAGAGCTCCCTGGATCGAGAATTCAGAGAGTTGATGTGGGTGGCTAAGTAAAGTGTCGATCCTTCTGAAGGGGTGCCCCCTAGGCCTTATATACTCGACCGTGGGGCAGTACACGTGGATAAGATAGCAACGAGTAGCTAAAAGATAATGAACACCTTGTGATTATCCCTACGTAACCCTCGCCGACTTATCCTCGCGTGGCTTCGTTGCATGGAGGCTCCAGCGCGGGAAAGTTGGATCTCTGTTGCAGTTATTCGCTCGGTGCTGCGGGCCGTCTGGGCGTGTACCAATCCGGCCCCATGTCGTTCTGCTTTGCTGGCTGTTTCTCCCCAGGCCCACGAAAGAATGACCTTACGATTTATTGGGCCCATGGGCCTTTCGTGAGGTCCTTTACTCTTTTAGTGGACCCGGGGGATATCTATCCCCCACACACCCTAGGACTTTAAATCTCGGGACGAGATTCTTTTATGGGGGGAAGGATGTAACACACCTGGTGTTACTATAATTAAAACTTGAGCATGACATCATAACATTGGCATTGTGTATCTTTGATACACCTAGAGTGCATTCACTAGGCAAAAATTTCAAACAAATTGTATTGTTTTAAGTGTTTTTGCAAATAGCACCCTGGTTTAGGAACTTAACCCTAAATAGAGGTTAAAGGGGTAAAAACTTCACTTAAGATGAGGAAACCTAAAGACCTTAGGGAAAGAGTCATAAAATATCCCCAAGAACAAAGTTGAATCTCATTTATACCCCTGGGATACTAAAAACCCTAATTGGAACCCTGGAAAACCCTAAAACCAAACCCTAGGGGCTTATGTGCAAAATTAGTCCACTTTTGGGCTAAAGTGCAAAAACCAAGTCAAATAGGTTTCTTAAGTCCTTTGGTTCACAAATATGTGGACTTGAAAGCCAAACCCTAAGTTTTGGACTTAAATGCAAAATGGACCTCATTTGGGTTTTATTCTAAGTCTGAAAATCAGAGAATTGGCTCAACTTTGGAGCTTTGTAACTTACAAAGTATAGGGTTTTTGCCCTAGGTCACCACATCAAAGTTGAAGACCAATTATAGGAGAACAACTTTGCTTAAGAGTAGTAGCATTGTTGATAAGGAAAAATTGGAAATAATCAATCCTAAAGATAGGTGGTCAGGCTGATTCAGTCTGAATTTCAGAGTTTCAGTGTAATGGAGCCAACTTTGAGCCCGAATTCAACCTTGATTTAGTACTCAAATGTGTTCAAGTCCTATAGTCGAGTTGTAGCTGGTTTGTAGCTCTGCAACTTTGGTACAGAGGTTTAATGAAGTTCACATGCAAATTTCAAAGAAAATCGAGCCTAAACCTTGTCTGTCAGACGGACTGAATACCAAGCGCCATGGTACAGTAACGTTTGGGGATCAGACCGCCAGCACGGCTTGCTCACCGCCGGCGACCTACCTGCGCTAGGATTCGTGCCGCCGCCGTTAGGATTTGCGTTCGCTGGTAACCGGATATCGCTGCGAGGTAAAAAGATCTCGTCGCCGTCGAGCTGGAAGTCACCCTGATTGGCCACGGCACATCTCCCCTGGCTCACTGCCCGCGGTAAAGTGCTCACCGTCGACCGCCGCCTCTCGGCCGTGTGCCGCGTGGCTCCACTCTTTCACCGTGTCGCCGTGACCTCCTCTGAACTCTCCGTGGCTCACCGGAGTTACTGCCACGTCGTTGGCCACGAACTCACGCGGCCAGTGCTTCTTCTTCACCTCCGACCACCGCGTGTCTCGTCCAAATTCGCGGCCACCGCCCATCCTCCCTATAAATTGAGCCCGTGTCCAGCTCCGTGAGATAGTCAGCTAGCTAACCACCGCTAATCGGCCCCAATCATCCTCTCGTGTGCTCGAATTCGGAGTTTCCCCCAAATCCGATTTCCGCCACCGTGAAACTGAGCTCACCGTCGCCAGCCCAACTCCGGTCAGTTTCCGCCCTCTGCTCCCTTGTTTGAGCATTCTCATGCATCTGCGATGCTCCCCGACCCCTTTAATTGGACTAGACCGACACCCATCGCCGGGAACACGGCTGTCTCGCCGTGATGCTCACGGCCACCGTGGCCAAAGTTCCCTAGTTGATTAATAGCCAAATTAGTTTGGGGAAAAGGCTTAGGGTCGATCCAATTCGGTGTCTGTTGCTCGGAGAACTCAGCCGTTGCTCCGTTCGGCCGGTGTAGGTGCTCGCCGGAGCGCGGCCAAGCATGAACGGCGTCGTGGACTTCCAGTTGTGAATAGATAGAAACGCAGGGGCCTTTTTGTAATGGTCAGTGACTTGGTTAAACAGTGAAATAACCTGTTCTCAGTTAGACAGAAACGCTAGGGTCGTTCTGCAAAACCGCCAGGGCGCGGGCGCGCGCGGGCGCGTTTTGCCATGGACTTGGGCCGTCTGGGCCAGAATCGGCCCAGTTCTATTTAATCCTTTTTCTTTTTCTTTTTCCAGCAGAGCCAAAATAATTATAGAAAAATGTAGAAAAATGCTAAAATTGTGAAACTAATTTTCCTAGGCTTGTTATTTTCTCTAGTATTTAGTAAAAATAGGTTTGTGATTTTTAATGGAAATAAGAAATTTTAGAGTATTTAAAGTAGTTACAAGTATTAGTTATAGATTTTTATAAAATAAATGGTAAGTCCAAAAATGTCCAAACTTTTTATGGGCACTTAAACCAAAATTTAAAAGCCTTGGGTAGAATTTGGGTTGATTTGGACCTTGTTTGATCACTAAACCCAAAACCAACCCCCCTGCCCTATGAACTCCTTTACTGACTCCGGAAACCCTAGGTTCTCGGAGTACCGTGAAGGAAAGTTGTACTCAAGACTTAGATAATAAGTTTATATTATCTTCGCATCCTCATGAGCATCCCATGGCATCCATTCTTATGCATATATATGGTTATGTTAGAACACGAAGAAGAAGAAGAAGTTACTGAAGAAGGGACTCCACCAACCTCAGATCCTCAAGCAGGCAACTGCTTTTATTTCGATATTTGTGGATCCGAGCAGGACTCACCTGATAACAAAGGCAAGCCCCGGTGCATTTGCCACCTCCTTGTGTTTTAAAACCCTTTTCACTTGCTTGATGCATTAGGTGATAGGAGTTGATTGCTAAAACAATTCCTGCATTACCTTCCTTGAACTTGATTACCTTCCTTGATCACCCGTTTTACAAAAGATTTTTAATGCTTAGCCTTGCTTTAGAAAAACAAAATGTTTTGTTTTTACAAAAGATGATTTGGCAAAGTGGGAGGGAAGTTTTTGAAAATAAAACTTGATGGTGGATCCATCATGGCCGTGATGGGTTCAACATCGGAAAAGATGTACCTCTGCCAGGTACCAAGTTTTTGGGTAAATGATTAAGCTGAGACCGGGCGGGTGACTTGCACGAGAAGAGAGTCTCGGTGTAGTGTCTCCGTCTGAGTCGATTAAGGACCTTGTCGATGTAGGCCTGCTGACCGAGGACCTTTTAACTGGTCACATGCCTCGTCATGGGTAAGCCTAGCCTCGGGCAGACTAAGGCCGGAATAAGATAACACGAAATGGGCATGGAGCGGTGGCGAGAGTAGCGTGTACCCTCCGTGGCAAGAGGCTGGACGGTGGTGTATCTGTGCTCTCGGTTTGCGTGAACCTGATCCGGTCTTAAGAACCCCGGTGGCGGGTTGACATATGCAAGGGTTGAGTGCTACATATGTCGTGTGATTGGAGATCCTCAGCTGAGTATAATCGATTCGGATCGCCGTACCTCCACGGTTATGGAGACTTGGCCACTGACTTACACGTAGCATTCCACTAAAGATGAGGGGTTTTTGTTAAGAAATTGGCTAGTGCAGGACCAGTGATTGAACTAGGGTAGAAAGAACTCTAGTGCAGGTAATTTTACTTAACTTGACAAATAAAATTGGATTTTTAAGGATCCACTTTAGTAAGCATTTCTGCAAAACAGAGTCTTTGATTATTGAAAAGCCTTACCTTGACTCCCATATAACCAGCATACCCTTGAGAGTCTTTTCTTTAGTCGGGTAAGACTTGCTGAGTAATTCCATACTCAGGGTTTATCCCTTCGTTGTTTTTAGGTGAGGAAGTAGCAGACTTTTGCTGCTTCTGTGCCAAGGTGGTTCCCAAGGAAGAAAAACAAGACTGAAGTGCGGGAGGACTCGGTTCTCCACATAGGATCTTTTGCTTATAGCTTATCGGGAGAAGTTTGTGCCTCCCTTGGTTTGTATAATATTACTACTCTGCACTCACTTTTAGTCTGGTCTGTAATAAAATAACTCGAGCTTGCTTTTGAAATAAATGTAAGTTTATGTAATTCGCTTCCGCCTTTCTTTATCTCCGATGTTCTGTAATGTCTGCAAGACGGGTGAAACGTTCCTGGTGAGGTAGGGAAAGATACCGAGCTTGTCAAGTGACTTAGGAACATCTACAGGGTGTCTGATGTCTGTTAGACAAGGACAACTGTAGGTGGGCCTAATTACTTGGGAGGTTCCGTCACACCAAGGGAGTACTAATACTCGCTTGGAGGCTTTTGCCGCACTTTTTTGCAAGGGGACCAGCCTTTTTCGGTTGCATTCTGTTTCGATGGGTGCGCGCGAGCACACCCGCCGGGTGTAGCCCCCGAGGCCTCAGAGGAGTAGTTTTACTCCTTCGAGGTCTTAGTGCGTTTCGCAACACTTCGGCTGGTCTAGTTGTTCCCTCATGCGAGCTGGCCGTAGCCCGAGTGCACGGTCGGGTCCCAAGTTCTCGGGCTGGTATGTTGACGCTGTCAACGGTTTGGCCGGAGCCGGGTTTGCGAGAGCAGCCCCCGAGCCTCTGCATAGGGCGAGAGGACGGTCAAGGACAGACTCGTCTTTTTTACATACGCCCCTGCGTCGCCTTTCCGCAAGGAGGAGGGGGGGAAAGCGCCATGTTGCCCTCGGAGGGCACCGAACATGGTGTTTTCGGTGAGCTGCTAGCGGGTAATCCTAGCGGACGCCCGTGCCCCATTTGCTAGGGGTCGGCTAGAGGCCCGGAGGCGCGCTCCAAAAGTACCTGTGGGTGATCTGCTAGACCCGGTCCCCTTTGACGGGGTCTAAGGGCTCGATGCCTCCCTCTGATGGGATTCCGTTACAAGATCGCTCCCGCTGGTCTCGGAAATGTCCTAGGGTACCTCGGGAGCGCAGCCCGAGCCTTGGTTATGTATCGAACGTACCTAGAGTCATCCCTCGCTCTGTGTCTGAGGCGACTGTGAACCCTTTGAGGGCCAGCCTACGAACCCCTGATCAGTAATGGGCGCAGAGGCCGAGTGGCCTGAGGCGGCTGTTGAACCCTTCGAGGGGCCAGCCATCGAACCTCTGACCAGTAGTGGGCGTAGAACCCAATCGATCTGAGGCGGCCGTTGGACCCCTCCGAGGGGCCAGCCTTCGAACCTCTGATCAGTAGGGAGGCTCGGAGCCTGTTTCCTTCATGGAGAAGGGTCCTTTTCGGGGTATCCCCCTTTCCCGGTCCCTGTTGTAAGAGAGAGAAAGAGGAAAAGGAAAAGGATACGAAGTCGAATGACGTGGCGTACCTTTTTTTGACACGGTTATTATGGCGAAGGCGAAGCGTCACTTGCTTCTCCCGCCTGAGGCACGGTCTGTCCTGCCGCGGAGTTAATGCGACGGGGCGAGCGGTTCACGAGGCGGTCGTTGCGCGTGTGCGAGCCGTTCGAGGAACGGATCACGGGCGCACCGTCTTCACGCCGTGAGAGAGGGCTCCCTCGCTGCCCCTGGATGGGACGTAAGCTTGGCTGACGACGTGACCGCTGCTCCTGCCCGCCTGTCACCGCCATTACTGCCGGCCCATTTTTGACCGCATTTGACCGTCGCGCTTGGCTGGCACTGCAGGGTTGCCTCGAGTCGCGGTATTGACTCCACAGTCGAGGAGGCGCGGTAGTGGCGTGAGTGGCGGTGCAGTTGCTCGCACGTAGCAACCAGCGTGCCGGTTGCATGACGCGTGGGCCTGGACCTCCATGCTGGGCGCGTTGGAGTCGAAGGGGCGCGCCCACTTGGCACGGTTGCATGCCGCCTGCATGGCTGTCCGCCCTTTCACCCGCTGGTCTTGGCGAAAGTGGAGGAGTGCTTGTAACCGCCGGGTGGTTGCATGCACCGCGCGCGTGGCGGTTTGGCTTCTTCTCCCCCTGACCGGCTTGCATGACGTGTGGGACCCAGCCCCCGCGCCATGGGGGGAGAATCTTGGAGCGTGTTGGAGAAGACTCAACCCGCAACGGTTGAGGACGCAAGTGGGGAGAGTCGCCTTTAAAAGGGGGGCGACCCCCTTGGAGGGCAACCATGTCTTCGCGCTCCCCTCATGCATCGTGCCTTTCCACCTTCCGAACCCCCGGATGGGGGACGCCCGCAATCCTTCCACCTTGTCGTCGGAGGAACGCAACTTCGTGGAAGTTGGTACCTTTTGGCCATCGTTCGGCTTCAAGGATTTTCATCGTGCAGCCCGGCTGCATCCCCTCGCCGGCGGTCACCCAAGACGGTGACCACCAGCCTCTCGGTGGGGAGGAGCAAGCCGGGCTGCGATCTTGGTCCCACCCTCAGCCCCAAGGATGTTCATCATCCTTGCTGGGGCGGAGGCCAAGCTGAGCCGGAGCTCTACCTCCTGCGCAAGCCGGCTGGTCACCTCCTCTTCCAGCTTCTGGTGGTGGGAACCATCCTCCAGCCTTGTGGAGGAGGCGTCCTCCAGCCATGCCGGGGAAGGCGAACTGTTGTTGTCCAGCTAGGATGCAACATTCCATCCTTCTCCTCGCTTTCACGGCAAGGACGGGAGTGAGGACCTACCGGTGCGCCTCGCCGACCGTCGGCGTTGGTGGAGAGGCGGACGCCGCCGTCCGTGCTGATGTGGTGGCAGCTGGAGGAAGCTCCCCCCCCCATTGTGGCCATCGGCGCCGCCCACGGGCCGCCCCCCGGCTCTTTGGCTTTGATGTCTGTTTCGCGTCCCTTGAGTAGGGACGTGAACGAAAGCCTTCCGATGGCCGCATCCGTACTGGGATCATGGCTGCTGCTGTGGGGTTGGAACCGGAGTTCTGTTTGTAAAGGCACCTTAAGTGCCGGTGTTTTGTTCAATGCGGCTGTCGAGGCCTGAACGTGTATGTATTTTCGGCACGGAGCCGTGTTTTTTCTTCATTTCGAGCACTAAGACTCGCCTTGTCGATTATCTGAACCGCTTCACCGAGTGTGAGTTGCCTCGCGCAAAGGTGACGAGTGAGGTATCCGTATCCCGGAGGAGTAGGAGTGCATCGGCTCGGTCGGCCTTGCTGTCCGAGGCCCCTCTTGCTTAGTTAAAGGAACCCCTCGGCCGGCCTTCGATGAGCCGAAGCCGGAGGTAGCGGTGTCAGCACGGACGAAGGCAGAGTTGGCTTCGAAAAGGAGGTGTGGTTGGCCAGAGCCTTGCCGGGTCGTCCACTGGCGGAACCAACACCGGAGTTGAGCTGCCGAGGCCACAAGCCGAGCTGATGTCTTTGGGGGACAGCTGGCCGAGGCCTCGGGGTGGCCGGCCGAGCCGCCTGCTCGGGCCGGATTCTCGAAAAAGACCCTGGCGGCGATGGCCCGGGTGTGGTGCTGATGTCGTCCTTCAGAGTGGGGGCCCTCCGACCGTGTCGCCGTCCGAGGCTAGGTCAGACCCCGCCGAAGGTGTAGTTGATGCCGAGGGTGCTGCTGCCCCCATCGGCTGTCGACGTCCGAGCCTGCAGGATCAGGTTGTCTTGTAGTGTGTGTATGTTTTCTGCGGCCGCCGAGGCCTAAACACACCGTCGTCGTGTTGTAAAGCTGCGTTTCTTTTCCTCTTGTTTCGAGTATCTGGACTCATTTGTCGGTAACAGAATTGTTTGTGCGGGCGAGAGTTGCTTTTCACAGAAGGCGATGAGTGAGGTATCCGTATCCCGGAGGCGTAGGAATCCCTCGGCTCGGTCGGCCTTGCCGCTTACGCGCGCTCTTACTCGTCCATAGGGTTCTGTTACCGACGCAGTCGAGAAGGCCCGAAAAATCATTTCGGCAGAGGAGCTCTCGAGCATGAAGACTTGTTCGGTCCGTGGAGTCACTTATCCGAGCGCGAGTTACTTATCGCAGAAGGTGATGAGTGAGGTATCCGTATCCCAGAGGCGTAGGAGTCCCTCGGCTCGGTCAGCCTTGGCTGCTTACGTGTACTCCATCGTTTTCAGGATCCACTTTTGAAGTAGTCGAAGAGCACGAAAGGCATTCTGGCAGAAAAGATTTTTTTCTTTTTTCAAGGAAAATTTTGACGCAGAGGGGGTTGCCCCCTTCTAGCCCCCGAGGGAGGGTCGGGCTTTGCCGAGGCAAGGCTGACCCTTCCTTGATGACCAGACTTGGTGTGTGAACGAGGTATACGAGCAACTTGAAAGCATCATAAGAGTAGAAGCGACGTAGCTGTTGGATGTTCCAAGCATTGCCGTAGACCTCGCCTTGACTGTTGGCCAGCTTGTATGTTCCGGGCTTCAGAACCTTGGCGATGACGAATGGCCCTTCCTAGGGAGGCGTGAGTTTGTGCCGCCCTCGGGCGTCTTGTCGCAGCCGAAGCACCAGGTCGCCCACCTGGAGGTCTCGGGACAGAACCCCTCGGGCGTGGTAGCGTCGCAGGGACTGCTGGTACCGCGCCGAGTGTAGTAAGGCCATGTCCCGAGCCTCCTCCAGCTGGTCCAGTGAGTCTTCTCGGTTGACTCGATTACTTTGGTCGGTGTAGGCCCTCGCCCTCGGGGAACCGTACTCTAAGTCTGTGGGCAAGATGGCCTCGGCCCCATAGACTAGAAAGAACGGTGTGAAGCCCGTGGCTCGGCTCGGCGTTGTCCTCAGACTCCAGACCACCGAGGGGAGTTCCTTCATCCACCGCTTGCCAAACTTGTTGAGGTCGTTGTACATCCGAGGCTTGAGTCCTTGCAGGATTATGCCGTTAGCCCGCTCCACTTGCCCATTCGTCATGGGGTGAGCCACGGCAGCCCAGTCCACCCGGAGGTGGTGATCCTCGCAGAAGTCCAGGAACTTTCTGCCGGTGAACTGGGTACCGTTGTCGGTGATGATGGAGTTCGGGACCCCAAAGCGATGGATGATGTTGCTGAAGAACACCACCGCCTGTTCGGACCTGATGCTGTTTAGGGGTCGGACCTCGATCCACTTGGAGAATTTGTCGATGGCAACCAACAGGTGCGTGTAGCCCCCGGGTGCCTTCTGCAAGGGGCCAACGAGGTCCAGACCCCACACAGCAAATGACCAGGTGATGGGTATGGTCTGCAGAGCTTGAGCGGGCAGGTGGGTCTGCCACGCGTAGAACTGACACCCTTCGCAGGTGCGGACAATTCTAGTAGCGTCGGCCACCGCCGTCGGCCAGTAGAATCCTTGTCGGAAGGCGTTTCCAACGAGGGTCCGA
The DNA here is from genome assembly GCA_029449295.1 of Zea luxurians. Taxonomy (NCBI): domain Eukaryota; kingdom Viridiplantae; phylum Streptophyta; class Magnoliopsida; order Poales; family Poaceae; genus Zea; species Zea luxurians. The sequence goes on from JAOPSE010000001.1 coordinate 191,886,144, forward strand.
GGTGCTGCGTGATGGCCGCAAGCCCCTGAGTGTATCTTTTGCAAGAGCTCATGGCCTTCGGCGATGGAAATGCATCGCTGGAGGATGCCTGAGGGGCTGCGGTGGTAGAGCTCCTTCCCATCTCCCAGCAAGACGAAAGACTTGGCGCGCCGCGCCAACCGCCGAGCTTCGGCTTGGTCGAGGGGCAGCTCTCCTCGGTGGAGATATTGCAGGTACGGGGTCTGCCAGCTTTGATTAGGCGTGACCTCGCTCTGTTCCCCCTTGACGCGCAGTGCCTCACCCTCGGGGGCCGAGGGTACCTCGGACCGTGCCGAGGGTACCTCGGACTGGGCCGAGGGTACCTCGGACTGAGCCGAGGATACCTCGGACTCAGCCGAAGGTGCCTCTGGCGGAGCCGAAGGTGCCTCGGGCTCGGGCGTGTCCTCGGTTGTAACACCCAAATTCTGAATTTGGAATTGGTAGAAGAAATCTGAACAAAGTATCATTGGGAAATAAGAAAATGAGGAGAAAAAGAATTTTTTTTAAAAACCATTTATACATTTCATGAAATAAATAAACAAGGAGAATAAAACTTAAACTAGTAATAATAAAATAATTTGGTTTATATTCACCTTTGGATTCCAATTGATACATTTGAAAATCTGAAAACTAAAATAGAAGTATAAATTTGAATTTGGAATAGAAAATAGAAAATAAATGGGAAGGGAAGAACTAAGAAAAATACTACATAAAATAAAATAAAAATCAGGATAAACATCCTTCACACTTATATTATTAAATTATACCTTTCAAACTGAGGACAAGTTATTTCACAAAATTTGAATTTAAACTTGAACTCAAATTGGATTTGAAATTGAAGAAAAGAAATAGAAAATAAAATGGAAAAAGAGAAAAACCTTACCTGGGCCGCAACCTGGAATTCGGCCCACTTGGCCTTTCTCCCCCGCGCGGCCCATTTAACCCACGCGCGCGCCCAAACGGGCACTGACAGGTCGGGCCCGTGCGTCATACGTCGCTCCCCCGCGCCCGCGTATTCCTTCTCTCGCTGACATCGTGGGGCCCCCTGCCCAGTCCCTCTCACCCGCGCTCGCTCCTCCCTCCCTCTCTCTGGTCCGCGGGGTCCGCATGTCGGGCTCGTCTTCAACAGCTCGCCGCAACGAACGCGCGCGGACTCCGAAGCTCGCCGGTAATCTCGGCGTCCGTGCAACGACCGTGGGTGCGCTCCGGGTATAAAGCTCACCGGGCTCGCCTCTCCTCCCTATCTCCCTACTATCGCGACCACCGCCGTAGCTGTGCGTCACCGTGCCGCCGCGGAAGATCGGGAGCCGTGGGCATCGGGGACCGCCGCCATCACCTCGCTCCGTTCGTGGCTCTGGATCTTCGGCGGGTCGTTGCGGAAGCTTTGGTGCACGTAGTTGAAGAATCGGGGCGGTCTTGCTTCGGTAATTCCTCGCCGGTGTTGCAAGAACTCCGCCGAGCCGCCCAAACACGTGCACAACCCGTCTGCGCGCCCGATTTCCGGTAAATCCACCTCCCAACTCTCTGCGCTGCCCTCCTTTACGTGTTGCCCGGTTCAATTTCGTGTTTAGCGTTCGGAAACGGCCGATTGCATACCTCGCCGGCGTGCTCCGCCGTGTGCCCTGGGCGGCGCCACCGTCGCTCGGCGAGAAATTGGGGGAGACACCGGGGCCGTTGATGCGGAGTCGGATGGCCAGGATTAGAAGCCGGGTAACGGTTCGATCTGGGTTTGTTAGGACCGTCCGATGCGGGGCGAACGCGTTGGATTTAATGCAAGGTAAAGGAATCCGGAACCATCGGATCGCGATCCAACGGACTGGATTGCGTACCGATTGGGGATGGGGTCGATCTAATCTGAGCCCTCCGTTTTTGATCGGACGGCTCAGCTCATCCGATACCCCTTCGCGCTGGCGCTTTTGTTAAAGAGCCCCTCCACTTATTTGAAATAAACCCGCCGTCCTATACGACTGTGCTCTGAGTCTTAGAAGATTTACCCAGAGCCCCCTGACCTTTCTTATAATTGAGGCCCAGTCCAGTGAATAGGAAAATCATAGAAAATGATTTAGAAAATGATTTTTAGTGTTAAAATAAATCCAGAAACTTAATTAATTCATAACTAATTCATTTTAGCTCCAAATTGAGTCATTCCAATTCCTAAAATTTGTAATAATATTCTCTACCATTTAGAATCACTGTTTTGACATGAACTCTGTCAGAAAATTTATTTATCATTTAATCATATTATAATCACCTTAAATCTTAGGAAATTCATAACTTGAATTCTACAACTCCAAAATTAATAATTCTTTTTCCCGTGATCTTATTTTAATATGTAGATTATTAATATGTATTTTGCATATATGTTTGGTGTAATGTTAATTTTGCCTATACCATGTATGTTTGTATTGCTACGACTAGCAGTGAGGTCAAGAGGATCTGAAGAATCATCCTGGTACCTGGATTCTCAAGGCCCAGGCAAGTTGTGCCCTTGACCACTTTCTACCCAATAATGTTCTTTAATATCACTTATCCATGCATAGGTTAATTTTGATGGGACCCAATAGGACACCCTAGATTTGTTTATCTCATTACCTTGTTACCCCTGAATCACTTGGGTAGTTTGCTATTGCTTTATATGGTTTTGGGATAATCATTTATTACCTCTATGTTCCAATTCTTGTTGTTATTCTGTTTATGTTCATGTTGTTATCATTAATGTTAATTGGAACATAGAGCTTAACTTGAGAACCACGTGCCACCACAGGGGTGGAATGGGACGCCCTTGGCTGATTAATTAGGAAAGCTAGTGGAAGACTACCTTACCCGAAAGGGGCAAGGGCAGTAGGGGAGAGGTCAGTGTAGGGAGGCCCTCGGGAGGATTTTGCTGCGATGGCGGTCCTGCAAGGGATTCCTGCACTGGATCTTCCTATAAACTGTAGCGGGTTTCGGAAGCTAGTGGAACTTTGTAAAGGCCTCGTAGTGTTACCCTGCCTCGCTTCCTTGGTAGAGGTGTATGGGATTCATGACCCCTTGGCAGATGGGTAACACGGCTTGTGGGTAAAGGGTACAACCTCTGCAGAGTGTAAAACTGGTATACTAGCCGAGCTCACGGTCATGAGCAGCTCAGGACTCTCTGATGTTTAATTATGGAACTTAAAGTCAATTTTGTCATTTGCATTGCATGGGTTTATTATAAATTGTGTTCTATTACTTTACTTATGGTTTGGTATTTACTTATACTTAGTAATTGCTAATAAAATTTTGACCAACTTTAAAAGCAATGCTCAGCTCTAACCCTCTTCATTGGTAAGCCTTACACTTCTCGTGAGCTCCCACCTTTGGCGAGTTCATGCACATTATTCCCCACGACTTGTTGAGCGATGAACGTATGTGAGCTCACTCTTGCTGTCTCACATACACCACAGGTCAAGACCAGGTACTGCAGGATGATGCTCATGGAGGATGCTGTGATGAGTTCGTGAGTGGTCTAGGTCGTCGTCTCCCAGTCAATTTTGGGTTGCTGGACCGTTGTCTCCTTATAATGTAATTATTTATTTTGTATAGAACTCCTGTTATATATAAAGTTGTGACATTCGATCCTGTGCCACTATACATCATATGTATGAGACTTGGTCCCAGCATACCTGGTGTTTATGTTAACCCCGGGTTTTGGACCCCTAAAATCCGGGTGTTACAGAAGTGGTATCAGAGGAATGTTGACTGTAGGACGAAACCTAGATAGAACTGGACAACCATTGTCATACTTACCTTTGCTACTCTGATTCCTTTTCCAAGCTTATCTTAATCTTTTCTTATCTATTTCCGCTTTACTCTGATTGTTCTTATCTCTTCATTTCTAAAGACAAATGTGGATTTCACACTTTGAAATCCTGTGCCTAAAGTGACTTTAGGAATAGGAGACCTAAATCCTAGGAACAAAAACAAAACTATTTTTATAGATATCTATGGACTTGAATGTTTGTTCTTATGATACTTGTTTGATTTGGATCTTTGATTGAGTGTGATGGGTTGTGGAGTAACGTCCACAATTACATCTGCATATACATCTAGGTATAAAGGATAGCATTTGTAAGATAACTAGACAAACTAGATTATTCCCGTAGAAAATATATGTAGTATTCTGTATCTGTCTCATCTTAACATATTCTATCTTACCTTTGGACATTCACCTCGTGCAACTAATTACCCTAGTCTTGACATAGAATATCTGGCCCAGCCCTGCCAAAGAAAATTTCAGTACATAACCAACTATTAGCTTATTCATTCTGTCTATTAAATGATTCCCTTGCAAAGCTATCTTACCATATGCTTCTAACTTAGATGGTCAATACCAGGCGGGGTGGTGGAATTGATTTACCTGCTAATCAACAACCCCAACCACAGTCAGCAGCAATGAATCCTCCTAATCCCCCACCAGGCGGAGTTGATCCACTCATCGCAGCTCAAATGAGAATGATGCAGCAAATGGCGGACACTATGGCAGATATGCGCACCCAAATGCAGCAAGAACGCCAAGAAATGCACCAGGAAAGAGAGGATGCACGTCGGGAAATGCGTCAAGAACGGGAAGAGATACGCCAGGAGAGGAGAGTACAACAACAGCAGCTGCAGCAACAACTTCAACAACAGCAGCAACAACAACAAATGCCATTGCCTCCACCTCCACCACCAGTTCCACCCCGGGACAAACACCGGGAATTCATGAGCCACAAACCACCAACCTTCTCCAACTCCGCAGATCCACTGCAAGCAGATGACTGGTTAAAGTCCATAGAGAAGATGCTCAATATAGCCCAGTGCTCGGACCGAGAGAAAGTACTCTATGCATCGGGTCGTCTTGCTGGTCCCGCTGCGGATTGGTGGGATGCGTACTGTGCAGCTCATGCTGCTGCCGATACAATTACCTGGGAAGAATTCTCCACACAATTCAGGAATTACCATATTCCTGCTGGACTCATGAAGATTAAGAGGAAGGAGTTTCTATCCCTCAAGCAAGGAAGTATGTCCGTAAGCGAATATAGAGACAAATTCATCCAGTTATCTCGATATGCTCCCAGAAATGTTGAGGATGATGAGCAAAAGCAGGAGCTCTTTCTGGATGGTTTGATTGGACCCTTGCAATATCAACTGGTATCGCACACATTCCCATCCTTCCAAAGGCTACTTGACAAAGCTATTGCTGTAGAAAACAAGAGGAGTATATTTGGAGAGAAAAGAAAGGCTATCAACCAAGGACACGCTGGAAGCAGTTCCCGTCCTCGCTATACTACCACTCCAAGTACATCAGCTAGTGGCAGTTCTGGACAACAAACCCAACAGACACCAACTGCTCCTCCAAAGGCAAGCACTCCAGTAGGACCCGCTGCTCCCAACACAACCGCCATCAGGACATGCTTCAAGTGTGGACAACCGGGACACTACGCCAACTACTGTCCCAACAAAGCTGCCTACACTACACCGGCTCCGATGAAACAAGGACAAGCCTCGGCAGGAAAGAGTCAGCCCCTATCTATCAACCGGGGATATGCCCATCATGCAGAAGTAGAAGCTGAACCCGGTGAACTTGAAATTCAAGAAGAAGAGCCAGTTGGAGATGAAGTAGTCGGTGAAGAAGTCAACGAGCAACAAGAATAAAGAGATAAGCATAGATATAGATACATATATATATATATATTTTACTATTTGTAAGACCTAAATATTAGTTTAGCTATTAGTAGTATTTTCCTATTTTATTAATAATAATAAGGTTCATTGGACCCTGTGTTTTGCTAATAAGATATGCATCATGCCGAGATTTTGTTTATGCATATGTGTTGAAACCATATGAACATACATCCTTTTCTTACAAATCTCGAGGACGAGATTATTTTTAAGGGGGGTAGGATTTGTAACACCCAAATTCTGAATTTGGAATTGGTAGAAGAAATCTGAACAAAGTATCATTGAGAAATAAGAAAATGAGGAGAAAAAGAATTTTTTTTTTAAAAACCATTTATACATTTCATGAAATAAATAAACAAGGAGAATAAAACTTAAACTAGTAATAATAAAATAATTTGGTTTATATTCACCTTTGGATTCCAATTGATACATTTGAAAATCTGAAAACTAAAATAGAAGTATAAATTTGAATTTGGAATAGAAAATAGAAAATAAATGGGAAGGGAAGAACTAAGAAAAATACTACATAAAATAAAATAAAAATCAGGATAAACATCCTTCACACTTATATTATTAAATTATACCTTTCAAACTGAGGACAAGTTATTTCACAAAATTTGAATTTAAACTTGAACTCAAATTGGATTTGAAATTGAAGAAAAGAAATAGAAAATAAAATGGAAAAAGAGAAAAACCTTACCTGGGCCGCAACCTGGAATTCGGCCCACTTGGCCTTTCTCCCCCGCGCGGCCCATTTAACCCACGCGCGCGCCCAAACGGGCACTGACAGGTCGGGCCCGCGCGTCATACGTCGCTCCCCCGCGCCCGCGTATTCCTTCTCTCGCTGACATCGTGGGGCCCCCTGCCCAGTCCCTCTCACCCGCGCTCGCTCCTCCCTCCCTCTCTCTGGTCCGTGGGGTCCGCATGTCGGGCTCGTCTTCAACAGCTCGCCGCAACGAACGCGCGCGGACTCCGAAGCTCGCCGGTAATCTCGGCGTCCGTGCAACGACCGTGGGTGCGCTCCGGGTATAAAGCTCACCGGGCTCGCCTCTCCTCCCTATCTCCCTACTATCGCGACCACCGCCGTAGCTGTGCGTCACCGTGCCGCCGCGGAAGATCGGGAGCCGTGGGCATCGGGGACCGCCGCCGTCACCTCGCTCCGTTCGTGGCTCTGGATCTTCGGCGGGTCGTTGCGGAAGCTTTGGTGCACGTAGTTGAAGAATCGGGGCGGTCTTGCTTCGGTAATTCCTCGCCGGTGTTGCAAGAACTCCGCCGAGCCGCCCAAACACGTGCACAACCCGTCTGCGCGCCCGATTTCCGGTAAATCCACCTCCCAACTCTCTGCGCTGCCCTCTTTTACGTGTTGCCCGGTTCAATTTCGTGTTTAGCGTTCGGAAACGGCCGATTGCATACCTCGCCGGCGTGCTCCGCCGTGTGCCCTGGGCGGCGCCACCGTCGCTCGGCGAGAAATTGGGGGAGACACCGGGGCCGTTGATGCGGAGTCGGATGGCCAGGATTAGAAGCCGGGTAACGGTTCGATCTGGGTTTGTTAGGACCGTCCGATGCGGGGCGAACGCGTTGGATTTAATGCAAGGTAAAGGAATCCGGAACCATCGGATCGCGATCCAACGGACTGGATTGCGTACCGATTGGGGATGGGGTCGATCTAATCTGAGCCCTCCGTTTCTGATCGGACGGCTCAGCTCATCCGATACCCCTTCGCGCTGGCGCTTTTGTTAAAGAGCCCCTCCACTTATTTGAAATAAACCCGCCGTCCTATACGACTGTGCTCTGAGTCTTAGAAGATTTACCCAGAGCCCCCTGACCTTTCTTATAATTGAGGCCCAGTCCAGTGAATAGGAAAATCATAGAAAATGATTTAGAAAATGATTTTTAGTGTTAAAATAAATCCAGAAACTTAATTAATTCATAACTAATTCATTTTAGCTCCAAATTGAGTCATTCCAATTCCTAAAATTTTGTAATAATATTCTCTACCATTTAGAATCACTGTTTTGACATGAACTCTGTCAGAAAATTTATTTATCATTTAATCATATTATAATCACCTTAAATCTTAGGAAATTCATAACTTGAATTCTACAACTCCAAAATTAATAATTCTTTTTCCCGTGATCTTATTTTAATATGTAGATTATTAATATGTATTTTGCATATATGTTTGGTGTAATGTTAATTTTGCCTATACCATGTATGTTTGTATTGCTACGACTAGCAGTGAGGTCACGAGGATCTGAAGAATCATCCTGGTACCTGGATTCTCAAGGCCCAGGCAAGTTGTGCCCTTGACCACTTTCTACCCAATAATGTTCTTTAATATCACTTATCCATGCATAGGTTAATTTTGATGGGACCCAATAGGACACCCTAGATTTGTTTATCTCATTACCTTGTTACCCCTGAATCACTTGGGTAGTTTGCTATTGCTTTATATGGTTTTGGGATAATCATTTATTACCTCTATGTTCCAATTCTTGTTGTTATTCTGTTTATGTTCATGTTGTTATCATTAATGTTAATTGGAACATAGAGCTTAACTTGAGAACCACGTGCCACCACAGGGGTGGAATGGGACGCCCTTGGCTGATTAATTAGAAAAGCTAGTGGAAGACTACCTTACCCGAAAGGGGCAAGGGCAGTAGGGGAGAGGTCAGTGTAGGGAGGCCCTCGGGAGGATTTTGCTGCGATGGCGGTCCTGCAAGGGATTCCTGCACTGGATCTTCCTATAAACTGTAGCGGGTTTTCGGAAGCTAGTGGAACTTTGTAAAGGCCTCGTAGTGTTACCCTGCCTCGCTTCCTTGGTAGAGGTGTATGGGATTCATGACCCCTTGGCAGATGGGTAACACGGCTTGTGGGTAAAGGGTACAACCTCTGCAGAGTGTAAAACTGGTATACTAGCCGAGCTCACGGTCATGAGCAGCTCAGGACTCTCTGATGTTTAATTATGGAACTTAAAGTCAATTTTGTCATTTGCATTGCATGGGTTTATTATAAATTGTGTTCTATTACTTTACTTATGGTTTGGTATTTACTTATACTTAGTAATTGCTAATAAAATTTTGACCAACTTTAAAAGCAATGCTCAGCTCTAACCCTCTTCATTGGTAAGCCTTACACTTCTCGTGAGCTCCCACCTTTGGCGAGTTCATGCACATTATTCCCCACGACTTGTTGAGCGATGAACGTATGTGAGCTCACTCTTGCTGTCTCACATACACCACAGGTCAAGACCAGGTACTGCAGGATGATGCTCATGGAGGATGCTGTGATGAGTTCGTGAGTGGTCTAGGTCGTCGTCTCCCAGTCAATTTTGGGTTGCTGGACCGTTGTCTCCTTATAATGTAATTATTTATTTTGTATAGAACTCCTGTTATATATAAAGTTGTGACATTCGATCTTGTGCCACTATACATCATATGTATGAGACTTGGTCCCAGCATACCTGGTGTTTATGTTAACCCCGGGTTTTGGACCCCTAAAATCCGGGTGTTACATCGGTCTTGACGGAGGGTTGATGTAGGTCTCGGGAGAATACGTCCGAGGGAACTGTTGTTCGTCCCGAGGCTATTTTAGCCAGCTCGTCCGCAGTCTCGTTGTAGCGTCGGGCGATGTGGTTGAGCTCGAGCCCGTAGAACTTGTCTTCCAGGCGCCGAACCTCATCGCAGTAGGCTTCCATCTTCGGGTCGCGGCAGTGGGAGTTCTTCATGACTTGGTCGATGACGAGCTGTGAGTCACCGCGAGCGTCAAGGCGTCGGACCCCTAGCTCGATGGCGATTCGCAACCCGTTTACCAGAGCCTCGTACTCTGCCACATTGTTGGACGCCGGGAAGTGGAGGCGTAGCACGTAGCGTAGGTGCTTCCCGAGGGGCGAGACGAAGAGGAGGCCTGCGCTGGCCCCCGTCTTCATCAGCGACCCGTCGAAAAACATGGTCCAGAGCTCCGGTTGGATCGGAGCCGTCAGGAGCTGGGTGTCAGCCCATTTAGCCATGAAGTCCGCCAAGACCTGGGACTTGATGGCCTTCCGAGGGGCGAACGAGATCGTCTCGCCCATGATCTCCACCGCCCACTTCGCAATTCTACCCGAGGCTTCTCGGGACTGGATGATCTCTCCCAGGGGGAAGGATGACACCACAGTCACCAGATGAGACTCAAAGTAGTGTCGCAACTTCCGTCGTGTCAGGATCACCGTGTACAGCAGCTTCTGGATTTGTGGGTAGCGGATCTTGGTCTCGGACAGTACCTCACTGATGAAGTAGACTGGCCTCTAGATGGGCAATGCATGCCCTTCTTCTCGTCTCTCAACCACGATCGCGGCGCTAACCACCTGGGTGGTTGCGGTGACGTAGATCAAGAGGGCTTCTCCGGCAGCGGGAGGCACCAAGATGGGCGCGTTCGTGAGGAGCGCCTTCAGGTTCCCGAGGGCTTCCTCGGCCTCGAGAGTCCAAGCAAAGCACTCAGCCTTCCTTAAGAGGCGGTACAGAGGCAGACCTCTTTCGCCGAGGCGCGAGATGAAGCGGCTCAGAGCCGCGAGACATCCCATGACCCTCTGTACGCCTTTCAAGTCCTTGATTGGCCCCATGCTGGTGATGGCTGCAATCTTCTCTGGGTTGGCTTTGATGCCCCGCTCGGAGACGATGAACCCCAAGAGCATGCCTCGGGGGACCCCGAAGACACACTTTTCGGGATTAAGCTTCACGCCTTTCGCCTTGAGACATCGGAATGTCGCTTCAGGGTCGGAAAGGAGGTCGGAGGCCTTCCTCGTCTTGACTACGATGTCATCGACATAGGCCTCGACCGTTCGGCCGATGTGTTCGCCAAACACATGGTTCATGCATCGCTGGTACGTTGCCCCCGCATTCCTCAAACCAAACGGCATTGTAACATAGCAGTACATGCCGAAAGGTGTGATGAATGAAGTCGCGAGTTGGTCAGACTCTTTCATCCTGATCTGGTGATACCCTGAGTAGGCATCGAGGAAAGACAGGGTTTCGCACCCAGCAGTGGAATCCACGATCTGATCGATGCGAGGCAGAGGGTAGGGAACTTTCGGACATGCTTTGTTTAGACCAGTGTAGTCTACACACATCCGCCATTTCCCCCTTTCTTTCTCACAAGCACAGGGTTGGCAAGCCATTCGGGATGGAATACCTCTTTGATGAACCCTGCCGCCAGTAGCTTGTGGATCTCCTCGCCTATGGCCCTACGCTTTTCTTCGTCGAATCAGCGTAGAGGTTGCTTCACGGGTCAGGCCCCAGCTCGAATATCTAGAGAGTGCTCGGCGACTTCCCTCGGTATGTCGGGCATGTCCGAGGGACTCCACGCGAAAACGTCGGTGTTCACGCGGAGAAAGTCGACGAGCACTGCTTCCTATTTGGGGTCAAGCTCGGAACCGATCCGGATCTGCTTGGAGGCGTCGTTGCAGGGGTCGAGAGGGATGGACTTGGCTGTCTCCGCTGGTTCGAAGTTGCCGGCGTGGCGCTTCACGTCGGGCGCCTCCCTAGAGAGGCTCTCCAGGTCAGCGATGAGGGCCTCGGATTCGGCGAGGGCCTCGGCGTACTCCACGCACTCCACATCGCATTCGTACGCGTGTCGGTACGTGGGCCCGACGGTGATGACACCGTTGGGGCCCGACATCTTGAGCTTGAGGTAGGTGTAGTTGGGGACGGCCATGAACTTGGCGTAGCATGGCTCCCCAGCACTGCGTGGTAGGTTCCTTGAAACCCGACCACTTCGAACGTGAGGGTCTCCTTTCGAAAGCTGGAGGGCGTCCCGAAGCAGACGGGTAGGTCGAGTTGTCCGAGGGGTTGAACGCGCTTCCCGGGGACGATCCCGTGGAAAGGCGCAGCGCCCGTCCGGACCGAGGACAGATCGATCCGCAGAAGCCCGAGGGTCTCGGCGTAGATGATGTTGAGGCCGCTGCCTCCGTCCATGAGGACCTTGGTGAGCCTGACGTTGCCGATGATGGGGTCGACAACGAGTGGGTATCGCCCCGGGCTCGGCACGTAGTCTGGATGGTCAGCCTGGTCGAAGGTGATGGGCTTGTCGGACTAGTCTAGGTAGACTGGCGCCGCCACCTTTACCGAGCAGACCTCCCGACGCTCTTGCTTGTGGTGTCGAGCCAAGGCGTTCGCCACTTGCCCGCCGTAGATCATGAAGCAGTCGCGGACCTCGGGGAACCCTCCTGCCTTGTGATCTTCCTCCTTTGCGTCGTCGAGGGCCTTGCCACCCTCCGCGGGTGGCCCGGCCTTGTGGAAGTGTCGTCGAAGCATGGCACACTCCTCAAGGGAGTGCTTGACGGGCCCCTGATGATAGGGGCATGGCTCCTTGAGCATCTTGTCGAAGAGGTTGGCACCTCCGGGAGGTTTCCGAGGGTTCTTGTACTCGGCGGCGGTGACAAGGTCCGTGTCGGCGGCGTCGTGTTTCGCTTGCGACTTCTTCTTGCCTTTCTTCTTGGCGCCGCGCTGAGTTGACGCCTCGGGAGCATCTTCCGGTGGGCGGCCCTGGGGCTGCTTGTCCTTTCGGAAAATGGCCTCAACCGCCTCCTGGCCAGAGGCGAACTTGGTGGCGATGTCCATCAGCTCGCTCGCCCTGGTGGGGGTCTTGCGACCCAGCTTGCTCACTAGGTCGCGGCAGGTGGTGCCGGCGAGGAACGCGCCGATGACATCTGAATCGGTGACGTTGGGCAGCTCTGTGCGCTGCTTCGAGAATCGCCGGATGTAGTCCCGGAGAGACTCTCCCGGCTGCTGGCGGCAGCTTCGGAGATCCCAGGAGTTCCCAGGGCGCACGTATGTGCCCTAGAAATTGCCGGCGAAGGCTTGGACCAGGTCATCCCAGTTGGAGATCTGCCCAGGGGCAGGTGCTCTAGCCAGGCTCGAGCGGTGTCGGAGAGGAACAGGGGGAGGTTGCGGATGATGAGGTTATCATCGTCCATTCCACCCAGTTGGCAGGCTAGCCGATAGTCCGCGAGCCACAGTTCCGGTCTCGTCTCCCCCGAGTACTTTGTGACAGTAGTCGGGGTTCGGAACCGGGTCGGGAACGGTGCCCGTCGTATGGCGCGGCTGAAAGCCTGCGGACCGGGTGGTTCGGGCGAAGGGCTCCGATCCTCCCCACTGTCGTAGCGTCCCCCACGCCTGGGGTGGTAGCCTCGGCACGCCCTGTCGTCGAGGTGGGCCCAACGGCTGTGATGATGGCGCTCGTTGCCGAGGCGACCCGGGGCCGCAGGCGCTGTGTTGCGCGTGCGCCCGGAGTGGACCGAGGCTTCCCGCATGAATAGGGAAGTCGCGGCGCGATGTTCCGAGGGGAACCCCTGCCTTCAGGAGGCAGAGCTTTCGGCCCATCGGACCGCGACGTCCTCCAGGAGATTCTTGAGCTCTCCCTGGATACGCCGCCCCTCGGTGGTTGATGGCTCCGGCATCGCGCGGAGGAGTATCGCCGCTGCAGCCAGGTTCTGGCCGACTCTGCTGGAATCCAGCGGCTGCCTCACCCTGACGTCGTTGGCGATGCGGTGCTGGATGTCCCGGGGGAGATGACGCGCTTCTCCGGCCGGGGGTTGGACCGCCCATTCCTGCCCGATGTTCCGGCGGATCGGCACAAGCGTTCCTGCTCCCTCGTCGAGCCTGGCTTGCCTCTCGCGGATTTGCTCAAGCTGTGGGTCAGGACCCCCCGCCGGGACGGGGACCACAGCTAGCTCCCGAAGGATGTCAACGCGAGGCACGGGCCTAGGGGGATCACCGTTTTCCGGCATACCAAGACGGTTGCCTTCGCCGGGAATCCCTAGATCGACGTGGAAACATTCACGACTTGGGCCGCGGTCCTCGTTGTCGAGGCCACGGCTGCCGTCGAAACAGTCGGAAAGGCAGTAGTCACATGCGATCATGAAGTCCCGCACGACACTGGGGTTACCAAGTCCGGAGAAATCCCAACAGAGGTCGGGCTCGCCATCTTCCTCGGACCCCGAGGGCTCGTAGGTCGAGTCGGCCGTCAGTCGGTCCCAGGGTGACCGCACACGATACCCCAGAGGGTTTGGACTCGCCTCTATGAGAGTGCTCACCGAAGCGGAGTCGCTTGGTGGGTCGAGGCCGAATCCAAAAGACACGAGATGGGAATCGGTCGGTACCTTTCTGTCGACGGGCGGTGACAAGGTCGCGTCTGGGACTGACTGCACCGTTGTCTCAGGTACGAGGGTGACGCCTAGCAAATCCTTCGCGAGCGTGCTGGTGTCGTGCGTTTGCTTGAGATTGGCGTGTTGCGGGGAGGCGGCGCTCGTCTTCGTCTCAGACGCGAGATCGATGCCCGACGCGCCCTCCGATGGGGCGCCGGCGCTGTCGACTCGCTCGACAGCCAACGAGGTGCCGCTTCTCGCTTGGCCTTGGTTGACCCGCCTCCTTTTATGTCGGCGGGGGAGGGGACGGGACAAGCCCGAATGTTGTCCTTCCACCACGTGGGAAAGGCGTCGTCGATTTCCCCGCCGGCGAGCGGGTTGTCGACCGCCATTGTCGCTGTCGCGCGGCGGGGGAAGGAGTATCATGTCGTAGCTGCCGTCGAGGGACATGAACTCAAGATTCCCGAAACGGAGCACCGTCTCGGGCCGGAAAGGTTGCTGGAGACTGCCCATCTAGAGCTTGACGGGAAGCTGTTCGTCAACACGCAGCAGGCCCCTACCTGGCGCGCGAACTGTCAGTGTTTCGAAACCCGGGGGGTCCCTGGACCGATGAGTGAATTGTCGCCGCATGCCCCAGCCCAGATGGGTCGACGCGAGGCAGAACGCGAAGGGGGGAAAGGAAGCAGCCGGAGGGAGGCAGGCGTGAGAGAGTGGATCCCGCGGCCTTCGTGTTAGCCCCACGCCTGAGTCGGGTGCGCTTGCAGTAGGGGGATACAAGCGTCCACGCGGGAATGGGAGCGAGCGGCCTTGCGCGAGCGCCATCCCGTCCTTCTCCGCGCGGGCCAACCCTCTGTAAGAGGGCCCTGGTCCTCCCTTTTATAGGCGTAAGGAGAGGATCCAGGTGTACAATGGGGAGTGTAGCAATGTGCTAACGTGTCTAGCGGTGGAGAGCTAGCGCCCTAAGTACATGCCATCGTGGCAGCCAGAGAGGTCTTGGCGCCCAGTTCGCGTGGTGTCGTGGCCGTCGGAGGAGTGCTGGAGCCTGGCGGGAGGACAGCTGTTGGGGCTGTCGAGTCCTTGCTGACGTCCTCTTGCTTCCGTAAGGGGGCTGAGAGCCACCGTCGTCACAGGGCATGCGGGACGCCATCATTACTCGCATGGTGGAGCGAGCCAGATGGGACGCCGGTCTGGTTCCCCGTAGCCCGAGTCAGCTTGGGGTAGGGTAATGATGGCGCTTCCTGTTGACGTGGTCGGTCCGTGCCCTAGGCTGGGCGAGGTGGAGGCTCCTCCGAGGTCGAGGTCGAGGTCGAGCCCCCGGGTCGGGCGAGGCGGAGTTCGTCGTCTTCCAGGGTTGAGCCCATGTTCGAGCCCTGGGGTCGGGCGAGGCGGAGTTCACCGTCTTCCGGGGCTGAGCCCGAGTCCGAGCCCTGGGTCGGGCGAAGCGGAGTTCGCCGTCTTCCGGGGTTGAGCCCATGTCCGAGCCCTGGGGTCAGGCGAAGCGGAGTTCGCCGTCTTCCGGGGCTGAGCCCGAGTCCGAGCCCTGGGTCGAGCGGAGCGGAGTTCGCCGTCTTCCGGGGCTAAGCCCGAGTCCGAGCCCTGGGGTCGGGCGAGGCGGAGTTTCCTATGACGCCTGAGGCCGGCCTTGGCTGCTGTCAGCCTCACTCTGTCGGGTGGCTCAGCAGTCGGAGCGGCGTAGGCGGCGCTGTCCTCTTGTCAGACCGGTCAGGAGAGCGGCGAAGTGACTGCGGTCACTTCGGCTCTGTCGACTGGAGGGCGTGCGTCAGGATAAAGGTGTCAGGCCACCTTTGCATTAAATGCCCCTGCGATTTGGTCGGTCGGCGTGGCGATGTGGCCAAGGTTGCTTCTCGATGAAGACTGGGCCTCGGGCGAGCCGATAGTGTGCCCGTTGCTGGAGGGGGGTCCTCGGGCGAGACGTAGGTTCTCCGGGGTCGGCTTCCCTTGCCCGAGGCTAGGCTCGGGCGAGGCACGATCGTGTCCCTTGAATGGACCGATCCTTGACTTAATCGCACCCATCAGGCCTTTGCAGCTTTGTGCTGATGGGGGTTACCAGCTGAGATTTAGGGGTCTTGAGGGTACCCCTAATTATGGTCCCCGACAAGCTGCGATTCCCCTGGCACCCGAGAAAGCGCAGATATCCCCACGACCACTCAAAACTTCCTCAAAAGCTTCAGCTTCGTTGCTGATCCAATCAATTGGGCCTTCAGGATCACCCCTTACGAAGTCGTCTTCGTTAGAGAATGCGCCAACATTGGCGAAGCTAATTTTTATTTTCTTAACACACTCTACAGACTTTTCATAGCACCTCTCCTTAGATGCACGAAGTTCATCAACTGTTTTTTGTAAGTGGTTCCTCCAATATACACTAATATCTCGATCAGCCTCTGTAAGACCACATTTTTCTTTAGCTTCGAATAGCTGTTTCCGAAGATCTTTGATTTCGTATTTCTGAGCTTCAGCTTGGGCTTTGGAAGCAACTTCGTCTTCTATTATTTTGTTCAACAATGAGTTTAATATTTTATCTTTTTCAAGACCTTCGTTCCTTAGTTCAATTACTTCAGAACGAAGGTTGTTTAAGGCTATGGTATACCCTTCATCTTCAGCACTTTTTTGCGCTCTGAGGGCGTTGCTAAGGATAAGGCCCTGCAAAAAATGCGGTATTGAGTGTAAGCAAATGGAAAATTTTGTTTTTAAATACAAAAATCTCATTTTCTCACCTTTAAACTATTGTATGCTAAGCTGTCGGCCAACTCATCTTTTGATAACACTAAGAGCCCATCTTCTAGTGTCGGGAACCCGAAGCTCTTGCCCATCTCTCGGCAGATAGAAATCTCTTTGCTGTCTGGGAGACAATACAAGAAGTCTTCTTCCCCGCAGCCGTTGAATACCAGTGCCCCCTTTGGATATTTCAATCTTTGAGCATAGAATTGAGTCTCTCGCTTTTCTTTCTCAATAATCTTTTCCCGAAGCATGTCGTATAATATAATCAGGAGCTTCAGATGATGCTTCGGGAATAGGAATGGCAGTTTTTCCAGTTAGAATTACTTCTGCAGCTTCTTTCTCCGTCTTTTCTCCGATTTCCAAGGATTTCTCCTTGGCAGGCTCTGAAGGCCCAGCTTTGGTCTCGACTTGGATCTTGGCAGCTTTGGCCTCAATTTGTGTTTCTGAAGCTTCGGCAGCATTCTTCGGAGTAGAGCTTGAAGATTTTATTGTTTCTAGCACATCTAAAACATTAACCATTCTCTTCCTCTTGGGAGTCGTTGAAAGATCCTTTTGTGTCTTCGGCATTGTCACCTCTGCCGAAGGACTTATTTTCTAATATCCTCGTTTTCTCAACCTTCATCTCTTCAATGTTAATGGCCTTCGGTTCATCTGATTTGGCTGATGATGCCTTCAGCGATACAGACGATTCTTCAATTTTCTGCGTAATCGCAGGTTTCTTGCCTTCGGTCACCGAAGAGGTCTCATCGCCAAATTCGGGCACTGTGGCCGGTTCAATATAGCGCGGTCGATGAGTAAGGACCTTCACCCTTTTCCTCTTCGGCTGAAACATCATCTCTCACGGAAACTCCACTTTTTCTTTTTTGCCCCCGGGGCGGGTAACAGTAGTCAGGATACATGAACCCAAGAGCATCAAAAACTCTGTTTAGTCTCTTCTTTTTCCGGTTCCCGAAGGTCGTAGATAACGCGTTATCTTCTGCTCTAGAGTACAGCCCAAGCAGCTCATCGCTTGTAGCTTCGACGCTTTTCAGCCAGTCGTCGTCTGGCTCGATAAACTGGTCTCTAAACCTGAAGGTATATTTTAGTCGAACCAAACCACCTTCGTGGGGATTGCTGAAGGATTCTTTTGGCATCTCCCAGTTGGCTACCAATGGCCATATTCTGTAGGCCACGTGCTCTTGAACTAAGTCCCTTATCTCGATGAAAGAGCAGACTAAGCCGAAGGCCTTGCGACATTCTTCGGCCGCTTCATCAATTTCTACCTTCGGTTTCCGGAGCCCGAAGCGTTGCCAGATAGGGCGCATGATTATCTCTTTAATGTCTTCTCATGCCTTTAAATAATTTTTTACATAGAACCATTCTTTCATCCAGTCTCCGGGCCATCTCTTCCGAAAAGTTGGTACTGGGGAGCTTGAGCCAGAACGGGCAACGAAGCTGTAGCAGCCGAAATTGTTATGATACTGTTCTTTACCCCAGGGCTTCGTCTCATATAACAGTTCATGCATACTGCAGAAACTTTTTGCATTTGGCTCTAAGCCCTGACTCCTTACAGCCCATACGAAGATTCCCATTCTTATAATGGCTTCGGGGGTAATCTGGTGAAGGTAAATTTGGAATATCTTCAAAACCTCGACTACGAAGCTGCTCAGAGGGAGCCAAAGCCCAACCTTGAAAAAGCTTCGGAAGATCACAACTTCATTCTCCTCTGGAGTAGGACAAGTCTTCTCTCTGTCGTCAGCCCTCACAATAGACATATCCCGAAAGTATCTCCCCCTCATGTTGTCAAGATGGCTTTGTTTAATAGTTGATTTTCCAAAAACTGCATGGCTCGGTCGCCAGGGTCGATCTTCGGAGTCTTCCCCTGTAAGACCCAAAATTAGTAGAGGAAAAAAAAATAAATATAAACAAAGTATCATAATGCTTTGGGAATTAGGGAATAAGAAAATGATGAGAAAAAGAATTTTTCTTTTAAAGGAAACCATTTATACATCTCATGAAATAAATAAACAAGGAGAATAAAACTTAAGTTTGTAGAATTAAAATAGTATGGTTTATATTCACCTTTGGGTTTCAATTGATACATTTGAAAAATCTGAAAACTAAAATAGAAGTATAAATTTGAATTTGAAATAGAAAATAAAAGAGAAGGGAGGAACTAAGAAAAATACTACATAAAATAAAATAAAAAAAAATAATAAACATCCTTCACACTTATATTATTAAATTATACCATTCAAACTGAGGACAAGTTATTCACAAAGTTTAAATTTAAACTTAAACTCAAATTGGATTTGAAAATGGAGAAAAGAAAATAGAAAATAAAAAGAAAAAGAATAAAACCTGCTGTTGGGCCTGGTTCGCGCTTTTCGGCCCACTTAGGGAATCCTCACCGCGCGGCCCAACTTCACTCCTCCCGCGCCCTCTCACCCTGCGGCTGACGTGTGGGCCCCGCCCGTAAGCCTCTCACGCGCGCGCTCAACGCTGACGTCGCGGGCCCGCCCGGCCAGCCACCTGCCTTCGCTCACCTCGCGCCAGTCACTTACGACTGGGACCCACGGTCAGTTCTATCCCCGTCCGTAGCCAACGAACTCGCCGCAACGATCGCGCGTGACTTTCTCGCCGGAAACCTCGACGTCCAGCGGAGTCCGACCGAGCAGGCTTCCCCTGGACTCGGAACCCCGTAGCTGTATAAGACCGGGCCGTTCCTTTGCGTCCGTATCATCCGCCATCACCGAGCGCAGAGAGAAAAGGGAAGGGAGAGTCGGCCGCACGACCATCTTGGCGTCCGGGCCGTGTGTGAGCTGAAGCTTGGGTCGGTGATCGTCGCGGGTTCACGGAGGAGCTTTCCGCGGGTGAGCCAGGTGGTGTCGGTCGGGGAAGCAGCCGGAATTCCATACCGTCGTCGTGATTTCCGCCGTGCGCCGTGGACAAGCCTCCTGGTGACCTAATCCCTGGTATTGTTCCCACCACTGTGCTCGCCATCTTCCCCTCTCGGTGTAGTAGCGATCAATTTCTATATGGAGGCGGTTTTCACCGGATTGCGCGAGCTCCGGCGAACCCG
This sequence comes from Zea luxurians, assembly GCA_029449295.1. Lineage (NCBI taxonomy): Eukaryota > Viridiplantae > Streptophyta > Magnoliopsida > Poales > Poaceae > Zea > Zea luxurians. The sequence continues at coordinate 191,905,766 of JAOPSE010000001.1, forward strand.
CCGCCGTGTAGGGACTGCGCCGTCGCGTTTGTGAGCCAGGGGAGAAGAAAGCTGTCGCGCCGTTGATCTTTGGATGAACGGCCGAGATTAGAGGTAGCGTACCCCTTCGCTCGGTTTGATCGCAGCCGTCCGATTGTGGATGGACGTTCGGGATGGGATCACGTAGTTTTAAATTCGTGGCCGTTAGATCTAGATCCGACGGTTCGGAGCGCGTACCGGTTCATTTATAGCACCATCTAATCTGGGCGCTCGGCTTGCGATCCAACGGCTCAGATCTATTGATACCCCTTCGCGGGTCATTTTTGTTAAAGAGACCCCGACCTTTTAAGAAAACAACCCGCCGTCCTGGGACCCTGTTCCCAGTGTCTCGGGTTTCTTGCGCCGAGACCCCTGCGCTTTTCAGTAAATGAGGCCCAGTCCAGAACTCGTTTAAATGGAATAAATTAAATAGAAAATAGATTTTTAAATGAAAATAATTGCTAGAACTTAGATAATTCATAGAAAATTCATACCTACTCCAAATTAGTCCATTCCACTTTCTAAATTTTTATAATTTAATTCTCTATCACTTAGAGCCTCTGTTTTGTCATGAAAACAATTAGAAATTTAATCTCTCACTTAATCCATTTTAAACACATAAAACCTTTGAAAATTCATAACTTAAAATCCACAACTCCAAAATTAATAATTCTTTTTCCTGTGATCTTATTTTAATATGTAGATTATTAATATGTATTTTGCATATATGTTTGGTGTAATGTTAATTTTGCCTATGCCCTGTATGTTTGTATTGCTACGACTAGCAGTGAGGACACGAGTCACCAGAAGATCATCCTGGTACCTGGAATCTCAAGGCCCAGGCAAGTTGTGCCCTTGATCACTTCTTTTTACCCAGCCATGTTCTGATTAATTATAATGATCTGCATAAGTTAATTTTGATGGGACCCAATAGGTTACCCTAGTTTGTCTATCTTTATACCTTGATTACCACTGAACTTTCTGGGTAGTACTTGCTAGTGCTATATGTGGTTTTGGGTATGGAGATACACTATTCATGATGACACTTTTGTTATCAGTTGTTATTTATTGTTCATGATAAGATCATTATGTTAATTGGAACATGGAGCGACCACCCGGGAAAACAGTGCTACCACAAGGGTGGAATGGGACGCCCTTGGCTGATTAATTAGGAAAGCTAGTGGAAGACTACCTTACCCGAAAGGGGCAAGGGCAGTAGGGGAGAGGTCAGTGTAGGGAGGCCCTCGGGAGGATTTTGCTATGATGGCGGTCCTGCAAGGGATTCCTGCACTGGATCTTCCTATAAACTGTAGCGGGTTTTCTGAAGCTAGTGGAACTTTGTAAAGGCCTCGTAGTGTTACCCTGCCTCGCCTCCTCGGTAGAGGTGTATGGGAAGTCGCGATCCCTTGGCAGATGGGTAACATGACTTGTGGGTAAAGATGCGCAACCTCTGCAGAGTGTAAAACTGGTATACTAGCCGTGCTCACGGTCATGAGCAGCTCGGACCCTCACATGATTAAATTATGGAACTAACTTCAATTTGTCATATGCATTGCATCGCGGGTGAAGTTGATACTTTTGTTCTATTATTTAATTGGGTTGGTATTTACTTATACTTAGTAACTGCTAATAAAATTTTGACCAACTTTAAAAGCAATGCTCAGCTCTAACCATCTTCTTTGGTAAGCCTTACACTTCACGTGAGCTCCCACCTTTGGCGAGTTCATGCACATTATTTCCCACAACTTGTTGAGCGATGAACGTATGTGAGCTCACTCTTGCTGTCTCACACACACCACAGGTCAAGAACAGGTACCACCGGATGAGGCGCGCGGAGGATGCTGCGATGAGTTCGTGAGAGGTCTAGGTCGTCGTCTCCCAGTCAACTTTGGGTTGCTGGACCGTTGTCTCCTTATAATGTAATTATTTATTTTGTATAGAACTCCTGTTATATGTAAAGATGTGACATTCGATCCTGTGCCACTATACATCATATGTTTGAGACTTGGTCCCAGCATACCTGGTGTTTATGTTAACCCCGGGTTTTGGATCCCTAAAATCCGGGTGTTACAGAAGTGGTATCAGAGGAATGTTGACTGTAGGACGAAACCTAGATAGAACTGGACAACCATTATCTACTTACCTTTGCAACTCTGATTCTTTCTAAAACTCATCTTAATCTTTCCTCATCTAATTCCGCTTTACTCTGATTACTCTTACCTTTTTCCTTCTAAAGACAAATGTGGATTTCACACTTTGAAATCCTGTGCCTAAAGTGACTTTAGGAATAGGAGACCTAATCCTAGGAACAAAAACAAAACTATTTTTATGAGTGTCTATGTAATTGAATGTTTGTTCTTATGTTATCTGTCTGATTTGGATCTTTGATTGAGTGTGATGGGTTGTGGAGTAATGTCCACAATTACATCTGCATATACATCTAGGTATAAAGGATAGCATTTGTAAGATAACTAGACAAACTAGATTATCCCCTTAGAAAATATATGTAGTATTCCGTATCAATCTCATCTTAACATATTCTATCTTACCTTTGGACATTCACCTCGTACAACTAATTACCCTAGTCTTGACATAGAATATCTGGCCCAGCCCTGCCAAAGAAATTCCAGTACATAACCAACTATTAGTTTATTCATTCTGTCTATTAAATGATTCCCTTGCAAAGCTATCTTACCATATGCTTCTAACTTAGATGGTCAATACCAGGCGGGGTGGTGGAATTGATTTACCTGCTAATCAACAACCCCAACCACAGTCAGCAGCAATGAATCCTCCTAATCCCCCACTAGGCGGAGTTGATCCACTCGTCGCAGCTCAAATGAGAATGATGCAGCAAATGGCGGACACTATGGCAGATATGCGCACCCAAATGCAGCAAGAACGCCAAGAAATGCACCAGGAAAGAGAGGATGCACGTCGGGAAATGCGCCAAGAACGGGAAGAGATACGCCAGGAGAGAAGGGTACAACAACAGCAGCTGCAGCAACAACTTCAACAACAGCAGCAACAACAACAAGTGCCATTTCCTCCACCTCCACCACCAGTTCCACCCCGGGACAAGCACCGGGAATTCATGAGCCACAAACCGCCAACCTTCTCCAACTCCGCAGATCCGCTGCAAGCAGATGACTGGTTAAAGTCCATAGAGAAGATGCTCAACATAGCTCAGTGCTCAGATAGAGAGAAAGTACTCTATGCATCGGGTCGTCTTGCTGGTCCCGCTGCGGATTGGTGGGATGCGTACTGTGCAGCTCATGCTGCTGCCGATACAATTACCTGGGAAGAATTCTCCACACAATTCAGGAATTACCATATTCCTGCTGGACTCATGAAGATTAAGAGGAAGGAGTTTCTATCCCTCAAGCAAGGAAGTATGTCCGTGAGTGAATATAGAGACAAATTCATCCAGTTATCTCGATATGCTCCCAGAGATGTTGAGGATGATGAGCAAAAGCAGGAGCTCTTTCTGGATGGTTTGATTGGACCCTTGCAATATCAGCTGGTATCACATACATTCCCATCCTTCCAAAGGCTATTGGACAAAGCTATTGCTGTAGAAAACAAGAGGAGTATATTTGGAGAGAAGAGAAAGGCTGCTAACCAAGGGCAGGCTGGAAGCAGTTCCCGTCCTCGCTATACTACCACTCCAAGTACACCAGCTAGTGGCAGTTCTGGACAACAAACTCAACAGACACCAACTGCTCCTCCAAAAGCAAGCACTCCAGGAGGAACCGTTGCTCCCAACACAACCGCCATCAGAACATGCTTCAAGTGTGGACAACCGGGACACTACGCCAACTACTGTCCCAACAGAGCTGCCTACACTACACCGGCTCCGATGAAACAAGGACAAGCCTCGGCAGGAAAGAGTCAGCCCCTATCCATCAACCGGGGATATGCCCATCATGCAGAAGTAGAAGCTGAACCCGGTGAACTCGAAATTCAAGAAGAAGAGCCAGTTGAAGATGAAGTAGTCGGGGAAGAAGTCAACGAACAACAAGAATAGAGAGATAAACATAGATATAGATACATATATATATATATATATATTTTTACTATTTGTAAGACCTAAATATTAGTTTAGCTATTAGTTAGTACTATTACTATTTTAGTTATAATAGTAAGGTCTATTAAAACCTATGTTTTGATAAAGGATTATGCATCATGTCGAGATTTCTTTGTTTGTGCATATGTTCCGAGAACAATATGAGCATACATCCCTTTTTCCTACAAATCTCGAGGACGAGATTATTTTTAAGGGGGGTAGGATTTGTAAGACCCAAAATTAGTAGAGGAAAAAAAATAAATATAAACAAAGTATCATAATGCTTTGGGAATTAGGGAATAAGAAAATGATGAGAAAAAGAATTTTTCTTTTAAAGGAAACCATTTATACATCTCATGAAATAAATAAACAAGGAGAATAAAACTTAAGTTTGTAGAATTAAAATAGTATGGTTTATATTCACCTTTGGGTTTCAATTGATACATTTGAAAAATCTGAAAACTAAAATAGAAGTATAAATTTGAATTTGAAATAGAAAATAAAAGAGAAGGGAGGAACTAAGAAAAATACTACATAAAATAAAATAAAAAAAAATAATAAACATCCTTCACACTTATATTATTAAATTATACCATTCAAACTGAGGACAAGTTATTCACAAAGTTTAAATTTAAACTTAAACTCAAATTGGATTTGAAAATGGAGAAAAGAAAATAGAAAATAAAAAGAAAAAGAATAAAACCTGCTGTTGGGCCTGGTTCGCGCTTTTCGGCCCACTTAGGGAATCCTCACCGCGCGGCCCAACTTCACTCCTCCCGCGCCCTCTCACCCTGCGGCTGACGTGTGGGCCCCGCCCGTAAGCCTCTCACGCGCGCGCTCAACGCTGACGTCGCGGGCCCGCCCGGCCAGCCACCTGCCTTCGCTCACCTCGCGCCAGTCACTTACGACTGGGACCCACGGTCAGTTCTATCCCCGTCCGTAGCCAACGAACTCGCCGCAACGATCGCGCGCGACTTTCTCGCCGGAAACCTCGACGTCCAGCGGAGTCCGACCGAGCAGGCTTCCCCTGGACTCGGAACCCCGTAGCTGTATAAGACCGGGCCGTTCCTTTGCGTCCGTATCATCCGCCATCACCGAGCGCAGAGAGAAAAGGGAAGGGAGAGTCGGCCGCACGACCATCTTGGCGTCCGGGCCGTGTGTGAGCTGAAGCTTGGGTCGGTGATCGTCGCGGGTTCACGGAGGAGCTTTCCGCGGGTGAGCCAGGTGGTGTCGGTCGGGGAAGCAGCCGGAATTCCATACCGTCGTCGTGATTTCCGCCGTGCGCCGTGGACAAGCCTCCTGGTGACCTAATCCCTGGTATTGTTCCCACCACTGTGCTCGCCATCTTCCCCTCTCGGTGTAGTAGCGATCAATTTCTATATGGAGGCGGTTTTCACCGGATTGCGCGAGCTCCGGCGAACCCGCCGCCGTGTAGGGACTGCGCCGTCGCGTTTGTGAGCCAGGGGAGAAGAAAGCTGTCGCGCCGTTGATCTTTGGATGAACGGCCGAGATTAGAGGTAGCGTACCCCTTCGCTCGGTTTGATCGCAGCCGTCCGATTGTGGATGGACGTTCGGGATGGGATCACGTAGTTTTAAATTCGTGGCCGTTAGATCTGGATCCGACGGTTCGGAGCGCGTACCGGTTCATTTATAGCACCATCTAATCTGGGCGCTCGGCTTGCGATCCAACGGCTCAGATCTATTGATACCCCTTCGCGGGTCATTTTTGTTAAAGAGACCCCGACCTTTTAAGAAAACAACCCGCCGTCCTGGGACCCTATTCCCAGTGTCTCGGGTTTCTTGCGCCGAGACCCCTGCGCTTTTCAGTAAATGAGGCCCAGTCCAGAACTCGTTTAAATGGAATAAATTAAATAGAAAATAGATTTTTAAATGAAAATAATTGCTAGAACTTAGATAATTCATAGAAAATTCATACCTACTCCAAATTAGTCCATTCCACTTTCTAAATTTTTATAATTTAATTCTCTATCACTTAGAGCCTCTGTTTTGTCATGAAAACAATTAGAAATTTAATCTCTCACTTAATCCATTTTAAACACATAAAACCTTTGAAAATTCATAACTTAAAATCCACAACTCCAAAATTAATAATTCTTTTTCCTGTGATCTTATTTTAATATGTAGATTATTAATATGTATTTTGCATATATGTTTGGTGTAATGTTAATTTTGCCTATGCCCTGTATGTTTGTATTGCTACGACTAGCAGTGAGGACATGAGTCACCTGAAGATCATCCTGGTACCTGGAATCTCAAGGCCCAGGCAAGTTGTGCCCTTGATCACTTCTTTTTACCCAGCCATGTTCTGATTAATTATAATGATCTGCATAGGTTAATTTTGATGGGACCCAATAGGTTACCCTAGTTTGTCTATCTTTATACCTTGATTACCACTGAACTTTCTGGGTAGTACTTGCTAGTGCTATATGTGGTTTTGGGTATGGAGATACACTATTCATGATGACACTTTTGTTATCAGTTGTTATTTATTGTTCATGATAAGATCATTATGTTAATTGGAACATGGAGCGACCACCCGGGAAAACAGTGCTACCACAAGGGTGGAATGGGACGCCCTTGGCTGATTAATTAGGAAAGCTAGTGGAAGACTACCTTACCCGAAAGGGGCAAGGGCAGTAGGGGAGAGGTCAGTGTAGGGAGGCCCTCGGGAGGATTTTGCTGCGATGGCGGTCCTGCAAGGGATTCCTGCACTGGATCTTCCTATAAACTGTAGCGGGTTTTCTGAAGCTAGTGGAACTTTGTAAAGGCCTCGTAGTGTTACCCTGCCTCGCCTCCTCGGTAGAGGTGTATGGGAAGTCGCGATCCCTTGGCAGATGGGTAACATGACTTGTGGGTAAAGATGCGCAACCTCTGCAGAGTGTAAAACTGGTATACTAGCCGTGCTCACGGTCATGAGCAGCTCGGACCCTCACATGATTAAATTATGGAACTAACTTCAATTTGTCATATGCATTGCATCGCGGGTGAAGTTGATACTTTTGTTCTATTATTTAATTGGGTTGGTATTTACTTATACTTAGTAACTGCTAATAAAATTTTGACCAACTTTAAAAGCAATGCTCAGCTCTAACCATCTTCTTTGGTAAGCCTTACACTTCACGTGAGCTCCCACCTTTGGCGAGTTCATGCACATTATTTCCCACAACTTGTTGAGCGATGAACGTATGTGAGCTCACTCTTGCTGTCTCACACACACCACAGGTCAAGAACAGGTACCACCGGATGAGGCGCGCGGAGGATGCTGCGATGAGTTCGTGAGAGGTCTAGGTCGTTGTCTCCCAGTCAACTTTGGGTTGCTGGACCGTTGTCTCCTTATAATGTAATTATTTATTTTGTATAGAACTCCTGTTATATGTAAAGATGTGACATTCGATCCTGTGCCACTATACATCATATGTTTGAGACTTGGTCCCAGCATACCTGGTGTTTATGTTAACCCCGGGTTTTGGATCCCTAAAATCCGGGTGTTACATCCCCGCCGCTTTCCACATCATAGCTGTCACTATCACCAGTGTCTTCAGATAAACCCTCCAAAATTTCCTTAGTAATCTTCTCTGCAATTGTCTTTGCTATTGATTCAATAAAGCCAAGATTCATCTCCTCAGAAAGGCTCAGCTTCGATTCAGCGACAGCTTTCTTATCTTCAGTCATCTTCAAAAATGCTGAGAAAGTGCTCTCAAAGCCGAAGCTTAAAAATTTTAAAAAGCCAAGCAAGTGTTGGTGCGCAAGAGCTAAAAATCGAGTAAGCAAGAGCAGATGGCAAGAAAGCGTGCTAAATGAGCTCGTGGTGTGTTCTTATTTATACGCCTGGTGCGTTGCATGCTGGAGGGCCCGCTTGTCAGTGGTTGTTGCTATTCTAGCAAAGGGAAGGTGTTTTTTCAGACCTTCGGCTCAGGGCCTTCGTCCTTGTCGCAATCTGAATTTATCATTCTAACAAATTAATATTGCGAGGGGCTACTGTTGGGGGCCTTCGGCTTCCGAAGGTCCTCAAAAACATGATTTAACAATGTTTCTGGAAGTATAATGCATGAACAGGTACCTTCGGACTTGAGTTGAAACCACAGCGTGAAGAAGCACAAGAAGGAGTACGAAGGATAGCGCGAAGCCGAGCTATGCGCAGGAGAGCTTCGGCATGATAGCAGAAAAGGAAAACCGACTTAAAGATGAAAAGGCTATTTAAACCTCGATGGATTACTATAGAGTTATTAGCAAACATAAAGGGCATGAGTGCAATTTTACATGGGCTGCGTCCCATGCCTATAAATAGATGAACAATAACCCCGTACTGTTCGGGCGGACTAAGCATTGATCCTTGCGTCACGCTGGTACTTTTACCTTCTTTCAAGTCGAAGGTACACTTGTAATTTGATATTATTTCTATTTTTCCATAGTAATTGTTGGGGCCATGCTTCGTCGCCGAAGGTCCCGCAGGAAGGAACACCTTCGGCAAACCCGTTTAAACGTAGTACCGAAGCTATCACTCATGAAGCTTCGGTACTATAACGTATCTGAAGACGAAGGTTTGAACCGACTTAAAGATGAAATGACTTCATAGTCCATAAGGGTCTGAGTCATAATTGTAATCTTTTGTAAGGGGCATGACTGTAATTTCTCACAGGCTGTGCCCTGTGCCTATAAATAGATGAATAGTACTCCTTTACTGTTCACGCGATCTTGTAATCCCTGGCACGTTACGCTTGAGTTATTGCTTTCCGCCAAGGTGAAGGTATAAATGTGCACAAATATTATATTCTAACACCTGTATATTCAAATAATGAAATATGCTAATACACTTTATATTATATATGTCATTTCTTATTGTTCGTTATTTCACAAGCATGATTACGAAGATCACATCTTCGTAATGACTTACCCTTGACCTTCGCCCGAAGCTCATTAAATCCTTGGGGAGATAATGCTTCAGCGGGCGAAGGGCATTTATATTTAACATTTTTGTGTTGCCTTTTTCTTGATTCATAGCACTTGAGAACAAGTCTTCAACATTGGCGCCCACCTCCGGTGAACTCACATCCACTTGCTGAGCTGATGGCTTCGTTCAAAGCTGGAGTTGCTTCGGCTCCGAAGCTTGTGCTCCTGATAACAGGCGGTTCATGCTTAGAGCCAGCTAACAAGAAGCAGAAGAAGGAGGCACAAAGAAGGGTACAACATGTAGGGGTGCAAGGACCCTTCATCAAGACAAGATGGTCTCACATTCCGATTACCTTCTCCCAAGAGGATCTTCAGCTTAAGGATTACCCTCACAATGATGCTATGGTTATCTCTTGTGTTATCAAAGGATTTCTCGTCCACAATGTTTTGGTTGACACAGGCAGTGCAGCGGATATTATATTTGCCAAAGCCTTCAGACAGATGCAAGAGCCCGAAGACAAGATCCATGATGCCACACATCCTCTTTGTGGCTTCGGAGGAAGGCAGATTGTAGCACTTGGCAAGATCACGATGCCAGTAACCTTCGGATTTATCAACAACACAAGGACTGAGCAAGTCGTGTTTGATATTGTTGACATGGAGTATCCATACAACGCAATCATTGGTCGTGGTACTCTCAATGCTTTTGAAGCAATTCTTCATCCAGCATATCTTTGCATGAAGATACCTTCGGACCAAGGGCCCATTGCTATTCATGGAAGTCAGGAAGCTGCCAGGAAGGCCGAAGGAAATTGGACAGATTCAAAAGCAATCCATAACATAGATGGAGCTGAAGCTTGTGAGCAATACAAGTACAGAAGGGAGAAAGCTGCTTCGGCCGATCAGCCGAAGACCATGCTCTTATGTGATGACATAGCAGAGCAGAAGGTGCTTTTGGGATCTCAATTGTCCGAGGAACAGGAGAAAACCTTGATAAGATTTCTGTTCAACAACAAAGATGTTTTTGCATGGTCAGCTAATGATCTCTGCGGAGTCAACAGGGATGTTATTGAACACTCGCTCAATGTTGATCCATCCTTCAGACCTAGAAAGCAAAGGCTTCGGAAGATGTCTGATGACAAGGCCGAAGGTGCTCGGAATGAAGTGAAAAGACTCCTCAGTGCCGGAGTCATCAGAGAAGTGAAATACCCAGAATGGCTAGCCAACACTGTTATGGTAAAAAAGGCCAATGGTAAATGGAGAATGTGTATTGATTTTACTGATCTTAACAAGGCTTGTCCGAAAGATGAGTTTCCACTACCAAGGATAGATTCCCTAGTTGATGCAGCAGCTTCATCAGAGCTTATGAGTCTGTTAGATTGTTATTCAGGTTATCATCAAATTTGGATGAAGAAAGTGTAGGATTACGGGGAGGCTACGCTAGCGCAAAACAAAATTTTCATCCCCATAATACCAAGAACTACTGCGGTTATAGGTCATGGAATTACCACTAGACGCGCAGAGCAGCGGAAGACGTCTCGATGTAGACGAACGCGTCGAGCAGTGCCGTGCAGTCGCCGGCGTCCTTCACGTCCTCGCACGGTTCGTCCAAGTGCTCCAGATGCAGCACCTCCGAGGTATCCACACGTACAGGGAGGAAGCGCTGCGTACCGAACTGCTAGGTTCGTGACGGCGGCTTGGCGAAGGCGAGAGGCGAGCGGCGGCTGCTGACTTGCAGGTGGCGAATTAGGTTGTCCCTTAACCGCGCCCCCGCCCCTCATTATATAGGCGTTATGGTGGGCTTCTGACGCCGAGGCCCATCATTAACCCTAAAGCCCAGTCTAAATTCGGATCTAATCCGAATTAGGCTTCCTTCCCCTTAAGTGTGTGACCCTATAGGTTCACGTACAAATAGACATAGCCCGAGTACTCTTACTTGGCCCAATAATTGACAGCGGCCTCTAGCAAGACATGTCAACTCCTATGTGTACGTAAATTTCATATCAGACGAACCATTGCGACATTACGTACATGTTGTTCCCTTTGTCTCACGATATTTGGTCTGGCTCCAAGCTGACCTCTCTTTCTCGATACTGTGAATTGGAATCCTTTCAATGGTTAACTCTTAACCCTAGCACGGCCATGCATTTCTTGATCCAATCACTCGAGGGGCCCAGAGATATCTCTCTCACAAAGAGAGGGACAAATTCCATCTTGACTGACCATGCCTCATAGCATGCTTCCTGACAAACCCAAAACTACCTTTATAACTACCTAGTTACGGGATAGCGTTTGATAGTCCCTAAGTAAGTCAATTCACATCTTGAGAACATGCGACAATCTCAGGTCTAAGGATACAGTATTCATGTTGCAAGAAGAGAACTATATTACAATATCTCACGTTGGGTCGGTCCAGCCTCATGTCATACATGCGCCCACATTATTAATTTAACATCTCCATGTTCATGACTTGTGAAATGTAGTCATCAACTAATACATATGCTAGTCATCGACTCTGACTAAGGACATCATTTAGAATAACCATATAAGTAAAGAATCTCACAAACAATTCACATAATTGCTAATCAATACAAGGTGCCTTCCATGGATATTCAATTAAGCAATATATATATCATGGATACAAAGAAATATGCTCATCTCTATGATTATCTCTAGGGCATATTTCTAACAGAAAGAGGATGAAGCAAAAACCAGCTTCATAACCACTAGTGGAACATATTGTTATCTTCGGATGCCTGAGGGGCTTAAGAATGCTGGAGGAAGCTTCAGCAAAATGACAGCGAAGGTTCTTCATTCTCAGATAGGCAGAAATGTGCTAACTTATGTTGATGATATCATAGTAAAAAGCACGAAGCAAGAAAATCACATTGCTGATCTGCAGGAGACCTTCGCTAATTTTAGACAAGCTGGTCTAAAGTTGAATCCAGAAAAGTGCGTTTTCGGAGTAAAGAAGGGGAAATTCCTTGGTTGCCTAGTCTCAACAAAAGGGATTGAGGCTAATCCAAATAAAATTGAAGCTATTCTTCGAATGGAACCACCAAGCACAAAAAGGGGGGCTCAGCGACTGACGGGGAGACTTGCATCTCTGAATCGATTTATATCCAGATCAGCAGAGAGAAATTTACCATTTTTTGAGGTGCTGAAGTCAGCCGAAGTTTTTCAATGGGGACCAGTTCAACAGAAAGCCTTCGATGAGATGAAGCAGTATTTGATAGATCTAACAACATTAACTCCACCAACGCCAGGGGCTCCTCTGTTGTTATATGTGGCGGCTTCGCACTCAGCGGTAAGTGCGGCACTCGTCCAAGAGAAGCTTGAAGGGCAAGCCAAAAAGCAAGCCCCAATATATTTTGTCTCCGAAGTTCTTAGTTTATCAAAGAAAAATTATACAGAATTGGAGAAGGTGCTGTATGCTGTTTTGATGGCTTCCAGGAAGCTTCGACACTATTTTCAAGTATACCATATAATTGTTCCTTCTTCACAGCCATTGAAGGATATTATGAGAAATAGAGAAGCTACCGGAAGGGTTGGAAAGTGGGCTACGGAACTCAATGAGTTCTACATTGATTATGTGCACAGATCTTCGATTCAGTCCCAGGCGTTAGAAGATTTCATTGCTGACTGGACGCCAGGGGCTCAGGAAGAAGAAGCAAGTAAAGATGCCGAAGTTTGGACAGTATTCTGCGATGGTTCTTGGGGAACCTTCGGGGCAGGTGCAGCTGCCGTTTTAATTGCACCTTCTAAAGTTAGAACATGCTACGCAGTGAAACTCGATTTTAATTGTACAAATAATATTGCTGAATATGAAGCTTTGCTTTTGGGTCTTCGGAAGTTGAAAGCAATGGGGATAAGAAGGGCGGTCCTAAAAACTGATTCCCAAGTTATTTCTGGCCATGTTGACAAAAGTTGCAAAGCAAGAGATCCGAAGCTTGAAAAATATCTGGATACAGTTCGAAGACTTGAAGCCTCCTTCGAAGGGTTCTCTGTTAAGAGTATTCCACGAGGAGAAAATGAACATGCTGATCTATTAGCCAAATCAGTGGCACAGGGGCTGCCACTACCTTCGAATGTTTTCTTTGAAACAATAAAAGCACCTTCGGTTGACCTTCTTGAAAGAGCAGTGCTCAATATATCTCCTGTTTACAGCGAAGATTGGAGAACTGAGATCATGTCTTTTCTCCAGGGCAATTTCCTGTCAGATGACGAAGCTTATCAAAAAAGAATAGTGGCAAGAGCTCATCCATATGTAATAATAGAAGGGGAGTTATACAAGCGTGGAGTCTGTTCTCCATTGCTCAAATGTTTATCCAGAACTGAAGGAATAGAGCTGATGAAAGAAATACATGCAGGTCTGTGTGGATCTCACATCGGATCTAGGCCTTTATTGGGTAAAGTTTTTCGTCAAGGATTCTATTGGCTGAAGGCAGCTTCGGATGCAGCAGAATTAGTCCAAAAATGCGAAGGTTGTCAAAAATGTGCAAGAGATCAAAAACAACCTTTGTCTCTAACTCAATTAATACAGCCCACTTGGCCATTACAAAGATGGGGCCTTGATTTGCTAGGCCCACTTCCACCGGCACAAGGGAATTTAAGATATGTTGTAGTGGCAGTTGAATATTTCTCTAAATGGATTAAGGCAAAGCCTTTAGCCACAATAACTTCGGTTACAGTTCAAAAGTTTTTCTGGCAAAATATTGTTTGTCGCTTCGGAGTGCCAAAGGCCATCACCGTGGACAATGGAACACAGTTTGATTCCGAAGCTTTTAGAGAGTTTTGTGAACAAATTGGCACGAAGATCCATTTTGCATCAGTTCGGCATCTGGAGTCAAATGGACTTGTCGAAAGAGCTAATGGCATCATAATGACAGGAATAATGAAGTTAATCTTCAATGAGCCCAGGGGGAAGTGGCCGAATGAATTAATCAAAGTGGTGTGGAGCCACAACACAACAATATCAAGGTCAACAGGTTTTACACCATTCAAATTATTGTTTGGTGACGAAGCAATAACCCCAGAAGAGGCTAAGGCAGGATCAATAAGAACAGTGGCTTCGGCAAAAGACGAAGCTGATTGCTCTATGGACAAAGATGCTATAGAAGGGATCAGGCTTCAGGCTATGGAAAACATCAATAAATACCAAGCCTAAAAAATAAAATGGTGTGATAGAAAGGTTTGGTTGAAGAACATTAAGCCAGGACATTTGGTGCTTCAAAGAGTGGCCAATCCAGACACAGTGGGCAAGCTACAGCTGAAGTGGGAAGGCCCTTTCCTGGTAGTATCTTCGTCAAGACCCGGTTTCTACAGGTTAAAGGATATGGACAACAACGACATTCCTAGATCTTGGAATGCGGATGAGCTTCGACGGTATTATGTGTAACCTGATGTAATCTTTTTTATTTTTTTTTATTTTTTCCTATGGCACCCTTTTCCTTTCCAAAGGGGGAGAAAGGTTTTTAATGGGGCCATAGCATGTAATTTCTCTTTTTTCTCATATCAACTCTACAAGAGCAGTATCCCCCAAAGATGTAAATGTAAAAACTGGGGCATGCACCATCGAGTGCAGCGAGAAAAAGAAAAACACGGAGAAGCTCGAAAGACGTCCCTAAGGGGATGCAGAGCATGACGAAGCTACAAAAAAGTCGTTCCTAAGGGAGCGCAACGTAAGTTTTCTGCTCAAAAGTCATTCCTAAGGGAGCGCAGCGTAAGTTTTCTGCTCAAAAGTCGTTCCTAAGGGAATGCAGAGCTTACAGCGAAAAATAAACGCTGATTCCACTGAAGTAAAAGGCGAAGAAGCTCCTAAGGGAGGCTTACAGCGAAAAATAAACGCTGATTCCGCTGAAGTAAAAGGCGAAGAAGCTCCTAAGGGAGGCTTACAGCGAAAAATAAACGTTGATTCCGCTGAAGTAAAAGGCGAAGAAGCTCCTAAGGAAGGCTTACAGTGAAAAGTCAGCGCTGATACACCGAAAGGCAAACGGTGAAGCCGAAAAATAAGCGGCAAAGAAAATTTGAGTCATTCCCAAGGAAATGAAGGTTTTGATTATGGCTTCGAATATGTGTTTGGACATCCATTTGCACGATACATTATATCATGACATTTGCATTCATAAACATTCATTTAGACATGTATAGGATCATTATCATCATGTCATACAGAGAAGGCAGATGATTCGGCTATAAGGATAGAGCTTCGGGAAAAACAGAAAGAAGAAATTTTCATGCTTCGTTGTGTACGAAAAGAAGGGAAGGTGTTTTTTGCCTTCGGCTCAAAAAGAAAATTTTGTCCACAGCAAAGCAGTTCATACACGGACAAAGGGGTAAAAATATATTGCGAGGTATGCACAAATTTACATAAATTTGTTTACAATCATATTACAAAATTTTCTCTAGAGTCTTCTGCAGCAAAGTCCTTCGGAACATTTGTCAAGGTTTCAGCTCGTCATTCTTTAGCCTCATGATCCTGTACATATTAAAACAAAATGAGAAAAGTGCAGAGTTCAAGGAGAAGGTAAAAGTAACAAGTATAAGTTTCTCACTGGCTTAAGGTGGCTTCGAGCTTCGTCACCAGCCATTGTTCACCCGCCGTTTATCCAAATTTGAGTCATAAACCTGTTTCCTATGCTTCGAGCTAGGCTGGGGATGTCAATCAAATCTGCTGGTGACAAACTGAAGTTTGGCTTATTAACAATTTTCCCGTGCGTGCAGCCACTCTTCAGGAAAGCAGTAGCTATGCCCCGAGAAGCTAACAGGGCGCAGAAATCGGCATGCCCAGCGATAACTTCGTCAAGCGCATCAACTTCGCCCTCAATATATTCAAAGGTGCTTGGCAGGTTTTCAACTGAAGGTGCAAACTTATCGGAGCTGGCTCCAACTGAGTGAAAGACATCCTTCAGCCGCTGCACGCATCGGTTGCCGAAGTCTAAACATTTATCCTGAAGCTCCTTCAGTGATTTCTGCAAATTTGAACTCTTCTCAATTTCGGTTTTGAGATTTGTTTCAAGATTCTTTTTTTCTTGCTCAGATTTTTTTGATTTTTTGAGTAATTCGTTGTTCAATCTGTCAATTTCGGCTTGAGCTTCTGACAGCGAACCCTCCATAGAGTGGATGACGAAGTCTTTTTTCTCCAAAACTGCTTCGTGTTCTTTGACTGTATTTTCTAGATCTTGAATGACGAAGTTCTTTTTCTCCAAAGCAGCTTCATGATCTTTGACTTTATTTTCTAGATCTTTAATTGTAGCTTCGTTTTTCTCGTCTTCGAGATCTTGTTGCATCCTCAACACTTTACTTAGTAAGATACTCTGCCAAAACAACTTTTGTCAGAAAACATCTTAATTAAAATAATAAAAAGTTAAGAGTTTTACCTTAAAATTAGCATAGAATAGGCTACCGGTGATATGCTGTCGCCGATACTTGTAGAGGTCCGCCTCAATCTTCGGCAGGCCAACATTCTTCGAGAAAGTCCTAACGACCTTCGCCTCGGTTCGATTCCGAAGGCACCTTAATTTCCCTTCATTGACTCCGCCAAACAGCAAAGCCCCTGGTTTGTACCTACAGGATACAGCATATTTCTTCAGTTCTTCTTTTTTAGTTTCTGATAACTCTTGCCCTAGTATATCTTGGAAATTGAAGTTTTCTTCTTCCAAAGTATCTTCAATTTGCTCTTTTCCTTTCTCAATTGATGTGTCCACCGCGGCCGCAGCAGCTTCTTCCTCAGCCACTTTTAGAAGCATGTTATCAATATCACCAAGTGTGGTTTCTAGATCAGAACCTTCGGCGGTTTCGGCTTCAACGCCCTCGGCTTCGGTGGTTGCACCTTCGGCAGCACCAACATTTTCAGCGGCACCAGCGCCTTCAGTAATTGGTATTTTTGGCGCTGATGCTGGCGGCGGTGTCTGATGAATAACATCAGTCACTTGGATAATCCTCCATTTTTTCAGCTTAGCAGGATTTTCCGTTGTTGAAGGCTCCTTTTCCTTATGAAAAAGCTTCGTCAGTTCTGGTGCCAGCGGACTTAGCTTGATAAGCAAAGGTTCAGTCATTACCTTTAGAATTTCTTCCACATCAGCAGAAGAAGGCGTCGCGGGAGTTTCTCCCTCTTGGCCCGACGTTTTTGATTTCGGGGCCGTAGCCTTCCTTTTCTTTGAAGTAGCTATCTTCGGCTCAGGGCTCGGTTTTCTTTTCTCAAAAATTTCTTTGTCCTTTTAGCTAGTTTGGTAGCCTCTTTGTCAAGGACGCTGGCAACTCTTTTTCTTTTCTGGCCTTCAACCCCTCTGCCCAACTGCTCATAGTCAGGATAATCAAAATTCAAGGCATCCAACACCCGATTCATTCTTCGCTTCGGACGAGTACCGAAAGTCGCAGTCATTAACTGATCTTCTTTCTTCGAATAGTTGCCAAGGATCTCGTTGCACATAACCTCAATTGTGTCCAACCACTCTTGGCAAGGTGCTTTAAAATGTTTTTTAAACTTGAAATAATAAGGTAACCGAACAAGCTCTTTCTTCTTCTTCTCCTCTCTCAGCTTCGGCATGTCCCATTCCCTCAAAGTTGGGAATACCCTGAAGGCTAAGAATTCTTGGACTAGATCCCTGGTACCAATGTGCTCTGCAACAATCCGAAATTCGCCCAATGCAATCTGGCATGGACTACCTGGATCCATGACGCATTGGGGCCTAGTTTCTCCGAAGGTTAAACTCAAAGGGCTCTGAACTAGCTTCTCCTTCTTCTCATCTA
Organism: Zea luxurians; assembly: GCA_029449295.1. Taxonomy (NCBI): domain Eukaryota; kingdom Viridiplantae; phylum Streptophyta; class Magnoliopsida; order Poales; family Poaceae; genus Zea; species Zea luxurians. Next base: position 191,923,512 of record JAOPSE010000001.1, read on the forward strand.
CTTTGACATAAAACCATTCATTCTTCTAGCCAGCTGGCCATTTCGTACGATAGCTGATAACTGGATACTTGGCATCCTTCCGATATGCAAAATTGTAGCAGCCGAAATTATCATGCAGCCCATCTTCTCTAGCTTTTGTCTGGTAATGAAGGTCATGTGCCCGGCAAAAACCTTCGGCAAGTGGTTCTGCCTCCTGGCTTCGGAGTGCCTAGATGTAAACACTAAGCCTAACAATGGCGTTATGAGTTAATTGATGAAGGTGAATCCCAAATCTCTCTAAAACATCCGCAATCATCCCATGTAGGGGAAACCTTAGCCCTGCTTTGAACAAGCTTTTAAAAACAACCACCTCATCTTTTTCTGGCTTCGGGGTAACTTCCTCTCTCCCGAAGCGAATTAGCTCCCTTTGGTCTTCACCAAAATAGCCTAGCTTCAGTAACTTAGCCATGTCGCCTCCGGTGATAGTAGACTTCCCAAACTCTAAGTGGCTGGGTTTAGATGGCGTAGCACCGTACTCATCTTCAAATTCATCTCCTTCAATGTCAGCATCTTTCGCTTCGGCAGTAGGTGTATCCTCTGATGTTGCCAGCCCAGATCGCCTCATTGCTTCGGAAATTGGAACAGTTTCAGTGGCTTCGGCCTCATCTCCCTCACGCTCAATCCTGGCAGTGGAGCGCAATCTAGCCATTTGATTATGAATTCCTAAAGTTTTTTGAAATTAATAACCTTTTTTCCGAAGCTCTTCTTATAACGAAGCAGAATCCAAGGTGGTGCTTCGTTTGAGTGCAAGGGTCAAGCTTTGGCTATGGTTAAATTCCTGGCAGCAAAACAATGCAATAGCAATAAATGCTGTGGTAACTTCACACCTACTCGTCTGTTTATATAGTGCTGCAGGTAAGACGGTGAATCGTCAAGTCTCCTACACCTGACGAACAGTCGCCCGCACCCACTGAACGGTGGGCCACAAAACCCGAGAAGGTAAATATGTATGGTGGGACTACTCCGTGCTCAGAAGTTTTATCGTTTCTCGACAACGAGCTCAGGGAAGGTGTTTTTTGGACCTTCGGCTACCCGAAGCCTAAGAGATTTTTTCACGGATCAAGCTCATTACGAAAAACGATCTAGCACCGCGAAGGGGCTACTGTTGGGGCCATGCTTCGTCGCCGAAGGTCCCGCAGGAAGAAACACCTTCGGCAAACCCGTTTAAACGTAGTACCAAAGCTATCACTCATGAAGCTTCGGTACTATAACGTATCTAAAGACGAAGGTTTGAACTGACTTAAAGATGAAATGACTTCATAGTCCATAAGGGTCTGAGTCATAATTGTAATCTTTTGTAAGGGGCATGACTGTAATTTCTCACAGGCTGCGCCCTGTGCCTATAAATAGATGAACAGTACTCCTTTACTATTCACGCGATCTTGTAATCCCTGGCACGTTACGCTTGAGTTATTGCTTTCCGCCAAGGTGAAGGTATAAATGTGCACAAATATTATATTCTAACACCTGTATATTCAAATAATGAAATATGCTAATACACTTTATATTATATATGTCATTTCTTATTGTTCGTTATTTCACAAGCATGATTACGAAGATCACATCTTCGTAATGACTTACCCTTGACCTTCGCCCGAAGCTCATTAAATCCTTGGGGAGATAATGCTTCAGCGGGCGAAGGGCATTTATATTTAACATTTTTGTGTTGCCTTGTTCTTGATTCATAGCACTTGAGAACAAGTCTTCAACAGAAATGAGATAATAATAATATATGACTGTTTATATTATCTTTTATGTTTTTTGTGATTCTTTCTTCATCTCTATATGTTATGTTGATGAAGGTATGTTCTTCATTACCTTCGTCCGAAAGTCATTATATCCTAAGGGAAATAATGCTTCGAAGGACGAAGGGCTTTAACGTTTAACGTTTTCCGTGTTGCCTTGTTCTTAACTCATAGCACTTGAGAACAAGTCCCCAATAATAGAGTAGAGATCCTATCATCGACCGATATACCTTTTGATCTACGGATTTACCTCACGTGTCGAGGTCGAGATGCCCATTGGTTCCCATGGGTGTCTTGATGGGCTTGGCATCCTTCATTCCAAACTTGGTAAGTATATCGTGAATGTACTTGGTTTGGCTGATGAAGGTTCCCTCTTGGAGTTGCTTAACTTGAAATCCTAGAAAATACTTCAACTCCCCCATCATAGACATCTCGAATTTCTGTACCATGATCCTACTTAACTCTTCACAAGTTGATTTGTTAGTAGACCCAAATATGATATCATCAACATAAATTTGGCATACAAACAAATCTTTTGCAATAGTTTTAGTAAAGAGAGTAGGATTGGCTTTACTGAATTTGAAGCTATTAGTGATAAGGAAATCTCTTAGGCATTCATACCATGCTCTTGGGGCTTGCTTGAGCCCATAAAGCACCTTTAAGAGTTTATATACACATGGTTAGGGTACTCACTATCTTCAAAGTCAGGAGGTTGCTCAACAAAGACCTCTTCCTTGATTGGTCCATTGAGGAAGGCACTTTTCACGTTCATTTGATAAAGCTTAAAGCCATGGTAAGTAGCATAGGCAAGTAATATACGAATTGACTCAAGCCTAGCTACGGGTGCATAGGTTTCACCGAAATCCAAACCTTCGACTTGTGAATATCCCTTGGCCACAAGTCGGGCATTGTTCCTTGTCACCACACCATGCTCATCTTGCTTGTTGCGGAATACCCACTATGACACCCCAGTGTCACCTAGGGTTTCTCTCAAATACCAACCCAAGAACCATTATTTCATGTGAATCAAAGTAAGCATGAGCATCAAATTAACATAAGTAAGAAAGAATCCACCAAGTATATACTTAAAAGTATCATGATCAAAACAATTGAGTCTTTTAAAAAGATAAGAATGTGCAACCCTAATAAGAAAACCTAAGTGAGCCCTATAAGCAAAATGCAAGAGAATAAGAAAAAGGGGATGAAAAGTTTAAATTATGACTTGAGCCAACTATAAAAATTAAAGTATATTTAATGAGCAACAAGAAAGATTGAGAAAGCTTAGCCAAAATAACTCAAATAAATCCCCAAACCAGCCCTTGAACTATGAACCCTTGGAGAAATTGAGATTTTTGAATTTCTGAATTTTAGACCTCTTCCCAAAGATCATCTGCGTTCTCTGTTTTTCAAAACTCAAAGCCAGGAGATCCAAATATCAAAGTTGTGCCAAATTCCCTTGAACACGTCCTGGAAAAGTTTGAACTCAAACCAAATTCATTTGACACGGTTTTGGCGCAGTTTGACCTCGGGACCAGGCATTCTGACACTGGCACCTTGGTGACGCTACAACTCCCTGTCCCTAGCCTAAAACCGCGCGACGTCCATACACAAAAGACAAAGCTTGGTCAGGTGAACAAATCCTTCACAACGATCTTGCCCAAATTCGCGAAGATTTGCTCCCAATCGGTGCTTGAACAGGGGCAGAGGCAACGGGAACACGTGTTCGACCGTGGCTGACACCCCCGGTTCACGCCCGTTCGCGCACCGCGCCTCCCAGTGCACGCCCGCGCGCACTCGCCGGTCCACGACCGTCCGTGCACCGCGCCGTGCCTATAAAGCCTTCCCAGGCGCGCCCCACTTCGCCCCGCACTCACCCTCACCGGCCAGCCACTTTCCCTTAGCTCCGGCGAGCTCAATTCCGCCCGCCATTGCCGCCAGAGCTTCGGCCATCGTGGCCAGCCCACTCCAGCCATCATCTGGGCAAGCCAGTGCTTCGGCTAGCTCCGCCAGTAGCCCGTGAAGCTTGCCAAGCCCTCAGACCCGGCCGGACTTCACCGGAGGCCCGAGATCGACCTCACCGGACTTCGGTCTTCCGCCGCCGCGCGTGGACCGAGCTATCCAGTGAGTCTCTGCCCAATTCCTTGCGCTCCTGTCTTCTCTGGCACCCCGTGAACCTCTCTGACCCGTCCAATTGCTCTATCTCGCCGTGACCAGGCCGGACTCCTCGCCGCCGACGAGCATCCCCACCTGCGCGCGTGGACCGACCGACTCCGGCCATCTCCGACGGCGACCCACACACCGTTGTGATCCCCGAGACCTCCCCTACGTCCTCGACCACTTCACCGGAGCAATCTCACCACCGGTAAGCCCCTCCGCCCTTTCTTCCGCCGCGGTTACTGTTTAAGGTAGAAGAAGGACCTCGGGTTAGGATTTGTAGAACCCGAGGGGTTTTCTGTAACGTCAGTGACTCATGTGAATAGTAGCTTAAGGACTGTTTCGCGAGGAAAACTTAAAAACCCGCCAGGGACCCCAGTGCAAAGTGGATTTCCATTTAACCAATTCTGTTATTCTTTTTAAAATGACCAGAGAACTTAGAAAACCCATAACTTGATGAATTCTTCATAAAAAGTTGTCAAACCAATTTTGCTAGCTCCTGAATATTATGAACCATCATTTAAAAATGATAAACCCTATGCTTTCTGTTCAAATTTTTAGAGTTTTAAATTAAAAACAGAAACCCACCAAACCTTGTTTAATTAAGGAAAATTAGTTTTTCTTCTGTGCTGAACTTAAGAAAATTTGTAGATGTTTAAACCTCATTTAGACACTGTTTAAAAATAGTAGGAACCCCAGCATTAGAAATTATGATGTAGTTATTCATTTAAAGCTATTTTGTCCAAAACTTAGAGAAAATCAGAAAGGCATTAGAAATTAATGAACAGTGATTAAGATTATTTTTCCTAGTTTACTTATGTAACAGAGAACCTAGGAAAAATACAGAGACCATTAATTTGGACCAGTTTTAAATTAAAATGTTTTATTTAGCCTTATTTGGACTGAGAATCAATTATTAGAGTAGCAAAACTATAACCAAAATGATTAATAAAAATCCAGTGGACTTACAACCACCAGAGCCCCACTACAAAAATACAGAGCACCTCAGCCCAACTTTTTAAGTAAGGAAAATAAATATAAAGTGATAATAAGGCATTTTCCAAAGAATTCTTGAATAACCCCTAATGATGCACTAATGGGCAACCAAAATTTTGCTAAGTCCATAGTGTGATGAACTACCAGATAAAAATGCAAACCCATGAAAAAGAAGCAAACTCATACCAATTGCTAATGATTTAAGAGAAAGGCCACTTAATTCAAATAATGCATACCACCCCTTCCCTTAAGCAAAAAGAGGCCAAACTTCAGAATGATTGCTCTTGCACAAAGCAATAACTGAGAAAAATAAGCACTCTATTGTTTGATGTTTTTCAAATATAATGGTAGTAGAAAGCACCCATTTGGCTAGAAACTTGAGAAAACCATAGAAAAATAATTAAAAGGTATTAATGACTAGAAATTTCTGTCAAGTCATGTTATAACACCTAAAAGCCAGCAAAAATGAGTTTTAGAGAATTACCCACTGTTAAATAATAGTTGTAGTTCAAAGCACCCCTTCTGCCCTAGAATTTAATAATTTTGTCCAGAGAAAACTATTCACTTTTTGATCCCCAAATTTTGAGACAGAGAAACATACACTAGTAGCAAGCCACTGTAATTTTTGCGGAATTTTTAGAATTTTATAAAAGCAACTTGTAGTTCAAACCTACTCCAAAACATTAAAGAGAATAAAAGAAAAGGAAAGAAGAAATAAACCCCACCTCAATAAGTCTAACTTAAGTACTTATCAATTCTCACTAAGACTTAAAAGGAATTTAGTGGAACCCCAAAAATTTAATTTACTTACCTTAGCTAAGTTTAAACCAATTTACCAAGTATACCACCCAAGGGTCTTACATAAGTAAAGTTAACCTTGTTTAACTCAAGAAAGATCATACACCTTTAAAGTTGTAATTTCTAAAAGCACATATCATATCATGCATATATCTTACGCATTGCATTCATTAGATTGCAATCTTGCCGACGGAGAGTACGTGCTCATCCCCGAGCAAGGACCTGTCCAAGAGGAGGACCAGGAGCAGGCTTCAGAGGCTGCTATTGAGGATCTCCCCGCAGCCCCAGTAATTGAAGGCAAGCCCCGGTTTTATGCATAACCATGTTATTATATGCTACTTTACTACACTTAATGCTTGTAGGATTGAAATGTGCACTTAAGTGTAGGAGTTGCTTGAAACCTCTAGTTGCATGAACTTAGGATTCCTTTTTGAGATGAATACTAGTATGCTAGGTCGAGTAGCTGCTTGCTAATCAGGATCTCGGTAGAAGTCGAGTGACTTTTCTAGCACTCGCGCGAGGTCAGGAATTGATTGTATTCATCTTGATAATGGGATATATGTTAGTCTATGGACTTGGATCCAGGGAGGATGCCTTTCCATGAGACGGGAAAAATGAATTAAGGATTAATGTGTGGATACCTGAGTCAAGCTTTTGAACGTACTAAACACATGCCGGGAAAAATGGTAACCGGTAAACCTAGTACCTGAGTGAAGCCGGGCGCGGACTTTATCCCTCATGCGACCTGAGACTGGGTCTCCCATGCTAGCTATGGTGAGTACAAGTGCGGTCACTGCACGGCGGCAGTCGGGGTCAGTGGAGCATTGTATGCCAAGGCGGTGAGGCCTGGACGCGAACGGGGAATCGATGGGGACGGTTGTCATGTGTGGGGTCGGAGTACCCTGACATGCCGTGTGTTTAGGTTTACCTTGCAAGATTAAAACTCGATTTGAATCGTCTGCTTCTCGCAGCTAATGAGACTGCTTGATTCCTTGTACTGCATCGAGTAAGAAGTGAAATGTGGTTACATGAGATAACTTGTTGATTGAACTAATTGATTGTTACCACGTATGCTTAGAAGGAGCAAATCTAGCTAAGTTAATGATGATAGAATTGGAAAAGCTAAAATTTGCTTTTTAGAAACAGCTAGTGCTTTTGGCAAACCAAACCCCTCAGCCAAACAGCTGCATAGTCTAGAGGTAGAGGAGTAGACTCCTCACACCGGTTAAGTCTAGCTGAGTATTAGTATACTCAGCCTTGCTTGTGGCACAATTTTTGCAGGTACCATTCAGGAAATGGTTGATGGTGTGACTTGGCCTACCACCCTGCCACCGGGTTGGACGATCGAGTGGGATGTTGCTCCGGCAGGAGAGGAGCACGAGGAGTAGTGGGCTAGGCCTTGCCCGATTCCTCGATACCGACGACATCAATTATCCGCTGCACTTTATTTTGTGAACTTTATTTGCTACGCAAAAACTCCGATTTATGTAATAACTCCGCACTTAATTTGAGGTTTCCTGTTTTATTGTATTTCTTCTGTGACTCACCCTCGAGTTAGATTGTGGAATTTGATCCTGGTTAAGTGGCTCTATCAGACTAGATCTGAGGGACTGACGGGTTATTCTGATTTATGTGTGTTACGGCCCCTGGGGCGTGACTTAGGCACTTAAGCTAGAATAATTTGGGCGGTTCTGCCACAGCTGGTATCGGAGCAAATTCCACCACAGAGAAGGACAATAAACCATGAATGCCAATTTTCAAAATTTAAAACTTGCCTAGAAACTGCTATGGATCGTCAGGACTAGACCGCTAGACCTAGGACGAAAGGCCTTAGGCATAGAGGGAGAAATAGGTGGCTAACTAATTAGGCCCGTGGGCCAGTACTTATATTTTAAGGATGCCCTAAAAGGCACCCTATTTTCTTTTTGAGAGGCAACGTTTCTTCCAGCATGCATGCATTTTAAAACGTAAAGAGGAATTAAAATTTTGAGCTAACCCCCTTTCTTTAAAACCATCCGGGCTCTCTTTTTCTTTTTCCTTCCACCATAATCTTTACCTTTGATTCCCTTCCGCAGATGAATTCACCCACCCCCGCCAGTGGAGGAGACTCTCGTTTCAGTTCTGACTTCCTTTCTCGCGATGGCTTTCCTTCCATCTTGTGGGAAGTGCTTAACTCCGCCGGTTACCCTATGCCCCCTTTGTACACGGTGCAGTTGTATGAGGAGCATCGGGTACCTCGTTGTCGGGTCTGGCTGACTTTGGAGGCTCATCCCCTTCAGCCGGGTTGGCGTTCTCTTGACTCTGAGACAATTGGACTCAGGACGGACGACACCGTTGAGGCAGCAGCCATGAAGACTCTGATGACTTTCTGTGGCTACCATCCCCTGGAGATGGTGATGCACCCCTTGGGACTCTTCCCTGCTGAGAAAAAGGATGATCCCATGTGGTGTAACCGCGTGAGCCATGTAAAGGATGTGTGGGCGATGTATCCTAACTTGGTTGGGAGGGTCACTGTTCAGTGCATGAGTGCGCTGTACCGCCTTCAGGCCCTTCAGAGCGATGCTATGACACTTCTTGCTAACACCGCTCAGACTGCCAAGCTCACTCTCGACAGTCGGGAAGATTTTGTGGTCGACCTATCCACGGAGTTGGTGGAGAAGGATCTGCTGGTGGAGAGGCTGAGCCAGCGCATTGCCACCCTGGAGCAGCAGGTGGAGATTCGAGACAACACTATTGATGTCTTGGAGAACCAGCTTCACGATGTGCAGAGGGAACTCGAAGAAGCAAACGACCACTTGGACATGCACCACCTGGAGATGGAGGCCAATGAAGCAGGAAGCGAGGGAGAAGAGGCTCCCGAGGAGCTAGGACCAGCCCCTGGTGCCAATGGGACTACCTCCGCAATGCCTCCTTCACCCGTATCCAGCGTCGCTTCCACCGCTCAGGTTTAAGCAGTCACTTCGACACTTTTAGGCGGATAGAAACCTATGCGAGCTTAGAAATATCACATTTTGGACTAGGCTTATGGGTACTTTCCCCTGATTGATGTAACCCTGTAAACTTTTGAAATCTGTGGGATCTTTGTCACCATGTTATCTTCATTTCGAACCTAATATTACGATTATGGCATTTTTCCTTCCATATGAGATGATATCTTGTCGTTCGAAACTGTGAGTTTGGATAACAATGGCGACAATCTCTGTTTTCAGATGGCAGCTAGGCAGCGTCGCAGGCAGAACGAGCAGGTTCCCCCGCCACCTCCTCTAGCTCCCACAGTGCAGGAGCTGATGGCCCAGCAGAATGAGATTCTGCGACAGCTCTTGCAGCGCCAGCCCCACCCTCAGCAGCATGGTGGAGGCCAGCATCAGCGACCTCCGGCTAAGGCAACTTACCAGGAGTTTCTGAGCACGCAGCCGCCCTTGTTCACCAAGGCAGAGGATCCGTTGGACGCCGACGTGTGGCTTCGCGTCGTCGAGTCCAAGTTTCCCCTCCTCACGGGAGACTGCCCTGATGAAGCCAAGGCTCGCTTCGCCGCACAGCAGCTTCGCGGCCCTGCTCGGACTTGGTGGGACCACTTCTGTGCTATGCTCCCTGCTGATCGTGAAGTATCTTGGGAGGAATTCAAGACTGCCTTCAGAGGACACCACATCCCAGCTGGCATTCTTGATCGGAAGTTGAATGAATTTCTGGTCCTTAATCAAGGAACCCGCACGGTACTGCAGTATGCGCAAGCCTTCAACGACTTATGCCAGTATGCAGGGTATCATGCTGATTCTGATGAGAAAAAGGGGGATCGCTTCCGCAGGGGTCTCAATACCAAGCTGCGGGAACGACTCAACACTGTCCGGGCTGATAGCTTCAATGAGTTGGTCAACATGGCCATCTCCCAGGAGGATTGCATTGTTGCTCACCGGGCAGAGAAGAAGAGGAAGGCACCAATGGCAGCACCATCCGCTCAGGCTCAGAGGTTCCGGATTGTTTCTCACAATCAGAGCAGGGGTTTTCAGCAGCAGGCAGGCAGATGGGTGATCAGGCCACCTCAGCAGCAGCAGCAGCCGGCACCCAACCGCTTTCCAGCTCCCGCCCCAAGGAACAATCAGCCTCTGCAGCAGCAGCAGTTCCGCCAGGGCAATGGAAACAAGTGTTTCACTTGTGGCAATGTGGGCCACTATGCCAAGAATTGTCCTAGGAACCAGCAGAGGCAGATGCCAGTACCAAATCAAGACAAGGGAAGAAAGCAGAAGGTGCAAGTCAGGCAAGGGAAGCTTAACTTCACTACTCTGGAGGAAGTACCTGAAGGAGCTCCTATCATGACCGGTACCTTTTCAGTTTATAATCAACCTACTTTAATTCTGTTTGATTCTGGTGCATCTCATAGTTTCATTAGCCAAAAGTTCAGTGCTAAATGCAAACTGCCATTCTCTCACTCTAAAGGGTCATTCATGATAGTCACACCTGGGGGTAAAATTTCAACTAATCAGTTAAACCAAAGTGTGCCTATTCAACTGGGAAGCCACATTGTCAAAACCACTCTTCTTGTGTTGGGATTGGAAAATGTGGACATTATTCTAGGAGCAAATTGGATGACCTTGCACCAAGTTGTGCTTGATGTAGCCAGCCGTACCGTGGAAGTTAATTCTCCATTCTGCGGGAATTTCACTTTAATTCTGCCTAGTCAGGGTTCTTCTCAGTCATGTGCTTTCTCTATGACGGAGCTACCCTTGAAGAAGATCCCAGTGGTCTGTGAGTATGCAGATGTCTTTCCTGATGAATTGCCAGGAATGCCACCGGACCGGGATATTGAATTCGCCATCGAGTTGCAACCGGGAACGGCCCCAATTTCCAAGAGGCCCTACCGAATGCCACCCGCTGAGTTGGCAGAGTTGAAGAAGCAATTGAAAGAGTTGCTGGATAAGGGTTTCATTCGCCCAAGCACTTCGCCTTGGGGATGTCCAGCACTGTTTGTGAAAAAGAAGGATGAAAGCTTGAGGCTGTGTATAGATTACCGCCCTCTCAATGCGGTAACTATCAAGAACAAGTATCCTTTGCCTCGTATTGATGTTCTTTTTGACCAGTTGGTCGGGGCCAAGGTGTTTTCCAAGATAGACCTTCGCTCTGGCTACCATCAAATCAAGATACGAGCAAGTGATATTCCGAAGACGGCATTCTCAACCAGATATGGGCTATATGAATTTTTGGTGATGTCATTCGGGCTGACAAATGCACCAGCATATTTCATGTATCTGATGAATTCTGTTTTTATGCCGGAATTGGACAAGTTCATAGTGGTTTTCATCGATGATATTCTGGTGTACTCAAAGAACGAAGAAGAACATGTCGGGCATTTGCATGTAGTGCTTCAACGTCTGCGAGAGCACCACCTTTATGCCAAGTTATCCAAGTGTGATTTTTGGCTAAAGGAAATCAAATTCTTGGGTCACACTATCTCTCAGGCTGGAATAGCTGTTGATCCTGATAAAGTGCAAGAGGTGATGAACTGGAGGCCACCAACGACTGTTCGCCAGATTCGGAGTTTTCTGGGATTAGCTGGTTATTACCGAAGATTTATTCCGGACTTCTCTCGAATTGCGAAGCCTATTACTGAGTTGCTGAAGAAAGAAGTCAAGTTTGTATGGAGTCAGAAGTGCGAAGATGCCTTCCATGCTTTAAGGCAGCATCTGACCATAGCACCAGTATTGGCGCAACCCGACAGCAGCAAGCCTTTTGATGTGTATTGCGATGCCTCGGGCACCGGGCTAGGTTGTGTCTTGATGCAAGACAACTGAGTCATTGCTTATGCCTCAAGAGCACTCAGGCCTCATGAGCAAAACTATCCCACTCATGACCTCGAGCTAGCAGCAGTGGTTCATGCATTGAAGATGTGGAGGCACTATCTAATGGGAACCCACTGCAACATCTTCACTGATCATAAGAGCCTTAAGTACATTTTTACTCAGGCTGATCTCAACATGAGGCAGAGAAGATGGCTAGAGCTGATCAAGAATTATGACCTGGAGGTACATTATCACCCAGGAAAAGCTAATGTGGTAGCAGATGCCTTGAGTCGGAAGTTGCAATGCAATTGTGTTCTGATGGATTCTCGCATTAACACCTTGTGTGATGAGTTGAGCAAGATGCAAATTGAAGTGATTCCTTCTGGTTCTTTGTCTCACATTTCTGTTGAGCCAGCTTTGCAAGACCAGATTATCATGGCCCAGCTCAGTGACAAGGGAGTGCGGATTATCAAGAAGAATCTCCATCAGAAGGTTGAGAAGTATAATCGTTTCCGCCAGGATGAAAAGGGTGTGTTATGGTTCAAAAGCAGATTGGTGATTCCTAAAGACCAGGACCTCAAGAGGAAAATTTTGGATGAGGCTCATCTCTCCAAATTCTCTATGCATCCGGGAAGCACCAAGATGTACCATGATCTGAAGCCTTTGTACTGGTGGACCAGAATGAAGAGGGAGATAGCCCAGTATGTATCAGAATGTGACACCTGTCAGAGGATAAAGGCAAGCCACTTGAAGTCAGCTGGAGCTTTGCAACCACTGTCCGTACCTTCGTGGAAGTGGGATGACATCAGCATGGATTTCATTGTGGGTCTGCCCAACACCTCTCGTCATCATGATTCAATTTGGGTTATTGTGGACCGATTGACGAAAGTGGCATATTTTCTTCCTGTGCACACCACTGATAAAGCTCAGAAATATGCAGAATTGTATATTGACCGGATCGTGTGTTTGCACGGATTACCTCGAACCATTGTTTCTGACCGAGGAGCCCAATTTGTTGCCAGATTTTGGGAACAATTGCAAGAGTCTTTGGGAACCAAGCTAATCAGGAGTTCAGCTTACCACCCACAGACTGATGGTCAGACAGAAAGGGTAAACCAAATCTTGGAGGATATGCTGAGAGCTTGTGCGATCGATTGCGGCAAGAACTGGGATAAGCACCTCTCCTTGGCAGAGTTTGCTTATAACAATAGTTATCAATCCAGCCTAAAGATGGCACCTTTTGAAGCTCTCTATGGAAGAAGGTGCAGGACACCACTCAATTGGTCTCAACCTAGTGAAAGAGAAGTTTTTGGACCTGATTTAGTGACTGAAGCCAAAAGGAAGGTCAAGTTAATCAGGAAGAATCTAGAAGCTGCTCAGGCCAGGCAGAAGAGCTACCATGATAAAAGAAGGAAACCTCTCCAGTTCGAGGTGGGGAGTTTTGTATACCTCAAAGTATCACCCACCAAGGGAGTGCAGAGGTTTGGGATCAAAGGCAAACTAGCCCCTCGTTACATTGGACCTTATGAGATCATAGAAGCATGTGGACCCGTGGTATACAAGCTAAAGTTACCTTCAAAGATGTCTGCCATTCACAGTGTTTTCCATGTATCTCAGCTGAAGAAGTGTGTTCGATTGCCGACCGAGATCATAGCAGAGCCAGAATTGGAAATAGAGCCAGATCTATCGTACCAAGAGTACCCCTCCAAGATTCTGGATTGCAAAGAAAGATCAACTCGGGCTAAATCGATCAAAATGTACAAGGTCCAGTGGAGTAATCACTCAGAGGAGGAAGCTACTTGGGAAACCGAGGAATTCTTAAGATCCAACTTCCCCGATTGCCTACCCAAGGAAGCTGGTACGTAATCACCCCAACCCCTCCTCCTGCCCTTCGAATCTAATTTCCAAAATTATGATCTTAATTCAGAATGAAGTAACTGTGAAGTAAAACTTAAAAGGACTTCCTTCTGAAGTTGCAAAGAGAATGACATTCGAAGAGCAGTTTTACCCTAATAATAGCAACACTCACCCATTTCCTATAAGTCTCACCCTTCGCTTCACCCTGGGAGGACTCTGGCCCGAATCTCGGGACGAGATTCCTTTAAGGGGGGAAGGCTGTGACACCCCAGTGTCACCTAGGGTTTCTCTCAAAAACCAACCCAAGAACCATTATTTCATGTGAATCAAAGTAAGCATGAGCATCAAATTAACATAAGTAAGAAAGAATCCACCAAGTATATACTTAAAAGTATCATGATCAAAACAATTGAGTCTTTTAAAAAGATAAGAATGTGCAACCCTAATAAGAAAACCTAAGTGAGCCCTATAAGCAAAATGCAAGAGAATAAGAAAAAGGGGATGAAAAGTTTAAATTATGACTTGAGCCAACTATAAAAATTAAAGTATATTTAATGAGCAACAAGAAAGATTGAGAAAGCTTAGCCAAAATAACTCAAATAAATCCCCAAACCAGCCCTTGAACTATGAACCCTTGGAGAAATTCAGATTTCTGAATTTCTGAATTTCAGACCTCTTCCCAAAGATCATCTGCGTTCTCTGTTTTTCAAAACTCAAAGCCAGGAGATCCAAATATCAAAGTTGTGCCAAATTCCCTTGAACACGTCCTGGAAAAGTTTGAACTCAAACCAAATTCATTTGACACGGTTTTGGCGCAGTTTGACCTCGGGACCAGGCATTCTGACACTGGCACCTTGGTGACGCTACAACTCCCTGTCCCTAGCCTAAAACCGCGCGACGTCCATACACAAAAGACAAAGCTTGGTCAGGTGAACAAATCCTTCACAACGATCTAGCCCAAATTCGCGAAGATTTGCTCCCAATCGGTGCTTGAACAGGGGCAGAGGCAACAGGAACACGTGTTCGACCGTGGCTGACACCCCCGGTTCACGCCCGTTCGCGCACCGCGCCTCCCAGTGCACGCCCGCCCGCACTCGCCGGTCCACGACCGTCCGTGCATCGCGCCGTGCCTATAAAGCCTTCCCAGGCGCCCCCCACTTCGCCCCGCACTCACCCTCACCGGCTAACCACTTTCCCTTAGCTCCGGCGAGCTCAATTCCGCCCGCCATTGCCGCTCGAGCTTCGACCATCGTGGCCAGCCCACTCCAGCCATCCTCTGGGCAAGCCAGTGCTTCGGCTAGCTCCGCCAGTAGCCCGTGAAGCTTGCCAAGCCCTCGGACCCGGCCGGACTTCACCGGAGGCCCGAGATCGACCTCACCGGACTTCGGTCTTCCGCCGCCGCGCGTGGACCGAGCTATCCAGTGAGTCTCCGCCCAATTCCTTGCGCTCCTGTCTTCTCTGGCACCCCGTGAACCTCTCTGACCCATCCAATTGCTCTATCTCGCCGTGACCAGGCCGGACTCCTCGCCGCCGACGAGCATCCCCGCCTGCGCGCGTGGACCGACCGACTCCGACCATCTCCGACGGCGACCCGCACACCGTTGTGATCCCCGAGACCTCCCCTACGTCCTCGACCACTTCACCGGAGCAATCTTGCCGCCGGTAAGCCCCTCCGCCCTTTCTTCCGCCGCGGTTACTGTTTAAGGTAGAAGAAGGACCTCGGGTTAGGATTTGTAGAACCCGAGGGGTTTCTGTAACGTCAGTGACTCATGTGAATAGTAGCTTAAGGACTGTTTCATGAGGAAAACTTAAAAACCCGCCAGGGACCCCAGTGCAAAGTGGATTTCCATTTAACCAATTCTGTTATTCTTTTTAAAATGACCAGAGAACTTAGAAAACCCATAACTTGATGAATTCTTCATAAAAAGTTGTCAAACCAATTTTGCTAGCTCCTGAATATTATGAACCATCATTTAAAAATGATAAACCCTATGCTTTCTGTTCAAATTTTTAGAGTTTTAAATTAAAAACAGAAACCCACCAAACCTTGTTTAATTAAGGAAAATTAGTTTTTCTTCTGTGCTGAACTTAAGAAAATTTGTAGATGCTTAAACCTCATTTAGACACTGTTTAAAAATAGTAGGAACCCCAGCATTAGAAATTATGATGTAGTTATTCATTTAAAGCTATTTTGTCCAAAACTTAGAGAAAATCAGAAAGGCATTAGAAATTAATGAACAGTGATTAAGATTATTTTTCCTAGTTTACTTATGTAACAGAGAACCTAGGAAAAATACAGAGACCATTAATTTGGACCAGTTTTAAATTAAAATGTTTTATTTAGCCTTATTTGGACTGAGAATCAATTATTAGAGTAGCAAAACTATAACCAAAATGATTAATAAAAATCCAGTGGACTTACAACCACCAGAGCCCCACTACAAAAATACAGAGCACCTCAGCCCAACTTTTTAAGTAAGGAAAATAAATATAAAGTGATAATAAGGCATTTTCCAAATAATTCTTGAATAACCCCTAATGATGCACTAATGGGCAACCAAAATTTTGCTAAGTCCATAGTGTGATGAACTACCAGATAAAAATGCAAACCCATGAAAAAGAAGCAAACTCATACCAATTGCTAATGATTTAAGAGAAAGGCCACTTAATTCAAATAATGCATACCACCCCTTCCCTTAAGCAAAAAGAGGCCAAACTTCAGAATGATTGCTCTTGCACAAGGCAATAACTGAAAAAAATAAGCACTCTGTTGTTTGATGTTTTTCAAATATAATGGTAGTAGAAAGCACCCATTTGGCTAGAAACTTGAGAAAACCATAGAAAAATAATTAAAAGGTATTAATGACTAGAAATTTCTGCCAAGTCATGTTATAACACCTAAAAGCCAGCAAAAATGAGTTTTAGAGAATTACCCACTGTTAAATAATAGTTGTAGTTCAAAGCACCCCTTCTGCCCTAGAATTTAATAATTTTGTCCAGAGAAAACTATTCACTTTCTGATCCCCAAATTTTGAGACAGAGAAACATACACCAGTAGCAAGCCACTGTAATTTTTGCAGAATTTTTAGAATTTTATAAAAGCAACTTGTAGTTCAAACCTACTCCAAAACATTAAAGAGAATAAAAGAAAAGGAAAGAAGAAATAAACCCCACCTCAATAAGTCTAACTTAAGTACTTATCAATTCTCACTAAGACTTAAAAGGAATTCAGTGGAACCCCAAAAATTTAATTTACTTACCTTAGCTAAGTTTAAACCAATTTACCAAGTATACCACCCAAGGGTCTTACATAAGTAAAGTTAACCTTGTTTAACTCAAGAAAGATCATACACCTTTAAAGTTGTAATTTCTAAAAACACATATCATATCATGCATATATCTTACGCATTGCATTCATTAGATTGCAATCTTGCCGACGGAGAGTACGTGCTCATCTTGCCGACGGAGAGTACGTGCTCATCCCCGAGCAAGGACCTGTCCAAGAGGAGGACCAGGAGCAGGCTTCAGAGGCTGCTATTGAGGATCTCCCCGCAGCCCCAGTAATTGAAGGCAAGCCCCGGTTTTATGCATAACCATGTTATTGTATGCTACTTTACTACACTTAATGCTTGTAGGATTGAAATGTGCACTTAAGTGTAGGAGTTGCTTGAAACCTCTAGTTGCATGAACTTAGGATTCCTTTTTGAGATGAATACTAGTATGCTAGGTCGAGTAGCTGCTTGCTAATCAGGATCTCGGTAGAAGTCGAGTGACTTTTCTAGCACTCGCGCGAGGTCAGGAATTGATTGTATTCATCTTGATAATGGGATATATGTTAGTCTATGGACTTGGATCCAGGGAGGATGCCTTTCCATGAGACGGGAAAAATGAATTAAGGATTAATGTGTGGATACCTGAGTCAAGCTTTTGAACGTACTAAGCACATGCCGGGAAAAATGGTAACCGGTAAACCTAGTACCTGAGTGAAGCCGGGCGCGGACTTTATCCCTCATGCGACCTGAGACTAGGTCTCCCATGCTAGCTATGGTGGGTACAAGTGCGGTCACTGCACGGCGGCAGCCGGGGTCAGTGGAGCATTGTATGCCAAGGCGGTGAGGCCTGGACGCGAACGGGAAATCGATGGGGACGGTTGTCATGTGTGGGGTCGGAGTACCCTAACATGTCGTGTGTTTAGGTTTACCTTGCAAGGTTAAAACTCGATTCGAATCGTCTGCTTCTCGCAGCTAATGAGGCTGCTTGATTCCTTGTACTGCATCGAGTAAGAAGTGAAATGTGGTTACATGAGATAACTTGTTGATTGAACTAATTGATTGTTACCATGTATGCTTAGAAGGAGCAAATCTAGCTAAGTTAATGATGATAGAATTGGAAAAGCTAAAATTTGCTTTTAGAAACAGCTAGTGCTTTTGGCAAACCAAACCCCTCAGCCAAACAGCTGCATAGTCTAGAGGTAGAGGAGTAGACTCCTCACACCGGTTAAGTCCAGCTGAGTATTAGTATACTCAGCCTTGCTTGTGGCACAATTTTTGCAGGTACCATTCAGGAAATGGTTGATGGTGTGACTTGGCCTACCACCCTGCCACCGGGTTGCACGGTCGAGTGGGATGTGGCTCCGGCAGGAGAGGAGCACGAGGAGTAGTGGGCTAGGCCTTGCCCGATTCCTCGATACCGACGACATCAATTATCCGCTGCACTTTATTTTGTGAACTTTATTTGCTACTCAAAAACTCCGATTTATGTAAAACTCCGCACTTAATTTGAGGTTTCCTGTTTTATTGTATTTCTTCTGTGACTCACCCTCGAGTGAGATTGTGGAATTTGATCCTGGTTAAGTGGCTCTATCAGACTAGATCTGAGGGACTGATGGGTTATTCCAATTTAAGTGTGTTACGGCCCCTGGGGCGTGACTTAGGCACTTAAGCTGGAATAATTCGGGCGGTTCTGCCATAGCCACTTGGTTTCTACAACATTTTGATTAGGACGTGGAACCAAATGCCATACCTCATTCCTCGTGAAGTTGTTGAGCTCCTCTTGCATTGCCAACACCCAATCTAAATCTCTTAGTGCATCCTATACCCTATATGGCTCAATAGAGGAGACAAAAGAGTAATGTTCATAGAAATGCGCGACTCGAGATCGAGTGGTTACCCCTTATGAATATCGCCGAGGATGGTGTTCACGGGGTGATCTCTTTGAATCGCCTAGTGGACTCTTGGGTGTGGCGGTCTTTGATCCTGTTCATTTTCCTTGTCTTGATTTTCTTCATCTCCCCCTTGATCATTGCCTTCTCCTTGAGGCAGCTCATCTTCTTGATCTTCTTCTTCATCATCTTGAGCCTGTTTCTCATCTTGAGTTGGTGGAGATGCTTGATTGGAAGATGACGGTTGATGTTGTGCTTGTGGAGGCTCTTCGGATTCCTTAGGACACACATCCCCAATGGACATGTTCCTTAGCGCGACGCACAGAGCCTCTTCATCATCTAGCTCATCAAGATCAACTTGCTCCACTTGGGAGCCGTTAGTCTCATCAAACACAATGTCACAAGAAACTTCAACTAGTCCAGTGGACTTGTTAAAGACTCTATATGCCCTTGTGTTTGAATCATATCCTAGTAAAAAGCCTTCTACAGCCTTAGGAGTAAATTTAGATTTTCTACCTCTTTTAACAAGAATAAAACATTTGCTACCAAAGACTCTAAAATATGAAACATTAGGCTTTTTACCGGTTAGGAGTTCATACGATGTCTTCTTGAGGATTCGGTGTAGATATAACCGGTTGATGGAGTAGCAGGCGGTGTTAATCGCATCGGCCCAAAACCAGTCCGGAGTCTTGCACTCATCAAGCATGGTCCTCGCCATGTCAAGTAGAGTTCTATTCTTCCTCTCCACTACACCAATTTATTGAGGCATGTAGGGAGAAGAGAACTCATGCTTGATGCCCTCTTCCTCAAGAAAGCCTTCAATTTGTGAATTCTTGAACTCCGTCCCATTGTCGCTTCTAATCTTTTTGATACTCAATCCGAACTCATTTTGAGCCCGTCTTAAGAATCCCTTGAAGGTCTCTTGGGTTTGAGATTTTTCCTACAAAAAGAATACCCAAGTGAAGCGAGAATAATCATCCACAATTACAAGAAAATACTTACTCCCGTCGATGCTTATGTAAGCTATCGGGCCGAATAAATCCATGTGGAGTAGCTCAAGCGGCCTGTCGGTCATTGTCACACCCGGTTTTAGAAGGCAAATCGAATGCGAACCATGTACGTGCCAGGATCAGCAATTCACGTACACAGCAGTTACATAACTGGACATCATCACACGGTGCTCAAATAATAACATAAAAGGGGAAATAATAGTCGATTACATCATATGTCTGAGACATCCACATAGTATTTACAATAATCAAAGTGCGGAAAAGAAACGTAGATACACGCGGCCTTCACAGGCAGCCGACTGGGGGTTGCCGCTAACCCACGCCTAGAACTCGTCGAAATCTTGGAACTCCTAGAAGTCTCCTTCCACGGCTTCATCTTCTCCTGAGCTGTTGTTGCAACAGGGACAACCTAGGGAAGGGCGGGTTTGGTGTGTAGAGCAAGGGTGAGTACACATCAACATACTCAGCAAGTATCCTGTTTGGCTGTAGTGGACTAGCTTTATGTGGGGGGTAAGTCAAGCAGTTGCTTTTGGTTGGTCAGATTATTATTACTAGTAGAGAGAGCCAGATTTTAGAATTAACCCACGTTATTAACCCAAATGTACCCTTTCTAAACGGAAAGAATACCACTTACCATTACCATAGTCAATACCAAAACCACCATTCTCATCACCACCTGTAATTCGAACATCTCTGATCAAGTATCACTAATCAATGGAGCTCCCTTGGCCGCTCATAACCGCGAGCACTCTGTAGAGATTGCGCACTTTACCCACAAGTCGTGATTCCCTTTCTGCCCGGAGATCATGACTCTCCATTGATCACTACCAAGGTGACCCAGCAGGGTATCACTACATAGCCTTTATAAAGATTCCCCGGGGCTGTAGCCGCCCGTTAGGTTTCCTAAATGCACCGCACTCCTCCCCAAGGGGCGAACCAACCTTGGCAGAGCGAGCCGCATAAACCGAGCCCCATTAACGGCACGACAGCTAAGCGAACTACACCCTGGTTCCTCTAATTATTCAGCTAAGGGCGTCCCACTCCACCCTCATGGTTGCACTATTTTCCCGGGCGGTCATCCAACGAACAGGTCCTTACAGGGAGGCACTCGAGAAACCGCTCAAGCCCCCTTAAATGCCACAAGTATATCATCATAAATAAGAAGGAAAACGACGTATCATAGATAAATCTCATCATGTACATTCATTAATGTTAAGCACTAGCATAAAGCTAAACCAGAATAATCCAACCCAAATAGGTAAGCAAGGACATGGATAACAAAAGCTAGTCAATCCTTAGGTATAACTGTGTAAATGCAGAAAGTGAATTATATAATTGTATAGGACATAGATGGGTCAAGGGACACTTGCCTCCACCAACCAGCTGCTACTCAGGGTCTTCTCCTACGAGTTCTTCGGACTCCTCAACTAGACCGTTATTGTTGGAACTTGCTCACTGGCGCAAGTTGATCCAACGGGGGGGTGTAATAGCGCAAACAGGGTTTCAGCACGTGATGGCAAAAGCTCTGTTAATCTAGCCTCTCAAGGGCGCTATGCGGGGGTATTTATAGGTGTCCGGGTGCCCGGTGCCCCGTGTTAAGTATGCATGTGCCCTCAGACACCTAGATTATCCCCGGAATATTCCCATAAAGCGGGGTTACAGACCGTAATTACAGGGAGGCCTTTACAAATTAGGCTCGTAACGCGCAACGGCCACGCAGGGCCTGTTACAATGGGCTGGATCACACGCGGGCCTCCATTCTGGACGAGGTCGCAGGATGAGACGACCTCGTCGCAGGTCTTCGTCCGGCCCCGTATGAGACGAAGGGTATGTCTGCCACTGTCTTGCCACCGTTGGTGCAGCGAGTACGGCGAAGGCCTCGAGCGAAGGGTGGCGTCTTCGCCTTCGCCCAACATTTGCCCTCCGAGGGACCAGTTCGACTAAGTCACCTGGTGCCGAAGACGTTGCTAGATGGCGGAGACGCTATCCTCGCTCGAAGTGGTTCCGCGGGGGTTTTTGACATGACCGTTGATTGACGCTGTACTGTTGGATTGCGGGTTTCCCGAAGCGCCGCGCCCTGTGTATAAAAGGGGACGGGGGGGCGCGTTTTGAACTTTGTCTTTCCACGCTCCGCGAAAACCCTAACCGCCTTCTCAAACCTCTTGCTGCTCGTCTGCCCTCCTTGCTCTTGTTCGCCAGAGATCTGGCCCGTGTGAAGCAGACTGCCCGCCGCCTCTGCCGGTACGTAGCGATGCTGACCTCTTCTTCTTCTGCTGCCGCTACGCCGCCGGCCGACGCGTCGTCTGAGGAGACGCTGAGCACTGTGGCGGCGGAGGAGTTGCGCGCCGGTGACACGGTGAATTTCGGTGTGTCGCGGATGTCCTCGGTCCGCGTGCAAGATATGCAGCGGCTTGGTTACTTTGGCGACGGAGTCGCTCGTGTCCCGGGGACGGAGGAGGTCCCCGAGCCAGAAGGCGAGTTGGTTGTTTTTGAGGCGTTCTTCGCCGCTGGTCTTCGCTTGCCTGCGCACCGATTCGTGGGAGAAGTCCTACGCAGATTTAACGTCCAGATCCACCAGCTGACTCTGAATGCCGTGGTGGCTCTGTCGAAATATGTCTGGGCAACGACTTCGTACGGCGGACAGCCATCGGTCGAAGTCTTCGCGAAGTACTATTGCCTGCACTGGCAGAAAAGGATGATCGGAAATAAGGTTGCACAGTTTGGATCCTGTATGTTGGGGCCATGCTCCGTCACGCCGAAGGTCCCGTAGAAAGAAGCAGCTTCAGCGGAAGCTGTCCGCAGGAGATGACCGAAGGTTCCTCTTCATGAAGCTTCGGTATAACAAACCGACTTAAAGATAGAATGACCTTTCAATCCATAAAGGTCTGAGTCAATGTTGTAAACTTTTATGAGGGGCACAATTGTAATTCTTCACAGGCTGTGTCCTGTGTCTATAAATAGATGAACAGTACCCCCGTACTGTTCACGCTGACTTGTATTCGCTCGTGTGTCACGCTTGTATTTTTGCCTTCCAACAAATCGAAGGTACGAATGTAATTCAATATTGTTCTTATTCTTCCATAATCATATAATGGGGACACTTAATAATGTTATATGATTAATCATGTATTCTTTCATGTTTCATATGCTTTTCCTTTTATCAATATAAACTATGATGATGAAGGTATGTCCTTCATAACCTTCGTCCAAAATCGTTATATCCTAAGGGAAATAACGCTTCGGAGGACGAAGGACATTAACCATTAACTTCTTTCTGTGGTGCCTTGTTCTTAATATATGTGTTTGGACATTCATTCGCACATCACATTACATCATAGCATTTGCATTCATAAACATTCATTCAGGCATATATAGGATAATCATCATCATGGCATAAGTGGTTGTTTCGGCATAAGAGAAGAGCTTCTTCGCGTACAAAAAGGAGGGCTTCGGAAGAAAGGGAAATGTTGTTTTCTATGCTTTGCCGTGTACGAAAAGAAGGGAAGGTGTTTTTTCGCCTTCGGCTCAAAAAAGATAATTTCGTCCGCACCAAAGCATTTCACATACATTAATAGAAGGGTAAGAGCATAATACAAGGTATGAACAGAACTCATAAAAGACAAGTTTAGTTGCATTTACACAAGTTATCTCAAAAGTTTCCTTAGTCTATCTACAGTCTACTCCTACTTAATCTTCAAGGCATTTCAGCTTCGGCGTCACTCTTCTAATCATCGACTTCGGCTTCGTTATCCTACATGAATCAAGTTGTTGTAAGTCAAAATCGAGCTTGAAGGAAGAGGTAAGCACAAGGTATGATTTCTTACTGGTTCAAGATGACTCCGAGCTTCGTCTCCAGCCTTCTCTCGCCCGTCTTTTGTCCATATCATTTTTATAAATCTATTGGAAATGCTTCGGGCGAGATCAGGGATGTCATCTAGGATTGATGGTGATAAAGTGAAATTGGGCCTATTGACAATTTTTCCATGATCACAGCCAGCTTTTAGGAAGGCAGCAGCAGTCCCCCGAGAAGCTACCCAGGCACAGAAGTCACCGTGCCCGGCTATAACTTCGTCAAGCTCATCAATTTCACCTTCAATATGTTCGAAGGTCTTTGGTAAATCTTCAGCTGACGGGGTAAATTTCTCACTGCTAGCTCCAACTGAGTGGAAGATTTTTCTCAGTCGTTCAATACATTTGTTGCTAAATTCCAAACATTTATCTTGAAGGCTTGCCAATAATTTTTTCAAAACTGAATTTTCTTGGACTTCGGCTTCAAGTTTCGCATTTAGTTCTTGTTTTTCTTGTTCAAACTGTTCAGATTGGCAGAGAAGCTTCGTATTCAATTCCACTATTTTAGCTTCGGCTTCTGCCAATAAGCCTTCAGTTGCCTGAAGCTCAAAGTTCTTCTTTTCAATAGTAGCTAATTGCTCTTTTATTTTGCTCTCTAAATTTTCAATTATAACCTCGTGCTTTTTGTCTTCCAGATCTTGCTGCATTTTCAAAGCCTTGCTCAGCAGCATGCTCTGCACGTAAACAACCTTCGTTGAGACAGGTCTACGTTATTGAAAACAATAAAAGTCAAGGGAATAGTAGTTCACCTTGAAATTGGAATAAAATAAACTACCAACGATATGTTGTCGTCGGTAGCGGCTAATGTCCATTTCCAGCTTCGGAAAACCGATACTCTTTGATAGAGTACCGATGACCTTAGCTCCAGTTTGATCCCGAATGCAGTCTAATTTTTCATCGTCAATACCCCCGAAGAGGAGTGCTCCTGGTTTATATCCGCAGGATTTGGCATACTCTTTAAGCTCTTCTATTTCAGTTTTTGACAATTCTTCTCCAACCAAATTTTGGAACATGAAGGCTTCGTCCTCTGAAGCTTCGTCAGCAATTTTCTTTTCTTTCCCAGACACTGCGGCCATGGCTTCTTCGGCGGCAGCAGTAGCATCTTCTGTGGCCATGTCTAGCAGTATTTTGTCAGTATGTTCAATTGTGCTTTCCAAGTTCAAACCTTCAGGCGAGGTAGCTTCGGCAGCCGCGACCTCCGAAGGTGGGATTTCAATATTTGTTATTTCTTCAGCCGCTGGTATCTTTTGAGCTGACGCTCTCGGTGGTGTCTTGTCAATGACTTCTGTCACTGCGATGATTCTTTGTCTCTTTGTTTTAGTTGTTTTCTTCGTTTTTTCGGGCTCCTTTTCCTTCTGAAAAAACTTTGTCAGTTGAGGCCCCAATGGACTTAGCTTCGTAGGCA
Organism: Zea luxurians; assembly: GCA_029449295.1. Lineage (NCBI taxonomy): Eukaryota > Viridiplantae > Streptophyta > Magnoliopsida > Poales > Poaceae > Zea > Zea luxurians. The sequence goes on from JAOPSE010000001.1 coordinate 191,948,300, forward strand.
GGGATTCAGTCATTACCTTTAAAATCTCTTCCACATCAGTGGCAGAGCGTGATGCGGGAGTCTCCTCTTCGTCAGATACTTTTCGCTTCGGAGATGATATTTTCTTCTTTGGAATATTCTTCTTTTTTGGTGGTTCTTCCTCATCTTCATTTAAAGCTTCGGCTCCCCTTTTCCTTTTTTGGCCCCCGGCACCTTTGTTCAGATTTTCATAGTCAGGGTATTCAAAACCCAGGGCGTCCAGCACTCGATTCAGCCTTCGCTTCGGACGGGTGCCGAAGGCCGCAGTCATCAATTGATCTTCTTTTTTCGAGTAATTCCCAAGAATTTCATTGCACATTATTTCAACTGTGTCCAGCCATTCTTGGCAAGGTTTTTTAAAGTATTTCTTAAACTTGTAATAGTAAGGTAACCGCACAAGTTCACCTTCTTTCTTCTCCCCCTCTAGCTTCGGCATTTCCCATTCTTTTAAAGTAGGAAAAACCCTGAAGGCCAAGAACTCTTGAACCAGATCCCTAGTACTGATATGCTCTGAAATAATTTTAAACTCAGCCAGTGCAGCCCAAGTGGGACCTTCTAATGACATTTGGCATCGTGGTCTTGTTTCTCCGAAGATCAATTCAAGAGGGCTTTGTACCAGCTTCTCTTGGTCTTCATCAACTTTCACATAAAACCATTCTGATTTCCAGCCTGCCGGCCATTTGCTTCGGTAACTGATTACAGGAAACTTTGTGGTTTTCCGATAGGCAAAATTGTAGCAACCAAAGTTATCATGTAATCCATCTTTTCTAGCCTTCGTCTGGTAATGCAGCTCATGAACTCGACAAAAGCTGTCGGCAAACGGCTCCACCGCCTGGCTTCGGAGGGCCCAGATATAAACACTAAGCCTAACGATAGCGTTAGGAGTCAACTGATGAAAGTATATACCAAACCTCTTCAATACATCTGCAATAATCCTATGAAGGGGGAATCTCAACCCAGCCTTTAGAAAGCTCTTGAAAATGACTATTTCATCCTTTTCTGGCTTCGGGGTAGTTTCTTCCCCCCCCCCCCCCCCCCGAAGCAAAGTAGCTTCTTCTGACTTTCACTGAAATAACCTGATTTTACCATCTTGGAGAGATCAGCCTTCGAAACGGTCGACCTTCCGAAGTCCAAGTGGCTGGGCTTACTGGGCATGGCAATGCGATAATCATCTTCGGGATCAGTTTCTTCAATATTCTCTTCTTCTGCTTCGGCAGTTGCTTGTTCTGCTTCAACAGTGGGGGTTTCTTCCGAAGTTACCAGTCCGGATCGTTGATTGCTTCGGAGATGGGAACAGTCTCCGAACCTTCAGCTTCGCCTCCTTCACGCTTAACCCTGGCGGTAGAGCGCACTCTGGCCATTTAATTCTGAGTTTGAGGAAATTAAATACTCTTTTCTTCCGAAGTTTTTCCTTCTAACGAAGCAGGCTTCAAGTTGGAGCTTCGTTCGATTCGGAGAATCAAGCTTCGGCGATGGTTAAAAATTTTGGCAGCAAAACAGTGCAAATAGCAATGAATGCTGTGGTAACTTCACACCTACTCGTCTGTTTATATAGTGCTGCAGGTAAGAAGGCGAAACGCCAGGATTTTTACACCAGGCGGACAGTCGCCTGCACTCGCTGCGCGGTGGACCGCAGAGACCAAACAGTAACTCTACAAAGTGGGACTGCTACGCGCTCGGAAACTGAATCGTTTCTCGACAACGAGCTCAGGGAAGGTGTTTTTTGGACCTTCGGCTTCCCGAAGCTTAAGAAACTTTTTTCACGGATCAAGCTCGTTACGAAAAATGATCTAGTGCCGCGAAAGGGGCTACTGTTGGGGCCATGCTCCTCACGCCGAAGGTCCCGTAGAAAGAAGCAGCTTCGGCGGAAGCTGTCCGCAGGAGATGACCGAAGGTTCCTCTTCATGAAGCTTCGATATAACAAACCGACTTAAAGATAGAATGACCTTTCAATCCATAAAGGTCTGAGTCAATGTTGTAAACTTTTATGAGGGGCACAATTGTAATTCTTCACAGGCTGTGTCCTGTGTCTATAAATAGATGAACAGTACCCCCGTACTGTTCACGCTGACTTGTATTCGCTCGTGTGTCACGCTTGTATTTTTGCCTTCCAACAAATCGAAGGTACGAATGTAATTCAATATTGTTCTTATTCTTCCATAATCATATAATGGGGACACCTAATAATGTTATATGATTAATCATGTATTCTTTCATGTTTCATATGCTTTTCCTTTTATCAATATAAACTATGATGATGAAGGTATGTCCTTCATAACCTTCGTCCAAAATCGTTATATCCTAAGGGAAATAACGCTTCGGAGGACAAAGGACATTAACCATTAACTTCTTTCTGTGTTGCCTTGTTCTTAATTCGAAGCATTTGAGAACAAGTCCCCAACACTGTACATTTACGTCGAAGACCGGTAAGACCTCGATGGAGGTAGTTGAGTTGGTTCCTTGCGCCCGCAATAAATGGGGCAACTGGCATGAGTTTTGGTTCTACGTTGCGGAGGGCACAGTCGAGGACCATCCAGGGCTCCCCATGGCTGAGATGTGCTTGTATTATTACTCAGCATACCCGCAGTTTGAAGTGGCGGAGGAGGATGCAGACGAGCGGGCCCTTCGGTGCGCGGCCGGCCTGAGCACCGGGCGCGATTTGGTTGAGGAGTTTGTGGCGTATAGGGTGTGGCCTTTGGCGCATGGCTGGGCGCTGGGCGAAGTATGCCCTCGCCAGATGCCTTCCCTTGGTGGGATGCTGGTGCGAAGTCCCGCCTTCGCACTGGATTTGCGTGGTCGCGATCCGGCTGCCGTTGTGCGTGAGGCGGAGGATGGGGCGGTGCGGATTGTTGGTCGGTACGTGCCGAAGGTAGAAGGCCAGCGTAGCTGGGATATACGCGGGTCTAATGACCGCTTGAACAGGGTCTTCGAATTGAACCGCCTGCCGTATGGCGGTTATCCCGGGCAAGACGATGTGGATCGTCGCGGGAAGAAACCGGTGGCGGAGACTGGAGACGACCCCGCGCCGGCGGCCGCCCCATCCTCTAAGAAGAGGAAACTAGGTATTGCTGCGGGAGGACTGGGGGTTTCCGATGGTTTTGCTAGGGAATTGATGAGGACGTGCGCGACCCCGGGGGGAAGGATGTCTTCGCCCGAGCTCCGGGAGTCTTCGGCGCGGATGCTGAGGGTTACCGGGGGTCGGTGGCCTAAGAATGTTCCTATCCCCCACGCGGCCGGCGAAGATTTTTTTACATCTCGCATGGTTCGTGATTGGAAGGTGTTTCCTTATGGGCGGAATATTGCTGCTGTTTTGTCGGCAGTGATGGACAAGGATCGCCAGGGAGCCACGCAGAAACGCCAGGCGGTCGTCAGGCTGCCTGAGGCCAGGCCGAAGAGGTTGCGGGGGGCTGCGAAGGCTGCTGCCCCCGGCGGAAGCCAGCCGACACAGGCGGCGAAGTCGGCCGGCCCTGGGTCCAGCAGGGTGCCGGATGCTGCGAAGGCGGCCGCCGCCGGCGGTACTAAGTCTGTCCCGGCAGGAGCCGAGAAGGCTCGAGAGTTGCCTCCGCCGGGCAAGCGCGTTCCCGACTTCGCCACGGATATTAGCGTGGATGATTATCTTGTTGGTAAGTCGTCAGCTCGAGTTTTTTTTGATATATTGATACGTCGCAGGGTCGGGCGAGGGCCAGCTTGTTGTTGTTCCGCCCGCCATGGCGACCGTGGCGGCTGTCGTGGAGCCTAGGGCGAAGGGTGGTGCTCTTAGTGCCGGTGGTGAGTTTCCGGCGCTCACTGCCATCAGGGACGAGGCGGGTGCAGTGTCCCGCCGGCTGAAGGAGGCGTTAAGTCAGGTAAATTGAGCTAGACTTCGGCTTTTACCAGCTTCGTTGGGGCTGTGGTCTTATGGGTGTCTTGCAGGCGGCTGACTTCGCAGACCGCGCGGCGTCGGGGGCCCTTACGGCAGTTGTGTCTGCCGAGGTCGAGAGACTTCGGGCGCAACATGCTGACGCCGTCCGGGACAAGTCGGCCGCCGATAGCAAGTGTCGCAAGCTGGCGGATAAGGTGGCCGCGCTGGAGGGTGAGAGGGCTGACCTCCGGCGCCAGCTGGTGGAGGAGAGGAAGGAGGCTAATGAGGCCCTCGCCAAGGCGCAGTCTGCGCAGGCGGAGGCCAATTTTGCGTGGGCGGAGAGCAGCCTCGCCAGGCAGCATGCCGAGGAATTGGAGGAGCGGTTCAACGCCCTGTAGACCCGTGTGGAGAGAGCCGAGGCTTCGACGCGTTCGGAGGCCGAGCGGACGCGCAAACTGGTTGTGGACTCGTACCACGAGCTGGGCGCGTGGACCACTGACTTTGAAGTGCCGGACCAAGAGCCCGGCCTTCGCTGCCTGGAGTGGCTGCAGGAGGAGTTGCTAGCGCTCCCCACCATTGTGGAGGGGTTTATGTCCTATGCCTCCCTAGTCACCTGCGAAGGGGCGATGAACGCGCTGTCCCGCGAGGGGTGCCGGCACTATGAGGTCTTCGACCAAGCTGATGAGGATTTCGAGCGTGATATCTACAAGGTTGAGGACCCTGTGGTGAAGGAATCCGCGGGAGCCCTCTTCGACCGGATGTGGGGTCCTCACGGCCGGGAGGTGGTCAGGGAGCGGTCTGAGACGGCGAGGGGTCAGGTAATGTTTGACTTTTGTTTGGTATTGTTGTGGGTTGTATGTGGGTTTGCTGAATCTGTGTGTTGTATCTTAGGCGGCGCGTAACGAGAAGGTGGACGACTTCGGGGCTTTAAACAGCGCGCAGCCTGACTCGGAGTCGAACCCGGTGGCGGCTGTGTCCGAGGTCGCCCCGGCGCCGGCCCCAGAGACCGCTGGAGGCGCCCTTGATGCCCCCGCAGCCACCGCGGCCGGCGGTGGCTCGTCGCCAACTGCTGCGCCGGGGGCTGAGGATCCTGCGAAGATGGCGGCGGAGGCGACAGTGGAGGATCCTACGACGGCTGGGTCTTCGCAGGTGGCATAGTGGGTTTGGGTAGTTAGGGAATTTTGTATATGTTGTTGAACCTTGGTTGCTGCGCAGGTTCAAGATTTTGGGCCTGCGCACGCAGCCGCTACTGCTAATTTTTTGGCGGATTCGACCGTGGACGATGGGAATGAATCGGGTGAATCTGCGTCTAAGCTTTCTTGTTTTGATGATTCTGGGAGTTCGGTTGGGTGAACTGAAGAGTCGTCGGATGAGGACTTGGATTATTTTGCGGCCTTGGATGTGGCAACGGCGGAGGCTTCGCCGCGTGCTGTGGATGCTGAGGTTGTGCCAGGTCCAAGCACGGGGCGTAGGCGGCGAAGGGCGGTTGCGAAGCGTAGAGTGAGTGAGGCGGACGGCGGTCGGCTTCGTGTGAACAGGGCTGGCAGGCAGGAACTGTTGTCCTTGCCGGCCGCCGTGAGTGCAGGTGAGGGGGAGCTGCGAAGTCTTTTTGCGGGTGAGGAGCTGAGGATAATGTTATTTAACTATAGGGAGATGGGAATTATTCCGAAGGTTGAACCGATGTAAAAGTGTGATGCCCTCGCTTGTTCATATGTAATGGCTTGTATGATGAGGTTGTGTGTCTTCGCACATTCGGCTATGTTTACGAAGGCGTTACGCACTTGGTCTGGTGTATTGGTTAGGTTGGTCTGGTGCGCATGTAGTCGGTCTTTGCGCGGATAGTTTGGCATAGTCTTTTCCACGCTTGTTGAGCTAATCCGGCTGCACCCTTAGGCGACTTTTGCACCAATAATTTTCGCGGAAGACTCTGATTTCTCGCACTTGTTGTGCTAGTCCGGCTGCACCCTTAGGCGACTTCTGCGCGGATAGTTTTCGCGGAAGACTTCGATTTTTCGCACTTGTTGTGCTAGTCCGGCTGCACCCTTAGGCGACTTCTGCGCGGATAGTCTTCGCGGAAGACTTCGATTTTTCGCACTTGTTGTGCTAGTCCGGCTGCACCCTTAGGCGACTTCTGCGCGGATAATCTTTGCGGAAGACTTCGATTTTTCGCACTTGTTGTGCTAGTCCGGCTGCACCCTTAGGCGACTTCTGCGCGGATAGTCTTCGCGGAAGACTTCGATTTTTCGCACTTGTTGTGCTAGTCCGGCTGCACCCTTAGGCGACTTCTGCATGGATAATCTTCGCGGAAGACTTCGATTTTTCGCACTTGTTGTGCTAGTCCGGCTGCACCCTTAGGCGACTTCTGCGCGGATAGTCTTCGCGGAAGACTTCGATTTTTCGCACTTGTTGTGCTAGTCCGGCTGCACCCTTAGGCAACTTCTGCGCGGAGTTGTCGCACGCGAGGGTGGCTGACGCTGGGCCTCGTGGTGACTATGTATTGGTCGAATGTCGAAGACCGTCAGCACGGTCTTTTTTCGACGTAGATTTTGCGGGGGATTTTTCACTTGTATATTACATGACTCCGCCTCGTTAAAAACCTCACCCCCAGGAGGAAAAGAGTGCGGGCCAGAATAAAAATTGTCTTTGCGAATTACAAGGGCGAGCTGGCCCTGATGAGTCAAACAAAAAATTTGCGGAGATTATCGATGTTCCAGGAATGCTCCAAGTCTTCGCCGTTTCGCGTTGCGAGCCTGTATGCGCTGGGGGAGGCCATTGTCTTGACAATGAAAGGGCCCTCCCACTTGGGCTCCAGCTTGCCCCTGGACTCTGTTTGGGCTGTCCGGGCGAGGACGAGGTCCCCTTCGCTGAATTCCCTTGGGATGACTGCCTGGTCGCGCCATGCCTTTGTCTGGGCTTGGTATTTGTCCAGAGCTTGTAGGGCGAGGACGCGGTCTCCGTTGATGAGGTCCTTCGAAGTCAGCTCGTCTACGTCGGGGACGGCCGACGCGGATGTCCGAGGCGACCCATGCTTTATTTCTTGCGGAGTCATGGCCTCCGATTCGTATAATAGGTGGAAGGGGGTGAACCCAGTCGCCCTGCACTCAGTTGTATTCAGTGCCCAGACCACTTAGGGTAACAGGTCGGGCCACTTGCCTTTTTTGTCGTCGAGGAGCATTTTCTTGATGGCTGTGAAAATTTTGCCATTGGCGCGCTCCACGACTCCGTTGGACTGGGGGTGGTACACAGAGGCGAAGGCAAGCTTGGTGCCGATGGAGAAGCAGAAGTCTTTGAAATCTTGGTTGTCGAACTGCTTGCCGTTGTCGACCGTGAGATCGGACGGTACTCCGAAGTGGCAAACAATATTTTGCCAGAAGAATTTCTGGGCTGTCTTCGATGTGATGGTGGATACTGCCCTCGCTTCAATCCATTTGGTGAAGTATTCCACGGCGACGAAGGTGAACTTGAGGTTCCCCTGAGCCATGGGCAAGGGCCCGACAATGTCTAGGCCCCAGCGCTGAAGGGGCCACGTGTGGGCGATCAGCTTTGTGAACTGCGAAGGGCGCCCCGAGCGTGGGGAAAATTTCTGACAGGCTTCGCAGGATCTAACGACCCGATTTGCGGCGCAAATAATGGCGGGCCAGTAGAAACCTTGGCGAATCACCTTTGCCGCTAGGGCCCTAGGCCCTGCGTGGGAGCCGTAGGTCCCCTTGTGGACTTCGCACAGGATTTGGACGCCTTCGGTCTCGGTGACGCACTTAAGCATCAGTTGACTGACCCCCTTCTTGTAAAGTTGGCCCTCGATCAGGGCGAAGTCCCGGCTTCGGTGGTTGAGGCGCTTGGCCTCATTGCTATCGATTGGGTGATAGTACCCCTGCAGGTACAGGGTTATTGGGGCCCGCCAGTCTTCGGTCATGATGAGGTTGATTATGCGGTGGCCCTCGCTGTCGTTGGTTATTTGGAGCCCTTCAGGGCTGCGGATGGCTGGCGTGCCAATGACGTGGTAGAACACGTCGGAGGGTAGGGCTTCACCCCTGGCGGCTGCCTTGGCCAATGCGTCGGCTTCTTCATTCTTGGCCCGGTCCACATGCTGCAAGGTGAATCCCTTGAATTGTCTCTCGAGACTTCGGATGGCCGTGAGGTATTGCATAAGTGCGGGGTCCTTTGCTGCATAGTCTTTCTCGACTTGGCCGGCGACCACCTTGGAGTCTGTTCTGACAATGCAGGTGGTGACGCCGAGGGCTCTTAGCTTGCGGAGGCCGAGGATGACAGCTTCGTATTCTGCTATGTTGTTTGTGCATCTGTCAGAGTCTAGAGCGAAGCTTAAGCGTGCCGCGTATCTGTGCTTGACCCCAGTGGGTGAGGTGATGACTGCAGCGGCGCCTGCCCCCGCGTGGCACCATGCGCAGTCGCAGTGGATTGTCCAAACCTTCTCTGCGGACGGGTCCGGCTGTGTTGTTGGCCCGGTCCAGTCGACAACCAAGTCTGCTAGAACTTGTGACTTGATCGCTGTCCTGGGCTCGAAAGTGATGTGGTAGCCGGAGAGTTCGGCCGCCCATTTGGCGATCCGTACCGATGCCTCCGGGTTTCTGAATAATTTGCCGAGTCCCCTATCTGAGGTGACGTAGACCTTGAATGCTTCAAAGTAGTGACGTAATTTGCGCGAAGACATAACAACTGCATAGGCAATCTTTTCGAGTTCCGTCATGTTAAATTTTCAAGGTGTGAGCACTTCGGAAACGTAATAAACTGGGCACTGTCTGGTGACGCCCTCTACTATCAGCTCCTGGACCAGTGCCGCGCTGACCGCGTGCGGCGAGGCCGCAACGTAAAGCAACAGGGGTAGCGAAGAGTCGGGGCTTGTAAGAACCGCCAATTCCAACAGGTACTGTTTCAGTGAGGCGAAGGCCGCCGCCTGCTCTGGTCCCCAAGCGAAGTCTTTTGCGCCGCGGAGTGTTTTGAAGAAGGGAAGACTTCGCTCAGTGGATTTGGAGATGAATCTGTTGAGGGCGGCCAATCTGCCAGTCAGACGCTGGACGTCTCTGGCTGACTGCGGGGGCGTCATATTGATGATGGCCTGGATTTTGGTTGGGTTGGCCTCGATGCCGCGGTGTGATACCATGTAGCCCAATATTTTTCCCTGACGAACGCCGAAGACGCACTTTTCGGGGTTCAGGCGAAGTCGTGCGTCCCGCATGTTCGCGAATGTTTCGGCGAGGTCAGCGAGATGGTCCTCCTTGCTCCGGCTGGCGACGACGATGTCATCCACATATGTGAATATATTTCTGCCGACTTGCCCTTCGAGCACTGTTTTGGTAAGCCGGGAGAAGGTGGACCCGACGTTCTTGAGTCCCTCTGGCATTCTGATAAAGCAATATGTGCCAAAGGGTGTTATGAAGCTGGTGCTGGCCTTGTCTTCCTCCTTCATATAGATTTGATGGTAACTGGAGAAGCAGTCGAGGAGTGACATGACCTCGCACCCGACCGCGCTATCGACTATTTTGTCAATCCGAGGCAACGGGAAGTTGTCCTTTTGTGACGGAACCTCCCAAGTAACTAGGCCCACCTACAGTTGTCTTTGTCCAACAGACATCAGACAACCCTGTAGATGTTCCTGGATTACTCGACAAGTTCGGTATCTTCTTCTTACCTTACCAGGAACGTTTCACCCGTCTTGCAGACATTACAGAACATCGGAGATATAGATATGCGGAAGCGATTACATAAACTAACATTTATTACAAAGTAAGATCAAGTTGTTTATTACAGACCAGAACTATATAACGAGTGCAGAATAATATTATTACACATACCAAGGGAGGCAAAAACTCCTCCCGACAGTTATCACACAAAAAGTCCTAATGGAGGATCCTTTCCTCCCGCACTTCACTCTTGCTTATCTTCATTAGGAACCACCTTGGAGCAAAAGCAACAAAGGTTTGTCGCTTCCTCACCTAAAAACAACGGAGGGATAAACCCTGAGTATGGAATTACTCAGCAAGTCTTACCCGACTAAGGAAAAGACTCTCAAGGGTATGCTGGATAAATAGGAATCAAGGAGAGGCTTTAGCAAAAATCAACTTAGATACTTTTGCAGAAATAGCTTACTAAAGTGAGTCCTTACTTTCAACATTTTAACGCCGAATTAAGTATTAATAGACTCTGTTTGCCTCTAGTCTAATTTCATCATCTCTTTAATACAACATCATTTTTATCCATAATGTTCACATCCTGACTTAGGTTGTAGGGAAGTGACCAAGTCTTCATAACCGCGAAGGTACGGCGATCCGAATCGATTATACTCAGCTGAGGATCTCCAATCACACGACATATGTAGCACTTAACCCTTGCATATGTCAACCCGCCACCGGGGTTCTTAAGAGAAGATCAGGTTCACGCAAACCGAGAGCACAGATACACCACCGTCTAGCCTCTTGCCATGGTGGGTACACGCTACTCTCGCCACCGCTCCACGCCCATTTCGTGTTATCTTATTCTGGCCTTAGTCTGCCCGAGGCAAGGCTTACCCATGACGAGGCATGTGACCAGTTAAAGGGTCCTCGATCAGCACGCCTACATACGCATTCAATCCTTAATCAACCTGGGTAGAACATCACCTGTTCCTAACCCAAGTTTCAATTTAAGTATTTCCATCCTTAGGATTGTTTCTGTTCCTTAGGATGAAAAGAGCATCACAGGGAGCTTTGCAGCAAGATCCCACCATTGCTCCAAAAGAAAATATTCTTGCGGGTAGAAGTCATCCTTTCTCGAGCTAGGCTAAGGATAACCTCTATCCACAAGATCTAAGCAGGTCTAAGCATTTTTGTAAATCATATTTTTGATACTTCATCAGAAGTATCTATAAAGGTATGGATATCAAGGAAGGCAATGCATCAAAGGGTTTCAAGCAACTCTGATAACATAATGCACATTTCACTAGACTTAAAGTGTGCGAAAAGTATTTAAAAACACAAGGAAGGGGTTGCATGCACCGGGGCTTGCCTTCGTTCATGGGTGAGTCTGGCTCGGATCCACAAATATCAAAGTAGAAGCAGTTGCCTGCTTGAGAATCCGAGGGTGGTGGTGTCCTTTCTTCGGTGACTTCCACTTCTTCTTCACGTTCTAACATAACCATATATATACATATATAAGAATGAATGCCATGTAATGCTCATGAGAGTGTGAAGACAATAAAGATTTATTATCTAAGTCTTGAATACAACTTTCCTTCACGGAACTCCGAGAACTTAGGGTTTCCGGAGTTAGTAAAGGAGTTCAAAGGGCAGGGGGGGTTTTGGGTTCTAGTTATCAAACATGGTCCAAATCAATTCAAACTCTACCCAAGGCTTTTAAATATTGTTTTAAGTTCCCATAAAAAGTTTGGGCATTTTTGGACTTACCAATTATTTTCTAAAAATCCATAACAGATACTTTTAACTACTTTAAATGCCCTAAAATTTCTTATTTCCACTAAAATTCATGAAACTATTTTTATTAAATTCTAGGGAAAATAATGAACCTAGGAAAATTGGTTTCACAATTTTAGGATTTTTCTGTAATTTTCTATAATTGTTTTAGCTCTGGAGTAAAAAGAAAAAGAAAAACTTATGAATAGTGCTGGGTAACATCTGGCCCAGACGGCCCAGTAACACAGGGAAAACGCGCGCGTGCGCCCGCACCCTGGCGGCTTTGCAAAAAGGGCCTCGAGGTTTTATCTATCTGGAGACAGGTTCTTGTACTGTTTCAGTGAGTCGCTGACGGTTACACTAAGGCCCTCCACATTCTATACTTTCGCAGAGCAAAGTCCACGACGAGGAACAGCCCTCGCCGCACTCCGGCGAGCCTATTCCGGCCAGATGATGCCACGGCTGGAGCTCTCAAGCGACAGGGACACAATTAGATCCACCCCGACCATTTCCCCTCCATCAATTTCACCAACGGCGCACTACAATGTCCTGGCCACGGTGACAGAGCGGATGGACAAGAGGGTGAACATGTTCTGATCGGACAGCGACGGGGATGGCCAAATTGAGGCTGGGTAAAGGTTCACGGGTTCACCAGGGTCCATGGACATGCTTCGGTTTGGGCAGAACAAGACCCGAAGAGCGGGTCGACGGTGAGGGGGTCACGGCGGTGTTTGACAGCGCACGGGTGCGTTCCTGTGATGAGCTTCGGCCAAACTCTAAATTGCCGCATCTAGGAGCAATAGGAGATCAAAGACTAACTAAAACAGGGAGTAATTTGAGAGTTACTGACCAGAGGAACGCTGGCCACGAAGAAGTTCTTCATGGCGGAGCAAGAACAGAGGAGAGAGGGAATTGGGGCTGCACAAGTTCTCTGGCGAAATTGAGTCGATTGCTTAAGCACTGAGGTGCGTAATGGGGAGAAGAAGCGGAGTCCGTGCTCAATTTATAGGCCATCGACCGGAGTTGGAGAAGAAGCGCGGACTACGGATGCGCTGGCAAGCTTTCCGCGCGGCGGATTCCGGTGATGGCACGGGGGTCGCCGTTTAACCGGAGCTCGCCACCTCAGTAACCTTTTGCCACGACGCCGAGGATATTTACCGCGGCCACCGACGACCAGTCACGCCGTGGTGGTGTTCTTTTCGCCGGCGGGGGGGCTGACCCCTATCCACGGCGTGATATTTCTGAAGACAGTGAACAGTGCGCCAGATTCAGTGGACAGCTTAACTGACAGACCAAGTTGGAGCCCTATTTTCTCCAATTTTTATGTGAAACCTATGCCAACTTTCTGCAGTAAAGTTGTAGAGCTATAATCCATCTATAACTTTGCCACAATGTGCTCCCACAAAAAGTCACTGGATCCCATTCAAAATCGAGCTCAAAGTTCATCCCATAACACTGTTACTCTGAATTTCAGACCTCAAGCAGTCTGACAGTCCAACTTCAGGCTCAATTATCTCCAGTTTTTCCTTAACAACTATGCTCACACCTTTAAGCAAAGTTGTTCTCCTATGATTGGGCTACAAACTTAATGTGGTGATCTAGGGCAAAAACTCTACAGTTTGAAAGTTACAAGGCTCCAAAGTTGAGCCAAAACTCTGAAATTTCAGACTTAGAATAGAACCTAATTGAGGTCCATTTTGCATTTAAGTCCAAAACTCAACATTTGGCTTTCAAGTCCACACATTTGTGAACCAAAGGACTTAAGAAACTTATTTGACTTGGTTTTTGCACTTTAGTCCAAAAGTGGACTAATTTTGCACATAGGTCCCTAGGGTTTGGTTTTAGGGTTTTCCAGGATTCCAATTAGGGTTTTTGGTATCCCAGGGGCATAAATGTGATTCAACTTTGTTTTTGGGGATATTTTATGACTCTTTCCCTAAAGTCTTTAGGTTTTCTCATCTTGGGTTAGGTCTTACCCCTTTAATCCCTATTTAGGGTTAAGTTTCCTATCCAGGGTTCTATTTGCAAAAACACTTAAACAATACAACTTGTTTGAAATTTTTGCCTAGTGAATGCACTCTAGGTGTGTCAAACATATGCAATGCCAATGCTTATGATGTCATGCTCAAGTTTTAGTTACAGTAACACCAGGGGTGTTACATCCTTCCCCCCATAAAAGAATCTCGTCCCGAGATTTAAAGTCCTAGGGTGAGTAATGGAAAAGGAAATGTGTCACATTTTTATTCCCTTATTTCTGGTACAAGGCAGGGGTGGTGTGGGGGTTCACTCCTTTATTGCAATAACTATATACACTTTACAAATTACATGAGGCTAGAAAACCTGCGAAATTCTTATTCAAAAAGTCTTGAGTTTCCCATGTAGCCTCTTCCTCAGAATGTTGGTTCCATTGTATCTTATAGAACTTGAGAGTTTTTCTCCGGGTAACCCTGTCCTTTTGATCCAGAACTCGAATAGGATGTTCCGAGTATGTTAAATCTGGTTCCAGGACCACATCTGTCACTTCAATGGTTCGATCGGGAACCCGAAGACACTTCTTTAATTGTGACACATGGAACACATTATGAATAGCAGACAATATTTCGGGTAACTGGAGTCGGTATGCCACTGGTCCACATTGCTCAAGTATAGGGAATGGACCAATGTACCTGGGTGCAAGTTTCCCTTTAACCCCGAAACGCGATACACCCTTCATTGGTGAAACTTTCAAGTAGACATAATCGCCCACCAGAAAGCATAAGGGTTGTTGTCGTCGGTCTGCATAACTCTTTTGTCGAGTCTGAGCTTTCTTCATATTATGAATAATTTTCTGAACCTTTTCTTCGGCCTCCTTCACCATATCAGGCCTAAAGAAGTACCTTTCTCCAGGTTCAGACCAATTTAGCGGAGTTCGACACCGTTGCCCATATAAAGCTTCAAAAGGTGCCATCTTGATACTTTCTTGATAGTTGTTATTGTATGAAAACTCCGCTAAGGGCAAACATTCATCCCATTTCTGTGAGAAGTCCAGAACACATGCCCGCAGCATATCCTCAAGTATTTGATTGACCCTCTCAGTCTGTCCACTTGTTTGAGGATGATAAGCCGAACTGTGGAGCAATTTGGTACCCAAGGATTTATGAAGTTCTTCCCAAAATTTGGATACGAACTGAGGTCCACGATCCGACATTATAGTTTTTGGAATACCATGCAAACTGAGAATACGGGCAATGTATAATGCTGCATAAGTGGCCACTGTATATTTGGCCCTGACGGGTAAGAAGTGGGCAATCTTTGTGAGTCGATCAACGATAACCCAAATAGAATCATACCCTTTGGCTATCCTGGGCAGTCCCACAATAAAGTCCATACTTATGTCTTCCCATTTCCATGTTGGGATCGACAAAGATTGTAATGGACCAGCAGTTTTCATGTGTATGGCCTTGACACGTCTGCAAGTGTCACACTTAGCCACATAGCGTGCAATTTCGATCTTCATCTTTGTCCACCAGTAATGTTGCTTCAAGTCTTGGTACATCTCAGTGCTTCCGGGATGAATAGAATAGCGACTAAGATGTGCTTCATCAAGAATTTGCTGGCGGAGTTCTTCATTCTTTGGCACTACTATGCGGTTTTTAAACCATATCACACCTTGATCGTCTTCCTTGAAACATTTGGCTGTTCTAGCCCTTATTTTCTCCCGTATGTGCTTCATACCTGTTGGGGCCATGCTTCGTTGCGCCGAAGGTCTTACGGGAAGAAGCAGCTTCGGCTGAAATTGTCCCCAGGAGATGGCCGAAGGTTCCTTTTCATGAAGCTTCGGCATTACAAACCGACATAGAGATAGAATGACCTTTTAATCCATAAAGGTCTGAGTCAATGTTGTAAACTTTTATGAGGGGCATAATTGTAATTCGTCACAGGCTGTGTCCTGTGTCTATAAATAGATGAACAGTACCCCCGTACTATTCACGCTGACTTGTACTCGCCCGAGCGTCACGCTTGTACCTTTGCCTTCTGTCGAGCCGAAGGTACAAATGTAATTCAACATTATTTTTATTCTTCCATGATTATTTAATAAGAACACGTAATAATGTTGTATGATTATTCATATCATTCTCTCATGTTTCATATGCTTCTCCTTATTGTCAATATAAACTGCAATGATGAAGGTATGTCCTTCATGACCTTCGTCTGAAGATCGTTATATCCTAAGGGAAATAACGCTTCGAAGGACGAGGGGTATTTATCATTAACTTCTTTCTGTGTTGCCTTGTTCTTAATTCATAGCATTTGAGAACAAGTCCCCAACATTGGCGCCCACCTCCGGTGAACTCACTTCCACTTTTCTGAGCTGATGGCTTCGTTCAACAATCAAGCTGAAGCTTCTTCGGCTTCGAAGCTGGTGCTCCCGATAACAGGCGGTTCTTGCTCAGAGCCGGCTAACAAGAAGCAGAAGAAGGAAGCACAGAGAAGGATATAGCATGTTGGGGTGCAAGGACCCTTCATCAAGTCGAGATGGTCTCACATTCCTATTACCTTCTCCCAAGAGGACCTTCAACTCAAGGATTACCCACACAATGATGCTATGGTTATCTCTTGTGTGATCAAAGGATTTCTGGTTCACAATGTCTTGGTTGATACAGGCAGTGCAGCTGATATCATATTTGCTAAGGCCTTCAGGCAAATGCAAGAGTCCGAAGACAAGATCCATGATGCTACGCACCCTCTTTGTGGCTTCGGAGGATGGCAGATTGCAGCACTTGGGAAGATTACCATGCCAGTAACCTTCGGATTTGTTAACAACACAAGGACTGAGCAAATTGTGTTTGATATTGTTGACATGGAGTATCCTTACAATGCTATCATTGGTCGCGGTACTCTCAATGCCTTCGAAGCAATTCTTCATCCAGCTTACCTCTGCATGAAGATACCCTCGGACCAAGGGCCTATTGCTATTCATGGAAGCCAGGAAGCTGCTAGAAGGGCCGAAGGAAGCTGGACTGACTCCAAAGCAATCCATAACATAGATGGAACTGAAGCTTGTGAACAGTACAAATTCAGAAGGGAGAAAGCAGCTTCAGTAGATCAGCCGAAGCCCATGCTCTTATGTGAGGACATAGCAGAGCAGAGGGTGCTGCTGGGTTCTCAATTATCCGAAGAGCAGGAGAAAACCTTGATAAGGTTTTTGTTCAACAACAAAGATGTTTTTGCATGGTCAGCTAATGACCTCTGCGGAGTAAATAGGGATGTTATTGAACACCCGCTCAATGTTGACCCATCCTTCAGACCCCGAAAGCAGAGGCTTCGGAAAATGTCTGATGACAAGGCCGAAGGGGCTCGCAATGAAGTAAAAAGACTCCTCAGTGCAGGAGTTATCAGAGAAGTAAAGTACCCAGAATGGCTAGCTAACACTGTTATGGTAAAGAAGGCCAATGGCAAGTGGAGAATGTGTATCGATTTCACAGATCTCAACAAGGCTTGTCCGAAGGACGAATTCCCATTGCCAAGGATAGACTCTTTAGTTGATGCAGCAGCTTCTTCAGAGCTCATGAGTCTGCTAGACTGTTACTCAAGCTATCATCAAATCTGGATGAAGAAGGAAGATGAGCCGAAGACTAGCTTCATAACCCCAAGTGGCACATATTGCTATCTTCGGATGCCTGAGGGGCTCAAAAACGCTGGAGGAAGTTTCAGCAGAATGACTGCGAAGGTCCTCCAGTGTCAGATAGGCAGAAATGTGCTAACTTATGTTGATGACATCATTGTAAAAAGCACGAAGCAGGAAAATCATATTGCTGATTTGCAGGAGACCTTCGCCAGTTTCAGGCAAGCTGGTTTGAAGCTGAATCCAGAGAAATGTGTCTTCGGAGTAAAGAAGGGGAAATTTCTTGGATGCTTGGTTTCAACAAAGGGAATTGAAGCTAATCCAAATAAAATTGAAGCTATACTTCGAATGGAGCCACCAACTACAAGAAAGGGGGCCCAAAGATTGACAGGGAGGCTGGCGTCTCTCAATAGATTCATATCCAGATCAGCAGAAAGAAATTTACCATTCTTCGAGGTGCTGAAGTCAGCTGAAGTCTTTCAATGGGGACCAAGTCAACAAAAAGCCTTCGAAGAGCTGAAGCAATATTTGATAGATCTAACAACATTAACTCCACCAACGCCAAGGGCTCCTTTGTTGTTATATGTGGCAGCTTCGCACTCGGCAGTAAGTGCAGCGCTTGTCCAGGAGAAGTTTGTTGGCCAAGTCAAGAAGCAGGTTCCAGTGTATTTTGTATCTGAAGTCCTTAGTGTATCAAAGAAAAACTATACAGAACTGGAGAAGGTATTATATGCCGTTTTGATGGCATCCAGGAAGCTTCGGCATTATTTTCAAGCATACAATATTGTTGTTCCTTCTTCGCAGCCGTTGAAGGATATTATGAGAAATAGAGAAGCTACTGGACGGATTGGAAAATGGGCTGCAGAGCTCAATGAATTTTGCATTGATTATGTGCATAGATCCTCGATCCAGTCTCAAGCGTTGGCAGATTTCATTGCCGATTGGACGCCAGGGGCTCAGGATGAAGAAGCAAATAAAGATGCCGAAGTGTGGACAGTGTTTTGTGATGGTTCTTGGGGAACCTTCGGAGCAGGAGTAGCCGCTGTGTTGGTCTCACCATCCAAGGTTAAAACTTGTTATGCGGCAAGACTTGATTTCAGCTGTACAAACAATATTACTGAATACGAAGCCCTGCTCCTGGGCCTTCGGAAATTAAAGGCAATGGGGATCAGAAGGGCGATTCTTAAAACTGATTCCCAGGTTGTTTCGGGCCATATCGACAAAAGTTGCAAGGCTAAAGATCCGAAGCTTGAAAAATATCTAGACACGGTCCGAAAAATCGAAGCTTCCTTCGAAGGATTTTCTGTCAAAAATATCCCTCGAGGACAAAATGAGCATGCTGATTTGTTAGCTAAGTCAGCAGCACAGGGGCTGCCGTTACCTTCGGATGTGTTCTTCGAAACAATAAAGGCACCTTCAGTGGAGCTCCTTGAAAGAGCCGTCCTCAACATATCTCCTGTTTATAGTGAAGATTGGAGAACTGAGATCATCTCTTACCTTCAGGGTAAGTTCCTTTCAGATGACGAAGCTTATAATAAAAGGATAAAGGCAAGAGCTCGTCCATATGTCATAATAGAAGGGGAGTTATACAAACATGGAGTTTGCGCTCCGCTGCTCAAGTGTTTATCTAGAACCGAAGGTATAGAGTTGATGAAAGAAATACATGCAGGCCTGTGTGGATCTCACATTGGATCTAGGCCATTACTTGGAAAAGTTTTCCGCCAAGGGTTTTATTGGCCGAAGGCAGCTTCGGATGCAGCGGAGTTAGTTCAAAAGTGCGAAGGTTGTCAGAAATGTGCAAGAGATCAAAAGCAACCTTCGTCTTTGACACAGCTGATACAACCCATCTGGCCATTGCAAAGGTGGGGCCTTGACTTGTTAGGTCCATTACCACCGGCTCAAGGGAATCTAAAATATGTTATAGTGGCTGTGGAGTATTTTTCTAAATGGATTGAGGCGAAGCCATTAGCCACAATAACTTCGGCCACTGTCCAAAAGTTTTTCTGGCAGAATATTGTTTGTCGTTTCGGGGTACCGAAGGCCATCACTGTGGATAATGGAACGCAATTCGACTCCGAAGCTTTCAGAAATTTCTGTGATCAAATTGGTACAAAGATCCATTTTGCATCAGTCAGGCATCCGGAGTCAAATGGGCTCGTTGAAAGAGCCAACGGCATTATAATGACAGGAATAATGAAGTTAATCTTCAATCAACCCAGGGGAAAGTGGCCAGATCAGTTAACCAAAGTGGTGTGGAGCCACAATACAACAACATCAAGGTCTACAGGCTTTACTCCATTCAAGTTATTATTCGGTGACGAAGCAATAACTCCGGAAGAAGCTAAAACTGGATCAATAAGAGTAGTAGCTTCGGCAGAATCAGGCCCTGAAGATGCTTGTTTTGTGGAAAAAGATGCCTTAGAAGGGATCAGGCTTCAGGCTGTGGAGAATATCAATAAATACCAAGCTGAAACAGTCAAATGGCGAGATAGAAAAGTCCGGCTAAAAAATATTGAGCCGGGACACTTGGTGCTTCGGAGAGTGGCCAACCCAGACACAGTGGGCAAGTTACAGTTGAAATGGGAGGGACCTTTCTTGGTAGTATCTTCGTCAAGACCTGGTTCATACAGATTGAAGGACATGGACGGCAACGACATTCCAAGATCTTGGAATGCGGATGAGCTTCGGCGATATTATGTGTAATATGATGTAACTTTTCTTATGTTTTTTCTTTTTCATGGCACCCTTTTCCTTTCTAAAGGGGAGAAAGGTTTTTAATGGGGCCATCATATGTAATCTCCTTTTTAGTTTTATAAGAGCAAAATCCCCCAAGGAATGTAAATGTAAAAAGCTGAGAACGCACCATCGAGTGCCGAAAACTGAAAAAGCGAAGAAGCTCCAAAGATGTTCCTAAGGGAATGCAGAGCTTACAGCGAAAAGTCAACGCTGATTCCGCCGAAAGTAAAAGGCGAAGAAGCTCCAAAGACGTTCCTAAGGGAATGCAGAGCTTACAGCGAAAAGTCAACGCTGATACCGCCGAAAGTAAAAGGCGAAGAAGCTCCAAAGTCGTTCCTAAGGGAATGCAGAGCTAATGTGTGATTGATTCTAAGGAAATAATGGCTGAGGGTATGGCTTCGGATATGTGTTTGGACATTCATTCGCACATCACAATACATCATAGCATTTGCATTCATAAACATTCATTCATAGCATAAGTGGTTGTTCCGGCAAAAAAGAAGAAGCGGTCTTTTATGCTTCGTTGTGTACGAAAAGAAGGGAAGGTGTTTTTTCGCCTTCGGCTCAAAATATTAATTTCGTCCACATCAAAGCACCTCAATGGAAGGGTAAGGATATATTACAAGGTATGAACAAAGTTCATTAAGAACAGTTTAGCTGTATTTACAAAACTTGTTACAAAAGTCTCTTGAGTTTTTCTAGTCTACTCCTACTAATCTTCATCAGGCTTCAGCTTCGGCGGCATATTCTTTAAGTATCAGTTTCAGCTTCGTCGTCCTACATGAATCAAGGTATTGTGAGTAAAAATCAAGTTTGAGGGAGAAGGTAAGCACAAGGTATGATTTCTTACTGGTTCAAGATGACTTCGAGCTTCGTCTCCAGCTTTTTCCCGCCCGCCTTTGGTCCATATCATTTTTATAAATCTGTTTGAAATGCTTCGGGCGAGGTCAGGAATATCGTCTAGCATTGACGAAGATAGAGTGAAATTAGGCCTGTTGACGATTTTTCCATGATCACAGCCGGCCTTCAGAAACGCTGCAGCGGTGCCCCGAGAAGCTACCCAGGCACAGAAGTCACCGTGCCCGGCTATAACTTCGTCAAGCTCATCAATTTCAGCTTCAATATGTTCGAAGGTTCTTGACAAATTTTCAGCTGAAGGTGTGAACTTTCCACTGCTGGCTCCAACTGAATAAAAGATCTTTTTTAATTGTTGAATACAGTTGTTACCAAATTTCAAACATTTGTCTTGAAGGCTTGTTAATGATTTCTTCAAATCTGAGTTGGTTTGGACTTCGGCCTCAAGTCTCGAATTAAGCTCTAGCTTCTCTTCTTCAAATTGTTTCGATTGGCAGAGAAGCTTCGAATTCAATTCTGCTACTTTAGCTTCAGTTTCTGCCAACAACCCTTCAGTTGTTTGGAGTTCGAAGTCTTTCTTTTCAATAATAGCTGATTGCTCTTTTATCTTGCTCTCTAGATTTTCGATTATAGCTTCGTGTTTCTTATCCTCTAGATCTTGTTGCATCTTCAAAGCTTTGCTCAGTAGCATGCTCTGCACATAAACAACCTTCGTCAGGAGCACTCTCATTATTAAAAATAATAAAAGTCAGAGAAAAGTTGTTTACCTTGAAATTGGAATAAAATAAGCTACCAACGATATGTTGTCGTCGGTAGCGGCTGATATCCGTTTCCAGCTTCGGAAAACCGATACTCTTTGATAGAGTACCGATGACCTTAGCCCCAGTTTGATCCCGGATGCAGCCCAATTTCTCATCGTCAATGCCTCCGAATAGAAGAGCTCCTGGCTTATATCCGCAAGATTTGGCATATTCTTTAAGCTCTTCTATTTCGGCCTTCGACAGTTCTTGCCCAACTAAATTTTGAAATATGTAGGCTTCGTCTTCCGAAGTATCTTCGGTTATTTCCTTTCCCTTTCCAGGCACTGTGGCCATGGTTTCTTCAGCAGCAGTGGCAGCTTCTTCTGCGGCCATGTCTAGCAAAATTTTGTTGATGTCTTCAATTGTAGTTTCTAAGTTCAAATCTTCGGCTGAAGCGGCTTCGGTAGCCGCGACCTCCGAAGGTGCGACTTCGACATTTGTTGTGCCCTCAACCGTTGGCGTTTTCCGAGTTGAAGCCCTCGGTGGCGTCTTGTCAATAACTTCGGTCACTGCAATAATTCTTTGCCTCTTCGTTTTTTCCGGCTTCTCCACCTTTCGAAAAAGCTTCGTCAGTTGAGGCCCTAATGGACTTAGCTTCGCGGGCAGGGGTTCAGTCATTACCTTTAAGATTTCCTCCACGTCGCTGGTAGAGGGTGGTGCAGGAGTCCCCTCTTCATCGGATAATTTTCGCTTTGGAGATGATATTTTTCTCTTCTTTGGAATTTTCTTCTCTTTTGGTGGTTCTTCCTCATCTTTGTTCAAAGTTTCGGCCACTCTTTTCCTTTTTTGGCCCTCAGCACCCTTATTCAACCGTTCATAGTCAGGGTACTCGAAACCCAGGGCATCAAACACTCGGTTTAGTCTTCGCTTCGGACGGGTGCCGAAGGCCGCAGTCATTAGCTGATCTTCTTTTTTGGAATAATTCCCAAGAATTTCATTGCACATTACTTCAACTGTGTCCAGCCACTCTTGGCAAGGTTTTTTAAAGTATTTCTTGAACTTGAAATGGTAAGGAAGCCGGACAAGTTCCCCTTTCTTCTTCTCCCCCTCCAGCTTCGGCATTTCCCATTCTTTTAGAGTAGGGAAAACCCTGAAGGCCAAGAACTCTTGAACCAGATCCCTGGTACTGATATGCTCTGAAATAATTTTAAACTCACCCAGTGCAGCCCAGGTGGGACCTTCTAATGTCATGTGGCATCGCGGTCTTGTTTCTCCGAAGATTAATTCAAGTGGGCTTTGAACCAACTTCTCCTTGTCTTCGTCAACTTTCACATAAAACCATTCTGACTTCCAGCCTGCCGGCCATTTGCTTCGGTAGCTAATAACAGGAAACTTTGTTGTTTTCCGATAGGCAAAATTGTAGCAACCAAAGTTATCATGTAATCCATCTTTTCTGGCTTTTGTCTGGTAATGCAGCTCATGGACTCGACAAA
Source organism: Zea luxurians (assembly GCA_029449295.1). Taxonomy (NCBI): domain Eukaryota; kingdom Viridiplantae; phylum Streptophyta; class Magnoliopsida; order Poales; family Poaceae; genus Zea; species Zea luxurians. The sequence continues at coordinate 191,970,991 of JAOPSE010000001.1, forward strand.
AGCTGTCGGCAAACGGCTCCACTGCCTGGCTTCGGAGGGCCCAGATATAGACATTAAGCCTAACGATAGCGTTAGGAGTCAACTGATGAAAGTAAATACCAAACTTCTTCAATACATCTGCAATAATTCCATGAAGGGGGAATCTCAGCCCAGCCTTTAAAAAGCTCTTGAAAATGACTATCTCGTCCTTCTCTGGCTTCGGGGTAGTCTCTTCTCCCCCGAAGCGAAGTAGCTTCTTCTGATTTTCACTGAAATAACCTGACTTTACCATCTTGGAGAGATCAGCCTTTAAAACGGTCGACTTTCCGAAGTCCAAGTGGCTGGGCTTACTGGGCATGGCAATGCGATAATCATCTTCGGGATCAGTTTCTTCAATGTTCTCTTCTTCTCCTTCGGCAGCTGCCGGGTCTGCTTCAACAGTGGGGATTTCTTCCGAAGTTACCAATCCGGATCGTTGCATTGCTTCGGAGATGGGAACAGTTTCCGAACCTTCAGCTTCGTCTCCTTCACGCTCAACCCTGGCAGTAGATCGCACTCTGGCCATTTGATTCTGTGTGGAAATTGAATACTTTTTTCTCCCGAAGCCTTTCCTTCTGACGAAGCAGGTTTCGAGTTGGATCTTCGTTCGATTCCAAGAGTTAAGCTTCGGCTGAGTTAAGCTTCGGCTGTGGTTAAAAATTTTGGCAGCAAAACAGTGCAAATAGCAATGAATGCTGTGGTAACTTCACACCTACTTGTCTGTTTATATAGTGCTGCAGGTAAGAAGGCGAATCGCCAGGATTTTTACACCAGGCGGACAGTCACTAGCCCTCGCTGCGCGGTGGACCGCAGAGACCAAACAGTAACTCTGCAAGGTGGGCCTGGCACGCGCTCGGAAACTGGATCGTTTCTCGACAACGAGCTCAGGGAAGGTGTTTTTTGGACCTTCGGCTTCCCGAAGCTTAAGAGGCTTTTTTCACGGATCAAGCTCGTTACGAAAAACGATCTAGCGCCGCGAAAGGGGCTACTGTTGGGGCCATGCTTCGTTGCGCCGAAGGTCTTACGGGAAGAAGCAGCTTCGGCTGAAATTGTCCCCAGGAGATGGCCGAAGGTTCCTTTTCATGAAGCTTCGGCATTACAAACCGACATAGAGATAGAATGACCTTTTAATCCATAAAGGTCTGAGTCAATGTTGTAAACTTTTATGAGGGGCATAATTGTAATTCGTCACAGGCTGTGTCCTGTGTCTATAAATAGATGAACAGTACCCCCGTACTATTCACGCTGACTTGTACTCGCCCGAGCGTCACGCTTGTACCTTTGCCTTCTGTCGAGCCGAAGGTACAAATGTAATTCAACATTATTTTTATTCTTCCATGATTATTTAATAAGAACACGTAATAATGTTGTATGATTATTCATATCATTCTCTCATGTTTCATATGCTTCTCCTTATTGTCAATATAAACTGCAATGATGAAGGTATGTCCTTCATGACCTTCGTCTGAAGATCGTTATATCCTAAGGGAAATAACGCTTCGAAGGACGAGGGGTATTTATCATTAACTTCTTTCTGTGTTGCCTTGTTCTTAATTCATAGCATTTGAGAACAAGTCCCCAACAATACCCAAATTATCCTTTTGAGCATTAATTATCCTTTGCAAAAATGATTGACTCAAGCTTTAGCTGATTCAGAGTCCCTTGTTGGATCATCCCTAGGTTTAACTTTTCCATCTCTTGACATAAAGTGTTGTCAGAGGTCTTCACCATAAGACAGTGGCAGGAAGCCTTACGGCTCAGTGCATCTGCCACAACATTGGCTTTGCCTGGGTGATAATGGATCTCCAGTTCATAGTCCTTAATAAGCTCAAGCCATCGTCTTTGCCTCATATTTAATTCTGACTGGGTGACGATGTACTTCAAACTTTTATGATCTGTATAAATATGACAGACATTTCCCAGCAGATAATGACGCCAAATTTTCAGGGCATGAACCACAGCAGCTAGCTCCAGATCATGAGTTGGGTAATGCTCCTCATGTCGGCGCAACTGTCTTGAAGCATATGCAATTACTCGGCCCTCTTGCATTAATACACAGCCGAGTCCACTGCCAGACGCATCACAATATACATCAAAAGGCTTAGTGATGTCCGGTTGAGCCAATACCGGAGCAGTGGTTAATAATGTCTTCAATTGCTCAAAGGCTTCATTACACTTAGAAGACCAATTGAATTTAATGTCACTCTTCAATAAACTTATGATTGGCTTAATCTGGTATGAATCTGCGATAATATCCAGCTAGTCCAAGAAAACTCCAGACTTGGTGAACAGTGGTTGGGGGTTTCCACTCCAGAATATCTTTGACTTTGCTAGGATCTACCGCAATCCCCTTGGCAGATAACACGTGCCCCAAAAATTGAATTTCCTCCAGCCAGAACGCGCACTTGCTGAACTTGGCATACAGCTGATGTTCCCTCAGGCGCGTCAATACAATCCGTAGATGTTGAGCATGCTCCTCTTCATTTTTAGAGTATATCAAGATATCGTCGATGAAGACTACCACGAACTTGTCCAACTCGGGCATGAACACCGAGTTCATCAAGTAAGTGAAATGAGCAGGAGCATTGGTTAACCCGAAAGACATTACTAGATATTCAAACAATCCGTACCGCGTAGTAAACGCGGTCTTTGGTATATCCTCGGGCCGAATACGGATTTGGTGATAGCCCGACCTGAGATCAATTTTGGAAAATACCCTCGCCCCAGTCAGTTGATCAAATAAGATGTCGATCCTTGGAAGAGGGTACTTGTTCTTGATGGTGACCTCATTTAGGGGTCGATAATTCACGCACATACGTAAGGTTTGATCCTTCTTTTTAACAAAAATGGCGGGCAACCCCATGGAGACGAGCTTGGCCGGATGAACCCTTTATTCAGTAGATCTTGTAATTGAATCTTCAATTCTGCCAACTCATTAGGGGGCATACGGTACGATCTTCGAGAAATGGGAGCCGTACCGGGCTTTAACTCAATTACAAATTCTACATCTCTCTTAGGTGGTAGTCCAGGCAAATCTTCCGGAAATACATCTGGAAACTCACATACTACCGGAATATCCTTGATCTCCGGTACAATGGCTTCATAGATTCTACCAGAAGCTGTAGCTGGATTGGTTACGGGGATGGACAAAAGAATCTCTTCTTGATTATAGCTCAACCTGACGGTTCTCAGTTCAGTGTTGAGAATTGCCTTATGCTGAGTTAACCAATTCATACCCAAAATTACATCTATATCCTGGCCTCTCAGAACAATCATGTTAGCAGGAAAGTTCCGTCCGGCCATTGTTACTGGCACTTCATAGGCCACTTCTCTAGTAAAAATGTGTCCCCCAGGTGAATAAATTTTAAACCCCTCTTTTGATTCATGACATGAAATGTGATGTTGCTCCACAAACTTCTTTCTAATAAATGTATGTGAAGCACCAGAATCAAAAAGAATAATGGCAGGGTGACTGGCCACGAGAAACGTACCCATCATCACCGGTTCACCTTCCGGTGTAGTGGCCACTTGAGTATAGTATACCCGCCCCGTCTTCTTTGTATTCTTCCCTACAGTATTTCCCTTTGACTGAGCTGATTTCCTAGACCCTTGCTGAGCATTTGATTGATTCTGCTTGGGATATGGGCAATCCTTGATGAAATGTCCCGACTTGCCGCAATTGAAACACCCGGTTGAAGAGCTAAGCAAAGCAGGGAATCGAGTGCTCGGGGCACCCGGCTGATTTGGGGTAGTGGGGGTATTGTTGGGACGGATAATGATTGGCTGCTTGAAAGGGAATGAGGGTGGACGAGAAAAAGTGCGATTTTGGCTAGAAGGCCGGATCACAAACCGTTGCCTCTTCACCTGGCCCTGATTAGGCTTCCCACCACCGAATCCCTTGTTCTTCCCGGAACCTGCGTATTTTGCTTCAACAGATAAGGCTGTGCTGACAGCCTTTCCATACGTGAGATCTATGCATGTGGCCATTTTTCTCTGCAATCGGTCATTTAGACCCCTCATAAAGCAGTTCTTCTTCTTTAAATCAGTATTCACCTGGTCGATGCATACTGCGACAGGTGATTAAACTTGTTGAGATACTGATTGACGGTATCTCCTCCTTGTTTCAGCTTCATGAACTCTTCCTGCTTCATATGCAGAACACCTTCGGGTATGTAGTGCTCGCGGAAGGCCACTTTAAACTCTTCCCAGGTGACTTGATGGTTGGCAGGTTGAATAGCCACAAAATTCCCCCACCAGGTACTGGCAGGGCCACGTAGTTGTTGTGCTGCGAATAACGGCTTCTGCGTCTCTGAACAGCGGAGAAGACCAAACTTTTGTTCAATAACCCGTATCCACTCATCAGCTTCCAACGGGTCCTCAGCCTTGACGAATAGTGGTGGACGGGTTTCAGAGAAATCTAGATAGGTGGTTTCACAGGGGCCTTGCTGATAACCCCTTCCACCCTGCTGCTGGAGCTGTTGGCCCGCCATTTCTCTAAGAAAGCGGGTATTGTCCGCAGTCGCGTTCACCAAGGCGGCAATCGCCTCGGCCAATGTGGGAGGAACCGGAGGTGGATTTGGGGTAACATCTCTTCCCCCAGAAATTCCTGCTGCATCCTGTCCTCGAGTCCTGGTAGGCATCTGAGGCAAAGAACATTTGAAATAAATATAATATGCCAGAGAAACCTTCCATTTTATATTACCATCAAAAGTAATGATACAGACTCGATGTTACATAACAGGATACATTACCCATTATACAAGAGTTCAACCTATCATACAACGTACTACTTCTACTTCTACAAGCTACACTATTATTCCTGCTTCTGATTGTTCTTGGTAGCTTCATCATCAGGTGTGGGAGACCATACGTCGACCAGCCTCAAAGAAGGAGGGGGCCTAAAAAGGTCTAACTCGCCACCAAGCGCTTCTCCCGCATTATGCGAGGGTCCGACTTCTGACCTGACGGGATCCGCAGGGACATGTGGGTGTAATTGCGAATACAATACATGAACTTCGTCATGCAAAGTATTGCAATATACCTGCAAGTTGTCAACAGCAGCGCTAAGTTCGTTGACTCGTGCTCGAGCCTTCGCTTCCTTAGCCCAAGCTACCGAACGAGACTGCACTGCCCAATCAAGCGCCAAGTCTCGGTCAGCAAGTTGATCTTGCAGGGTGCGGATGTAACTTCTTAATTCGTTTATTCGGTCTCCATCCGCAACCCATAAATTGGTCCTGCGTTGTAACTCTGCTTGAAGTTGATTCACGCGAGCTTCGAGATCTCCAATTGGGTCGTTACTCCTGCTACTGCTGTCTTCCTCCCGTGGGGCAAGTTGGTGTCGGGGTACACCAATAGGTCCAATATGCTTTCGCGCCGTTTTCCTTGTACGCGGCGGCATTTTCTAAGGGGGAAAATTTATTAGTATAATTCTTAGCATGATGCATGAATAATTACAGAATCAACCTTAGTTGATTCAACCTTCTATACATCGCACTCTTCCTATCTGGTCTTTGAAATACACTCTTCAGAGATGCTTAGGTAAGAAGAGAAGAAATCTTCTAGATAAGTCTTTTTTAAGGATGCTACATAATATCTGTCAAGAAGGGCTACGCTCCGATACCAGCTGTGACGGAACCTCCCAAGTAACTAGGCCCACCTACAGTTGTCTTTATCCAACAGACATCAGACAACCCTGTAGATGTTCCTGGGTTACTCGACAAGTTTGGTATCTTCTTCTTACCTTACCAGGAACGTTTCACCCGTCTTGCAGACATTACAGAACATCAGAGATATAGATATGCAGAAGCGATTACATAAACTTACATTTATTACAAAGTAAGATCAAGTTGTTTATTACAGACCAGAACTATATAACGAGTGCAGAATAATATTATTACACATACCAAGGGAGGCAAAAACTCCTCCCGACAGTTATCACACAAAAAGTCCTAATGGAGGATCCTTTCCTCCCGCACTTCACTCTTGCTTATCTTCATTAGGAACCACCTTGGAGCAAAAGCAACAAAGGTTTGTCGCTTCCTCACCTAAAAACAACGGAGGGATAAACCCTGAGTATGGAATTACTCAGCAAGTCTTACCCGACTAAGGAAAAGACTCTCAAGGGTATGCTGGATAAATAGGAATCAAGGAGAGGCTTTAGCAAAAATCAACTTAGATACTTTTGTAGAAATAGCTTACTAAAGTGAGTCCTTACTTTCAACATTTTAACGTTGAATTAAGTATTAATAGACTCTGTTTGCCTCTAGTCTAATTTCATCATCTCTTTAATACAACATCATTTTTATCCATAATGTTCACATCCTGACTTAGGTTGTAGGGAAGTGACCAAGTCTTCATAACCGCGAAGGTACGGCGATCCGAATCGATTATACTCAGCTGAGGATCTCCAATCACACGACATATGTAGCACTTAACCCTTGCATATGTCAACCCGCCACCGAGGTTCTTAAGACCAGATCAGGTTCACGCAAACCGAGAGCACAGATACACCACCGTCCAGCCTCTTGCCACGGTGGGTACACGCTACTCTCGCCACCGCTCCACGCCCATTTCGTGTTATCTTATTCTGGCCTTAGTCTGCTCGAGGCAAGGCTTACCCATGACGAGGCATGTGACCAGTTAAAGGGTCCTCGATCAGCACGCCTACATACGCATTCAATCCTTAATCAACCTGGGTAGAACATCACCTGTTCCTAACCCAAGTTTCAATTTAAGTATTTCCATCCTTAGGATTGTTTCTGTTCCTTAGGATGAAAAGAGCATCACAGGGAGCTTTGCAGCAAGATCCCACCATTGCTCCAAAAGAAAATATTCTTGTGGGTAGAAGTCATCCTTTCTCGAGCTAGGCTAAGGATAACCTCTATCCACAAGATCTAAGCAGGTCTAAGCATTTTTGTAAATCATATTTTTGATACTTCATCAGAAGTATCTATAAAGGTATGGATATCAAGGAAGGCAATGCATCAAAGGGTTTCAAGCAACTCTGATAACCTAATGCACATTTCACTAGACTTAAAGTGTGCGAAAAGTATTTAAAAACACAAGGAAGGGGTTGCATGCACCGGGGCTTGCCTTCGTTCACGGGTGAGTCTGGCTTGGATCCACAAATATCAAAGTAGAAGCAGTTGCCTGCTTGAGAATCCGAGGGTGGTGGTGTCCTTTCTTCGGTGACTTCCACTTCTTCTTCACGTTCTAACATAACCATATATATACATATATAAGAATGAATGCCATGTAATGCTCATGAGAGTGCGAAGACAATAAAGATTTATTATCTAAGTCTTGAATACAACTTTCCTTCATGGAACTCCGAGAACTTAGGGTTTCCGGAGTCAGTAAAGGAGTTCAAAGGGCAGGGGGGTTTTGGGTTCTAGTTATCAAACATGGTCCAAATCAATTCAAACTCTACCCAAGGCTTTTAAATATTGTTCTAAGTTCCCATAAAAAGTTTGGGCATTTTTGGACTTACCAATTATTTTCTAAAAATCCATAACAAATACTTTTAACTACTTTAAATGCCCTAAAATTTCTTATTTCCACTAAAATTCATGAAACTATTTTTATTAAATTCTAGGGAAAATAATGAACCTAGGAAAATTGGTTTCACAATTTTAGGATTTTTCTGTAATTTTCTACAATTGTTTTAGCTCTGGAGTAAAAAGAAAAAGAAAAACTTATGAATAGTACTGGGCAACATCTGGCCCAGACGGCCCAGTAACACAGGGAAAACGCGCGCGTGCGCCCACGCCCTGGCGGCTTTGCAAAAAGGGCCTCGGGGTTTTATCTATCTGGAGACAGGTTCTTCTACTGTTTCAGTGAGTCGCTGACGGTTTACAATAAGGCCCTCCACATTCTATACTTTTGCAGAGCAAAGTCCACGACGAGGAACAGCCCTCGCCGCACTCCGGCGAGCCTATTCCAGCCAGATGACGCCACGGTTGGAGCTCTCAAGCGACAGGGACACAATTAGATCCACCCCGACCATTTCCCCTCCATCAATTTCACCAACGGCGCACTACAATGTCCTGGCCACGGTGACAGAGCGGATGGACAAGAGGGTGAACATGTTCCGATCGGACAGCGACGGGGATGGCCAAATTGAGGCTGGGTAAAGGTTCACGGGTTCACCAGGGTCCATGGACATGCTTCGGTTTGGGCAGAACAAGACCCGAAGAGCGGGTCGACGGTGAGGGGGGTCACGGCGGTGTTTGACAGCGCACGGGTGCGTTCCTATGATGAGCTTCGGCCAAACTCTAAATTGCCGCATCTAGGAGCAATAGGAGATCAAAGACTAACTAAAACAGGGAGTAATTTGAGAGTTACTGACCAGAGGAACGCTGGCCACGAAGAAGTTCTTCACGGCGGAGCAAGAACAGAGGAGAGAGGGAATTGGGGCTGCGCAATTTCTCTGGCGAAATTGAGTCGATTGCTTAAGCACTGAGGTGTGTAATGGGGAGAAGAAGCGGAGTCTGAGCTCAATTTATAGGCCATCGACCAGAGTTGGAGAAGAAGCGCGGACTACGGATGCGCTGGCAAGCTTTCCGCGCGGCGGATTCCGGTGATGGCACGGGGGTCGCCGTTTAACCGGAGCTCGCCACCTCAGTAACCTTTTGCCACGATGCCGAGGATATTTACCATGGCCACCGACGACCAGTCACGCCGCGGTGGCGTTCTTATCGCCGGTGGGGGGCTGAATCCTATCCACGGCGTGATATTTCTGAAGACAGTGAACAGTGCGCCAGATTCAGTGGACAGCTTAACTGATAGACCAAGTTGGAGCCCTATTTTCTCCAATTTTTATGTGAAACCTATGCCAACTTTCTGCAGTAAAGTTGTAGAGCTATAATCCATCTATAACTTTGCTACAATGTGCTCCCACAAAAAGTCACTGGATCCCATTCAAAATCGAGCTCAAAGTTCATCCCATAACACTGTTACTCTGAATTTCAGACCTCAAGCAGTCTCATAGTCCAACTTCAGGCTCAATTATCTCCAGTTTTTCCTTAACAACTATGCTCACACCTTTAAGCAAAGTTGTTCTCCTATGATTGGGCTACAATCTTAATGTGGTGATCTAGGGCAAAAACTCTACAGTTTGAAAGTTACAAGGCTCCAAAGTTGAGCCAAAACTCTGAAATTTCAGACTTAGAATAGAACCTAATTGAGGTCCATTTTGCATTTAAGTCCAAAAGTCAACATTTGGCTTTCAAGTCCACACATTTGTGAACCAAAGGACTTAAGAAACTTATTTGACTTGGTTTTTGCACTTTAGTCCAAAGTGGACTAATTTTGCACATAGGTCCCTAGGGTTTGGTTTTAGGGTTTTCCAGGATTCCAATTAGGGTTTTTGGTATCCCAGGGGCATAAATGTGATTCAACTTTGTTTTTGGGGATATTTTATGACTCTTTCCCTAAAGTCTTTAGGTTTTCTCATCTTGGGTTAGGTCTTACCCCTTTAATCCCTATTTAGGGTTAAGTTTCCTATCCAGGGTTCTATTTGCAAAAACACTTAAACAATACAACTTGTTTGAAATTTTTGCCTAGTGAATGCACTCTAGGTGTGTCAAACATATGCAATGCCAATGCTTATGATGTCATGCTCAAGTTTTAGTTACAGTAACACCAGGGGTGTTACACCTTTGGGCAGGCCTTGTTGAGACTGGTGAAGTCGATGCACATTCGCCACTTGCCGCTCTTTTTCTGCACCATAACAACGTTGGAGAGCCATGTGGGGTAAGCCACTGGCTCGATAAATTTGGCTTCCAGGAGGCGATGCACCTCGGCCTTGGTGGCTTCTGTCTTCTCGTCGGACATTTTGCGGAGCCGTTGTTTTTTCGCTCTCACCAAAGGGTCGATTCCCAGGCTGTGCTCAATTATGGATCGGCTGACCCCGACCAAGTCGAGGGCGGACCAGGCGAAGACGTCTTTGTTCTTGGACAAGCAGCATAGGAGTTTATCCTCGCCATGCGAAGTGAGGTGTTCGCTGATGGTGACTGTTTGCTTGGGCGTGGCCTGGTCGAGGGGAACAGTCTTGGTTCCGTCGTTGCTCTGCAGCTGTGCCTTGTCGTGTTCTTTTTCGGTTGGGCTGGCGGCCGCAGGGACCTCGCGCTGGGCCGTGAGGCAGTGAACATTTCTTTGCCCGGGGACGAAATCCCGCTCTATATTACGCGCGGTCTGCTGATTGCCGTAGATCGTGATGGCGCCTAACGGACCTGGTATCTTCATGCACAGGTACAATCCGTGAATGGTCGCCTCAAACTTGTTGATGGAGCCCCGGCCCATGATGGCGTTGTACGGATACACCATATCGACGATGTCAAAGGTGATTTGCTCACTTCGGGCATTGGGTGCTACACCGAAGGAGAGAGGCAACTCTATCTTGCCGATGGGAAAGGTGCCCTTGCTGCCGAAGCCATACAACGGGTTGTCCGAAGGCTTGAGGAGGCTGTGGCTTATGCCCATGCGGTCGAAGGCATGGAGGAAAATGATGTCTGCTTGACTGCCATTGTCGACTAGGACCTTGTGCAGGTCCCAGCCTGCCACGCTGCAGTTGATAACCATAGCGTCGATGTGGGGGGCGCTGCGCAGGTCGACGTCTCGGGCGTCGAAGGTTAGCGGTACATGGGACCACTTCGTCTGCACGACTGGACCAGTGATGGCGACGTGGTTGATGCTGCGGTAGTGGTCCCGCTTCTGCCGCTTTGTGTCGAAGTCGGTGCTGGACCCCCCAGTGATCATATGAATGACTCCGCGATATGGCTGATCGGCGAAGTCTTCTTGCTTTGGGGCGTGGGGGTTGTTGATGTTTTGTTGTTGCTGGTGTGGAGGTGGGGGTGGGGGAGGTATGATTTGTACTTCCTGGTGGTGTTGGTATGCGTGGTGCGGTGGTTGCGGGGAGGGGGCGTGGATGTATGGTGGAGGGTGTTGCTGATAAGTGTGCGCGACAACTCTAGGGTTGTCGGCCGGTTGCGCCCGTGCCATCCTGTCTCTGGTGGCCTTCGTTTCTGGGCAGTCTTTGGTTTGGTGGGCGCAGTCTTCGCCGTGGAAAAGATAGTAGAATCGGCGAGGCAGCTGCGCGCGTCCCCGGCCCCTACCGCGAGTTCCATTTCCGCGGCCCTGGGGGGGATATTCCTGGCGGCGAGGGGCATCACCAGCGGGGTGCTGGTTGGCAATGTTGTGCACCTGCTGCTGATTGCGGCCGTCTCGACCAGAGTTTGGTTGCGGAGTTCTCGTCCACGTGCGGCTAGACTGTGGAGCATCTTTGGGTTTCCTCTGAGACTCAACTTTGCGCTGGTGGAGCTCTTCGGATTTGGCGTATTTTTCAAATAGCTGATATAACTCCTGGAGGTTCTTGGGCGGATCTCTGATGCAGTGGTTGTAAAGGACGCCGGCGCGAAGGCCACTGATGGCGTAGTGGATGGCAATCTGGTCATCGACCGAGGGCAGCTGTGACTTGAGTGTTAGAAACTTGTGGTAATACTCCCGCAGAGTCTCTTTCTCCAGCTGCTTGCAGAGTGAGAGTTCGGCCAAGGCGTCAGTGTCTGGGCGGTACCCTTGGAAATTGAGCAGGAACTTGTCCCGGAGGCTTCTCCAGGAGTCGATGGACAGCGGTGGCAATCGGGTGAACCAGGTGAGAGCCGGGCCCTCGAGGGCGATGATGAAAGACTTGGCCATCGTAGCGTCGTCCCCGCCGGAAGATGCAACGGCGACCTGATAACTCATGATGTACTGTGCTGGGTCAGTGCTACCGTTGTACTTGGGATAGGTCCCTGCCCAGAAGTTGGCGGGCCAGGGGATTACTTGCAGGTGTGGCGCCAGGGGGCTTCGCTCGTCGAGGTAGTTGACCCCTTGGAATGGCGCGGCGTGTGGGATGGCGCGGTCGTGGTAGGGAAAATGCAGGTCTTGGACTTGTGCGCGCTGTTGCAGGGGTGGCCCTTGTTGCAGGCCGAAGTGGCCTTCACGCTGCATTAGCGCGATCTCTTGCTCAAGCTCCTGGGTCTTCTGCTCTTCGTCTCGTATCATTTGCCGCACCTTGGCTTGTGCAGACACACGTTGGCGCTTGGCCTCAAGTATCTCCTTTTGCTTCTGGAGATTGCGGTTCTTGATGAGCAGGGCACGCAGCTGTAGCTGATCTTCTGCGGAGACGCCGATGACTTCGCCGTCCTCGGTGAAGTCCGTGCCCTCTGGTGGAGTGAAGTCTGGGGGAGGTTGCGGCTGTCCTTCAGGGCTGCAGGTGCGGTGAGCGTCGCCTTTGCTGGTGCGGTGAGCGTCGCCTTCAGTGGCCTCTTGGTGGGTGGAGTGGGTGAGTGCGAGGGCCTTGCCCTTTTTTGCGGCCAGCAATGCTGCCTTCGCAACCTCGTCAGCCTTCGAGCTAGCTTTCTTGGGTGCCATCGCGGGTGGTTGTTTCATAGCACGAACGGTGGGCGCCAAATGTTGGAACTTGCTCACTGGCGCAAGTTGATCCAACGGGGGGGTGTAATAGCGCAAACAGGGTTTCAGCACGTGATGGCAAAAACTCTGTTAATCTAGCCTCTCAAGGGCGCTATGCGGGGGTATTTATAGGTGTCCGGGTGCCCGGCGCCCCGTGTTAAGGACGCATGTGCCATCAGACACCTAGATTATCCCCGGAATATTCCTATAAAGCGGGGTTACAAACCGTAATTACAGGGAGGCCTTTACAAATTAGGCCCGTAACGCGCAACGGCCACGCAGGGCCTGTTACAATGGGCCGGATCACACGTGGGCCTCCGTTCTGGACGAGGTCGCAGGATGAGACGACCTCGTCGCAGGTCTTCGTCCGGCCGCGTATGAGACGAAGGGTATGTCTGCCGCTGTCTTGCCACCGTTGGTGCAGCGAGTACAGCGAAGGCCTCGAGCGAAGGGTGGCGTCTTCGCCTTCGCCCCAACAGTTATCTATGCGAGCGCAAACATACATCCATCCATTTGAATTAGGAAATAAATAGTACACCATACAAGAGAGCAGATAAGTCAAATATGCATAGAATATGGCATACGATTTGCATTTGCAACTGCTAGAAAGAGAAGAAGGAAGGTCTCACAGTGGTTAAAGCTATAATCGAAGCGTATTACGGGTAGATGTATAATTAACCATTACGTCATCTATTTCCACCTAGTTACACTAACAAGTATTAATCCCATGCACTAATAGAGTTATAACTATTTCCAATTGGTCGACATTAAACTAAGTCGATGATTAACTACGTGAGATAATTAACGTAATCAATTTCTGAGTTGAGTTTTCATTTCATTAATATAAATAACGTGATCAACGCATATAAAATACATGGGGGTAGACGGGTGGCTAGGGGTAGACGGGCACGTCTAGGGGTAGACGAGCACGTCACCCGCGACAGGACGCTACGCGTCGTACCGAGTGCACGACGAGCCACGCCAAAGCACTGCACGCACCACATGAGCCCCCGCGCGCGTAAGGCCGCGCTGACGTGCCGCGAACGAGCCGCGCACACGCCAGGGCCGAGCCGCTCACGCGCCGCGCTAACGCGTCGTGAGCAGATGGCGGGGCCGTGCCGGGCCGAACGCGCTGCGCGAGCAGCGGGGCTGCACCGGGGGCTGACTGTGCCATAGCCGCGGGCGCGCCGCGCCGGCACGCCATGGCCACGAGCTGGGCGGGCAGGGGGCGCGTGGCCGCGCACGGGGGCCGCCACGCCAGGGCGGGGACGGGACGCCGCAGGCAGGAGGAGTCGCGCCGGGGCCGGGACCGAGCGGGCGGAGGCCGCGCGAGCGCACCACCGCGCTGAGCAGGGGCGCCGGGGCCGGGGACCGAGGGGCAGGGGGAACCGCGCCGCGGGTGGGGGCCGCACGGGCGCGCCACCATGCCAAGCAGGGGCGTTGGGGCCGGGCCGGACGGCGCCACGGCCGCGCCAGGGCAGGGGCGAGGCGGGGTGGGGGAGAGCCACACTTGGCGGGGGGCCGAGCCGCGCGCGTCGGGGGGCACCATGGCCACGCCGGGCCGGGGACCGAGCCGGGATGGGGCTAGGGGGAGGGAGCGGGCCGCGTTGGGCAGGGGGAGCCGCATGCGCCGGGCACGGGGCCGAACACGCCGGGGACGGTGGTCGGAGAACTGGAGGGAGGGGAGGAGGAGAGGGGAGGGCCTTACCGCGTAGGGCGTGGGCGACACCAGAGCGAGGTTTTAGGGGGAGGGGCGGCTGACGGGCGGGGCCCACAGGGAGAAGGCGGCGGCGGTTCTAACCGCCGCGCGCACGGCGCGCGTGGGGGGCGGGGGGAGTTGGGCCCGCGGCTAGGCCGCCGAGCCGGCTGGGCCACGTGCAGGGGGGAAGAGGAGAGGGGAAAGGATTTTCCCTTTTCCATTTCCTATTTAGCTCTAAACTCCACTCCAAACTACTTTTCGCAAATCACTCGGCCACAAGCAAGAAAATCATGGTCTAGCATGATGCAACAACAAAAGAAAATATTTCTAGGGTTTACATACACAAGGTATCGAGCTAATTCTCGCTAGAACTTTAGAAAAAGAACAAGGCGTAGCGAGAAGAAAAAGTAAGAGGAAAGGTAACGCCCGAATTTGGGGAGTGCTGGAGGAAGAAAAAAAATTTCACTCTCAAATTTGGGGCGTTACAAACCTATCCCCCTTAAAAGAATCTCGCCCTCGAGATTCAAGGTTGGCTAGTGAAAGGGAAATAGGGTCAAACCTTTTCCTATATGAATTTTGGTGGTTGAATTGCCCAACACAAAATAATTGGACTAACTAGTTTGCTCTAGATTATGAGTTTTACAGGTGCCAAAGGTTCAACACAAACCAATAAAAAGACCAAGAAAGGGTTCAAATAAAAAGAGCAAAAGACAATCGAAGGCTACCCTGGTCTGGCACACCGGACTGTCCGGTATGCCACCGGACAGTGTCCGGTGCACCAGGGAGGATCAACTCAAACTTGCCAGCTTCGGAAATTTTGGCAAGCCACTCCGCTATAATTCACCGGACTATCCGGTGTGCCAGCGGAGCAATGGCTACTTCGCGCCAACGGTCGTCTGCAAAGGAACAGAGAAAGTGAACAGTGCGTGCCTGCGTGCGCAGAAGTCAGAGCAGGCGCCAGAAGGCGCACCGGACAGTGAACAGGACCTGTCCGGTGCACCACCGGACTATCCAGTGGCCCCACTTGTTAGAGCTCCAATGGTCGAACCCTAACGGTTGGGTGACGTGGCTGGCGCACCGGACTGTCTGGTGCACCATACGATAGACAGTCTCCCTAACGGCCACTTTGGTGGTTGGGGCTATAAATACCCCCCAACCACCAACACTTCAAGGCATCCAAGTTTTCAGCCATTGCATTCAATACAAGAGCTCTAGACTTCACTCCAAGACACAAACAAGAGATCAAATTCCCAAGTCCAAAGTTTACTCCAATCAAAATAGTGACTAGTGAAAGAGACATTTGTGTTCATTTGAGTTCTTGCGCTTGGATCGCTTTTCTTCTTTCTTTCTTTCTTGTTCCCAACTCAATTGTAATCAAGGCAAGAGACACCAATTGTGTGGTGGTCCTTGTAGGGACTTAGTGTCTCGATTGATTGAGAAGAGAAGCTCACTCGGTCTAGGTGATCGTTTGAGAGAGGGAAAGGGTTGAAAGAGACCTGGTCTTTGTGACCACCTCAACAGGGAGTAGGTTTGCAAGAACCGAACCTCGGTAAAACAAATCACTGTGTCATCGACTCTATTTCCTTGTTTGATTTGTTTTTCCCTCTCTTTCGGACTCGTTTATATTTCTAACGCTAACCTCGGCTTGTAGTTGTGCTTAAGTTTATAATTTTCAGATTCCGCCTATTCACCCCCCCCCCTCTAGGCGACTTTCAATTGGTATCAAAGCCCGGTACTTCATTAGAGCCTAACCGCTCGAAGTGATGTCGGGAGAGCACGCCAAGAAGGAGATGGTGACCGGCGAGAAGCCCGCTACAAGCCATGGGAAGACTCCATCGGGAGAGTCCCGCAACAAGAAGGAGGAATCACCTCCTCACAAGTCGCATCGGAGTGGGGACAAGAAAAAGAAGATGAAGAAGGTGGTATACTATGAGACCGATTCTTCGTCGCCATCCACCTCCGGCTCCGACGCGTTGTCCGTAACTTCTAAGCGCCATGAGCGCAAGAAGTTTAGTAAGATCCCCCTACGCTACCCTCGCATTTCTAAACGTACTCCATTACTTTTCGTTCCATTAGGCAAACCACCGGTTTTTTATGGTGAAGATTATAACATGTGGAGTGATAAAATGAGGCATCACCTAACCTCACTCCACACTAGTATTTGGGACGTTGTTGAGTTTGGAGTGCAGGTACCATCCGTAGGGGATGAAGATTATGATTCGGACGAAGTTGCCCAAATCCGGCACTTCAACTCCCAAGCTACCACCATACTCCTTGCCTCTCTAAGTCGAGAGGAGTATAACAAGGTGCAAGGGTTGAAGAGCACCAAAGAGATTTGGGACGTGCTCAAAACCGCGCACGAAGGAGGCGAGGTGACCAAGATCACCAAGAGGGAGACGATCGAGGGGGAGCTCGGTCGTTTCATGCTCAACCAAGGAGAAGACCCGCAAGCCATGTATAACCAGCTAAAAACCTTGGTAAATCAAGTGCGAAACCTCGGGAGCACTAAATGGGATGACCATGAAATGGTCAAGGTTATTCTTAGATCACTTGTTTTTCTTAACCCTACTCAAGTTCAATTAATTCGTGGTGATCCAAGATATAAACTAATGTCTCCCGAGGAAGTGATAGGAAAAATTGTGAGCTTTGAATTGATGATCAAAGGCTCCAAGAAGATCATCGAGCAAGGCGCCTCCTCCTCCGTACCCGAAGCACAAACCGTTGCATTCAAGGCAACGGAGGAGAAGAAAGAAGACTCTACATCGAGTAGGGTCCCCATCGACGCCTCCAAGCTCGATAATGAAGAAATGGCGCTCATCATCAAGAGCTTCCGCCAAATCCTCAAACAAATGAGGGGGCAGAACTACAAGCCCCGCTGCAAGAAGGTTTGCTACAAATGTGGTAAGCCCGGTCATTTTATCGCTAAATGCCCTTTGTCTAGTGATAGTGACAGGGATAACGACAAGAGGGGGAAGAAGAAGGAGAAGAAGAGATATTACAAGAAGAAGGGCGGCGATGCCCATGTTTGCCGGGAATGGGACTCCGACGAGAGCTCCACCGACTCCTCCTCCGACAAGGACGCCGCAAACATCGCCGTCAACAAGGGTCTTCTCTTCCCCAACGTCGGCCACAAGTGCCTCATGGCAAAGGAGGCAAGAAGAAGAAGGTAAAATCAAGATCCTCCACTAAGTATGCAACTTCTAGTGATGAGGATAATTATAGTGATGATGAGGACAACTTGCTCACTCTTTTTGCCAATCTTAACATGCAACAAAAAGAGAAATTAAATGAATTGATTAGTGCTATTCATGAGAAGGATGAACTCTTGGATAGCTAAGAGGACTTCCTTATTAAGGAAAACAAAAGGCATGTTAAGACTAAAAATGCTTATGCTCAGGAGGTAGAGAAAAATGAAAAATTAACTAGTGAGCTTAGCACTTGCCATGACATTATTTCTAGCCTTAGAAATGAAAATGCAAAATTAATTGCTAAGATTGAGGAATCAAATGTTTGTGATGATTCAATTGTTAATCTTAGAAATGATAATGCTAGCTTAATTGCTAAGATTGACATGTTGAATGAATCTCTTGCTAGCCTTAAGTTTGAGAATGACAAATTAATTGCTAAGGCTAAGGAATTAGATGTTTGCAATGTTTCGATTTCCAATCTTAGAGATGAGAATGCTATTTTACATGCTAAGATTGTTGAATTAAATGATTGCAAACCCTCTACATCTAAGGTTGATCATGTTTCTATTTGCACTAGATGTAGAGATGTTAATGTGGATGCTATTCATGATCACCTTGCTATGATTAAACAACAAAAATGATCATATAGCTAAACTAGATGCTAAAATTGCCGAGCATGAACTAGAGAATGAAAATTTTAAATTTGCTCGTAGTATGCTTTACAGTGGGAGACGCCCTGGCATTAAGGATGGCATTGGCTTCCAACAGGGAGATAATGTCAAGCTTAATGCCCCTCCTAAAAGATTGTCCAATTTTGTTAAGGGCAAAGCTCCCATGCCACAGGATAACGAGGGCTACATTTTATACCCTGCTGGTTATCCTGAGGACAAGATTAGGAGAATTCATGCAAAGAAAACTCATTCTCACCATACTTTTATTTATAAGAATGAGGCTTCTAGCACTAGGCGTTCTACACATGTTAAAATGCCTAAGAAGAAAACTCCTATTGCATCAAATGATCATAACATTTCATTTAAGACTTTTGATGCTTCTTATGTGCTTACTAACAAATTAGGCAAAGTAGTTGCCAAATATGTTGGGGGCAAACACAAGGGCTCCAAGACTTGTGTTTGGGTACCCAAGGTACTTGTTTCTAATGTAAAAGGACCCAAAACCGTTTGGGTACCTAAGAACAAGGCCTAAATTTATTTTGTAGGTTTATGCATCCGGAGGCTCAAGTTGGATCATCGACAGCGGGTGCACAAACCACATGACTGGGGAGAAAAGAATATTCTCCTCCTACGAGAAAAACCAAGATCCCCAAAGAGCTATCACATTCGGGGATGGAAATCAAGGTTTGGTCAAAGGATTGGGTAAAATTGCTATATCACCTGACCATTCTATTTCGAATGTTTTTCTTGTAGATTCATTAGATTACAATTTGCTTTCTGTTTCTCAATTATGCAAAATGGGCTACAATTGTCTTTTTACGGATGTAGGTGTTACTGTCTTTAGAAGAAGTGATGATTCAGTGGCTTTTAAGGGAGTGTTAGAGGGTCAGCTATACTTAGTTGATTTCAATAGAGCTAAACTCGACACTTGCTTAATTGTTAAGACTAACATGGGTTGGCTCTGGCATCACCGACTAGCCCACGTTGGAATGAAGAATCTTCACAAGCTTCTAAAGGGAGAGCACATTTTGGGACTAACCAATGTTCATTTTGAGAAAGACAGGATTTGTAGCGCATGCCAAGCAGGGAAGCAAATTGGTGTTCATCATCCACACAAGAACATCATGACGACCGACAGGCCACTGGAGCTACTCCACATGGACCTATTCGACCCGATAGCTTACATAAGCATCGGCGGGAGTAAGTATTGTCTAGTTATTGTGGATGATTATTCTCGCTTCACTTGGATATTCTTTTTGCAGGAAAAAACTCAAACCCAAGAGACCTTGAAAGGATTCTTGAGACGGGCTCAAAATGAGTTCGGCTTAAGGATCAAAAAGATAAGAAGTGACAATGGAATGGAGTTCAAGAATTCACAAATTGAAGGCTTCCTTGAGGAGGAGGGCATCAAGCATGAGTTCTCTTCTCCCTACACGCCACAACAAAATGGTGTAGTGGAGAGGAAGAATAGAACTCTCTTGGACATGGCAAGGACCATGCTTGATGAGTACAAGACTTCGGATCGGTTTTGAGCCGAGGCGGTCAACACCGCTTGCTACGCCATCAACCGGTTATATCTACACCGAATCCTCAAGAAGACATCATATGAACTCCTCACCGGTAAAAAGCCTAATGTTTCATATTTTCGAGTCTTTGGTAGCAAATGCTTTATTCTTGTTAAAAGAGGTAGAAAATCTAAATTTGCTCCTAAGGCTGTAGAAGGCTTTTTGCTTGGTTATGACTCAAACACAAGGGCATATAGAGTCTTTAACAAGTCCACTGGACTAGTTGAAGTCTCTTGTGACATTGTGATTGATGAAACTAATGGCTCTCAAATAGAGCAAGTTGATCTTGATGAGCTAGATGATGAAGAGGCTCCATGCGTCGCGGTAAGGAACATGTCCATTGGGGATGTGTGTCCTAAGGAATCCGAAGAGCCTCTACAAGCACAAGATCAACCATCCTCCTCCATGCAAGCATCTCCACCAACCCAAGATGAGGATCAAGCTCAAGATGATGAAAATGAAGATCAAGAAGATGAGCCACCACAAGAGGAGGACATTGATCAAGGGGGAGATGCCAATGATCAAGACAAGGAGGATGAGCAAGATCCAAGGCCGCCACACCCAAGAGTCCACCAAGCAATCCAACGAGATCACCCTGTGAACACCATCCTCGACGATATTCATAAGGGGGTAACCACTCGATCTCGTGTTGCTCATCTTTGTGAACATTACTCTTTTGTTTCCTCTATTGAGCCACACAGGGTAGAGGAAGCACTTCAAGATTCGGATTGGATGCTGGCGATGCAAGAGGAGCTCAACAACTTCACGAGGAATGAGGTATGGCACTTGGTGCCACATCCTAACCAAAATGTTGTAGGAACCAAGTGGATCTTCCGCAACAAGCAAGATGAGCATGGTGTGGTGACAAGGAACAAGGCACGACTTGTGGCCAAGGGTTATTCGCAAGTCGAAGGTTTGGATTTTGGTGAAACCTATGCACCCGTAGCTAGGCTTGAGTCAATTCGTATATTACTTGCCTATGCTACTTACCATGGCTTTAAGCTCTATCAAATGGACGTGAAGAGTGCCTTCCTCAATGGACCTATCAAGGAAGAGGTCTATGTTGAGCAACCTCCAGGCTTTGAAGATAGTGAGTATCCTAACCATGTGTATAAACTCTCTAAGGCGCTTTATGGGCTCAAGCAAGGCCCAAGAGCATGGTATGAATGCCTAAGAGATTTTCTTATCACTAATGGCTTCAAAGTCGGCAAGGCCGATCCTACTCTCTTTACTAAAACAATTGAAAATAATTTGTTTGTATGCCAAATTTATGTTGATGATATCATATTTGGGTCTACTAACAAATCTATTTGTGAAGAGTTTAGTAGGATCATGATTCAAAAATTCGAGATGTCTATGATGGGGGAGTTGAAGTATTTTCTAGGATTTCAAGTGAAGCAACTCTAAGAGGGCACTTTCATCAGCCAAACAAAGTACATTCAAGATATACTCACCAAGTTTGGAATGAAGGATGCCAAGCCCATCAAGACACCCATGGAAACCAATGGGCATCTCGACCTCGACACGGGAGGTAAATCCGTAGATCAAAAGGTATACCGGTCGATGATAGGATCTTTACTCTATTTATGTGCATCTCGACCGGACATTATGCTTTCTGTATGCATGTGTGCAAGATTTCAAGCCGATCCTAAGGAAGTTCACCTTAGGGCCGTGAAGAGAATCTTGAGATATTTAGTTCATACACTTAAGTTTGGTCTTTGGTACCCAAGGGATCCTCTTTTGATTTATTAGGATATTCCGATGCTGATTGGGCAGGGTGTAAAATTGATAGGAAGAGCACATCAGGGACTTGTCAGTTTCTGGGGAGATCCCTGGTGTCTTGGGCTTCAAAGAAACAAAACTCAGTAGCTCTTTCTACCGCCGAAGCCGAGTACATTGTCGTAGGCCATTGTTGCGCGCAATTGCTTTGGATGAGGCAAACCCTTAGGGACTATGGCTACAAATTTAACAAAGTCCCTCTCCTATGTGATAATGAGAGTGCAATCCGCATGGCGGATAATCCCGTTGAGCACAGCCGCACTAAGCACATAGCCATTCGGTATCACTTTTTGAGAGATCACCAACAAAGGGGGGATATCGAGATAGCCTATATAAACACCAAAGATCAATTGGCCGATATCTTTACCAAGCCTTTAGATGAGAAAACCTTTACCAAACTTAGGAATGAGCTAAATATTCTTGATTCTAGAAATTTTGATTGATTATTTGCACACATAGCTCATTTATATACCTTTGATCATATCTCTTCTATGTCTATGACTAATGTGTTTTCAAGTATAATCTTATGCTTAGTCATAGAATTGAAAGGGAAATGGAGTATTCGGCAAAGACGACGCTTCCACTCAACTCCATTGGTATTTGCCGGTATTCCGCATCATTCTCCACTTTGGTATAATCTTCACTCATATCTATTTGTTTGCCATTGGGGAGAAAGAAAAAGGGATTGTATTTCACTCACAAGTATCTGTTTTTGGCGATTCATGCCAAAGGGGGAGAAAGTATGAGCCCAAAGCAAAAGGACTGCACCACCACCGAATTTTAAAAATAAAGTTTTTAAATTGATATCTTATTGTGTTCAAAAGGGGGAGAAAGTTCTAGTATCTTCAAAAATTTGTAAAACCATCTTGAACAATAAGAGGAGAATTTCATTAAGGGGAAGTTTTGTTCATGTCAAAGGAAAAGCATTTGAAACAGGGGGAGAAAATTTCAAAATCTTGAAAATGCTTCTTTCAATCTTATTCATGTACCTTTTGCAAAAGGTTT
Source organism: Zea luxurians (assembly GCA_029449295.1). Lineage (NCBI taxonomy): Eukaryota > Viridiplantae > Streptophyta > Magnoliopsida > Poales > Poaceae > Zea > Zea luxurians. The sequence goes on from JAOPSE010000001.1 coordinate 191,993,366, forward strand.
TTGAAAAGAATTTTACAAAGAATTTGCAAAAACAAAACTTGTGGTGCAAGCGTGGTCCAAAATTTTAAATAAGAAGAAAACCATCCATGCGTATCTAATAGAAATAATTATTGGTTTAATTCCAAGCAACCTTTGCACTTCTTTATGCAAACTAGTTCAATTCTGCACTTTTATATTTGCTTTGGTTTGTGTTGGCATCAATCACCAAAAAGGGGGAGATTGAAAGGGAAATAGGGTCAAACCTTTTCCTATATGAATTTTGGTGGTTGAATTGCCCAACACAAAATAATTGGACTAACTAGTTTGCTCTAGATTATGAGTTTTACAGGTGCCAAAGGTTCAACACAAACCAATAAAAAGACCAAGAAAGGGTTCAAATAAAAATAGCAAAAGACAACCGAAGGCTGCCATGGTCTGGCGCACCAGACTATCCGGTGTGCCATCGAACAGTGTCCGATGCACCAGGGAGGATCAACTCAAACTTGCCAGCTTCGGGAATTTTGGGAAGCCGCTCCGCTATAATTCACCGGACTATCCGGTGTGCCATCAGAGCAACGGCTACTTCGCGCCAACGGTCGTCTGCAAAGGAAAACAGTGAAAGTGAACAGTGCGCGCCTGCGCGCGCAGAAGTCAGAGCAGGCGCCAGAAGGCGCACCGGACAGTGAACAGGACCTGTCCGGTGCACCACCGGACTGTCCGGTGGCCCCACTTGTCAGAGATCCAACGGTCGAACCCTAACGGTTGGGTGCGCCATACAACAGACAGCCTCCCCAATGGCCACTTTGGTGGTTGGGGCTATAAATACCCCCCAACCACCAACACTTCAAGGCATCCAAGTTTTCAGCCATTGCATTTAATACAAGAGCTCTAGACATCACTCCAAGACACAAACAAGAGATCAAATTCTCTCCCAAGTCCAAAGTTCACTCCAATCAAAATAGTGACTAGTGAGAGAGACATTTGTGTTCATTTGAGTTCTTGCGCCTGGATCTCTTTTCTTCTTCTTTCTTTCTTGTTCCCAACTCAATTGTAATCAAGGCAAGAGACACCAATTGTGTGGTGGTCCTTGTAGGGACTTAGTGTCCCGATTGATTGAGAAGAGAAGCTCACTCGGTCTAGGTGATCGTTTGAGAGAGGGAAAGGGTTGAAAGAGACCCGGTCTTTGTGACCACCTCAACAGGGAGTAGGTTTGCAAGAACCGAACCTCGGTAAAACAAATCACCGTGTCATCGACTCTATTTCCTTGGTTGATTTGTTTTTCCCTCTCTTTCGGACTCGTTTATATTTCTAACGCTAACCCTGGCTTGTAGTTGTGCTTAAGTTTATAATTTTCAGATTCTGCCTATTCAACCCCCCCTCTAGGCGACTTTCAGCTAGCAAAGAGCTCAGGATATTTGGCCATCAGATCATCTTCATGCTCCCAAGTTGCCTCTTCTTCGGACTGATGACCCCATCTGACTTTGCAAATTCTGATAGTCTTCCTTCGGGTGACTCTGTCTGCAGTCTCAATGATGTGCGTTGGCTTCTCAATATAGGTCAAGTCTTCTTGGACTTCAAGATCCTCCACTGGCAACTGCTCTTCTGGCACACACAGACATTTCTTCCACTGAGACACATGAAAGACATTATGCACAACAGACAAATTTTCTGGCAGACTGAGCTGATAGGCCACTTCTCCACGCCTGGCGAGAATTTGATACGGACCAATGTAGCGGGGTGCTAGCTTGCCTTTGACTCCGAATCTTCTGACTCCTCTGATAGGTGACACTTTCAGGTAGACAAAATCTCCAACTTCGAAACTCGGTTCTCTTCTTCTTGTGTCTGCATAACTTCGCTGCCTTGATTGCGCTATCTTCAGGTTCTCCCGAACCATCTTGATGTTCTCTTTAGCTTCAAGCATAATGTCTGGCCCAAACACTTGCTTTTCCCCATGCTGATCCCATTGCAACGAGGTTTCTACAACTCCTTCCATAAAGCGCCTGAAATAGTGACATCTTCAAGCTGGCCTGGTAGCTGTTGTTATAGGAGAACTCTGCATAAGGTAGCCTCTTGTCCCATCCGGACTGATCTTGCAACGCACAAGCTCTCAACATGTCTTCAAGAATTTGATTGGTTCTTTCGGTCTGACCATCTGTTTGCGGATGATAAGCTGAACTGAAATTCAGATGTGTACCCAAGGCTTCATGCAACTGCTGCCAGAAATGAGAGGTGAACTGTGTTCCTCTGTCTGACACTATCTTCTTTGGCACACCATGAAGACAAACGATCTGGGACATGTACAACTCTGCCAATACTGCACTGCTGTAGTTGGTCTTGACAGGTATGAAGTGGGCTGACTTGGTTAAGCGGTCCACTACTACCCAAATGGAATCGTAGCCGGCTCGAGTGCGAGGCAATCCGACAATGAAGTCCATATCGATTTCATCCCATTTCCACTGAGGAATTCGTAACGGTTGCAACAACCCAGTTAGACTTTGATGCTCTGTCTTGATCCTTTGACAACTATCACACATAGCCACGTGCTCTGCGATTTCCCTCTTCATTCCGTACCACCAGAATTTCTTCTTCAGATCCTAATACATCTTCTCACTTCCGGGGTGTATAGAATAAGCGGTCTCATGAGCTTCCTTAAGGATCAATTCCCGAATAGACTGGACATTGGGAACACACAAGCGGTCTTTGAACCATATCACAGCTTCTGCATCTTCCCGAAAATCTTTGCCTCTACCTTCTAGAATCAGTTGTCGGACTTCACTGATCTTCTCATCGTTCTTCTGTGCTTCTTTGATTTCCCGCTCCAAGGTGGGTTCTAACTCAACTGTTACTCCTCGCATATTGTTCAGAAACCCGAGATTCAACCTGTCAAACTCTTTGGCCAACTCATAAGGCATCAGATGAGTGACCATCCGGTTGACTTGACTCTTCCTGCTCAAAGCATCTGCCACTACGTTCGCTTTGCCTGGATGGTAATGAATCTCCAATTCATAGTCTTTGATCAACTCTAACCATCTTCTTTGCCTCATATTCAACTCTGACTGAGTGAATGTGTACTTCAAACTCTTGTGGTCTATGTAAACATCACATTTCTGCCCATACAGATAGTGCCTCCATGTCTTCAGTGCGTGAACCACTACTGCCAACTCTAGGTCATGGATTGGATAATTCTTCTCATGAACCTTCAGCTGTCGGGACGAGTAAGCCACAACTCTTCCCTCTTGCATCAACACACATCCCAAACCAGTGTAACAAGCATCGCAATACACCAAGAAGGGCTTGTGCACATCAGGCAAGACTAAGGCAGGTGCTATAGTCAACTTCTCTTTTAGCGCTTCAAAGGCCTCTTGGAATTTCTAGGTCCACTTGAACTCAACTTTGTTGCCTAGCAAAGTTGTCATTGGTTTTGCAATCTTCAAGAACCCTTCGATAAATAGCCGATAATATCCGGCCATTCCAATGAAGCTCTTGATTCCTCGAGCATCTGTTGGCGCTTTCCAATTCAGAATGCCTGCCACTTTCTTCGGATCCACAGCCAATCCTTCTTTGTTTATTATGTGACCCAAGAACAGGACTTCATCAATCCAGAACTCGCACTTGCTCAACTTTGCATACAGTTGGTGCTCTCGCAATCTCTGCAATACCATCCTCAAATGATCTGCATGCTCCTCCTCACTTTGAGAATATATAAGAATGTCATCAATAAATACCACCACAAACTTGTCGAGGTAATCCATGAATACACTGTTCATCAGATTCATGAAGAAGGCCGGTGCATTCGTTAGGCCAAAAGACATCACAGTGAACTCATACAACCCATACTTGGTAATGAATGTCGTCTTCGGAATGTCTGAGGGTTGAATCCTGAGCTGGTGATAACCTGACCTTAGATCTATCTTTGAGAACACGCTAGCTCCTCTCAACTGGTAGAACAGATCTTCTATTCTGGGCAAGGGGTACTTATTCTTGATTGTGACCTCATTCAAAGCTCGATAATCGATACACATCCTTCTAGTGACATCTTTCTTCTCCACAAATAGGACAGGGGTGGCCCAAGGCGAGGTGCTTGGCCAGATGTAACCTTTCTCTGACAGCTCATCAATCTGCTTCTTAAGCTCAACTAACTCTAGTCCAGATACTCTGTAAGCTCTCTTAAAGATGGGGGCGATGCCAGGAAGAAGCTCTATGGCGAACTCAACTTTTCGCTTAGGTGGCATACCTAGTAAGTCCTTTGGGAACACATCTGGGAATTCTGACACAACCTTGATAATCTCAAGTGGATCTGCTTCACTGCTATTAACAACCATCTAATAACAACTTCCTTTCTTTGGCTCAGGCGGGACTAACTCGGTCACCACTTCCTCTCCTAGTGGGGACATCAACTTGATTGTCCTCTTATCACAACTGATAACTGTCTGATACATATCTAGCCAGTTCATCCATAGGATGACATCTATTCCCTGAGTACCCATTACTATGAGGTTAGCGGGAAACGCTATTCCCCTTATTTCCACACTTACATTCAAGCAAATGCTATCGGCTCGAATTCTACCACTGGCTAAGTCAATTTGAATGGGGGTTGACATGGTAGTTATTGGAAGATTATGTGCTTCTACCCATGATGCAGTAATGAATGAATGCGTTGCTCCAGTATCGAATAACACTTCTGCAATATGGGAGTCGACTGGGAACATACCTACTATCATGCCGGGGGTCTCCTGAACTGCTTCAGCCTCCAAGTGGTTCAGTCTCCTATGGTTGTAGCGTGGCTGAGAGTGGTTGCCTGCTCCAGGCTGAGACACATTCTGCTTTGCTGGGGCGCCAGGGCCTGACTGCTGCTAGGCTGCCTTCTTCGGACATTGCATCACCCAATGGCCTTGCTCTCCACAGTGGAAACATGCCTTGCTTCTGCCTTGAACTAGTGCTGTTTGACTGCTCTGCTGGTTTGCTGGGGCAAGAAGACGAGGTGCCTGCTGATTCTCCCTCTAGAACTGACCTCCTCCTGACTGATTGTGCTGGTGATTCTGTTGCTGGTTGTAACACCATAAAAGCCATCAATTGAAATAATAAATTTAGATATTATATTAATTAGGTTAATAATTTTTTTAAGTGTTTAATTATTTATTTGCATCGTTTTCTTTGCATGCGCTTGATTTCTTATCGGATGTTTAATATCAATTCATTTTAAAAAGAGATACTAGTAATTAAATAATAATTAAGAAATATAGTAATAATTAGTCTAAAAACAAGTATTCTATTTATAAATATTTTTGGTAATTTTTTTATTATTTATGAATTTTTGAGCTCTTTAATAAGCATTTCGGAATTAAAAAAACTAACCCACACAGCCGGCCCACTTAAGGGCCCATTGCCCCCAAACCCTAGTCTTGCGCGCGCCTGGCTGGTTTTCCAGCCACAGCCGCCGTCGCCTCCCTCACTTCCCTCTCTCTTCTCTCTTCTCTCTCTCCCACACTCTCTCTCCCTCGCCGCTCCTCTCTTCTCTCTCTACTCTCTCTCTCGCGCGCGCTCGCCTGCACGTTCGTCGCGCCGACTCGCTCCACCGCGCGCAGCCGCCCAGGCGCTCGCGCAGCCGCGCGCGACGCCCCGCGCCTGGCCCCACTGCGCCGAGCGCGCCACCCGAGGCCGACGCCGCGCGCCCTGCGCGTTCGCGATGCCGAGCCCCGCCCTGCCCCGAGACGAACCGCCGAGCGAGCCCAGGCCGAGTCCGACCCGACTGCAGCCGCGCGCACGACCCCGACGCCGGCCCCTGCGCGCGTTACTGTCCCGACGCCGCGATTCCCACGCGCGAAGCCGAAGATTAATACCGCACGCCCGTTTGGAATCTCGCGTCATGGAGCTTAATTCCGTCCGTTCCCTCTCCCATTAACTCTCCCAGTGAAGAACGCCATTGATGGTCCACGAAGAACCAGCGACCTCTCCTCTCCCTCCTGCTCTCTATAAAAGGCAGCAGAGCCTCCCCATTCCTGCCTACTCGAGTTTGCCTCTCTCTCTCTCTAGCACTCCTCGCTCATCGCTAGTGCCGTTGTCGTACGTTGCCGTTCGTCGCCAGAGCCCGTAGATCGCCGGAGTGTGACGTTCGTCGCCGGAGTTCAGCGGAGCCACGCACTCGCCGTCCGTAGTTGAGCCTTGCTCTCCGCCCGGCCGAAACCCGTCGATCCATCCCCGCCACACGCACGAACCCGAGGTTGATGACGACCCAATTTTATTTTATGTATTTTATAAAGTGCTTTTTGATTCGATTCATGAGTTGTATATTTTGTTTGTTGTAATATGAACGCATGTGATTCCGATTTATGTATATGTGTGCGTTATGGAATTTATTAGAGACATGCGATTAGTAGTGCACCGTGTTATTTCATGTTAATCGACGCGTTGATTTTGGTTTAGAGAAATATGACGTAGATTTAATGGTCACACGTTGGTGATAAAAAATACTAGATAAGAATTTATAGTCAATTTTGGTCACAATAAATTCTAGAAACTATTTGGAGAATTATAGGTGCATTTTAAGTAGATTTAGAAAAATGGTGTAGAACGCATGTCATAGGAATAAAATAGGATTTTTAGATGATTTATCCGATTATTTAATTAATATCTTCTTTTAGAAAGAAAAGAGAAAATATCACCGGTAGTGTGGTAAATAGATTTTTACTAGTTAAATAATCATGTTCGCAAATTGAGCACTTAGATTTTTAGACTAAACAAAATATTAGTTTATGTAAAAATATCCTCGTTTAGGTTATAAAAAGTCCAATTACCGATTTATGTAGATTTTTAGAATATTAGTATTATTAAATTCATTTTTTTGCTATACTAACTAATTTGAGTTAGAAATAATAAAAGGTATTAATCTATTAGTATTAAAAGACAATAAGTATTATTTATCTCCATTGATGATGTTAAAATAAATTAATACTAGTTAAAACTATATTTATTACACCCACCAATAAATTCACCATTAGGACTCACAATAATGGCCACAATTGAATTAATAAGTATTTACGCGATTAGTACGTAATTAAGAGATATTTAGTGCGATGTGTTAATGTGTGCTTAATGACGTATTGGTGTATGTTTATGAAATGGTGCATGTTTGTTTATTGGTTTATGTTTTATTTTTGTATGTGCGCCATGCGACTCTATTAGAAGCGGATTGTGCGGTAGGCGATCCGAACTCGTTCGAGGACGATCCGCAGGACCCGCTTGAACAAGGCAAGTGGATTCTCCCTCTGCATATTCTGTTTGTACCTATTCATTGCATATAATAATGTTTACCTTTTGATATATTGCATAACTTGATGGGATAACCTAATTAAGGATTTCCTAGATTTACTACCTATATTCCTTGTTTTACCTGGGAAAATTGTTAAGCTGTGCAAGATTTATGCTATCGCCCAACTTAATGATTCCTAATGTCACTCATTAATTGGTTTTAATGTTCCAAGGATTTAATTGGCAATTATGGCATTAACCCGATGGTTAAGATAACATTATTACAAATTTAATTGGAACATAGAGTGACCACCCAGGATAACAGTGCAACCACGAGTGCTATCATGGCTCTGGCTTTGGTAATTAGCTCTATATGCTTAGTGCCTAGCAACCTTACCTGAAAGATGGGCAAGAGGGGGAGCGGTAGGTGCTGGCAGCCCACGTTAACATGGGGTCGTATTCTTGGCTAAGGTACTTCAACCAGGGGGCCACCACCGTCGTCTTAGAAACCTTAGCGGGTTGCTTCGTATTAAGTGTATTTTGTGAAAACCTCATAATGGATCCCTAGCCATTCACCTCGGCAGTGTCTAAGGGTCCGATCAACCCGGGCTAGATGGGATACATGGCTTGTGGGTAAAGTTGTACCACCTCTGCAGAGTGTAAAACTGATATATCAGCCGTGCTCCCGGTTATGAGCGACCTGGACTCCTCACATGATAATTGAACTTAAAGATGGACATAAATTGGGATCCGATGATCTGCCAATAATTTGCTTAAGTGGTTTCACTTAAGTGTTTTTGCTAGACTCATATTCCTTTGTATAAATGGGATATTTGGGATTCACACTTATTAGTAAGACAGGTGTTGTTAATAAAATATTGATCAACTAAAATGCTTACTGCTCAGACTTAGCCTCACCTTGTTATACCTGCATTAATTTTTCCCCCACTTGCTGAGCCCCGACCATAAGTGAGCTCACCCTTGCTAATATTTTGATCAGAGGGTGATGCTGGAGACTTTGATGGAGAATTTATCGACGAGGAATTCTAAGTCTAACGATGCGCCGGTCAACTTCCTGTGAAAGATTGCCCAGTTGTTTATTTCCGCTTTACTTTGATGTGATACTTGTTCAAGATACAATATTTCAGATGATGTAATAAAGTATTATACTCTCTTTACGCCTTTATTGCATTGTCTTTTGATATATTACACTTGTGACGTCAACATATGTGTGGAGATGGATCCTGGCACACATATGGTATGCGCTCGGTTCTACCCCCTGGAACCGGGTGTGACACTGGTGCTGAGGATACTGCCTTTGAAACTGCTGTTGCTGAGGTGGGCGCTGGTTCTGCCTGAACTGCTGAGGCGGGTTGCATGAGAAACGAGGGCGATTGCTGCTTCCAGGCTGAGGTCCACTGATCTTACTCTTGCGATCCTCCGTCTCTTTACGCTTCCTCTCTGTCATGATTGCTCTATCAATCCGGTGCTGAAACGTGGGGAAAGTATGATTCATCAGTTGATACAGCAGAGGGTCGACCAAGCCTCTCAAGAATCGATACTGCCTCTTGGCGTCGGTGTTGACATCTTCAGGAGCATAGCGAGACAGCTGCAGAAACCTGTCTCGATACTCACTGACAGACATTGACCCTTGCTTGAGTGCTAGGAACTCCTCCTTCTTCACTGTCATTAGACCTGCAGGAACATGGTACTAACAGAAGCTATCTCTAAATTCTTCCCAGGTGATGGCATCAAGGTTGGCATGGGTGGCGAGATAAGACTCCCACTAGGACTGGGCTGCTCCTCTCAACAGACGGGGACCATACAGAACTTTCTCCCTGTCATGACACTGAGCGGTATGCAACTCCCGCTCCATAGTTATCGGGGACCATAATTAGGGGTACCCTCAAGGCTCCTAATTCTCAGCTGTTAACCCCCATCAGCACAAAGCTGCAAAGTGAGAGCACCTAGAGGGGGGGTGAATAGGTGATCCTGTAAAACTTCAAACTTAAGCCACAAACTTTGTTAAGTGTTAGCACAAATAATGCCAAGTGGCTAGAGAGGAGTCTCAACAAAACACAGAAACCACAGAAGATCAATCACAGAGAAGACACAGTGGTTTATCCCGTGGTTCGGCCAAGACCAACGCTTGCCTACTCCACGTTGTGGCGTCCCAACGGACGAGGGTTGCAATCAACCCCTCTCAAGCGGTCCAAAGACCCACTTGAATACCACGGTGTTTTGTTTTCTTTTCTTTATCCCGTTTGCAAGGAATCTCCACAAATTGGAGTCTCTTGCCCTTACAAGTATATGATCACAAAGAAGCACAGAGTAAGGGAGGGAAGCAACACACACAAATCCACAGCGAAATGCGCACACACACGGCCAAGAATCGAGCTCGAATGACTATCTCAAAGTTCTCACTAGAACGGAGCTCGAATCACTTAGAATCACAAACGAATGCGCAAAGAATGAGTGTGGATGATCAAGAATGCTCTAAGGTTGCTTGGGTGTCTCCTCCATGCGCCTAGGGGCCCCTTTTATAGCCCCAAGGCAGCTAGGAGCCGTTGAGAGCAAATCTGGAAGGCTATCCTTGCCTTCTGTCGTCGGGGGCACCGGACAGTCCGGTGCACACCGGACATTGTCCGGTGCCCGATTTCTTTCCTTAAACAGCACTGCCGACCGTTGTAGACTGTTGCAGATCTGGGAGCCGTTGGCGCACCGGACATGTCCGGTGCACACCGGACAGTCCGGTGCCGTCTTCTAGCCGTTGGCTCGGCCACGTGTCCCGCGCAGATTGCGCGGCCGACCGTTGGCCCGGCCGACCGTTGGCTCACCGGACAGTCCGGTGCACACCGGACAGTCCGGTGAATTTTAGCCATACGTCGCCGGTTGATTCCCGAGAGCAGCCACTTCGCGCCGAGCTAGCCTGGCGCACCGGACATGTCCGGTGCACACCGGACAGTCCGGTGTACCCAGACTGGGCAGACTTTGGCTGCTCGAGCCATCTCTTTTCCAACTCGATTTTTTCTGTTTCCAGCACTTAGACACAGTACATTAGTCCATAAAACAATGTACTAAGTCTGAGAAACATAACTTTATCCTTGATTTGTACTTTGTCCACCATTTTACAATTAGGCACTTGTGTTGGGCACTAAATCACCAAAATACTTAGAAATGGCCCCAGGGCACATTTCCCTTTCAATCTCCCCCTTTTTGGTGATTTATGCCAACACAACATAAAGTAAGTAGAACAAGTACAAAAACACTTCAAATAAGAACTCAAATTATTTTGATTCAATTTTGACATATATGGATCACTCTATGCCACCACTTGGTTTGTTTTTGCAAATCAAACTCAAATCTCTATCTCTAAGTCAAACACACATGTTGAACCATAAAGAGAGTCATTCCAAAAGAGATTGATCAAAGATTTCAAAAACTCCCCCTTTTTCCCATAATCAATACTTCTCCCCACAAGAAGCCAACTTTTGATAAGAGAGACAACAAAAGAGTTTTGACAAACCAAAAACTCTATTCTACTATTTTCGAAATCTCTCAAGTGGTAGCTGATCCATTTATCGCTTTGGCCTTTATTTTCTCCCCCTTTGGCATCAAACACCAAAACGGGATTAATCTAGGCTCTATAACCCCATTGCCTCACCAAAATCTTCAATTAAGAGCAAATGGCAATAAGAGTTCATGAGATGAACTTGGAATAAGTTACCCTCTCATCGGAGTGCAGTGGAAGTCTTTCATGGTCCAAGTCCACCTTTTCCCTTTCAATTCTCCTTTGAGACTAAAACAAGCAAACTCAAGCATATGGTTAGTCTCAAAGGGTCAAGTTGTAACACATCTCCCCCTAAAATTGTGCATCACTTTGCAACGGACTTGTGAGGTCCAGGGAGTGTTTGTACAACTTGAGCACCATACTTAACAACAAAATGCAAAAAAGGAACATGATCAAAAGCATCAATACATATATGCTACAATTCAATCCAAGTTCCGCGAATCTAAGACATTTAGCTCACTACGCAGCCTGCAAAAGGTCTTCTCATCTAAAGGCTTGGTAAAGATATCGGCTAGCTGGTTCTCGGTGCTAACATGAAACACTTCGATATCTCCCTTTTGCTGGTGGTCTCTCAAAAAGTGATGTCGGATGTCAATGTGCTTTATGCGGCTGTGCTCAACAGGATTTTCCGCTATTCGGATAGCACTCTCATTGTCACATAGGAGTGGGACTTTGCTCAGATTGTAGCCAAAGTCCCTGAGGGTTTGCCTCATCCAAAGTAGTTGCGCACAACACTGTCCTGCGGCAACGTACTCGGCCTCAGCGGTGGATAGGGCAACGGAGGTTTGTTTCTTAGAGTTCCATGACACCAGGGACCTTTCTAAGAATTGGCACGTCCCTGATGTACTCTTCCTATCGACCTTACATCCAGCATAGTCGGAGTCTGAGTATCCAACCAAGTCAAAGGTAGACCCCTTTGGATACCAGAGTCCGAGGCAAGGCGTAGCAACCAAATATCTAAGAATTCGCTTCACTGCCACTAAGTGACACTCCTTAGGATCGGATTGAAATCTAGCACACATGCATACGCTAAGCATAATATCCGGTCTACTAGCACATAAATAAAGTAAAGACCCTATCATTGACCGGTATGCTTTTTGATCAACGGACTTACCTCCTTTGTTGAGGTCGGTGTGTCCGTCGGTCCCCATCGGAGTCTTTGCGGGCTTGGCGTCCTTCATCCCAAACCGCTTCAGCAAGTCTTGCGTGTACTTTGTTTGGGAGATGAAGGTGCCGTCCTTGAGTTGCTTCACTTGGAACCCAAGGAAGTAGGTCAACTCGCCCATCATCGACATCTCGAATTTCTGCGTCATCACCCTGCTAAACTCTTCACAAGACTTTTGGTTAGTAGAACCAAATATTATGTCATCGACATAAATTTGGCACACAAAAAGATCACCTTCGCAAGTCTTAGTAAAAAGAGTTGGATCGGCTTTCCCAACCTTGAAAGCATTAGCAATTAAAAAGTCTCTAAGGCATTCATACCATGCTCTTGGGGCTTGCTTAAGTCCATAGAGCGCCTTAGAGAGCTTACACACGTGGTCGGGGTACCGTTCATCCTCGAAGCCAGGGGGCTGCTCCACGTACACCTCCTCTTTTATCGGCCCGTTGAGGAAAGCGCTCTTCACATCCATTTGGTACAACCTGAAAGAATGGTGAGCGGCATATGCTAGCAAGATACGAATTGATTCTAGCCTAGCCACAGGAGCAAAAGTCTCCTCAAAGTCCAAACCTGCGACTTGGGCATAACCTTTTGCCACAAGTCGAGCCTTGTTCCTCGTCACCACCCCGTGCTCGTCCTGTTTGTTGCGGAACACCCACTTGGTTCCCACAACATTTTGCTTGGGACGAGGCACCAGTGTCCAAACTTCATTGCGCTTGAAGTTGTTGAGTTCCTCCTGCATGGCCAATACCCAATCCGGATCTAGCAAGGCCTCCTCTACCCTGAAAGGCTCAATAGAAGAGACAAAGGAGTAATGCTCACAAAAATTAACTAATCGAGATCGAGTAGTTACTCCCTTGCTAATGTCACCCAAAATTTGGTCGACGGGATGATCCCTTTGAATCACCGCTCGAACTTGGGTCGGAGGTGCCGGTTGCGCTTCTTCCTCCATCACGCGATCATCTTGTGCTCCCCCTTGATCACACGCCTCCTTTTGATGAACCTGTTCATCGTCTTGAGTTGGGGGATGCACCGTTGTTGAGGAAGAAGGTTGATCTCGTTCATCTTGTTCCTGTGGCCGCACTTCTCCAATCGCCATGGTTCGTATAGCGGCTGTCGGAACATCTTCTTCATCTACATCATCACAATCAACAACTTGCTCTCTTGGAGAGCCATTAGTCTCATCAAATACAACGTCGCTAGAGACTTCAACCAAACCCGATGATTTGTTGAAGACCCTATACACCTTTGTATTTGAATCATAACCTAATAAAAACCCTTCTACAGCTTTGGGAGCAAATTTAGAATTTCTACCCTTCTTCACTAGAATGTAGCACTTGCTCCCAAATACACGAAAGTAAGATACATTGGGTTTGTTACCGGTTAGTAGCTCATACGACGTCTTTTTGAGGAGGCGGTGAAGGTAGACCCTGTTGATGGCGTGGCAAGCCGTGTTCACGGCTTCCGACCAAAAGCACTCAGGGGTCTTGAATTCTCCAAGCATAGTCCTCGCCATATCTATGAGCGTCCTGTTCTTCCTCTCTACCACACCATTTTGCTGAGGTGTGTAGGGAGCGGAGAACTCGTGCTTGATCCCTTCCTCCTCAAGAAACTCCTCCACTTGAAGGTTCTTGAACTCGGACCCGTTGTCGCTCCTTATCTTCTTCACCTTGAGCTCAAACTCATTTTGAGCTCTCCTGAGGAAGCGCTTGAGGGTCCCTTGGGTTTCAGACTTATCCTGCAAAAAGAATACCCAAGTGAAGCGGGAAAAATCATCAACAATAACTAGACCATACTTACTTCCTCCTATGCTCAGATAGGCGACGGGTCCGAAGAGGTCCATATGCAGCAGCTCCAGAGGTCTTGACGTGGTCATCACGTTCTTGCTGTGATGTGCTCCTCCCACTTGTTTACCTGCTTGACAAGCTGCACAAGGTCTATCTTTTTCGAAATAAACATTGGTTAGACCTATCACGTGTTCTCCCTTTAGAAGCTTGTGGAGGTTCTTCATCCCCACATGTGCTAAGCGGCGATGCCACAGCCAGCCCATGCAAGTCTTAGCCATTAAGCATGCATCTAGACCGGCCTCTTCTTTTGCAAAATCAACTAAGTAAAGCTTGCCATCTAGTACACCCTTAAACGCTAGTGAACCATCACATCTTCTAAAGACAGACACATCTACATTTGTAAAAAGACAATTATATCCCATATTGCATAGTTGACTAACAGATAGCAAATTGTAACCAAGAGACTCAACTAAAAACACATTGGAGATTGAGTGTTCATTAGAAATTGCAATTTTACCTAACCCTTTTACCTTGCCTTGATTCCCATCACCGAATATAATTGAATCTTGGGAATCCTTATTTTTGACGTAGGAGGTGAACATCTTCTTCTCCCCCGTCATATGGTTTGTGCATCCGCTGTCGATAATCCAGCTTGAACCCCCGGATGCATAAACCTGCAAGGCAAATTTAGGCTTGGGTCTTAGGTACCCAACTCATGTTGGGTCCTACAAGGTTAGCACATATATCCTTAGGGACCCAAATGCAAGTTTTATCTCCCTTGCATCTTGCCCCTAACTTCCTAGCAATTACCTTCTTACCCTTTCTACAAATAGCAAAGGGAGCATTGCAAGCATAATAAATGGTAGAAGGTTTGTTCACAACTTTTCTAGGAACATGAGCAAAATTTCTCCTAGGCATATGCACAACATTTCTCCTACACATATCTCTATCATGCTTATAGGAAGAACTAGAAGCAAACATGGCATGAGAATCATAAACATGTGAATCAAAATCATTATAAGCATTTCTAGCATGTCTCCTATCATGGTACAAGAAGGCATGGTTCTTTTTAGCACTATTAGCCATAGGGGCCTTCCCTTTCTCCTTGACGAAGATGGGAGCCTTATGGCTTGTTAAGTTCTTGGCCTCTCTCTTGAAGCCAAGACCATCCTTAATTGAGGGGTGTCTACCAACCATGTAGGCATCCCTTGCAAATTTTATTTTATCAACTTCACTCTTGCTAGTCTTAAGTTGAGCATTAAGACTAGCCAATTCATCATTAAGTTTTGAAATTGAAACTAGGTGTTCACTACAAGCATTAACATCAAAATCCTTACACCTAGTGCAAATTGTAACATTTTCAACACAAGAGTTACTTGCTACTTCTACTTTAGCAGTTAAAACATTAATTTCACCTTTTAAAGAAGAAATGGTTTCATTACAAGTAGAAAGTTCACAAGAAAGCATTCCATTTCTTTTAACTTCTAGAGCAAGTGAATTTTGTGCACTAACAAATTTATCATGCTCTTCATATAAAAGGTCTTCTTGTTTCTCTAAGATTCTATCCTTTTCATTCAAGGCATCAATCAATTCATTAATCTTAGCTATTTTAGTTCTATCCAATCCTTTGAATAAACTAGAGTAATCTATTTCTTCATCACTAGATTCATCATCACTAGAAGAATCATAAGTATTAGCATTACGAGTGATTACCTTCTTTTCCCTTGCCATGAGGCAAGTGTGATGCTCGTTGGGGAAGAGAGCCGATTTGTTGAAGGCAGTGGCGGCGAGTCCTTCGTCGTCGGAGTCGGACGAAGAGCAATCCGAATCCCACTCCTTTCCAAGGTGTGCTTCGCCTTTGGCCTTCTTGTAAACCTTCTTGTTCTCTCTCTTCCCATTTTTCCCTTGCTCCTGGTCACTATCATTTTCGGGACAGTTAGCAATAAAATGACCAACCTTACCACATTTGAAGCATGAGCGCTTCCCCTTTGTCTTGGTCTTGCTTGGCTGCCCCTTGCGACCATTTAGCGCCGTCTTGAATCTCTTGATGATGAGAGCCATCTCTTCATCATTGAGCCCGGCCGCCTCAACTTGCGCCACCTTGCTAGGTAGCGACTCCTTGCTCCTCGTTGCCTTTAGAGCAATGGGTTGAGGCTCGTGGAGTGGACCGTTCAACGCGTCGTCGACGTATCTTGCCTCCTTGATCATCATCCGCCCGCTTACAAATTTTCCAAGTACCTCCTCGGGCGTCATCATCGTGTACCTGGGATTTTCACGAATATTGTTCACGAGATGAGGATCAAGAACGGTAAAGGACCTTAGCATTAGGCGGACGACATCGTGGTCCGTCCATCGCGTGCTTCCGTAGCTCCTTATTTTGTTGATAAGGGTCTTGAGCCGGTTGTATGTTTGGGTTGGCTCCTCTCCCCTTATCATGGCGAATCGTCCAAGCTCGCCCTCCACCAACTCCATTTTGGTGAGCATGGTGATGTCATTCCCCTCGTGAGAGATCTTGAGGGTGTCCCATATTTGCTTAGCATTGTCCAAGCCGCTCACCTTGTTGTACTCTTCCCTGCACAAGGACGCTAAGAGAACAGTAGTAGCTTGTGCATTTCTATGGATTTGTTCATTTATGAGCATAGAGTTATCCGAGCTATCAAACTTCATTCCATTCTCTACAATCTCCCAAATGCTTGGATGGAGAGAGAATAAGTGACTACGCATTTTGTGACTCCAAAATCCGTAGTCCTCCCCATCGAAGTGTGGAGGTTTGCCAAGAGGAATGGAAAGCAAAAGCGAATTCGAACTATGTTGAATACGAGAATAATCAAATGAAAAGTTCGAATTGACCGTCTTTTTGTAGTCGTTGTCGTCGTCCTTTTGGGAAGAAGTGGACTCATCACTATCGTCGTAGTAGATGATCTCCTTGATGCGCCTTGTCTTCTTCTTCTTCCCTTCCTTCCGTCTATGACCCGAGCCGGAGTCGGTAGGCTTGTCGTCCTTCGGCTCGTTGACGAAGGATTCCTTCTCTTTGTCATTGATCACGACACCCTTCCCCTTAGGATCCATCTCTTCGGGCGGTTAGTCCCTTTGCGAAGAGAACCTGGCTCCGATACCAATTGAGAGCACCTAGAGGGGGGGTGAATAGGTGATCCTGTAAAACTTCAAACTTAAGCCACAAACTTTGTTAAGTGTTAGCACAAATAATGCCAAGTGGCTAGAGAGGAGTCTCAACAAAACACAGAAACCACAGAAGATCAATCACAGAGAAGACACAGTGGTTTATCCCGTGGTTCGGCCAAGACCAACGCTTGCCTACTCCACGTTGTGGCGTCCCAACGGACGAGGGTTGCAATCAACCCCTCTCAAGCGGTCCAAAGACCCACTTGAATACCACGATGTTTTGTTTTCTTTTCTTTATCCCGTTTGCAAGGAATCTCCACAAATTGGAGTCTCTTGCCCTTACAAGTATATGATCACAAAGAAGCACAGAGTAAGGGAGGGAAGCAACACACACAAATCCACAGCGAAATGCGCACACACACGGCCAAGAATCGAGCTCGAATGACTATCTCAAAGTTCTCACTAGAACGGAGCTCGAATCACTTAGAATCACAAACGAATGCGCAAAGAATGAGTGTGGATGATCAAGAATGCTCTAAGGTTGCTTGGGTGTCTCCTCCATGCGCCTAGGGGCCCCTTTTATAGCCCCAAGGCAGCTAGGAGCCGTTGAGAGCAAATCTGGAAGGCTATCCTTGCCTTCTGTCGTCGGGGGCACCGGACAGTCCGGTGCACACCGGACATTGTCCGGTGCCCGATTTCTTTCCTTAAACAGCACTGCCGACCGTTGTAGACTGTTGCAGATCTGGGAGCCGTTGGCGCACCGGACATGTCCGGTGCACACCGGACAGTCCGGTGCCGTCTTCTAGCCGTTGGCTCGGCCACGTGTCCCGCGCAGATTGCGCGGCCGACCGTTGGCCCGGCCGACCGTTGGCTCACCGGACAGTCCGGTGCACACCGGACAGTCCGGTGAATTTTAGCCGTACGTCGCCGGTTGATTCCCGAGAGCAGCCACTTCGCGCCGAGCTAGCCTGGCGCACCGGACATGTCCGGTGCACACCGGACAGTCCGGTGTACCCAGACTGGGCAGACTTTGGCTGCTCGAGCCATCTCTTTTCCAACTCGATTTTTTCTGTTTCCAGCACTTAGACACAATACATTAGTCCATAAAACAATGTACTAAGTCTGAGAAACATACCTTTATCCTTGATTTGTACTTTGTCCACCATTTTACAATTAGGCACTTGTGTTGGGCACTAAATCACCAAAATACTTAGAAATGGCCCAAGGGCACATTTCCCTTTCACAAAGGCCTGATGGGTGCGATCAAGTCAGAGATCAGTCCATTCGAGGGACTCGATCATGCCTCGCCCGAGCCTAGCCTCGGACAAGGGCAGCCGACCCCGGAGGATCTCCGCCTCGCCCGAGGCCCCCCTTCCAGCAGCGAACACGTTCCCGGCTCGCCCGAGGCCCTGTCTTCGCCAAGAAGCAACCCCGACCAAATCGCAGGAGCATTTAATGCAAAGGTGGCCTGACACCTTTACCCTGACGCGCGCCCCTCAGCTGACAGAGCCGAAGTGACCGCCATCACTTCGCCGCTCCACTGACCGGTCTGTCAGAAAGACAGCGCCGCTTGCGCCGCTCTGACTGCGGTGCCGCTTGACAGAGTGAGGCTGACAGGCAGTCAGGCCCGGCCGCACACCATAGGAAACTCCGCTCCGCCCGACCCAGGGCTCAGACTCGAGCTAAGCCCCGGAAGACGGCGAACTCCGCTCCGCCCGACCCAGGGCTCGGACTCGGGCTAAGCCCCGGAAGACGACGAACTCCGCTCCGCCCGACCCAGGGCTCGGACTCGGGCTAAGCCCCGGAAGACGGCGAACTCTGCTCCGCCCGATCCAGGGCTCGAACTTGGGCTCAGCCCCAGAAGACGATGAACTCCGCTTCGCTCGACCCCAGGACTCCAACTCCGCCCTGGCCTCAGCCGACGGCCTCCGCCTCGCCCGACCTAGGGGCTCGGACTCGGCCTCGGCCACGGAAGACGAACTCGACCTCGACCTCGGAGGAGCCTCCATATCGCCCAACCTAGGGCGCGGACCTCCATATTTCCACCTCTCTCATGCCCAACTCCGGCCACCTCGCTTTCCCCCCTTCGCGCTCGGCCTCGCGTCGACCCATCTGGACTGGGGCACGCAGCGACACTTCACTCGTCGGCTCAGGGACCCCCCGGTCTCGGAACGCCGACAGTTGGCGCGCCAGGTAGGGGCCTGCTGCGTGTTGACGAACAGCTTCCCGTCAAGCTCCAGATGGGTAGTCTCCAGCAACCTCTCCGGCCCGGGACGGTGCTCCGTTTCGGGAGCCTTGAGTTCATGTCCCTCGACGGCAGCTACGACATGATACTCTTTCCACCGTCGGGCAACAGCGATAGTGGCGGCCGACAGTCCGCCCGCCGGCGGCGGGATCGACGACGTTTTCCCCGCGTGGTGGGAGAACAACCTTCGAGCTCGCCCCGTCCTCTTCCCCGTCGACGGAGAGGGAGGAGGCGGGGCAACCAAGGCCAAGAAGGAGGCGGCGCCTCGTTGACCGTCAAGCGAGTCGACAACGCCAGCGCTCCAACGGGGGGCGCGCCGGGCATCGGCCTCGCGCTCGCGCTTGAGACGAAGACGAGCGATGTCTCCCCGCGACACGTCAACCCTGAGCAAACGGACGACGCCAGCACGCTCGCGAAAGGCTTTCTGGGTGTCACCCTCGTACCTAAGACGACGGTGCAGTCAGTCCCCGACGTGACCTCATCACCGCCCGTCGACCAAGAGGTACCGACCGATTCCTATCCCACGCCTCTCGGAGTTAGCCTCGACCCGCCAAGCGGCTCCGCTTTGGCGGACACTTTCATAGAGGCGAATCCGAACCCTCTAGGATCTCGTATGCGGTCACCTTGGGACCGGCTGACGGACGTCTCGACCTATGGGCCCTCCGGGTCCGAGGAAGACGACGAGCCCAGCGTCTGTTGGGATTTCTCCGGACTTGGCAACCCCAGCGCCATGCGGGACTTCATGACCGCATGCGACTGCTGCCTTTCCGACTGTTTCGATGGTAGCCGTAGCCTCAGCGACGAGGACTGCGGCCCGAGCCGCGAATGTTTCCACGTCGATCTAGGGGGTCCCTCCGAAGGCAACCATCTCGGCATGCCGGAGGACGGTGATCTCCCTAGGCCGGTGGCTCACGTCGACATCCCGCGGGAGCTAGCTGTGGTCCCCGTTCCAGCGGGGGGTCGCGACCCACAAATCGAGCAAATCCGCGGGGTACAGGCCAGGCTCGACGAGGGAGCAGGAGCGCTCGAGCCGATCCGCCGGGACGTCAGGCAGGCATGGGCGGGCCAACCTCCGGCCGGAGAAATGCGTCATCTACCCCAGGGTTTCCAGCACCGCATCGCCGACGATGTCAGGGTCAGGCCGCCACCCGCATCCAGTGGGGTCGGCCAGAACCTGGCTGCAGCAGCAATGCTCCTCCGCGCGATGCCGGAGCCATCAACCACCGAGGGGCGGCGAATCCAGGGAGAGCTCAAGGATCTCCTGGAAGGCGCCGCGATCCGGCGGGCCGAGAGCTCCGCCTCCCGAAGGCAGGGGCACCCCTCGGAACATCATGCCGCGACTTCCCGATTCATGCGGGAAGCCTCGGTCTACACCGGGCGCACGCGCAACACAGCGCCTGCGGCCCCGGGTCGCCTCGGCAACGAGCACCATCACCGCGATCGTTGGGCCCACCTCGACGAGAGGGTGCGCCGAGGCTACCACCCCAGGCGTGGGGGACGCTACGACAGCGGGGAGGATCGGAGTCCCTCGCCCGAACCACCAGGTCCGCAGGCCTTCAGCCGGGCCATACGACGGGCGCCGTTCCTGTGACACCCCAGTGTCACTCAGGGTTTTTCTCAAAAGCCAAACCAAGAACCATCATTTTATGTGAACCAAAGTAAGCATGAGCAACAAAACAATTTAAGTGAGAAAGAATTCACCAAGTATATACTTAAAAGTGTCATGATCAAAGCAATT
Organism: Zea luxurians; assembly: GCA_029449295.1. NCBI lineage: Eukaryota > Viridiplantae > Streptophyta > Magnoliopsida > Poales > Poaceae > Zea > Zea luxurians. The sequence continues at coordinate 192,014,219 of JAOPSE010000001.1, forward strand.
GAGTCCTTTAAAAGATAAGATTGTGCAACCCTAATTAAAAACCCTAAATGAGCCCCATGAGCAAAATTCAAGAAAGTAAGAAAAAGGGAGTGAAAAGTTTAAAATTTTGAGTTGAGCCAATTATATAAGTTAAAGTATGTTTATTAAGCAACAAGAAAGATTGAGAAGGCTTAGCCAAAATAATTCAATTAAATCCCCAAATCAGCCCTTGATCAATGAACCCTTAGAGAAATTCAGATTTCTGAATTTCTGAATTTTCAGACCTCTTCTCAAAGCTCATCTGTGTTCTCTGCTTTTCAAAACTCAAAGCCAGAAGATCCAAATATCAAAGTCGTGCCAAATTACCTTGAACACATTCTGGGAAAGTTTGAACTCAAACCAAATTCATTTGACACGATTTTGGCGCAGCTTAACCTCGGGACCAGGCATTCTGACACTGGCACCTTGGTGACGCTACAACTCCCTGTCCCTAGCCTAAAACCGCACGTCGTCCATACACAAAAGACAAAGCTTGGTCTGGTGAACAAATCCCTTGCAGTGATCTTGCCCAAATTCACGAAGATTTGCTCCCAATCGGCGCTTGAACAGGGGCAGAGGCAACGGGAACACATGTTCGATCGTGGCTGACACCCCTGGTTCACGCCCGTTCGCGCACCGCGCCTTCCCAGTGCACGCCCGCGCGCACTCGCCGGTCCACGACCGCCCGTGCACCGCGCCGTGCCTATAAAGCCTTCCCAGGCGCGCCCCACTTCGCCCCGCACTCACCCTCACCGGCCAGCCCCTTTCCCTCAGCTCCGGCGAGCTTAATTCCGCCCGCCATTGCCGCCAGAGCTTCGGCCACCGTGGCCAGCCCACTCCAGCCATCCTCCGGGCAAGTCAGTGCTTCGGCTAGCTCCGCCAGTAGCCCGTGAAGCTTGCCAAGCCCTCGGACCCGGCCGGACTTCACCGGAGGCCCGAGATTGACTTCACCGGACTTCGGTCTTCCGCCGCCGCGCGTGGACCGTGCTATCCAGTGAGTCTCCGCCCAATTCCTTGCGCTCATGTCTTCTCTGGCACCCCGTGGTCCTCCCTGACCCATTTGATTGAACTATCTCGCCGTGACCAGGCCGGTCTCCTCGCCGCCGACGAGCATCCCCGCCTGCGCGCGTGGACCGACCGACTCCGGCCATCTCCGACGGCGTTCCGCACACCGTTGTGATCCCCGCGACCTCCCCTTCATCCTCGACCACTTCACCGGAACAGTCTCGCCGCCGGTAAGCCCCTCCGCCCTTTTCTCCGCCGTGGCTACTGTTTAAGGTAGAAGAAGGACCTCGGGTTAGGTTTTGTAGAACCCGAGGGGTTTTCTGTAATGTCAGAGACTCATGGGAATAGTAGCTTAAGGACTGATTCGCGAAGAAAACTTAGAAAACCCGCCAGGGACCCCAGTGCAAAGTGGATTTCCATTTAATCAATTCTGTTATTCTTTTTAAATAACCAAAGAACTTGTAAAATTCATAACTTGATGAATTCCTAATCAAAAGATGTCAAACCAATTTTGCTAGCTCCTGTATATTATAATCTATCATTTAAAAATAGTAGACCCTATACTTTCTGTTCAAAATTTTAGAGTTTAAAATTAAAAACAGAAACCCACTAAACCTTATTTAATCAAGGAAAATTAGTTTTTCTTCTGTGCTGAACTTAAGAAAAATGGTAGATGATCAAACCTCTTGTAGACACTGTTTAAAAATAGTAGGAACCCCAGCATTAGAAATTATGATGTAGTTTCTCATTTAAAGATGTTTTGTCCAAAACTTAGAGAAAATCAGAAAGACATTAGAAATTAATGAACAGTGATTAATATTATTTTTCCTAGTTTACTTATGTAACAGAGAACTTAGGAAAAATACAGAGACCATTAATTTGGACCAGTTTTAAATTAAAATGATTTGTTTAGCCTAAATAAGACTGAAAATCAATTATTAAAGAGGCAAAACTATAACCAAAATGCTTAACAAAAATCCAGTGGACTTATAACCACCAGAGCCCCACTACAAAAATACAGAGCACCTCAGCCCAACTTTTTAAGTAAGGGAAATAAATACAAAGTGATAATAAGGCATTTTCCAACTAAATCATGAACAACCCCAAATAATGTGATAATGGGCAACCAAAAATTAGCTAAGACCATGATGAGGTAAACTACCAGAGAAAACTATTCACTTTCTGATCCCCAAATTTTAAGACAGAGAAACACACACCAGTAGCAATCCACTGCAATTTTTGCAGAATTTTTAGAATTTTATAAAAGCAACTTGTAGTTCAAACCTACTCCAAAACATTAAAGAGAATAAAAGAAAAGGAAAGAAGAAATAAACCCCACCTCAATAAGTCTAACTTGAGTACTTATCATTTATCCCTAAGACTTAAAAAGAATTCAGTGGAACCCCAAAATTAAACCTACAACTTGCCTTAGCTAAATTTGAACCAGTTTACCAAGTATACCACCCAAGGGTCTTGCATAAGTAAAGTTAACTTTGTTTAACTCAAGAAAGATCATACACCTTTAAAGTTGTGATTTCTAAAAGCACATATCATATCATGCATATATCTTACGCATTGCATTCATTAGATTGTAATCTTGCCGACGGAGAGTACGTGCTCATCCCCAAGCAAGGACCTGTCCAAGAGGAGGACCAGGAGCAGGCTTCAGAGGCTGCTATTGAGGATCTCCCTGCAGCCCCAGCAATTGAAGGCAAGCCCCGGTCTTATGCATAACCATGTTATTATATGCTACTTTACTACACTTAATGCTTGTAGGATTGCAATGTGCACTTAAGTGTAGGAGTTGCTTGAAGCCTCTAGTTGCATGAACTTAGGATTCCTTTTTGAGATGAATACTAGTATGCTAGGTCGAGTAGCTGCTTGCTAATCAGGATCTCGGTAGAAGTCGAGTGATTTTTCTAGCACTCGCGCGAGGTCAGGAATTGATTGTATTCATCTTGATAACGGGATAGATGTTGGTCTATGGACTTGGATCCAGGGAGGATGCCTTGTCTATGAGACGGGAAAAAGAATTAAGGATTAATGTGTGGATACCTGAGTCAAGCTTTTGAACGTACTAAGCACATGCCGGGAAAAATGGTAACCGGTAAACCTAGTACCTGAGTGAAGCCGGGTGCGGACTTTATCCCTCATGCGACCTGAGATTGGGTCTCCCATGCTAGCTATGGTGGGTACAAGTGCGGTCACTGCACGGCGGCAGCCGGGGTCAGTGGAGCATTGTATGCCAAGGCGGTGAGGCCTGGACGCGAACGGGGAATCGATGGGGACGGTTGTCATGTGTGGGGTCGGAGTACCCTGACATGCCGTGTGTTTAGGTTTACCTTGCAAGGTTAAAAACTCGATTCGAATCGTCTGCTTCTCGCAGCTAATGAGACTGCTTGATTCCTTGTACTGCATCGAGTAAGAAGTGAAATGTGGTTACATGAGATAACTTGTTGATTGAACTAATTGATTGTTACCATGTATGCTTAGAAGGAGCAAATCTAGCTAAGTTAATGATGGTAGAAATTGAAAAGCTAAAAAAAATTGATTTTAGAAACAGCTAGTGCTTTTGGCAAACCAAACCCCTCAGCCAAACAGCTGCATAGTCTAGAGGTAGAGGAGTAGACTCCTCACACCGGGTAAGTCTAGCTGAGTATTAGTATACTCAGCCTTGCTTGTGGCACCATTTTTGCAGGTACCATGCAGGAATTGGTTGATGGTGTGACTTGGCCTACCACCCTGCCACCGGGTTGGACGGTCGAGTGGGATGTTGCTCCGGCAGGAGAGGAGCATGAGGAGTAGTGGGCTAGGCCTTGCCCATTTCCTCATTACCGACGACATCGATTATCCGCTGCACTTTACTTTATGAACTTTATTTGCTACTCAAGAACTCCGATTTATGTAATAATTCAGTACTTAATTTGAGGTTTCCTGTTTTATTGTATTTCTTCTGTGACTCACCTTCGAGTGAGATTGTGGAATTTGATCCTGGTTAAGTGGCTCTATCAGACTAGATCTGAAGGACTGACGAGTTATTCCGATTTAAGTGTGTCACGGCCCTTGAGGCGTGACTTAGACACTTAAGCTGGAATAATTCGGGTGGTTCTGCCACAGCTGGTATCGGAGCAAATTCCACCACAGAGAAGGACAATAAACCAGGAATACCAATTTTCAAAATCTAAAACTTGCTTAGAAACTGCTATAGATCGTCAAGGACTAGACCGCTAGACCTAGGACGAAAGGCCTTAGGCATAGAGGGAGGGAGAAATAGGTGGCTAATTAATTAGGCCCCGTGGGCCAATACTTATATTTAAGGATGCCCTAAAAAGGCACCCTATTTTCTTTTTGAGAGGCAACGTTTCTTCCAGCATGCATGCATTATAAAACATAAAGAGGAATTAAAATTTGAGCTAACCCCTTTTTCTTTAAAACCATCCGGGCTCTCTTTTTCTTTTTCCTTCCACCATAATCTTTATCTCTGATTCCCTTCCGCAGATGAATTCACCCACCCCCGCCAGTGGAGGAGACTCTCGTTTCAGTTCTGACTTCCTTTCTCGCGATGGTTTTCCTTCCATCTTGTGGGAAGTGCTTAACTCCGCCGGTTACCCTACGCCCCCTTTGTACACGGTGCAGTTGTATGAGGAGCATCGGGTACCTCGTTGTCGGGTCTGGCTGACTTTGGAGGCTCATCCCCTTCAGCCGGGTTGGCGTTCTCTTGACTCTGAGACAATTGGACTCAGGACGGACGACACCGTTGAGGCAGCAGCCATGAAGACTCTGACGACTTTCTGTGGCTACCATCCCCTGGAGATGGTGATGCACCCCTTGGGACTCTTCCCTGCTGAGAAGAAGGATGATCCCATGTGGTGTAACCGCGTGAGCCATGTGAAGGATGTGTGGGCAATGTATCCTGACTTGGTTGGGAGGGTCACTGTTCAGTGCATGAGTGCACTGTACCGCCTTCAGGCCCTTCAGAGCGATGCTATGACACTTCTTGCTAACACCGCTCAGACTGCCAAGCTCACTCTCGACAGTCGGGAAGATTTTGTGGTCGACCTATCCACAGAGTTGGTGGAGAAGGATCTACAGGTGGAGAGGCTGAGCCAGCGTATCGCTACCTTGGAGCAGCAAGTGGAGATCCGAGACAACACTATTGATGTCTTGGAGAACCAGCTTCGCGATGTGCAGAGGGAACTCGAGGAAGCAAATGACCACTTGGACATGCACCACCTGGAGATGGAGGCCAATGAAGCAGGAAGCGAGGGAGAAGAGGCTCCCGAGGAGCTAGGACCAGCCCCTGGTGCCAATGGGACTACCTCTGCGATGCCTCCTTCACCCGTATCCAGTGTCGCTTCCACCGCTCAGGGTTAAGCAGTCGCTTTGACGTTTTTAGGTGGATAGAAACCTATGCGAGCTTAGTAGTATCACATTTTGGACTAGGCTTGTGGGTACCTTCCCCTGATTAATGTAACCCTGTAAACTTTTGAAATCTGTGGGATCTTTGTCACCATGTTATCTTCATTTCGAACCTAATATTATGATTATGGCATTTTTCCTCCCATATGAGATGATATCTTGCCGTTCGAAACTGTGAGTTGGGATAACAATGGCGACAATCTCTGTTTTCAGATGGCAGCTAGGCAGCGTCGCGGGCATAACGAGCAAGCTCCCCCGCCACCTCCCCCAGCTCCCACAGTGCAGGAACTGATGGCCCAGCAGAATGAGATTCTGCGATAGCTCTTGCAGCGCCAGCCCCACCAACAGCATCATGGTGGAGGCCAGCATCAGCGACCTCCGGCTATGGCAACTTACCAGGAGTTTCTAAGCACGCAGCCGCCCTTGTTCACCAAGGCAGAGGATCCGTTGGACACCGACGTATGGCTTCGCGTCGTTGAGTCCAAGTTTCCCCTCCTCACGGGAGACTGCCCTGATGCTACCAAGACCCGCCTCGCCGCGCAGCAGCTTCGTGGATCTGCTCGGACTTGGTGGGACCACTTCCGTGCTATGCTCCCCGCTGATCATGAGGTATCTTGGGAGGAATTCAAGACTGCCTTCAGAGGACACCACATTCCAGCTGGCATTCTTGATCGGAAGTTGAATGAATTTCTGGCCCTCAATCAAGGAACCCGCACGGTACTGCAGTATGCGCAAGCCTTCAACGACTTATGCCAGTATGCAGGGTATCATGCTGATTCTGATGAGAAGAAGAGGGATCGCTTCCGCAGGGGTCTCAATACCAAGCTGTGGGAACGACTCAATACTGTCCGGGCTGATAGCTTCAATGAGTTGGTCAACATGGCCATCTCTCAGGAGGATTGCATTGTTGCTCACCGGGCAGAGAAGAAGAGAAAGGCACCAATGGCAGCACCATCCGCTCAGGCTCAGATGTTCCAGATTGTTTCTCACAATCAGAGCAGGGGTTTTCAGCAGCAGGCAGGCAGATGGGTGATCAGGCCACCTCAGCAGCAGCAGCCGGCACCCAACCGCTACCCAGCTCCCGCCCCAAGGAACAATCAGCCTCCGCAGCAGCAGCAGTTCCGCCAGGGCAATGGGAACAAGTGTTTCACTTGTGGCAATGTGGGCCACTATGCCAAGAATTGTCCCAGGAACCAGCAGAGGCAGATGCCAGCACCAAATCAAGACAAGGGAAGAAAGCAGAGGGTGCAAGTCAGGCAAGGGAAGCTCAACTTCACTGCTCTAGAGGAAGTGCCAGAAGGAGCTCCTATCATGACCGGTACCTTTTCAGTTTATAATCAACCTGCTTTAATTCTGTTTGATTCTGGTGCATCTCATAGTTTCATTAGCCAAAAGTTCAGTGCTAAATGCAAACTGCCATTCTCTCACTCAAAAGGGTCATTCATGATAGTCACACCTGGGGGTAAAATTGCAACTAATCAATTAAACCAAAGTGTGCCTATTCAACTGGGAAGCCACATTATCAAAACCACTCTTCTTGTGTTGGGATTGGAAAATGTGGATATTATTCTAGGGGCAAATTGGATGACCTTGCACCAAGTTGTGCTTGATGTAGCCAGTCGTACCGTGGAAGTTAATTCTCCTTTCTGCGGGAATTTCACTTTGATTTTGCCTAGTCAGGGTTCTTCTCAGTCATGTGCTTTCTCTATGACGGAGATACCCCTGAAGAAGATCCCAGTGGTCTGTGAGTATGCAGATGTCTTTCCTGATGAATTGTCGGGAATGCCACCGGACCGGGATATTGAATTCGCCATCGAGTTGCAACCGGGAACGGCCCCAATTTCCAAGAGGCCCTACCGAATGCCACCCGCTGAGTTGGCAGAGTTGAAGAAGCAATTGCAAGAGTTGCTGGATAAGGGTTTCATTCGCCCAAGCACTTCGCCTTGGGGATGTCCAGCACTGTTTGTGAAGAAGAAGGATGAAAGCTTGAGGCTGTGTATAGATTACCGCCCTCTTAATGCGGTAACTATCAAGAACAAGTATCCTTTGCCTCGTATTGATGTTCTCTTTGACCAGTTGGTCGGGGCCAAGGTGTTTTCCAAGATAGACCTTCGCTCTGGCTACCATCAGATCAAAATACGAGCAAGTGATATCCCGAAGACGGCATTCTCAACCAGATATGGGCTATATGAATTCTTGGTGATGTCATTTGGGCTGACAAATGCACCAGCATATTTCATGTATCTGATGAATTCTGTTTTTATGCTGGAATTGGACAAGTTCGTGGTGGTTTTCATCGATGATATTCTGGTGTACCCAAAGAACGAAGAAGAACATGTCGGGCATTTGCATGTAGTACTTCAACGTCTGCGAGAGCACCACCTTTATGCCAAGTTATCCAAGTGTGATTTTTGGCTAAAGGAAATCAAATTCTTGGGTCACACTATCTCTCAGGCTGGAATAGCTGTTGATCCTGATAAAGTGCAAGAGGTGATGAATTGGAGGCCACCAACAACTGTTCGCCAGATTCGGAGTTTTCTGGGATTAGCTGGTTACTACCGAAAGTTTATTCCGGACTTCTCCCGAATTGCGAAGCCTATTACTGAGTTGCTGAAGAAAGAAGTCAAATTTGTCTGGAGTCAGAAGTGCGAAGATGCCTTCCATGCATTAAGGCAGCATCTGACCACAGCACCAGTATTGGCGCAACCCGACAGCAGCAAACCGTTTGATGTATATTGTGATGCCTCTGGCACCGGGCTAGGTTGTGTCTTGATGCAAGACAACCGAGTCATTGCTTATGCCTCAAGAGCACTCAGGCCTCATGAGCAAAATTATCCCACTCATGACCTTGAGTTAGCAGCAGTGGTTCATGCATTGAAAATGTGGAGGCACTATCTAATGGGAACCCACTGCAACATCTTCACTGATCATAAGAGCCTTAAGTACATTTTTACTCAGGCTGATATCAACATGAGGCAGAGAAGATGGCTAGAGCTGATCAAGGATTATGACCTGGAGGTACATTATCACCCAGGGAAAGCTAATGTGGTAGCTGATGCCTTGAGTCGGAAGTTGCAGTGCAACTGTATTCTGATGGATTCTCGCATTAACACCTTGTGTGATGAGTTGAGCAAGATGCAAATTGAAGTGATTCCTTCTGGTTCTTTGTCTCACATTTCTGTTGAGCCAGCTTTGCAAGACCAGATTATCATGGCCCAGCTCAGTGACAAGGGAGTGCAGATTATCAAGAAGAATCTCCATCAGAAGGTTGAGAAATATAATTGTTTCCGCCAGGATGAGAAGGGTGTGTTATGGTTCAAAAGCAGATTGGTAATTCCTAAAGGCCAGGATCTCAAGAGGAAAATTTTGGATGAAGCTCATCTCTCCAAATTCTCTATGCATCCGGGAAGCACCAAGATGTACCATGATTTGAAGCCTTTGTACTGGTGGACCAGAATGAAGAGGGAGATAGCCCAGTATGTATCAGAGTGTGACACCTGTCAGAGGATAAAGGCAAGCCACTTGAAGTCAGCTGGAGCTTTGCAACCACTATCCGTACCTTCGTGGAAGTGGGACGACATCAGCATGGATTTCATTGTGGGTCTGCCCAACACCTCTCGTCATCATGATTCAATTTGGGTTATTGTGGACCGATTGACGAAAGTGGCGCATTTTCTTCCTGTGCACACCACTGATAAGGCTCAGAAGTATGCAGAATTGTATATCGACCGGATCGTGTGTTTGCACGGATTACCTCGGACCATTGTTTCTGACCGAGGAGCCCAATTTGTTGCCAGATTTTGGGAACAATTGCAAGAGTCCTTAGGAACCAAGCTAATCAGGAGTTCAGCTTACCACCCACAGACTGATGGTCAGACGGAAAGGGTAAACCAGATTCTGGAGGATATGCTGAGAGCTTGTGCGATCGATTGTGGCAAGAACTGGGATAAGCACCTCTCCTTGGCAGAGTTCGCTTATAACAATAGTTATCAATCCAGCCTAAAGATGGCACCTTTTGAAGCTCTCTATGGAAGAAGGTGCAGGACACCACTCAATTGGTCTCAGCCTGGTGAAAGAGAAGTTTTTGGACCTGACTTAGTGACTGAAGCCGAAAGGAAGGTCAAGCTAATCAGGAAGAATCTAGAAGCTGCTCAGGCCGGGCAGAAGAGCTATCATGATAGAAGAAGGAAACCTCTCCAGTTCGAGGTGGGAAGTTTCGTATACCTCAAGGTATCACCCACCAAGGGAGTGCAGAGGTTTGGGATCAAAGGCAAGCTAGCCCCTCGTTACATTGGACCCTATGAGATCATAGAAGCATGTGGACCCGTGGCATACAAGCTGAAGTTACCTTCAAAGATGTCTGCCATTCACAGTGTATTCCATGTATCTCAGCTAAAGAAGTGTGTTCGATTGCCGATTGAGATCATAGCAGAGCCAGAATTGGAGATAGAGCCAGATCTCTCGTACCAAGAGTACCCCTCCAAGATTCTGGATTGCAAGGAAAGATCAACTCGGGCTAAATCGATCAAGATGTTCAAGGTCCAGTGGAGTAATCACTCAGAGGAGGAAGCTACTTGGGAAACCGAGGAATTCCTGAGATCCAACTTCCCCGATTGCCTACCTAAGGAAGCTGGTACGTAATCACCCCTAACCCCTCCTCCTGCCTTTCGAATCTAATTTCCAAAAATATGATCTTAATTCAGAATGAAGTAACTATAAAGTAAAACTTAAAAGGACTTCCTTCTGAAGTTGCAAAGAGAATGACATTCGAAGAGCAGTTTTGCCCTAATTATGGCAATCATCACCCTTTTTCCTATCAGTCTCACACTTCGCTTTACCTCGGGAGGACTCTGGCCCGAATCTCGGGACGAGATTCCTTTAAGGGGGGAAGGCTGTGACACCCCAGTGTCACTCAGGGTTTTTCTCAAAAGCCAAACCAAGAACCATCATTTTATGTGAACCAAAGTAAGCATGAGCAACAAAACAATTTAAGTGAGAAAGAATTCACCAAGTATATACTTAAAAGTGTCATGATCAAAGCAATTGAGTCCTTTAAAAGATAAGATTGTGCAACCCTAATTAAAAACCCTAAATGAGCCCCATGAGCAAAATTCAAGAAAGTAAGAAAAAGGGAGTGAAAAGTTTAAAATTTTGAGTTGAGCCAATTATATAAGTTAAAGTATGTTTATTAAGCAACAAGAAAGATTGAGAAGGCTTAGCCAAAATAATTCAATTAAATCCCCAAATCAGCCCTTGATCAATGAACCCTTAGAGAAATTCAGATTTCTGAATTTCTGAATTTTCAGACCTCTTCTCAAAGCTCATCTGTGTTCTCTGCTTTTCAAAACTCAAAGCCAGAAGATCCAAATATCAAAGTCGTGCCAAATTACCTTGAACACATTCTGGGAAAGTTTGAACTCAAACCAAATTCATTTGACACGATTTTGGCGCAGCTTAACCTCGGGACCAGGCATTCTGACACTGGCACCTTGGTGACGCTACAACTCCCTGTCCCTAGCCTAAAACCGCACGTCGTCCATACACAAAAGACAAAGCTTGGTCTGGTGAACAAATCCCTTGCGGTGATCTTGCCCAAATTCGCGAAGATTTGCTCCCAATCGGCGCTTGAACAGGGGCAGAGGCAACGGGAACACGTGTTCGATCGTGGCTGACACCCCTGGTTCATGCCCGTTCGCGCGCCGCGCCTTCCCAGTGCACGCCCGCGCGCACTCGCCGGTCCACAACCGCCCGTGCACCGCGTCGTGCCTATAAAGCCTTCCCAGGCGCGCCCCACTTCGCCCCGCACTCACCCTCACCGGCCAGCCCCTTTCCCTCAGCTCCGGCGAGCTTAATTCCGCCCGCCATTGCCGCCAGAGCTTCGGCCACCGTGGCCAGCCCACTCCAGCCATCCTCCGGGCAAGCCAGTGCTTCGGCTAGCTCCGCCAGTAGCCCGTGAAGCTTGCCAAGCCCTCGGACCCGGCCGGACTTCACCGGAGGCCCGAGATTGACTTCACCAGACTTCGGTCTTCCGCCACCACGCGTGGACCGAGCTATCCAGTGAGTCTCCGCCCAATTCCTTGCGCTCATGTCTTCTCTGGCACCCCGTGGTCCTCCCTGACCCATTTGATTGAACTATCTCGCCGTGACCAGGCCGGTCTCCTCGCCGCCGACGAGCATCCCCGCCTGCGCGCGTGGACCGACCGACTCCGGCCATCTCCGACGGCGTTCCGCACACCGTTGTGATCCCCGCGACCTCCCCTTCATCCTCGACCACTTCACCGGAACAGTCTCGCCGCCGGTAAGCCCCTCCGCCCTTTTCTCCGCCGCGGCTACTGTTTAAGGTAGAAGAAGGACCTCGGGTTAGGTTTTGTAGAACCCGAGGGGTTTTCTGTAATGTCAGAGACTCATGGGAATAGTAGCTTAAGGACTGATTCGCGAAGAAAACTTAGAAAACCCGCCAGGGACCCCAGTGCAAAGTGGATTTCCATTTAATCAATTCTGTTATTCTTTTTAAATAACCAAAGAACTTGTAAAATTCATAACTTGATGAATTCCTAATCAAAAGATGTCAAACCAATTTTGCTAGCTCCTGTATATTATAATCTATCATTTAAAAATAGTAGACCCTATACTTTCTGTTCAAAATTTTAGAGTTTAAAATTAAAAACAGAAACCCACTAAACCTTATTTAATCAAGGAAAATTAGTTTTTCTTCTGTGCTGAACTTAAGAAAAATGGTAGATGATCAAACCTCTTGTAGACACTGTTTAAAAATAGTAGGAACCCCAGCATTAGAAATTATGATGTAGTTTCTCATTTAAAGATGTTTTGTCCAAAACTTAGAGAAAATCAGAAAGACATTAGAAATTAATGAACAGTGATTAATATTATTTTTCCTAGTTTACTTATGTAACAGAGAACTTAGGAAAAATACAGAGACCATTAATTTGGACCAGTTTTAAATTAAAATGATTTGTTTAGCCTAAATAAGACTGAAAATCAATTATTAAAGAGGCAAAACTATAACCAAAATGCTTAACAAAAATCCAGTGGACTTATAACCACCAGAGCCCCACTACAAAAATACAGAGCACCTCAGCCCAACTTTTTAAGTAAGGGAAATAAATACAAAGTGATAATAAGGCATTTTCCAACTAAATCATGAACAACCCCAAATAATGTGATAATGGGCAACCAAAAATTAGCTAAGTCCATGATGAGGTAAACTACCAGAGAAAACTATTCACTTTCTGATCCCCAAATTTTAAGACAGAGAAACACACACCAGTAGCAAGCCACTGCAATTTTTGCAGAATTTTTAGAATTTTATAAAAGCAACTTGTAGTTCAAACCTACTCCAAAACATTAAAGAGAATAAAAGAAAAGGAAAGAAGAAATAAACCCCACCTCGATATGTCTAACTTGAGTACTTATCATTTATCCCTAAGACTTAAAAAGAATTCAGTGGAACCCCAAAATTAAACCTACCACTTGCCTTAGCTAAATTTGAACCAGTTTACCAAGTATACCACCCAAGGGTCTTGCATAAGTAAAGTTAACTTTGTTTAACTCAAGAAAGATCATACACCTTTAAAGTTGTGATTTCTAAAAGCACATATCATATCATGCATATATCTTACGCATTGCATTCATTAGATTGTAATCTTGCCGACGGAGAGTACGTGCTCATCCCCGAGCAAGGACCTGTCCAAGAGGAGGACCAGGAGCAGGCTTCAGAGGCTGCTATTGAGGATCTCCCCGCAGCCCCAGCAATTGAAGGCAAGCCCCGGTCTTATGCATAACCATGTTATTATATGCTACTTTACTACACTTAATGCTTGTAGGATTGCAATGTGCACTTAAGTGTAGGAGTTGCTTGAAGCCTCTAGTTGCATGAACTTAGGATTCCTTTTTGAGATGAATACTAGTATGCTAGGTCGAGTAGCTGCTTGCTAATCAGGATCTCGGTAGAAGTCGAGTGATTTTTCTAGCACTCGCGCGAGGTCAGGAATTGATTGTATTCATCTTGATAACGGGATAGATGTTGGTCTATGGACTTGGATCCAGGGAGGATGCCTTGTCTATGAGACAGGAAAAAGAATTAAGGATTAATGTGTGGATACCTGAGTCAAGCTTTTGAACGTACTAAGCACATGCCGGGAAAAATGGTAACCGGTAAACCTAGTACCTGAGTGAAGCCGGGCGCGGACTTTATCCCTCATGCGACCTGAGACTGGGTCTCCCATGCTAGCTATGGTGGGTACAAGTGCGGTCACTGCACGGCGGCAGCTGGGGTCAGTGGAGCATTGTATGCCAAGGCGGTGAGGCCTGGACGCGAACGGGGAATCGATGGGGACGGTTGTCATGTGTGGGGTCGGAGTACCCTGACATGCCGTGTGTTTAGGTTTACCTTGCAAGGTTAAAAACTCGATTCGAATCGTCTGCTTCTCGCAGCTAATGAGACTGCTTGATTCCTTGTACTGCATCGAGTAAGAAGTGAAATGTTGTTACATGAGATAACTTGTTGATTGAACTAATTGATTGTTACCATGTATGCTTAGAAGGAGCAAATCTAGCTAAGTTAATGATGGTAGAAATTGAAAAGCTAAAAAAATTGATTTTAGAAACAGCTAGTGCTTTTGGCAAACCAAACCCCTCAGCCAAACAGCTGCATAGTCTAGAGGTAGAGGAGTAGACTCCTCACACCGGGTAAGTCTAGCTGAGTATTAGTATACTCAGCCTTGCTTGTGGCACCATTTTTGCAGGTACCATGCAGGAATTGGTTGATGGTGTGACTTGGCCTACCACCCTGCCACCGGGTTGGACGGTCGAGTGGGATGTTGCTCCGGCAGGAGAGGAGCATGAGGAGTAGTGGGCTAGGCCTTGCCCATTTCCTCATTACCGACGACATCGATTATCCGCTGCACTTTACTTTATGAACTTTATTTGCTACTCAAGAACTCCGATTTATGTAATAATTCAGTACTTAATTTGAGGTTTCCTGTTTTATTGTATTTCTTCTGTGACTCACCTTCGAGTGAGATTGTGGAATTTGATCCTGGTTAAGTGGCTCTATCAGACTAGATCTGAAGGACTGATGGGTTATTCCGATTTAAGTGTGTCACGGCCCTTGAGGCATGACTTAGGCACTTAAGCTGGAATAATTCGGGTGGTTCTGCCACAGTTCCCGACCCGGTTCCGACCCCCGACTACTATCACAAAGTACTCGGGGGAGACGAGACCGGAACTGTGGCTCGCGGACTACCGTCTGGCCTGCCAACTGGGTGGAACGGATGATGACAACCTCATCATCCGCAACCTCCCCCTGTTCCTCTCCGACACCGCTCGTGCCTGGTTGGAGCACCTGCCTCCGGGGCAGATCTCCAACTGGGACGACCTAGTCCAAGCTTTCGCCGGCAATTTCCAGGGCACGTATGTGCGCCCCGGGAATTCCTAGGACCTCCGAAGCTGCCGACAGCAGCCGGGAGAGTCTATCCGGGACTACATCCGGCGATTCTCGAAGCAGCGCACCGAGCTACCCAACATCACCGACTCGGATGTTATTGGCGCGTTCCTCGCTGGCACCACCTGCCGCGACGTGGTGAGCAAGCTGGGTCGCAAGACCCCCACCAGGGCGAGCGAGCTGATGGACATCGCCACCAAGTTCGCCTCCGGCCAGGAGGTGGTCGAGGCTATCTTCCGGAAGGACAAGCAGCCCCAGGGCCGCCCATCGGAAGATGCCCCCAAGGCGTCAGCTCAGTGCGGCGCCAGGAAGAAGGGCAAGAAGAAGTCGCAAGCGAAACGCGACGCCGCCGACGCGGACCTTGTCGCCACCGCCGAGCACAAGAACCCTCGGAAGCCCCCCGGAGGTCCCAACCTTTTCGACAAGATGCTCAAGGAGCCGTGCCCCTATCACCAGGGGCCCGTCAAGCACACCCTCAAGGAGTGCGTCATGCTTCGGCGTCACTTCCATAGGGTCGGGCCACCCGCGGAGGGTGGCAGGGCCCGCGACGACGACAAGAAGGAAGATCACCAGGCAGGAGAGTTCCCCGAGGTTCGCGACTGCTTCATGATCTACGGCGGGCAAGCGGCGAACGCCTCGGCTCGGCACCGCAAGCAAGAGCGCCGGGAGGTCTGTTCGGTGAAGGTGGCGGCGCCAGTCTACCTAGACTGGTCCGACAAGCCCATCACCTTCGACCGGGCCGACCACCCCGACCATGTGCCAAGCTCGGGGAAATACCCGCTCGTCGTCGACCCCGTCATCGGCGACGTTAGGCTCACCAAGGTCCTCATGGACGGAGGCAGCAGCCTCAACATCATCTACGCCGAGACCCTCGGGCTTCTGCGTATCGATTTGTCCTCGGTCCGGGCGGGCGCTGCGCCTTTCCATGGGATCATCCCTGGGAAGCGCGTCCAGCCCCTCGGACAACTCGATCTTCCCGTCTGCTTCGGAACGCCCTCCAACTTCCGAAGGGAGACCCTGACGTTCGAGGTGGTCAGGTTCCGAGGAACCTACCACGCGGTATTGGGGAGGCCCTGCTACGCAAAGTTCATGGTCGTCCCCAACTACACCTACCTCAAGCTCAAGATGCCGGGCCCCAACGGGGTCATCACCGTCGGCCCCACGTACAAACACGCGTTCGAATGCAACGTGGAGTGCGTGGAGTACGCCGAGGCCCTCGCCGAGTCCGAGGCCCTCATCGCCGACCTGGAGAGCCTCTCCAAGGAGGAGCCAGACGTGAAGCGTCATGCCGGCAACTTCGAGCCAGCGGAGACGGTTAAGTCCGTCCCTCTCGACCCCAGCAGCGACGCCTCCAAGCAAGTCTGGATTGGCTCCGGGCTCGATCCCAAATAGGAAGCAGTGCTCATCGACTTTCTCCGTGCGAACGCCGACGTCTTCGCGTGGAATCCCTCGGACATGCCCGGCATACCGAGGGATGTCGCCGAGCACTCGCTGGACATCCGGGCTGGAGCCTGACCCGTCAAGCAGCCTCTGTGCCGATTCGACGAGGAGAAGCGCAGAGCCATAGGCGAGGAGATCCACAAGCTAATGGCGGCAGGGTTCATCAAAGAGGTATTCCATCCCGAATGGCTTGCCAACCCTGTGCTTGTGAGAAAGAAAGGGGGAAATGGCGGATGTGTGTAGACTACACTGGTCTGAACAAAGCATGTCCAAAGGTTCCCTACCCTCTGCCTCGCATCGATCAGATCGTGGATTCCACTGCTGGGTGCGAAACCCTGTCTTTCCTTGATGCCTACTCAGGGTATCACCAAATCAGGATGAAAAAGTCCGACCAGCTCGCGACTTCTTTCATCACGCCCTTCGGCATGTACTGCTATGTCACCATGCCGTTCGGCTTGAGGAATGCGGGCGCGACGTACCAGCGGTGCATGAACCATGTGTTCGGTGAACACATTGGCCGCACGGTCGAGGCTTACGTCGATGACATCGTAGTCAAGACGAGGAAAGCCTCTAACCTCCTTTCCGACCTTGAAGTGACATTCTGATGTCTCAAGGCGAAAGGCGTCAAGCTCAATCCCGAAAAGTGTGTCTTCGGGGTGCCCCGAGGCATGCTCTTGGGGTTCATCGTCTCCGAGCGGGGCATCGAAGCCAACCCGGAGAAGATCGCAGCCATCACCAGCATGGGGCCCATCCAGGACCTAAAAGGCGTACAGAGGGTCATGGGATGTCTCGCGGCTCTGAGCCGTTTCATCTCGCGCCTCGGCAAAAGAGGTCTACCCCTGTACCGCCTCTTAAGGAAGGCCGAGCGCTTCACTTGGACCCCCGAGGCCGAGGAAGCCCTTGGGAACCTGAAGGCGCTCCTCACGAAGGCGCCTATCTTGGTGCCCCCAGCTGCCGGAGAAGCCCTCTTGGTCTACGTCGCCACGACCACTCAAGTGGTTAGCGCCGCGATTGTGGTCGAGAGGCAAGAAGAGGGGCATGCATTGCCCGTTCAGAGGCCAGTCTACTTCATCAGTGAGGTACTGTCCGAGACCAAGATCCGCTACCCACAAATCCAGAAGCTGCTGTACGCGGTGATCCTGACACGGCGGAAGTTGCGACACTACTTCGAGTCTCATCCGGTGACAGTGGTGTCATCCTTCCCCCTAGGAGAGATCATCCACTCCCGAGAGGCTTCGGGTAGGATCGCGAAGTGGGCGGTGGAGATCATGGGCGAGACGATCTCGTTCGCCCCCCGGAAGGCCATCAAGTCCCAGGTCCTGGCGGACTTCGTGGCTGAATGGGCCGACACCCAGCTCCCGACGGCTCCGATCCAACCGGAGCTTTGGACCATGTTTTTCGACGGGTCGCTGATGAAGACATGGGCCGGCGCAGGCCTCCTCTTCGTCTCGCCCCTCGAGAAGCACCTACGCTACGTGCTACGCCTCCACTTCCCGGCATCCAACAATGTGGCGGAGTACGAGGCTCTGGTAAACGGGTTGCGAATCGCCATCGAGCTAGGGGTCCGACGCCTTGACGCTCGCGGTGACTCGCAGCTCGTCATCGACCAAGTCATGAAGAACTCCCACTGTCGCGACCCGAAGATGGAAGCCTACTGCGATGAGGTTCGGTGCCTGGAAGACAAGTTCTACGGGTTCGAGCTCAACCACATCGCTCGGCGCTACAACGAGACTGCGGACGAGCTGGCTAAAATAGCCTCGGGGCGAACAACGGTTCCCCCGGACGTCTTCTCCCGAGATCTGCATCAACCCTCCATCAAGATCGACGACACGCCCGAGCCTGAGGCACCCTCGGCCCAGCCCGAGGTACCCTCGGCACAGTCCGAGGCACCCTCAGCTCGGCCCGAGGCCCCCTCGGTTCGGCCCAAGGCACCCTCGTCCCCCGAGGGCGAAACGCTGCGCGTCGAGGGGGAGCAAAGCGGGGTCACGCCTGATCAAAACTGGCAGACCCCGTACCTGCAATATCTCCACCGAGGAGAGCTACCCCTTGACCGAGCCGAAGCTCGGCGGTTGGCGCGGCGCGCCAAGTCGTTCGTCTTGCTGGGAGAAGGGAAGGAGCTCTACCACCGCAGCCCTTCAAGCATCCTCCAGCGATGCATCTCCACCACCGAAGGCCAGGAACTCCTCCAAGAAATACATTCGGGGGCTTGCGGCCACCACGCAGCACCTCGAGCCCTTGTCGGAAATGCTTTCCGACAAGGTTTCTACTGGCCAACGGTGGTGGCCGACGCTACTAGAATCGTCCGCACCTGCGAAGGGTGTCAGTTCTACGCAAGGCAGACCCACCTGCCCGCTCAGGCTCTGCAGACGATACCCATCACATGGCCTTTTGCTGTGTGGGGTCTGGACCTCGTCGGCCCCTTGCAGAAGGCACCCGGGGGCTACACGCACCTGTTGGTCGCCATCGACAAATTTTCCAAGTGGATCGAGGTCCGACCCCTGAACAGCATCAGGTCCGAGCAGGCGGTGGCGTTCTTCACCAACATCATCCATCGTTTCGGGGTCCCGAACTCCATCATCACCGACAACGGCACCCAGTTCACCGGCAGAAAGTTCCTGGACTTCTGCGAGGATCACCACATCCGGGTGGACTGGGCCGCCGTGGCTCATCCCATGACGAATGGGCAAGTAGAGCGTGCCAACGGCATGATTCTACAAGGACTCAAGCCTCGGATCTACAACGACCTCAACAAGTTCGGCAAGCGGTGGATGAAGGAACTCCCCTCGGTGGTCTGGAGCCTGAGAACGACACCGAGCCGAGCCACGGGCTTCACACCGTTCTTCCTAGTCTATGGGGCCGAGGCCATCTTGCCCACAGACCTGGAATACGGTTCCCCGAGGACGAGGGCCTATGACGACCAAAGCAACCAGGCTAGTCGAGAAGACTCGCTGGACCAGCTGGAAGAGGCTCGAGACAAGGCCTTACTACACTCGGTGCGGTACCAGCAGTCCATGCGACGCTACCACACCCGAGGGGTTAGGCCCCGAGACCTCCAGGTGGGCGACCTGGTGCTTCGGCTGCGACAAGACGCCTGAGGGCGGCACAAGCTCACGCCTCCCTGGGAAGGGCCGTTCGTCAACGCCAAGGTTCTGAAGCCCGGAACATACAAGCTGGCCAACAGTCAAGGCGAGGTCTATAGCAACGCTTGGAACATCCAATAGCTACGTCGCTTCTACCCTTAAGATGTTTTCAAGTCGTTCATATACCTCGTTCTCATGCAAAGTTTAGTCATCAAGGAAGGGTCAGCCTTGCCTCGGCAAAGCCCGACCCTCCCTCGGGGGCTAAAAGGGGGGAGCCCCCTCTGCGTCGAAATTCTCCTCAAAAAAAGGTTTTTTCTGCCAGAATGCTTTTCGTGCTCTTTGACTACTTCAAAAGTGGATCCTGAAAACGGCGGAGTACACGTAAGCAGCCAAGGCTGACCGAGCCGAGGGACTCCTATGCCTCCGGGATACGGATACCTCACTCATCACCTTCTGCGATAAGTAACTCGCGCTCGGATAAGTGACTCCACGGACCGAACAAGTCTTCATGCTCGAGAAGCTCCTCTGCCGAAATGATTTTTCGAGCTTTCTCGACTGCGTCGGTGACAGAACCCCATGGACGGGTAAGAGTGCGCGTAAGCGGCAAGGCCGACCGAGCCGAGGGACTCCTACGCCTCTAGGATACGGATACCTCACTCATCACCTTCCGTGAGAAGCAACTCTCGCTCGCACAAACAGTTCTGTTACCGACAAAAAAGTCCAGATACTCGAAACAAGAGGAAAGGAGACGCGGCTTTACAATACGGCGAGGGTGTGTTTCGGCCTCGGCGGCCGCGGAAAACACACGCTACAAGATAATCCGATCCTGCAGGCTCGGATCTTGACGACTAAAGGGAGCAGCAGCACCCTCGGCGTCGACAACACCTCTGGCGAAGTCCGACCTAGCCTCGGACGGCGACGCGGTCCGAGGGTCTCCGCTCTGAAGGACAACGTCGTCAGCCAAGCTTACGTCCCATCCGGGGGCAGCGAGAGAACCCTCTCTCACGGTGTGAAGACAACGCGCCCGTGACCCGTTCCTCGAACGGCTCATGCACGCACAACGGCTACCCTACGAACCATTTGCCCCCGTCACATTAACTCCGCGGTGGGACACGCGGCGCCTCTGGCGGGAGAAACGAGCGACGCTTCGCCTTCGCCACGATAACCGCATCAAAAAAGGTACGCCGTGTCGTTCGATTTCGTATCCTTTCCCTTTTTTCCTCTTCCTCTCTCTTGCAACAGGGACCGGGAGAGGGGATACCCCGAAAAGGATCCTTCCCTGTGAAGGAACCAGGCTCCGAGCCTCCCTACTGATCAGAGGTTCGAAGGCTGGCCCCTCGGAAGGGTTCAACAACTGCCTCAGAGCACGTGGGCTCCACACCCACTACTGGTCAGAGGTTCGAAGGCCGGCCCCTCGGAAGGGTTCAACGGCCGCCTCAGGCTACTCGGGCTCCGCGCCCACTACTGATCAGGGGGTCGAAGGCTGGCCTCCGAAGGGTTCACAGCCGCCTCAGACACAGAGCGAGGGATGACCATGGGTACGTTCGATACATAACCAAGGCTCGGGCTGCGCTCCCGAGGTACCCTAGGACATTTCCGAGACCAGCGGGAACGATCTTGTAACAGAATCCCATCAGAGGGAGGCATCGAGCCCTCGGACCCCGTCACCAGGGGACCGGGTCTAGCAGATCACCCGCAGGTACTTTTGGGTGCGCCTTTGGGCCCCTAGCCGACCCCTAACGAATAGGGCACGGACGTCCACTCGGATCACCCGCCTGCAGCTCACCGGAGACACCATGTTCGGCGCCCACCGAGGGCAACGTGGCGCTCTCCCCCCTCCTCCTTGCGGAAAGGCGACGCAGGGGCGTATGTAAAAAAGTCAAGTCTGTCCCTGATCGCCCTCTCGCCCTGTGCAGAGGCTCGGGGGCTGCTCTCGCAAACCTGGCTCCGGCCAAACCGTTGACAGCGTCAACATACCAGCCCGAGAACTTGGGACTCGACCGTACACCCGGGCTACGGCTAGCTCGCATGAGGGAACGATCAGACCAGCCGAAGCATTGCGCATGGCGTTAAGACCTCGGAGGAGTCAAACCACTCCTCCGAGGCCTCGGGGGCTACACCCGGCGGGTGCGCTCGCGCGCACCCACCGGAACAAAACGCAACCGAGAAAGGCTGGTCCCCTTGCAAAAAAGTGTGACGAAAGCCTCCAAGCGAGTGCTAACACTCCCTTCGAGGCTCGGGGGCTACTGTCGGGGACCATAATTAGGGGTACCCTCAAGGCTCCTAATTCTCAGCTGGTAACCCCCATCAGCACAAAGCTGCAAAGGCCTGATGGGTGCGATCAAGTCAGAGATCAGTCCATTCGAGGGACTCGATCATGCCTCGCCCAAGCCTAGCCTCAGACAAGGGCAGCCGACCCCGGAGGATCTCCGCCTCGCCCGAGGCCCCCCTTCCAGCGGCGAACACGTTCCCGGCTCGCCCGAGGCCCTGTCTTCGCCAAGAAGCAACCCCGACCAAATCGCAGGAGCATTTAATGCAAAGGTGGCCTGACACCCTTATCCTGACGCGCGCCCCTCAGCTGACAGAGCCGAAGTGACCGCCGTCACTTCGCCGCTCCACTGACCGGTCTGTCAGAAAGACAGCGCCGCCTGCGCCGCTCTGACTGTGGTGCCGCTTGACAGAGTGAGGATGACAGGCAGTCAGGCCCGGCCGCACACCATAGGAAACTCCGCTCCGCCCGACCCAGGGCTCGGACTCGGGCTAAGCCCCAGAAGACGGCGAACTCCGCTCCGCCCGACCCAGGGCTCGGACTCGGGCTAAGCCCCGGAAGACGACGAACTCCGCTCCGCCCGACCCAGGGCTCGGACTCGGGCTAAGCCCAGGAAGACGGCGAACTCCGCTCCGCCTGACCTAGGGCTCGGACTTGGGCTCAGCCCCAGAAGACGACGAACTCCGCTTCGCCTGACCCCAGGACTCCAACTCCGCCCTGGCCTCAGCCGACGGCCTCCGCCTCGCCCGACCTAGGGGCTCGGACTCGGCCTCGGCCACGGAAGACGAACTCGACCTCGACCTTGGAGGAGCCTCCATATCGCCCAACCTAGGGCGCGGACCAGCCACGTCAACAGGAGGCGCCATCATTACCCTACTCCAAGATGACTCAGGCTACGGGGGACAAGATCGGCGTCCCATCTGGCTCGCTCCACCAGATAGGCGATGATGGCGCCCTGCACGCTCCCTGACGATGGCGGCTCTCGGCCCCCTTACGGAAGCAAGAGGACGTCAGCAAGGACTCGACGGCCCCGACAGCTGTCTCTCTGCCAGGCTCCAGCACTCCTCCGACGGCCACGACATCACACAAACCGGGCGCCAAAATCTCTCCGGCCGCCACGATGGCGTGTACTTAGGGCACTAGCTCTCCTCCGCTAGACACGTAGCACTCTGCTACAACCCCCATTGTACACCTGGATCCTCTCCTTACGCCTATAAAAGGAAAGACCAGGGCCCTCTTAGAGAGGGTTGGCCGCGCGGGGACGAGGACGAGACGGGCGCTCGCGTGAGGCCACTCGCTCCTTCCCCCGTGTGGACGCTTGTAACCCCCTACTGCAAGCGCACCCGACCTAGGCGCGGGACGAACACGAAGGCCGCGGGATTTACACCTCTCTCACGCCCAACTCCGGCCACCTCGCTTTCCCCCCTTCGCGCTCGGCCTCGCGTCGACCCATCTGGGCTGGGGCACGCAGCGACACTTCACTCGTCGGCTCAGGGACCCCCGGTCTCGGAACGCCGACAATAGTGCGCAGCTAGTCTTCAGCATCCATGGGGTCAGAAGAATGAGCGAACACTGGGGGATGACCTCTCATGAATTCGGCACGCTTGTCCCTGGGCATCGAAGGCATCTGAGGCTGAGGTGGTGGTTGATGCTGCTGCTGCCGAATGGCGGCCATAGTCTGACCGATGACTTGAGCTGCCTGAGTCTACATTAGGAACATCTTCTCGATGGTCATCAGGGGTGGTGGTGGTAGTTGCTGTTGTTGGAGTGCCTCATCCTGCGGGGCTGCATGCTCCTGCTGAGCATGCCTTCCTCCTCTGCGCCTGTTGTCTGACATCTGCAGAATGCGATCACACATCAGAACTGATCTTGCAAGCTTGCAGCATAAGAAAAGAGTATAGAATTCTACCACAATACTGAACAGATGAACATCTTCACTGATTCCCAACACAGACCAACACAGCTTCTCGGATAAAGAGGAAAGTAGAATAAAAAGGCTTCCCAACTAGATAGCTAACTCCATTAACATTTAACAGGTAAACCAAGGTGCAAGGGATGCCCACACTCTGGTGACAGTCATTACAAAGATCCAAATCCAACATAGTTCATCATGACAAACATAAAAGCATAGGATAAGCAAACTACCCTGTCTAACTAAGACTAACTAACAGTAAGACTGAGACTAAGACTAAGACTAAAACTTCTATATTAAGCATTTATTACAAGACCCAACACTGACGCTCTATGGTTCTAAATTTATCTTGGTCCTGCAGTCGGGATTGTCATAAGCCTGGTGTCCATGCCGAGGTGAGTGGTACGGGTGCTGAGTCCCGATGGGAGCGGGGAGCCATCCTCCAGGTGACGACGCTCCGCGCGCTCAGCCCGCAGCTGGGCGATCTCAGCACGAACCCTACTCAGCTCGTCTAATGCATGGTCCAGCTCTGTGTTTAGCACGGCGGCTAGGTTGACTGTGCTGCTCAACCTAGGATTGTCCTCACCGACAGGTGAGACAACCACGCCTCCTGTGCTGCCAGATGGACGGCGGGGGTAATACCTCAGGTTGAGAACATCGGCTACCCCGCCGAACACCGAGCAGTAGTGCGAAAGCGCACGCCATCGGCATCTTGCATGGCCGCCTCGGCTGAGTCCCGCTCAAAGATAGAATAGTGCTCTGAGCAGATCTCCACACCCCGGAGACTGTTCTCCGGACGGCACACCAAGCAGGTCGCCTCCCAGCGGTCCGGGTAAACCCCGCGATAGTGCTGGAAGACAACACAGCTATACTCGATAGACCAAGTGCGCCGGTCAAGTGCCTAGCGTAGCAAGGTGTCGAGCGCATCGTGGAAGTGACACCCACGAGCAGCGTCACGAGTGATGGGTCGGGCAACCCATCCTTCCGGCTCCTGGTCGGCTGAAAGGTCGGTGCTGAAGCTCGAGCTGCCGTCACCGCCTCCATCGTTAGGGTCTCCTCCAGCAGCTACTCCAGCGGCTAGGGCGCTCAGTGGTGGTGCAGGGGGCACCTCCAGTGGGAGCATAGGGGAGCAGCTCCTCACATACTCTATCTCCTGCTGAAGCGAGAAAGAAGAGCCCTGCTGCCCTAGCTCCTGTCGTCAACGTTCTTGCTCCTCGTGCAGGCGGTGATGCAGCCTCTCCAAGTGGCTGGACTGACCGGTCACTAGACGGTGAAGCGGACGCTCTGCGAGACGAGAGTGTAAGAAGGGGATGATAGAATTCCATGCGGTGTGTCTAAGACGAGCCATCTACAAAAGACACCGTAAGCATAAGAGTGAGAACAGAACTAATATGACCAGCAAGTAATAAACCATAAATAAAATGAGGAATTAGAATAAACAAAAAGATTTTTAGCAAGGTATAATATATAGTAGAACAGAGGTTTGGTCGATATGACCAACTTTTGAAGGGATACCAAAGTCAAGGTGAGAATAGGGGTCTATAATCCTTAGAACGACCATTCCACTCTAGGTTAGCGATCCTATAGTCAGCACGGCTTTGATACCACCTATGTCAAACCCGGTTTTAGAAGGCAAACCGAATGCGAACCATGTATGTGCCAGGATCAGCAATTCACATACACATCAGTTACATAACTGGACATCATCACATAGTGCTCAAATAATAACATAAAAGGGGAAATAATAGTCAATTACATCATATGTCTGAGACATCCACATAGTCTTTACAATAATCAAAGTGTGGAAAAGAAACGTAGATACACGCGGCCTTCACAGGCAGCCAACTGGGGGTTGCCGCTAACCTACGCCTAGAACTCATCAAAATCTTGGAACTCCTGGAAGTCTCCTTCCACGGCTTCATCTTCTCCTGAGCAGTGGTTGCAACGGGGACAACCTGGGGAGGGGGGGGTTTGGTGTGTAGAGCAAGGGTGAGTACACATCAACATATTCAGCAAGAATCCTATTTGGCTGTAGTGGACTAGCTTTATGTGGGGGGTAAGTCATGCAGTTTCTTTTGGTTGGTCAGATTATTATTACTAGTAGAGAGAGCCAGATACGTTATTAACCCAAATGTACCCTTTCCAAATGAAAAGAATACCACTTACCATTACCATAGTCAATACCAAAACCACCATTCTCATCACCACCTGTTATCCGAACATCTCTGATCAAGTATCACTAATCAATGGAGCTCCCTTGGCTGCTCATAACCGCGAGCATGGCTGATATATGTGGCAGAACCTCCCAAGTCATTAGGCCCACCTATAGTTGTCCTTGTCCAACGGACTTCAGACAACCCTGCAGGTGCCCCTGATCACTTGACAAGTTTGGTATCTATATTCCTTACCTTTCCCAAGAGTGTTTCACCCATCACGCAGACATTACAATACATCGGAGGTACGAAAAAGCGAAAGCAGTTACAATAACTTACTTTATTTAAAACATGAAACAGTATTATTACAGACTAGAGTTAAAATATAGGAGTGCTGAAGTATTATTACATCACTGGGAGGCAAAAACCCCTCCCGATAAACATCAAACAAAAGTTTTAACGGAGGATCCTTTCCTCCCGAAGCTTCACTCCTGGTTTTCTTCTTTGGGCACCACCCTTGAACAAAAGCAGCAAAAGTTTGCCGCTTCCTCACCTAAAACAACATGGGACAAAGCCCTGAGTATGAAGTGTACTTTTGCAAGTCTTACCCGTCAAAGTAAGAGACTCTCAAGGATATGCTGGCTTTTTGGGATCAAGGCATGGCTTATCAATAATCAAAGACTCTGTTTGTAGAAGTGCTTACTAATAGTGGATCCTTAAAGATCCAGTTTTATTTATCAGGTTAAGTAAAGTTACCTGCATCTAGAGTTCTTTCTACCCTAGTTCAATCACTTGGCCTATACTAGCTGTCTTTTTATCATCCCATCAGTTCACTGGATTGCTACGTGTAGGGCAGTGACCAAGTCTTCATGTCCGCAAAGGTACGGTGATCCAAATCGATTATACTCAGCTGAGGATCCCCAATCACACGACATATGTGGCACTTAACCCTTGCATATGTCAACTCACCACAGGGGTTCTTAAGACCAGATCAGGTTCACGCCAACCGAGAGCACAGTTACACCACCGTCCAGCCTCTTGCCACGGAGGGTACACGCTACTCTCGCCATCTCTCCACTCCCATTGCGTGTTATCTTATTCTGATATTAGTCTGCCCGAGGCAAAGCTTACCCATGATGAGGCATGTGACCAGTTAAAGGGTCCTCGATCAGCAAGCCTACATCGACAAGGTCCTTAATCGACTCAGACAGAGACACTACACCGAGACTCTCTTCTCGTGCAAGTCACCCGCCCGGTCTCAGCTTTATCATTTCAATTCCCAAAGTTCGATAACTGGCAGAGGTACATCTTTTTCAATGTTGAATCCATCATGGCCATGATGGATCCACCATTAAATTTTATTTTTGAAAACATCCCACCCACTTTGAAGCATCATCTTTTGTTAAAACAAAACATTTTGTTTTTCTAGAGCAAGGCTAAGCATAAGAAAAAGCTTTTTGTAAAATAGAGGATTGAGAAGTAATCAAATCCAAGGAAGGACATGCAGCAATGGGTTTAGCACACAACTCCTATCACCTAATGCATCAAGCAAGTGAGAAAGATTTCAAAATAATAAGGAGGTGGCAAATGCACTGGGGCTTGCCTTGTGTGATAGGTGAATCAGGCTCTGCTCCGCAGATATCAAAATAAAAGCAGTTTCCTGCCTGAGGTTCTTCAGGTGGTGGTGGTGTAGTCCTTGCCTCTTCAACCTCTGTCTCTTCTTCGTTTTCTAGATATAGCCATATATAACTATGAATGCTCATGAAAATGCAAAGCTAATAAAAGTATATTATCTAATGTCTTGAATACAACTTTTCTTCATGGATCTCCGGAAAACTAGGGTTTTTTGGAGTCTATAGTGAAGTTCATAAGGCAGGGGGTTAGGGTTTTGAGTTCTAAGTACCAAACATGGTTCAAATCATACCAAATTTTACCCAAGGCTTCTAAATAATATTTAAAGTTTCTTTAAAAAGTTTGGTGAATTTTCGGATTATTAATTACTCTCTAAAATTCTAGAAGCATGGGTTTTGGCAATTTTAAATACTCTATAATTTCCTATTTTGACCAAAAATCATGAAACTATTTTTATTAAATACTATGGAAAATTAGGAGTCTAGCAAAATTGGTTTGGTATTTTTAGCATTTTTCTGCAATTTTCTAAAATTTCTTTAGTCCTGGCAAAAAAAGAAAAAAGAAAAGAATCAACAGAACTGGGCCGAAACTAGCCCAAATCGGCCCATCTATGGGCAGAAGCACGCCCGCATGCGCTCTCGCTGTCGGCTTTGCGAATAAGTCCCTGATGATTTGAATAATAGGAAAAGGGTTACAGCGCTATTCCCCTGTCTCACTGACAGTTACAGAAATCCCCCCGGACTTCTATTTCTCGACAACGCCAGGTCCACGACGCAGCCCGACGGAGAGCCAAGCTCCGGCAAGCCTACACCGGCCGAATCCCGCAACGACCGGTGCTCTCGTGCGGCAGACACCAAATCGGACCCCTCCTAATCATTTCCCCTCACTTAATTTTACTAATGAGGTTCTAACCCTCTCAGTCTACGGTGACCGCGGGCATGACGGACATTCAAACGTGTTCCCGGTGATCTAGCACCGCCTAGCTAAATTGAATGGGTCAGCGAGTATCAGGAGCAAGTAAGGGTGCTGAGACAAGAGGACAGTGGGCAAGAATGGACCTGAGACGAGCTGGCCACGGCGAGGTCACACCGCTCGGTGTTCTTGGGTGATTTGGGGGAAATCCCAAATTAGGGAGCTCTAGTGGATGATTCAAGGCACGGGTTGCTCTACTGGGTGCACAATTACATAGCGGAGCAGGCGGGTCGGTAATTTATAGGCTCCCAGAGTGGTGACGTCCAATTTCGCGAAGATGCGCTGGTGGCCGGAGAGGAAGAAGGTTACGGGCGCTTGGGATTAGTGGCTTTCACCGTGGCAGCTCCACCGGCGACGAGCCAGGAACATGGGGCGGTTTATGGTGACTCACCGTGACGTAGTAAAGCGTTGAGGCACGTAGCCTGGCCGGATAACGGCAAACGCCGGTGATGCCAACATGATTGGCCACGGCAGGACACGATGACGGTGAGAATAGTGGCCGGAGTTCATCTCCAGCACGATATTTCTTACCGAGGAGCACTTATCTGGGTTCGGTCGGGTGTGAATCGCGACGCCGGTGTGGATCTGGGCGCAAGATCACCGGCGGCGAGGGGGGATGAATCTGTGATCTGTTTCAGTTACTGTACCATCAAATCCCTCTTTAGTCAGTCTGACAGTCAATGTTTAGGGCAAATTTTCTCTCAATTTTTCATGGCAACTAGACCAATGCTCTGCAGCAAAGTTGTAGCCTAATAGACCAGCTCCAATTTTTCTACATTGTGCACCCATAAAAATTCACAGGATCTTGCTTAGAACTGAGCCCTAAGTTCATCCAATCCCACTTTTAGTCTGAATTCAGACTTTAAGACAGTCTGACAGCCCATCTTTGGGCCTAATTATCTCAAAACTTTTCATGGCACCAAGGCATAATCCCTATAGCAAAGTTGTCCTCCTTTTATAGCTCTACAAACTTGATGTGTTTACCTAGGGCAAAATCTTCATAATTTGGAAGATATAGGGCTTCGAAGTTGAGCCTATTCTCTGAAATTCAGACATAGCCAATGGAGCACAAATATGGTCTTTTTGCAAATAAGCCCATAACTTATGGTTTCATTTGCAAATCTCCAAATATGTGAACCATATGACTTAAGATAACCTATTCCCATGATTTTTGCACTTAGGTCCAAAAAAATGTGCACACTTTTATAGATAACCCCCTAGGGGTTCAGTCCAGGGTTTCTCAGGGGCCTATTTAGGGTTTTGGCACTTCTAGGGTTGGGATGCTACTTAAGTCCATTCATGGTGACACTTTATGATCATTACCAATAGGTTTTGAAGTTTTCTCTTATTTAGGCTTTGTTCACTCTTCTGAGCCCAGTTTAGGGTTAAGTATTCTACTCTAGGGTTTTACCCATGAAATGTCACATCAATGCAACTTTGTTTGAAATTTTTGCCTAGTGAATGCATTCTAGGTGTGACAAACACATGATATGCCAATTCTTATGATGTCATGCTCAAGTTTTAGTGGCAGTAACACCAGGGGCATTACATCCTTCCCCCCAAAAAAGAATCTCGTCCCGAGATTAAAAGTCCTAGAGCAAGTAACGGAAAAGGAAACGTGTCATAGTTTTATTTCCTATTTTTGGTACAAGGCAGGGTTGGTATGGGGTTCATTCCTCTATTACAACAAATGTAGACATCTTACAATTTACATGAAGCCAAAAAGCCTGGGAAATTCTTATCTAAAAAGTCTTGAGTTTCCCATGTAGCTTCATCTTCCGTGTGTTGGTTCCACTGTATCTTGTAAAACTTGAGAGTTTTCCTTCGGGTAATTCTGTCCTTTTGATCCAAGACTCAAACAGGATGTTCTGAATATGTCAAGTCTGGTTCTAAGGCAACATCCGTTACTTCAACGGTTCAATCTGGAACCCGAAGACACTTCTTCAATTGGGATACGTGGAACACATTGTGCACTGCAAACAATGTTTCGGGTAATTGGAGTCGATATGCCACTGGTCCACATTGTTCAAGAATAGGAAAAGGACCAATATACTGAGGTGCAAGCTTCCCTTTTACCCCGAAACGTGATATCCCCTTCATTGGTGAGACTTTCAGATAGACGTAATCTTTAACTTGAAAGTACAAGGGTTTGCGTCGCTTGTCTGCATAACTCTTTTGGCGAGCTTGGGCTTCTTTCAAATTATGTATTATTTGTTGAACCTTCTCTTCTGTTTCTTTTACCATATCAGGCCTGAAAAACCATCTTTCTCCTGGTTCAGACCAGTTTAACGGAGTATGACATCGGTGTCCATACAAAGCTTCAAAGGGTGCCATTTTGATGCTCTCTTGATAGCTATTATTGTATGAGAACTCCGCTAATGGTAAGCAGTCATCCCATTTCTGCGGAAACTCCAGTACACATGCTCGCAACATGTCTTCAAGTATCTGATTTACTCTCTCAGTTTGCCCACTAGTTTGAGGATGATAGGCCAAACTGTGGAGCAAC
This sequence comes from Zea luxurians, assembly GCA_029449295.1. Classification (NCBI taxonomy): domain Eukaryota; kingdom Viridiplantae; phylum Streptophyta; class Magnoliopsida; order Poales; family Poaceae; genus Zea; species Zea luxurians. The sequence continues at coordinate 192,045,088 of JAOPSE010000001.1, forward strand.
TTAGTACCTAAGGATTTGTGAAGTTCTTCCCAGAATTTGGATACAAATTGAGGTCCACGATCTGACACTATTGTCTTCGGAACACCATGCAAACTGAGAACGCTATCAATATACAGTTTTGCATATGTGGCCACTATATACTTTACCCTGACTGGGAGGAAGTGGGCGATCTTTGTAAGTCGATCAATGATAACCCAGATGGAATCAAACCCTTTCCTTGATTCAATGCAAGAAATGCAATACTTCTCCACAAACTTCTTGCTTATGAATGTATGCGAAGCACCAGAATCAAAGAGAATGACTGCAGGGTGATTGGCCACGAGAAACGTACCCATCATGACTGGCTCTCCCTCCAGCGTAGTGGCCACTTGTGTATAATAGATTCGCCTAGTTTTCTTCATATTCTTGCCTGCTGCATTATTTGTCGTGTTTCCCTTGCCTTGACTGGAACTCCCCGAGTTTTGCTAATTATTAGAGTTGTTCCGCCTCAAATATGGGCAGTCTTTGATGAAATGTCCAGATTTTCCACAATTAAAGCAGCCTGTTGAGGAGCTAGGGAGGGCGGGGAAACGAGTACCAGGGGCACTCAGCTGAGTTGTTGAGGTGGGGGCAGGGGCGGGACGAATGAAGAACGGTTGTTTGAAAGGGTAGGAGGGTGGACGTGGTGAAGAGCGATTCGAATTAAAAGGTCGGATCACCAACCTTTGTCTTTTTTCAGGGCCTTGATTGGGCCTGTCACCTCCATAGCCCTTTGATTTTCTTGGGCCTGCATATTTGGCTTCGACTGCCAGTGCCGTACTGACAGCCCTGTTGTATGAGAGGTCGAGGCAGGTGGCCATTTTCCGTTGCAGCCGGTCACTAAGGCCCCTCATAAAACAATTTTTCTTCTTCAGGTCAGTGTTGACCTGATCAATAGCATATTGGGACAAATGGTTGAACTTGTTGAGATACTGTGTGATAGTATCTCCACCTTGTTTGAGCTTCATAAATTCTTCTTGTTTCATATGGAGCACTCCTTCAGGAATATAGTGCTCCCAAAAAGCCAGTTTGAATTCGTCCCAGGTAATTTGATGACCAGCAGGTTGGATAGCCACATAATTTCCCCACCAAGTGCTGGCAGGGCCTCGCAACTACTGCGCTGCAAATAAGGGCTTTTGAGTCTCCATACATCGAAGAAGCCCAAACTTTTGTTCGATAACCCGGATCCATTCATCCGCTTCAAGAGGATCTTCAGCCTTAACAAATAGCGGGGGACACATTTCTGAGAAATCCAAATATGAAGTTTCACGAGGTTCTTACGGATAGGCTCGCCCGCCTTGCTGTTGCATTTGTTGTCCCGCCATTTCCCACAGAAAGCGGGTGTTATCAGTTGTTGCATTGACTAAGGCAGCGATAGCCTCAGCCAAGGTTGGGGGTACTGGTGGCGAGTTAAGAGTAGCTTCCTTCCACGGGAGGTTCCCGCACCATCCTGTCCATGAGTCCTGGACGACATCTGAGGTAAAGAACATTTGGAAAATATAATATGCCAAAGCAAACCATCGATTTTACATTACTTAAAAGGGTAATGATACAGACTCGAATTTACAACAGGATTACATTACCTATTACAAATTATCACTATTTCTATACTACACTACTCTAACTTCTTATCACTTTTGGTAGCTTCACTGTCGGGTGTAGGAGACCATTCATCCACTAGATTCATTGAAGGAGGGGGCCTGAAAAGGTCTAGTTCCCCACCAAGGGCTTCACTCGCTACTCCAGAGGGTCCGGCTCCCATCCCGACAGGATCCGCAGGTACGTTAGGGTGCAGTTGTGAATACAATACATGAACTTCCTCATGTAATGTATTGCAGTACACCTGCAAGTTATCGACGGCCGTGCTAAGCTCCTCCACACGGGCTCGAGCTTTGGCTTCTCAATCCCAAGCAATGGAACGTGAGTTGATGGCCCAATCGAGTGCCAAATCTCGTTCGGCAAGCTCGTCTTGCAGATGTCGGATGTCAGTTCTTAACTCATTTATGCGCTGACCATCCTCGACCCATATCTCGTTCCTGTGATGGAGCTCCGTTCGAAGCTGTTCTACTTGAGCTTCTAGATCTCCGATAGGATCATTGCTACCACTACTACTATCCTCATGCCTTGGAGCTAGTTGATGGTGAGGTACGCCAATTGGTCCGGTAGACTTGCGTGCGGTTTTTCTTGTGCGCGGCAGCATATCTCCATGAGGGGGAAAATCTTATTAATATAGTTTTTAGTATGATGCATGCATAATTACATAATCAACCTTAGTTGATTCACAACCTTCTATACATTGCACTCTACTATCTGGTCTTTTAAGATAAGTACTTCAGAAGATGGTTGGATAAGAAGGAAAGAAATTTTCTAGATAAGTCTTTGAAAATTCTTTTTGAAAATGCCTCATAACATCTGCAGAGATGGGCTTCGCTCCGATACCAGCTGTGGCAGAACCTCCCAAGTCATTAGGCCCACCTACAGTTGTCCTTGTTCAACGGACTTCAGACAACCCTGCAGGTGCCCCTGATCACTTGACAAGTTTGGTATCTGTATTCCTTACCTTTCCCAAGAGCGTTTCACCCGTCACACAGACATTACAATACATCAGAGGTACGAAAAAGCAGAAGCAGTTACAATAACTTACTTTATTTAAAATAGGAAAGAGTGTTATTACAGACCAGAGTTAAAATATAGGAGTGCTGAAGTATTATTATTACATCACTGGGAGGCAAAACCCCTCCCGATAAACATCAAACAAAAGTTTTAACGGAGGATCCTTTCCTCCCGAAGCTTCACTCCTGGTTTTCTTCTTTGGGCACCACCCTTGAACAAAAGCAGCAAAAGTTTGCCGCTTCCTCACCTAAAACAACATGGGACAAAGCCCTAAGTAAGAAGTGTACTTTCGCAAGTCTTACCCATCAAAGTAAGAGACTCTCAAGGATATGTTGGCTTTTTGGGATCAAGGCATGGCTTATCAATAATCAAAGACTCTATTTGCAGAAGTGTTACTAATAGTGGATCCTTAAAATCTAGTTTTATTTATCAGGTTAAGTAAAGTTACCTGCATCTAGAGTTCTTTCTACCCTAGTTCAATCACTTGGCCTATACTAGCCATCTTTTTATCATCCCATCAGTTCACTGGATTGCTACGTGTAGGGCAGTGACCAAGTCTTCATGTCCGTGAAGGTACAGCGATCCGAATCGATTATACTCAGCTGAGGATCTCCAATCACACGACATATGTAGCACTTAACCCTTGCATATGTCAACTCGCCACAGGGGTTCTTAAGACCAGATCAGGTTCACGCCAACCGAGAGTACAGTTACACCACCGTCCAGCCTCTTGCCACGGAGGGTACATGCTACTCTCGCCATCTCTCCACTCCCATTGCGTGTTATCTTATTCTGGTATTAGTCTGCCCGAGGCAAAGCTTACCCATGATGAGGCATGTGACCAGTTAAAGGGTCCTCGATCAGCAAGCCTACATCGACAAGGTCCTTAATCGACTCAGACGGAGACACTACACCAAGACTCTCTTCTCGTGCAAGTCACCCGCCCGGTCTCAGCTTTATCATTTCAATTCCCAAAGTTTGGTACCTGGCAGAGGTACATCTTTTCCGATGTTGAACCCATCATGGCCATGATGGATCCACCATCAAATTTTATTTTTGAAAACATCCCACCCACTTTGAAGCACCATCTTTTGTTAAAACAAAACATTTTGTTTTTCTAGAGCAAGGCTAAGCATAAGAAAAACCTTTTGTAAAACAGGGGATTGAGAAGTAATCAAATCCAAGGAAGGACATGCAATAATGGGTTTAGCACACAACTCCTATCACCTAATGCATCAAGCAAGTGAGAAAGATTTCAAAATAACAAGGAGGTGGCAAATGCACCGAGGCTTGCCTTGTGTGATAGGTGAATCAGGCTCTGCTCCGTAGATATCAAAGTAAAAGCAGTTTCCTGCCTGAGATTCTTCATGTGGTGGTGGTGTAGTCCTTGCCTCTTCAACCTCTATCTCTTCTTCGTTTTCTAGATATAGCCATATATAATTATGAATGCTCATGTAATGCTCATGAAAATGCAAAGTTAATAAAAGTATATTATCTAATGTCTTGAATACAACTTTTCTTCACGGATCTCCAGAAAACTAGGGTTTTTGGAGTCTATAGTGAAGTTCATAAGGCAGAGGGTTAGGGTTTTGGGTTCTAAGTACCAAACATGGTTCAAATCATACCAAATTTTACCCAAGGCTTCTAAATAATATTAAAAGTTTATTTGAAAAGTTTGGTGAATTTTGGGATTATTAATTACTCTCTAAAATTCTAGAAGCATGGGTTTTGACTATTTTAAATACTCTATAATTTCCTATTTGGACCAAAAATCATGACACTATTTTTGTTAAATACTATGGAAAATTAGGAGTCTAGCAAAATTGGTTTGGTATTTTTAGCATTTTTCTGCAATTTTCTAAAATTTCTTTAGTCCTGGCAGAAAAAGAAAAAAGAAAAGAATCAACAGAACTGGGCCGAAACTGGCCCAAATCGGCCCATCTACGGGCAGAAGCGCGCCCGCGCGTGCTCACGCTGTCGGCTTTGTGAATAAGTCCCTGATGATTTGAATAATAGGAAAAGGGTTACAACACTATTCTCCTGTCTCACTAACAGTTACAGAAATCCCCCCGGACTTCTGTTTCTCGACAACGCGAGGTCCACGACGTAGCCCGGTGGAGAGCCGAGCTCCAGCGAGCCTACACCGACCGAATCCCGCAACGACCGGTGCTCTCGTGCGGCAGACACCAAATCGAACCCCTCCTAATCATTTCCCATCACTTAATTTTACTAATGAGGTTCTAACCCTCTCGGTCTACGGTGACCGCGGGCACGACGGACATTCAAACACGTTCCCGGTGATCTAGCACTGCCTAGCTAAATTGAATGGGTCAGCGAGTATCAGGAGCAAGTAAGGGTGCTGAGACAAGAGGACAGTGGGCATGAACGGACCTGAGATGAGCTAGCCACAGCGAGGTCACACCGCTCGGTGTTCTTGGGTGATTTGCGGGAAATCCCAAATTGGGGAGCTCTAGTGGATGATTTGAGGCACGGGTTGCTCTACTGGGTGCACAATTACATAGCGGAGCACGCGGGGTCGGTAATTTATAGGCTCCCACAGCGGTGACGTCCAATTTCGTGAAGATGCGCTGGCGGCCGGAGAGGAAGAAGGTTATGGGCGCTTGGGATTAGTGGCTTTCACCGTGGCAGCTCCACCGGCGACGAGCCAGGACCATGGGGCAGTTTATGGTGACTCACCGCGACGTAGTAAAGCGTTGAGGCACAGAGCCCGGCCGGATAACGGCGAACGCCGGTGATGCCAACGTGATTGACCACGGCGGGACACGACGGCGGTGAGAACAGTGGCCGGAGTTTATCTCCAGCGCGATATTTCTTACCGAGGAGCGCTTATCTGGGTTCGGTCGAGTGTGAATCGCGACACCGGCGTGGATCTGGGCGCAAGATCACCGGTGGCGAGGGGGGATGAATCTGTGATCTATTTCAGTTACTGTACCATCAAATCCCTCTTCATTCAGTCTGACATTCAATGTTTAGGGCAAATTTTCTCTCAAATTTTCATGGCAACTAGACCAATGCTCTGCAGCAAAGTTGTAGCCTAATAGACCAGCTCCAATTTTGCTACATTGTTCACCCACAAAAAGTCACAGGATCTTGCTTAGAATTGAGCCCTAAGTTCATCCAATCCCACTGTCAGTCTGAATTCAGACTTTAAGGCAGTCTAATAGCCCATCTTTGGGCCTAATTATCTCAAAACATTTCATGGCACCAAGGCATAATCCCTATAGCAAAGTTGTCCTCCTTTTATAGCTCTACAAACTTGATGTGTTGACCTAGGGTAAAATCTTCATAATTTGGAAGATATAGGGCTTCGAAGTTGAACCTATTCTCTGAAATTCAGACATAGCCAATGGAGCACAAATATGGTCTTTTTGCAAATAAGCCCATAACTTATGGTTTCATTTGCAAATCTCCAAATATGTGAACCATATGACTTAAGATAACCTATTCCCATGATTTTTGCACTTATGTCCAAAATGTGCACACTTTTACAGATAACCCCCTAGGGGTTTAGTCCAAGGTTTCTTAGGGCCTATTTAGGCTTTTTGGCACTTCTAGGGTTGGGATGCTACTTAAGTCCATTCATGGTGACACTTTATGATCATTACCAATAGGTTTTGAAGTTTTCCCTTATTTAGGCTTTGTTCACTCTTCTGAGCCTAGTTTAGGGTTAAGTATTCTACTCTAGGGTTTTACCCATGAAATGTCACATCAATACAACTTCGTTTGAAATTTTTGCCTAGTGAATGCATTCTAGGTGTGACAAACACATGATATGCCAATGCTTATGATGTCATTCTCAAGTTTTAGTGGCAGTAACACCAGGGGTGTTACATCAGTTTTCATAACACTCTGCAGAGGTTGCGCACTTTACCCACAAGCCGTGATTCCCTTTCTGCCCGGAGATCATGACTCTCCATTGGTCACTACCAAGGTGACCCAGTAGGGTATCACTATGTAGCCTTTACAAAGATTCCTCAGGACTGTAGCCGCCCGTTAGATTTCCTAAATGCACTGCACTCCTCCCTAAGGGGTGAACCAACCTTGGCAGAGCGAGCCGCATACACCGAGCCCCATTAACGGCACGACGGCTAAGCGAACTACACCCCGGTTCCTCTAATTATTCAGCTAAGGGCATCCCACTCCACCCTCATGGTTGCACTGTTTTCTCGAGCTGTCATCCAATGAACAGGTCCTTACGGGGAGGCACTCGAGAAACTGCTCGAGCCCCCTTAAATGCCACAAGTATATCATAATAAATAAGAAGGAAAACAGCGCATCATAGATAAATCTCATCATGTTCATGGATTAAGCACTAGCATAAAGCTAAACCAGAATAATCCAACCCAAATAGGTAAGCAAGGACATGGATAACAAAAGCTAGTCAATCCTTAGGTATAACTGTGTAAATGCGGAAAGTGAATTATATAATTGTATAGGACATAGATGGGTCAAGGGACACTTGCCTCCACCAACCAGCTGCTGCTCAGGGTCTTCTCCTACGAGTTCTTCGAACTCCTCAACTAGACGTTATCTATGCGAGTGCAAACATACATCCATCCATTTGAATTAGGAAATAAACAGTACACCATACAAGAGAGAAGATAAGTCAAATATGCATAGAATATGACACAACTGCTAGAAAGAGAAGAAGGAAGGTCTCGCAGTGGTTAAAGCTATAATCGAAGCGTATTACGGGTGGATGTATAATTAACCATTACATCATCTATTTCCACCTAGTTACACTAACAAGTATTAATCACATGCGCTAACAGAGTTATAACTATTTCCAATTGGTCGACATTAAACTAAGTCGATGATTAACTACGTGAGATAATTAACGTAATCAATTTCTGAGTTGAGTTTCCATTTCATTAATATAAATAACGTGATCAACGCGCATAAAATACACGGGGGTAGACGGGTGGCTAGGGGTAGACGGGCACGTCTAGGGGTAGACGAGCACGTCACCCGCGATAGGACGCTACGCATCGCGCCGAGGGCACGACGAGCCATGCCAAAGCAGCGCAAAACACGAGCACGCGTGCGCGCAAGGCCGCGCTGACGCGCCACGAACGAGCCATGCACACGCCAGGGCCGAGCCGCGCTAACGCGCCGCGAGCATACGGCGGGGCTGCGCCGGGCCGAGCGCGCTGCGTGAGCAGCAGGGCTGCGCTGGGGGCCGATCGTGCCATAGCCAAGGGCGCACCGCGCCGGCACGCCACGACCGCGAGCTGGGCTGGCAGGGGGCGTGCGGCCGCGCACGAGGGCCGCCACGCCAGGGCGGGGACGGGACGCCGGGGCGGGAGGAGCCGCGCCGGGGCCAGGGACCGAGCGGGTAGGGGAGCCGCGCCGCGGGCGAGGGCCGCGCGGGCGCGCCACCACGCCGAGCAGGGGCGCCGGGGCTGGGGACCGAGCGGGCAAGGGCCGCGCGGGCGTGCCACCACGCCGAGCAGGGGCACCGGGGCTGGGCCGAACGGCGCCACGGTCGCGCCGGGGCAGGGGCGAGGCGGGGTGGGGGAGAGCCATGCCGGGCGGGGGGCCGAGCCGCACGCGCCGGGGGGCACCGCGGCCACGCCGGGGCGGAGATCGAGCCGAGACGGGGCAAGGGGGAGGGAGGGGGTCACGCCGGGCAGGGGGAGCCGCACGCGCCGGGCACGGGGCCGAACGCATCGGCGACGGCGGCCGAAGAAGGCGACGGAGGGGAGGAGGAGAGAGGAGGGGCTTACCGCGCAGGGCGAGGGTGGCACTGGAGCGAGAGCGAGGTCGGGCGGGGAAGAAGTGCGCGAGGGGCATGGGGAGAGAGAGAGGTTTTAGGGGGAGGGGTGGCTGATGGGCGGGGCCCACAGGGAGAAGGCGGCAGCGGTTCTAACCACCGCGCACGACGCGCGTGGGGGCGGGGGGGAGTTGGGCTCGGGGCTGGGCCGCCGAGCCGGCCCAAGGCGAGGAGGGGGGCAAGCTGGGCCGTCAAGCCGGCTGGGTCGCGCGCACGGGGGGAAGAGGAGAGGGGAAAAGATTTTCCCTTTTCTATTTCCTATTTAGCTCTAAACTCCACTCCAAACTACTTTTCGCAAATCACTCGACCACAAGCAAGAAAATCATGGTCCGGCATGATGCAACAACAAAAGGAAATAATTCTAGGGTTTACTTACACAAGGTATCGAGCTAATTCTCGCTAGAACTTTAGAAAAATAACAAGGCGTAGCGAGAAGAAAAAGAAAGAGGAAAGGTAACGCCCAAATTTGGGGAGTGTTGGAGAAAGAAAAAAAATCAACTCTCAAATTCGGGGCGTTACAGTCATCATGATGTTCTTGTGTGGATGATGGGCACCAATTTGCTTCCCTACTTGACATGCGCTACAAATCATGTCTTTCTCAAAATGAACATTGGTTAGTCCTAAAATGTGCTCTCCCTTTAGAAGCTTGTGAAGATTCTTCATCCCAACATGGGCTAGTCGGCGATGCCAGAGCTAACCCATGTTAGTCTTAGCAATTAAGCAAGTGTCGAGTTTAGCTCTTTTGAAATCAACTAAGTATAGCTGGCCCTCTAACACTCCCTTAAATGCTACTAAATCATCACTTCTTCTAAAGACAGTAACACCTACATCAATAAATAGACAGTTGTAGCCCATATTGCATAATTAAGAAACATAAAACAAATTGTAATCTAATGAATCTACAAGAAAAATATTGGAAATAGAATGGTCAGGTGATATAGCAATTTTACCAAGTCCTTTGACCAAACCTTGATTTCCATCCCCGAATGTGATAGCTCTTTGGGGATCTTGGTTTTTCTCATAGGAGGAGAACATCATTTTCTCCCCAGTCATATGGTTTGTGCACCCGCTATCAATGATCCAACTTGAGCCCCCGGATGCATAAACCTACAAAACAAGTTTAGGCCTTGTTCTTAGGTACCCAAATGGTCTTGGGTCCTTTTACATTAGAAACAAGCACCTTGGGTACCCAAACACAAGTCTTTGAGCCCTTGCGCTTGGCCCCAACATATTTGGCAACTACTTTGCCTGATTTGTTAGTAAGCACATAAGAAGCATCAAAAGTCTTAAATGAAATGTTAGGCTCATTTGATGCAATAGGAGATTTCTTTTTAGGCATTTTAACATGGGTAGAATGCCTAGAACTAGATGTCTCATTCTTATACATAAAAGCATGATGAGAACCAGAATGAGACTTCCTAGAATGAATTCTCCTAATTTTATGTTCGGGATAACCAGCAGAATACAAAATATAGCCCTCGTTATCCTGAACCATGGGAGCCTTACCCTTAACAAAATTAGACAATTTTTGGGGGGCATTAAGCTTGACATTGTCTCCCTGTTGGAAGCCAATGCCATCCTTAATGCCAGGGCGTCTCCCATTATAGAGCATGCTTCTAGCAAATTTAATTTTTTTCATTTTCTATCTCATGCTCATTAATTTTAGCACTAAGTTGAGCTATGTGATCATTTTGTTGTTTAATTAAAGCTAGGTGATCATGGATAGCATCAACATTAATATCTCTACATCTAGTACAAATAGTAACATGCTCAACACTAGATGTAGAGGGTTTGCAAACATTTAATTCATTTATCTTAGATTTTAGCATGGCATTCTCATCTCTAAGATAGGAAATAGAATCATTGCAAACATTTAAATCTTTAGCCTTAGCAATTAATTTATCATTCTCAATTTTAAGGCTAGAAAGTGATTCATTCAATTTATCAATCTTAGCAACTAAACTAGCATTATCATTTTTAAGATTGACAATTGAATCATGACAAACATTTGATTTTTCTACCTTAGCAAGTAAATTACCGTTCTCATTTCTAAGGTTGGAAATGGTGTCATGGCAAATACTAAGCTCCTTAGTCAAATTTTCATTCTTTTCTACTTCCTGAGCATAAGCATTTTTTACCTTAACATGCTTTTTGTTTTCCTTAATAAGGAATTCCTCTTGGCTATCCAAGAGTTTATCCTTCTCATGAATAGCACATATCAATTCATTTAATTTTTCCTTTTGTTGCATGTTAAGATTGGCAAAAAGACTAAGCAAGTTTTCTTCATCATCACTAGAACTACCCTCATCACTAGATGTAGTATACTTGGGGTGGTTCTAGTTTTTACCTTCTTTTTCTTGCCGACCTTTGCCATGAAGCATTTGTGGCCGATGTTGGGGAAGAGGAGGCCCTTGTTGACAGCGATGTTGGCGGCGTCCTCGTCGGAGGAGGAGTCGATGGAGCTCTCGTCGGAGTCCCATTCCCGACACATATGGGCATCGCCGCCCTTCTTCTTGCAGTACCTCTTCTTCTCCTTCTTGTTCCCCCTCTTGTCGTCGCCCTTGTCACTATCACTAGACATAGGACATTTTGCAATAAAATGACCGGGCTTACCACACTTGTAGCACACCCGCTTGGAGCGGGGCTTGTAGTCCTTCCCCCTCCTTTGCTTGAGGATTTGGCGAAAGCTCTTGATGATGAGCGCCATTTCCTCATTGTCGAGCTTGGAGGCATCGATGGGAAGCCTACTTGATGTAGACTCTTCTTTCTTTTCCTCCGTTGCTTTGAATGCAACGGGTTGCACCTCGGGTGTGGAGGTGCCGCCTTGCTCAATGATTTGTTTGGAGCCTTTGATCATCAACTCAAAGCTCACAAACTTCCCTATCACTTCCTCGGGAGACATTAGCTTGTATCTAGGATCACCACGAATTAATTGTACTTGTGTAGGATTACGAAAAACGAGTGATCTTATAATAACCTTAACCATCTCATGGCATCCCATTTTGTGCTCCCGAGGTTGCGCACTTGGTTGACCAAGGTCTTGAGCCAGTTGTACATCGCTTGTGGCTCCTCTTCTTGGTTGAGGACGAACCGACCGAGCTCCCCCTCGATCTTCTCCTGCTTGGTAATCTTTGTCACCTCATCTCCTTTGTGCGCGGTCTTGAGCATGTCCCAAATCTCCTTGGCATTTTTCAACCCTTGCACCTTATTATACTTCTCTCGACATAGAGAGGCGAGGAGTATAGTAGTGGCTTGGGAGTTGAAGTGTCGGATTTGGGCGACTTCGTCCGAGTCATAGCCTTCATCCCCCACGGATGGTATCTGCGCTGCAAACTCAACAATGTCCCAAATGCTAGCGTGGAGTGAGGTTAGATGGTGCCTCATTTTATCACTCCACATAGAATAATCTTCACCGTCAAAAACCGGTGGTTTGCCTAATGGGACGGAAAGTAAAGGAGTACGTTTGGAAATGCGAGGATAGCGTAAGGGGATCTTACTAAACTTCTTGCGCTCATGGCGCTTAGAAGTGACGAACAGCGCGTCGGAGCCAGATGTAGAAGGCGATGAAGAATTGGTCTCGTAGTAGACCACCTTCTTCATCTTCTTTTTCTTGTCGCTGCTCCGATGCGACTTGGGGTGTGAAGGGGATCCCTTCACCTTGTTGCCGGACTCTCCCGATGGAGCCTTCCCGTGGCTTGTGGTGGGCTTCTCGCCGGTCACGACCTCCTTCTTGGCGTGATCTCCCGACATCACTTCGAGCGGTTAAGCTCTAATGAAGTACCGGGCTCCGATACCAATTGAAAGTCGCCTAGAGGGGGGTGAATAGGCGGAATCTAAAATTTACAAACTTTAAGCACAACTACAAGCTGAGGTTAGCGTTAGAAATAAAATCGAGTCCACGAGAGAGGGTGAAAACAAATCAAAGGCAAATGACGCGGATGACACAGTGATTTGTTTTACCGAGGTTCGGTTCTTGCAAACCTACTCCCCGTTGAGGTGGTCACAAAGACCGAGTCTCTTTCAACCCTTTCCCTCTCTCAAACGGTCACCTAGACCAAGTGAGCTTTTCTCCTTAATCAAACCGGATCACTTAGACCCCTACAAGGACCACCACAACTTGGTGTCTCTTGCTTTGATTACAAGTGTCTTGAGAACAAGAAAGAGAAAGAAGAAAAGCGATCCAAGCAACAAGAACTCAAATGAACACAAATGTCTCTCTCTCTCTCTCTCTCTCACAAGCCACTAAGTCTTTGGAATGAGTTTGGGACTTGGAGAGGATTTGATCTTTTGTTTTATGTCTTGGAGTGAAGTCTAGAGCTCTTGTATTGAATGCAAATTGCTGGAAACTTGGATGCCTTGAATGGTGGTGGTTGGGGGTATTTATAGCCCCACCCACCAAAACAGTCGTTGGGGAGGGCTGCTGTCGATGGGCGCACTGGACAGTCCGGTGCGCTAGCCACGTCACCCAATCGTTAGGGTTCTGACGGTTTCGACCGTTGGAACTCTGACATCTTGGGGCACCGGACAGTCTGGTGCCGCACCGGACAGGGTACTGTTCACTGTCCGGTGCGCCTTCTGACGCTACTCTGACTCTGCGCGAACTGTCTGCACTGTTCGTGCTTTTGCAGACGACCGTTGGCGCAGTAGCCGTTGCTCCGCATGGCACACCGGACAGTCCGGTGTTACATCGGACAGTCCGATGAATTATAGCGGAGTGGCTCCCCAAAAACCCGAAGCTGAGGAGTTTGGAGTGTATGGTCCCTGGTGCGCCAGACCAAGGCACACTTTGGTTTCTTTTGCTCCTTTCTTTTTGAACCCTAACTTGTTCTTTTTATTGGTTTGTGTTGAACCTTTGGCACCTGTAGAACATATAATTTAGAGCAAACTAGTTAGTCCAATTGTTTATGTTGGACAATTCAACCACCAAAATTATATTTAGGAAATGGTTTGACCCTATTTCCCTTTCACGAACTCTCTGTGCTGTGTTTCGAGCTCAAGTCATGGCTTGTGTGCGTGTGTGTGCTGCGGATTTGGGTCTTGCGTGTGTTGCTCTCCCATCCTTACTCTTGTGCTTTCTCTGTGATCTATATTGTAAGGGCAAGAGGCTCCAACTTGTGGAGATTCCTCGCAAACGGGAAGTATACTCAAAAGAGAAAAGACCGTGGTATTCAAGTTGATCTTTGGATCACTTGAAAGGGGTTGAGTGCAACCCTCTTCCATTGGGACGCCACAACGTGGAAGTAGGCAAGCGTTACTTGGCCGAACCACGGGATAAAAATCGCGTGTCTCTTGTGTTGCTTTTCTGTGATTGTTTTGTTCGCAAGAGCTCATAGCAACTTAGTTAAATCACACTAACACTTTCATAATCAAGTTTGTGCCTATTTAGTGTTTGATTTTACAGGATCACCTATTCACCCCCTCTAGGTGCTCTCAGTTCCATCCGGTACCATATTCCATTTTGAACCGAATTGTTTTCGTATTTGCGAGGAACTTGGTCGGTCGCCCCGCCTCACAGACTTGCTCGGCGGGGACTTGATCGGTCACCCGCCTCACAGACTTGCTCGTCGGGGACTTGATCGGTTGCCCGCCTCGCAGACTTGCTAGGTAGAGACTTGGTCGTTCGCCCCCACCTCGCAGACTTGCTCGGTGAAGGCTTGGTTGGTAAATGGGCCTTGTTTTGGGTACCCTTTCCTGGGTACCCGACATGAATATTATTTTTCATTCATTTTTTCGTTATGTGAATGACTTGCAGTTTAAATTTAAATTATCTAAAGAAATTCAATTAAATAAAATAAATTTACAAAATATAGTAAACACTTCCAGAAATTTATCAAAATTGAATATGTAGCTCTAGGTGTTGTAGACACACAACAGAAAAGGTTTAGGGACAAAAAAATAAAAAAAAATACTTTGTCTAGTTTCGAAAAAAGCCACCACGCAAAATGCCTATTTGTCTATTGTCCTATACTAACGCTAGCCAAAATATCTGTTTGTATAGTGTAGGGATCCGGCACTAGGTAGGTAGGACACTTGACAAAATTAACAACGGATGGATGATATTATTTGCTTACGGTGATATGCCGAGTTTTTCTTTTGCCTGACATAGATAAACCACATCTTTATCAAGTGTTTTTCTTTATCTAATGTTAAACTATATTTGTGAAGTATTTTTCTTTGGCTAATGTAGTACTCGACAAAAAGACTCATTGGCTAGTGCCGTAATTTATACTCGGCAAAGAATTTAGCATATCCGGTAGTGATTAATACGGTCGATGGTAACTGGATAACAGGAACCCGCTAGCGGAGTAGCGGCCACGTTTTACCCTCTCACCATCCTCCTCTCCCTACAAAAAGGAGACAACGTCCGTCCCTGGCCATCACCAGTTCACCGCTCCACTCCACTACCGCCGCCACCCCTCCAACACAACCCCAGCCCCCAGCCGTAGGGGAGGGAGAGCCGGAGGAAGCGACCGAGCAACCCACCGTCGGAGATGCAGATCTTCGTGAAGACGCTGACGGGGAAGACCATCACGCTGGAGGTCGAGAGTAGCGACAGCGTCGCCAACGTCAAGGCGAAGATCCAGGACAAGGAAGGTAGTACTAACTAGCAGCAGCCACCCTGTTCCTCTCCTATCCGCTGTTCCCAAGTCGAAAGCTTGATCCTTTTCAGCGTCTCCTATCTGCTGCTTCAAAGTCGAAAGCTTGCTCCTTTCTATGGTCTTTGTAGGCAGTTACTTGATCATGGATGTGCATGTCAGCGTTTGGTTGGGTTGATCTCTCTCTCTCTCTCTCTCTCTCTCTCTCTCATCGATGTGCATGTCAGCGTTTGGTTGGGTTGATCTCTCTCTCTCTCTCTCTCTCTGGTGTTCTGTTTGTGTGAGTGTGACTACGTGGGTTGCAACTGCAACCTCTCCCACTTACTGCTTGAAAATTTGTTCATTTTTCATGTGTTTATTACTTGCCCTTGCACGCGTTGGAACTTTACATGTTCTGGGTTTATTGATGATGGTTGATCGCGTCATCGATATTGCCATGTTCGATCCTGATGGTTTTGGGTTAAAACTGAGTACTTCGACGTTTCCATCTGGTTCCAAAACGAAGACTTTCTTTTTGATCCGGTCAAGCACAGAGCTTGGTTTCGTACTTGTTTTATTACTTCACTAATCTTTGTGCTTCTTGGGGTTAGTAGTCGGGGACTGGGGGGTGGCATGGTCGGATTCTTGGCCACTCCATAACTCATTTGAACTGATGAGATCCCTATCTCCCAGCTCGGATTAATCTATGTAGCGAATTAACCGGCCATGAAAATAGTTGTTTAACCAATTTATTTGCAGGCATCCCGCCGGACCAGCAGCGGCTCATTTTCGCCGGGAAGCAGCTGGAGGACGACCGCACCCTGGCCGACTACAGCATCCAAAAGGACTCCACGCTGCACCTGGTGCTCCGGCTCCGCGGCGGCGGCAGGGGTGGCTACCCCCTCATGAGCGTCCCGTGGGACCTCATCAACCTTGCCCGCAAGCATAATGAGGCCAAGATGATCTGCCGCAAGTACGTATCGAGGCCTTGATTCTGCTAAGTGCTAACTCTACTAATTTCTGTAAATGGTATAATCGGTACAGTATGTGTGGTGTGTTGTCTTGTTTAAGATCGAGGTAACTAACCCTAGAGGTTGCTCTCTGTTTGCAATTTGCATGTATATGCATGGTCCGGTCCTCTGTGTTCACTGCATGCAAATGAAGTACATGTAATGAGATTGACGAAATGACATATCTGATATGATACGTGCAAAATGGAGCTCAACACATGCCCTTTGATTCTGGATTGTTTGTTTCAGTTAGATAGTTTACCTCATTATGCAACCATGGTTGATTATTTTCAAATCTAGTGATGAATCTTAAGATATTCACAGTAGCCTCTAAGTAAACACAGAAAATTTATCTATTCACTGTTCTATTACAATTTATACATGTTTCTTCGTTTCAATAGGTTTTGTGCTGTTTACACTTGTGTTAATATGTTATTATGGCTACGTTTTGATTAGAACTTGGGGATGTGTGCGTGTGCCTCTTCTTCTTTAGCTTAAAACTGTGCCTGTGATGACTTTGCAGGTGCTATGCGCGCCTTCCTCCCAGGTCCAAAAACTGCCGCAAGAAGAAGTGCGGCCACAGCAACGAGGTAATTAAGCCTTGTTTTCCCCTGCCATCCAAGTGTTCTATAAGTAGGCGGACATTATTGATTTTTTTAGGTTTAGGGGGTGTTTGAATGCACTAGAGCTAATAGTTAGTGGCTAAAATTAGTTGAGACATCCAAACACCCTAGCTAATAGTTCATCTATTAGCTATTTTTAGTAAATTAGTTAATAGTTAGGTAGCTATTTGTTAGCTAGCTAATTCCACTAGTAGTTTTTAGCCAACTAACTATTGGTTTTAGTGCATTCAAACACCCCATTTGTCTTCTTAGCATTGCTCTTGTTCATGTTCTTGGTTTTGTATTTTGTTGCATCGTCCATACTAATGCCTCAGTCATCAAATCTTTCTGGTGCGAGAGCGGATATAAAATGGCATCACTGTGTTCAAGTTATATCAGTAGCATTGTACCTTTTTAGATGTTAATGAATTTTACTATCCAAGCCCATTTATTTTCATGTAATGTGTGTTCTAGTTTCTTAGGGGGTGTTTAAATGCACTAGAGATAATAATTAGTTAGCTAAAAATGTACTAGTAGAATTAGCTAGCTAACAAATAGTTAGCTAACTAGTAGCTAATTTATTAAAAATAACTAATAGCTGAACTATTAGTTTGGGTGTTTGGATGTCTCTAGCTAATTTTAGCTACTAACTATTATCTCTAGAGCATTCAAACATCCCCTTAGTCAGTCTATATCTACTATGTTGAACCATGTCCTGTTGTAGAACAATTTGTCGAACCATACAGTGTAGTGAAATTTTTGTTCATTCTTTGATCATACTTTTTCAGCTGAGGTCAAAGAAGAAGCTCATCTCCAAGTTTAGCATGTGAACTTTGCAAAGCGACATTCTGGAGTGCCATCCGAAAGCGTCACGCATCAGTTGAATCACCCTACCTAAACATTTCTATCACGGCTGTTAGTTGTCCTAGTTTAAGTTTCTATCTGCGTGTTGAACCTTAAATAATATCTTTCAAATACTCCGTGCTGTGTTCAGCACGTGCAGTGCCATGCCTAAGAAATGCTAGTGGAAGTTCTTTTGGCTGGATGTTGAAATCCTTGTCACTCTTCCTGAGTGCTTTATTCGGTATTGAAGAAGAGAAGGATGAGAACTAGCTGGATAATGGCATTTTATCAAATATGTTTGTCCCTTGTGTGAATTATAGATGCATGATCAGGAATAATCACTTGCTACTGATGAAATCGCAACATTTACTAGTGATTTGTGACAACACTGAAGTAGTATCATAGTAACTGGAGATAGACTTTCCGGTGGCATTTGAGTCTTGGGTCCTGACTGTTTGGGTAGGACGGTAGGTGTGCCTTTGAAACATGTGATGTGGCCATCGAGTTGTGATAGTTCTAGAGTCTATACTGTGGCCCTGTTTCATGCATAGGTTTCGTTTTACACTGAATCCTTGATCAGTACTGCAGTATCAAATTGCAGTGTTAACTGAGCGGGTGAGAGAAGTTCTTTTGCCTTGATGCTGAAACTTTTGTTATTCTTCCTGGATACTACAATTACTCAGTTTGCAGGGAGGGGGTAGCGTTTGTATATGGTTTCTGTTGTCTCTTGTCTGAAGATGTTTGATCTGGAGCATTCAATCGTTAGTGACGAACTCAGCATAGCGATGGATGAAGTTGATCATACCATTTTAGCTCTCGTTGTTGATCATAGAGTAGCGATAGATGAAGTCTAAGGACATGTTTGAAAGCATCCAGTTTTTAAGAAACTAGTTTATAGAAATTAAGATGGTTCCAAACATATTAGTTTATATAAAAATTAGATTGCCAGTTTTTTTAAAACCAAAAGGCTAATTTCTACTAACTAAAAGATAAAAACCAGATTTTTAAAAAACTGGGTTACTTCCAAACAAGACCTAAACTAACATACTAGCACAATGTAATTAAGGGTCTGTTTGAAACAGACCTAGAAAACTTAGTAGAGTTGATGGAGTATGTCCTTAGGTGCTTCAGAAAATTATGGAACGGGAACTGTAAGCCTTTAGAAAACGTTTAAATAAGTCATTTTATTTATTATTTAGGTTAAAAATATTTTAAAACTATTTAAATTGATATTATAAACTACACAATGTAGCGGGAAGTGTTGGATGGAGCCATCACAGACACCTCCTAATTCGATGTCTACTGTAACTGCATACATACATACAAGAGTAAAAAGGGCGAACAAGTTGTCAGGATAGAAAAGAGACGGAGGAGGAGACCAAGCTTCAGAGTTACCATGATCACGTGACTAAAGCATGCAGAGTCAAAAAGGGGAAAACAATCGATCAGGCGACCACTTTGTTTCAGCAAGCAAGAGATGCTGGCTCGGGAGCTGAAACAAAATTCGAGTCCCGGAAATCAAGGTAAAAAAACGAACAACAAATTGGCATTTCCTCGTTGTTTCCTACCGAACTGCAGATAGATAAGGCAGGATCCACACGATGTGTCTCATGTAGTGCAGCTTCAAAATTACTGGGTCGGCTTCATCATCTGATCCTCGTCCCGTCTCCTGTGGCGAACGGACAGGGAAGTGGACGAACGCTGTCTCCATCCATTGAAACCGCCATGGATTTATGCAATGCCATCCAGCAGAATGGCATGAGGCGTCCTCCAACCGCCCTCGCCCTCGCCCCTAGCGACGACTCGGGTCAGTTGCTGGAGTTGGGGCCGTAGCAGGCGCCGCGGACGGGGTTCCAGAGCCACTGCACGAGGAACCGCCGGCCGTTGACGCCGTTGACGTTGTAGGCGCTGCCATCGGGCGCGCGGGACACGTTCCCGACCAGGCCGCCCGCGCCGCCGCCGTCGCCGTACACGCCCAGGCACAGGTCCGCGATCTCGGTCGGCGCCGTGGGCGTGTCCCCGGCGTACCACGCGTTCACCAGCGGGTTCGTGGACATCTCCGCCAGCTCGTGCCCCAGCACGATCACCATCCCGTCCACCCCAGCGTCGCCGTTGGGCGGCCGCAGCACCGCCTGGGGCTGGGCTCCCCCGGCGCCGTACTCGGCGGCGGCGGCGAACGGGTACGCGCACTTGCCCGGGCACTGCGTGGCGCTGTTCCCGACCCAGGCGTAGGGCACCGTGACCCCGACCACGGACGCGAAGGTGAAGTAGTGGAAGCCGCAGACGGCGCGGCAGAACTCGTCCACCTGCACGTCGGGGGACGTCAGCACCAGGTACGCCCCGCTGTAGGGGTCCAGCGGCAGCGGGTCCGGGTACGCGTACACCGCCGACCGGATCACGGACTGCACGTCGATGCGCCGGAGCGACGCGCCGTGGGAGTACCCGACGTCGGAGTGCTCCCCGGCGACGGCGAAGGCGCCCGTCACGTTGGCGCCCGTCTGGTCCGCGTACATCCGCGGCGTGCGCGCCCACCAGTCGGAGACGGCCGGGAACGGGGCCGGGGCCGAGAGCGAGGCGAGGAAGTCCCGGAGCACGGCCTGCGCCGCGGCCTCCCACCGCCCGTACCAGATGAGGTAGAGGTTGGTCGGCGACCCGGACACGACGGGGCCCATGTGGTACTGCATGTCCACCAGCTGGTTCCCGTCCACCAGGTAGTCCGCGCGGTACACCGGCGCGCCCCGGACGGCCGCGAGGCTGCTGCTGGAGATGCAGATCGCCGCGGCGAGGAGGAGGAGGAGGGGGGAAGGGTGGCGAGGGAGCAGCCTCCCCATTTCGGTGGGCTGCGTGGACTGTGGTGGAGTGGAGTGGAGTGGAGTGAAGGCCTGAAACTGAAAGTGAACTAGTGAAGTGAGCAAGTGACCGAACTGGCCAGCTGGGTTTTTGTTGCCTTTTTCTAAGATAGAAAAACAACGAGTTTCGGGTACAAGTAATATAGAGCACCTACAGTCCATATAAATTTGTAGAGAATAAGTAAAAAAAAACTGTCCGGCACATCTTTAACACAGTTCTCTAGTTCTAAGAAACATTTTTACATATAAAACACTCGTTGGTTGATAAGACGCGCCTTAGAGAGCTTGTAGAGAATAAGATACAAAACTTATACACACTCTATTATATCAACATACTAACTTCGTTCTCGAATATTTATCGTCAGTTAGTTTATTTTTAAACTAAAATACGACAAATAAAAATGAATGTATGTAGGAAGTACATTTTATGTATCTCTTAAACTTGGAGGATCGTGTTTCTTTGTCTAAGTGTTGTACATGTCATAAGCTAACCATTCGCATTGATATCATATAATTAAGCGGACCATTGTATTAAACAGATTTTGTGTTTAAGACTGTGAGACTAACAGAACATGTACATCGAGCCCACCATGCAATCAATAGCAAACACCGTCTATTGAGAAATCGAAACTCCATAAAACTCTTAAGGATCATTTCTCGTATGCCACTATAACTGATCGTCTAGTATCTTATTTACCATCACAAAATATTTTACCCTCCAGTATCATCGCTGGTGGTATATAGGAGGGATTAGGACATGCAATTTTTATCTTGTTTTTTTTTATATATGCTACTAACGATCGACATAGAAAGGTAAGAGGTTCCTCTAACTGGTATAGAAAACATTAGAATATTTATTTATGATAACAAATAATTTATTGGACAAAATTATAGTGACAAAAATATATATAGTTTTTCCCCCAAACTCTTAAAAGTGAGACCAGATTGACAAGACTCGGACTCTGTCTAGCATGCTTTGATCCGTAAAAATTCCACGGTGACCCCCCAACTCATGGTATAAACATAGCTTACCTTATCTAGCTTGTTTCTCTAGTACTATAATACAGGAGATGAAACCAAGTGAGAGGAACCAATCTGAACCAGTGCGACTAGCTGTGGTAGGAGGACCAGGACCGACCTTCTTGATGTTTGTCACGGACGATGTCAACGGTTGCGCGCAGCTCAAGGCTGCACTAACTCGTTGTAGAACCAGTGCGGCTGACGCGTGGGCCATCGTGGCCGCGGCGGCGAGGAGATATTCATTGCTGTCGTCGCGCGCGTCTGGCCAAACCCAGAGTTCTTCAGGGAAAACCACAGTGGCACAATCCCAGTCCCAGCAGACAGTGAGACAGAGGCAGGGGATACCTAGACGGAGAGACCTTCTTGTTTTTATGTCATCACGGAGCAACACATGAGATTGAGGCCTGCAGTTGAAAAACATTTTTGCATCATTCCATACACCTCTACTGCCGGAGTGTACTATTCCTTCACTCTCTGTCTCTCTCATCACTGCATCTACACCCGTGCACGCTACAGTCAATGAATTTGCTTCCGCAAGTGAAAGCGTGATGCCAAAGCGATTTCGAGTTTTTAGCATTCTCGAGAAAGGGAAAACAATATTTAATTAATAACTACTAGTGCTGCAAGCTGCTTTTTTTTCGATCACATCTCAGAGGAGACACTAATGGCATCATGGCATGGACAGGGTGCGCCATCGCACACGCCACTGATTACTACTCCATCCCGTCTCCCTTCTGAGTTATATTGAAGATCATTTAATATTATTTATGCAGTGAAGTTTTAAATAGTAGATTAGATAGAGAATCTACTGAAGATGAAGATAGTTTAACGTTGTTTCTATAATTCATTTAGTTGCTGTTTTTATAATTCATTTAGATGCAACGAAGGTCTAGATAGTTTACAATAAAAAATCTGAACGGTTCAAAACTAATGTACTCTCAGTCCTAATTTATAATTCATTTGATTTTTGTATCAAATTTGACCGCCTCATCTTATTCAAACAAAATATAAAAAATGAAAATTCAAAATCATACTTAAAGTATATTATATAGTAAACCATATCACAATAAAAAAGTAACAGTAATTATGGGAAAGCAACAGTAAATATGGAATTTTTTAATTAAGACGAGACGATCAAACTTGAGATAAAAAATCGAACGAAACATAAATTGGAAAAGAGAGAGTATTATATACTCAGCAACATGTGCAGTATAGTTTTACGGAGGGCCTGTTTGGATCCATAGGGCTAAAGCAAACATACTAAAATTTAGTCACTTTAGAAGCTAAAGTTCCGGACAAAATAAACTAAAAGGGACTAAAACATTTTAGCTCCTTTAGCTTGCAAGAAGGAGCTAAACTAGACTAAGAGCATATTCAAGAGACTAGCTAAATAGCTTGTCAAGCTAAATTTTAGCTACTTAAATTTTAAATAAGAGCATATTGCAAGAAGAAGCTAAATTTCACTTGTTTTAAATAAGAGTAATAAATAAATTTTAATTAGTTATTTTAGTCACTTTGGTTTAACCGTGGATCCAAACAGGCCCGGAGTACAGTTTTACGCCAAGCTCCGCGTACCGGAGCAGGCTCGACGGCACCATCTCGACGACCGAAGCGAGGACGAAGCAAGTGGCTGAGCTCAGCCTTGGGATGCAGCGGAGCCAGCTGTTGTGTTCCTGCACAAGGACAGAGCAAACCAATGGGTTGCGCAGCATCCATGTGAAATCCCAAGATATATGTTCATGTTCTTCGCCAGGCACCACCGCACCAGGCTCAGAGAGAGATTCAACTTGCTGGATCACAGCTTACTTACCAGGGTATGACGTTACTGAACAACAGATAAGCAGCAGATTACATCAGAGTTCAGATGAGGGCATACAGTTTAACGAGGGATATAAAGGTAAACACCAGCAGCAGATGATTATTCGAAAGATTGAGATCGGTTCAGGGGCATCTGTCCCTTATACATGCATGGTTCAGATAAAACTATCGGCAGCAGCAAATATCCATGGAAGAAAGATAAATCAAGGTATGATTATGTAGACCTCGTTGTCTACAACCATAGCAAAGCACTTAATAACTGGTTAGTTAAAGTGCAGAAGAACACAAATCATGAAGATGAATCGTCACAAAAACTCTCACCAATTTACGCTAATTTCCTACTCACTCTTCTTTTAACAAAAAAAAATCCGTAAGAGCTGATTTGGTGGATAGAGATTACGAATAGCAAAGGGATTCTTCTCCATGAATCTACTCGGGATCTCTATCCACCAAATTAGTCCCAAGACTACTAGTAGGTAACGGAACCATCATGTCAGGACATGTGCTCTATTTATACTTTTTTTATTCTATACTTTGGTCATGTTATATGGCATTGACAGTACATAATAAGCTTAAAAGCAATTATACATAGGTAATTTAGAGATTAAAGGTGTGTTTGTACTCTTTTTAATTTCTATTATATACAATTTTATTAATACTGACAATAACGTTATCAAGTCTAGTAATATCATCATCAAGTCTACTTAACTTGAGTCTCTTTCCTTTTTTTTTCTCCTGTAGAAAGAAGAACTCAACGAAAATCCGGGGAGCGACGAGCGAGCGACTCACCCATGAGGCCATGACCACGTCGCAGACCAACTCGGTCGCCCCCGTGGGAGGCTCAACCACACACATTGACCCACACCGGCCGCCTCCGCAGGCGATCCCCCCACCCCACAGGTCCCCTTCTCCCTCCTCCTCCTTCCTCCAAAACCTGGCGCAAACCCTAATGTCCACCGCCGGGGACCCTTCCCGCCTCTCCGGCGAGTCCTCGCCGTCGTCCTCCACGTCCTCCGGCTCCTCCTCCCACTCCTCTGGCGCCGCCGATGCCGCCGCCACCAACCTCGCCCTGACAGCACCAACCTCCGCCCTCGCCGATGACACAGACGCCGATGCCCCCACCTCCCCGCGCGTGGGGATGTACTTCGAGACCGAGGACGACGCGTACGAGTTCTACAAGGCCTACGCGGCCCGTCTCGGCTTCGTCGTCCGCAAGTCCAATAAGTCCAAGAACTCACGGCACACCGTCACCCGCCGCCTCTTCGTCTGCTCCAAGCAGGGCTTCCGCCAGGAGCCCAAGAAGCCCCAGGACGAAACCGCAGGCTCCGGAGTTGCGTCCTCGCCCTCGCCCTCGCTGGCGCTGGTGCCTGCGCCTCGGTGCCCGGACTCGCGCACAGGCTGCCTAGCGTCGCTCACTATCAAGCTCATTCCTTCCGCAAACGCCTTCCGTGTTACTGACTTCGTCGCCGATCACAACCACCCGCTCGCCTCTTCCTCGCCCGCTGTGTCACTGGCCTTGCTGCCGCCGAGCTCTTCACACCACAGCATTGTAGCAGTGGCCAGCTTGCCGGACCCAAGGGATGGGCCGCGGGCCGATATGCATTTTGAGACAGAGGAGGATGCATATGTCTTCTATAACAGATATGCCGAACATGTAGGCTTCAGTGTACGGCGCTCCTACAAGAAGCGGAAGCGAGGGATGATAGTGTCTCGTATTTTTGTTTGTTCTCGCGAGGGTGTCAGTGACCGCACCAAGCAAGAGGGTGGAGCCATAGTCATTGCAAATGGTGGTGCAGGGTCAGCAGGCACACCTAGGCCAGGTCCGCCGCCAACACGGACCGGATGTCAGGCAAGAATGGTGATAAAGATCACCCCCTGCCGAACATACCGCGTAGCAAAGTTTTTTCCAGAGCATAACCATCCTCTAGCCAATCCAGAGAGCGTGCATAAGCTGCGGTCTCATAAAATGAGAGCTCGTGCACATGAGCTTGGAGCGGGGGAAATGCATCGAAGGAAGCAAGGGAAGGGTGTGCAGCTTGGGGATGTTGGCGCAGCATTGCAATACTTGGAGGAGTTGCAGGTAGAGAATCCTTCAGTTTATTATGCGGTAGGAGTGGGGCCTGATGGGAAATCCGCTGTGAATTTCTTCTGGGCTGATGCAAAATCAATAATTGACTACAGGAGTTTTGGGGATGTTGTTTGCTTTGATACAACATATGCATTGAACATTTATGGACGGCCATTTGCACTCTTTGTTGGTGTTGACAACCATAAGCAGTTACTTGTGTTTGGCGCAGCACTGCTCTATGATGAGAGCATTCAGTCGCTGAAATGGGTATTTGAGGTGTTTGCTGATGCCATGCATGCTAGGCACCCACAAACTATTTTGATTGATGAACGTCCTGAGTGTGCCATTGCAGCAGCAGAGGTGTGGCCTGGCACCAACCACTGCACAGGGGTGTGGCATATCTACCATAATTCAAAGAGGCACTTGAAGCAGGTGTTTGAAAGCTCAAAAAGTTTCAGCAATGCTTTGAGCCATTGTCTCTTTGAATGTGAGGATGAGATTGAGTTCTTGTCAGCATGGGAAAAGCTAATTGAGAAACATGACATTGGTGAGAGTGAGTGGCTCAGCAGACTTTACCTGGAGAAAGAAAAATGGGCTTTACCTTATCAGAGAACCATGTTTTCTGCTGATATACTCTCAACCCTTCGTAAGGATAACATGATTAATGAACTAAGACGAGACCTCAGTGAGCAAGAAGATATCCTGCAGTTCTTCAGGCGTTATGAGTCTATTCTGGAAGAGCATCGGTCAAAGAAATTGCATGCTGATGTTGATGGCAGCCAGGTTACTCTGCCTATCCCATCGTTGCGAATGCTGAAACAATCATCAAATGCTTATACACCTGAAGCTTTCAAGATGTTCCAGGGAGAGTTTGAGGCTTACATGAATTGCATGTCCTTCCCCTGTGGTGTGGTTGGCACGATCTCTGAGTACAAGATTGTGCTTGATGAGAAGCCATCAGAGAGTTTTGTCAAATTTGATGCACTAGATGGCTCGACCACTTGCAGCTGCAAGAAATTTGAAGCTGTTGGGATTCAATGCTGTCATGTACTGAAAGTGCTGGATCTCAAGAATATCAAAGAACTTCCAGAACAATATATTTTGAAGAGATGGAGGAAAGATGCTCGTTCTGTTCAAATTGGGGAGGAACCTACCTATGGGTCTGGCAGTGTCATGCGATCAACCTCAGAAGCTCGATTCAGTAACATGTGTCGGTTGGCTAGCTTGATTGCTTCAAGAGCTGCCAAATCCGAGGATGTGATGTCATACATCGAAAGTCAGTCAAATGCTATTCAGAAACATCTGGATGATATTCTACACACAAGCTATCCTGATATGGGAAATCACACTGTTGCTTCAAGTAGTCAAGCAATTTCCTTCGTAGGCACCCAACATCCTGACCATTCCACACCAGTAGTGGTTGCACAGACAACAAATGGTATATACTCTATAATGTTCCAGTATTTCCAACATATCATCATTTTTACTGCTTTATTGAATTTCACATGGGTAAATGGCAGGCCTGATGGGGCTTTGACGGCGCACATTTGATCATACTGGCAACATTGGTAAGTAGTTAGTGATGTAGTGTTAATTTACTCAGGAGAGCTGATTTTATTGTCCATTGCTAAACATGAAAAATTCACTGGTGTAGCAGTGATTTGAACTGCAAAGATTTTACTATGTTGTGGAACCTCAAGGGCTAAGGGTGATATAGTAGTGATGATAAGAAACATTTTTTTTTGCTTAGTGTCTAACTGTCTGTCCATTTCACTGCTGTCAGCTACTCAGCTGTTTGGCATCAGAGAAACGTCCTTTAAAATGTTCACTGGGCTAGCTACAAATACAAGGCTAAATTGGTATGTATGTGGAATGTGCCAAGTTGGTATCTTTCACTTCTAACCAGATTTCCTAAGCAGATGGCGATTCCCTTCTTTATGTTTGCTTGTCCTTTTATTTTCAGTTAACTTGAACTTAGGTTTAGTTTGTCCACAAGATTGAGACTTTGGCTATTTAGGCTTTTCCGTTAACTTTTCTCGAATGTGAAATGAGATAGGAAACCTTGTTTGTTAGGCTTAATAATTTTGATTACAATTGCGTGAAAGTTTTACTGAAAATTGAATTGTTCTTTGATAAACCTCAGGGCTGCATGATTGTCAGGAACTCCTCGTCCTCCAGAACTTGTATTAGTCAGTGGACAACTGAATGGGTCAGTCGGTCTTTGTAAATTTAGTTGGGTATTAGTTGAAGTCCGTGTACAGTATTTATCTTGGCCAAGTTGATGTAGTTTAGTTGAAGTCAGTGTACAGTATTTATCTTGGCCAAGTTGATGTAGTTGTGCTGCTAATTATATTCAGTTTTGATGTACCAGTGCCTTCTGTGCATCAAATGGCATTTTTGTACATTTTAGATTTCTGGTCCACTCCTGGCAAATAAGGCTAACCCTTTCTTTCAATGGGATTGGAGTGGTAAGAGAGCTTATCGATTGTACGAGAGTTTTGTGTGTTCTTTCATGAGAAATTATTATGTAGGCTCCAAAATCTTACCATTATTAAAAAAAATCTAAAGTTGCGAGAGCATAAGAACAATCAATCATCACAACTAGCTTTAGAATGCTATTATGTAGCCAATTATTAGTTACAGCAGCTGCACTTGGACCCCAGAATCATACGTGGCTCCTGCCGTCCAGTTCTGTGGTATTGTGCTTATTGGAACTAGTCGTCCAGTTTTGTGCTATATTTCGTTGCCGCCATGTGGAGCTCCGCTGGTAAATAGCATCCTTATGGACAGAAGGCCACTTGGTGGGGAGACTGCAGCCCATACAGCTTCATGAGTTCGTCTTAGAAGCTGGCATGTGGGGTTCACAGTCTGCATTCAGCCATCTACAGGTATTTAGAACTAGTAACTATTTTTTTTAAAGTTCCCACATACTGCCTCTCTCATAAATATAAGGCCTTTTGAGTTGTTCTAAGTTTGATCGAATATATAGAGAAGAGTATTGACATCTACCATAACAATGAGGTAAATTATAAAGGCACCACCTTAAAAACCGAATTATAAAAACATATTTCATAAATTATCTAATGATGCTGATTTGGCGTCAAAAATATCATAGGGCTTCTCCTCAAGCGATCCTCTAGAGGATCCGGAACATTTGAGGAGTCACTTTTTTTTTGGCTCCGGACCTTATAGCGCGTGATTGGTTGCCAGCCAGCCTCCCGCGCGTCTGGCTCAACAGCGATGCTATCATGCTAGCTCGCCACTTCTCTACAGGTGCAAGTGGATGGTAGAAAAAAAGCCTAGGCTGTATGAGTGTATGCAGGCCAACATCCTCATATACATGGAACCAATTACGAGCTTGATTGTCTCTGTACAGGTAATCAATCACGTGGATATTGTTCACCGGAAAACGGCTCCTCTAAAATGTTTGGTAGGGGGTCCACCATCCTAAACCTGCCCTAAATTTGGCCAAACTTAGGAAACTCAAAATCTTCTGTATTTTAGGATGAAGGAAATATGTAAATGTTTCTGGACAATTTATCTATTTGTATAAGTCATGAATAATCATAACTTGGCATGCCTTATCTCTTCATGCTCTGCAATGTTTACCTCTCAAAATTTACTTGCTGGTATCAGATGTCAAATCTCAACATGTTAGCGGTGTCATAAGTTTGTTGTGCTAAATCATTACTCCCTTCATCTTAAAATATTAGTTGTTTTAGTTCTTGATTTTTATGTTTATATTTAAATAAATGATGAATCTAGACACATATACAAATCACATGCATCAAGAATTGTGTGAACTCTTAGTACTTTAAAACGACTACTATTTTGGGAGAAGTATGTCGTAAATTTCAGTTTCTTTGCCTTGTGAAGGAAAAAAAATAATCGCATATCGCTCAAGAGTTTTAGACAAGTTTATTATGCACGGACTTCCTGCACTCAATTCCTACATGATCAAGGTTCATCAGGGTTGAACCAGCATGCTGACTGAGGATGAAGTCAGTGCCGTTGCTTGCTCCAGAGTATGTGATCATTTGTCACGCCATTTTGGGAGCAACAGTAAGGATTTGTGCACCTGACTTGTTGGCAATCACTAACTTGTTTAGTGCAAACAGAAGAGTTTAAGTTCCGGCCCTAGTGTACACCACTTACTAGCAAAATGAAATTACCTGCTAGGCTGCCATCATTACCAACCATGCACCACAGTCTGCCCCATTCCTGTAGAGACTTGTTGACGCAGAAACATTAATTGCCATTGTCAAGTGCTGCGCCAATTAAGCGCTCCAATATTCACATGCTCCATCTGAAAAAAAAAACTGTGTTAGAAACACAATTTATCTCTGATACTGTATGGTTCGCTTCGATAGTGGTGGAGAATCCTAGTATCACACTCCCTTACTGTTCCAAATTTATAGGTCATTTAAGCTTCTTGTCCTAAGTCAACTAATTTTGACCAAGTTTTGGTCTTTTGGAAGAAGAAAAAAGTACTGCTTTCGACACTGAAGTTTCCATCTGCGGTAGCTCGGGAGATGAGGATGAAGAAATGAACCATTTTTTTAGATAATGGAAAAATAGTTCCGGCCTTCTCCTCCGTAGAGGGTCCGAGCCAACAGCTACATAAATAGCATCCACACGAACACCATAGCTAAGCACACATGAAACTGAAACAAGGGAAAACCACGCAGGACTTCAAATACATCAAAAAGCTACAGATTAATGCGATTGGAGAAACGCCATCCATTATGCGCAAACACCATCATCACCACTTTCTCCAGATGTCTGCAAGCCTGGACTAGCTTCTCCTTTGCAGCTTCATGCCTTTGAAGCGGCGCCCAGGAACGGCACCAGTAGGTTCCCCTGTAGATTACCTGCATATAAGTTTTCGGGTTATCGTGATCAAAAACCACCTCATTCCTGCTAAGCCATAGAGCCCAAACCATTGCCGCCACCCCCGTCATAATTAGGGATTTGTCATGTTTACTGAAACCCATCAACCAATTCCCAGCAACATGCTCCATATTCCGAGGGATCGGCAAACCGAAAGCGGCTAACAGCGCCCTCCAAATGAAACGAGCGAAGTGACACTCAAAGAACAAGTGTCTAATCGTTTCATCATTAGAGCAAAACACACAACGCTTATTCCCCTTCCAGTTCCTACGCGTCAAGTTATCTTTAGTCAGGATGACCCCCCTACCAAGATACCACAGAAAAACCTTAATTTTAAGCGGTAACTTCAATTTCCAGAGAGGATAATTTTGTCTTATAAGACCATTGGACATAAGCGCCAGATACATGGAATTAACCGAGAACTTCTTATTCTGGTGTAAATCCCACTCACCCACATCCTTCGCATTATTAACCCGAACTGCCACCACCAGCGACACCAATCTAAACCAAGCCTCAAGGTTCACCCCCGTCAAACCGCGCCTAAAAGAAACATTCAGCGGAACTGACCTGAAAACGTCAGCCACCGAACTCCCTTTTTTCCTAGTCAAATTATACAAGGAAGGGAAACGATCTTTAAGCTTGAAATTGCCCACCCAACGGTCCTCCCAAAATCTGGTATTGGTTCCATTATTGATCCTGAACCTAATGAAGTCCAAGAACTTATGTTTGACTTTCATTAGACCTGACCAAAATTGGGAATCGCCCGGTTTTCTGTCCACCGCCCCAATGGGTAGGTCCTTTAAGTACTTACGTTGTAACATAGTTTGCCACATCCCTTCCTCATTGATGAGCTTAAAAAGCCATTTGCTCAGAAGGCATTGATTCTGAACACCCAGATTTTTCACCCCAAGCCCCCCTTGGTCCTTAGGCTGACAGATAATATTCCACCTGACCAGCCGGTATTTTTTCTTGTGGTTATCAGCCTGCCAAAAGAACCGAGAGCGGAAGTAATTGAGCTTCTCTAGCACCCCTCTTGGAGCTTCAAAGAATGAAAGCATAAAAAGAGCAATACTAGTAAGAACAGACTCAATCAAAATCAATCTACCACCAACCGACAAGTGCTTACTTTTCCAATTACTCAGTTTCTTCTCAAACCTTTCTTCAATAACCCTCCAGTCCGCATTCGAGAGCTTTCTAACATTCATAGGAATTCCTAAATACTTAAAAGGAAATCCCCCAGCTTTGCAACCAAAAAGCCCAGAGTACGTACCCTCCTCTTCCTTGGCCTTACCGAAGCAATAAATCTCACTTTTGTGAAAGTTAATTTTAAGTCCAGACACCTGCTCAAAGGCACAGAGGATCATTTTCATATTTGCGGCCTTCACCGGGTCATGATCCATGAACAGCACTGTGTCATCAGCGTACTGTAAAATGGACAAACCATCATCTACCAGATGCGGAACCACCCCTCTCACCAAATTGTTCCACACAACCCTTTTCACAATAATAGCCAACATGTCAACCACTATATTGAAAAGAATCGGAGACAACGGGTCGCCCTGACGTAGACCCTTCTTAGTCTCAAAAGTATTCCCCGTGCAATTATTAACTTTAATGACTACATGACCTTTCTTCATAATAGCGTCCACCCAGGCACACCATTTATCATCGAATCCCTTCATTCGAAGAGTTTGTCTGACAAACGGCCACTTAACCTTGTCATACGCTTTTTCGAAATCAATCTTAAAAACAACCCCATCCTGCTGCCTCCTATGAAGTTCGTGAAGGGTCTCGTGGAGGACCACCACTCCCTCCATAATATTCCTACCAGGAAGGAAAGCTGACTGCGTGGGACTAATGACCTTATTGGCCACAGTAGTCAACCTATTAGCAAGCACCTTAGTAAAAATCTTGAAGCTCACGTTAAGCAAACAGATAGGTCTATACTGCTGGATGGAACTCACTTCCGAACTTTTGGGAATTAAGATGATTGTCCCGAAGTTAATACTATGAATAGGAAGCAAGCCATCATAAAAGCTGTCGAACATAGCCATCAAATCCTTCTTAATAACATCCCAGAACACCTGCCAAAACTCAGCTGGAAACCCATCAGGGCCTGGGGCCTTGTTATTTTCCATCTGGAAGAGTGCGGCCTTAACTTCCTCTTCAGAGAACCTACTAGTGAGCCTTTGGTTTTCTTCCACCGAAACCTGAGAAATATCCCCTCTAATAGAATCATCCAGAGTGATATGTGAGGCTTCCGGTGGTCCAAAGAGATCTTTGTAATAAGAAGTGATATGGCGCTTAAGATTCTCATCTCCCTCGATAACATTGTTACCATCCTGAAGCTTAAAAATTCTAGTTTTCC
Organism: Zea luxurians; assembly: GCA_029449295.1. NCBI lineage: Eukaryota > Viridiplantae > Streptophyta > Magnoliopsida > Poales > Poaceae > Zea > Zea luxurians. Next base: position 192,077,556 of record JAOPSE010000001.1, read on the forward strand.
TATGTCTCCCATTAGCCAGGAGGTGGAAGTATTGAGTATTTGCGTCACCCTGGAGCAGATTTTTCGCTTTAGCTCGCTGGTACCACTTCAGTTCCTCCTCCCGGAGCATATCCACCAGTCTTTTTTTTAAGCCGTTTTTATAATCCATCTCCGACTGGGATAGAAGAGTGTGCTCCGCCTTCTTATCCAGAGCATCTAATCTATCGAGGATATCCTGTTTCTCCTTCTTATTATGGCCCCCCACATTTTTAGCCCAGCCCCTCAGGAATTGGCGCACTCTCCTAACACGGGCCTGCCACCTTTCAAGAGCATTACTTCCACCATTCTCATTTTCCCAAACCTCCGTTACCATCTCCGTGAAGCCTTCTCTCAACAACCATCCAAGCTCAAACTTGAAATCTTGCTGCCGCGAGGAGCCCCCACCATCACCCGTGTCCAGCAAGAGAGGGGTATGGTCCGAAAGGTCTCGATTACACGCCACCGCGGTGGCACGCGGGAAATGCAGCTCCCAATCTGTGGACATAAGAATACGATCCAGCTGAACCATAGGTGGCAAGAGACGGAGTGGAAGATGTGAACCAGGCTTAGAAGATTGTATTATTGTGAAAGCACCTCTAGATGAGTTGGTTAGGTGGTCTGAGTAGCAGTATTCCTCGTGTCTAGGTCAAGGTCCAAATTGTAGGGGGCGGCATTCCCATGTGTGATGGAACCAGCTTTCGTGGCATTTCTTGGTCAGGTTCCAGTTCTGTATTGTTGTACATATAAGATAGAGAGACCGGGCCATATAGTATTTATAGTGTCCGTCCTCAGATGACATCCTTGGGTTGCTGTTGCTCACGAGTTACAAGTTGAAGACTTTTGGTTTCGAATGGATGGGGATGCCAAAGCCGTTGTTGGAAATGCTCACGTGCCTCAGTTTTTTTTCTCTTTATTTTCTTAGGAAGCATGGTACAATTGTTTTATTCTCTATGTTATACTAATCATGTGCATGTTAAGAGATCAAATTCATATCCCGCGTGATTGGTTGATGTGTTCGTGGAAATCAGGCTCGCGTCGGTCTGGGTGACCAGCGAAGCTCTCTCCGAACGTCTCTGCACGTGCAGGTGGAAGTGGTGAAAAAATGACTAGATTGTACTCGTGCATGCAGACTAAGCTCGATCGGTACAGGTCACCAATCATATGCATGCACACGGTCAACGCTCGTGATGAGCATCACGAGCCTGGACGCCGGTACAGGTCACCAATCATATGCATGCACACGGTCAACGCTCGTGATGAGCATCACGAGCCTGGACGCGGCCAAGCTGACAACCAATCAGGCCTCCATTCTCCAAGCAGAAGAAAGATGTGAGTGGAATGTGAAAGCGAGAAGGGTGTGGGATCAATCCATTTCTTAGACCAACTCCAGCAGACGGAGTCTCCGTATCCCTAAAACGCGCGGCCAACAGGTTTTCTCTCCTCTCCGTATCCGTCTCCGTTTCCAGCAGACTCCGTATTTACACTCCGCATGCAGTCTATGACACGTGGGGCCCGCGAGCAGCCGCGCGCGCGAGCAGAGAGCTGCGGTGAGGAGAGAGAATGCGTGGAAATGGGGAGTCAGGGTACACGGCGTCTATTTTACGGAGACGGATGCGGAGCCTGCTGGAGAGCGAAACAGTGCCTCAGACCGTGTAAAATGCGGATGCGGAGTGGGATGGGGAGTGTTGCTGGAGTTGGTCTTAAACCAAACACCCCATATCATGCAATTCGGTTCTTTTTCCTGTCTAATGTGTTAACATTTTTGCCCGGCTGTAGCTGTAGGACTCGCTCCCCATATGTGCACAGATCTTGCAAGTCACAGAGCTCATTAAGCACGGATGATCATCTCAGTTTGACAGAACATGTGGATGTAATCCATTTCCATAGTACACTTGTGATGTGATTGTGACATTCATGCGTCTCAGACAACCCAAAGAAGTGGAGATAATTCCCGTATGCCACTGGAGAAAGAAATCAATCCTCGTAGGGATTGGTCCTTTTTCAGGAACTGTCTCGAGGGAGAAGTAATATGTTTTGATAAGGAACTAGCATTTTCAACAAGGACCAATACAGATTGACAGCTACCACTGGTAAAACTGTTGATTTGACAATATTAATATCCATGTAGATATGGCAAAACCTGGTTAATAAAGATGAAACACATGTACGGATAAAGATAAGGTACTTAATACTTCGGGATAAACTAGGTTAGGCCTGATTATTATCTATATCTTGCAATCGGCCTAGATACACATTCTATAAATCCCACCCCTTCTTGGACCATAAAAGGACTGAGAATCCCTATTTAAACAAATGACCTGATTGTATTGCATAGACAATAAACACTGCTACAAGAACATGTATAAATCCTCGTGTCTTTACCTTTAGTTCTTGATTACATGACTTATCCTAAATTCACTGTAGAATAATCTTCGACAAAAACATAAGTGACAATCTTCTCAAATATTAGTAGCAAAAAAAAAAGAACCTCAACAACAACAAATAAAAACTCAGAACTGATATTTCAGATGACACAAATACATTGTAAGGTAAGAGAGAGATAACCATCAAACGATTTCAGGCAAACAAGTTGCCAGAACAGATTTCCTCTGGCAAATTTCTGGCTTTGTTATTTGGTCTGTGTTCAAAGTTATACGCAGGATTTTAACATCTGAGAGGGATTGGACTACAGTTCCAGTAGTGGTACAGTTGATGATATTTGAGATGGGAAATGTTTCAGCACCATGGAGTACGTCAGGAACTGTGGCCTAAGGTGTCTCGTGTACTAAATTCAATTAAAAGTAAGGTCAATGAGCAATGAAGGCTGCTTTCTTATAACTAACGTGCCTACACTTCTGGAGTGCCTTCCAGAACGCAGCCTAAAGTATATCATACATGATCATTGAACATATGCAAAATAGCAAATAGAGCTATCTAGTCCTTCTTGTATATTATTGTTGGATAGACAGGACTCCACATGTTCGTCTTGACATATTCATTAGTTTCTTCCTGCATCACCATGATTTCAAGGTTTAAAAAAAGCAAATAATAAGGCTAACATAATTTGCTTGGGAAATGAATAGATTAACCACCTCACTGAGTCGTGCAAGCTCACGTGCATCCATGTCACGGTATCCCTCAGCTAGATCCTCTGCTACTGCCTCCCTCACAACTGCTGCTGCCACCTCCTTAGTGATGTCACGTATTCTGCATGTGGGACATATTAGAATAGAAGGCATAGCATACAGCACAAACAGGAAGATCGGATTACAATTATAAAACCTGGAAATTGGAGGATAAATTATCCCTTCGAGAACCTCCTCCTCTTTCATGTATGAAGCCAAACTACATAAAAAGTTACACAGTAGATTTTACAGTTAAAGATGTAAGTAATAGCCCGATTGTGTTTTTGTGTTACAAGGTTTAATGGCAAGAGATCAAGGGAGTCACCGTTCAGCTGCAGCCTGCAGCATTCCATCAGAGATAACCCGAGCACCAGACAGAAGGGTTCCAAGCCCTATTCTGCACAGCAAAAAAGCCAAAAATGAAACCATAACTGTCATAAAAACAAAACCCGATTGCATAGTGTGTAATGAAAATTATCTAACCCAGGAAAGAGGTACATGTTGTTCCCTTGATTGGAATGGCCAATCTTCCCATCACCTGTAAGATGCAGTAATGGCTGAGAGTCAACATAAGAAAAAATTAATGAGTCACAAGCGGAAGGGCCTCTAGCGTAATGGTTAAGGCTTCCGAGTAGCACTTCCAGGTCCAGGGTTCAATCTCCCTCAAAGGCGAATTTTGAGGTTGGTTTAAAAAAAACTCGTTGTGCCCTGCCTCTCCGGGTTACGTCTTGCACACCACCCTCCGGCTGGACCGTTGCAGAGTGTGCGGTGACGTCCCGCTAGTGATGGAGGGACAGGGTTTGGGGATTTTCTAGGCCGAGACCATGTTTCGTTCTCTTCTTAATTTAATACCGGGAGGACGGTCTTTCCCTTTCCGGCCGAGTTTTTTTTAAATGAGTCACAAGGACTATGAATGGAAAGAGAGATACCAAGATCCACATCATGAAATGGGCTCCCACTAGCAAAGATGACCTTTTCACCTAGAATTGAAAATGCTTCCCCAGGTGTACACTCAGCTACAAAATGGAATGAGCACATAATTAGATAAGACATGCAGCAAACAATGAACATCAGATCAAAATTCACCGTCAAAACATCAGATCAAAATTACACGGCACAAACCATTCTTAGTTGGATTGGACATTGCAAAAATTGCTGGCCTTGACGAGGACGAATCTTTTAGTGCCTCTAGAACCTGACGGTACAAGTGCCCCATTATGAGCATTCACTTCCATAACTTACAGCTTTTCAAAGTCAAAAAATGGTGAGTACAATGTCTAATTAGATGTAATCCACTAGTCATTTGCAGGAGGCCTTTGAAAATTAGTACAAATGCCATTAGTACTATAACTCATGCGTTATTTGACAATGTAAGGCGCATTCTAGAACCCTAAACTCACACAGATAAATCACTAGATCTCTAAACTTGAGAACTGCATATTTCAGTTCTAAAACTTGCTTAACCATGTGAGAGCAGGCTTGGCTCTGACTTAACTGCAAATGTTTGGTGAAGCTAAACTTTGAATACATGTTTGCTCGATAATAGTGAAGGGAAGAAAGTAATTTTTTTTTGAAAATACATAAATGTTTCTCAAGATACAAACTTACAAGGACATCAGTTTTCCATTGACCTTAGGTCCCGTTTGTTTCGTTGGAATTGAATTCCATTTTAATAATTATAATTTAGACAAAACTAATTAAGTTCATATATTTATATATGTAATATATTTGTATATTATTCTAAATCATATGAGAGAGATGGTTATATACTACATTTATGTTATAGCGAAGCAAATAGGAGATTGTGATATAAGTTGTACATCGGAAACATAGCATGTAAATCTATAGAATCAATTTTCATCTCTTACCCCATGAATTTGAGATAGGCTTATATGATAACTTTGGAAAGTGGTGGAATGTCACATTCCAAAAAAATAGCCTATTTCATTAGTAAGATTCCAATTCCTCAAAATCAAAGGAAATAAACGGGACCTTACTTTAGTATCATGTTGTCCAGAACCAAGAGAACATGTAGCATGGTGGTAAGTCCTGCAGTTGTGACGCTACTAACAAAGGCCCGATACCTGGTTCTTGCACAAAAAAAGGCCCCGCTATGTTCCCCAAAGGTATGGGTTAAGATAAGGACTCTGACATGCTGACAGCAGTGCCCATACAGGTAAGAGCTGACTTCTGGGTAACTTTTCTAGGCCTTCCATGCACTGCCTTCTGGATGTCTCTCCTCTTGGGTTGAGTGTTTTTCCTTACTTAAACAACATGTAATCAGACAAATAATTTAGATCAAGCTAAAGACATTATACGATATCTAATTTTCAATATTGGTATGAGTTAGACCTTTGTTGACCTCTTTTAAGTTGAGGGACCTAAATGTGCAGCTCTGTAGCTTAACAACTTATTTAGGAACCTAAATTGTGGTTACTCTAAAAAAATGATAGACCCAGTGTTGGCGACTCCCATAAGAATGGGGTCTTGGGGAAGGAATAACCCGAGGCAAGCCTCACCCCTGTATTTTTGCAGAGAGATTGTGTCGAACCCAAGACCTTTGGCTCAGTGGAAAGGCTTCTCACCACTGCACCAGGCCTGTCCTACACTGTGGTTTACTCTGTTTAAAAAAATCGTAGCAACTGTACAGAAAATGATTCATTCGATTCACTTCAAACATTATGCGGATACCTATTCCTGATCATTGTGCAGCAAATTGTGGTGAGACTCCAGTTACTACAGCTAGATGGAGATCTATGGGCAATGAGGACTTATGCTTGCACATAGTAGCTTAATTTGGACTTCATCTAATTCACTGATTGATTTGTATATGGGTTGTGCATTGATGGGCCAGTAGGCCTTAACAATTTTCTGTAAGCCAAAGAGGAGAGGAGCCCCAATTTCGCCTCCACTAGGATCTGCCCCCGTTATGAAGGGTGCACGTACATTTGAGGACTTGTTTGATTGAAAGTATTTCTCCCGCTAAGAATAGACGAAAAACCGACTTTCTACAGATTTGGTTATGTTTGTGATATTGTAATTTTAGGTTTAAGTTAATTTTTGAGCCAACGGCTCTTAACTGGGGATTCCTAGTTATTCCCTTATTCCGTCCAATAAAGCAATGAGGTAAACAAAAAATCTGCAAGGCCTGATTTCACTCTTTGGTCATGTTAGTGGTTTGGTACTTGTGCAAACATAGTCATGGCTGTCTTTGAAGGGAGCAATCATAACATTCCTCAGCTTGTCCAGGGTGTTCAGCATGAATCCTCTTTGTGGCACTCTGCCGCTGCCATTGAGTTGGAGTCCCTTTGGTATTGAGTCTTAGTTGTTGGTCTAGGGTTGCTAACATTGCTCCAGTTGGCCAGGTTGTTTTCCTTTTACAAATTGTGTGAGTGTGGGTGTGTGAGGTGTATGTTAGGCCCTCATGGGGTTTGTTTTCTTTCTGTACCTTTCCCTTCTTAATATAATAACAAGCAGCTCTACTGCCGGTCAAGAGAAAAAGTCAGTACTGCTCTCCCCTGCTTATCTTATGAAAATGAAGTTGCAATAAGGAAACCAGTAGAAAGGTCAAAAAAGTAACTGCCCAGTAAGCATGGATTACTATTAATACTATAGCATTGGAGTAAATGCTTCAGAATAAGCAGAAAGTAGCATGCAACTATTCTTACCTCCTTCGAGAACAAACCACCAACAGCAGATAATCCAAGTATGACATCAGGCTTCACCTTTTTAACCTGCAACAAACAAGGTACCATACCAGATGTTCAGATTTATAAGCTGAAGTTTGTTGAGTCATTTTTTAATGTTAAATATACATATATACATAAGCTGAAAATAAATGCTAATCTTGAAAATAAAATCTAAAAACATGTCAAACCAGAAATAACATAAAACCCCAAGTTGGGGTGGGGTTTAATGATCTGAGTCAGTCTAACACCACATGAAATGGCATTAGCTCTAGACCACAGATAAACTGTGTTAAAAGTCATAATGAGTCAATAATGAATGCTCCTTAGTATTTTGCTGTAGAGTGGTTCTTTTCAAACCTAGATTCGTACTTGGTCCCTTTGGAAAAGAGCATGAATCAATAGAGTGCAGTAATGAACCGAGTCCATATTAGAAACTTATTTTGGAAATACATATTCCATCACAAAATGTGGCTGTTCATCTTTCAAAAAATAGTAACCTCACAATGTATCATGCTTATAAAAGCACCATGTACAAGATTAGACAGTACCACTTCAACTAAGCTTGCCCCCTCACTTAGGCCCTGGTGACCAAGCTCACTCTTTCTTCTAGCAAAAGGCCGTGCATCTGGATCGATATCTTCTCGGTCTTCTGTTATTAGGCCCTACACAAGGGAAAATGTAAATCATGTTATGAGTTCATAAAAGTAAAGAAAATTAGTTTGTCCAAAAAAAACTTAGCAAAAACAAAGACTTAATTTTGAATGATTGAGCACAGCAAATCAATCCTTATAGAGCAAGAAGCACTCTCAATGACACATTGACACGACATGATAAATACAACAGTGGTGATCCAGGTAAATTTCTTAGAGAGTGTAACTGCTCAAACCTTCATTTCTACTTAAGGTTATCATTCCCACGTGGTGAAGGAGTGGATAGTATAAAATAGTAGGCAACCATGCAAATATATGAATCGTTAAATGGTTCTTGGTTATCCAACTTACATGGGCATCCACTATCCAGAATTGACTCCTCGCACTCTCAAAAGCAACGTCATTGTTTCCCAACATTCTTGCCATGGTTCTGCTTGCAGCATTCACCACTCCAATACCAGCACTGTAAAGAATAGAATATCGTAGAGGCAATATTTCTTTTGCACAGCAGTGTGATCATATTTCCAAGATTCTTACTGAAGTGAATATGCTAACTGCTAAGTTATCAGAAAAATAAACAAGAGTTGCTGTGAACCACTTAGCATGTTATTCTAATTTTAAACTAAGTGAAAAAAGACAGAGCGTTCCGGACCTGCCAGCGCCAGCAACAACAATCCTTTGCTTTGGAAAATCTATCATTGGCCTCCCTTGTGCCCGTACAGCTCCTAAAAGGCCTGCTATTGCGACACCAGCAGTTCCCTTTATATACACAAAGAATAGCCATTTCAAGAGCAACGCATTGACTCTTCTAGATAACAATGAAACATACTAACTAGAATACTTTAACCAGATGTCAAAGGTCAAAACCTCAAGCTCTATTTCACTTCTAGAAGCTTGATATAATATTGTGCAATGGTATCACCAAAAACTAGGGGACATTGGCACAAACATGACAACAAATCTTAGGAACGAATTTGCAGAAATTAGAACTGACCTGAACATCATCATTAAACATGCGATAAGTCTTTCTGTAACGCTGCAACAACCTAAAGGCCCATTTACTTTGGAAATCTTCAAACTACAAAAATACAAGTATTGTGATATGATTTCGGATAAAGCCTCACATAATGAAAATGTTAATGAAATGAAGCATAGAGTGTCAAAATAGCACCTGTACAATAACATTAGGCCAGCGAGTAAAAACAGCTTCCATGAATTCATCAATAACTGAGACATATTCATCTCCCTCAAGACGGTGCTCTTGTAGCCCAAGATCTGTATGATAAGAAATTAAGAAAAAATGGAATAACATGACAATTTTTCTTGATATATTGCTGAGTATCAAGTGTATCTAATTTGAACAGGTACCACTATATGTGTTAGAAAACATGGAAATCTACGGCACTTGCTACATGGTCTTTTCCTTTAGGGCTAGTTTGGCAACTCCATTTTCCCAAGGAAAAATGAACTAATTTCCCTTGGGAAAATAGAAATCCCTTGAAAAGTTGAGGTTCCCAAACTAGCCCTTACAGTTAGAAAGTGGCCATAATATGAAATAAAAACTAAGTGTTTGGTATGACAAAATTGTGAAAACAAAACTAGGTGTTTGATAGATAATTAAATACTGCAAGAACTTACAAAGAGGATCCTTAAGGAGCTTCTCGTTGTTCGTTCCGACATCAATCATAACAGGAAGAACCTAGAAAAAAGTAAGAAAGAATGAAAGACACGAAAGATTTGTCCACATGAAAACTAACAGTAAGCAAGTAAAGGAACAACAGTAGATTACTTGAGAGAGCTGTTTTAGATAACACTAGTGTACTCTACAAGCTATTATCGTTTCATTAAAAACATGGTTCCCATTCTATACCTAATATTATCATGCAAGGGTAACACATCTTGGATTTTTATGTGAATTTTGATGTACCATGATTTGATAGATTAAACTGTAATAAATTAATAGCTTAATATTTTTATTAGTCTGTTTCTACGGGCTAAGTCTAACATTGTTATTCTTTTATTGTATAAGATATAATTGTTTTCATATACACATGTGTGTTGCATGTGCATTTCCATATAGAAAAATCCACTCAGATGTCAAATAGGTTTTTGATGAATATCTTCCATGGGCATATTTCTTTGAGATTTTTTAAATTATCAAATTTACTCCAACCAAATCAACAAAAGAACAATTTCGATTTGAAGAGTTATTTGGCTGCAAAAAGTGGCCAGTTTAGGTGGAACTGAAAATAAGATGGGAAAGAGGGGAATAATCTGAAATTAGAGTTCTAAAGAACCATTCAACACACCCTTTGAGGATTTATTCCAGCAGCAGCAACATATAAATCCAATTTTCCAATAGCAATGCCAATACCATGCACCCCAAGATCACCAAGACCCAATATCCTGCTTCCATCAGTCACCACTATCATGTCAACCTGAAACAGATTGACCAAATAACCATTTTTTGGAATTGTAGAAAAAGTTCTGGAAATGTTTGTCCTTTTAGATCTCCAAAAGGCAAAGGATCAAAAGGCATATCTTAACGCAAATGTACTTTACCTTAAAGGTAATGGAATAGCTCAACTACAGAAGACAATTACTAAGTGAACACCGGGCAAGCACTGAACTGACCCATACCTGATCAGCTGGCCAATTGTACACCATGGACATCATCTCCCCACGATCTTCTGCACTAAAGTACATTCCCCTAGGGCGTCGAAACAAACCACTGTAGTTTTGGCAAACAAGTCCAACGGTTGGTGTGTAAACGATAGGTGCATACTCCTCAATGTTATCTATTAGTACCTATTGAAAAATGAGACAATACAAGGCAATCATTTTCGAAACAGAATTCAACAAGTTCTCAATCAGTTATGTTTGATATTGCAAGGGAAACAAAGTTAACACAGAAGGTGCATAACCACACATTGGAGGTGCAAACCAAAGATATTGTTCCTTAACAGAACATGCAACATCAACAGGAATAAGGATGTCACTAGATGAATGTGTGGACTGTGAAGGCGCACACCTTGTAGTACATCGTTTCATTTCTGTCATGCAATCTGTTAAGGATGCGCCATTTTGCCAATGGATAAGTATCAGACGGGCCATCTCTTGCATATCTCTGCAGCCGTTTCAGATCAAGCACTGTAACCAAAGTATAAATTAGATTTTAAAATAAAAATTGCAGAATGCTGTTACAGTCTATTTCAGTAATAATGATTTTCTCAAATGGCTTAAAGAGTTACTGTAAAGTGTAACCCAGCTAGCATACCACCCGGCAGTGATGCATCTCCTCTAGGCTCTAGCTCTAGCAGTGGATAAGAATCGAGCAACTTCCGCACTTAAGCTTTCAATTCAAGCCATAAATATGTTTAGTACTTTATTGTAAATTTTTAATTGTGGGGAAGCTTTTCTGTAGGGTTTAGGGTTTAGGTTTTATAGCTTCTACAGATAGTTGAGGCTATAAAGGTCCATCAGTGATTCTAGAAACGATCATAAGAAATTAGCACCCCTATCATCCTAAAGCTAAGCAATTGGAGCACTGGTTGAGCTGACTCAATCTCCAAAGTCCAAACCTCAAACTAAACTCCAGGGATGACCCAACACCAAGACCACATTCGTAGAAACACCATTTGCACATTATAGCGACCGATCCAATTAGATCCCCAGCGATTCATGCATCAGGTAGCAAACTCCAAAAGCCAGAGCAAGCAATGAAGCGGCTCGTCGACGGGGCACACGTACTGAATCTGTCAATCTGCTGCTGCGAGGAGACGACGTTGGGCGGGAGCAGGCCGCGGAGGCCGAGGCGGTCCCTCTCGGTCATCGAGAACGCCGTGCCCTGCAGCAGCCAGCAGCGTCACAAGTTCAGAACCCCCAAGAGCGCGAACTAGACAGGGAGCACCGCCGCCCGCGAGCAGCCGATGGGAACGGAACGGAAACCGAGGCGTACTCGGTTGAACCAGGGGTCGTGGAGGATGTCGGGGCCGCGCTTGTGGAGGACGACGGGGCGGTGGCACTCCGACGTCACATACTCCCGCGGGTGCTGGGAGAGGCGGCGCAGGCGGTCCGGGGCGATGGATCGCCGGAGATTCCGCGAGATGGACGACATCCCCGCGCCGGCTCCTGTTTCTCGGGGAGGCTTCGGGCGGTGGCGTCAGTGGGTATCGGCGTACGGGAGAGTGGAGACGTTCTTCCCTTTACAGCCGACGATGCGTTTGCCTTTTGCCCAAATTATTCTCCAGCCGTCCAGCGCCGCAGCGCGTGGGAGGAGGGCGACGCTGGACCCCGGGGACGGAGGTTTGCTGGTCGTGGCTGATGCTGGCAGCTGACTGCCTGCCCGGATTGGTTCGTTGACGCCGGGCTGCCGACGAGGAGCCAGATCTGCCCGCGTCCGCACTTGTTCGTACTTCGTACGAACAATTTCCGGCCGGTCAGGCGCGCGCGCTGGAGCAGAAAACGGTCAGAGGCAGACCTAACGATTTGTTTGCAAAAAAGAAGAAAGTTCGCTTGGATTCAACTATCCAAGTGAAGTGAAACACGTTCTACTACTTTGTACACTCGCTTTCCAAAACGAATCCAATTATCAATTACGCATTGTGTGACAGTTACAATGCCCGTTAAAGTGGTTTATGTTTTATTCATTTTAGTAAATAAATTCATGTTTATGACGCTAAATCAATTTAATATAAAAATACTTTTTATAATTAATTGGATAATATTTATTCGGTGTTGTAAATATTGGAAATAATAATGAGATCATTGTTATTTGGATTTAGTTAGACTTAGTCTAACTTTAAATATAACAAATTTTATGATACATAATAAATACCAATGCGATAAAATATCGATCTTGTATAGAAAAAATAATGAGAGATTAAATCGATTTGAATATACTTCCTCTGTCCTAAATTATAATTCGTTTGACTTTTTTGTGTCACGTTTGACCAACTTGTCCTATTAAAAAAACTTAAAAATAAAAAATTAAAGTCATATTTTGAGTATATTATATGTTAAACAATATCACGACAAAAATTATCAATAATTATGAATTTTTTGATAAGACGAGTCGGTCAAACTTAGAGTAAAAAAGTCAAACATTTTATAAATTGGAATGGAGGGAATATTAAGGTGTACTCTAAGTTCAAGAAAGACGCAAATCAAGTCATATGTCCACATGTGTCGTGATATAAGCAGACTTGAATGAGCTATTTTATGATATGAGTGATATAGAACCGACGGAGGTTTGCGTGTGCATGTTTACAGGGAGTAGTAAGAGTGATATGCGATAAAATGAGGGACGAAAGAGGATTTAGGTGATGGAGGTGCAGAGGAGAGCATAAGATTACGAAAAAAATACATATTTTAGTGTTAAATATATACATACATTAGATCTCTAAATAATGGTGAATCTATAGCAAATTAGAAAGGAGTGTGTTTATCTTGCTTGTGCAAGGATCTATAGGAGGGGGTAACCTATGGTGTTCTGGTGAGATAAGAGTCATGGTGTTCTTTTTGTGATAGAGGGGGTAACATGTGATAGTCTCTTGAGCTAAGATTCGTTGTGTTCTTTTTGTCTAGTCAATATTGTTTTGTTAAGCTTCAAAGGTTCAAAATATTTCTTTGAAAGTTTCATGTATTTCTTTGGAAGTTCTGAACTTGTGCACTTGTTTGAAGAACTAATTTGTTCAAGTCCCTCTCTATTATACTCTATTGTCTCGTCGTTATTGTTCCCTCTATTATCACAAGTTAAAAGGTTTTAAATTTAAATAAATATAGTAATAACATTGTCGCTGATACAACGCTATAGTATCAATGGTATCAGAGAAAAGATAGAAAGAGAAGCATTGCGTAAGTTTTGGCATCGTAGGGTATTGATGCGAAGTCATGACATCAAAGCCTTATCACACATATTTTTATATAGGTTCAGACTGTATGTAATACTATATGTCCTCTTTGATGGATGTATTTGCTTCGATGGAACAAGTTACATAGCCAGAAAGAACTAGAGTCAAGCTCACTATATATACTTCTAAGCCATTTGCTTTCTCTATGTTCTGTGTTCCTTGTTGTAGTTAGGATAATAGACTAGAATGAATGCCCTAGAGTGAATCTTGGATCAACCCCTTGAGTGTTGATATTCACTCACTTTTATATCTCAAGAAAGCGGCAAAGCTTACATGCATGTTCTACTTGTGGGCTCTACCTATCATCAAGCCAACTACGTATGTCCCATCCTAACCTTGTACCTGTATAATAGCATAACCTATATACATGGAGTGCACGTCGGACATACGCTGGCACTTATCATTTTTTAGGTGACGTCCCATATGGCTCTTAGAGTGAGGATGAGGGCCTTAATGGTGCTAGTACATCGTAATATGAGTTTTAGAATGATACTTATACTTTTGCTACATGAACGACCTAGTCATGCTATGTGATTATTTGGAGAAATATTTTGAAGAAAATATTTAGAGAAATATCGGTGGAATATTTAAATGGTATTTATGGAAAGAATTTGAAGGGTGTCACTAGGGAAAATATTTCTAGGATATTTTGAGGAGAATTTTGGATAAAATATAGACCACTATATTTCCTTTGTTGAGATCAACTCGCAAACAAACATTTTGAAATAAAATTTAAAAATTTATCTTGAATTTAGAACGAGTTTGAGAAATTTTCTAGATTTGAATTTTCGGGGTGCTACACCTGTGCCACCTGGTATGATGTAGTTAGTAACCAGAGCAACCTTTTGTACTTATTGTATTTCATGGTACATTTCGCGTGCGCACATGTGTCAACATGATTGATGCATGTACAACATAGTGATCTTGAGTGCTTTATAGCCTAAGTTTGGCAATGGCACGTGTGTTAGGTCTATAATATCACCCATCACACATTTAATGTGTCGTATCCTAGGCTTATCCATAAAGCTTTCGCTAAGTATCATTCTATAGGCTCTTTAGATGTGAGGCCCTTCTTCGGGGTCGATGTGCCCGATCACATTGTTCTGCCTTTGAGACAGGATTGCACTTTGACGAGCCAAGTTGTTAGTGCCTTCGAGGGCCTTGGGCCCTAAAGGGTCCAGATCTCGGTCACTCTCGAAGTATGAGGTCAAAGATTATAAGGACCTCATGACCAACGGAGAGACTGGAATGGCTAAATGTTTGTTAGTGATTATAGGGATCTCATGATCCTACAAAACTTGATTGAAACAACACAAACTTGGTCCAATTTATGGGTTAGAGTGACTAAAAACCAAGTTCAGATGAGAAGAGGAGAGAAAGAAAGATTCTTCACTTGATTGCTCACTTGAGATGTTTATTAAACCAGGAGCAATATATAAGTGAAGCATATGCTTAAGGAAGATAGAAATTGTAGTAAAGTAAATGGACAAGAGACACAACGATTTTTCTCGTGGTTCGACCAAAGCCTACTCCATGTTGTAGTGACCTCCTTCGGTCAAGGGTTGCACTTAACCCCTCTCAAGTGATCTAAAGACCATACTTAAGTGCCACGATATTCTTCCTTATATTATTCTCGTCTGTAAGGAATCTCCACAAATTAGAGTCTTTCACGCCTTACACAAGTGATCAATATCAAAACTAGAGTAAGGGGGAGTAAGAACACGCACACAAGAGCACAATCATAGCAACAACACGCACACAAGAGAAGAAAAGAGCGCAAGAACAAGAACGACAAAGCTACAGCTCAGAAACATGCTCAAATCTCTCAAACACTTCAAACAGCGTGGTTGCGGTGTCTCAAAGTTGTGGTGTGCTCTTTGAATGCTTAGTGTTCTGCTCTATGGTGCCTGGGGGACCTTTTATAGCCCTAAGGAGCCTACGAGCCATTGGAGCCTTCATTTGGAAGCTCCCAGCCTTCCCTGTTTACGGGCGCACCGGACTGTCCGGTGACACACTGGACAACTACTATGCAACGGCTACAGAATCACTGATTGGGTGCTTTCCTTCTCAGGTGGGCACCGAATTGTCCGGTGACCCACCTAGCTGTTGGAGCCTACTGGCGTGTCTGATAGTTGTTGGTTGTTTATCACACCAGACTGGCCGTTGAATTATAGCCGATGAAGTCTGACAGAGCCCGAGAGTGGCCACTTCGGCCGTACAATGGCCAGACTGTACGGTGCACAACGAACTGTCTGGTGGGTGGCACCGAATTCTCCGGTGCTGCCCAGACCAGCCCACCTTCTTCTATTTTGTGTCAAATTCCTTTGACTCCTTTTTGGATCAACTTATGGAGTTCCTTAGCACTTAGATGCACATAGTTAGCAACTAAATCAATTGACTACATGCTAGAAACATACTGTTATTATTGTGATCCATAATAGTTTTCAATACGCTCAAACTTAAGCCCAAATGGCACATTACCTGCACAACGAAGTTAGTAGCCAAATAGCAGTGCAAGAAAACATAACATAATGTAGGTCCAACTTATTTTAGAAACTTTAAACTTTATGTTTTTTTGTTTTACCCAAGGTTACACTTTTTGGTCCTTTAATCCAACTCATTTGGACTTCACATCTTCAACTTGCTTGATTAGAATTTGTGCTCATACTCGTAACAAGATGATTAGTTCATAGTGGTGTGTTGAGTAGTTAATAACCAAACACTTAGAAATGGTATAAGGACATGTTACCATTTTAGTGCCTCATAACTTATAATATTTTACCCCATGAGGTCTCAGACCTCATAACGTTCAGCTGGCCCAGAAGCTCACCAGGCCTTCTAATAGCCGAGGAGCCATTCCATCTAAATACTTCTGTATAATGTTATTTAGAGTTGGGCTCTCTCTTGGTCAAGGAAAGAGAAGGTTCCTAGGTCATAGGGTCTCAGGATATCTCCAACAGCTTACTCGTCCATATCTCTGATTTCAAACTCTACTTTCTAAATAATGTACTCCCTTCGAATTTTTTATATGATGCCATTTAGTTCAAAATTGAACTGACCAACCACATATATAAACGAACGGAAGTAGTAGTCTACAGTATAAAGCAGTGTTCCATATGACCATATGCATGATCTGTTAGCCATAGAGTAATAATCATGTTATATCGAGCACCTAAATGAGTCTTCCAATTCAAGATCCCATAGCACGTCTAACGATAGTCGACGATATATTCTTCCCTAAACGTTGATAAACATGTAGTATGTCAAGAGAAGCTCATTTGTTATGGGAAACCTACGACAACAAAAGATCTCTTAATATATAGAACATAATGCTTTGTGGTATACGTTTACTCATGTCTCATTTAGGGATAGCAATGAGGAATTCCCCATCAAGAAATAGCTCTTCGTCTCTGTCCTCGTGACGGTTTTTTCCCACCGAGATCCTCACGAAACACATGCTATGGATATTCTTCTCCAACCCTATTCCTCCTGGGGATAAATCTTCATCGGGGATCCATTGTTCCCACTTAAATTATAAATAGGACATACATCATTTGTTATCAATGCAAAACATTGCCACATATACACATTGTTGGATGTAAGAAACTATAATATGTACATCAAAATAAACACATTTATATAATGAATGGTCTCTTGACAAGATAATTATTTTTTTCTCATTAACTATTACACAAAAATACTATCACATGTAAGTTTAACGGGTTTATCGCGGGAATGGTGATGGAGAACTACTTCCCTGTCAACGTTGACGCATCAGGCAGAAATTTCTCTGTTTAAATTCCTATGAGAGACGTGGGAAATCGGGGATATGACCATTGATAAGTGTAAGGCTGGAAAAAAGCTTGAGGCTCCTGAGCCGGCTCAAGCTCAGGACAGCTCGGCTCGCGAGCCTCGAGCGAGGCAAGCCAGCTTGCCTATACCAAATTAATCAAACTATACAATAATAATGGGTAATATATGATTTTACTTATAATGTTGAATGATGATTATATTCTTCACATTTATATATTATTAAATCACTATATGATGTAATATTATTTATCAAGATCCAGCTCGCGAGCCAACTTTTAGGTGAGCCAAGTCGAGTCTGCTAACGAGCCTCGTTTCCACTAGCCAGGTGGAAGTCGAGTCGACTGGCTGGTCATCTGCTACATACCTACAGGCTACAGTGCACTGCACTCGCCCACACATGTGTGCCTGATCAGCCACAAACCCACAGCCCGTGACACCAGATCAGTCAGTGGTATACAAAATTAATAAGAAATGTAAAATGAAGAAAAGGGCACCTAATCTCACCTATTTCTATACCATAAAGAACTAGAGATTTAAACCCTTTTATAAAAGAAAAAGAAATGTTTAGAGATTTATCTACTTACTCTAGACATTTATCTACTTACTCTAGACTAAGTAGACTTTTAATAAATATTTACCCCAATCCTCTCAAAATATTGTATCAATATCTATTCAGTAGATCCTTTTTTTCTATGCCAGGAACCAAATTTGAACTGGTGACACGAGGATTTGCAGTCCTTTGCTGTACTAACTGAGCTATCCTGACCCTTTCTTGTGCATCATCTTAGTAAAGTATTTGCACCTATGTCAATTAAAGGGACTAAAAAATTAATAAAGTATTCCATTCAAATTAGGAAATGGGGAGGGGTAGTCCTATGCATTGCGAATGGCTTACTTAATAATACTTAAAATCGAATTAATAAACGAGATTCTTTGACAATACTGTACTCTAATAAATAAAAAGAAATAAAAAGAAATCATCTATTTAATGGATAGCATAAGATTCATTGAGTTCTTGTCGCACTCCTTTGTGAAAGAGTAGAATGAGAAAGCTATTGAATCTTAAACCCACTGAGAAAAAGAAAAAAGATAATAACTATGGTTAGAGAATAAAAGAGGGTTTGGGGATAGAGGGACTTGAACCTGATGACCTATAAAGTCGATATATTTTTTCTTTTACTAGAAATTTCATTGTTGTCAATACTGACATGTAGAGTGGTACTCACTCTTTATCCTCGTCCGATTAATCCACTTTTTAAAATTAAAATATCTCGAAAACAGTGAATTGAAGGATATGATTACTCAATATTTGATTGGAATAGTTTCACAATAATTCTAAAAAATATGAATTTTCTATTTCATAATTATTCCTAATTTTCATTCTAAAAGTAAAATAAAGAACCTATATTATAATATGGGTTCTGTGATTAATCGTTATTACTTCGATTCGTTAGAATAACTTCCATTGAGTCTCTACACCTATCCTTTTCCTTTGTGTTCTAGTCTGAGAACACTTGCTTTTTCAAAAAAAGGATTTGGCTTAGGATTGCCCATTTTTCATTCCAGGGTTTCTCGGAATTTGGAAGTTACCACTTAGCAGGTTTCCATACCAAGGCTCAATTCAATCAAGTCTGTAGCGTCTACCGATTTCGCCATATCCCAATTTTACTTCTCTTTGAAACCAGGATTCCTTGTATAATTTAATCCATCTCCTAGTTTTTTTTGATCATTGAATTCATTATTCAACGTATAGTCTAGCAACTCATCTATATTTGAGACACCCCGCCCTTTATTATATTATTCATAAATATTCCTTCTTTTCTATGTATTAGACTATTCCTCCGAACCATATCAAATTGAAAACATCTGAAATCAAATTCAATATAGAATTTGTAATTTTTTCTAATCTAAGTGGAACTTCCAATTTAGAACTAGTTATAACTAAGATTAATAATTAAGACCTGACATTTTATAGATACCCTATATATATTTTTATATATTACACTATTTCTGTTATGTAAGTCCACTTAGCTCAGAGGTTAGAGCATCGCATGTGTAACGCGAGGGTCATCGGTTCAATCCGATAGTTGGTTTTTTTTCTATCGATGTTCTATGAACAAAGATTTCTCTTTTTCTCCGAATAAAATGGGGAATCTAGGGTCTATTATATCGTTTTACCTTACAAGTTTGCTAGATACAAAGCATAAAAAATAAATAATATATACAAAAAATCTAGATATTGATAAAATTCCATTTTTGTGTTACTTTAGTAAACTCTGCCTATGTTGATCGGAAGACTTCCTTGAGTCGTTTCAACATAGCCGGTCCCAAGCCGGTCAAGGAGGAGGGTTGTGTTAGGTCCGGCAAACCAACGTAAAAACCAGCCAAATCTTTTGGAGATGAAACCACAAAGAAAATCATTGGGGCGTAACCCTCTTAGCGACGCGCCATATCGGAACCCGGTAGGGTCGGGCTATCACCCCTTAAGTGACACGCTGTTCTCTTGATCTGGAGCGGTGATAAGTGAGCAAGGATCGGGTCGTCACATCCTTAGTGGCTGCGCTACATCGGTGCCCGGGTGTAGTGGAAAATGAGCAAGGGTCTTTGCATCTTCCTCGGCAGGTGCGAAGGGTAAGGAAGCTAGTCGAGCTAACTAGGGTTCGTGTAGGTAGTTGGAACATAGGTTCCTAACAGGTAAGTTACGAGAAATAGTCGATGTTGCGGTGAGGAGACGGGTAAATATTTTATGCGTTTCAAGAGACCAAGTGGAAAGGACAGAAGGCAAAGGAAGTGGAAGGTACAGGCTTCAAGTTGTGGTACACGGGGACTGCAGCAAACAAGAATGGAGTAGGCGTCTTGATCGACAAGAGCCTTAAAGATGGGGTAGTAGATGTTAAGAGGCTAGGAGATAGAATCATCCTAGTCAAACCTGGTCATTGGGGGACTTGGTCTCAATGTTATCAGCGCATATGCTCCTCAAGTAGGCCTTAATGAGAACTCAAAGAGGGAGTTTTGGGAAGGGCCTGGAGGAAATGATTAGTAGTGTGCTAGTTGGCGAGAAGCTCTTCATAGGAGGAGATCTCAATGGCCATGTGGGTACATCTAGCACCAGTTCAAGGGTGTGTATGGAGGCTTTCGGCTTTGGGACTAGGAATCAAGAAGGAGAGGAAATCCTGAACTTTGCCCTAGCCTATGACATGTTTATAGCAAACACTTCCCTTTAGGAAGAGGAAATCCCGCCTGGTGACCTTCAGTAGTGGCCAACACACTAGCCAGATTGATTTCGTCCTCTTGAGAAAAGAGGATAGGCATGCCTGCTTAGATTGTAAGGTTATACCTGGAGAGTGTGTAGTAACCCAACATAAGCTTGTCGTAGCTGACTTCCGTTTTTAAGATTCGTTTACAACGGAATAAGCATAACAAGGTCACTAGAACAAAGTGGTGTAAGCTTAAAGGGGATATGGCCCCAAACTTTCAAGGAGAGAGTTATCGAGGAGGGCCTTGGGTAGAAGAGGGAGACGCAAACATCATGTGGAGGAAGATGGTGACATGCATTCGGAAGATAGCTTCAAAAGAGTTTGGGTTGAGTCAAGGAAACAGAAGGGAAGTTAAAGACACTGGTGGTGGAACGAAGATGTCCAAAAGGCTATCAAGGAGAAGAAAGATTTGCTACAAACGCTTACATCATGACAAGTGTGCAGACAAATAGAGAAGTACAGGATAGAGAAGAAGTCTGCAAAGCGAAGCGGTTAGTAGAGCCCGGGGTCAAGCCTATGACAACCTTTATCAACGGTTGGACACAAAGCAGGGAGAAAAGGATATCTATAGGATGACCTAGTATTCGGGAAAGGAAGACAAGGGATGTCAACCAAGTCAAATGCATCAAGGATGAAGCAAACCAACTATTAGTGAAGAATGAAGAGATCAAGAACAGATGGAAGGAGTACTTCAACAAATTGTTCAATGGAGGGAATGAGAGTTCTACAATAGAATTGGACGAACCATTCAATGACAACAACAGGGTTTTGTACGAAGGATACAAGAATATGAAGTTAAGGAGGCGCTAAAAAGGATGAAGGTAGGAAAGGCGATGGTGCCCTGATGGTATCCCTATCGAGGTATGAGATGCCTTGAAACATAGCGATAGTATGGCTGACTAAGCTTTTCAACACCATCTTTCGGACAAACAGAATGCCCGACGAGTGCGGCGGAGTATGTTAGTACCAATCTTCAAGAACTAAGGAGATGTTCAAGGTGTACTAATTACCGTGGAATTAAGCTCATGAGCCATACAATGCAGCTATGGGAGAGAGTCCATTGAACACCGCCTGCGGAAGATGACGAGCGTGACCCAAAATCAGTTTGGTTTCATGCCTAGGAGATCAACTATGGAGGCCATTTTCTTACTAAGACAACTTATGGAGAGATTCAGAGAACAAAAGAAAGACCTGCATATGGTCTTCATAAGACTTGGAGAAGGCTTATGACAAAGTCCCTAGGAGTGTAATGTGGTGGGCCTTGGAAAACACAAAGTATCAACAAAGTACATTAATCTTATTAAAGATATGTACACTAATATTGTGACAAGTGTCCCGAACAAGTGATGGAGACACCATTTACTTTGCAATTAACATAGGACTACATCAAGGGTCAGCTTTGAGCCCTTATCTTTCGCTTTGGTGATAGATGAGGTCACAAGGGACATACAAGGAGATATACCGTGGTGTATGCTTTTTGCCAATGATGTGGTACTTATTGAGGAGAGTAGGAGTGGTGTTTCACAAAAGTTGGAATTGTGGAGGCAGACGCTGGAAGAAAAAGGATTTAGGCTTAGTAGGTCTAAAGCAGAGTATATGAAGTGTGATTTCAGTGCCATGGGGCATGAGGATGGCGATGTTAGTCTTGATGGGCAAGTGGTACCCAAGAAAGACACTTTTCGTTACTTAGGATCAATGCTTCAGAAGGAGGGAGACATCGATGAGGATGTTAGTCATAGAATTAAAGCTGGATGGTTGAAGTGGCGGCAAGCTGCGGGTGTCTTATGCGACCCCCTGGTGCCACACAAACTAAAAGGCAAATTCTATATGACAGCAATCCGACCGGCTATGTTGTATGGAGCAGAATGTTGGCCCACTAAAAGATGACATGTCCAACAACTAAGTGTGGCAGAGATGCATATGTTGCGCTGGATATGTGGCCACCCAAGGAGAGATCGAGTCCGGAATGATGATATACGAGAGAGAGAGTAGGAGTGGCGCCAATTGAGGAGAAGCTTATGCAACATCGTTTGAGATGGTTTGGACATATCCAACGAAGACCTGAAGAGGCACCAGTGCATATCGGAATAATTAGGCGTCCCGAGAATGTGAAGAGAGGTAGAGGTCGACCAACCTTGACGTGGACAGAGGCTGTGAAGAGGGACCTGAAGGAGTGGAATATTGATAAAGAGCTCGCCATGGATAGGAAGGGGTGGCAGTGTGCAATTCACGTGCCAGAACCCTGATTTGTTGTTTTGCTTTTCCTCCTTAATCGTTTGACCTTTTCTTGTGCCCCTTTAGATCTTGCTGGTTCTTGTGGGTTTTATCTCTTTTTATGTGTTTCCCCGTTTCGTCATTTTTCGGTTCTCCTTTGCCTTTGTCTCCCTTTTCTTTTCTTTGGGGGTTGAGCTCTGAGGTTTTCATATGGGGTTTCATCTCTAGCCTACCCCAACGTGCTTGGGACAAAAAGGCTTTGTTGTTGTTGTTGTGTTACTTTAGTAGATTTTACTCTGTTTATCCTTTAGTTTAGTTCTGTTTGAATTTTGTTGTATTATGTAATGTAAATAGAACAAAATTTATTATGTAAATGGAATTTCAATAAAATAAACAAGGAGTCTTTATGTCCCGTTATCGAGGCCTCGTTAAAAAATATACGTCGTCTGGGAGCTTTACCAGACTCACTAGAAAAACGTCTAAATCCGGAAGTAATCAGAAAAAGAAATTCCATTCTAGGATAAAAGAACAATATCATATTCGTCTTCAAGAAAAATAGAAATTGTGTTTTCATTATGGTCTGACAGAATGATAATTACTTAGATATGTACATATCGCTGGAGAAGCAAAAAGATCCACATGTCAGGTTTTACTACAATTACTTGAAATGAGTTTGGATAATTGAAAGTCGCCTAGAGGGGGGGTGAATAGGCGTAATCTGAAATTTACAACTTAAAACAACAAACTACAAGCCGGGGTTAGCGTTAGAATTAAATCCGAGTCCGGGAGAGAGGGGAAAATAAATCAACCAAGAAATAAAGCAGATGAACACGGTGATTTGTTTTACCGAGGTTTGGTTCTAAAGAACCTAGTCCCCGTTGAGGTGGTCGCAAAGACCAGGTCTCTTTCAACCCTTTCCCTCTCTCTCAAACGGTCACTTAGACAAAGTGAGCTTTCTCCTTAATTCTCACAGGTCACTTAGACCCCGCAAGGACCACCACACAATTGGTGTCTCTTGTCTTACTTACAAAACACTTGGGAACAAGAATGAGGAAGGATGAAAGCGATCCAAGCAACAAGAGCGCAAAGAACACGAACAAACACTCTCACTCTCTCAAGTCACTAGGTGGTTGGAATGAATTTTGGTACTTGGAGAGGCTTTGATCTTTTGATTTGTGTCAATTATCCAACTTGAGCCCCCAGATGCATAAACCTGCAAAACAATTTAGGCCTTGTTTTTATGTACCCAAACAGTCTTGGGTCCTTTGATGTTAGAAACAAGCACCTTGGGTACCCAAACACAAGTCTTTGAACCCTTGTGTTTGCCCCCAACATATTTGGCAACTATTTTGCCTGATTTGTTAGTTAAAACATATGATGCATCAAAAGTCTTAAATGAAATGTTATGTTCATTTGATGCAGTAGGAGTTTTCTTTTTAGGCATTTTAACATGGGTGGAATGCCTAGAGCTAGATGCCTCATTCTTATACATGAATGCATGATGAGAAACAGTGTGAGGTTTTCTAGCATGAATTCTCCTAATCTTGTGCTCAGGATAATTAGCAGGATATAAAATATAACACTCATTATCCTGAACCATGGGTGTTTTGCCCTTTACAAAATTAGACAATTTCTTGGAGGCATTAAGCTTGACATTGCTTTCCTATTGGAAACCAATGCCATCCTTAATGCCAGGGCGTCTCCCATTATAGAGCATGCTACGAGCAAATTTAAACTTCTCATTTTCGAGCTCATGCTCAGCAATTTTAGCATCTAATTTAGCTATATGATCATTTTGTTGTTTAATCATAGCAATGTGATCATTTATAGCTTCAACATCAATATCTCTACATCTAGTGCAAATAGAAACATGCTCGACAGTAGATGTAGAGGGTTTGCAAACTTTTAATTCATCTATCTTAAATTTTAACATGACATTTTCATCTCTAAGACAGGAAATGGAATCATTGCAAACACTTAAATCTTTGACCTTAAAAATTAAATTATCATTTTTAGTTCTAAGACTAGAAATTGTATCATTCAATTTATCAATCTTAGCATTTAGACTAGCATTTTCATTTTTAAGACTGACAATTGAATCATGGCAAATGCTAAGCTCTTAGTCAAGTTTTCATTTTTCTCTACTTCCTAAGCATAAGCATTTTTACTTTGACATGCTTCTTGTTTTCTTTAATAAGGAATTCCTCTTGGCTATTAAAAGGGAAATGTGTCCTTGGGCCATTTCTATAATTGTTTTGGTGATTAGATGCCCAACACAAATGTTTTGAACTCTTATGTGCTAACTGTGTGAAGAGTGAAAATCAAAGTACAAGGTATGTTTTTAGACTTAGTATATTATTTTGTATACTAATATATTTGTCTAAGTGCTAGAAACAGGAACAAGAAAAGAGAAGATTTGAATTGGAAAAGAGTTGGACAGCCAACTCCAGCTCGGCCTGGCATACCGGACTGTCCAGTGGCGCACCGGACAGTGTCCGGTGACCAGGCTAGCTGACGGTGAACCAGCTGCTCTTGGGAATCGACGGAGTTGTACGGCTATAATTCACCGGACTGTCCGATGGTGCACCGGACTGTCCGTGAGTCATCCGCGCCGAACTCGTCGCTCTCGGGAAAAGAAAAAGGCAATGTGGCTAAAATTCACCGAACTGTCCGGTGGAGCACCGGACTGTCCGGTGAGCCAACGACGCTAGTGGCAATGGTCGTCCACGCGATCAACTGAAAGGGAAATGTGCCCTTGGGCCATTTCTAAAGTGTTTTGGTGATTAAGTGCCCAATACATATTCTCTAAGTGTAAATTTGTGCCAAAGAATGAAGAAGTGCAAATCATGTTACAAGGTACGTTTCTAGACTTAGTACATTGTTTTGTGTACTAATGTATTGTGTCTAAGTGCTAGAAACAGGAAAAACAAATTGGAAATGAGTTGGCTCTCCTGCTTGGTCTGGGTGCACCGGACAGTGTCCGGTGCGCCAGACCAGCCTCCGGTGACCAGGTCGCTCTCGGGACTCGACGGCAGCGTACGGCTATAATTCATCGGACTGTCCGGTGGTGCACCGGACTGTCTGGTGAGTCGTCCGCGGCAAAGTCGTCGCTCTCGGGAAACGTTCAACGGCGTACGACTAAAATTCACCGGACTGTCTGTCGGCGTTTCGAGACCGGGGGGTCCCCGAGCCGACGAGTGAGTGTGCCGCGTGCCCCAGCCCAGATGGGTCGAGCGCGTGGGCGAGCGCGAAGGGGGGAAGAGCGAGGTGGCCGGAGCCGGGTCGTGAGGGAGGTGGAGATCCCGCGGCCTTCGTGTTCGTCCCGCGCCCAGGTCGGGTGCGCTTGCAGTAGGGGGTTACAATCGTCCGCGGGTGAGGGGAGCGAGCGGCCCCAAGAGAGCGCCTGCCCCTGCCCTCGTTCCCGCGAGGCCAACCTTCTCTAAGAAGGCCCTGGTCCTTCCTTTTATAGGCGCAAGGAGAGGATCCAGGTATACAATGGGGGTGTAGCAGAGTGCTACGTGTCTAGCGGGGGAGAGCTAGCGCCCCTAAGTACATGCCAATGGTGGCAGCCGGAGAGATCTTGGCACCCAGCTGGGGGTGGTGTCGTGGCTGTCGGTGGAGCAACGGAGCCCTGGCGGAGGGACAACTGTAGGAGCTGTTGGGTCCTTGCTGACGTCTCCCTGCTTCCGTAAGGGAGCTGAGAGCCGCCGTCGTCATAAGGCTAGCGGGGGCGCCATCATTGCCTATCTGGCGGAGCTAGCCAGATGGGACGTCGGTCTTGTTCTCTGCGGCCCGAGTCGGCTCGGGGTAGGGTGATGATGGCGCTTCCTGTTGACGTGGTGGACCTGTGCCCTAGGTCGGGCGACGTGGAGGCTCCTCCGAGGCCGAGGTCGAGTCTGTCTTCCATGGCCGAGGCCAAGCCCGAGCTCCTGGGTCGGGCGAGGCAGAGGTCGTTCGGCAGAGGCCAGGGCGGAGTCCGAGCCCTGGGTCGGGC